>CP142135.1:29347500-31747500 GCA_036013995.1 Theobroma grandiflorum
CGAAAAACGTGTTTTATTTGTACATGATTTTAACAGCCTTGGCGGGCTCGATTGGACACTCTGATCAAGTGTCCGCGAGTATGAGATTTGGCTAAGCCTAGTTTTTAAGAAACAATCATAAGCCTTAGTATGTTGATGTATCAATATTTGTTTAGCATGAATGCACTAAATGATGTTATGAACTATCTTGTGGTATCATATTTTTAGATTGTCTCCATTTACTCGACTTTAGATGTCGGGGATGGTATTTATTTACTCACTGAGTTGTCAAACTCACCACCTCAATTTCCCCCTTTCAGGCTCACAGACATCTGTAGATATCAGCATTTTGTCGAGGAGACAGTCGGAGTGACGACCTTGTTTACCAAAGGTTTACTCCTATTTTCATGTTTTTCTCTGTTGTGGGCACACTTAGCATTGTAAATTAAATTTTATACTTCAGTTATCTGTATTACTATATGTAATAATATATTTTATTTTTACGCTGTAAAAATTATATTCGGATATCTGTATAAAAATTGTTTTATAAGAAAATATTATATTTTATGAAATATTATTATTTTATTCCATCAAATGTAATTTCACTCAAATTTCACGTTTTAGATATCCGATTTCAATTCCGACTTCGATTTATGAAATCTTTACACGTAAGTAACATTTTTTCCAAATTTTGAAATTTTCGACGAAAAATGACCGAAACGCCCCTGTGTAGTAATTTTTATCTTTTTCTCGGTTTTGGTCCGAAATTGGACGAAATGTTTAAAGTATGAAATTAATAAATAAAAACTCACAGAGGGGTTGGAAAGACTGGTACGAGAGCCTTACGAGGTCTTGATATAGTACTCGGGGGATGAGTGCATATCGGGACATCGCGACGGTTGTCACGGACTCGATGGTGGTTCCGGGTCGTGACAAAAAGACACCATGAATCAAAAGTTAAAAGTGAAAAGATAGTGTTCAAGTTATAAATCAAAGATTATGATTTATGGAATGAATAGTTATCTATTCATAAGATGATTATTGAAACAATATCTTTTGTCCAAAAGTTGTCTGGCAAAAATGTAGAAATACTTTTTAGACAAAAAGGTATCTGTAACACCCCGTAAAGAGGGGCCTGATATTTGAAGAAAAAAAAAAGAAAAGTCAAGAAAGGAAGGAAGACTAAAGTAAAAGAAAACAAACAAAAAAGAAAAAAGAAAGAAGAAATGATGGGGGTCGACAAAAAGAAAAGAAATGGATAAAGATGGCTGGAAATAAAAAAAGAAAAGAAATAGCAGAAAAGAAAGAGGAGGAACTCGAGAGAAAGAAGAAAGTTTGCCAAGAAAAAGAAAGAAGAAGAAAGAAGAAAGAAAGGAAAAGAAAGGAGAAAAAAAAGAGTTGAAAAAGAGAAATAAGTTGGTTGTGAAAGAGAGAATAAGAAGAGTTGAACAAAAGAGAGAGTCGATTGTGACGGAGAGAAGAAAAATCCAGCCAGCAACCAAAAAGAAAAGAGAAGAAAAAGAAAGAAGAAAAGTGAAAGGAAATGAAGGAGAAGGCGAAAAAGAAAAAGAAGAAAGGAAAAAAAAGGGTGAAGCTCGGTTGGAAAGGAAAGAAAAGGAAGAAGAAAGAGAGAGGGAGAGCGGCGGTGCCTGAGAAGAAGAAAGAGAGAAAAAAACAGAAGAAAAAAAAAATATAAGCATAGCCCAATATAAAAAAATGGGCATGGCCCAATAGAAAAAAAAATAAAAAGAGCCCATGAGAATGTCCCAATGGCAACAAGGAAAGAAAAATCCAAAAGAGAAAATAAAAGTGGAGACTTGGGCCTACTTAGCCCAATTTAGAAGTGTTAAAGTGAAGATAGTGCACTATAGTGGCGTGCCGGAGGAATTGATGAGCGACCGACAAGTAGAAATAGCGATGTAATATCCTACTATTTCAAGGTGAATAGGGGGTGTCAATTTGAAAATTTTCGTAATTATATATGTATGTATATGCATGAATTATATTACGTATAAATTGTGGAAAACATGAGTTGGTAGATTTTTAGGAATTTTGTGAATGCTACGAATTTCAAACTTGTTTTGAATATATATATATATATATAAAGTATACGTAAAGTGTTTTAAACCGGGAAACAAGCTTTTTCAATGGGATTTACATTCAAAAATTGTGCCTTATACTTGTGTAGTGTGCATCCATGATTATGATGCCTGGTTACCATGTGAAGTATTTCAAAATTCATGCACCAAATTTTATTTTATGAAAATGACAATTGATTTTATTATATTTTATGTCGAATGTTTTGAGAATAATTTGGAATGAGACTTCTAGGACATAAAATAATTTATAAAGTGATTTTATTTAATCGAGAGATTCAAGAGTATGTCGGATGTCACATCAGTTAAGTGTGACTCTTGTGCACGAGTGAGCTTTAGCTAGAGACATTTTCGGGTCGTCGACGGGCTGTTAGACATGGTTGGGGCGATAGTCTATGATATACGTGGCAAGGCCACAGATGATTTACGCGGTTGTGACCGCTTGATATCTTCGATGCTTGATATCTCCGATGTCGGCCAACATCATTGAGATTGCCATGGCATTATGTGGGAATCCGGTGGAAACGATGCTCTCGGATGTTATTACGTGGTAGCGGGACCACGAGTTTTTATCTTATTTCCTACTCGAGAGTAAAGTCTCTTTGGATTTTCCAATTTATAATTTTCCTGTGCATGGTGAGAGTTATAAAGTTTTTGACAACTCCCTATTTACGAAATAATTTGACTTAATGCCTCATGCAAAAGGTGATTTGTTGATTCAAGTGTCAGTTTTCAAAAGATTGATTTTACGGGAGCTTGCTTGATTTAAGGAAATTGATTTGAATAAATTATTCTAAATGATTTCTACGTGAAATTATTATTCACACTAGATTTGGTGAGTATTTATGTATATACCTTTGGTTTGGTTATATCATAAACGAATTCTTGATATTTTCTTTATATATAAGACACAAATGTCTGTTTGAAGTAAATTGTTTTATCATCCTGTATTTTTAATATTCAAATGATCAGCTATTTGCTTGTTTCCCATCTATGCCCTACTCGCTGAGCCAATGATCACTGAGTCTCTGAGACTCACACCCCTTTTATTTCTCTTTTTGTAGACAGGGATCAGCCTAGCGCGTAACTATTGGCGTATTCAGTCTACTGCAGATAGGTAAAGGCATCTCTTAGCCCGCTTCGAGTTGCTCCGCTGTCTAGAGTTCAGTCACATGAAATTTCTACATATTATTAGCATTGTCAATTCCTAATTATGCATTGTTGAAAACTTTGTATTTTAAATTTAATTACTATTACTGGAAATGGAATACCACTAGGGTGTTATTGTTATTATTAATTATTTACGTACGTGTTAGCATATTTGATAAATATCATGAAAAAATTTACAAAGGCTTGTTAGGGACTTGGCAGGATCTCCCGGAGGTCTCAGACGCTGGTAGCGATCGGGGATGGGTCATTACAAAGTTGGTATCAGAGCCTTAGGTTTAGTCGAATCCTAGGATATTATTGTGTCAAACAGCGGAGTACTAGGGTCGACGTAGAGTCTTGCCTATAGTTAGTGATTGTAGCACCGATTATAAGCAAGAGGCTGCGTAGACTCTTTTATCTTAGAAAACCACCTTGTGTAATCATAAGTGACAATTAAATAACAAGAAATGATTACCGATGTTCGGGTTTGAGATGCCACCCTAGACACAAACTACTATTGAAAATATTTTAAGTAAATGCTTCTAATGAAATGTGGATATGATGATACCCGTTCGACTAAAAGTGGAGGAAAGTGAAATCGGACTAATAAGTCCATAACAACTCATTCAATTGGTGGAGTTAAAAGTTGAGCCATGATTGTCAATGGGAAGAAATTTGATAACTATGGGGTATTTGAAGACAATAAAAAGAGAACATATAATAATGGTAATAAAAGGTATATTTTTAGGCTGGAATAAATAATGATCGTTGAGATTCACTCGAAGTTTATAAATTTCAATATTAAGGGAGGTGTAAACTGATACTTGAGTGCACCAAAGTAAGTGCACTGTGTTAATTAAGTTTTCCTACCTATATATGAATAATGCTGAACTTTCAAAATATTTTATATGTGGATATGTATTGAATATGTGTACATCAGCTTAGAGGGAGCTAGTTTTGATTTCAATCAGGTGATTACGAGACCCCAAGGTTTGATTTGAACTATTATGATTATAGTTATAAGTACATGAAATGGCTTAAGGGTAAACATCAATGGTTATCATAGTTGATGTGTGATCATGAAGTAAAAGTTAAGTAAATATGCTCTAAGGATGAGCTTAACATTTTGCTATGCCTAGTATGAAACCAATAAATTAAAGGACTAGTGCTAAATGTGGTAGCTTAAAGTTAAACAACTTAAGAAAAATTGATTCTAGTCTAAATGCCTTATGAAATTCTAAATTGAGTTTGATACACGAATCCCTTTAAATGATCAATTTAAGAGTCTAGTTGGATTAGTATGCAAACTATGGTGCAAACGATTAGTCTTGAATTTGATTTCTTCAAATGTAAGGAACTTAGGAAATATTAATTTTTGGATATGCTTTAAGAAGGAGCTTTTGCATCTTAAGTTTAAGACAACTTTGATTTTAAGACCGCAAGTGCAAGATACAATAATTAAGTAATTTATTTACTTTATAAATGTAATTGGTTAAGAATTGAAGAGTAAAGTCAAGATCTCAACGATAAGTGGTGAACAATTTGAGATATACGTAATAAGGAGTAAATTTGGAGATTATTGCTTGAACAAATTTATACTAAATGTTATGGTAAAGGTATATCAATGTTAGTATAGAAATGTATTCAGGGATGATTTTGACATACCACCAAAGGTGAATTAAGTATGTTGAAATTAATGTTCTAATAGTGTGCATATGATAGAAAGTTATTTGTAAAGTGTAGTTTTTATGATCATGAAATATAAGAAGGTTATCAATATGTGAGCATACACTTAGAGTACTTAAGATATGCTTGAAGGAAATTAGTATTAGTCAAAGGACGTAAATCTTTTAATTAATTCTTACGGGGTATGAATGTTGGTAGAACGAAGGCACCTAGTGCTCTGATACTATATGATGATAAATAATACAATTTATATTATTGGCAGTGTTGCTAAAAATAGGGGGAAGAATAAATTCTTAATTTTAGAAATAATGATGTGAGCATAAAAAGGATGACTAAGATGGATAAATTTTATGATAATTTTAAGTTGAAATGGTTGAATTACATAAGTTGTAAGATTAGAAGGACAATAAGCTGTGAATATTAAAGGAATAGTAAAACACTAGAAATGGTGAATAATTATGTGTGGCAATATGTAATTGAAAATTCATCGTGCTATATGGAGAGGATGTTTTAAGTGAGACTTATTTGATTAATTATAATGCTAAGGGAAAACATAAGCTTAAAGGAATTAACTAAACTTAGTGTATGTGATAAGTAAAGAATTACAAACGGATAAAGAAATTGTGATAAAGGCTTAAGGGCTTAAAGAGAAGCCATACGGTTGAGAAAAAAAAATGGACGTAGCAATTTTAAAAAGGTAGAAAAACTTCCTTGTGGAAGAAATTTACAATAGTTGCATTGCCACAATATTAATTGTCCAACGCCACTATGCCAAGAACATTTCACGTGTCGAATGCATGAGCAAGGCGTGGAAGGTATGGAAAATGAACGTACAAGTTAAATTCAGGTCATTGAACTTGGTATTGAACGTTGCTATGGGAAATTTAAATGATTAAGAGGGCGATACATGAATTGAAAGGTTTCCTTATTGCCTTATATCCCATGGCATGTATGAAAAGGGGAAGTTAGACAGTTATTGTGATAAGCTATAATATGAAGAATCAAGAAGAATATTAATTCAATTGAAGATGAATTTTAAAAGATAAAGGAATGACAATATCACGTGAGGAAATTGTGAATGAACGATTATGAGGTGGTCATAATGACATAATGAACTTATTGTATCGTTAAGAAGTTTTGTAATCGCATTATAAAATAATTAAAGAAAAAGAGACTAGAGATAAGATAAGGTTAATTATGTGGTGTATTAGACTTTACAAATATAAATTGAGGTATGAGTATAAGCGAATACTATTAAATCTTTTGGGGAATGATTACATGCTTATAAGCCAAATTGTTCAAAGGATTAATGAACAAGTAAGTGACCAAGTAATTGGAAATGCACAAAAAGTTTTGAAGGAAACAAGCCAACCATACGTGCCAAGGGCGATTACTCATATTACCTTGATGAATTTTATATGCCCATTAGTATAACGTGGTAGTTGGAATCTGGTACAAAACTTAATGATTAAACCACGGGTTATGTAGTTATAGACTGAAAGATATAAGCTTAAGGTGGATATTCATAAGGTAATACTAAAAAAGAATCTGTTATGAATCTTATAAAAAGAAGCTTTGAATTGTGTAGTTATAAAAGGAAAGAAGCAAGTAGGAAGTGAATACTTGCAATGACATTAAGAAATATTTAAGTATAATCTTGTTTCGCGTTTTGTAATTGCGAGTACTATTGAATGACGGTTAATATTACTTAAGTATATTTTTCATGCCTGATACGAAAATGTGGCATATGGAATTGCCTAGGGAACCTAATGGCTAAAGCATAAGTTACGAGGTCACTCGATGTGAGATTGACATTGGATATTGGCGATGATGTCGAAGGATATTTAAGTAAAATCTATATCGAGTTTTATAAATATATTAGTGTTCATTGAGTAGACACTAAAGGGAAGGTAATGGTACATTGGTGCAAAGAAATAGTACAAAATGATTGAAGATAATCCTGATAATGAAGTTGGTTAACGAAAATTTCCTAATGTGGAAATTGGAATTTAAAAAATACCAGAAGTGTACACGAGCTCGATAAATCTAAATATTAAGTGATATATTAATATTGAAATGAATAAAGACATATATGATGGAAGTACAAAAGGTAATAAGAAATGAAGATGACTTTTAGGAATTGTGATATTACATAAGATGCAACGATCCAGTAAAGATGAACCTGAGGGTTCAATAAGATCGTAAAGCATACATGTAACACCCCTTTAAAAAAAAAGAAGAAGAAAAGAGAAAGACCACATGGGCAGCCGCCCATGTGGTCAATTGAAAGTTTAAAATAAAAGATTCAAAGGAAGTGAGTAGAGAAGGCCGGATAAATAGCTGAAAAGGAAGAAAAGACAAGTGAAATAAAAGAAATGGATGGGACAAGACAAGGAGAGAAGAAAGCGAGTTGAGAAAGAAAAAAAAAACAAAACAAATGGGTCGATTGTGAGTGAGAGAAGTGAAAAAGCTGAAAAAGATAAGGAAAGAAAAAGAATAAGGAAAGAAGAAGAAGAAAAACAATCGTGGGAGAAGAAGAGAAAAAAAAAAGAAGAAAGTTGATTTTTTTAGAAAGGAAAGAGAGGCCTTGTGCTGCCAGATTTTTAGAGGAAAGAAAAACCTTGAGCTGCTGAAATTTTGGAGCAAAAAAGTGCAGAAAATAGTGCAGAAATATGAGCAGAAAATGTGTAGAAATTGGTGCAAGAAATTGGGGCAAAAAGGTGCAAAAATTGCTACCAATTTGTGCAGAAATTGAAGGTTGTTTTGCTGCCATTCAAAGAGGAAAAATGAGCAGCTTTAGCTACTGATTTTTGAAGCTAAAAAGGAGCTGAAAATGGCAACCAAGAAGAGGGAGGGGATGAGGTTTTAGTGACCGGTTTTGAGAAGAAGAAAGGGAGGAGAAATGAGGAGGAACGGTGGGGTTGCCACCACCAGCGGTGGTGGAGGAGGGCTGTCACGGTGAAAAGGCCACGGCTAGAAACAAAAAGAAAAAAAAAGAAGAGAGAAAAAAAAGAGAAAAAAAAAGAAAAAGAAAAAGAAAAGAAAAAGAGATGAAAAAAAAATTTGTGTGGGCATGGCTCAAATTAAAAATAAAATTTGGGCATGGCCCAAATAGAAAATAAAATTAGGCAAGGCCCAATAGAGAAAAATAAATGGGCCTAGCCCAATGGAAGATGTAGAGAAGCCCATGGAAAGGAGGGCCAAAAAAAAGGAAATAAGGAAATAGAAAAAATTGAAATTGGGCAAGGCCCAAGTGGAAAATATAATTGGGCTTGGCCTAATAGGAAAATTGGAGAGGTTCTTGGACAAGGTCCAATAGCTAGGAGGAATGGAAAAGGCTCAATGGCACGTTTATGAGAAAACGTACTGAACGAGACACACGATTGAGAAATAAAAATAAATATATACGCGTACGAAAATAGCGATGTAATATCCCGCTATTTCGAGTTGAGTAAGGGGTGTCAATTTTAAAATTTTCATATTATCTATAAATATATATTTACGCATGATTTATAGAATACACATAATTGTGAAAAGCATGCGTTGATAGAATTTTAGAAAATTGTGAATGTAAGTTATTTTTGAAAATTGTTTTGAATATATATATATAATTATATGTAAAGTGTTTTAGAAATGGGAAACAAGCCTTTCAATCTGATTTACCTTCTAAATTGTGTCTTATATATTTGTGTAATGTGTATATATGATTATGATGTGTAATTACCCGATGCTTGATGTTTTATAAATTATGCATCAAACTTTATTTATGAATATAATGATAAAATTTTATTACGTTTATATTAAATGTTTGACAATAAATTTGGAACGATACTTCAAGAGAATAAATGATTTTAAGATAGTTTCGTAAATTGAGAGATTCGAGAGTAGGTCGGATGTCACATCGGTTAAGTGTGACCCTCGTGCACGAGTGAGCTCTAGTTAGAGACATTTTCGGGTCGTCGACGGGCTGTTAGACATGGCCGGGGCCATGGTCTGTGATATACGTGGCAAAGCCACAGATAATTTACGCGGTTGCTACCTCTTAATATCTCCGATGTCGGTCAACATCGTTGAGATTGCCATGGCATTATGTGGGGATCTGGTGGAAGCGACACTCCCGGATGATATTACGTGGTAGCGGGACCACGAGTTTTTATCTTATTTCCTACTCGAGAGTAAAGTCTCTTTGGATTTTCAAATTATAATTTTCCGTGCATGGTGAGAGTTAAAAAGTTTTCAACAACTCCCTATTTACGAAATGATTTGACTTAACGCCTCATTCAAGAGGTGATTTGTTGATTCTTCTGAGTTTTCAGAATCATATTTCGTGCATAGTAAAAATGAATTTAAAATGGTTTTTTCGCAGCTATCCATTTTTACGATAAAATGAATTTTAACTCCTTGAGTACGAGGCGATTTGTGATTTACGTATATATTTGATAAATATATGATTTTACGAGAGCTTGCTTGATTTAAGGAAATTGATTTGAATAAATTATTCTAAATGATTTCTGCATGAAATATTATTCACACTAGATTTGGTGCGTATTTATCTATATACCTTTGGTTTGGTTATATCATAAACGAATTCTTGATATTTATATATATATAAGGCACAAATGTCCGTTTGAAATTAATTGTTTTATCATCCGGTAATTTGATATTCAAATGATCAGCTATTTGCTTGTTTCCCATCTATGCCCTACTCGCTGAGCCGATGATCACTGAGTCTGTGAGACTCACACCCCTCTTATTTCTCCTTTTGCAGACAGGGATCGGCCTAGCGCGTAACTATTGGCGTATTCAGTCTACTGCGGATAGGTAAAGGCATCTCTTAGCCCGCTTCAGGTCGCTCCGCTGTTTAGAGTTCAGTCACATGAAATTTCTACATATTATTAGCATTGTCAATTCCTAATTATGTATTGTTGAAAACTTTGTATTTTAAATTTAATTATTATTACTGGAAATGGAATACCAATAGAGTATTATTGTTATTATTAATTATTTATGTACGTGTTAGCATATTTGATAAATGTCTCGAAAAAATTTACAAAGGCTTGTTCGGGACTTGACGGGATCTCCCGGAGGTCTCAGACGTCGGTAAAGATCGGAGATGGGTCGTTACAATACATGTATACCAAAATAAAATTGGATAAAAATAATATTTAGTGATTGAGATATGGATAATGACATTGTGATACAATGATGTGTGGTATAATGAAAGTTGTGCATATGATGGAAATAATAAAAGAAGAGCCCGAGCAGGTAAAGTACATGAAGTTCTACATAGGTAGGATGTGAATACATAGGGATAAATGAGAGATAAAGTATGGAAAAATGTAATTTGAATGATAATTTAAATGTCCAAATAGTGAATTGGGGATTGATTATATTTTAATATTCGTAGACTAATTATGATTTATGGAAGTGAAATAGAAGGATAAATTAGAAATGTCAAAAATGAGAAAAGTAAAAAGGAAATTCAATCCGAATATAGTTGACAAGAGTTCCTATATATGGTGATGAATATTGACATTTAAATGAATATATATATATGTATAAGTGGAGTTGCGTATGTAACCAATAAAAGTGAAGAATTATTTTTTGTGATTTGAGTTTTGAACGCAATATGTCTGATTAGTTGCATAAATGGTACAATGATAGGAAATACCATTAGAAATTCAGCTATGTCGATATAAAGAGAATTTCGAAATAATATTCAAGATGGAAGGATATTATTGAGACGCAAGAATAACTGAAGTGTTATTTCATAATTAAAATTATGCCAAATTCTTTATGCGGCAATAGAGCTATGGATGGAAATAAATGGTGATAACATTATAATGCGAAAATTTGACAGGATCGAGTAAGAAAGGTAAAGTTAAATCTTATTAAGGATGACCAAAAAGTTCTAAGTTATAATAATGATAATAGATTTTAGAACATGAAGGGCTATAATTACTAAAAATAATGCAATGACGAATGACAGAATTACAATTAAGAGAAAGATTGACAAGTGAATTACTTTTCCATATAAATTGAACCGCATTAAATCGAGAATAATGTTGAAGTGTGAAATTCTGAACGTGTAATTAACAGAAAGATGGAGAAGAATGGAGTTGCATAAGTGCAAGATAAACATGAAGTATGTGAGAATAATTGAAGGCGTTAATTTTCCCCCAATGTTGAGAATACGTAGAGGAGTGAATATGGCATGTTTAGGATGCTATAAGCTATCTAAGAAGGTATAGCAATGAAATGAATGAATGGATGCCGAGACGTTTGACAATGAACGAAGTAATAAGATAGTGATTAGATATACATAAATGTAATAGGTTATTGAAATTGGTCTAATTAAAAGGGAGCTATGGTTTCAAGTTAATGATGGAGATAAAGGCATGCTCGGCATCTTAATGATAAGCAATAATGACTGTAAGGGATATTTCCAATTTGATTCTAAAGATGATAATAGACATAAATGAAGTATTCTAATTGAACTAAAGGTAAATGAGATAGATAAAATCAAAATTTCCTTATAAAGGAAAGGATAAACTAAGAGCCTAGAGTGGAATTAATGAATCAACGTTGACATGAATTCGAGGACGAATTCTATTTAAGTGGGAGAGATTGTAACACCCCGTAAAGGATGGTTTGATATTTGAAGAAAAAAAAAGTCAAGAAAGGAAGGAAGACTAAAGTAAAAGAAAACAAACAAAAAAGAAAAAAGAAAGAAGAAATGATGGGGTCGACAAAAAGAAAAAAAATGGATAAAGATGGCTGGAAACAATAAAAAAATAAAAGAAAGAGCAGAAAAGAAAAATGAGGAACCCGAGAGAAAGAGAAGAAAGTTTGCTAAGAAAAAGAAAGAAAGGAAAAGAAAAGAGAAAAAAAGAGCTGAAAAAGAGAAAGAAGTTGGCTGTGAGGGAGAGAAGAAGAAGAGTGGAACAAGAGAGAGAGTCGACTGTGACAGAGAGAAGAAAAATCCAGCCAGCAACCAAGAAGAAAATAGAAGAAAAAGAAAGAAGAAAAGAGAAAGGAAAGGAAGGAGAATGAGAGAAAGAAAAGGAATAAAGGAAAGAAAAGGAAAAAAAGGGTGAAGCTCGGCTGGAAAGGAAAGAAAAGGAAGAAGAAAGAGAGAGGGAGAGTGGCGGTGCCTAAGAAGAAGAAAGAGAGAAAAAAAAAGAAGAAAAAAAAATATGGGCATAGCCCAATATAAAAAATTGGGCATGGTCCAATAGAAAAAAAAATAAGAAAAGCCCATGAGAATGTCCCAATGGCAACAAGGAAAGAAAAATCCAAAAGAGAAAATAAAAGTGGAGACTTGGGTCTACTTAGCCCAATTTAGAAGTGCTAAAGTGAAGATAGTGCACTATAGTGGCGTGCCAGAGGAATTGACGAGCGACCGACAAGTAGAAATAGCGATGTAATATCCCGCTATTTCGAGGTGAGTAGGGGGTGTCAATTTGAAAATTTTTGTAATTATATTTGTATGTATATGCATGAATTATATTACGTACAAATTGTGGAAAGCATGAGTTGGTAGATTTTTAAGAAATTTGTGAATGCTACGAATTTCAAATGTGTTTTGAATATATATGTATAAAGTATACGTAAAGTGTTTTAAACCGAGAAACAAGCTTTTTCAATGGGATTTACATTCAAAAATTGTGCCTTATACTTGTGTAGTGTGCATCCATGATTATGATGCCTGGTTACCATGTGAAGTATTTCAAAATTCATGCACCAAATTTTATTTTATGAAAATGACAATTGATTTTATTATATTTTATGTCGAATGTTTTGAGAATAATTTGGAACGAGACTTCCAGGACGTAAAATAATTTATAAAGTGATTTTATTTAATCGAGAGATTCGAGAGTAGGTCGGATATCACATCGATTAAGTGTGACCCTCGTGCACGAGTGAGCTCTAGCTAGAGATATTTTCGGGTCGTCGATGGGCTGTTAGACATGGCTGGGGCCATGGTCTGTGATATACGTGGCAAGGCCACATATGATTTACGCGGTTGCGACCGCTTGATATCTCCAATGTCGGCCAACATCATTGAGATTGCCATGGCATTATGTGGGAATCTGGTGGAAGTGATGCTCCCGGATGTTATTACGTGATAGCGGGATCACGAGTTTTTATCTTATTTCCTATTCGAGAGTAAAGTCTCTTTGGATTTTCCAATTTATAATTTTCCCGTGCATGGTGAGAGTTATAAAGTTTTCGGCAACTCCCTGTTTACGAAATAATTTAACTTAACGCCTCATGCAAAAGGTAATTTGTTGATTCAAGCGTTAGTTTTCAAAAGATTGATTTTACGGGAGCTTGCTTGATTTAAGGAAATTGATTTGAATAAATTATTCTAAATGATTTCTACGTGCAATTATTATTCACACTAGATTTGGTGCGTATTTATGTATATACCTTTGGTTTGGTTATATCATAAACGAATTCTTGATATTTTCTTTATATATAAGGCACAAATGTTTGTTTGAAGTAAATTGTTTTATCATCCTGTATTTTTAATATTCAAATGATCAGCTATTTGCTTGTTTCCCATCTACGCCCTACTCGCTGAGCTGATGATCACTGAGTCTGTAAGACTCACAACCCTCTTATTTCTCCTTTTGCAGACAGGGATTAGCCTAGCGCGTAACTATTGACGTATTCAATCTACTGCGGATAGGTAAAGGCATCTCTTAGAGCGCTTCGAGTCGCTCCGCTGTCTAGAGCTCAGTCACATGAAATTTCTACATATTATTAGCATTGTCAATTCCTAATTATGCATTGTTGAAAACTTTGTATTTTAAATTTAATTACTATTACTGGAAATGGAATACCAATAGGGTATTATTGTTATTATTAATTATTTACGTACGTGTTACCATATTTGATAAATGTCTCGAAAAAATTTACAAAGGCTTTTCGGGACTTGGCGGGATCTCCCAGAGGTCTCGGACGCCAGTAGCGACCGGGGATGGGTCGTTACAGTATCTTTATGAAAAGGTTGTGTCCTTGAAGAAGAGACACTTGGAAGCCTATATAAAGGGCTTGTTGCCAACCATTTTGACACAACAACAAACACAAAAAATTAGAGACAAAAGCAAGTGTAGAAAAGTCAAGAGCAATATAAGTGTTGTGTTTTATTAACATAAACCCTTAAAGTTCCCACCATCTACAAAAGTTTCCGAATTCATTACAATCTACTTGTTGCAGAAAGTAGGCTCTAGGACCAAACAACTTTGCAAAACCTCGGATGCATCTAATGGTCTACTCTCGTTAAGTACAAGACAAAAATTAGACGTCGACTTCATTGTATCCCTAAGACTATTCGTATTATTCCCCTTTGCATGCCGAGTGGTGGGGACGAAAAAAATCTTAAAGATATTACCTATTTGAAAGGCTCGCCTTGAAGTCAATTTTGCATATTCTTGAATACCATATAAACCCCCTCAACACCAACACCTCATCACCAAGTTAGCATTTCAAGTCTATAGCTTAAATGCAAAAAACTCTCATGACATAAACGATTGGTGAGGGTGAAAAAACCTAGACAATTTCCAAAATAAACCAGCTACTCAATAAAATTTTGGTAGCATCACTAAACATGGGACCTATTGTGCTTACCCTAACAAAAAGAGAACTAGTTTTCTCATGCACATTCTTGGCAGCCTAAGCAAAAATCTGTGCCACAAAATTCTCTAAATATTTCGATGTATTAATATAAGATAGTCCCTCAATTTTATTGAATGTCCACATTTAACTTGCATTGAAATTCAGAAAAATGTTTTTATTTTAGTCCTTTTAATTTTATTTTTTTAATTTAGAACATTGACAAATTACAATTTTAATGTGAAAGACTAAAATAAAATATTTAAAAATTAATGTGAAAAATAAGAGTTATAAGTGTTTATAAATGGTATAATGCTTTAAAAAATTCTTAAATTATTTAAAAAAATTCAAATAATTTCTTATTCTCCTATTACGTTCAATTAAGTTTTTATATTTTTATTTAATTTGAACCAAATAGACCCTTATAACTAATACTTGACTATCTTTAATCAAAAAGTCATTTGTTATTTTTATACTTAGGGCATTGAAGTGGAGGGTGAAAATCTATGTGGTCATGTAATTATATTATATCAACATATCATATCACCATTTAGTATGACATTTTTTTTTTAAAAGACCATTTATTATGACATGCTAATATGCCATGCCAATATCACATAATAGAAATTGACAAGTGGTGTTTGACTAACGATTATTAATCAACAGTTAGTTATAAAAGTCTATTTGATCTAAAATAAAAATATTAGAACTTGACTAAATGAAATAAAAGAATAAGATTTTATTTGAATTTAACTAAATAGTTTAAGATTTTTTTAAGTGTTATGTTTTTTTTTTTTAAAGTGAATATACAATTTAATGTAAAAAAGGAAAGATGAATATACAAGGGAGGGAGTATTTTTCTTTTGAAAGTTGAAAGTAAATTTTAAAAATGATGAAAGATCACTACAACCTATCAATAGCTAAAAAGCCAACAAAGCAAGATGAAATGTTTAGATAGCCGAAGCCATCCAGAGTACCCCTGAAGATGAACCCACCAAAGCTTACTCAACAGTCTCTACCAGAAATCAATGGGGAAATTTAGTGCACAGAGAAGCCTCCAAAAAAACAGTTTACTTCTTTTTAATGTCGTGGTGCTCGTGCCTGTGCAGACGTACCCTGTCACCAACTTCCTTGATGCAGTCTGTGTAAACCTTCCTGCTTCTAACTTTATTCATGACAATGAATATCCCTAGGATTATTGTGATAACTACAAAAGAACAAAACACACCAATCCCAAAAACCGAAGTCGTCAATGCAAGCGACAAACCCATTGACGCCACGAAGAAGATAAATACTGGCAGCAATAGGACGTGAAGCAGCTGACCGTAAGGAACCCAAGGGACGGTAAAAAGTGTTACCAAGAAATCAACGGCATTGAAGATAGAGAAAGACAGAGCAAGCGGATCAAGAGCGGCCATAATTCCATCGTTCGGAGAAACCCATTGTCCCCCTGCGTTTTGAGGGATTCTACCCAGCATATCGCTGGGAAGATCTGGTTGAAAAAGATCATAAGGCGGATTAACAGCAGATTGGTAGGTGGTAGTTAAAATTAGACCAAGCACTACCAGTAATGCGTTGCGAGTGCCATTTGATATGTTTTTCCTCATCCGGCTTATAACTATATTTGATCTTTTAGAAAACGAGATCTTTGATCTTAAGAACTTAACAAAGGTGGAATTAGTGTGGATTGAGGAAGCATTCGAACACCTAAAATAGCGTAGAACTTCCAAAGTCCTTTTGTTGTCGACTCGGTTTTGGCCCTGTAAGATATCCATTGCTGTCAACCCTCTCCAATTCATGGCATTCTTCTCGATCCCACAGTCTAGTAAAAGTTCTACCATCTGTAAAAAGAGAAGTAAAGGTTGATGGCTTGTTTTCAAAGTTAATGAAGGAGACATGCTACAAAAATAACAGGAAGTTGATCACTTTAGCTCCTCCCCTTTACTGAGGGGTCTCTCTGATTTCGGGGATCTTTGATTCAAGTTTGCTTTTTGCCTTTTAAGGAGTAGGAATAGGAATGGGGTGGGGCGAGGGAGGTGGGCGATATTCTTCCGATTGTTGGTTAAGCAGTGTCGGAGGTTTATATTGCTAAAATCTTTCGAACTTCTTCCTCTTGAGACTTGTTTATTTTTGCTTGAGAATGCAGGTTGATGCTTGTATGGGGTGTGCTTTTTTCCAGGGAGGGTGACAGGGGGTGGGAGTCTTTTCTGGTAAAGAGAGTTCTCTATGGCTCTGTTAATGGGTGAAAGAAGGGGACTGGGGGGATTTTGTAGCCCAGGCTTTTTCGCAGGACATGATGAAAGACAGTTTCATTTGGAAAAGAAACATTGTGTAGTATCCTGTAGAAAAAAAAGAGATAAAAATGAAAAACAAAAAAAAAGAGGAAAGAGTAAAGAGAAAAAGAAAAAGAAAAACGAAAAAAGAAAAAGACAAGAAAAAAAAAGAAAATGGAAAATAAAAAAAAAAGAAAATAATGAAAAACGAAGTAACCATCCAAACCATCTCTCTCCTTTTAGTGGTTTTTGTTTTGGTTAGCTGTTGGATTCTGGGATTTTACTTGCATCTCTCTTTGTTAGTGTCCTTTTCAAGTTGTCTTTACTGCTTCGAGTATCTTCTTTCTTGGTTTGGGCTTTCTTTAATTTTAGTTTGGATTTCCTCCCCTTTTTTTGTATGTTTAGAGTCTGTTTCTTTTCAAAGGCTGATTTGATTTCTCTTTGTCCTGGTGTTGTTTTAATTCAGCTTGTATGTGTCAAACATGGGGTTTTTCTGTTGTATTTTCCTATGCTTTTTTCCGCTACCATGTTACAAGCACAGCTTGTTATTGGTGTTTGCATGAAACCCCTGCTTAGTATTGGTTCTAGTAGGGTCTTGTCCTTTTCTCCTTTTGATTGGAGTTTCTAGATAAATCTTAGGAGTCCTCTTTTCTGACTTTGTTTTGTTCTCTCGGAGTTTTTGTTTGTGTCAGTGTCTTATTTTTCCATTATGAGTTTTGAGGGCTTCTCCTACTCCTCTGTCTTTGGTTACTGATTTACGTAGTTTTTCTTACCTTTAAGTCGAAGAATTCTTCTCATGTGATGATCTGCCTCTGCCTTGGAGGCGGGAGAAATTTGTATCTGATGTTGTTTTCTTCGATGATGGTCTTGCTTGTAAAGCCCGACCCTGTGTTATTTTTTCTACATGTCATTCACATGCATTGGAAAGCATATTAGCATCTTGAATTGTCCTAAAAAGTTAGATAAATGACGATATTGCCTTTAGGGGAACTGATAAGTCAATTATGCCTCGGACTAGTTCAAATAGGAATTTTAAGGTGAAATTGAGAATTTCACAGTCTAGGGATTTCTCAAAATAGTGATTCGGAGTCCGAGGTTCAGTTTGAGATTAATCAGGAAAATTGACCGATTAGGGACAAAACGGTCATTTTTCAATTTCAGGACAAAATGGAGATTTTTAATAAAGATTTTGATTTTGATGACCAAGAATAATTATATGAAATACAATATGATTATTGGAACATAAAATAAAGTTTAGCAGTGAAAAAGTACAATTCTCGATATTTTTAGGACACAAGGGTAAAATAGTAATTTTACCACTAAAGGTCAAAATGAAAATTTTTAAAGGGGATTTTGGCCCCATTTGATGTATTTGATTACTTAGACTAATTAAAACATAATTTGAGGTTGAAAAGTGGAAAGGAAATGCAATTTCGATACATTTTAGATAATAGGGGTAAAATGGTAATTTTACCATCGAATGACCAAATTTAATTTTTTGAGAGAATTTAGATCAAATTTGATAAATTGGAGTGTGGTATGAGTTTGAGGACTGAAAAATATGCCTTGTGGCCATTTTTCAATTTTTGGGACAAAAATGTAATTTTATACTTTTTCGGGGGTAAAAGTGTAATTTCACAAAATTACACTATAAAAATCATTGGAATTTTTTCTAGAAGCTCCTGAAAAAATCAGGGGATAAGGGCTGAAATTTGGCTAAAAGAAAGTCAAAAAGAAAATAAAGAAATAATAAAATAAGGAATAGTAAATTAACGTGTGCAAATATTGAATATTTAATTAATTAAGTAATATAAAACCATGAAAATTCAGCCAAATAACCCCAAATAGGCCGGCCATCAAAGGAGAAAAAGAAAGAAGAAGAACCAAGAACCCTAGGCTGATTTTTCAAGGGGGAAGTGCAAAGATTCAAGTGTCCAAGCAATTAAAAGGTAAAATTCATTAATTTTCTATGTGATTTCCATTACCCATCCATTCTTTTTTCATTTCCATGCAAAATTAACATACGGGTATGATGATCCCTTGCTGAACCAGCATCCTTAGGTGGGTTTTGATTCATTTTGTTGATAGATTTTATGGTGATTTAATGTTATTAAGTGGGTAGAAATGGAAAGTAACAAAAACTAGTGAGAAAAATGATTTTTCTCCATTGACAACCTTAATACCGAAATTTCCAGGAGAGAAATGGCTGCTGAAAATGATGAGATTTCATGGAAATTAAATGAATTATGATGAATTAAGGGTGTAGAAAAATTATGGGAATTTTTAAAGCAAAAATTGAAATTTTTACCCACTAGGGGTATTTTCATAATTTCAGTCCGAGACCAAAAATTTGTACCTCATTCAGTGGCATTAAATCAATTTGGGTATAATTAAGGCATAGAAATTGAAAGAACTCGATTCGGACTTAAATTGGAGGTTTTAGCAAATTAAACCGCGTCCCGTGTGTATTAGGCCGAATATCGCATTTCAAAGGTTATTCGGACAATTTTTGCATCACATTTCATGCATTCATATAGAATTTAGAGCCTGAAATCAATTTTGATAAATTGGCATCAATAATTGAAATTCGTGCCACGTGTGTCGTGTAGGTGGTGAATCGTCCGACAAAGGTAAACAAATCGCGTCGGACCAGCAGGACTAGGAGTATATCTGACTTCTAAAAACAGTGAGTGGATAAACTATCTTCCTCAAGATCTAGAGTGATTTTATCTATTTTTGTATCTTTAAAGAATTGAATTTTTGTAAATGGTTTATAAATTGAAAAACTGATTTTTTAACACTGAGTGTATGAAGACGGGTTTTTAACAAATGTTATGTGTTTAAATTAATGTTTATGGCTTATGAATCTTGGGATGCATGATGGCTGGAATTATTTTGTATGAAATGTGTAAATTGCTTTCTTTGTCTAACAGGTTGGGTAATGTTTTAATTGCCATGTCATGCTGTCAAAATTTTTATTTATTAATTGGTGGGTTATTTAGTCGCTGCAGTGGCGGGTTTCAGTGGACCAGCCTATTAGAGGGGCACGGTAACCCAGTTTCATTTTACCTTGGTATGAGAGGCGAGGAGGGTAACTCTTGAGGTAAAGATCAAGTTCACTTCACGCCGAACCACCACGTGAAGTTGAACTTAGCCAACGCCAAGGAACGACTGTTTTCTAAACGAAAAACGTGTTTTATTGTACATGATTTTAACAGCCTTGGCGGGCTCGATTGGATACTCTGATCAAGTGTCCATGAGTATGAGATTTGGCTAAGCTTAGTTTTTAAGAAAACAATCATAAGCCTTAGTATTTTGATGTATCAATATTTGTTTTGTATGAATGTACTAAAATGATGTTATGAACTATCTTATGGTATCATACTTTTAGATTGTCTTCATTTACTCGACTTTAGATGTCGGGGATGGTATTTATTTACTCACTGAGTTGTCAAACTCACCACCTCAATTTCCCCATTTCAGGCTCACAGACATCTGTAGATATCAGCATTTTGTTGAGGAGACAGTCGGAGTGACGACCTTGGTTACCAAAGGTTGACTACTATTTTCATGTTTTTCTCTATTGTGGGCACACTTAGCATTGTAAATTAAATTTTATACTTCAGTTATCTGTATTACTATATGTAATAGTATATTTTATTTTTACGCTGTAAAAATTATATCCGGATATCTATATAAAAATTGTTTTATAAGAAAATATTTTATTTTATAAAATATTATTATTTTATTCCATTAAATGAAATTTTACACAAATTTCATGTTTTAGATATCCGATTTCAATTCCGACTTCAATTTATGAAATCTTTACGCGTAAGTAACATTTTTTCCAAATTTTAAAATTTTTGACAAAAAATGACCGAAACACCCTTGTGTAGTAATTTTTCGTCTTTTTTCCTGTTTTGGTCCGAAAAGGGACAAGATGATTTAAAGTATGGAATAAATAAATAGAAATTCACAGGGGAACTGGAAAGATTGGTACGAGAGCCTTGCGAGGTTTCGATATGGTACTCGTGGGATGAGTGCATGTTGGGACATCGCGGCAGTTGTCACGGACTCGAGGGTGGTTCAGGGTCGTGACATTGCTCTTGCCCTTTGCCGATCTGGGATGTGATGTTCTTGGGCTCGTCTTTCTTTCCTTTGATAACGAGTCAAATTAGTGGCTTTTTGATGGGTCACTTCATCCTTGTCCAATGTTTCTTTAATGGTTACACGGTGCTGATGAAGGGATGTCTCTTTTGTTCCTGGTTACAAGGGGGATGACTACCGGGCTTTAACGCAAGCGAAAGGGTAGCAGGGGGGTTTTACTCTTGTGCTGAGGGTTGAGGGCTTCAAGGAAGATCCGGAGGGTCGACTGATTTTTTAGAAGGCCATTGCATGTGCCTCTTTCTAGCTTGGTTTGGGTTGTAACTATACAGTTCCGACTTTTGCAAAGTTAGCTTCTATGCCAAAAGGAGTCTTATACTTGAATGAAAATCTAGAATCGTATGACTTCGTTTAATGCCCGATGCTTGGTGTTTTGTGCATTTGCTGATGGGAGTTTAGCAAGGGTTGATCTTCATCGAAGGATATTGAGTTTTTCTTCTTCTTTGCTCTGGTTTATAGTGTTTGGATTTCTTTATGCTTGGCTTCTCTACTTAATCATTCAGGGAATTTTGGCTTGTCATTTCTGAAGTTGTTTTTTTGTGCCTTATGGTGTTGAGGTTCTAGGGAGGTCCGTGTCTTCTTTTTGTTTGTCAGGATGGTTTCACCCCATTGGCTGCAAAAATCCACACAAGCAGCTGTTTTTAGAGTAGTTGTATCTTTGTCTCTGGTTCGGTAGCTGATCTGTATAAGCTATTTCTTTTGCTTTGAGCTTAAGAGCTTTTGAATTGTACAGCTCTTTGCCCTAGCCACTTTTTATGCCATAGGGAGCCTTAGGCAGTTACAGCTTCAGACTTTCACTGGCATTTGCGGCTGTTGAGGCCAATAAATTCATCTTTCAAAAAAAAAAAACTAATAAAACGCATAAAAACAAATTAGATGTCTGTTTCAACAATTGGTTTAAAAAAGAGCACGGATGGGATCGTGCTTGCGGTTGATTATTGGATACCGCAAAGTGCAGCACAGTATCACCTTCCTTGTCCTTCCAATTCAGGACTTCTTTTTTCCATAATTTTCCATCTTTATCGTGTGTCCTCCGAAGCCAACCTACGAGGACTTGAAGAGCTTCCAGTAGGTTCTTTTGCGCTGCAATGTGCAAAGCAGTCTCATTTTGATTTGTCACATCTCTGATGCATTCAGGACAACACAAGAGAAATGTGAGTACAAGACTAAGGTCTGCTTCTCCAACTACGTAGTGCAAAGGAGTTTTACCCTCCTTTGACACGAACGAGATCTTTTCCATTCCCAGGAGATCAAGGACAGTCTCTTTTTGCCCATTTTGCAAGGCAAGGTGAATAGGGCTAAAGCCATCATGGTTCAGCTTTAGAGCTAGTGATGGCTTCAAGTTCATTATCTCCATGGCAAAATCAGTGTGTCCCGCAGCTGCAGCTATGTGCAGTGGGATATTAAAGAATGGTATCTGATCAATGCCATCCAAAAGATATGCATCTTCTCGAATTAATGCATATAATGCATCGATATGTGCTGCTTGAGCAGCCCCTCGCAGCCTCTCGTGACGCTCATCCATTTTGAGAATACTGACAAGGATAACAAGAGCTATAAACAAAAGGTAAACTGAAAGAATGATCACGCAGACTATGTGTTTCAAAAGTTTTACATTCATAATTAGTAAACAAACTATATATAAGGTGGTCCTTGAAGGTCCAAGGAAATTTTCCAAGTAAGAACAGTTGCCTAATTTGGTCAAACGCGCAAGTGCTACTCTGCTTTTGTGAGACCAAATCTGCTTGTACGTACCATACTGCTTGCTGATTGGTGGAGTTGTCTTTGTCAAAGAAACTTTCTGTGCAGAAATGGTAATGATAGCCGGTTTTGACCAAAACTCTTTATTGATTATATTTTAAATCTTCTTGTTCCTAGGTGTTCTATAAGAATAAATTAATATTTTATTTCTCTACAGATTAATGTTTATTTCAAGTTACAATCTAAAAGTCTTTTTCAATACGGTCAAATATTTTATTTCTGGGATTGCTGAGTCCCTTGGGGCGCCCCTGCATTGGGTTTTTGTTGGTCCAGTTTCTTTTTGTCATGCTCTGGACTGCCCTCAAGTGTTTTTGTCTCGTTGCTGGAGGATTGTTGTTCCATTTGTTTTTGTCAATTTACTGGGGCGCTGGTGTTTGTTCTTCTGATTAAAGTTGTGAGATCGGATGATTTGATTTTGTTCTGCTGGAAGGCGGAAGGAAAGACAAAAGTACGTTCAATATGGTTCCTTTCAGCCTTTGAATGATGTACCGAAGTTCCTCGAGAGGACACACCCTAGGCCGATTGGTTTTCTTTAGTGGTTGGTTTGGTCTAAGAGTGTGTGCAGACAAAGGATGGAAAGCTTGATTCTGCTGACTGTTTTTCAAATGATCTCCTTCTTGACTAACGTTTTTGATGGATTGCTCAGATTCTAATTCAAGTGACAACTCTCATGCATATGGAGTTGGGTTGCAGTGGGATGAAGCTATGATTGTTCTTGAATTTTCTGGTTTTAACAAGGTGATTGTCTATACTTTTGAGGGCGGTTTCATCCACTTAGGCAACCTGATTTTTGTTTCTCATGTTTTCTTGATGGTTCTCGTGTATGGTTTGATATCTTCTACCACAGGTAGACTTTTGTACAATCTCTGTGAGTAAAGAATATCGTATATTTGCCTTTCAAAACAAATATTTTATTTCTGTATGGGGAACCCAGATTTGTTCTTTTTTTCAGGCTCTGCTGTTGGTCTTTCTTTGTAAATGCAGGGCAGTGGTTTTAAGATATTATGCTTGACATAAAGCTTAAAGGCTTGAAACCCCCCATTTTTGTTTTTGCTCGGGAGAGTTATCCCATTCTCAATGAAATCACAATTTTAAAACAAAAATACTATACACAAAATAATTTACAATAAATGTTAATATCATCATATTTTTTTTGAAATTTTTATGATAAGTGAAAGACTAAAGTTTAGTTTAAAACAAAAAGAGTTTTAATAACATATCAGCACAAATTACAAGTGAAATAAAGTACAATAAAAAGATAAACTAAAAAATGGAGATGATTTTATACAGGAGGAATTAAATTAATGAGTGGTACATTATGATATAACAAATAAGATACAAAACCGGCAATAAAAAATATCTAGATGCAGGGGCGGCCATCGTTTAGATCCTCATTTAACATTAGGTGTCCGTATATCTTGAGGGGTGCGATGCCAACCATCGTTCTCATTGCACTACTTCTAACCACAATAGAAACAAGCAAGTAATCCCATGGGTACTGAAACTATGACAATTACCATCAAACCGGAAGATAATTAAGTAGTACTAAAATACATCCTATAATTAAAGTAGGTCCTATCCAGAATGGATCATATAGACTAAGGAATAACCAGCATCCTAAAATTAAATAGGCTCCCATCTCAAATGGGGCATATAGACCAAGCACTAACCAGCATCCTAGAAATAAAACGCTAACTTTTGATACCCGGTAAGCAACACACATGACCATCATTAAAACAAAAACCAACACTGAAAACGAACCGATAACGAAAATCGCTAATTCAGTTGGTGCTATGAAACCTATTGATTCGGTGAAAGATATAGCAAGAAATGCAAGTAGTACTTGAAGAGCAGTCTTGAAACCATGAGGGTAAGGTCTAAGGAGGCCCAATGTTAGGAAAAACGCTACTAGGAAGACGGTACAGGCTGGAATATAGAAAAGAAGAAAATTAACTTGATCCATGACTGATTTGCCTACACTGGAATCGGAGTTTGAGGAGCCATCACCTTGCCTAACACTACCCGGCGGGCTAATACTAGCTTGGTAGGTAGCTGTTAGAAGCAAACCTAAAACTACTAGTAAGGCATTGCGATCCTCGCTTGATATACTATCCATACCCTCAAAAATTACTTCTGATGCCTTTGTCACAGTCTTAAACATTTGTTTCTGAATCTTATATTGATAGCTTAAAACTTTTGCACTTCGCCAACCAAGCAGAATCTTAATGCTCTCTCTGTTATTAAGTTCGCAGGCAATAGCCAGTGCCGTCCTACCAGCCTGATTGGTCGCAAGCTTATCAGCCTTGCATTTTAATAGCAGTTTGAGCATCTGTTTGATAGAGAGTTTGAGACAAACAAAAGCCACAATCAATTGACCGTGAAATACAATCCCAAATTAAAGAATCCATTCTTTTTTGGTAAAAGTAAAATTAATTAAGAGGGGAAGAGATCGGACCTCGGGTTGATTATTGCGCACAGCTATGTGCAAGGCAGTGTCGCCATCCCTGTCTTTCTGGTTCACCACATCCTCATAATAGTCACTCTTCCTAAGCATCCGACATAGGAGTTTAAGAGCTTCTAAGTTATTGTTTCTCGTTGCAATGTGCAAAGCAGTCTGGTTTGTAATTGCCATATCTCGGATGCTTTCAGGGCAAGCCTCTAGAAATCTGGCCAAGAGATCAAGGTTTTCTGCTCCAGTTACTGCATAGTGCAAAGGAGTCTCACCCCGCCTTCCTTTGACACGGACAAGACTTTTATCATTTTGCATGAGATGTAGCGCGAGCTCTTTATGCCCCTTTTCCACTGCAAGGTGAATGGGGCTTAAGCCTTCTTGGTTTAGCTTCCTAGCAAATGACGGCTTGAAGATCATTACCTCCATGGCAAAATCAAAGCACCCTTGAGCTGCAGCTATGTGTAATGGAGTGTCAACGAACTCCATCTCATCAATCTGCCTCAAAACATTTCCATCTCTTTGGATTGATGCATATAAGTCCAAAATATTTCCTTCTTGTGCAGCTCTCTTCAAACTTTCATCCATATCAGGAAAGCCAAATTACAAAGAGGTGCTGAAAATAGAAGAAGATATTAGTCACATATAACTAAGAGAGCATTGAAGACATTCGGATTGGTTTCACTTTAAAACAAAAGGCAGAGCAGTTAACCTCAATCCAGTAAACATCGCAAGGTGATCAGGCTTAGAATAATGATAAATTGATAAGTAATCGTAAGGCCACTGACAGCAATTGATTAAAAGAGTAAAGAAAGAGTGCACAGGACACTGTTGTGTCAGCCAATTAAAGTCAATCAGGGAAGGTGACAAAACAGAAAAGTTATAAACAGAGGTAGTCGTGGAGACAAAGTACTATTCACTGAAAGGATAACTCTCGCTGTCGCTACTTTATTCTGGCTTTAAAATATCTATTGAAAGCTGGATAGCGCTTGTGGCTATATCCCATTCAATCATCGGAACTCAACTAATCCGAATTTACTTAACAATAAAAGTATGGTAGAAAAATCAATTGACAAGGATTAAGATAAATTTTTTTCTTCTTACATTCTTCCCTCTCATCTTCAAGGGATCAATTGAACAACGGACGAAGTAGAAAAGTGAAAAATTTTTTTTTTTTTTGGGAGAAAAGTGAAAATTTTTATTACAATCATGCTTGTCTTTACGCATTTGAGTAGGCTTAGGCTTAGTGGGTCGTTAATGAAAATTTTCCTATAATATTAAATATTTCAACTATAAGGAAAAATCATGTAAAAATCTATTACTTAGATATATACTTTATATTAATATTTGATAAATTTTGCATTCTGATAAAGTTATTATTAAATAATTATAAGATAATAATAGTAAGTGATATATTTTTAATATCAATTTATGTAATTAATAGATGATCTTGTGTTTGTATTTAACAAATATCTTACAAATTTTCTGAACTTATTGAATTAGATTAGATCGGACCATTCAAAGGAAAAAAAAAATCTTGGGCCAACCTATTAGTTCAATCCTAAGCAAGACGTAAACCTAATTGTGAACAAGCATTTGAAGTTAACATTTTTATTTCTCGACGAAAATGGAAATAATTGGCAAAAGGATGTCATGGATGACGACAAGGGGTATGAAGATGAACATTTCTCTAGAAACCACAAAAAATTCAATTACAATTTTCAAATTCATCTCGACATTTTATGCTGAAAACTTCTATCTATGCAAAGGCTAATGCTCAAGGATGTGTGTATGTTTCCATCCCTTGCAAAATAACACTGAGATGGTGAGTTCTCCTGAGCTCCTATTAACCTTTTTTATTTTCAACAGCCGATATAGATAAGCTCCCAATAACCCACACCCAAACACAACAGCAAGCACCAAAGTAAGCCAAATGAAATAAATAAACTTTGCAGTTGGGGTTATGACTAGCGTGGACATGACATAGCAAATGACTAATGGCAGCAACGGTAAGAGAACCACTTCGTCGAAAAGACCAATTATTAAAACAGAACCGTAAGGAAAAGCGTGGTGAGAAATGTTGCAGCGTTTGAAATATAAAACAGAAGAAAACTATTTGGATCCGTGATTCATCTGCCTGCTCCACTTGGAACCTCACTGGAACCTGCTTCAGCTTGTCGAACACCATTCGGCGTATTACAAATAGCTCGGTAGATTGCTGTTATTTCCAACGCTACTAGTACCAGGAAAGCATTGTGTGTCACTTGATATATTGAGTCTGGTCCGAGTTACAATTATCATTAATGTTTCAGATTTATAGAGCTTAGCCATGAGTCTGGGATTGGAAATTGAGGAAGCAAATTTCTTGGCAGATTCGTTAGCCAAGAACTGAGTTATTTTATACTTGATGAGAAATGGGATATTTTTTATGTTGTTGCTGACCGATGATTTTGGTCAAACTATCAATTATTGTTTAGGACGATTATTGTAACGATTTTCCCTCTTAATTGGGATATTAAAGCTTGTAAAACATGTTGGTATTAATAAAATCTTTGTTGACTAAGCAAACAAAAAAAAAAGTATCAAGGTCAGATAATTTTAATCTGCACTTCTTCTAAAATCAATAGAACAATCTAAAAGGGGAAGTGATGAAATTTTTGCATGAATTTCATAATTTCTGTTCTTTTAATAGTCACATAAACTCGTCTTTTATAATTCTCTTTCCAAAGCATGAGTGTCTTATGGGGTCAAGCAATTATAGACCAATTAGTCAACTGGAAAGTTTGTATAACATTCTTGCTAGAATCTTAGCAAACCGTTTGAGACTTGCAGCAGCGACCGTGATTGGATGCAATCAATTTGCTTTCATTAATGGGAGATAAATTACAAAATTTTCACTTATAGTTAATGAGATTATTAATCTTATAAGGAAGGATAGTACAGGGGGCATTTTTTTGTAATGAACTTAAACAAAGCATATAATAAGAGGAAAACTTTGACAAAGATGCCTTTGGTCTATAATGTTGTTTAATATTGTTGTGAATGCTTAAGCGTCACAAAAAAAAGCTACCACTAGTGGGTGCTTTAGGAGCATTGGAGATGGACATAATGATTTGGTGACATCCAATCTACAATATGATACAGTTATTTTATGCAAATTTCCTTCATTGGTTATAAAAAGTAGTAATTGAAGTAAGAAGTATCAAATTACAATATGATACTGCTTCAATTAGTCATGGTTAAAGAGCACCTTGACGTACCCTTTGAGGCATTGCCTGCAATGATGAAACAAAGCGCTAATCGAGATGCGTGGACTCCGCATTGTACTCAATGAGACGGGACGGAGTCACGAGAACTACTTTGAAAATAACTTTTTCATTACAACTTATTCTGTAATGTCCAATCAAATAGCTAATCCGTGATAACATTGTCTTCTTTACCTTTTTCAGCGTGCGGCAAGAATAATTGAAAGATAACATTTACATCATGCTATGATAATTAAATGGTGCCTAAAAAGGCGAGGAGGTCCGTCTGTAACAACTTTTAAAATAATAATATATATAATAAAATAAAATAAATAATAGTTTGGGGGAGATCACGTGGGCAGCCGCTCATGTGGTTAGATGAGACTTGAACGAAGATTTTAAAAGAAGAAAAAGAAAGAGGAGAGGGTAGGGGCCGGATATGAACAAGAAAAGAAGAAGAGGACAAGTGAAATAAAAGTGATAAAGAAGAAAAGACAAGAGGCTCGGTTAAAAGAAGAAAAAGGATAAAGGACGGAAGAAATAAAGAAAAAGCTGAGGAGAACACAGGGAAAAAGGACAGAAGAAAGGTGAGGTTCGGCTGATGAAGAAAAAGGAGAGAAAGAGAAGAGAGAAAAAACGGAAAAGAGAGGAGAAAAATCGAGCAAAAAGAGGAAAAGAAAAATCGTGAAGAAGGGGAAGAAGAAGATCGAAAATTCTGCACTTTGAGGAAGGAAGAGAAAGGAGAACGATTTTGCTGTCAATTTTAGAAGGTAAAACGTTGAAAATTTTTTAGGTAAGAAGCTGATTTCTTTGGGTTGCACTTTGAAGGGATTTTGGTGTTTAAAATTTAAGGTTGTTGCTGTTGAAATTATGTGAATTTGCTGTTGATTTTTGGGGGGTTTCATTGTTGAAAATTTGAGCTGAAATTTTGCAGAATTTTGATGTGGAAATTGAGCTGAAAATCTACTGGAAATTGGAGCAGAAATAAAGCTGTGTTTGCTGTTGATTTAGTGTAGAAAATAGTGCAGAAAAGTGCAAAAAATGGTGCAAGAAATTGAACAGAAAAGTATAAAAATTTGTGCAAGAATTTGAACAGAAAATTGTGCAAAAAAAGGGAGAATTGGCTGCAAGTTGAGAGGAAGAAAAAGAGAAAGAAACGGGTTAAAAAAGAAAGAAGAAAAAAAAAAGAAAAGAAACAAAAAAATGGGCATGGTGCAAGTAGAAGATAAAATGGGCATGGTGCAAGTAAAAAATAAATGGGCATGGTTTAATAAAAATAAAATAAATGGGCTTAGTTTAAATAGGAGAAAAAAATTAGAGAAGCCTATGGAGAGGGGTCCAAAGATCATAAAGAAATGGAGAAGGTTCAATGCTAGGAAAGTTTATCGTGGATGTGTGTCGAATAAAATATGTAATTGATAAATAGAAAATAACGATGTAATATCTCGTTATTTCGAGGTGAGTAGGAGTGTCAATTTGAAAATTTTTGTGAATATATATGTATGTATATGCATGAATTATATTACATATAAATTGTGAAAAGCATGAGTTAGTAGATTTTTAGGAAATTTGTGAATGTTACAAATTTTAAACGTGTTTTGAATATATATGTATAAAGTATACATAAAGTGTTTTAAATCGAAAAACAAGTTTTTCAATGAGATTTATATTCAAAATTGTGTCTTATTCTTGTGTAGTGTGCATTCATGATTATGATGCTCGGTTACCATGTGAAATATTTCTAAATTCATGCACTAAATTTTATTTATAAAAATGACAATTGATTTTATTATATATTATGTCGAATGTTTTTAAAATAATTTGGAATGAGACTTTCAAGATATAAAATAATTTCTAAAGTGATTTTATTTAATTGAAAGATTCGATAGTAGGTCGGATGTCACATCGGTTAAGTGTGACCCTCGTGCATAAGTGAGTTCTAGCTAGAGAACCTACGGGTCGTCGACGGGCGGTTAGGCATGGTGGAGGCTACGGCCTATGATATGTTTATGTGGCTCGGCCACTCGTGATACGCAGTTGCGACCGCCTAATATCTCCGATGTTGGCCAACATCGTTGAGATTGCCATTGCATTATATAGGAATCTGGTGGAAGCGATGCTCCCGGATGTTATTACGTAGTAGCGGGACTACGGGTTTATTTTCATTTCCTACTCGAGAATGGCATTTCTCTGGTTTTCAAACTCATATTTTGTTGCATGGTGAAAACAAAAATTTATACGACTTTCTGTAGCTCCCCCTGGTTTTACAATTATATAAATTTTACCTTCGCATGCGAGGCGATTTGTAAATGGTGTATACACCCGATTAAAGTTTGATTTTATGGGAGCTTGCCTGATTTAAAGTAATTGATTTGAATACATTCTTCTAAATGATTTCTACGTGAACATTTTTTTATACACACCAGACTTGAGATATATCTATATATATACATATACATATTTTTGGATGGTTATAACATAAAGCGAATTCTTGATCTTATATATATATAAGGCACAAATGTCTGTTTGAAATAAATCGTTTTATCATCCTGCATTTTTAATATTCAAATGATCAGCTATTTGCTTGTTTTCCATCTACGTCATACTCACTGAGTCGATAATCATTGAGTCTGTGAGACTCACACTCCTCTTATTGCCCTTTTTTGCAGACAGGGATTGACTTAGTGCGAAATCATCTGCGTGCTCAGTTTTCTGCGAATAGGTAAAGGCATCTCTTAGCCCAGTTTCGAGTCGCTCCGCTGTCTAGAGTTCAGTCACATGGAATTTCTACATGTTATTAGCGTTGTAAAGTTCCTAATTATGCATTGTTGAAAACTTTATATTTTAAATATAATTGTTATTATTGGAAATGGAATATCAATAAAGTATTATTGTTATTATGAATCATTTATGTACGTGTTAGCATATTTAATAAATGTCTTGAGAATTTCGTAAAGGTTTGTTTGGGATTTGGTGAGATCTCCCAAAGGTCTTGTACGCCGGTAGCGACTTGGGAGGGGTCGTTACACCGTCAATGTTGGCATATCCATCTTGCAATTTTATACGAATTTGTAATTCTAAGGCAATATATATACACTAGTAGTCTTTAATTACAAAAAAAAGACATATTGGATTCTAGGTTCTCATATATATGCCCTTCATTTATTTACATCATCCTCACTTACAGGTACTAGGAAGCTAATAATAGAGACCGTGGGATAAATGACATATTTTTAATGAGATTGACAGTCTTATGCAGTCCATCGGTGATGTAGCCATTGTCCATAGTTTGCGTAAGGCAAATTCCTTTGTCGATGCTCTAACTAAATATGGAGTGGACAGAGACTCTATCTTTGCAGCTTGGTGGTGAAATGATACATGGTCTGACATTTGTGATGTTGTGTGATGCTTATATGTTCTTTGCTTGTACCTATTGGTGCTTTCCAACTATGCCTTGTTTCTAGTGGGAAAAATGTTGTTATTTTCTCTACTCTTTGTCTAGTGGTCAGTGACATATATATAAATAAACTCCACTTTTGACTGAAGGAAAAAAATGTCTTTTTTTCATGTGGCAATCTCGTCTCTTATATCTTAAAATCTGAAGTGTAGACATTAAAGAGAAAATTTCAAATTCTAATTGAAGGTGTTCATGGATCAAATTGAACTGAATCAAATTAAGTCAGACTTGATTGACACCTTAAAATTTTGTGTTTGATTCTTTTGTGTCAATATAACATAACTTTGAATGTTCTCGAACTCTTCTATTAAGCATTTGAATACCGGCAGTTTAAATCAAATTCACTGCATCAACCAGTTGATGAATGGCTTTTTTTCAGTTTATTCTACTAATAGTTGGAGTTTTATGCACCAAAGTTTCCTTGCTGTCTCATCTTTGCTTCACAAAATTTTCAGCATTGGCTGTTGAACCAAGGAAAAGGAGCCAAAAGAAAACGAATAGAACCAATTGCAATACTGAAAGACACGCCAGGGGCATCAAAAAGAAATTGTTGATTATTTTGGGTAGCATTTACTAGGTTATGGTGGCAGACTTTGGATTCTTGAAGAATGCTTGGAAAGTGCATGCATGGAACCTTGGAGGAATCACTGGCCTCATTAGCAATCAGTTTGATTCATAAACTGTGAGGAATGAGAATTTGTTCACCAGTTTTGCTTGATGGCTTACTTAGAATTGACAAAGTCTGTCTGTTGCCGACTCAGGCTTGGCCTTGTAAGATTCTCATTGCTGTTAACCCTCTCCAACTCCTGGCGTTCTTATCGATCCCACTTTCTAATAAAAGTTTTACCATCTACACGAATGATTAAATGATACAAAAAGGAAACAATTAATTAACAAATAAAATGCATAAAAAAATATATGTCTGTTTCAATAATTAGTTTAAAGAAGGGAGCGTGCCTGCGGTTGATTATTGGATACCGCAACATGCAACACAGTATCCCCTTGCTTGTTCTTCCAATTGAGGACTTCTTTCTCCCATAATTTTCCATTTTTGTCGTGTGTCCTGCGAAGCCAACCTACTAGGACTTGAAGAACTTCTAGTAGATTCTTTTACGCTACAATGTGCAAAGCAGTTTCATTTTGATTTATGACATCTCTGATACATTCAGAACAACACGAGAATTGTGAATAGAAGACTAAGATCTGCTTCTCCAACTACCTAGTGCAACGGAGTTTTGGCCTCTTTTCCTTTTACACATTCAAGTTCTTTATCCACTCCCCAAAGATCAAGGACCGTCGCTTTTTGCCCATTTTGCAAGGCAAGGTGAATAGGGCTAAAGCCATCATGGTTCAACTTTAAAGCTAGTGATGGCTTCAAGTTCATGATCTCCATGGCAAAATCAGTGTGCCCCGCAGCTGCAACTATGTGCAATGTGTTAATGTAAGTAACAGAGGATATGAAGCAAAAAATAGAAACGAGATTGAATATAGAGTCATTACATTTTCATTAAGATAACACAGAGGTTATATATCCTTGTTGTACATGAAAAACACTTGTAACCATGCTTAACAAGTGTAAAACAAGTTTACATGCAACCTTACATGTAATGGGACAGCAGAAAGATGGTATTAACTCTAAAACCAGTACAACGAAGCAAACTGATAAAAAAAAAAACTAAGTTAATTTGAAAGCATTCACGTGCTGCAGCAACCATGCAAGTATTACAACTTAACACTCCACCATAATACTTGCACTCTGGACATGCAATTTGCTTCTTAAGTATTCAAATCTTGGCTTTCCCAAAGTCTTGGTCATGATATCAGCTAGTTGCAAATTAAAATAGTAGTACTGAACATTAATTTCACCTACCCTTTCAGCATTTCTAATGGCATCAAATTTTACTTGAATATGCTTGGTCTTGCCATGAAAAACAAGGTTCTTGGTGATTGCAATAGCTAACTTGTTATCTACCATCAGTGGAGTAGGATGTTTCTGAGGGAATTGTATATCAGAAAGTATTTTTCTCAACTAGATTGCTTGGTTGGAAGTTGAAACAACTAATATGTACTCAACCTCAACTATAGATTGAGCAACAATGGACTGTTTATATGAGTTCCAGCATCATACTCCATTTCCAATAGTAAAAACATAACCTGAAGTGCTCTTGGAATCATCTTTATTTCTAGCCTAATCACTGTCAGAGTAAAGAGTAAGGAGGAAGTTTGGGTTCTAGTATAATAGATTCCAAAGTCTAGAATGCCCTTCAAATACTTCAGCATACATTTTCCAATAGCAAAATGAAGATGTGTAGGCTCTTTCATAAACCTGGACAGCGAGCTCACATAATACATGATATCTAGTCTTGAAGAGCATATGTAAAGGAGACTCCCAATCAAGCTTCTGAATTGAAAAGGGTCTTTTAACTTCCTTCCATTATGTAATGAAAACTTCTCAGTTATTATTAATGATGTAGCTGCAAATTTGCAATTGAGCATGTGAAACCTTCTTAGAACCTCATTAATATATTTTTGTTAAGATAGAAATACCTTTATATCAGATTGTTTAATCTTCAAACCAAGAAAGAAGCTCATCAATCCCAAATCAGACATCTCAAATTCACTTTGCATATGCTTTTTGAACAATTGCAGGAAAGTATCATCTCTTCTAGTAACCATTAAGTCATCTACATATAGTGAAATAACTAATGGAAATTGATCTTTAGACTTGAGTAAATACAAATAAGCTTCATTGCTACTTTTTGTAAATCCTTTGGAAACTAGATATGAGTCAATTTTGCTATACCAGGATCATGGAGCTTGTTTCAAGCCATACAGAGCCTTATGAAGCTTATAAACTTCGTTTGGTTCATCCTTTGCAACAAATCCCTCTAGTTGATTAACATAAATTTCTTCTTCTAGACAACCATTGAGAAAAGCAAACTTCACATCAAAATGATAAACTCTCCATCCTAAGGTAGCTGACATGGTTAATAACAATCGAATTGTATCATATCTAGCAACTGGAGCAAATGCTTCCCAACAATCTACACCAAGTTGTCGGTTGTAGCCTTTCACCATTAATCGAGCTTTATGCTTGTTGAATGAGCTATTAGGATTCAATTTGTTTTTGTAAATCCATTTGACTCCAATTATATTCCTATTTGAAGGTTGATCAACTAATGATCATGTACCACTTTTGTTGATCATGTGAAGCTCTTCTTTCATAGCAGTTAACCATTCTGGATAATTAGCTACATTTGCACAAGTGAAAAGTTCTTAAATTACTGCATAGCTTCTGTGATAGATATCATTGAGTGATCAAGTTCCTCTCACAGGCTCATCATCAACATTTTGATCAACATCAACCTCAGTTTCTAGAAGAGATTGAATTAAACTTTGCCTTTAAGATTCTATAGTGCCTTGCAAATTCCAATTCCAGCTTGCAGCTTCATCAAATGACAAGTTCCTATTAACAACCACTCTACCAAAAATTAGAAAGTAAGCTCTGTAAGCTTTGGACTTAGTGCTATAGCCAATAAAGATGGCTTTTTGAGCTCTGTGCTACAACTTATCTTTCATAGCTTCTAGTACAAGGACATAGCAAATGCAACCAAAAACTCTTAAATGCTCTATTAAAGGCCTTTGATCACCCCAGACCTCATATGGTGATTTGCCATCTAGTGCCAAAGTAGGAAGTATATTCTGCAGATATACTGTAGTATTACAAGCTTCTGCTCCAAGCTTGGTTGGAAGATTCTTTTCAAACAACAGAATCCTTACCATATCAAGAATAGTCCTATACTTCCTTTCACTAACCCCATTTCGTTAAGGAGAATAAGGTGCAGGGAATTGATGATAAATACATGTAACTACAAGGAACTCAGTAAAATCTTTGCAGATATATTCTCCTCTATTGTCTATTCTAAGAACCTTGATTCTAAAGTCTATTTCAACTTCCACCTTAGCTTTGAATCTCTGAAATAACTTAAAGAGTTCAAATTTAGCTTTCATAAAGTATATCTAGCACCATCGTGTTTTGTCATCAATAAAAATCAGATAATATTTGTTACCATTCAAAGATTTTACTTTCATTGGTCCAACAACATCTGAATGGACCAAATCAATCTTAGCTATAGCTCTACTGCTGCTTGCAGATGGAAAAGGCTTTCTTAAAAGCTTACCATACTAACATGCACTGCAAACTGAGCCTTCATCATTCAACTTAGGTAAGTTTCTCAAAAAACTAAAAACATTGACCTGTTTAAGCCCTCTGTACTTGAAATGACCAAGTCGTTTGTGACACAAATTTATCAAATTTGAATATGAATTTCTTGTTTACAGACATAATTGATCAGCAGTCATAGTGAAGCACTTCTTACCTATAGGTATGGTCATCAAATAAAAACTAGAAGCATCAAATATAACACAAGCATTATCTGGAAACAATAGTGCATAATTGTTTTTAACTAGTTGTCCAACACTCAATAGATTAGATGTAGGTGTAGGCACTAATAGGATTTCAGAAATATACTTGGGACTTGTGGAAGTATGGACTCGAACTGTACCTTTGCCAACAGTAAGAAGATAAACTCTATTTCCTATTTTGACCTTTGATTGGTAGTTCTTATCTAAGCTGACAAAAATAGTTTCAGTTGGAGTAACATGATTAGAACTTCCACTGTCTAATAAGCAATCATGATTATCAACTTCATTTGTTGGGTTTTCTAAGGCCATAAACAAATTTTCTTCAAGATTAGTAGAAGTTTCAATTGTTTAAAATGCTTTATCAGTTAATAAAGGACTTCTTTTTGCATATTTTCTTGGCATGCCCCAATTTATTACAAGCTTGACACTTTGCATCTAATCTGAACTAGCAATGATCTTCTGAATGGTTTCTTTTCTTGCAGTAAGTACAAACTTTGAACTTACCTTTTTTAATTGAAGATTGAGCTGCATGAAGAGACTTCTTCTGTAGCTTGTCTTTAGTCATCTTCTTACCATGTGCCTTTACATTAGCTTCCCTTTTGCTTGAATCAAATAAAGCATTCTCCACATTTTCTTCTAATTGAGATTATCTTTTTTGCTTAGTGGCTAGAAGTGCATTAACCAGTTCTAACACTGTGAGTTGTAACAAATCTTTAGTTTACTCTATAGATGTAATTATTGCTTCAAATCTTTCAAATAAGCTGATGAGAATTTTCTGAACAAATCTAGATTTTGGTAAATCGTCTGCAAGCAACCTCATTTGATTCACCAAATGACTAACATGATCTATATAATCTTCTACAGTTTGTGACTTTTTCATCTTGATCAACTCAAACTCTTTTTGAAGGTTCTAAGCTTGCATTTGCTTGGTTTTTATTATGCCAAGATAATCTTCCTCAAGATTAGTCCATGCTTTCTTTACAGTTTTACAACTCATGATGCTGCTAAAGATCTTTTCAAACGCAGCAAGTTCTTCTTCAGTTTCAATGGTCATCCAAAGGTCATAACTTCTGAGAAAAGCCCCGATCTTGATAGCCCAAACTTGATAATTTTTGCCATCAAATATAAATGGAGATATATGACTAGTTGAAGGTGAAGACAAGTTAGAACTGTGAAGAGATGAATCAACAAAAAAGGAAGAAAGATTCTTAGTATTCTCAAGTCCAACAAGATCCTAAGAATGCTCTGATACCATGTTAATGTAAATAACAGAGGATATGAAGCATAAAATAGAAAAGAGATTGAATATATAGTCATAACATTTTCACTAAGATAACATAGAGTTTATATACTCTATTGTACATGAAGAACACTTGTAACCATGCTTAACAAGTATAAAACAAGTCTGTATGTAACCTTACATGTAATGGGATAGCACAAAGATGGTATTAACTCTAAAACTAGCACAACGAAGCAAACTGATAAAAACGAAGAAAATTAAGTTAATTTGAAAGCGTTCACGTGCTATAGCAACCATGCAAGCATTAACTTAATAAAGCGGGGTATCAAAGAATGGTATCTGATCAATTCCATCTAAAAGATATGTATCCTTTCAAATTAATGCATACAATGCATCGTTATTTCCTGCTTGAGCAACCCCTTGTAGCCTCTCATGATGCTCATCCATGTTGAGAATATTGACAAGGATAACAAGAGCTATAAACAAAAGGAAATTAAGAGAATGATCTCGCAAACTATATATGTGTTTCAAGCGTTTGATACTTAATTAGTAAACAAAGTAGATATAAGGTGCTCTTTGAAAGTCCAAGGAAAATTTTCCAAGTAAGAAAAGTTGCCTAATTTGGTCAAACACCCTTTTCAACTTGTGGTACTCCAGTTTAAAAGTTGGGGTGAGGTCATTGAAAGAATGGTATTGGATGGGTTGAGTGGCTGGAATGTGTGTGGTCAATAGTGAAAGGGTGCCTTGTTTGTAACTACAAGGGAGAGAGTGGGAAGTGAGGGGAGGTGCTTGGCCCAGATACCATATCAGTTGGAGGGTTGTGGATGTGGAGGAGGTGAAGGGATAAAAGATGCTTTTTGTTCTAGCTTTATTGCCTTAGGTTGTCATGCTGAATTAGGATAAGGGATGTGTTTCTGTCATAAGACAAGATGCAAAAATAGAAAGAGAAAGAAAGAAAGAAGGCAAGCAAAGTACAGAACAATATAATACAATATATAAGAAAACTATAGAAAAACAGAGAAAGCAAAATAGAGGAAATGATTAACTTAAGAATTATGTTGGATTGTTTAACTCAGGTTGGTGAAGCTTTTTATGAGAGAAATGATTAAATGAAAACCCAAATAGCATTCAATATAAAGATTAATAACATGTGAAAAATTAACTCATGAAAATAATATATTTATTACATTTTTTAATTAAATCTAACACCTACTATAAATTTTTTTGGATGAAAATTCTCTATTGATTATTATTTTTAAACTTTCATCTTATATTTTTTTCAATTATATTTATTAATTAATAATAAGATTTGTATTATAGGTGAGAAAGAGTTAGAATCATATTGATCTACTTTATGCAAATGAAGCATACTCAATTGCATTAATTAATAATCATATTGAATTGCATTTATGTATAAAATTTATTATTAAAAAAGTAGAAAAGTAGATCTAGCATCATAATCCCATGCTTAATAATTAACAACACCAAAAAAGTATAAAAGAATTATATTGATGACAGGTTAAACACATATAAATATCATATACCTCAATGAACAAAGAATATTTAGAATCACTTAAGCATCAATCGTCACAATTTTGACATTGCAATTAAGGCTTCATTTTTAGAAATTAATAAATAGTTCATATTTAACAAAATAAATTTTTTTTGATACGTTAATGGATTATAAACAATATTCCAGAGTTTTTTCTTTTTTCCAACTCTTTTCTTTATTGCTTTTCCTATTAAGGGATTAATAGGTCATGCATTGCGTCCAAAACTCCACCTCGGATCCATGTCAGCATCACTAACACCTTATGTTTGATTTGTGTTAAACAATTTTACTTAATAATTGCAAAACAAATGAAGAAAATGAAATATTATTAATTTTAATAAATTAGTTAGAACTTCAATTCCATTTTGATTTCTTTGTTTGCATTGTCAGTATATAATTCACTCAACTTGGTAAGAATATAGTTTGGATTGAGAGTTTTAACATTATTTGAGGCCTTATAAGTTATGATTCTTCAGGTCTTTTATGGTTACCCTCATAATTTGGAACTTGGGGCTTGTGCTTTTTCTCGATCTGAGAGAAATTGATCAGTAAAAGATTAGTGCATGAGAAGGAATAATGTCCAACATGAAAGTTTCACCATCTAATAAGAGATAGACGAAAGCCAAATACATGGATATGAGTGCCCACCCAGAATAAGAAAGGAGTATGTAAGCTCATAGCCCTCCGTATACAACAGAACATGCTTCTATCCAGTAAAGTAAAAATAACATAGTTGAGAGGATTATGCTTCCATCCAGAAAATACATCGGTGAACCATCATCAGCTAAGTATCAACACATGAAGTGGGCATCCAAAGTCCCTCAGGAAAACCAAAATAATCCTTTCAGAGCCAAGCAATAGAACATCACAAACTTAAATTGAGCTAACTAAAACCAGAAATCATTGCTGAGCTAGATACAAAAAGGGCTTCCCTTCGAGAGGCCCGGAGGGGACGAAGGAGCCAACCAGCTGAACCACATAACTATTTGATGATGATCACAAAAAGAAATTAGACTTTAATATGGTTTCGACATTTAGCACAGCTGGAGTAAGAATACAAAAAACAATAGATAAAAAGGAAAGAAGTTGTACGAGCCAGAAAATCTTTCTTCTGGGCACAAATCTGCAGCAAACATAACTGGCGATCCGATAAGCCACCAGGACAGCTACTAACGTTGACAAGCAGTAGTTCACAATGGAGACAGCATGGTACGTTAAGTATGAAGGTGCAAGAGAAATAAGAGATTGTAGTTTCCATGAGATGACAGCTACTAAAAGCATGTAACAGGAGCCGAAAAGGGAAAGTGTTATGAGAAGAAACAGACAGATTAAACGATTGGGGAGGAGATATGCTGTTAACCCAATTGCCGCCCAAAAGGTTAAGGTGTTGTATAACCAAAACATGGTAGATGCATCTACCAAATTTTGCCAGTCCTCGGCCGGAAGATATTTGCCACTAGGAGGATTTGCTTCCAGCAGCCAAACTTTGTTAGTGTGGGATGAAACATTGTCACCCTTCTTGGGAGGATTTAATGAGGCATCGTAAGTGGTTGTTATAATTAGCAGAGTCACTACTAGAAATGTGTTCCGCATCCCATTTGAGATACCCTTATTTCCACGAGCTGCCATTGTTGCAAATTTTTGAAAATATGACATCTTTGATCTGAATGAACTGATGTTGATTGAAGAGTTGGGATTTTTGGGAAGCAAGGAACCACGCAAACCTCCAGCTTTGATTAGCATATCCATAATCTCTCTATTATTCACTTGCCTTTCAATCCTTTGGCGTTCAAATACGATATCTAGAGCCGTTAATCCCTCCAAATTTTTGGCATTGACATGGTCTTGACTCAAATTTTCCAGCAATACTTTTACCACCTGATAATTGGAAAGCACGAAATTCATATTCATAAAACTAGATCTCTTTCATCATATAGGTCAATTGGAGTCAATAAGATAGTTAGCATACCTGAGGTCTATTTCTGATAGCTGCAATGTGCAGAACAGTGTTGCCTTCAATGTCACTCCAACTCAGCAGTTCATTTTCCCAACGTTGGGCAGCTTCATGGTGGCTCCTTCGGAGCCACCCCATCAGGACTTCAAAAGCTTCAAACATGTCGTTTTTGACTGCAAGATGGAGAGCAGTCTCGCCTCGAACAGTCACATCTTCAATAGCCTCAGGGCAAGCCTCAAGAAACCTGATCGAAAGATCAAGGTTTCCAGTTCCGACTGCATGATGCAGAGGAGTCAGGCCCTCCCTCCCTTTGACACGAACAAGACCTATATCAAACTTTAGGAGTCGAAGCACTGCTTGGATTTTGTCATTTCGCAAAGCCAAATGCATGGGACTAAACCCAGCTTGGTTTAGCTTTCTTGCAAAGGATGGCTTTAAGTTCATCATTTCCATCACAAAATCAATATGCCCAGCACAGGCTGCTACATGTAAAGGTGTATCAAGAAAAGGCACCTGGTCGATACTCTCCAAAACATATGGATCTTCCAGGATTAATTCATACAAGACGTTAATGTTTCCTGTTTGAGCAGCCTCAATCATCCTCCAATCCATTATGCTGGGGATAATAAATTATGCTGCAATTTCCAGGCTACTGAAACTGATGAAATTTGCAAGAAAAGATTAGAGCAGTTTAAAGAAACAGAGGATAATATAGAGAGGAAAGAAGCAAGTCAAGCAACTAATCATAAAATCAACCCACCGTATGAACTCTTAATTAATAATTACATATACTTCCTCATATGTACTTAAAAAAATGCCTTCATGTCACCCCGTATCTTCTTTGTTTCTCGATTCAAAATCATGACATCTGTCCAATATATTAAAATAAAATATTTCAAACGAAAAATGACAGTGTTTCTCTGTTTCTTTTAATTTTACTAAACTTGATTTTCTTGAATATTCCCCTTCTTGGCCCTTGAACCCCGTTAGAGATACTAACTCGATTTTCTTGAATATCCCTCTGCTTGGTACTTGAGCCACATGTACTATAGGATTTCAAAGATTAACTTTACTTGCTTATTTTAATCAAATGCCCCAATTTTACCTTTCATTAAATATTATAGTAAAATTGCAATAAGCATTTGCTGTCTATTAGGAGTACCAGAAGCTTACTTGAACTAAATAATTGTCAAAATTTGATAAAAATTTAACACTTGTTGATGGTACCATTCTTGCAAAACTATGAATCTTTTATTACAAAAATCTAACATTAGATGAAACTCATTGGAATGAAATTGCCAATGGTTGAATAAAAACCTTAACTTGGAGTTTATTGTGCTAATGGTAGGAGTTTTATGCACCGATGTTTCCCGATTGTCTCAACTTTGCTTAACAAATTTTTCAGCAGAGGCTGCTGAACCAAGGAAAAGGAGCCAAAAAATAAATAAATAAAGAAACTGTTTCTTTCTTGAAAGAATAGAGCCAATGGCAACACTGAAAGACATGCCAGGGTTGTACATTGCACCAATACCAAACAGAGTTTACCAAAGCGCTGCCATAGACTTCTCTCTGTTTTAAGAGACCAAAGCATGCAACCCTCTAGTGTTGATCAAAAGACTGCCAACCCATAATACAACTATGGGACTAGCATCTCAACAAGCTGTCGCAAGCTAACCCACAAAGACAACTGTACATGAACCAGAGCCCAGTAGCAGCCCTGTATCTGGTTTCTTCTCTGCCAGCAACCGATCCAATGCCTAGCTGCATAAACACCCCAGAATTGGGAGTGGCTCCATAAATTTCAATCCTGCTCCTACAACCAGGTTAAAAGTCACACATCATCATAACTCTGGCCGCAACCAAGAGAAACCTGTTATGAAGGTTATTGGCCTTTTTGTGATTAAAAAGAAATTGTTGATTATATTTTTTATATTTTTGTTAGCATTTACTAGGTTTTGGTGGCAGACTTTGAATTCCTGAAGAAATGCTTGGAAAGTGCACCTTGGAGGAATCACTGGCTTTATCAGCTATCAGTTTAATTCATAACTGAGAGGAATGAGAATTTGGTTACTAGTTCTTTTGCATTCGTAATCGCAGTGTAATATAATTACACAAAGATTGTTTTAGTTCCAGAGGGAAACAAAAAGAAGAGGAGGAAGACCAAGAATTGGCAAGAATTGGGACTGTTACAATTTCCGGGAAATGCACAATGCTCACAATCAAGAAGTATGTTGTTCCCCAATTTGGTTATTAAAGTTTGAACAACCACTTTCAAACATTGAATATCTTAAAGGAGTCTATGACAGTGAGCAATCTGTCTTTCATCTTGTCCCACCTTCTTTCATTGGCTCCGGTTGTCAAAGTGTAGAATTTACCTGATAAACCAACATGCCAGAGGGATCACAGATTGGTTTTGAAGTACAGAAAACAAGGCATCACAATGGCATGCAATTGACTCATTATTTGGAGATAAAACAACAATAAGAATAGATTCCTAGGATAATGATGAATTAAAGAAATGTAAATTAACACCCTATTCACTCTGCTGGAATCAAATTTTCCATCATCAGCTTGTGCTTCTGATGATCTCAGCCTCCAAATTCCTAGTGTGTTTATGGATTCCAATTAGGGTACCATATGAGAGCAAATAGTCATAGTGTCTATGCCCTTTGGTTTTCCCTCTCACGACATTTTTTGTAAATGAAACGGTAAGAACTTAATTGAAAACCTTTTAGTTCCACAGAGTGTAAACAACATAGAACAGTTGAAGATACTGCTGCAATTAGTCTCAGTGAATATTCAGAGCAATTTGCTAACAACTCAACAAGTTCTTTTCGAATGTCAACATGAACCTTACAAGATTGGATAGCACATGGTGTACTGAGAAAAGAGTATCTCCCATATGCATAAGGTATTCATGTAGTATTATAAATTACTATTTTGTTACCAATGGAAACTACTTAAATGATAAGACCGTATTCTGATGCAATAAAAAAAGCGTATTACCATGCGCATAACGTATTTATATATTAGGAGTTACTTTCATACCATTTCCAATACAAACTGCACTAAGAGCATGTCGGGTGAAGTTTGGAGCCTGGGCAACAAACTCAACTGTATAATAAGCTTTTCCACCTACATCATGCTGTGGCATGTATACAAAAGACAACATATCAATCTATAATGTTTTCTTACAAATTCTAGAACTGTTTAAACAGGAAACTGCTATATATATATATATATATATATATATAAACAAGAGTAGGTATAACAGTTAATAGTCAAAGGCCCATAAGTCATACGGTTCTTCCATCGGTACTAGTTTTTTGGAAGGGCAGTGAAGATATGGAAGTTCATTTATCAGCATAAACCTAGGATTAAGGTTCATGGAATTACCCTATTCTGAGAATAAATGTACAGCATTCTATCATAGAATGAACTCAAAGGATCGTTTCTACTTCAAACCTATATTCTATTTGCTGCTTTTAAAAATAAAAAGACCGACCGAAAAATTTATTACATTGATGGCAATCGGTTCTAATTGAACTTTTTGTGCATTAGGGGGTGTTTACTTTTGTTCCAAGTACTCTTGTGAAGCCTAGACAATGCTGAGGTGCAGAGGAAACTCGAAGGGACTTTGGGATCCTGAACCTATTTGGGACAAAAGGACTTGACAGTATTTTCTGTCCATAATAATATCGCATGAGGAATACTAGGGGAAAGAGTAGATGCATTAGATTGTCATATTGATTTTGTGCACTTCTGAGTGACAGCTTCACATGAAAGCCAAACAAATGTTGACTCAGCTTGGCACACTAGTGAGCATTGAAGACAGCCTCACCTAGTCAGAACTCCATAATAGAAAATCACCTAGTCACATGAAAATTGTAGCCTTTCTTCTTAGCGTTCTAGTGATCCAAGAAACACTTCATTTGGTGTTACGTAAAGAGAAATATGATTAAAATACCACAACATATATGAATGAAATCATCACCAGATTTTTATCAAATGAGCTTTTTTCATCAAATTTTTTATAAAAACAATAAAAGAAACTAGTAATAACTATTCTTAAAGTAATTTAAAACAAAACAATATAAAATTTAACTCAAAATAATTCAAATTAACTATTTATCATGTAATCAAACTTAAATTAAAAACACCTAAAATGCTACTATCCAAACCTAAAATTTCAAAAATTTAACTATTTAAACCCCCAAAATATGAAAAATAATTCTATATAATAAAGTTATCATTGACCTAACCAATCAAAGTGAAATTTTGACTATTCTTCACTCTCACCTTACTATGATTGGTGATTCACTTCAATAGGATTTCTGATCTCGCTACGATTAGTGTCAGTGTCTTCATAATGCACCAGCATCAGGACGGGTGAAGAGAAAACAGAGGCTTTTGGTTTTCCGCCTCAGCTGTCACGCTGAATTAGGATAAGGGAGGTATTTCCGTCGTAACGTTTTGAAGGAAGGAGACAGGATGCGAAAATAGGGAAAAAATAAAAAAAGAAAGCAAAGTTACGTCTATAGGAAGACTACAAAAAAACTGAGAGAAAGAAAAACAGAGGAAAAATACACTTTCTCGCTTTCAACTGGACCAAGACCTGTGTTGGATTGTTTAACTTCACTTGGTGAAGTTTTTGTCAATTATATTTTTATTTTCTCAGTCAATGTAAAAATTCATTAGAAAAAAATAAGTAGATCAAGAATCCAAGCTGCTACAAAAGTCCCATAATCAGTACAAGGCTTACAGGGACGTTCCAGGAAAGAATTTGCCCTACAGAAAACCACAATCCCCCAAACTCTACAGAAAGACCATGTTTTCGACATTTATCACCGCTGGAATAAGAATACAACTAACTATAAACACAAAGGAAACAAATTGCATGAGGCAGAAAATCTTTCTTCTGGGTACAAATCTGCAGAAAACATAACGGGCGATCCGAAACGCCACCAGGACAGCCATTAACGTTGACAAACAGCAGTTCACAACGGAGAGAGCATGATGCGACAAGTGTAAATGTGTAAGAGGAACAAGCACTTGTAGTTTCCATGAGACGACAGCCACTAAAAGCATGTAACAGGAGCCGAAAAGGGAAAGTGTTATGAGAAGAAACAAACAGATTGCACGGCTTGGGAGGAGAAAAGCTGTTAACCCCAGTGCCACCCAAAAGGTTAAAGTGTTGTATAACCAAAACATGGAAGATACATCTATTAAATCTAGGAAGTCCGGAGAAGAATTATCGTCACCCGTAGGAGGATTTGCTCCCTGCGATAATGTGTAAGAACTAGAGACTTGGTAATTCTGGGATAAAAGATTGTCACCCTTCTTAGGAGGATTTAATGAGGCATCGTAAGTGGCTGTTATAATAAGCACAGTCACTCACTACTAGAAATGTGTTACGCATCGAATTTGGGATGCCCTTCTTTCCACGAGCTATGATTGTTGCAAATTTTTGAAAATATGACATCTTTGATCTGAATGAATTGACGTTGATTGAAGAGTCCGAATTATTAGGAAGCGAGGAACCACGTAAACATCCGGCTTTGCTTAACATATCCATTATCTCTCTATTATCCACTTGCCTTTCATTCCTTTGGTGTTCTAGGATATCTAGAGCCGTCAATCCCTCCAAATTTTTGGCATTGATATGGACTTGACTCAAATTTTCCAGCAACACTTCTACCACCTGATAATTGGTAAAGTACCAAAATAATATTCATAAAACTAGATCTCTGTCACCATATAAATGGAGTCATTGAGATAGCTAGCATACCTGAGGACTATTTCTGATGGCTGCAATGTGCAGAATAGTATTGCCTTCAATGTCCGCCCAACTCAATAGCTCGTTTTCCCAACGTTGGGCAGCTTCATGGCGGCTCCTTCGGAGCCATCCAATCAAGACTTCAAAAGCTTCAAACATGTCCTTTTTGACTGTAAGATGGAAAGCAGTCTCATCTCGAGCAGTCACATCTTCAATAGCCTCTGGGCAAACCTCAAGAAACCTGATCGAAAGATCAAGGTTTCCAGTTCCAACTACATGATGCAGTGGATTCATGCCCTCCCTCCCTTTGACACGAACAAGGCCTTTATCAAACTTTAGGAGTCGAAGCACTGCTTGGATTTTGTCATCTCGCAAAGCTAAGTGCATGGGACTAAACCCAGCTTGGTTTAGCTTTCTTGCAAATGATGGCTTTAAGTTCATCATTTCCATCACAAAATCAACATGCCCAGCACAGGCTGCTATATGTAAAGGTGTATCAAGAAAAGGCACCTGATCAATACGCTCCAAAACATATGGATCTTCCTGGATTAATTCATACAATACGTTGATGTTTCCTGTTTGAGGAGCCTCACTCATCCTCCAATCCATTATGCTGGGGATAATAAATTATGCAGCAATATTCAGGCTACTGAAAACTAATGCAATTCGCAAGACAAAATTAGAGCAGTTTAAAGCATAAAGAAATAGAGGATTATATAGAAAGGAAACAGAACCGATATATAATTAGCAAACAAGAGCAATCTACTCGTAATTCTGGAAGAAGCAAGTGAAGCAACTAACCATTTAAAAAAAAAAGGTCCCTTCAATTAGCCATGGTTAAAGAGCACCTTGACGTACCCTTTGAGGCGTCGCGTGGAATAATGAAGTACAGCGCTGAGCGAGATGTGTGGACTCCTCATTGTACTCAATGAGAGGGGACGGAGTCACGTAAACTACTTTGAAAATAACTTTTTCATTGCAACTTTTTCTGCAATGTCTATTCAAACAGCTAATCAGTGATAACATTGTCTTCTTGACCTTTTTCAGCGTACGGTAAGAATAATTGAAAGATAACATTGTCCATAATTTGTGTGAGGCGAATTCCCTTGTCGATGCTCTAGCTAAATATGGAGTGGACAGAGACTATGTTTGCAGTTTGGTGGTGAAATGATTTTATGGTACGATATTTGCGATGTTGTGTGATGCTTATATGTTCTCTGCTTGTTGGTCTTGGTGCTTTCCGGCTATGCCTTATATTTAGTAGGAATTATGTTGTTATTTTCTCTACTATTTGTTTAGTGGTCAGTGACATATACATAAATAAATTCAACTTTTGGCTGAAGAAAAAAAAAATGTCCTTTTTTCCGGTAGTAATCTCGTGTCTCACATCTTAAAATTTGAAGTCTAGACATTAAAGAGAAAACCTCAAATTCCAATTAAAGGTGTTCATGGATCAGATTGAGTCAGACTTGATTAACGCCTCAAAATTTTGTGTTTGATTCTTTTGTGTCAATATAACATAACTTTGGATGTTCTTGAACTCCTCTGTTAACCATTTGAATACTGGCAGTTTAAATCAAATTCACTGCACCAACCAGTTGATGAATGGCTTTATTTCAATTTATTCTGCTAATAGTTGGAGTTTTATGCACCAATGTTTCCCTCCTGTCTCATCTTTGCTTCACAAATTTTTCAGCATAGGCTGCTGAACCAAGGAAAAGGAGCCAAAAGAAAACGAATAGAACCAACGGCAATACTGAAAGACACGCCAGGGGCATAAACAGGAAATTGTTGATTATTTTGGGTAGCATTTACTAGGTTATGGTGGCAGACTTTGAATTCCTGAAGAAATGCTTGGAAGTGCACCTTGGAGGAATCACTGGCTTTATCAGCTATCAGTTTGATTCATGACTGAGAGGAATGAGACTTTTTTTACCAGTTTTGCTTGCTTGCTTACTCAGAATTGACGAAGTCTGTCTGTTGCCGACTCAGGCTTGGCCTTGTAAGATTCCCATTGCTGTCAACCCTCTCCGGTTTCTGGCGTTCTTATCGATCCCACATTCTAATAAAAGTTTTACCATATGCACAAATGATTAAATGATACATAGAGGAAACAATTAATTAACAAATAAAACGCAAAAAAGAATTAGATGTCTGTTTCGATAATTAGTTTAAAAAAGGGATCGTGTCTGCGGTTGATTATTGGATACCGCAACATGCAACACAGTATCCCCGTGCTTGTTCTTCCAATTGAGGACTTCTTTCTCCCATAATTTTCCATCTTTGTGGTGTGTCCTCCGAAGCCAACCTACTAGGACTTGAAGAGCTTCCAGTAGGTTCTTTTACGCTTCAATGTGCAAGGCAGTCTCATTTTGATTTATCACATCTCTGATACATTCAGGACAACACAAGAAAAATGTGCGTCGAAGCCTAAGATCTGCTTCTCCAACTACCTAGTACAACGGAGTTTTACCCTCCTTTCCTTTTACACGATCAAGATCTTTATCCACTCCCAGGAGATCAAGGACCGTCGCTTTTTGCCCATTTTGCGAGGCAAGGTGAATAGGGCTAAAGCCATCATGGTTCAACTTCAAAGCTGTTGACGGCTTCAAGTTCATGATCTCCTTGGCAAAATCAGTGTGCCCCACAGCTGCAGCTGTGTGCAGTGGGGTATCAAAGAATGGTATATGATCAATTCCATCCAAAAGATATGCATCCTCTCGAATTAATGCACACAATGCATCGTTATCCCTGCTTGCACAGCCCCTCGCACCCTCTCATGACGCTCATCCATCTTGAGAATACTGACAAGGATAACAAGAGCTATAAACAAAAGGAAATTGAGAGAATGATCTCGCAAACTATATATGTGTTACAAGCGTTTGATACTTAATTAGTAAAAAAACTATATATAAGGTGCTCTTTGAAGGTCCAAGGAAAATTTTCCAAGCAAGAAAAGTTGCCTAATTTGGTCAGACACCCTTTTCAGCTTGTGGTACTCCAGTCTAAAAGTTGGGGCGAGGTCATTGAAAGAATGGTACAGGCTGGGTTGAGTGAATGGGGCGTGTGGTCAATAGTGAAAGGGTGCCTTGTTTGTAACTACAAGGGAGATAGTGGGAAGTGAGGGGGGGTGCTTGGCCCAGATACCATATCAGCTGGAGGGTTGTGGATGGGGAGGGGGTGAAGAGATAAAAGATGCTTTTGTTCTGGCTTCACCGCCTCAGTTTGTCATGCTGAATTAGGATAGGGGATGTATTTCTGTCATGAGACAGGATGCAAAAATAGAAAGAGAAACAAACAAAGAAAGCAAGCAAAGCACAGTACAGTACAATACAGTATATAGGAAGACTATAGAAAAACAGAGAAAGCAAAACAGAAGTAATGGTTAACTCAAGACTTATGTTGGATTGTTTAACTCTAGTAGGTGAAGTTTTTTACTAGAGAAACGATTAAATGAAAATTAAAACCAAAATAGCATTTAATAGAAAGATTAATAACATGTAAAAAATTAACTCATGAAAATAATATATTTATTACATTTTTTAATTAAATCTAATACCTATTATAAAATTTTTTGGACGAAAATTCTCTATTGATTATAGTTTTGAACTACCATTTTATATTAATTTTTTTTAATTATATTTATTACTTAATAATAAGATTTGTGTTATAGGTGAGAAAAAGTTAGAATCATATTGATCTACTTTATGCAAATGAAGCATACTCAATTGCATTAATTAATAATCATATTGAATTGCATTTATATATATAAATCTATTATTTAAAAAAGTAGAAAAGTAGATCTATCATCATAATCCCATGCTTAATAATTAATAACACCAAAAAAGTATAAAAGAATGATTATATTGAGGACGGGTTAAGCATATATAAATATCATATACCACAATGAACAAATAATGTTTAGAATCACTTAAGCATTCATCTTCACAATTTTAACACTACAATTACTGCTTCATTTTTAGAAATTAATAAATAGTTCATAGGTAACAAAATAAATTTTTTTGGTACATTAATGGATTATAAAAAATATTCCAGAGTTTTTCCTTTTTCCAATTCTTTTCTTTATTGCTTTTCCTATTAAGGGATTAATTGGTCGTGCATTGTGTCCAAAACTCCACCTCGGATCCATGCCAGCATCACTAATACCTTATGTTTGATTTGTGTTAAACAATTTTACTTAATAATTGCAAAAGAAATGAAGAACATGAAATATTATTAATTTTAATAAATTAGTTAGAACTTCAATTCCATTTTGATTTCTTTGTTTGCATTGTCAGTATATAATTCACTCAACTTGGTAAGAAGGTAGTTTGGATTGAGAGTTTTAACAGCATTTGAGGCCTTATAAGTTATGATCCTTCATGTTTTTTATGGTTACCCCTATAATTTGGAACTTGGGGCATGTATTTTTTCTCAATCTGAGAGAAAGTGATCAGGAAAGGATTAGTGGATAAGAAGGTAAAATGTCCAACCTGAAAGTTTCACCATCTAGTAAGAGATAGAGAAAGGCTCACGAGCCTGGATATAAGCACCCACCCAGAATAAGGAGTATGTAAGCTCATTGCCCCCCATATATAACAGAACCTGCTTCTATCCAGTGAAGGAAAAATAAAATAGTTGAGAGGATTATGCTCCCATCCAGAAAATACATGGGTGAACCATCATCAGCGGAGTATCAACACATGACGTGGGCATCCAAACTCCCTCAGGAAAGCCAGAATAATTCTTTCAGAGACAAGCCATAGAACATCACAAACTTAAATTGAGCTAACTAAAACAAGAAATCATGGCTAAGCTAGATACAAAAAGGGCTTCTCTTCGAGAGGCCCGGAGGGGACGAAGGAGCGAACCAGCTGAACCACATAACTATTTGATGACGATCACAAAAAGAAATTAGACTTTAATATGGTTTCGACATTTAGCACAGCTGGAGTAAGAATACAAATAACAATAGATAAAAAGGAAAGAAGTTGTACGAGGCAGAAAATTTTTCTTCTGGGTACAAATCTGCAGCAAACATAACTGGCGATCCGATAAGCCACCAGGACAGCTATTAACGTTGACAAGCAGTAGTTCACAATGGAGACAGCATGGTACGTTAAATATGAAGGTGCAAGAGAAATAAGAGATTGCAGTTTCCATGAGATGACAGCTACTAAAAGCATGTAACAGGAGCCGAAAAGGGAAAGTGTTATGAGAAGAAACAAACAGATTAAACGATTCGGGAGGAGATATGCTGTTAACCCAATTGCCGCCCAAAAGGTTAAGGTGTTGTATAACCAAAACATGGTAGATGCATCTACCAAATTTTGCCAGTCCTCGGCCGGAAGATATTTGCCACTAGGAGGATTTGCTTCCAGCAGCCAAACTTTGTTAGTGTGGGATGAAACATTGTCACCCTTCTTGGGAGGATTTAATGAGGCATCGTAAGTGGTTGTTATAATTAGCACAGTCACTACTAGAAATGTATTCCGCATCCCATTTGAGATACCCTTATTTCCACGAGCTGCCATTGTTGCAAATTTTTGAAAATATGACATCTTTAATCTGAATGAACTGATGTTGATTGAAGAGTTGGGATTTTTGGGAAGCAAGGAACCCCGCAAACCTCCAGCTTTGATTAACATATCCGTAATCTCTCTATTATTCACTTGCCTTTCAATACTTTGGCGTTCAAATACGATATCTAGAGCCGTTAATCCCTCCAAATTTTTGGCATTGACATGGTCGTGACTCAAATTTTCCAGCAATACTTTTACCACCTGATAATTGGAAAGCACGAAATTCATATTCATAAAACTAGATCTCTTTCATCATATAAGTCTATTGGAGTCAATAAGATAGTTAGCATACCTGAGGTCTATTTCTGATAGCTGCAATGTGCAGAACAGTGTTGCCTTCAATGTCACTCCAACTCAGAAGTTCATTTTCCCAACGTTGGGCAGCTTCATGGTGGCTCCTTCGGAGCCACCCCATCAGGACTTCAAAAGCTTCAAACATGTCGTTTTTGACAGCAAGATGGAGAGCAGTCTCGTCTCGAACAGTCACATCTTCAATAGCCTCAGGGCAAGCCTCAAGAAACCTGATCGAAAGATCAAGGTTTCCAGTTCCGACAGCATGATGCAGAGGAGTCAGGCCCTCCCTCCCTTTGACACGAACAAGACCTATATCAAACTTTAGGAGTCGAAGCACTGCTTGGATTTTGTCATTTCGCAAAGCCAAATGCATGGGACTAAACCCAGCTTGGTTTAGCTTTCTTGCAAAGGATGGCTTTAAGTTCATCATTTCCATCACAAAATCAATATGCCCAGCACAGGCTGCTACATGTAAAGGTGTATCAAGAAAAGGCACCTGGTCGATACTCTCCAAAACATATGGATCTTCCAGGATTAATTCATACAAGACGTTAATGTTTCCTGTTTGAGCAGCCTCAATCATCCTCCAATCCATTATGCTGGGGAAAATAAATTATGCAGCAATATCCAGGCTACGGAAACTGATGAACTTTGCAAGAAAAGATTAGAGCAGTTTAAAGAAACAGAGGATAATATAGAGAGGAAAAAAGCAAGTCAAGCAACTAATCATAAGATCAACCCACTATATGAACTCTTAATTAATAATTACATTCACTTCCTCATATGCACTTAAAAAAATGCCTTCAAGTCATTCCGTATCTTTTTTGTTTCTCGATTCAAAATCATGTCATCTGTCCAATATATTAAAATAAAATATTTCAAACAAAAAATGACAGTGTTTCTCTGTTTCTTTTAATTTTACTAAACTTGATTTTCTTGAATATCCCCTTCTTGGCCCTTGAACCCCGTTGGAGATACTAACTCGATTTTCTTGAATATCCCTCTGCTTGGTACTTGAGCCCCATGTACTATAGGATTTAAAAGATTAACTTTACTTGCTTATTTTAAATCAAATACCCCAATTTTACCTTTCATTAAATATTATAGTAAAATTGCAACAAGCATGTGCTGTCTATTAGGAGTACTGGTCTGGAAGCTTACTTGAACTAAATAATTGACAAAATTTGATAAAATATTAAAACTTGTTGATGGTACCATTCTTGCTAAACTATAAATCTTTTATTACAAAAATCTAACATTAGATGAAACTCGTTGGAATGAAATTGCCAATGGTTGAATAAAAACCTTAACTTGGAGTTCATTGTGTTAATAGTAGGAGTTTTATGCACCGATGTGTCCCTATTGTCTCATCTTTGCTTCACAAATTTTTCAGCAGAGGCTACTGAACCAAGGAAAAGGAGCCAAAAAAAATAAATAAATAAAGAAACTGTTTCCTTCTTGAAAGAATAGAGCCAATGGTAACACTGAAAGACATGCCAGGGTTGTACATTGCACCATGTTGCATTTAAATGTGGTGCGTCCACATAGCATGCAACTTTATTAATTATTTATGGATAATTAATTGATATTCAATTGATTAATGTTAGATATTGTTCTGATATAAATTAATTGAATAATTAATTAAAATGTTTGAGATAAGATAAATTTAAATTTAATTTGTTTAAATTTAAATTATCTATCCATTGTATTTAAATTTAATTTGTTTAAATTTAAATAAGGATTAATTATATTTAAATTTAATTTGTTTAAATTTAAACATAATATCCTATCTCTATATCCTTAATATGTCTATAAATAGTTAATAGACGTACTGGTTTCAACACACAGCAAAAAGTTCTTCTGTAAGTCAAAAAAACTAAAAATTTTTTTTTTCTTTTCATTCTTGAGGCACCATCAAAAGCCTGAGGGTTTTAGAACGTGTAATTTTTAATGGAGGACTCTAATAGTTGCTCCATAATAACGAGAGTAAAAAAATTGTTGTATGCACGAAGGAGGATTTGTAAGACAAGCTTCTTCAATCTGAAAGTTGTGGAATATTTAGTTGAAAAGGTAAGCCCCAACTCTCAACAGTGCTATCAGGGCAAGTTTTTGTTTGCTTTCATCCTTTTAATTTGTGTATATTTTGAAAGCTTGTTTTGATTATGATTACCGATACTGATTAATTTTAAAATTGATATGAAAAGGGGTAGGCTCCAATCCAGTGCAAACAGGTGCATTAGTCTAAGGCTACGTGGTGCCTTACGGATGGCAACCAAAAAAAAAAAGGAAAAGAAAATACAACTAGCAAGATTCGAACCTGTACTAAAAATGTCATTAAGACTTTAAAAATATCTTTCAACCACTACACCAAGAAAACATTTTTAAAATAAAAGTACGGCAAATAATAAAGACCAAAAGGGTCTAGACACTGCCATAAAGGGCTTGATGTGATCGCCACATGGCACTAAAGGATATAGTTTTCTTAATTGTATTTTTGCCCCATAAGTTTTTGTTTTTACAAAATGATCCCAATTTTTTTTGGTGATTTTTCTTAAAAAAAAATTCAAAATATTATTTATGCTTTTAGCATGTTACTATTTTATTAAAATTCACATGCATTATATATATAGTTAATTATTATGTTAATTAACCACATTTTTTTATATGTTGTATATTAGAAATTACTTTTCTTCTAAAACATAAATATAATGTTTTTTAATTCAATTGTTTTACATATGTTGTAAAATGCTATGTACTATCTAATTATATTTTGTATTATTTTACTTATTTGTTGGGTAAAATTTATAAAATGCATGATGAAATTATTTTACTTATTTGTTAGGTAAAATTTATAAAATGCATGATGAAATTATTTTACTTATTTGTTGGGTAAAATTTATAAAATGCATGATGTAATTATTTTACTTATTTGTTAAGTAAAGTTGTACGCAAAAAGACAGTACAGTGATTATATATCTCAGTAGTTTTGTCAAAGGAAATTGGGTTTTAAGAGAGATCGTTTGTGACTTCTCTAACCTTTCCTGGAAATTACTGTAAAAGTAGAGTGCTTTGTTGAGGAGACTATTATAGTATTTCTTGGAAGCATTTGAAAATATGATCTACTTAGTACTATTTTTGTGTGCATAAATTTTTTTTTTGAATATGGACACCTATAAATATTATAAGGGTTCTTCAGTAGAACTTATTATATTAAGTGATACATGGGAATTGCTCCCATGCTTAAGGATAGTGGGAGTTGTTTCCATAATCCAAGGATAAATTAAATTAGACATTTTAATTGATGCTTATACTATTGGTGATGATTACTAGCATGCATGCGAAATTTTCGAACTAGTAATATAGGTAGAAATTAAATGTGTCTAATCTTAATTGATTAGAAAATTAGATATGTGCCTAATTAAATCTTATGCAATGATGTAGTGATATGACTTCAAAACAAATTATTACTGATTTGACCAAAGGTGCCAAACTTGATGGCAAAAACTATGATAGCTGGCATAAGAAGGTTCAGTATCTTCTTAATGAGCAAGAGTTCCTCGATCATCTGACTAAAGAGATGAACCCAACTGAAGCTGGAAACACAGCCCAACATCGCCGTGACCAAGAGGCCTATAACACTTGGTATAAGAGAGACCGTAGTGCACGTTTTACCATGTTAAGTTGCATGCATGATGATCTCATTTGGGAGTTTGAGAACTTTCCAACTGCTAAACAGTTGTGGGAACAATTAAAATTTAAGTATGGTGGAACCACAGTTACGAGGCTTCATGCCTTGACACTTAGGTTCAACCAATATGTGATGGACTCCAAGCACACTATGGCTGAACACCTAAAGACTATGTCAGCCATGATAAGAGAGATGAAAGCAGTTGGTTATGATCTCACAGATGAGCAGCAGGTCTTAGTTGTCATCAGGTCACTCCTTGAGTCCTCATGGGCACATGTTAAACTTGTATTAACACATAATGAATGGATAAAGACTTTTAATGATATTTCTCGCCATTTAGAGCTTGAGGCAAAGCGTAGAGAAGCTATTTGCAACACTGCCCTGATAGCTCAAGCTAAAAATCGCAAACGGTATGTTCCTCAGCGAAAGAGACAACAAAAGAATATAATGGGTAAAAATCTAAGGCCCAAAAGTGATGAAGTCATCAAGTGCCAAAAAGGCAAGCGTGGTGGGAAAAATGATAAGTCCAAATTAAAATGCTTTAATTGTGGTAAGAAGGGATATTTTGCTCAAGAATGCACTGAGCCTCAAAAGGTTTGTTCTAAACCGCTTTAGAACTTATGTATGTTCTCATGTGTTTATAGCTCATTCTCTCCTTGGTTGGATTGTAGATACAGTAGCAACTAAGCACATAACCTGCAATCGTGCAGGATATGTAGATTACCATCATTTACCAACAGGCAGACATTTTATCATGATGAGGAACGGAGAACAAGAACAGGTCCTAGGAGTAGGAACTTACCAACTCACAATGCACAATGGGCGCAAATGGCTGCTACATGATGTGCTTTTATACTCCGTCTGTACGATGTAATCTACTTTCAGTTTTAGCATTGATGGGTTTAGGATTTAATTTTACCTTCGATAATTATAGTTTGTCTATTTTTCTTGAAAACACGTTTTTTGGTCATGATTATTTTAAAAACGGTTTGATTATGTTAAATTTGGATTCTAATAATGATATCACTTTTGTTTCAAATTCTTCTTCTGATGTTATAAATGATTCTGTGAAATGGCATGCTAGATTAGAACATATTAGGCAAAATAGAATGTCCAGATTAGCTAGAGAAAGGTTATTAGGCTTAATCCCCAAACTTAAACTTCCTATATGTGAGCCATGTCTTGCTGGTAAGTCTAGCAAAAAGCCTTTTGGGAACGCTAAAAGGGCCACTTATCTTCTAGAACTTGTCCATTAAGACATTTGTGAGCCTATGAATGTAAAGGCATGTAATGGCGCATCCTATTTCATTACATTCATAGATGATTACTCACAATATGGATCCATATTTTTGTTGTCTCACCATTCTGAGGCTTTGAATTATTTTAAACGCTTTATGGCAGAGGTTAAGAATCAGAAAGAAAGGAAACTTAAGGTTTTTCGCATCGATAGAAGTCGTGAATACCTATCTGATCAGTTCAAAGAATTATGTGAGGAAAAAGGAATACGTCGATAATTAACGATACCTAGAACTCCATAACAAAATGGTGTTGCAGAGAGAAGGAATCATACCTTGTTAGACATGGTTAGGTTAATGATGGCATAAGCCAACCTTCCAATAAGTTTTTGAAGGAATGCCTTTTTGACCGCAACATATATCCTCAATCTTGTGCCTTTAAAATCTATTCCCATAACTCCATATGAGTTATGGAATGAAAGTAAGCCTAATTTGGAAGGCTTATGTCCTTGGGGATTAGTTGGGTACGTACATCACTCATCTCATAAGTATGGGAAACTTGGTCTTAAAGGTAATAAGTGTGTATTTATTAGATATTTAGAACATTCTACTGGCTACGTGATGTATGGAAAATACCCTGATGGAGGGCTAACTGAGATGGAATCTCGTGATGTTGATTTTCTAGAAGATGACTTCCCAACCATAGGTGAGGTTAAAGAAAACCTGGAGCTTTATGAGATAGAGAAGCCTCAAGAAAATGTATCCCAACATGAGGAAATGAATGTGGAAACATATCCTATCCAAGAGACTGTTGAGGTCAGTGGGAGTACACCGTTTGAGCTCCATCAAGATTCACAATTATGAAGAAGTGAACGTGGGCAAATACCTCATAAACGATTCGAGATAGAAGGTCAGTCTTTCTTAAGTATTCTTGTAGATGTTGGTGAACAATCTTCCTATGAGGAAGCTTTAAACTCATCATCATCAAACAAGTGGCTTGCTGCTATGGAAGATGAAATGAAATCCATGACTGAAAACCAAGTATGGGAGTTAGTTGACCTTCCACCTCGGCGCAAAGCAATCGGAAACAAATGGGTTCTGAAAGTAAAGCGTAAAATGGATGGATCAATTGAAAAATATAAGGCTCGTCTAGTGGCAAAAGGCTATACCCAAAAAGAGGGTGTGGATTATGAAGAGACGTTTTCTCCTGTGATTAGATTTACGTCAATTCGCCTTATCTTGGCTATAGTGGCACATCTAGATTTGGAATTGTTCCAAATAGATGTGAAAACTGCATTTCTCAATGGAAAAATTAATGAGGAGATTTACATGAATCAACCAATTGGTTTTCAAGCCAAAGGAAAAGAACACAAGGTCTATCGTTTGAAATGTTCTATCTATGGCTTGAAACAATCATCCCGACAATGGTATCTTCGTTTTCATCAAGCCATCATTTCCATAGGGTTTGTGATGATTGAAGAAAACCATTGTGTATATGTAAAAAGATTAGGGAATAAGTTCCTTATTCTTTCATTATATGTGGATGATATCCTATTAGCCAGAAATGACATGGAGTTAATTGCCACCACTCAAAAGTGGTTGTCCTCCACTTTCAAGATGAAAGACATGGGACAAGCTGAATACATCCTTGGGGTTAAGATATTGAGAAATCGTTCTAAAAAGTTCTTGAGTTTGTCTCAAGAAAATTATATTCAAAGGGTTTTAGAACGATTCCATATGCAAAACTCCAAGCCTATAGACACTCAAATAGAGAAAGGCTTATATCTCAGCATGGAACAATGTCCTAAAACCAAAGAAGAAAAGAAACAAATGGCGACGTACGATACGCAAATGCTGTTGGAAGTTTGATGTAAGCTATGATGTGTACTCGACCGGATATATGCTTTGCGGTTGGTATGGTTAATAGGTACCAAAGTAATCCTGGGATTGCCCATTGGGCTGCTGTCAAAATGATACTATGATATCTAAGAGGAACCACTAATTTGGCTTTGTGCTATCAAGGTGGAAATCTAAAATTAGTCAGATATAATGATGCTGATCACGCCGGTGATAAAGATGATCAAAAGTCTACTTCAGGATATGCTTTTATACTTGGAGACAGAGCTATTTCTTGGAATAGCAAAAAGTAGCTTTGTACTGCTCTATATACTGTGGAAGCAGAGTATGTAGCATGCTGTGCTGCAATACAAGAAGTGGTTTGGTTAAGGAGATTCTTACAAAGCTTAAACATTACTAGGCATCTTAGAGAAGCTATTGTACTTTATTGTGACAACAAAGCTGCCATAGCTTATACAAAAGATCCTAAGTATCATGGAAAAACCAAATACATTGATACTCGCTATCACTATATTCGTGACATCATTGCACAAGGTCTTGTTGTGTTGAAGTACATTTCCACAACTGATATATTAGCAGACCCATTCACTAAACCTATTGCTCGAAATGCTTTCCAAAAGCATATTAGAGGTTTAGGATTATTACGCATTTGATATTCATGTACTATTGTTTTTAAACAATTAATAAATTAAGTCTATTTTGAATCATTTTGATCAAATGTCGTTAATTAATTAAGGCATATATCTAAGGTAATTATTGTCCCCTAGCTTTATAGATTATTCCTCTCACACGGGATAATCGCCCCAACGCTTCGATAGTGTGTGGGATGAGACTTAAACGATCACAAGGTACCAAACGTTTTGTGATCTCTTTGTCACAAGAGTTGTGAGCAAGGATCTTAGCAATGTCATTTTGACTTAAAGTCAAGTTAAGGCTCGTAAGAGTCAAACATGGAAATTGTCCATATTCCATGGAGCTAGTGATAGCCGAATTTGAATCTTAAGGGATTCAAGTCAATCCTTTTGTAGGGATTGGACTAAGATCTGTATGGTGATTTTGATGTGACAAATCTTAAATGAAAAGTTCACCATAACATACATTTCATACTGTATGTGCTATTAGTCGACCAATGGAAGGGAGTGATTGAATAGATCCTTGCTTCATCGCTGTGTGAACCCTAAGGACTTATATAGTCCAAATTTTATACCCTTTGAACTTAGATCTATGATATGAAGTTGAGATTTGGTGTTGCTACTTTAGCATGATTTCCAAGGGTAAAAAATGATATGATCTAGCGGAACATGATTAGGAAAGCAGTTAGATCTTAATGGATTGACATGAGTATCCAAGGAAGAGTCATTATACATCTTACATGCATGGTCTATAACTCATTACCCGAGTGGTTATAAAAAAAAAAAACATTAGTTGTTAGATATAACCATGAGTTTAGACACATAAAGAGATTCTGCATAGCTCTTTCATGTAGGAGGGATCAGAGATACAAAATCTTGTGTGATTAAAATGATTTGGGGTATAACGAGAACTCGAGCGGTGTTATGTTAGTAAGATGGTAACTTAATATCTCACTGCTCATTGGTACTTTTATTTTCTTGTTGGTCGCATGTTTTATTTTCCCTGTATGACAATGAATGGAGAATGAGTTAAATTGAGAATGGTATAAATTGATCCCAATGTGTACGTGTAAGAAATGTTGCATTTAAATGTGATGCGTCCACATAACATGCAACTTTATTAATTATTTGTGGATAATTAATTAATATTCAATTGATTAATGTTAGATATTGTTCTGATATAAATTAATTGAATAATTAATTAAAATTTTTGAGATAAGATAAATGTAAATTTAATTTGTTTAAATTTAAATTATCTATCCATTGTATTTAAATTTAATTTGTTTAAATTTAAATAAAGATTAATTATATTTAAATTAAATTTGTTTAAATTTAAACATAATATCCTATCTCTGTATCCCTAATACGTCTATAAATAGTGAATTGACGTACTGATTTCAACACACAGCATAAAGTTCTTCTGTAAGTCAAAAAAATCAAAAACCTCTTTTTTTTCTCTCTCTCTTCATTCTTGAGGCATCATCAAAGGCTTGAGGGTTTTAGATCGTGTTATTCTTTGTGGAGAATTCTAGTAACTGCTCCACAATAACGAGAGTAAAGAAATTATTATATGCACAAAGAAAGATTTGTAAGACAAGTTTTTTCAATCCGAAAATTGTGAAATATTTAGTTGAAAAGGTAAGCCCCAACTCTCAACACATCAATACCAAACAGAGTTTGCAAAAGCCCTGCCATAGACTTCTCTCTGTTTTAAGAGACCAAAGCATACAACCCTCTAGAGTTGATCAAAAGACTACCAGCCCATAATACAACTATGCGACTTGCACCTCAAAAAGCCGTCGCAAGCTAACCCACAAAGACAACTGTACATGAACCACAGCCCAGTAGCAGCCCTGTATCTGGTTTCTTCTCTGCCAGCAACCGATCCAATGCCTAGCTGCATAAACACCCCAGAATTGGGAGTGGCTCCGTAAATTTCAATCCTGCTCCTACACCCAGGTTAATAGTCACCCATCATCACAACTCTGGCCATAACCAAGAGAAACCTATTATGAAGGGTTGTTGGCCTTTTTGGGATTAAAAAGAAACTGTTGATTATATTTTTGATATTTTAGTTAGCATTAACTAGGTTTTGATGGCAGACTTTGAATTCCTGAAGAAATGCTTAGAAAGTGCACATTGGTGGAATCACTGGCTTTATCAGCTATCAGTTTAATTCATAACTGAGAGGAATGAGAATTTGGTTACAAGTTCTTTTGCATTTGGAATTGCAGTGTAATATAATTGCACAAAGATTGTTTTAGTTCCAAAGGGAAACAAAAAGAAGAGGAAGACCAAGTATTGACAAGAATTGGGAATGTTACAATTTCCGGAAAATGCACAATGCTCACAATCAAGAAGTATGTTGTTCCCCAATTGGGTTGTTAAAGTTTGAACAACCACTTTCAAACATTGAATATCTTAAAGGAGTCTATGATAGTGAGCAATCTGTCTTTCATCTTGTCCCACCTTCTCTCATTGGCTCCGGTTGTCAGAGTGTAGAATTTACCTGATAAAACAACATGCCAGAGGGATCACAGATTGGTTTTGAAGTACAGAAAACAAGGCATCACAATGGCATGCAACTGACTCATTATTTGGAGATAAAACAACAATAAGAATACATTCCAAGGATAATGATGAATTAAAGAAATGTAGGCTAACACCCTATTCACTCTGCTGGAATCAAATTTTCCATCATCAGCTTGTGCTTCTGATGATCTCAGCCTCCAAATTCCTAGTGTGTTTATGGATTCCAATTAGGGTACCATATGAGAGCAAATAGTCATAGTGTCTATGCTCTTTGGTTTTCCCTCTCACGACTTTTTTGTAAATGAAACGGTAAGAACTTAATTGAAACGCTTTTAGTTGCCACAGCGTGTAAACAACATAGAACAGTTGAAGATACTGCTGCAATTAGTCTCAGTGAATATTCAGAAATGTTTGCTAACAACATAACAAGTTCTTTTCGAATGTCAACATGAACCTTGCAACATTGGATAGCATATGGTGTACTGAGAAAAGAGTATCTCCCATATGCATAAGGTATTCATGTAGTATACTGATGCAATAAAAAATGCGTATTACCATGCGCAGAACATATTTATATATTAGGAGTTAGTTTCATACCATTTCCAATACAAACTGCACTAAGAGCATGTCGAGTGAAGTTAGGAGCCTGGGCAACAAACTCAAATGTATAATAAGCTTTTCCATCTACATCATGCTGTGGCATGTATACAAAAGACAACATATCAATCTATAATGTTTTCTTACAAATTCTGAAAGTGTTTAAACAGGAAATTGCTATATATATATATATATAACAAGAGGAGTAGGTATAACAGTTGACAGTCAAAGGCTCATAAGTCATGCAGTACTTCTCTCGGTACTACTTTTTTGGAAGGGCAGTAAAGATATGGAAGTTCATTTATCAGTTAACAATCTATATGGTTGATCTACAGCCACACATGCTTGTCAAAGAATGTAAATAACACAATCTACTGAAGCAATGAGAAGGTAATTAGGTGAACTCATTGAGAACGTTGTCCAGCATAAACGTAGGATTAAGATCCATGGAATTACCCTATTCTGAGAATAAATGTACAGCATTCTATCATAGAATGAACTCAAAGGATCGTTTCTACTTCAAACCTATATTCTATTTGCTGCTTTTAAAAATGAAAAGACCGACCAGAAAATATTACATAGATGGCAATCGGTTCTAATTGAACTTTTTGCGCATTAGGGGGGGTTTACTTTTGTTCCAAGTACCCTTGTGAAGCCTAGACAATGCTGAGGTGTAGAGGAAACTCAAAGGGACTTTGGGATCCTGAACCTATTTGGGACAAAAGGACTTTACAGTATTTTCTGTCCACAATAATATCACATGAGGAATACTAAAGGAAAGAATAGATGCATGAGATTGTCATATTGATTTTGTGCACTTCTGAGTGACAGCTTCACATGAAAGCCAAACAAATGTTGACTCAGCTTGGCACACTAGTGAACGTTGAAGACAGCCTCACCTAGTCAGAACTCCATAATAGAAAATCACCACTTGAATTGATTAATATCGAGAAAAAAAATAATTTTCATAACCCTCCCCCAGGAAATATTAATCTTTTAACGTATACATCCCTATAATCAGTCCTTGCCTCCACTTTACCAACAGAATTGTATGTTCTCGTAGTAAAAATCTGAGGGAAACAGATTGTGTTAAATAACTTTTAAATTTTAAATTAGTCCTTCCAAGTTGAACTACCTATGGCCCAATAGATGACAATAATAGAGGAAATGCAAGCCGAAAAGGTGAAAAGTAAAAGGCAAAGAAACCACACCAGGTTGCACAGGAAAGGAAATATATATAAAAAGCATAATTAGCCAAATATGTGCAGGGATAACAGATCCAGCTTTAAAGCAAACAAGAAAATGATGGAAGCTAACCTCTGCAGCCCCAATTAGCTTTGTTTTCTGAGTTGAAGGAGCCAAAACTTTCTTGATTAGAGTTTCCGCTACCTGTGTTAATTTATAATGAGTATTAAGCCCTGCTTATCTGTAAAAGTAAAACTGGAAAATCTCCTATTTTCTTATATTATAAATCTGATGGTAATGTAGAATTCATGGCAAACCTCTTGTGGGGACCCAAAGTCTCGAATGTCCTGTTTGCTGGTTGCTATCAAATTCACACTGACGCTTTCTAATGGCTCAATAACATCTTTGAATACCTTGTCTTGACCTTCAATGACTACTTCCTGCCAACGTGCAATGGAGACTAATCCTTATCAATTGTGGTTTCCGACATGAATGTGAGAAAATTACATGCACCAGATTTAGACAGGGAGTAGAGAATAAAACATTAGAGAGCAGAAAACGCTACCTGCCACCCAAATGGATAGAGAAATGAGTATCCGTCTTTCTTGTCTGTGACTGAGAGAAACCCCTTTTTAGTTTCTGCAGCAACTGAACCATATCAAAGGTGTCCTCTTAGGATATCAGAAAATATTATTCAAGAAGCAATACATTGCATAATAGCAGGTGGAATTGATCTCAATGCTTCCTGAGAAGAAGGAAACAACAAGATATGGACAAGGAGCTATCTCATGGAATGTTCTATACATATGAAAACTGAACATGCTTACATGCAATAGGAGTTTGGTCAACAATTGAAACCAAAGGAGCAGTGATGCCCGCAGCAATCATTTGGCGTCTCCCACAATTATCTACAAAAGAATTAAAAAAAAAACTGTCAAAGAAAATGAAAACTGATATAGCCTGCTCGCATAAAGTTGTTTGCTTAGTTCAACAGATGAACGTCAAGGCAAATAACATTACAGAATCCACACAGTCATCACTATGGCCTTCATCACACACAAATTTCACAATAACAAAATCTTTCGCAACTTTTGAATGAAAAAACTTCTGGAATTGAACAGAATGCCATGAATCCTTAGCTCATTGACCATTCTAACAATAGCACTTGCCAGCTAACACATTAGTAAATTCTTCCATTTTTTATTACAAAAATTTTCCCAGAAAAAGGTCAATTCTTTTCCAATCTTTGAATTCTTTGCACCTATCAAGCTACATTTCAGTGGTTTATCACATTTAGTTTAATCTGACCAAAAAATTCATTCAATAAAAAAATGCTTAATAAAAATCCAGAAAGACCTCTAAACAGTTTCAGTTTTGTTGCATTAACAATGAATCATTAAACCACAATTTATCACCTTGAAAGTGAGAAGAGTTGGAAGAAGCTGCAGCTGATGATGACTGCTCAGCCCTTACATGAACAGAAACACCTCTTTTACAGCAAAGAAATGCACCATGATGATGCTTCTGCAATCCTTTCTACAACAAAAAGGAAAAAGCCACCATCCCCCTTCATATCCTATCAAAAACAAAGAAAAAAAAAAAGGACTCGATGCAGACAACAGATATATAAACATGTTAATGAAAAGAAACCTGAGGAAAGGAATTAATGAACAATGTATGATGGAGAGAAGGCACTGAATTCTGCAAAGCTGCCATTGTTTCTCTTTTATGTTCAGTTCATGAACTAGTGAAAGGGAAAGAGCAAAAAAAAAAAAAGAAAGCTGAAAGAAAGGGAAAAGAAGAAGCTAAAAAAGAAAGAGTAGAATTATTGTTTGGTGCTTTTGTGGATGAAAGCTTATCTATGAAATTACCAGTTTATCTTTGGTTTTGTTTCGCTTTGTTATCCATTTGTGACAGTGTTGCAAGTGGCTTGCCAACCATTCAGACAATGTCACACGTATAAAGGCTTTTCTGTGGTAGGTATGTTTGTTGGCTTTGGACCCACTTTTCTTTCATGTTTTTCTTTATTGGGAAAGAAAAGAAAGGAAGAAAAAAAATTGGGTTTACTTTCTTTTTTTTTTTTCCTTTTCATGTTGGGGTTTGACTCTAATCCTCAGTTTACCCTGACTTAAATTTCATAGTCCTTGTCTACTTAATTAGTTATTCATAATATAACTTAAAAATAAAGAGATATTTAATACAAATGAACTCCTCATAGCATTGTGACCATCAATATGATAGAAGTAGACGCCCCAAAAAGAGGTTGTGGCCATTAATGTTGTGGCCAATTCCATACCAGAAACTCTAGCTTGTGCTGATTCTGCAACCTCTAATTTACTCCAAATTAGCTCTCTCTTTCTATATATATATAGGCCATGTGCTGCAATCTGTTCGCTAATGCTGTCAAATACTGAATATCTTACACAATAAATAATCATTTATGCTATCAAAACAAGTTTTAGAATCCCAATCAACCTTTTTATCTCTTGTCTAGATGAATTCATTGGAGTTTGTCCAACTTTGGAAATTTCTACGAATTAGTTGATCCAATTTAGCTAAACAATCTTTGTAATGATGCATATTCAATGCAAGGCTTTCTTCATTTACCTATATATCCCTCGACCTGTCTCTTTCTCAACGTCTAATATCAGCTCTGTCTGTCTGCGGTTGAAGAAATCAAACCCCTCTTTTGACTCCTGCCTCTAAATGTATCTACCTTCGTATTGAAAAGAACCATGCCACTTCACTTTAACAGCCCCAGACAATTAATTCCAAAGTAAAAATGTAGGAACCTACCAACGAGACCATGTTAAGTAGGGTGTTGAGGCAAGTGTCGAGGTCGTTTTTGCTTATTTCATCCCTTATATATTAAGATTTACTTTTTTTAATAAAAATATCTAGAAACCAACACCCTTTATTATTTCTTGATCATGCATGATCTATAAACTCAATCATCGTCTACATCGATCAAACTCTAGATATAGAAGTAATCTTAAACTTGTGAATGCAGTTTCATAGGTTTTAGAATAGGATATTAAGCTTGCAGAAGGTTTTTGCAAATATTGACAAGTTACAGAAAACTGATTAAAGATGTAAGAAATAAATAGATTTTTAGAAAAATTAACCATTTTACGAACGAATTCATAAAAATAAAACTTTGATCTATCTAAAATGTTTAATGTCGGTTGGTAATTAAACAGTTGTAGTCGTTTTTTTATATATGGGTATTTTGGAAATTCGACTGCAGGGATTAATGTCATACTTATTTTCCTTTTGTTTTCTTAAGACGATTGTATCTCTAATCATCTTTTTAATTCATAATCTTAAATTCAAATATTGTATAAAATTTTTTTATCAATCAAAGTGATTGTTCAAGGAAAAAAATAAATTGTACAATAATGAAGTGCATGATCTGTACAAACAAAGGCATGAATAAGTTAAGTTAAAGTGTAATAGACAGGGACAAAATGCTGTGGTTCTAAGTTGTTTCATCTGAAATGGAACAAGGTGTTGAAGAAACAACAGATGCTCCTTTGTTGAATCTCCTATTGCCAAATAGTAGGATTCAAAGTCTACCATTAATGCCAAAAGCCACCAAACTTCCCAAAGACCTTATCTATACATTTTTTTCCTCTACTTTTTTGAATGACTTTCAACTTCCAAGTCCTATCATGAATGCTGAAACTACTTCACCATTTTGTAGTACTTGTACAACAATTCAACAATGTCTACACACATCTAAAAGGCAACCTCTCCATAATTAATGGAGACATAACAAAAAAAAAAAAAAACCAACCTTAATTTTGTATTTTCTCTGTCTTGCATTTCCCAAACATGGGTCCTGTTTTTTCTCTCAATGTTTTCATAAATCATAGATTTCGACACATCCATTATTTATTTTACGGGCAATTAGAATTTGAGATTTTATTTTGGAAAATTCGAATATGAAATATATAAGCTAAAAGGGTATTAAAATTTTGAAAAATTCCAGCTTGGCATAATTAATTTATTAAAATTTAATTTTAGTGATAAAGTGAGAAATAAAAATGAAAAATATTAAAAAAAAGAAGAAGAAAGAAGAATAGGGGGGAACAGAGGAAATGGCCTGGCAGAGGGGGGGAAAAGCACACAAACCCTCACAATGATGTCTGCTCCTCTTGCAGTCTTTCCCATGGTCTTAAAAATACAAAATACTTTTTAATAATTTCTTTCTCCAATGAGAGATGCTAAACTCACCCTGACACTACACAGATCCACACTTGTCACCCATGAAATAACCAATGTCAAGCGAAGATCCAGCTGTATACACACATACCAACACAGATCTTGCCTACCCAATTTCCAAAAATAACCCCCCAAATTAAAATAATAATAAAATAATTATTATACCAACATTTCTAATTTATTTTGCTTTTAATATTTTGAATTTTAAAAAAATATCAACGGAAAAGATATTTTCTAACTTATATTAAATATTGCTAACTTCCATGTGATTTTTAAAGGAGATACTTCAATTGCTTAAAATTTTGAAACTTATAAAAATTAAATGCTATAAATTTATAACCCTTTTTTTAAAGAAACATGTAAATATTAAATTTAATTTTTTTAAAAAAATAAAAATTATTTAATACATTAATATGAAAATTTTAAATTTATAAGTAAGTTTATAAATTTCATTTTTTTAATTTACATATTTATATTTGTATTTGATCAACTTAACGTCAACAGAATCATTATATTATTTTTAAATGATGTTAATATATTTAAATACCATGTTAATATAAATCACAAAAAAATTTTGATAAGATATAAAAGCTAATTATGTAACTTAATCGAATATAATTAATAAATTTTTTATGATGTTACATTTGCAAATAAACAATAGATTACTATCACAATCAAGTATCAAGAATTCAACCAAATAATATAAATGATCCAATCCAACAAACAAATAAACGTATAACTGGACAAATCTACCGTAAAATTAGATGAACTGGAAATAAGATTTTGAAGGGTGTAAGTGTAATTGAACTCAGAATGAAAATAAAAAAAAATATGAAAAGAAAAAAATTGGATAAGCTCTTAAGGCAAAATGAAAATTCTCTTGTCGCCGGCACTTGACCGTTAACAAAAACAAAAAATGGAATCATCAAAAAGGCTTTCTTTTTTCTTTTTTTGATTTTTGGTTATGGTTGCTTCATGTAACTATGGGTCACTGCATTTTTCCTCGCTTTTTCTTGTGTCTCCTCCGCCTTCTTTGACCTGGTCTCTCTTTAACCTCCATTTTCACTTAAACAGAAAAAGAAAAAAGGACCCAAATTTAATAAAAATCCCAAACCTTTAACCAACAAGGGAAAGGGAAAATCTGATTTTTTTTTTTTGGGTTTTTTTTTCCTGTCTGAATTTAGCAGATCCGCTTAAAATTTCTGATCTGCTAAATTTAGAGAAAGAGAGAGAGAGAGAGAGAGAGAGAGAGAGAGAGTTAGGGTTTGAGTTTGGGTTTGGGTTTTCTTTCAGGATGATGATATCGAGAGGTTTATTTGGATGGTCACCACCCCACATACAACCGTTGACGCCGGTCTCGGAGGTGTCGGAGCCACCGGAATCTCCGTCGCCGTACTTGGATACGACTGCGGAAGCAGCTGCTGCTGCCGCGGCGGCGCAGGTGGAGGCGGAGGAAGAGATGGAGGAGGCGGAAGAGATTGAGCCGCCTCCTGCCGCCGTCCCGTTCTCCAGACTCTTCGCCTGTGCCGACCGGCTTGATTGGGCTCTCATGATCGTCGGATCGCTTGCTGCTGCAGCTCATGGGACTGCTCTCGTTGTCTACTTGCATTACTTTGCGAAGATCGTTCATGTTCTTGGAATTGGGCCGCCAGAACAAGGCCAAGGTGGAATGGAGGAGGCGTTTGAGAGGTTTAAAGAGGTTAGTGTTTTTCTATTAAGGAAGTAAAAACCTTAAATTTTGGGATTTTAAAGGTTTAGTTTAGTTTCTTAGTTGGTAATTTTGATCATTGAAGTAAAGTACTAACGTTACGATTATTGTAATTTTTTAGAACACTAATATTTGGATTTTATAGTTTTTTAAGAGTTCTTTTGAAGCTTAATTTCTAAATTTTGGTAGTTAGTTCATGCTTAAGTTTGGAGAGTTTAATTCTGAATTGAACTAATTCCTTTGATTTCTTCTTCTTCTTCTTCTCTTTTCTTTTTTTGGTATGTTTGGATAATAGTTTGATTATTGGAAATGGGAAGGTACATAAAGTTGTGGTTTTTAGGTTTATGGGGTTCGTAACTGGCAAAAAGAAGATTTTTTGGGAGTAATTTTTTATGATTTTAGGATTAAAAGGTGAGAGTTAAGTAATAGCATTAACCTCTGCTCTGAGAGAATTTACTTGTTTTTATTTTAGGTGGGCAATACAATGAAGTGAGCTGCTTTATTAGGTTTAGCTTTTCAGCTTGGTTTATTTAGTTATGAAATGGTATTGGTAGAAGATTGATTTAACGATGTTAATGAACCCTAATTTGACATGTGGCTGAGGTCGGTATTTTCGTATCAAGCATTAGTGGCTGAGATATTGCTTTGAAGCAGATTCTTAGGAAATTTTGGTTGTGTAAAAAAGCATGATATTTTGGAAATCTTTGTTATTTGAGATTAATGGATATTTCCTATATGGAATCTAAAATGTCATAGTAGGATGTTTCAGTTTTGATATCTTGGGTGGGTGGTACTTAACTGATGTCTTTTAACCACATTTTCTTCCCTCTATGTTGGGGATAGGGTCTTTCTTTCACATTCTAGATGCAAGACATCATTAAAACTAAAGATGAGCATGTTATTCCTAAGTGAAGGATGCAATTGTCTTAGACTATTTAACAGACTTGCACATTGTTGGAAAGTAAAAGGAAGGAGGGGGATAAGGTGGGTAGTAAACCTACTTAAGAGTTCTAGTTGTCAAAAATTCAGGATGTTTTGTTACTAGTTAGGATCCTTAGCTGGCCGTTTGCCTTTATGTGGACAGGGGCTTTTTTGTTTGTCTTTGCTGCAAAAAGTTTTTCTTGAGCAGCTTCTTTTGTAAATGTTACAGGGGTTAACTCATCTTAAAGCTAGCTTCTTATGCCAAGAGGAGTCTTCCACCAATCTAGGTGCTAGGTTTGCTATGGCATCTAGCTTTGATCAATTAAATTCACTTTTCAAAAAAAAAAAAAAAAGGAATTTTTAATGAGATGACTTAGTTAATTTTGAATCAAATAGCCACATTTAGGTTGTAGTACAAGTTAGATGCTCAGAGCACATCAAGTTAATTACCCACTCTCTCTCTTTCTCTCTCTCATGCACATCTCCTCATGCATGCGTGTAAAGTAAGATGTAAGTATTCTCTACTTGTTAGAAAATACTATTTTGTATTTAATCATTGCCATGAAGATATAGATACTCTTTATCTGCTGCGTTTAACACTGGATTGCCTTTATTTTTAAAGGTATTAATTAATAATGTAATGTGCAAATTATTTGGGACTAAGCAAAAGAACTTTTGAGGCTTGAGTTTGTATCTAACATCATTTGTCTCCTTTTGGGTTGCTGTAAGCAACTATCATTTGTCGTTTCCTTGAGAAACTCTGTTTGTTCGTATTTGCATGTATAACCAACTGTTTCATTCTTATTTTACAGCTTGCTTCAACCATTGTTTATATTGCTGTGGGTGTTTTTGCTGCTGGCTGGATTGGTAAGTTGATTTATATCAAAATCAGTTATTGTTTCATTTCTGTTTTCTTCTGATTGATGCATCTTTTCTGCCATTTGTCACTGACTTGTTCTGTGTAATAGAGGTCTCATGCTGGATTCTGACGGGAGAGAGGCAGACTGCTGTCATCAGGTCAAGATATGTTCAAGTATTATTGAACCAAGATATGAGCTTTTTTGATACTTATGGGAATAATGGAGACATTGTGAGCCAAGTATTGAGTGATGTATTGCTTATCCAGTCTGCTCTTAGTGAAAAAGTACGTTGAGTCACATGTTGCTTCACATGTGGGTTTCTCTGATTTTCTAATAAATAACTTATTTTTTGGTGGGGTTTTCTTACAGATGTCTGCTCTAATCCTAAATTTGTTTGATGATACAGGTTGGGAATTACATTCATAACATGGCTACATTTTTCAGTGGTCTAATTATTGGTTTTGTCAACTGTTGGGAAATTGCCCTCATAACTCTAGCCACTGGTCCATTCATTGTTGCTGCTGGAGGCATATCCAATATATTTCTTCATAGGCTTGCTGAGAACATTCAAGATGCTTATGCTGAGGCAGCTAGTATTGCTGAACAGGTTTTTCTCTTCTCCTTTTTCCAATCTTTTCTCGTCTCCTCACCCTTTCAACCACACTTATATTTGTCAATATTGATCTCAAGTGATTGTATATCTGTGGTATTGGTTGATGAAAGGGGTGTAAATTGGCTACTTGCTTAATGTTCTTTTAGAATGACTTGTCCAATGTTATATGTTGGTTTAAGAGTGCAGTTGTTAACATTTAAATACACACACACACACACACACACACACACACAACTGTTAGAACCCAGCTTCGGCTTTCTGGAGTAAAGAAGCTGCTCTGAAAGCTAGGGCAAACACACGCTAGATATTTTCTTAATCATCCATGTATGGTACATAATATGCCCTCCTGGTTTGGTAGTGTTGAATTTGTTGAATTGATGACACGAGTTCTTAGAAACAAAAGTGATGGTAAAGTTACCTGCCAATGCTTACTTAATGAAAATATGTAGGGCGCTTTAGATGCTTATTATTAGGAGCCTGTTTGGCCAGGCTAGAGTTGTGGGAAAAAGTGCTGTTGAAGTAGAGCTTTCAAAAAAGTGTTGTCAAATTGAAATGATTTTAGATAACAAGAATATCTTTTGTTTATTTAAAATTTCTATTAAACTCGTTAATAAGCTTTTCGCTGGAGGTTCTTGTCAGAAGCTCCAACTTTGGAGCTTCAGCTTTTAGCCCTCAAAAGCTCATTCACACACACACACACACACACACACACACAACTGTTAGAACCTAGCTTCTGCTTTCTGGAGTAAAGAAGCTGCTCTGAAAGCTAGGGCAAACACATGCTAGATATTTTCTTAATCATCCATGCATGGTACATAATATGCCTCTCCTGGTTCAATAGTGTCGAGTTTGTTGAATCGATGACATGGGTTCTTAGTTGAACTTAGCTTTCTGCATTGAATCAGCCTTCTGTGTGGTGAAGCACAGCATGGAAGTGATGCTAATATACGTATAGTTCTCTTTTTTTGCAGGCAGTCTCTTACATTAGGACCTTGTATGCATTTACAAATGAAACTTTGGCCAAATATTCTTATGCAACCTCATTACAAGCAACTTTGAGATATGGTATATTGATTAGCCTTGTGCAAGGGCTTGGGCTGGGATTTACTTATGGGCTTGCAATATGTTCTTGTGCCTTACAACTTTGGGTTGGAAGGTTCTTGGTCACAAACAACAAAGCTGATGGTGGTGAAATTATAACAGCTCTATTTGCTGTCATTTTAAGTGGCCTGTAAGCTTTACTTTGTCCTTTTCTTTCTGCTCTTTTTAATCTCTACTGTCTTATCGATCTTTTCTTTGTTTTGCAGTGGGCTGAACCAAGCAGCAACCAATTTTTATTCCTTTGACCAAGGACGAATTGCTGCTTATAGACTTTTTGAGATGATCAGCCGGTCATCCTCTGGTTCTAATCAGGAGGGAAACAATTTACCATCCGTTCAAGGAAATATTGAATTTCGGAATGTATATTTTAGTTATCTGTCTCGACCTGAAATCCCTATATTGAGTGGATTTTACCTCACTGTACCTGCTAAAAAGGCTGTGGCACTTGTTGGCAGAAATGGCTCTGGGAAAAGCAGTATTATCCCACTCATGGAGCGGTTTTATGATCCTACATTAGGTACTATGGTCATACAATTCTATGTATCACAGTTCACTGACATGCTATTTACAGTTCTGAAATCATTGGTGATCAGTCAACCTTTCATTATTTAAATGATTTTATTTTTTGTGATGCAGGGGAAGTTCTTCTTGACGGAGAGAATATTAAAAACCTAAAGCTGGAGTGGCTGAGAAGCCAAATAGGACTTGTTACTCAGGAACCTGCCTTACTAAGTTTGAGCATAAAAGATAATATTGCTTATGGGCGAGATGCTACATTTGATCAAATTGAAGAAGCAGCAAAAATAGCACATGCACATACATTTATTAGCTCACTTGAGAGAGGATATGAGACACAGGTGAAATATGGAAACATGAGATATTAGTTTTGCCTTTATCTTCTTAATTATTTCTCTCTTGTGCTCATTTTTTGTTGAAATCAATTACTGTGAATTTCAGGTGGGGAGGGCTGGCTTAGCATTGACAGAAGAACAGAAAATCAAACTTTCTATTGCTAGAGCAGTACTTTTGAACCCAACAATCCTTCTGCTTGATGAGGTTACTGGTGGACTTGATTTTGAAGCTGAAAGAACTGTTCAGGAAGCTCTAGATCTCCTCATGTTGGGACGCTCAACTATAATAATAGCTCGACGGCTAAGTCTCATAAGGAATGCTGATTATATAGCTGTGATGGAGGAGGGTCAGCTGGTTGAGATGGGTACACATGATGAGTTACTAGCCCTTGATGGCTTGTATGCAGAGCTTCTTAAATGTGAAGAGGCCGCAAAACTTCCAAGGAGGTAATTAGAGCTATAGATGCTTTTACTAAGAAGGCTGGAATACTATATTTGAAAGTCTGCTTCTTGCCAGTGGTATTTCTTCGTTTAAATTGGGAAAAAAAAAAAAAAGCTCCTTTATTTCTAAATTCTGAATTCTGGTTTATGGTTGTTTATTTTCTTTCAGGATGCCAGTTAGGAACTACAAGGAGACTTCGACTTTCCAAATCGAAAAGGATTCTTCATCAGTTCACAGCTTCCAAGAATCATCATCTCCAAAGTTGATCAAATCACCATCTCTCCAAAGAGTTCCTGGTGTATTTCGGCCCCAAGATGGTGCTTTTAACTCCCAAGAATCACCTAAAGCTCATAGTCCGCCACCAGAGAAAATGCTGGAAAATGGTTTGTCTGCGGATGCTGGTGATAAGGAACCATCAATTAGGAGGCAGGATAGTTTTGAAATGAGACTACCAGAGTTGCCCAAACTTGATGTTCTATCTACCGAACGGCAGAAATCTAACGGTTCAGACCCAGAGTCCCCCGTATCACCCCTTCTGACATCTGATCCTAAAAATGAACGTTCCCATTCTCAGACTTTTAGTCGGCCTCACAGTCACTCTGATGACATCCCAGTGAAAGTTAAGGAAGCAAAGGATGCGCATCATAGGGAAGCTCCATCTTTTTGGAGGTTGGCACAGCTTAGTTTTGCAGAGTGGCTCTATGCTGTGTTGGGAAGCATTGGTGCCGCAATCTTTGGCTCTTTCAATCCACTTCTTGCTTATGTTATTGCTTTAATTGTAACTGCTTATTATAGGCCTGGGGGACGTCATCACTTACGAGATGAAGTAGACAAGTGGTGTTTGATAATTGCCTGTATGGGTATAGTGACTGTTGTTGCCAACTTTTTGCAACACTTCTACTTTGGTATCATGGGGGAAAAGATGACTGAACGGGTTCGCAGAATGATGTTCTCAGGTATCTGAATCTTCAAATTAATATTGCAAATTTACTTGAATGCTGAATGCCATGCATATGCTTAACTCTGTTGACTATCTTGTGACAGCAATGCTGCGCAATGAAGTTGGATGGTTTGATGAAGAAGAGAATACTGCTGACACCTTGTCCATGCGATTGGCCAATGATGCTACATTTGTACGGGCTGCTTTTAGCAACCGCCTTTCAATATTTATACAGGATAGTGCTGCTGTTATTGTTGCAATACTAATTGGGATGTTGCTACAGTGGCGGTTGGCACTTGTGGCATTTGCAACCCTGCCAGTTCTAACTGTCTCTGCTATTGCGCAGGTTTGCATATCCCTACTTGTTTTTTGATGTTAAATTGATCTATTTGGTGTTCTTTTCAACATTGGAAGCATGGAGTTTCTGGAAAGTTCTGCTTTCTAGATAATTATTCTCAATTCCATGTATTGTCTATGCTTCTTTTTCTTTTCTATATTTTTGCTTTCTTATTGAATTTGGTTGGAAGATTGTCCACGTCTAAATTTCTAAATAGTTGCCAACTTAAATGTTGCAGAAACTATGGCTTGCTGGATTTTCTAGGGGAATCCAGGAGATGCATAGGAAGGCATCATTGGTCCTTGAGGATGCAGTGAGAAACATTTACACTGTAGTAGCATTTTGTGCTGGTACTAAGGTCATGGAGCTCTACTGTCTGCAGCTGAAGAAAATATTGAAACAGAGTTTCTTTCATGGAATGGCAATAGGGTTTGCATTTGGCTTTTCACAATTTCTTCTTTTCGCCTGCAATGCTCTTCTACTTTGGTACACTGCGCACTCTGTTAAAAAGGGCTATATGGATCTGCCTACAGCTCTCAAGGAGTACATGGTTTTCTCTTTTGCAACTTTCGCGCTGGTGGAGCCATTTGGATTGGCTCCATACATACTTAAAAGGCGGAAATCACTCACTTCGGTGTTTGAAATTATTGACCGAGTCCCTAAAATTGAGCCAGATGATAACTCAGCATTGAAGCCACCTAATGTCTATGGAAGCATTGAGTTGAAAAATGTTGATTTCTGCTATCCCACTCGCCCAGAAATGTTGGTGTTGAGCAATTTTAGTCTTAAAGTCAATGGGGGACAAACTGTAGCTGTTGTTGGAGTTTCAGGATCTGGGAAGAGTACCATAATATCTTTGATTGAGAGATTCTATGATCCAGTTGCAGGTCAGGTTCTACTCGATGGGAGGGATTTGAAACTCTACAATTTGAGGTGGTTGAGGAACCACTTAGGTCTTGTTCAACAGGAACCCATTATTTTCTCGACAACTATCAGGGAAAACATTATATATGCAAGGCACAATGCTAGTGAAGCTGAGATGAAAGAGGCTGCAAGAATAGCTAATGCTCACCATTTTATTAGCAGCTTGCCCCATGGTTATGACACGCATGTAGGTATGAGGGGTGTGGATTTGACCCCAGGACAGAAACAAAGAATTGCTATTGCTCGAGTGGTGCTGAAGAATGCTCCCATCTTGTTATTGGATGAAGCTAGCTCGTCCATTGAATCTGAGTCAAGTCGAGTGGTGCAGGAGGCACTTGATACATTGATAATGGGGAACAAAACAACCATTTTGATAGCCCATAGAGCTGCAATGATGAGGCATGTGGACAACATTGTAGTACTTAATGGTGGTCGAATAGTTGAGGAAGGGACACATGATTCTTTGGTAGCGAAAAATGGCTTGTATGTTCGTTTAATGCAACCTCATTTCGGGAAGGGTTTGCGTCAGCACCGGCTGGTTTAGGTTGGGTATGCGATTGATTGTGACTTACATTGGTTCTTCCGTATAGTACTCATTTCACTCATTTGAATTGCTGGAACTACCACCAACCTGCAGGCTTTGCTGAATCTCTTGGTTGAAAAATCCAGAATCAGAAAAGGATAAGTGGGGATGATGCATTTTGTAATGATGTTCTCTATGGGTGGGTGAACCAAAGAGCATTTGAGAACAATTGAGGGTTGTACAATGTCTACTCTGGTGAGTAGTAGGCAAAGCAGCGGCTGCAGTTACATTGTTCAAAAGTAGCGCTTAGAATTAGGGGTTTTTGGAGTTTGGGTGGCTGTTGAGGGATAGATCCATATTCTTTATGGGGGCAAGCAGCATTAGATTGGGGTTGTGCTTTGTCTCCATGGTATATTGATTTTGTTTATTAATCAGAGAAGAGTTGATCATTTGAGTCCTATTGAGGTGTGTTTCTGGGATTTTCCTGTATAAGATTTTGCCCCCGATTTCTATGAATTTCTGCAACTCCTGTCACCAGAGCTTGGATGATGTATGTGTTTGGCTGTAAAATTTTCAACTTTTGAATACTGAAAGAAAGTTTAGAAGAGGAAAAACTGTTGTAATCTCTGTAAATAAAGATGCGGTTAATTTAAAATTTTTCTACTTTGCCATTATTTTTGCTTCTTGAGTTATTATGAGGTAAACCTCTTTCCATATTTTATGCTCTGCAAAGCTTTTGATGCTTAGATAAAGAGTGGTTGCTCCGGGTAAATTGATTGATGGTTTGAAACATGCAAGAAATTGTGATTGTTTAGCACTCCTGGAAGCCTCTTTCACAAAATCAAGAAATGGATGGTAGCAATAGGGGAAGTAAACTATGAGAGATTCTCATTGTCTCCAGGTATGTACAGGGAAGCAGGAGATAATCTTCTCTTTTTGAGGATTTGCCCAGCTCTGAGAAACTTGCAGTTTCAGATGTCAAGCACCTTGAAAGAGTCGGCCACCACTTTCAGTTTGTTCCGGACCCTTCTCCACCTTCTTTCAACTGCTCCAACAACCAGTGTGTAATATCTCCCTGCAAAGAAATGCAAGTCAATAGCTTAATAAACACTACTAAATCTCTCTCCTGGTTGTACTTTACATCTTCAACATCCAAGTAAAGATATAAAATGAAAGAAAACCTTGTTGTCAGCTGCTTATGTCTTGTCTATGGCTAAGCTATTGTTCAAGGACTGGTTATGAGTAAACTAATATGAAAAGGGTAAATGCTTCACCATTTCCAATGGCTATTGTTGCAAAGGAAGCACTGGCATAGTTTGGAGAGGCAAGTACGTATTCAAAGGTGTAATAGTTTTTCCCATCTGTAGTTCTCTGCATTTAGAAGGTTTGCCCCGAGAGGAATTTGTCAGACTAACAACTAAAGCTAAGACTAGACTGTTATCTGATCAATAGAACTGAAGGAGAATTGCATGTGTTCTAGACAAACCTCTTGCATATCAAGTATATTGACCATTTGATTTGGTGCAGCATAAACATGGTTCACCAAATTATAAACTACCTGTAAGCAAAGAAACCATGTAAATCTATTTTTCATTCAAAACATTAAGGGAAGCAAGAAAACTGCCATTGTTTACCTCTTCTATTGGCCCCAAATCATGGATATCTTTCTTATCAGTTGGTATGAATCTCACCCGAACATTTTGCAGTTGAAGAAATGTGTCCTTGAATGCAGAATCATGTCCCCTGAAGTCAAATTCCTAACAGGAAGCAACAAAACTGAAATCATATAGGGAATCTACAGCCAAAACCAAGGCTTCCAACTTGTTAGCATTCCCATTTTAACTTACCCTCCAATCTGATGGGTAGTAATAGGAATACCCATCTGGAATGTCAACAAAAGCTTGATAGTTTTGTGGTATCTCTGCCAAAATGACCAAAACAAGGCATTGATATAATTTGATAAATTTAAGGTCATAAAATGCTCTATTGATGCAACTAAATGTTTATAATACCTTCAGCAAGAAGGGAAGTTGCAGGGAGTAAACTTGCTGTTACAGCTCCAACTCCCAACAGCAACAGTCTTCTCTTAAAATTGTCTAAAATTCAATTAGAAGTAAGAACATGACACAAAGGCATCTGGAAAAAGAAGAAGAAAAAGGGTATACGTTAAGTGTTTGTCATGAAAAATATCCCATGGGGCATCTTACTTTCTTCATTGGAAGTGGTCTCTTTGGGGCATGTGACAGAGTTATGCAAAGATAGTGCAGTAGCTCGAGCTAACTCATTGGAGTGTGGCACATTTGACTGGAAAGTGGAAGCATGTTGGCTTTGAGAGAAATAAACATGGGAAAGCAAGCAACAAGCGGAAAGCATAGCTTAACAGCAGATAGTGAAAAAGCAGTAACCTTCTTGGTTAAGGTAGCTGGAACCCAGCTCAATGAAACTGAAGTCATTGCCATATTTGAGTTTTGATGATTATGTGAAGCAGCAGCAGCCTCTCGTAAAGTTGGATAAATTGGCTCTTATTGGTGGATAGAGGGGCCTTCGTTTTCCTCGGCTTTTGGCTCCATCATTCCTTTTCTCTGCTGCACGTGAGTGGCGCCTGCTTGGGTCGATAATTCAATAAAGAAATAAACTACAAGTAAGAAGTGATGAACCATGGTCCATGGGACATCCACTATGACTAACCATTTGGCCCTATTTATTTTGGGCCTGAAAATACTACTATTATAGATCATGGGTTGTGGTTAAGAGGTTGAGCCAGCTTTTTCCATGAAGAAGGGCTAACCATGACTGCTCTATCGTTATTAAACATTCTTGTTTTAGACCTTTTTCCATTCCTAGTGTATATCAAGCTTCTTATTTACTTTATTTATTGCTTTTGCTTTATTCTCAGCATCCTCTAACCTGCTCTTTATTAGTAAACTTTTCCCATTATATCTCAATAATTTAAAGCTGGAATTGTACTTGTTTTTCTAGTTTCTGTGTCAATTTGAGATCCACACCGCCTGCACTCCACTTGTTAGCTTCATGGGAGTTTATACATTTCATTCTCAAACCTCAGCTGTCAATTTTGTCAGCTACAACTTCATGCAAATGAAACTGTGTTCATCTTAATTCTTATCAAGGATTAAAAAAAGGGCTGAACTATGATCCAGCAGAGTTGAGGCGCATGCTGTTCAATTGATTATATAAATTAAAAATGTTGTTCATTCTCCTAGGCTCATAATTACCATTGCAAGGCGAAGATCTAGGTGCTAGCTAGAAATTCTTTTACAGGTTTTCCTTTTTTTTTTCTTCCTTAATAACAGCAGTCTTCGCGGTCCAATCTCCAATGATAACTTCAAAAAGAGCGAGTGCATCAATGTATGCATCAAGAAAAGAATGTCAAAAGTTTAGAATCTAAGGCAAGTTGAGGGAAGAGGGGTTTGGATCATGAGGCATGTGAACATGTGCAGACAACTTTGCTTATGGTTCACAAAATCGAAGGTTTGGCTCAGCTATATGTTTTTGAGCTCAAATCTGATGATGGTAATTAGAATTTTCCATGGTCCAAAGATCTTATTTTTGGTAAAAAAGGGTCAGATTATAGGGTAGTTGGTCAACAGGGAACCATCTGGTTGTTGCTTTAGAGAAAGGACAGTTGTGTTTTAGTCAGGGTCCCCCTATGGCCTGCAAATTTTTTAATACCAGGCCCTCATGTTCCTTACCTTAAATGCCGCAAAATATTAAAAGAAGGAAGCAAAATCTCATAAAGTTTCAGTTAAGTGAGTTTCCCCACACTTCCCAAACCTTTTTTTCTTTTAAATATTTAATGCAATCTGTGAAGTCTTCACACAGCCACAGACCAAGTCTTGGAAATAGTATAATCAACATCATAACTCTCATCTCCCAAGCCCCCAACTCATCTCTGGCTCTCTCTCTCAGCTGCATCACCCAGAGTAACTAAAATTTCAGGTATGCTTCATCCCATTCAATTTATTCTTCTCCAACTATGTTCTCAGTAAGACATGCACGACAGAAGTTGACAAAATCAGGATAACAATCGGTACGTGTTACAATGTCTAGTACTTTAAATGTTCAAGACTTTTAAGTCAACGGCAAGTGAAGAAATGGAAGTATCAGTTGTGTTATTCTTAATCTTTTTTCCATTTGCTTTCTTTGTTCAGTCAATGATCTGTGCTTCTTTTAGTCCTATAGATGCTTTCTTGTTTGATTGTGGGGGAAGTAACCCGGTAGAACTTGACGATTCCCGGGTTTTTCATCCTGATATTAGTACTCCTAATGTGGGATTGTCCCCTTCTTCAGACATTGTTGTTTCCGGGAATGAGATGAGCATTTCTGGTAACTCGGCTCTGTATAATTCTGCTAGAGTTTTCGAAAAAACTTCAGCCTATACTGTTAGAACTAAGCAGATTGGCCACCACTGGCTGCGGCTACATTTTTTCCCAGTTCAAGATACAAAATATGATTTGAAGTCTGCAGTTTTTTCAGTTGTATCTAATGGAATCACATTACTTCACCGGTTTTCTTTTTCGAAATCCAGCCAAAACTCTCCTCTAGTGAAGGAATACATAATTGAGGTTGGAGGTTCGAGTTCGAAAAAGTTGGAACTGACATTTTCTCCCTGCAATGGCTCAGTTGCATTTATCAATGGGATTGAGGTTGTGGCTGTACCCAACTTGTATTTCCCTTCCAGTGTTGTGCCTGTTCCATTAGGACCAGAAGTTGAGATCCCGAAACTTGTGGCTTTGGAGACAGCTTACAGGATAAACATGGGAGGTCCTCTTCTAACTCCTAAGAATGATTCCATGTGGAGGATATGGGAGCCAGATCAATCTTATTTAGTAAATGCTGCTTCTGCCCGCGATGTTATGGTCAATCCTAATTTGATCAAGTACCCTGATGGAATATCAGCAGAAATTGCACCGAATTGGGTTTATGCCACTGCTCAAGAAATGTCAGAAGCAAATGTTACTGATCAGAGGTTTAACATATCATGGACATTTGAAGTAGAGGAAGGTTTCACTTATCTAATTAGGATGCATTTTTGTGACATTGTTAGTATAGCTCTTAACAGCTTAGTTTTCAATGTTTACATCAACAAGCAATCTGCTCTGTCCTCTTTTGATATTTCTAGTAAGACAATGGCATTATCAGCTGCTTACTATGTAGACTTCCTCACGAATGTTTCAATTGGATCAAATCAGATTCTGGTACAAATAGGTCCTCCTGATTTAAGAAATCTCCCAAGCAATGCAATTTTGAATGGTTTAGAGATCATGAAAATGAGCAATACTTGTGATAGCCTTGATGGAAATGTTTGTGTTAGTTCTGGAAACTCGAAGATCCCCAGAAAAATATTGATTGTCCTAGCAATCTCTTCTGCAGCACTTTTCGCAGTTTTAATGGTCATTGTAGCAACTTTCTTCCTGTACTTGCGCCAGCCAAAGAAGCCAAAGCGTTGCCCCTCAACCTGGTTTCCATTCCCAACAAATGTGGGAAATTCTGATTCCAAAGTTTCAATTTGCAGTCTTGCTTCAACAGCACAATCTCATGGCTTAGGTCGCGTCTTGTCTTTCTCAGAGATTCGTGAAGCAACAAAGACCTTCGATGAGAGCTTGGTCATTGGTGTAGGTGGATTTGGAAAGGTTTATAAGGGTATGCTAGAGAATGGGGTCATGGTTGCAGTAAAACGTGGAAATCCAGGATCCCGGCAAGGACTAACTGAGTTCAGGACAGAAATTTTGATGCTCTCCAAGTTGAGGCACCGGCACCTGGTTTCTCTTATAGGTTACTGTGAAGAACAAAATGAGATGATCCTTGTTTATGAGTTCATGGCAGGTGGTCCTTTGCGGAAACACTTGTATGGCTCCAATCTTCCTCCACTTAGCTGGAAACAAAGGCTTGAAATTTGCATTGGAGCTGCAAAAGGCCTGTACTACCTTCACACAGGAGCAGCAGACAGTATCATCCACCGTGATGTGAAAACAACCAACATACTCCTAGATGAAAATTTCACAGCGAAAGTTGCAGATTTTGGGTTGTCAAAGCTAGGTCCTACTCTGGACCAAACTCACGTAAGTACTGCTGTGAAGGGAAGCTTCGGTTATCTTGATCCTGAGTACTTTCGTCGGCAGCAACTCACAGAGAAATCTGATGTGTATTCCTTTGGAGTGGTTCTCATGGAGATTTTATGTGCCAGGCCTGCTATAAACCCTGCTCTTCCAAGGGAACAGGTTAACATAGCAGAATGGGCTATGCACTGGCAAAAGAGAGGCCTGTTAGAAAGGATTATAGATCCCCATCTAGCAGGATTTATCAATCTCGACTCCCTGAGAAAATTTGGTGAAACAGCTGAGAAGTGCCTGGCAGAACATGGAGCCGAGAGGCCTACGATGGGAGATGTGCTATGGAATTTGGAATACGCTCTTCAACTACAAGAGGCTTCCATGCAAAATGCTTCATCTGACAACAGTGCAAATCATATTCCAGAGATTCCTGGGTGGATCCCCCAAGTTGAATCAATCAGTGCTAATCGTTTTGACAGTATCAGTGATCAAGCTTCTGATGCAACAACAACCACGAGTGAAGTCTTTTCACAGCTCATGGATCCAAAAGGAAGATAGTTTTTAACAGTTTTTTGCAAGCAAAGGGATCGCAAAAGCTAGGAATTAGTTGAAAACTTGAGTTCCAGTACCATGAATTCCACGACTCCCCACTAGGTCCTCTAATACAAGTTGTAACAGAAATTTGCAATTCTATATCTGTTTTTGATCCCTGACACCAAATCAAAAGAGTGATGACAAATTTTGCTGTCTGTTATACACAGCCTCCCTTTCTCTCCCTGTTGTTGCCTACATACTTTTCTCTAACTTTGCTGCTATTTTGGCTTGGGTGGGATATTTTCCAAAGGAATTGGGCTGCTTTCTCTGATGGAACACTGTAGAACAAGCTGCTGGTACAATAATTATTGGTCAGCGCTGAACTTTATACGTGTCTCTTGTTGGATATTTTAAATTAAAAAATATGAATTTATATCTTAATAGAAGGAAAAGTTGTGATGGTTGAAAATCAAATTAATAGAAGCGTTATATCTGTTGAAAATAAATAATAAAAATAAAATAAAATAAATAAGAGTTACATCTGTTGGAAAATATCAACATATGCAACTCTTTGAAACAGACTCAAACAGTGCTTGTTGGGAACATTCATTTATGCTTATAAAATAGACTCCTTTTATCCAACAAAACATACATAAGAAAACAAAAACTTTCTTTCCTTTTTTAAATTTTTTCAAATTTTCTTCTATACTATTTTCCTGTAAAAAAATACTATAGAAATTTGATAATCTTGTTATACTCCGGTGATTGGTCAGTGGGTTGATTTCGTCAATGCAAAACACCGTCAATCATTGGCCTTCATTGTATCTTCGAAGTTTATACGCCAATAAATCTTTTACACACTACAAGTGAGGGCTAATAAAACCTTAAGGACAGTAGCATTGATACACGCCTTGAAGCCAATTTTTAAATTATTCAATTTGGTGTTCTAACAATCTTAAAGTTTTATCCGTTCCAACAATGGCTGCTGCAAGTGAAACACTAAGAGAATTGGCTTCTGACTTTATAAAATTGGACCGGTTTGATGGTAGTAATTTTCTAAGATGGCAAAAGAAGATGCATTTTCTATTGTCAACCTTGAAAGTTATCTATGTTTTGACTACACCTAGACTGTAAGAAGGAGAAAATGAATCTGTTGTTGCAACGAGAGAAAGGCAAAAATGGGACAATGCCGATTATATGTGCAAAGGTCACATCTTGAATGGTTTGGTTGATGGCTTATTTGACACATACCAGAATGAGGCTACTGCAAAAAAATTATAGGACAAACTGAAAGCTAGGTACATGACAGAAGATGCAACAAGCAAGAAATTTCTAATTAGTCGATTTATTAATTATCAAATGGTTGATGGACAATCTGTTATAGAACAACTACGAGAAATTGAAAGAATGCTTAATCAATTTAAACAATATAAAATGAAAATGGATGAAACTATAGTTATATCCTCCATTATAGACAAACTTCCTCCAACATGGAAAGACTTTAAAAGAAGTCTGAAACACAAAAAGGAAGAAATAACTCTTGAGGCTTTGGCAAATCATCTTCGAATGGAAGAAGAATACAAGAGACAAGAACAAGTTGTTGTTTTTGGTGAAGCCAAAGTACATGTTGAGGAGGAAGGACAGACCACTAAACCTGCCAAAAAGAAGTTCAAGCAGATTGCTAATGGTCCGAAATTCAAAGGACAAAACAAAATCACATGTTTCTATTGCGAAAAACCATGACACTTTAAGAAAGAGTGTCGATTATTGAAAAAGAAAAATAATTCTTTAAAAAGAAAAGTTTCTGAAAATTTTATAGCCATGATTCTGAAATCAATGTGCTTGAAGAAAATGATGCCTGGTGGATTGATTCAGGAGCAACAAAACATATGTGCAATGACAAGAGTCTTTTCAAGAATTTCATACCAAGTGAGTGTAGAAATTTTCTATACGTAGGAAATTCTTCTACAGCAATGATTAAAGGCAAAGGTATTGTTGAACTTGAATTCACTTCTAGAAAAACTTTAATTTTGAAAGATGTATACTATGTTCCAGAAGTTAGGAAAAATTTAGTATCTGGAAGTCTATTAAATAAGTTTGGTTTCAAGCTTGTATTTGAGGCAGATAAATTCATTCTATCCAAAGGGGAAATTTTTATTAGGAAAGGTTACATGTGTGTTGGAATGTTCAAATTAAATATTTTTAATAACAATAAGAATAAAACAACTATTTCTGCTGATATAATTTAATCTTTTTATTTATGGCATTAGAGATTAGGACATTTAAATTATAGAAGATTGGATGACATGCATAAAATGGACTTAATTTCAAAATTTAATCTAAATATTGATAAATGCAATACATGCATGCTAACAAAAATAACTAGAAATCATTTTCCTAAAGTTAAAAAAAATACCAAATTACTTGAATTAATACATAGTGATGTGTGTGATATGCATAGTACACCTACATTAGCAGGAAATAAATATTTTGTCACATTCATTGATGATTTCTCTAAATATTGCTATGTATATTTGTTGCATTTTAAAGATGAAGTGCTCGATAAATTTAAAGTTTATAAATCAGAAGTTGAATTACAATGTGAATTTTTTATCAAGTGTTTAAAATCGGATAGAGGTGGAGAATATTATAGTCCAAGTTATTTTACCTCCACTGGAATAATTCATCATATTTCAGCACCTCACACACCACAATATAATGGTGTAGTAGAAAGGAAAAATAGGGTCTTGACAGAAATGGTAAATGCTATGTTATCATATTCAGGTCTTGAAAAAGGTTTTTGGGGAGAAGCTATGTTAACAGCTTGTCACATATTAAATAGAGTTCTTATAAAGGAAACTAAAATGATCCCATATGAGCAATGGAAGAAAAAGAAACCAAACCTTAGTTATATGAAGGTTTGGGGATGTAGAGCTGTAGTTAAAGTTCCAAAACCCAAAAGAAAGAAATTGGGTGAAAGAGGAATATAATGCATATTCATAGGATATGCACAACATAGTAAAGCATATAGGTTCATGGTAATTGAACCAAATGATTCAATTCCAATCAATATTGTTATTGAATTAAAAGATGCAATATTTGATGAAAATAGATTCAAATATGTTTTAAGGCAAATACAGCCACTACAATCAAATCAATCAAATGTCATTCCATTGGAACAAAATGAAAATTATGATGAATCTAGACCATAAATAAGGAAAAAGCAAAACGGTTAGAAAGATAAAAGATTTTGGTCCAAACTTTTATATGTTCCTTGTAGAAGGAATAAGAGAAAATATTGACAATAAGATTTCTTATTGTTTTAATTTAGAATCAGACCCTATTACATATGACGAGGCAATGAAGTCTTAAGATTCTGCATTTTGGAAGGAAGCAATCAATGATGAGATGGACTCAATAATGGAAAATAATACTTGGATTTTGGTTGATCTTCCACCAAGTTCCAAACCGATAAGTTGTAAATGGATTTTCAAAAAGAAAATGAAAGTAGATGGAACCATAGACAAGTTCAAAGCAAGATTAGTAGCTTAAGGCTTTACACAAAAGCAAGGGATTGACTACTTTGATACTTATACTCCAGTAGCAAGAATTGCTACAATTAGACTTCTAATCTCTCTTGCATCAATTTATAAATTGGTAATTCATCAAATGGATGTCAAAATAATATTTTTAAATGGTGAATTAGAAGAAGAAGTCTACATGGAACAACCAGAAGGGTTTGTTATTTCAAGACAAGAGCATAAAGTTTGTAAACTTGTCAAATCATTGTATGGGCTTAAACAAGCACCAAAACAATGGCACAAAAAATTTGATGAAACTGTTTTAGCTAATGGCTATAGCATAAATGAATCTGACAAGTGCATATATAGCAAATTCCAAAATGGTAAAGGTGTTATAATTTGCTTATATGTGGATGATATGCTAATTTTTTATACGGATTTGGAACAAGTTGAGGAGACAAAGAAGTTTTTGTCAAAAAACTTTGCAATGAAAGATATGGGTGTAGTAGATGTCATTTTAGGAATTATAATATTCTGAGATGAAAATAATATAACTTTATCTCAATCGCACTACATTGAAAAAGTGCTTGAAAAGTTTAATCTTACCAATTGTATACCAGCATCTACACTAATGGATCCTTAAATTAAATTAGTACCTAATGCTGATAGAGCTATTGATCAATTACAATATGCAAGAGTAATTGGTTGCTTGATGTATGCAATGACATGTACAAGGCCAGATATAGCATTTGTTGTTGGAAAGTTAAGTAGATATACAAGTAATCTAGGCATTTTGCATTGGCAAGCCATAAATCGAGTACTAAGATATTTAAAGAAAACAATTAATTATGGACTTTGCTATAATGGATATCCATTAGTACAAAAAGGATATTTGGATGCTAGTTGGATTACAAGTTTAGAAGATCATGCTTCCACAAGTGGATGGATCTTCATGCTTGGTGGGGGTGCCATTTCTTGAGGGTCCAAGAAACAAACATGTATAACTGATTCTACCATGGCAGTCGAATTTATTACATTGGCTGTTGCCACCAAGGAAGCTGAATTGCTAAGAAATTTACTCTATGGTGTGCCTTTATGACTTAAACCAATTTCACCAATTTCTATCCGTTGTGATAGTGAAGCAACTCTAGCGAAAGCGTATGGCCAAGTGTATAATGGAAAGTCTAGACATATTGGATTAAGACATAGTTATGTTCAACAATTAATTTCTGATGGAGTGATCACTATAACTTTTGTGAGGTCTAGTGAAAACTTGGCAGGTCCTTTAACAAAAAATCTTGCTAGAAATCTTGTAAATAAGACCTAAAAAAGGATAAGGCTCAAGCTCATAAATTGAAAGTCACCAATGGTGGAAACTTGACTCAACGCTTGGTATAACGTCAAGTCTTGAGTTCAATTAGACAAAGTACATCATTTATATGTGGCTGCTAGCACTATAATATAATATATTCCATCCTAAGTGAAGTGCTAGGTACCCGTAATGGTAAGGAAATGATGAGTTATATATCTTAATAGACCCATAACATAATTTGTTAGAATGCTATAGTTACGGGGGCATTCATGGAATCTACCTATATGAGTGTGAAGTGTGGCCGCTTCTAGGAGTTCAAGAGCTTAGCTCTAACAGCACTCATGAAAAGAAGATACAGACGCATGGCCATAAAAGCGTCGCCAGATACTGTGCATTCATTGGTGTTGAAATCGTTGTGTGAGATGTATTCGATTAACCAAATGGAATAGCTGGTTCAAAGCATAGTCTACCATGCAATTTCGGTTAACTTTAATATGTCTTCACTAAGTGAAGGTTCAATCGGAAAACACCTTCATTCATGCAATTGATTTTCAAGATTATCGAAATTTTGGATTAATTTAAAAATGGTGGGGGATTGTTGGATATTTTCAAATTAAAAAATATGAATTTATATCTTAATAAAAGGAAAAGTTGTAACTGTTGGAAATCAAATTAATAGAAAGGTTATATCTGTTGGAAATAAATAAATAAATAAATAATAAAAATAAAATAAAATAAATAAGATTTACGTCTGTTGGAAAAGACCAACAGGAGCAACTCTTTAAAACAGACTCAAACAGTGTCTGTTGGGAACAGGCATTTATGCCTATAAAACAGACTTCTTTTATCCAACAGAACGTACATCAGAATACAAAAACTTTTCTTCCTTTCTCAAATTTTTTAAAGTTTTCTTCTATACTATTTTCCTGCAGAAAACTATTATAGAAATTTGATAATCTTGTTATACTCTGATGATTGCTCAGTGGATTGATTTCGTTAGTGTAAAATGTTGTCAATCATTGGGCTTCATTGTATCTTCGAGGTTTATACGTCAATAACTCTTTTGCACACTACAAGTGAGGGCGAATAAAATCTTAAGAACAATAGCATTGATACACGCCTTGAAGCCAATTTTTAAATTATTCAATTTGGTGTTCTAACAATCTCTAACTTCTAACCATACGTACACTTCAACAACAAATGAGCTACAGAAACAAAAGCACAAACATTATAAATTGAAAACTCTGGTCAATTCAATTTGCAGGAGTTTCTGTCCTATTGCTTTAAAACTAGTGGTTCAGATCCAATTTGAGAACCCATTTAGCCCACACATTGTTTGTCCAACCCAAGGGTGTTGCTTTCGCTGGCTCGTATCTATCAGCAATGTTGAGCAATGGAGAAGAGTCGAATCTTTAACAAATCATGAGAGGAAAATGACGACTTCTCTTAGAATTCTCTTACAGGCTATTACCCCACGAGAAATCTCAACCTCTTAACTAAAGGACAATGATCAGTGGGTGGGATCAGTCAAGAAGAAAATATAAAGAGGGAACAAGTTCAATTATTACAAATGATGTAAGTTGATTGCACGAGAAGCTCTATTTATGGGAATTGGTCGGTCCAATATGATAAGAGTCTGCTCCTATTTTGCCATCCATGCTGTCGGCAAGATAGTTCATGGAGTGTACGTAAACAATAATATCATTACTTAACTGGTGGAAACCATTGTGATAAATTTGTATAAAATTATATAAATGAACAAGAATTATAATCATGATCAAATAAGTTTGAGTATGTAAGATATAACTATTTGTATGTCGAATATATAAAGTAAAAATGTGTTTTGAGATTAAATCGAACTTACATATGATGAAAATTCAATATGTAATACTAAGAGAAGGTTGTGGTTGAAACTTAGACCTTGGGTTGTCACGTTTGCTTTCTCTATTATGATTAATGGCACATCTAATTTTTCCACCTCACACACTCAACCTAATGCTTAAGGATATTGTTGTTTTTAGGCTTCACCTAATATGTATTCTTATCAAGTTTGTGCATTGAAAAATTGGATTAAAATAATAAATAGAAGCCTCACTAACATAGGCATTTAATCACATAGTGAAGTCAACCTAGGTAGCCAATAATTTTGCTTTTTATCAAGAAAGGACTGCTCGAAATATCTTATACAGCTTGACAGGAACACAAGGAAAAAAAAGGTCGTTGGTGTGTTTTATTGCAGTCTTTACACCAACAATCATTCATCATCTCACCTTTTCCTCACATCACGGATTGGATTATTAGCAAAGTTCTAAGGCAAACTAAAATTATGACAGTCATTTGAAAATATCACGTGGTGGTCACTGTCTAATAATTCATTGTTAGATAGAAGAAGATTTTTATTAACATGGCATCCGTGATATTCTATTTTACCTAATTGTATAATGTTTTTATTGCATTCATTAGCGAAGCTAAGGTGGTGACAGAGTTGATGATATATATAAAATAATTATTCTTATTATTACTCATTAGTCACACCTTATGTAAAATTTAAATTTGTCACCAGTTGCATTGGTCCTTTCATTTATAAAATAGAGTGACTTACTGTAATTCGAAATTATCTCAATTTTGATATTTTTTATACAGAGTTTCTTATTAATAGAAAATTTAATAAATTTTAATATCATTTATTATGAATTTATATTTTTAATTTAAAAAATATATCTTTTAATTAAAAAAAACTCTTAATTACAAATTTAAAACTTACCTCATCTCTTTTTTATATAAGATCGGTAACTATCACAGATTATGTTTCAAAGAAAAAAGAGTACACCTTGGTACCGAGTTAAAAGAAATTAAATAGTTGTATTATTGATAGAAAAGTGGTTGGATCTTAATGGGCCCATTTACAACCACCCCAAAAGCCTAGCAAAGCCTATTTCCATGGGCCCCGCAAAAAGGACATCAAGAATCACACGTTTAATTTTGAATATTCAAATGGTCGGTTTCGAGCCGCCCATCTCGCTCGTCTCTACGGGCCTACCAATGGACCACAAACCACACAATCATTGTCCTGGTCCCACCACATCGTTTGGTCGGCGATCCAGATCTCTTTCTGGCCGAATTCTCCGTAGCTACAATTAATCAGAGCCACACACGTGGCAACATAGAGTTCCATTTATTAGCTGTAAAGCCACCGACATGTTGCTTAAAAATATGGCCCCTAGCCCTTCCACTTTATGTTTTTTACCGGGTACCTTCATTACCGGTTCCTTAGCCGTTATTTTAGGTATATATAAAAGGAAGCTCTTACTAAACACCTCAAGCTAACACAAAATTGAGAGCTACACTTAAAGAAAGCAAAGGAGCAAGAAATAGCTCTTGATACTTATATTGGTAGAGAGAATTTAGGGTTGAGGAAAAACTTTCCAGAAAATGCCAATCAATAGAATTGCGATTGGGACACCGGGAGAGGCGAGCCGGCCGGATGCGCTAAAGGCAGCTTTTGCGGAGTTCTTTTCTATGCTTATTTTTGTATTTGCCGGAGAAGGGTCTGGCATGGCTTTTAGTAAGATCTCGAATTTGAACATTTTCTATGTCTTAATAAAAATAAATAATCTATTTTCATGTAATTATGTGTTTAAAAAATTTTCATGAAAAGTGTTGTGTTTTTTTTTTCGAATAATTTATTTCATAACGTAAGTCAAAAGATATTTAATTTTTTTCTCTTTGTCAAAAACCTATTGATCATAGACTAACCTTTATATTATATAGAAAATTTTCAAAATGATAATTTTACGTACGTCACAAGGTGCATAATTTTTTCTTCCTCAAAGACTCTTTGATCATAGACTAATCTTTTTATTATATAAAAAATTTTCAAAATGATAATTTATTGTCTTACAATATTGAGACCGTAGTTTAAAACAATGATTATTAACGGGCTGATGATTCTACTGGGCAGACAAGCTGACCAATAATGGGTCAAGCACACCAGCCGGACTTGTAGCTGCATCATTGGCTCATGCTTTTGCCCTGTTTGTGGCGGTTTCGGTTGGTGCAAACATTTCAGGGGGTCATGTCAACCCCGCTGTGACCTTTGGTGCATTCATTGGTGGCAACATTACTTTGCTGAGGGGCATTTTGTACTGGATCGCACAGTTGCTAGGCTCAGTCGTCGCTTGCTTGCTCCTTAAATTTGCCACCGGTGGATTGGTAAGCACAACCTGTGAAAAATTTTAATCATCTGGCTGCTTTATGAGACTTGGAAAAGTTCAACAATTTAATGCAAGTCGAGCATCAAACTTGGACCTGACTCAACACAAATTAAGAACAGTAGGCCTGGAAAAACTTCTCAGTCTTATCTAACAGGCTTGAATTTGAACATTCATGTAAGAAAATCTATAAGATTAATCACTGTCAATATAAGGGTGACTAATCAGTCATTCCTTTTTGGGAGCTTTCAAGTCTATTTAGTTCTAATTTCAATCAGCCTGAAAATGTCCAATATTGGTAACCAATGATTGGTTCAATGTTTCATTTTATTTTTGGTTTGATCAACTGCAGGAAACGTCAGCTTTCTCCCTGTCCTCTGATGTATCCGCCTGGAACGCACTTGTCTTCGAGATAGTGATGACTTTCGGCCTAGTCTACACGGTATATGCCACAGCACTGGATCCAAAGAAAGGAAATTTGGGGATTATTGCCCCTATTGCTATTGGATTCATAGTGGGTGCCAACATCTTGGCTGGTGGTGCTTTTGATGGGGCCTCCATGAACCCAGCAGTGTCATTCGGTCCTGCTGTCGTTAGCTGGACGTGGACAAACCACTGGGTCTACTGGCTTGGTCCATTGATTGGGGCTGCCATTGCAGCCGTTGTCTATGACAACATTTTCATTGGTGATGCCACCCATGAGCCTCTTTCTACCAGTGATTTCTAAGAATTCCCCTTTTTGGTCAAGGGTCAAGTTTCTCTCTGACATTTTTAGGTCATGGAGGGAATAAAAGTTGGGAAGGGAAGTGATTGTTTCTCAGGTTGAATATTAGGGTTGAATTTGGAATTCTTGTACTTTTGTTGTGGTTGTAGTTTGTTTGAAATTTGTGTTATATGAGTGCATAAGAGCTTCTTGGCTCTCTTTACTACCTTTTTTTTTTTTTATTTTGAAAGGTGATTCTATTAGCACTCTTTACTTCCTTATATCAGTTTATTTATCTGGTTTATCTGGAAATATCGGTTAAGAAATTATAGTCCATGATCAATCCTTTTCACTAGAATTCTGATACAAGTTATGCTGATGTACCAGCTATCTATGGAAAACTACCATCTAAATTGACAAGTATCATGAAGCGATTAAGAGGTAGATCATGAGCACCAATTTCCCACAATGTGGAGGACTTCAAGCTATGTAGACAATTCAAAAATCGCAATATTCCCACACCAGATTGTTGATGAACTCAAATAAGGCAACCTTTTATTGATCCAATTGAAACGACTGCACAACACCAGCAAGCAACCAGAAACAGAAAAACACTGATTGAGCATGACTAGGAATGCTGAAAGTCATACTCCATTGGCTACAAAGAAATTTGTGGAACTAAATTATGCAATTCTGATGATTGGCTTTTGCAGTAGAAACAGATGAAGCATACTGTTCACTCTTCTGCTTCCACATGTATGGTACTTCAAATTTTCTCTAGGCTTTTCAAAGTGAACATGTTAAGAGTAATCCTTTGAGAGTATAGCCAATTTCAAGCTTTTTATTGGTAAGAAAGGAAGAGATTAGTAGTCCCATTTCTAAACATTTAAACATGAAACCATTCAATCTACTAATAGCATTATTAAATTATTTTAAGTTGAAACTTTTACAATGAATTAGTTTAATCATTGGCTGAATGTTTTTTGTGGTCAAACAAGCTAAAGGGTCATGGGTCAAGCACACCAGCCGGCCTTAGCTGCATCCCTGGCTCAAGCATTTGCCCTGTTTGTTGGCAAACATTTAAGGCTTGCTGATATTGCATCAGACATTCTGAAAAGTGCCATAGGAATACTCAAATTAATATTATTGTTTCCGACACCAGGTAGTTCATAAACTTTAAACAAAACAGCTTTTATTGATGCAAAAGACACAGTTGCTCAAAATCAGCAGCAAGTCAGGAACAGAGAACAGATTGAGCATTACTAGGAATACTCAAAGTTATACCTAATTCAATCAGAGGAAGATGATACCAGGATGAGGCTGATATATATCTTCCTTTATTTTTTATAATTACTGTCAAATACATTCATCATTATATAAGTTATATTTATTGGCCTAATTATGAATATTGAATATCTCACATGTGAATGCTTATTGTAGACTTACAGGATATAAATTGATGCATAATGCATTCAAGCATTATAGTTTTGACGTTATTATAATTTTAAAAGTCGTAGTATGTAACTTCAAAGTTCAACTTTTGGATAAAGCCATACCCAGATTTTAGGCAAGGTCAACAGCTACAAATTTTTCTTTTGGGGGCAGAAGTTTCAAATTTAGAGTTTCATTCTGCTTGATTTATTTTTATCAGCCTTATATACAAAGAAATGCCAATAGACTTAATTGATCAAATTAAAATCTAAATATCAGTCTAAATATGAACAATTTAAAAGTTAAATTAATATCATTTATTCAACGCTCTGATCAGGAAAAGTAGATTAGAATATTGTCATACATGTGGCTCCCCCTACACTATAGATTTTAAGTTTTCTACCATAATATAATAGTCAAAGGTGTGCCTTAATTGAATCAAACAAATAAAAAAAACCCATAAAACAACAAGAGATTATGGTGACTGCAAAGAGCTTCACGTTATTGATTTGTATTCATGAGCTTAGAGAGCAAGAAATGACTCATTGAATGGCAATAAGTTTTAGTGAGTAGTATACCAAATCTTTTGGACAAACTATAAGCAATTGTTTATACGCTTTCTTTTTGACTTGATTCTTTATCTGTCCTATAAGATAACACTTCATCTCCTTTTTTATCGCCGGATATATAGAACATGATCATTACATTAAAAAAATTTTGGGTATCTGCTGGTTTTACGATGCATTCTGACAAATATGGAAATAGCTTGATAAAAAGTTTATTGAGAAAAGAATCTTGAAGGGAACCAATGAATCTTCTGAACTTGTAGCACACCCATCCACATTACAGGGAAGACTCATACTCTTTTTATTTGTTTCCTGTTTAAGCAGGGTCTTAACTTTACAAAATTTCAACAAAAAAAGGATAAAGGGTGCGTATTGCACATAATCTTTGCTGAACTATGTATATTTCTGTTAAGTGTATGGAGAATTTATGCAACAAAAAGTGCATCACGTATAGTGCTATTGCCTTATGAATGAGACTTCACGTGGCTAGAGAAACTTGCTATCTGTGGCCTACAAGCTCATGTGAGCATGACCGGGACAAAACTCATTGATGTTTTTCACTTGAACGAACTTATAAAAATACTTTTCTTGTGAAAGTGGTGAAGTCTCTTCTGGCTGGTGAGGTTCATGTGAAGGAACCTTAGTCAAATTCCGGAAACATATCCCATCTAATGTTGTTAGGATTACTGGTTTCGCCGCAACAACATCTTGTAAACGCTCAGTGAATAAAATCTCATCCTCTTGATTGGCAAATCCCTCCAATTTAACCACTTTGAGATGCTGCAATTTTGTGTATTTACCTACTTGCTTGGAACATGTGGCTGCACTTGGCATGACATAGCTCTTATGATCAATCTGCACATTCAATAATCAGTATGCTTCAATTCCTCTGTCAGGAAGGATCAAAATTTTGCCTAACCTTATTGCATTTTTAGAGTTTCGTTTTAAGATTTCTTTCAAATACTAGCAATTTCATCAATGTCACAAGAAATGTAGGAAAATTAAAAATCACTGTTAGGAGGAGAGAAATCAAGAAATTCAAGTTCTGTCTCTCAAAGTCAAGGGAAAAATAAACTTACAGTCACGAAGAGACGCTCTAAGGAAGGACAGAGTTCCAAGAAGGTGATTAGAGCATCACTATTGTACAATCCCTTGGAATAATTATCAATCCACCACAGCTCTTTTAGTCTGTAAAACTGGAAAGCAGCTCGAAAAGATGACACCGATGGATAGACTAATGCCTGCATTGCTAAAGGATTTTTGATTAACTAGAGTTTAGTTATATTTAATATGTAAGCAACATAAAGTAATTCATTGTCTTAATTAATAGTGACTTTGTCAGAAAGCAGCATTGTTTAAAACTGATATTAGAAAAATGCAGCAATATACCTCAAAAGTCCATTTGCACAACGTGAAAATTTCAGAATTCTTTATTGTCAACAAGACTCGATCAAAATCACAAGTCCTGAAGGTACTGTAGCCAGGCCCTTGCCTAGAATCAAGCATGGCGTGTGCCAGGTTGAAATGAAACTCAGGCCAAAACCAAGGGAATTGCCCTCTATACCAAAAGTTTCTAAGTTTATAGGATCTAATATGGAGAGATTTCAACTGTGGACAATCAAAGATGGTTAGGTTTAAAAGCTTTGTAACAGAATCGATGCTTAAGGATTCCAATCCACTGCATCCAATGATTTTCAGGTTGTCAAGAAGCTGAAACCTTGAGACCATAGAAGAAACAGCTTCACTGCTAAGGTGGTTTACTGATATCAGGCAAAGGGTCTTAACAAAGAAGGTGGAGGGAGTTGACTGGACACTAAGATTTTGGGGGTTCAACTCTATCTGCCAACCAAACTGCCTTGGATGTTCCTGGTTGTCTGCGGAGAAATCCAGGTGAAGTTTATGGTTGGGTGCAATAATAGCCGAGAGGACACCATCTTCGCCAAAATGGAACCGAAGCCTTCTAGTATTCCTTGTTGGATTGTGCTCATCAAAATTTGCAAGGAAACCAGAAACTGCAGTGGGAACATCTTCTTTGTTTCCATGTTGCACCAGAGCCATGTTCCACAAGAACCTCCATCGGGTAGACAGGAAAATGGTTTGGATGGCAGATTCAAAGGGAAGTAAAGAAATTATATGGAAAAGGATCTCATCTGGTAAACTGCTGATGAAATCTCCTGCATTTACTTCCATGGCAAGCCCCCTGTTCCAAAGCTAGATTAGTCTCAGTAGCTCAAACTGACCGAAAATGCATGAAAAGAAGAAGAAGAAAACTCACCCTGGCATTTTTGCAGTGTTCAAATTATTGGAGCAGTTGCTCACAAAGATTAACCTCGCATATCTTGTTGTGCTTTTATACACAAATTGATCAATTGGATTGGCATAGTTGTAACTACAGTCAAACTCAAAAATCACAAGGAACTTTGAATTTAAGTTAATTTTATAAAGTGGTCGTAGGACTTTGTTAAATTATCTTAATCATGTTTAAGTATGGAAGCAAATGCTGTTTGAAATTGTCAATTGTAACCAAGCACTTCTCGTGTTTTCTGCCAAGTTGCAAGGGAAAAAAGTTCCCATTTGGCCAAAACAGGAAAAATGGTTTCCAATGGAATGGAATTGGGTGATCGAGTCGTTTTAAGTTACTTCTATAACTGTCACTTAGTATCACTTTTTATAAAATATATACCAACTCTAAATGTGTCAATTAAAAGAGAACAAATTTAATACTCTCCTATAAAGTTCTAAAAACAGGAATTTTATTATTATTTTTAAATTAAAACTTTTTTTTATATATTAGATTATTTAAATTTAAATTCAATTATATTAAGAATGTGATTCTCTATTAAATTATATCATTGAATAGTCTAAATTAAAAATCTAAATATCTCAAAATTTATCTTTATATAAAATATTAAACGTCTAATTTTGTCAAGTAAATTTATCTCAAGTGACGAAAGTTTGGTTAAATAGTCACTTCACTGGGGCCCCTATTAGACGTTTGCTAATAGTACATGCAAGAGATGAAGCCGATCGATAGCAAGTGGTTGGAGGATCTCAATCACATACATCAATTCTTGTCTTTGCAATAGTGCTGGGGAATCGAGGAACCACAAATTTTTTTTATTGTCCCTTTTCGAAAGAGATTTGGACCGGAGTATGCAGATTCTTCTTTAAATCCCATATGCAGAAGGTTGTTGGTGACTGCAGTGATGAGTTTCAATGGCAAAAATTTAGAATTTCCATTCTGATGTTAGCACTTTCGCTTGGTCTGCTTATCTCTCTCTCTCTCTCTATAGATATAGAGATTTATATATATATATATATATATATATGATCTGGAAAAGAAAGGAATGGTATGTATTTATTTCCCCAGACAGCTGCAAGCCTGCAACTTGATCTTTAATGGCTTGTCTAGAAGAAGTCAAGCTAAAGGCTAACAAGATAAGAGATTCCTTTGCCAGAAATGGACACTTGTTTTTTGAAGGACATGTTCTCTTATTCATTTGTCTTGTTTTTGTCTGCCTTTTGCAGCTTGTTCCTATTTGTAGCAATTCTCCTTGCTTGTTTTGGAGGATATAAATTGAAAAGAAACCAACACCCAGCCCAAGTGAGATAATTTAATATTAGGGGACCTAATTAAGCCTGATTCTTTTAAAAAAAATTGTATAAAAAATTTATTTTGTGTGATAAATTAACTTAAAAACGTTGTACGTGTTCAAATTTCAAGATGAAATAGATTAGATTTACGTGATAGGACAAAATTATTTTTTGTGATAAAATCCAAGATCATAATTAATTAATGGACCTGCAAAGTTCAATTTTCAATTAATTCTTTTGTTTCTATCCATTTTTTGCCCCTATTAGACTATATATATTAATTTTGATTCTACCCTATACTATATGATCTTGTTCATTATGTAGAATGGGACACGTATCCAAGTATAAGCAACATAATGTTGTTATTTGTGAAGAAAGAATTGGACATTCTAATTGCTTTGAAAGCTTCAAAAGTGTTTGGATTCAAATGTGCACAGAAAAAAATATAAATACTTGGCCTGCTGCTTTAGATATGTAACAAATTCATAAACTATATCCAATCCCTTTTGAAATTATATATATTCTTGCAAAAAGCAGCATAAGAAATTAAAATTTGGAGCTTTTCAGGGTGCTGGATTTGCATGGACTGTCATTAGATGTCAGACTAGTTCTCTTCTCATCAGCAACCATTATTTAATTAATTAACTAATTTGATCACTCTGCCTCTCAACTTGAAAGGATATTCTACTCATGAACCAAAATATTAATGTTTAATTATGATACAATATTAGCTTGACATTGACAGCTTTTTATTTTGATAGAGTTTCTTGATGTGCTGCTCAAGATCTTTCATTACTGATATTATTCACAAAAAACACTACTATTTATTATATTAACATTTGGTCAAGCTTTTGAAACTTCTTCCTCAATCTGCTCTCTGTTCAAAGTAATTAATGCAATTTCTGTGTATTCTGGAGTCACTAATTTATAACACAAGGCTATAAAAATATATTGACATCTAAGAAAAAATCGAACAAGATATTCTATAAGGAAAAATCAAACAAGACTTTTATCTTTTACTCTAATTATTTTCAATTAATTAAAACAGGGCATTGTAGAGAGATCTGATTCTCATAGGCTTTTTCGTTGTATTCCCCTTGTAGGATCCTTTGTGTTTGGTTGACATTGTTAGCAATTAATTTTCTTGCTGACGTTGCAGTCAAATACCCGCACCACGTGCTCTATTTCGTAAAAATCTTGCGGAAATTGGAATAAAGACTTGTCATGGTATCGGTGGCAAAAAGATAAAACTCACTTTTTTAAAAAAAAAATTCAATTAATAAAAGAAAATTAAACAATAATATAAATCCATTTCCCTTTGACCGCAAGAAGATTTGAGAGATTTAATAGTTTTGGGCCAAATTGTGGATACATTATCTGTAAGATTCACTATGGTATTGAGGCCTCAGTGTTTTGAGCTTCAATTTCCTGGACCCATGAATTTGGCTTATCATGGAGACTCTATAGGTCATTGCCCAATTCATAGCATAATTGATTAATTTCTGTTTTAAATTGAAAAAATATATATTTAATCTCAACTCTTCAAGTGAAAAATATATGTACTTATCATTAAACTAAATATTCATGTACTAATCAAGAGGTAATTAAATCAAGAATCGTAAAAACAATAGCAACGACAAAAACCAAGCCATACGTGGCCTGTCTGTGAATCTTGAAAAGCATGGTATTCAAGATAGCTCTGGTTCTCTTATCTCTTGCTTAAGGAGTGTTGGTTTGCGCCGTGGGGAAGAGTTTTGTTTTTTTATCTTCTTTTCATCTTTGTGTCTCTTCTGACTTGTGTGGGGAGTTGTGGTGTTCTTCTCCTTTAGTGGTTTTACTTTTGCCTTATGACATTTTGTTTCTTGCGGGCTGTCTTGGAAGGGGTTGGCTTGGTTCTTTGAAGGGTTTGGATTTTGAGTTTCTGCTTGTTGCTAGGATGTGATCCCGCTCTTTAGTTTCAGGGGGGCAGGGGGGAAAATTTCTTCTCTTTAGGCTTCAGTCGTTTCCTCTGATCCGGTTCTGTTTTGATATGAAGTCTTTATAGACTTTGTTCTTGAGTCATGTCTCTTCCATGACGGTTCGTTTGTTTTTTCTGAGGCAGGGGGTGGGTTCCTTTCAGGTTTGCTTCTTGCAAAAGCCTTTGGACCACTTGAACTCGTTTTGAAATCTAAGTCAATGACGAAAAAAGAAAAAAATTAAAGAGGAAAAAAGGAAAGAGAAAAGAAAAAAAATCACTGCTGGGCCTAGGGAGCTTGCTTTCTCGGGAGGCAAATTTTGCTTGCTCTCCTTGTTGTTTACAGATTTTCTCCTTGCTATTTGGGAATCAACCATGTTTGCTTGTTGACCTTGTGCCGGGCTGTTGGAGTGCAGGACGTTCTTTCTTTGCCCTGCGGACATTCTGAAGGCTAGGGAGGGGTTACAACTCTGTCTACCACTCCTTACTGTTTTTGAGATGTTGTTTGGATTGGCTCATATTTTGATTTGGTGCTGATTTTCTCTTTGACTACATAACAGCTCTAGTTGTCAAAATTTAAGGATGTTTTGTTACTAGTTAGGATCCTTAGCTGCAAGGTCGGAGCTAATCAATTTTTATTGGAGAGTCAAAGATTAAGAAAAATAAAAGTTAAAAATTTTTAAAATTAATATATTGAACTTAATCATTAGTAATCAAAAGATTTATAATAGATAATAATTTTATATTAGATATAAATCAAAAGAAATAAAAAAAAAACTTATAATAGTGTATTAGGAAAGTTTTGTTTGACGATGGTAATATCTTTTTTATTATAAACAACTAAATTATTTGTAAGAAATTTATCATCCATTTTGTTTTAAAGTTTTGTTTTTCTTAATATAAACATCTAAAAAAATTAATGTAGTTAACATCTAATATTTTTATTTTATTATATTTAAGTTTATAATACTAAATATTAAACTATAATGCATAAAATATAAATAGTTAAATACGATATACAGAATTAATAATTTTTTCTTATACTCAAGATAAATTCCTTCAACTAAATATAAAACGTAAAGCACATTAAAAACATATACTCAAGATAATTTTTTTTATAATTAGGATTAATAAAAAATAATATATTAGTGAAATTTTAAATAACAACCAATAATGCAATACTAGAACTTATATTTGAGAATTATATATATAATAATTTTTTAATTTTTAAAAATTAAAATTATTAAAATTAAAATCCACATAATAGAAAAAAAATTATGAGAAGTATGAGATATAACCTATATAACAAAAAAAAATATGGTTGATAATTCGTATAAATTAAAAAAAAATCTATAAAAACTTAAAATATATGAGCAAATAAAATATAAATGAAATAAATAAATATAATAATAAAATAAATAAAAAAATTAAATAAAAACTTTACTTTTTTATAATTTCACAATATAAGGATAGAAAAGAAAAAGAGGAAGATGGGTGAAGAAACTTAAAAAATTAAAAAAAATTTAAAATTTTGAGTAAAATTAAATGGGACTTGTAAAGTTATTTTATTATTTTGTTAATTATATTAATTATTTAATAAAAATTATTTTAAAAAGTTATTAAAAAATATATAATATATAAAAAATTTCAAAAGTTTTGGAGGGCCGTCACAAAGGGACGCACCGCCCCTGCTTAGCTGGCCCGTTGTCTTTCTGTGGACAGGGGCTTTTTGTTTGTCTTTGCTGCAAAAAGTTTATCTCCAGCAGCTTCTTTTGTAAGGTTTACAGGGTTAATTCATCTTAAAGCTAGCTTCTTATGTCAAGAGGAGTCTTCCGCCAGTTTAGGTGCTAGACTTGCTATGGCATCTAACTTCAATTAATAAAATTCATTTTTTTAAGAAAAAAGAAATCATAAAATCTTGATTTGAATACTTTCCTTTGGAGTTGATATTGACAGTAGACAGAAATGTTATTGAACCTCAAAATAGTAATTAAAGCATCTTCTATTGAATCACAAAGCAAACCGGTTTTGACAGCAATTCTAATGGAAGTTATGAGACAAGAGGGCATCATTAGATAAACGCCTAATGGAATCTTCTTTGGTTTCTTCAACTACTTCCCAATTCCTGTTCGAAAGTTGGATTAATCCGACAGGACTTGAAGTGGATCAGACAAAGAAAAGAAAAAGAGATCAATTGATACCATTTCAAGAAATAAAAGGAGCAAGAAAGGAATAAAGGAGGCTAAACAGGAAAAACAAAAGAAAAAGAATAAGCATAATCTCATAGGTAATTTAGTTAAATTTAAGTGAAAGATCAATACCGACTGTGTTTAGAATAATAATCTTTATTTGTATGTTTAACATTGGATAATTTATTATATGTATACCAAAAGGAATGGCATAATTTGGAAGGGAAAAAGTTTGAGTATTTTAACTTTATCTTGGAAAATAAAAAAAAAATGCTCTCATACTTTCCTTTTAGTGAAAATTTTTTTCTCACATTTCATACTTTCTCTTTCTTGATGATAAGATAGGTATAAAGAAAGAGTCATATTCTTAGACACATTTAGTGAAAGGATCATTTCTAAAGAAAGAATATATAATACGTTATTGATTGTTCATATAAAGAAAAGAGAAAGAGAATTAATACCATTTTGAGAATAAAAGAATAAGGAAGGAGTAAAGAACAGCCAAATAGGAAGATAAAAACAATTTAGTTAAACTCAAATGAAGGATCAAGTGTATTGTATTTAGAATAATAATCCTTATTTTTACATTTAAAAATTTAATTTAATTTAATTAAGGAGTCACATGCCATGGAGGATTAAAGGATGAAATGACAGGCCAAAAGTCATTATCTAGTCTCTAATGACCATATATGCGCAACTAAATCAATAATTTTCAATATTAATATAATGTTTATTTTAATGGAGGCACCAAGGGAAATAGTAGTCATATCCAGGGGTGAAAGTGAATTAAAGCCATTAAGAGAGTAAAATCTTCCTCTTAAAATTAGACAGACACTTAAAAAGAGTGAGAGAGATAAAAGAACAGGGGGTGATAATGGTCGTTCCATATACAATTTGTCATTTTGGTTGGATGGGCGGTAGAATTTTGAAGTATATATATGGGCTTGCGCTTGCACAAAAACATTTATAGAAATCTCACCCTCAAACTTACATAGAAACAAAGGAGAGATGGAAATTCAACATTTTAGCCATATTCATCCTCTGGTTCTCAATGAAGAGCCAAGCCATGAAAGTGCTGAGAAGGCTTTACATTGCAACGGGTGTGGGGAGGTGGTGTCGGGTCCAACGTATAGCTGCGTGGCATGCGGGTTTCACCTTGACAAGAACTGCGCCAAGGCACCTTCAGAGATGAGTCACCCCTTTCATCGCAAACACAGCCTTAAACTTCTAGCAAGCCCGCCATTTTTTGGATCAGGTTGGTGTATTTGCTATTTCTGCAGAAAAAGGTGTGAGAAGTTTATTTATCATTGTTCTTGCGATTTATACCTTCACATCAAGTGTGCTCTATTTTCATATAACATTGCTAAAAAAAATATTGGAGAGCTTCAACATATTGCCCATAAAGACCCATTAATCTCTACTAAAAATCATTCTGAAGAACTCAAAGAAGCCAAGTGCTTTGTTTGTTGGATGCCATTATTAGATTCTGCATACTTTCCTCTTGATTGTGGATTTTTCTTGCATAAGAAATGTGTTGAGCTACCCTTCGAAATCAATCACCTTTGCCACCGTCAACATTCTCTTTTTTTACAGTTTAGTTATTATCCTCTTCCTTGCAAGATATGTCAAGAAAGCCAAGTCAGGGGATTTGTTTACTGTTGTTCAATGTGCAAGGTTGCCCTTCACAGTGAATGTGTGTCACCATCACCTATTATTGAAGATAGTAGTCATCAACACTCATTCACTAGGTATTCAAGACAATTCTCATTCATTTGTGATGCATGTGGCATGTCGGGAAATTATGCTCCTTATATTTGCTCGACATGTAACCTTACAGTCCACAAGAATTGCATTTCATTACCTCGCGTCATCAAAATCATATTTCATCACCATCCTGTTTTCCACAACTATTTTATAGTAGAAAATGATTGTGGAATACTGGAATGCGGAGTTTGTCATGAGGAAGTGAAGAAAGAGTATGGTAGTTATTACTGTTCCGAGTGCAAGTTTATTGTCCATGTGAAATGTTTCATAGACTATCCTCGTTCGTATTACGAAATTGAGTCAAAAGATGTCTATGAGAAGCCTAATGAAAATTCAACGTTGGTCACCGATAGTATGGAGCCAAGTTTTCTTGTCATTAAAGGGATCAAACTTGGAGAAAATGTGATAAATAAAGAGATAAAGCATTTCAGCCATGAACACAATTTAGTGTTATATGATGAAGTAAAGGATGAGAAATGGTGTGACGGTTGTAGTCTACTCATCGAGACGTCCTTTTATCATTGTTCAGAATGTGATTTCTGTCTCCACAAATCATGTGCTGAATTACCCAAGAAGAAGCAATTTTGGTTTTTGCCTCTATTTCATTCCTTTAACCTTATTCCAAATTGCTTTTTCTTTTGTGGCGGTTGTGAATTCATTCGTACTGGTTTTGCCTACAAAGGCGAGGCAAACTTTCATCCCGTGTCTGTCTGCGTTCAGTGTGCTGAATTTTCTTTGGCCTGCACAAGTCAAGTACACAAGGAGCACCCTCTTCACTTGTACCTCAAGTATAATGGGCAGTGTAATGCTTGTGGTGACAGTATTAATGAGGATAAAGTAGCATACAGATGCAAGGGTTGCAATTTTAATGTGCATTGTACATGTGCTTTGCTACCACAAACAGCTCAGCACAAATGTGATGAACATCATCTCACACTCACATACCATGAAGATAATGATTATTCAGAATATCATTATTGTGACATTTGTGAAGAACTAAGAAATCCCAACATTTGGTTTTACTATTGTGTAATTTGTGACAAATCAGCTCACATCAATTGTGTTGTTGGAGATTACCCATTTATCAAGCTTGGGAGAAGAATCTCCGTAGAAGCCGATCATCCACACTCTCTCGTTCTCGTGCAAAAAGTTTATCTTTACCCTGAATGTTGTAAATGTGGTCAGCCCTGCTCAGATCTGGCTCTTGAGTGTGCAGACACAAGATGCAACTTTATTATCCATATGAAATGTAGTCGCCTCGAAGACTTCATTGAAGATGATAATATTGTTGAGCTGATAGCCACCAGTGGTTACTGATGATCGTAATGAAAAATGCTATTTCTTTAGCAGGTTGTTTTAAACTATTCATACTTTTTTATGCTTTGATCATTTTCAAAATGTCAGAATAAAGTTACTCTGTGTGATCTTTTCAGATCTTTTTTTTTCTTTGAAACTGAAAATAATTTGTGACCATATTTGTATAATTGAACATTTTGTTGTATCTTTTATAATTCTCTGTTGTTTGGCTAAAACAATTGATCTATTTGCTATGATCACTTGAAATTTGAGTAGATATCTTCTTGTTTTATGGTGACACATACTTTACAAAATGTTAAGAGCTATTACAATTTACAAGATGTTAAGCGAAAATCAGGTAGTTAAAGAAAAGAGAAAAAGAATTGACACCCTTTTATAAAATTAAAGGGAAAGGAAGGGATAAAGTTTAGGGGACATTAACTAGTAAATTTTGCAAGTAATTTGTAAATCTCACTACAAGCTACAACCTTAAAACCTTATTAAACAAGAATCTTAAATAAGAACCTTGTAAATCATAGAATCTCAGAATTCTCTAATAAATGGTTAGGTAAAGTCGAGATTCTATGAGTTGAGAAGTTATATACTATTCAGTACCGTCTTCTTTACAGGTTGCTTGCTTTTGTTCTGTCGTTGAATCTTATTAATATGTGGTTTCTTTACTTTAGTTGGAATCAAATAGCTTAAGTTGCACTAAAAGACATTTCTCAATTTAATTGAAAATCTTTAATTATTACTTATTTTTGATAATTTTCTAAAAATTAAGAGTTTTCGGTAAATAATTAATTAATCCAAGGTTTTGGAAGTAAATCTTAGTTAAGGCAATTGCACTGAAACTTTGTATATCTTATTCCAAAAGCAATAAATATGGCTACTTATTTATCTTTTTGATAATTAATTGACATTATAAACTCCTTAGTTCATAAAGAATGGAATAGTTGTGAATAAATCTTGGTTTTGCTCTTTGAAAAATCCTGAAATTGGAGACATTAGCATGAATGCAGCTTTATATTCAAAACTCAACTCAGTATTATTATATTGATTAGTTTTGACACTTAAAATGCATCAATATATAAATTATTCACAACTTTTTTATTTTAATTTAGGCACCACATGCAGGAAACAGTGCTAACAATGAACAAAATAAGAAGATGTATTTTTATTACAAAGTTTAATTTCTCAAATAGTTTTTTTTATATATTTGATAAGTTGGCATAATTGATTTAATAAGAGCAAGTGTATAGTATTTTGTTGCTCAATTTAAAAATGTATGACATACCATTTTATTAGCAGCGTGTATAATATAAATTTTTAAGATGATCTTGATATAATTAATTAGTTCAATTGCAAGTTCGAATATTTTCAATTAAATCGTTTTTTTTCTATCCATCTTTTTGTCCTTATTAGACTATACATGTTTATTTTGATTTTGCCTTATAGTATATGATCTTGGTCATTATGTGTTGGTCCCAAAGGAGTGCTAAAGGGGGTGAATAACACTAAAAATATTTTGAAGAAAATTTTAAATTTGAAAATCTTTTGAATAATTTTGAAGAGGAGAGTTTAAAACTTGTCGAGGTTAAAATGCATCAAGTAAAGAGAGGGTTTGGAGAAATAGACAAAATATAAGTGGTTCAGTCCCTTTAACTTACATCTATTACATCGATCTCTCAATCAAAGATTTTTAATCCAATTTCACTAAATCAGTGGAATTAACAATTTCCACCAAACTTTTATAAGGTGAGCTTCTAACTCAAGTTTTAAACCTTTACAACAATCCCTTGGAGTGTCTCACACACTCTAATTAATCAAGAACTAAGAAAAAGATAAAGTATAATGATCACTTAGCTGATCTAATGTGTGCAAGCTCTAGCTCAAACAAGCTTTCAAAGAGTAAGAGTGAAATATACTTGTGAAGAGAAGGTTTTTGAAAATTCAAAGCTCAAATATATTCTTGGTAGCTTCTCATACATTTATGACCATTTGAAGCCCTTTAAATATTTGGAGGACAGATTTTAGTCGTTGGAGATAATTTTGGGTCAGTTCTATCCATTATTTTATCTTCTAACGGTTAAATTCAAATTCATGACAGTAGCTCTTTAATCAATTAAGATGAGCTTTAATCGATTAAAGCTTCTCTGATCTGTAGTCTACTTCATAGCGTTGGCTGGTTAAAGATAGCTTTAACCGATTAAGAGCTTTCTATTTTTAGACTTCTTCAAATGACATTTTCATCAATCTACCTCAAATTAGTTGGTCCTCTCTTTAATTGATTAAGACTTCTCTTCCTTCATCTTTAATCAATTGAAATAAACTTTAACCAATTAAAACCTCTTCAAATTTGAATTCCTTCATTTGACTTCTTTCAACGGTCAACATCATTTTGAATTTAAATTTTAGTGCTTTTAGACACTCCAAGTTTGACCTTTAATCGATTATCCCCTTCAATTAACTGGTTAACATGCTTTTGTGTTGCGTCTAGTACCTTTTTAACCGATTAAGCCTTGTGTTAATTGATTAAGCTTATTTTGCTTGACATTTGTATAGTGTCCAGTATTGCGGTAACTGATTAAAGATCCTTGTTAACCAGTTAGGACCAATTTGCTTTCATTAAGCTCTTTCTTTTTTATTTGTTTAACTGATTAACCAATCTTGCACTTTAACAAGCTTTTTGGCTTACTTTCAAACAACAAATGTGTTAAGAGAATTATAAACTCTCTCCAACATAGTTAAATAATATAATTGGACACCAATAAATGAGAAATTTTTGGACATCAATAATTTTCAATATTAATATAATGTTTATTTATCAATTTGCTGCTTGTCAATTACACCTTCACATCAAGTGTGCTCTGTTTTCATATAACATTGCTGAAAAAAATATTGGAGAGCTTCAACATATTGCCCATAAAGACCTATTGATCTCTACCGAAAATCATTCTGTAAAACTCAAATATGCCCATTGCTTTGTATTTTGGACACCATTATTAGATTCTCCATGCTTTTCTCTTGATTGCGGATTTTTCCTACATAAGAAATGTGTTGAGCTACTTTTTGAAATCAATCACCTTTTCCACTGCCAACGTTCTCTTTTTTTACAATTTAATACCGATCGTCTCCCTTGCAAGATATGCCATGAAACACAAGTCAGGGGATATGTTTACTATTGTTCACCGTGCGAGGTTGCCCTTGACGTTGAATGTGTGTCACCATCTCCTTTTATTGGAGATAGTAGTAATGAACACTATTCACTAGGTGTTTAAGACAATTCTCATTCATTTGTGGTGCATGTGGCACATCAGGAAATTATCTTCTTTGTATTTGCTCGACATGTAGCCTTACAGTCCACAAGAGTTGCCTTTCATTACTGCACATCATCAAAAGTTATGGCATCACCATCCCATTTCGCACAACTATTTTGTAGTAGAAAATGAGTGTGGAATACTGGAATGTGGAATTTGTCATGAAGAGGTGAACAAAGAGTTTGGGAGTTACTATTGTTCCGAATGTAAGTTTATTGTCCATGTGAAATGTGCTCTAAAGAATAGTATTTTTTATTATAAAATTGAGTCAAAAGATGTTTATGAGAAGCTTAATGAAAATCCAATGTTGGTGGATCCATCTCTTCTTGTCATTAAAGAGATCAAACTTGGAGAAAATGTGATAAATACAGAGATAAAACAGTTTAGCCTTGAATACAATTTAGTGTTACATGATGAAGCAAAGGATGAGAAACGTTGTGACTGTTGCAGTCTCCTCATCGAGACTTCTCTTTATCATTGTCCAGAATTTGATTTCTCTCTCCACAAATCATGTGTTGAGTTACCTAAGAAGAAGCAACTTTGGTTTTTTCCTCTGATGTCCCTTAACCTTATTCCAAGTTGCTTTTTCAATTGTCTCTTTTGTAGTTTCATGCAAACTGGTTTTGCCTACAAATTCAAGGGTTTTTGTTGCTACATTTAGTGTGCTGAATTATCTTGGACCTGCACAAGTCAAAGACACAAGGAACATCCTCTTCACTTGTACCCCAAGTGTAATGGGTAGTGCAATGCTTGTGGTAACAGTATTCATGATATGCTAGCATACAGATGCAAGGTTTGCAATTTTAATTTGCATTTTGAATGTACTCTGCTACCACAAACAGCTCGGCACAAATGTGATAAGCATCATCTCACACTCACATACCATGAAGATAATGATTATTCATAAAATCATTATTGTGACGTTTGTGAAGAAAGAAGAAACTCCAACATTTGGTTTTATCATTGTGCATTTGTGACAAGTCAGCTCATTTCAAATGTGTTCTTGGAGATTACCCATTTATCAAGCTCGGGGAGAAGGATCTTCGCAGAAACCGATCATCCACACTCTATTGTTCTCATGCAAAAAGTTTATCTTTACCCTGAATGTTCCAAATGAGGTCAGCCCTGCTCAGATCTGGCTCTTGAGTTGCAGAATACAACTATATTACCCATTGGAGATGTAGCACAGTCCTAGAATTTACTAAATTGGCACAATAAATATTGTTGTTCTGATAGCCATCAGACAAAGAGGTTGCTGATTTCTTTAGCGGTTTGTTTTAAAACTATTTATACTTCTTTATCATTTGATAGTTTCCAATATGTTTGAATACAGTCACATTATCTTCTTTATCATTTAATCACATGATATTCTAAGATCTTTTTTTTTTCTTTGAAACTGAAACTAATTTGTGATCATATTTGTATAAGTCAACATTTTCTTGTATCTTTGATGATCCTCTGTTCTTTGTCTAAAGCAATTGATCTGTTTGCTATGATCACTTGAAATTTGAATAGATATCTTCTTATTTTATGATGACTCTTACACATACTTTACAAGATGTTAAGAGCTATTACAATTTTACATGCTTCAAAACTATTGCAGACATTTTCTTATCTTTTCTTAATTTTCATGAACAAACTAGCTAGCTAGACTATAACATGCTTCAAAAATTGGATTTGAGGAAAAGATACATATCCACCTATTTTCCTTCCCGTTTCCTTTGATCTTTACTACCAAAGTAGGAGGGAAATTCCATTTCTCGTTAATTTACACTCTTTCTATTCCTTCATCCTTTTTCCTCCTACTAATTAAACACAGTCTTAGAGGAATAGTTACAATTTGTGAAACAAAATATTGAAGAAGTTTTTAAGGAAAACTTTTCTAGGGAAAATGAAGAAAGCTTGAAGAACAAAGGAAATTTGAAAAAGCAAAATGAATATCAGAGAACCATGAGCAACCAAGGAGTAACGGTTGCAATTCATTTACATACTCTCCATAAAGATATGAGATTCTTAGATTTAGCCTTAAGAGGCTAAATCAAAGCTGAGTCAGCTAAGCACAGAAAATGATACATTGGTTTCTGTGCAGTGCCAACAGTAACAAACTCACAGGGCCGGTCCTTGAGTGAAGCCACTCAAGCAAGGGCTTTAGGCCCCAATTTGAGAAGGATTTATAATTTTATAATAATTATAATATAATTAATTATATTAAAAATATTTAAAAATTAAAAAAATATAAAAGTAAAAAATAATTAATAAAATTATTTGTTCTCTCACTTTTCTAATTATGTGCCTAATAAATCTTAATTTTCTATCACTTTCTTATTTCTAGAATACTATTAATTCTCAACTATATTCTCTTATTTCCAATCAACTAACGGTCATAAGTATTTAATCATTTCCAACAGCTATTTTTTTCTCATTTATTTCTCTTATTTCCAATCAACACATTTAATGATTTCAACAGTTATTTTTTTCCTTTATATAAAACTGATTATTTTTTTGTATCATACCTACTTTTGAATTCTTCTTTTCTCATTTGCTCTTTCTTCCTTTAACTTCAATTTTTCTCCAAAGAATACACAAGAAGTCTATTCTTTTATTATCTTCATAAAATTGTGAGCCTCATTTGCAGTTTGCAATAAACATTCAACAATTAGGTACTATTGTTCTAATATTTATAGATTTTTTTTAGTTTAATTTAGAGTTTCTATTATATTATTATGTTATTTTTATTTTATGTGATAGTTGATTTATTTGAATTAGAAATTTTGATTGTTGATTTTATGTTAGCCATTTAAAAAATATAAGATAATTATAATAGTTAAATATTTTTGTACCCCATGTCAAAATCAAAAAATGAATCTGGTTATTCAAAGTTAAAAAAAAAAAGAATTGAAAGTTTAATACAATATCAAAAAGGAGCTCTTGATAAATTTTTTACAAGTAATAAAAATAATGAACCGAAAATTATTAATAAATGTCCCTTAAACGAACAAGTTAATAATCTTAGAGAGTTAAATGATGATGAAATACTAGAACAAGAAGTTAATGAAAAGATTCAAAATAATCATAGAAATCATGAAGAGATTCAAAATGATCATAGAAATCATGATGAAAAGAATCAACCTATTAATTTAAATGATTGCATTCTTAAAAGTATTTATGATCCAAGTCAATGGATAAATATTTATACGAATTATACAAATGGAAGAAAGCAGTTCAATTGACATACTTAATCATATTAGAATCGAGAAGACTCAATTCGTTTCCAAATGCATATATTGTTTTTAGAATAATGTTAACAATTTTAGCAAATGTTGCTTTAAGAGAAAGAAGTTTTTCAAAACTAAAATTAATAAAATCTTATTTAAGATCAACAATGTCTCAAGAAATATTAAATGAATTAATTATATTATCAGTTGAAAAAGAAATATTAGAAAAATTTGATTATAAAATTTAATTAAAAATTTTGTATATCAAAAAACTAGAAAAATAAAATTTTAATAAATTTTTTTAATTTCAATAAAACAAATACCTCATTTGAATATTTCACTTTTGACCTTTGAACTTATTAAGCTGTCCCTACAAACTCATCATAATGGACATGCTTGTTAAGCCTTTAATAGAGACAAGTAAAACGGCAGCATTGATGTGCGTACAAGAACGAATAAAAGGACATAACCTAAATGACACAGAGGAGTGTCGTACAACTTGAGCAAAAGACATTAAAACAGCTTATACATCCTTCGTTTCACTATAGCTAAAGTCAAGATACAAAACGACATAACAACCAACGTTTTAACGTATTAAAAGAAAAGAAATGACACCATATAAAATATTCCATATTCAATCTTCAATCTTCAGTTGGTTCTTGCCAAGTCATTCATCAGTTTTAGAATCACTTTCAACACAGCCCCATGATTCTTAATCTGGTGAACTCCCAAACTTGTTCTCAGATATTCAAATATTTCTTTTCCCAAACTTATAGTGAATATATCAACTAACTGCTCTTTCGTATTGCAGTACTTCAGCTTAATCTCATTTTCTTTCACAGCCTCCCTCAATGCATGATATTTGACCTTTATATGCTTGGACCTACTATGTTGTATAGGCTTCTTAGCTATGACAACAGCAGATATATTGTCAACATAAATGAGTGTACTTGTTTCTTGCTCAAAACCCAGGTCTAGCAACACTTTCCTTAGTCACATTACATGATTGGTAATAGTAGCACAAGCAATATATTTTGCTTTATTTGTGGATTTAGCCACCACCTGCTATTTCTTTAAGTTCCAAGCAAAAGTAGTACTACCAAAAGAGTAACAAAAACCCCTTGCACTCTTAGAATCATCAAGAGAACCAGCCCAATCACTATCACAATACCTAATTAGTTGACTACTTTCTTGCTTTAGATATTTTAAACCATAATCAACAGTACCTTTAACATACCTTAAAATCTTCTTGGCTGTTGTGAAGTGAACTTCAAAAGGATTTTGCATGAATCTAGACAGTAAATAGGTGGCAAACGTGACGTTTGTTTTGGTTATAGATAAACACAATAAAAAGCCAATTATGCTTTTATAAGTTTTTCCACTTGCTTTTGTATAATCATCTTCTATACAAAACTTCTCACCAGTGCAGATTGAAATAGACTCATATTAAACTTCTTCAAAATATTTTTAGCATACCTTGTTTAATGCAAGAACACTGTATCGGTGCTTTGTACTATTTCCATTCCCAGAAAATAAGTCATTAAACCCAATTAGTCATTTCAAATACCTTCATCATCCGAGACTTAAAATCTATTACTGATTTTTCTTCTAGACCAGTGATTAGAAGATCATCCACATACAGAGCAACAATGATGGATGTCACACCCTTTGATTGTTTCACATAGTGAGCATACTCATTTACACTTCTTTGAAACCCTTGGCCCCTGGAGTGCTCATTAATCCTGGTATACTAAGCTCTTGGAGCTTGTTTTAAGCCATATAGTGTTTTAATCAACTTGCATACTTTGTCTCCAAACTCTGCCTGCACATATCCCCGTGGTTGTTCAACGTATATATCCTCTAAGAGATATCCATTGAAGAAAGTTGATTTGACATCTAGGTAATATATTTTCCATCCCTCACTAGCTGACAAAGCAACCAACATCCAAATGGTATCATGTCTTGCCATAAGTGGATAGGTTTCCAGATAATTAGCCCTATATACTTAAGCATATCCTTTAACCACCAATCGTGCCTTATATTTGTTTACTGAACCATTAGGGTTTACTTTTGTCCTGCATATCCACTTTACCTTTATTACACTCTTATTTGCGGGTTCGTCCACCAAAGTCCAAGTTCCATTCTTAGCTATCGTATCCATTTCACTATCCATGGCTAGTTTCCAGCGCTTCTCAATGTTAGCTTCAGTAAGGGCTGTAGGCTCAAATATAGCCAAGTAGCATCTATTATAGATATCTTCTAGTGTTCCTATACCTCTTACTGTCTTGCCTTCATCTTCAATATCTAAGTCATCTATGTCATTTTGGTCATGATTCAGATCAGGTGCCATTACAATGTTTAACTTTTTTGCACAACCATTTTTCCAATTCCAACTTTGAGTCTCATCAAAGTTCACATCTCAACTTACAAAAATCTTCTTTGTTTTGATATTATAAAGCCTATAACCTTTGGAGGTCTGACTATAGCCCATCAATAGTGCTATAACTGATTTGGAGTCAAACTTTGACCTTTTCTCATCAAGTACCTTAACATAACATACACAACCCAATGTTTTCAGATGTGACATAGAAAGTATATGTTTAGACCATAACTCATAAAGAGTTTTTTGACTTAGTTTTCTTGCATAGGTTCTGTTGAGTATGTAGTTGGTAGTGTTTATTGTTTCTGCCTAGAATTCTTTTGGTAACTGCATTTGTAGTAGTAAGCATTTTCCCATTTCTACAAAGGTCTTGCCCTTTTTTTCTGCTTTACCTTTCAATTGTGGAGTGTAGTAAACAGTAAGCTGATGATGAACTAAGGGCAATTGGATATTTCTCAAGCTTATCTGAGGTATATTCTTTTCCATTGTCACTTCTCAACATTTTAATATTCAAACTTGTGAAGTTCTCAACAGCTATTTTGAATTTGCAAAGTTCTTTAAAGCCTCAAATTTTTGCTTCAAAAAGTATAATTAGCAATACCTAGACAAATCATCAATGAACAGAACAAAATATTTGTTGCCACTCAGGGAATGGGTTTTCATGGGACCACAGATATCAATGTGAACCAATTCCAGTTTCCTTCTAGCTTTCCACTTGCTTTCCTTGGGAAAAGGTTTTCCTATTTGTTTGCCAAACTGACAAACTTGGTAAAGTGTTTCAGGCTTAATAATATTTGGTAGGCCTACAACCAAATCATTAACAGCCATGAGTGACGGTGAATTGTAATTCACATGTCCAAATCTTTTATGCTAGATTTCTGAAGCATCTTTTTCACAATAAAATAGTTCCCATTTGGCCAAAACAGGAAAAATGGTTTCCAATGAAGTGGAAATGGGTGATTGAGTCGCTTTAAGTTGCTTCTATAACTGTCACTTAGTATCTCTTTTTATAAAATATATACCAACTTCAAACGTGTCAATTAAAAGAGAACAAATTTAATACTCTCCTATAAAATTCTAAAATCAAGAATTTTGTTATTATTTTTAAATTCAAAATTTCTTTTTTATATATTAGTTTATTTAAATTTAAATTCAATTATATTAAGAACGCTATTCTCTATTAAATTATATTATTGAATCGTCTAAATTAAAAATCTAAATATCTCAAAATTTATCTTTATATAAAATATTAAACTTCTAATTTTGTCAAGTAAATTTATCTCATGTGATGAAAGTTTGGTTAAATAGTCAATTTAGTGGCGCCCCTATAACACGTTCGCTAATAGTCCATGCAAGAGATGAAGTCGTTCGATAGCAAGTGGTTGGAGGATCTCAATCACATACATCAATTCTTATCTTTACAATTGTCAAACCCGGCCCTAAAATATCTACCATGTTATACATGTGACTGATAGAGTGATAGTATATTTGAACAGTTACGAAAATATTTAAAAGACAGTATTATAACTAGAAATATGACTAAGATGATTTAAACCTTGAATAAGCTCAAATACGGATTTTAAGATAGAAATTAAAAATTTCACAGTCCAGGGATCACTCAAAATAGTGATTCGGAGTTTGAGGTTCAGTTTGGAGTTAAACGAAAAAATTGGCCGATTAGAGACAAAATGATCATTTTGTCATTTAAGGACAAAATGGAGATTTTCATAAAAGAATTTAATCACAATTGATCAAGAATAATTATATGAAGTATAATATGATTATTGGTGCATAATATGAAGTTTAACAGTGATAAATGTAATTTCTCGATAGTTTTGGAGTACAAGGGTAAAATAGTAATTTTACTATTAAAGGACAAAACGAGAATTTTGGAAAAGATTTTGACAAAAATTGACCAAGATTAATTATTTAGATTATTTAGAAAATAATTTGAGGATTTAGCAGTGAAAAGTTTCAATTTCTAGTACATTTTGGAGCATAGGGGCAAAATGGTAATTTTACCACCGGGGACCAAATTTAATTTTTTGAGAGAATTTAGATCAAATTTGATAAATTGGAGTGTGATATGAGTTTGAGGAGTGAAAAATATGCCTTGTGGTAATTTTTCAATTCTTAGGGCAAAAATATAATTTTGCACTTTTTCGGGGGTAAAAGTGTAATTTTGCAAAATTACACCACCAAAATTTTTGAAATGGTCCAGAAATTTCATGAAATCAGAGGATAAGTGATGGAAATGGGTGGTGGAAAAAATAAATTCAAAAAGAAAGAAATAAATAATAAAATAATGGAAAAAAGTAATTATCATGTGTTAAATTAAATATTTAATTATTTAAGTTATAAAAGTCAAAATTCAGCCTTCATCTTCTTCTTCAAGCCATGTAAGCAAGGGAAAGAGGAGAAAAGGAAAAAACCCAAACCCTAGCTAAGAATTCAAGGGGGAAAACACTAAAAATCAAGAATTCAAGCCATTAAAAGGTAAATTCATGAATTTTCATGTTGATTTTCATTGCCCAAGCTTTATTTTTTCATTTTGATGCTTGAATCTCTTGTGGGTATGAACTACCTCTGCTGGCTGAACCTCATGGGAGGATTTTGAGAAATCATTTTGAGTGATTTTAGGTTGAATTGATGTTATTTAGTTAGGTTATAATGGTATGTATCAAAACTTACCAAGAAATAAGATTTTTCTCCATTAAGCTCACCATGGCCGAACCTTCTAGGGGGTGCAATACAGCTGATTCTAATGTTATTTTGTGGTATTTAAGTGAATTATGTTGAATTATGGCTAGAGGAAAATTTTAAGAATTTTTAGAGTAAAAATTGAAATTTTTACCCGCTAGGGGTAAAATTGTAATTTTCGGTCTAGGACTGGTAAATTGACCCGTAGTTGCTACCATTGAGAAATTGGAATATAATCGAATAATTAGAAATTGAAACGGGTCAAATCGGAGTTAAAATGAGGACTTTAGCAATTTAGACGTGTTTAGTCGAATTAAGTCGAAAACCGTGTTTAGACGGTTATTCGGACAGTTTGTAGGACATTCCATGCATTTAGAGCCTGAAATAATTTATGATGAATTGACACAATTTATTGAATTTTGTGTCATGAATTATGGATAGGTGGTGAGTAAACTGATTCGGGTAAGAGACTGCACCCGAGAACGGAGGATAGGAGTGTCTCTACTCCTAAAACAATAAGTGGATAATTTATCGCTTTAATTATCTAGAGGAATTTTATTTAATTTGATAATTTTGTGAAAAATATTTTAAATGGAAAATTTCTTGTTTATTGAGAAAAATATAAAATTATGAAATAAATGGAATTTATTAAATAAATCAGATTTTTATCAAATGAATTGAAAATCGAATATTGGATTTGAAATTAGAATAATTGGAGACCCTATGATATTATTGTGAATTATGTATTAAATTATTATGGCTCATGAAAATGTGGTATGACTGGCTGCTGGTTTATTGTGTTGAAGTTTATATGAATTGCTGTTTGCCGTGCAGACTTGTTAGTAATAAAATAGCCTAGTCATACTATTAAATTTTTATTAATTGGTGGATTGAAATCTGCTGCAGTAGATGGGTTTCTGTGGACCGGCCTAATTAGAGGAGGCACGGTAAAACCCCTATATACCGATATCTTAGTTGTAGAGGAGTACAAGGTTATTTATTTAATTGTCTTGAGATATGACAGAGTCTCTTCACGTTAAACCACCACGTGAAGGCGAACTCAGCTAACGCCAAGGAATGGCTGATTTTGAACAATTATGAGAATTTTGACAACCTTGGCGGGCTTGGTTGACTACCTCTGATCAAGGTGTCACCAAGCATGAGATTTTTGGCACAAGCCACGATTTTGCGAACAATCATAAGCCATGTAAATTTTCAAGTGAAACGAAATTAATTTACTCAGTGAAAGGAAATAAAGTGTTATAATCATTTTACATTAGTTTACGATAATTGTCTCATTTTACTCGACTTTAGATAGTTTCGATGGTAAATGTTTACTCACTGGGATTTCATAATCTCATCCCTCATTTCCTCACATTTCAGGCATCTGAGTATCCTGTAGTTAGCTGATTCGATCAAGGACCACAGTGGACTTGAATCGACGAGAACCGTAGGTTCACAGTTTTCGAGACACTCTGGTTAGTTGTGTGGCCCACGTGTCATTGTAATTTAATTTTAATATTTTAGTTATTTGTATTAAAGCATGTAAAAACTAATTAATTTTCTTTACGCTACGAAAATTATTTATCAATAGTTTTATAAAAATTATTTTATGAGAAAACATGTTGTTTTATTAAATATTTTTATTATATTTAAATAATTAAATTTTATTTCCAAATAAATATTTTAGATACTTAAATTTATTTTTATCATGATAAATGTGTTTTATACGCATTTACTACATTTTTTAGCAAATTTCAAAATTTTCGGTGAAAAACGATGAAAATGCCCCTGTGAGCCGGATGAAACTATTTTAGTATTTTTTTTATTATTGAAAATGACTGGTGGTATTTGAAATGTGATATTTTGTAATCGTCGCTCACGGGGAAGCATGGAAACTGATAAGAAAGCCTTGTGGCTTTCGGTCGGTATTCGGAGTGTGAATACTTATTGAGACTTCGCTGCGGTTGTCATGGGCCCGATGGAGAGTTTCGGGTCGTGACAACAATAGTGCTAGGGAATCGAGGAACCACAAATTTTTTTTGTTGTCCTTTTTCGAAAGAGATTTGGGCCGGAGCATGCAGATTCTTCTTTAAATCCCATATGCAGAAGGTTGTTGGTGACTGCAGTGATGAGTTTCAATGGCAAAAATTTAGCATTTCTATTCTGATGTTAACACTTTTCGGTTGGTCTTCTTATATCTATACATACATACACATATATATATATATATATATATATATGATCTGGAAAAGAAAGGAATGGTATGTATTTATTTCTCCAGACAGCTGCAAGCCTGCAACTTGATCTTTAATGGCTTGTCTAGAAGAAGTCAAGCTAAAGGCTAACAAGATAAGAGATTCCTTTGACAGAAATGGACACTTGCTTTTGGAAGACATTTTCTCTTATTCATTTGTCTTGTATTTTGCTTCCCTTGATCTGGTTTTGTACTTGTTAATTTGTCTTGTTTTTGTCTGCCTTTTGCAGCTTGTTCCTATTTGTAGCAATTCTCCTTGCTTGTTTTGGAGGATATAAATTGAAAAGAAACCAACACCCAACCCAAGTGAGACAATTTAATATTAGGGCACCTAATTAAACCTGATTCTTAAAAATATATATATATATAAATTTTATTTTGTGTGATAAATTAACTTAAAAATGTTGTATGTGATCAAATTTCGAGATGAAATAGATTAAATTTACGTGATAGGAAAAAATTATTTTTTATGATAAAATCTAAGATCATAATTAATTAATGGAGTTGCAAAGCTCAATTTTCAATTAAATCTTTTGTTTCTATTCATTTTTTGTCCCTATTAGACTATATATGTTAATTTTGATTCTACCCTATACTATATGATCATGTTCGTTATGTAGAATGGGACACACATTCAAGTCTAAGCAACATAATGTTGGTATTTGTGAAGAAAGAATTGGACATTCTAATTGCTTTGAAAGCTTCAAAAGTGTCTGAATTCAAATGTGCACAGAAAAAAATATAAATACTTGGCCTGCTGCTTCAGATATATAACAAATTCATAAACTATATCCAATCCCTTTTGAAATTATATATATTCTTGTAAAAAGCAGCATAAGAAATTAAATTTTGGAGCTTTTCAGGGTGCTGGATTTGCATGGACTTTCATTAGATGTCAGACTAGTTCTCGTCTCGTCAGCAACCATTATTTAATTAATTAACTAATTTGATCACTCTGCCTCTCAACTTGAAAGGATATTCTGCTCATGAATCAAAATATTAATGTTTTTTTATTTTGATAGATCTTCTTGGTGTGCTGCTCAAGATATGATATTATTCAAAACACTACTATATATTATATTAATATTTGGTCAAGCTTTTGTAACTTCTTCCTCAATCTGTTCTCTGTTCAAAGTAATTAATGTAATTTCAGTGTATTTAGGAGTCACTAATTTATAACACAAGGGTATAAAAATATATTGACATCTAAGAAAAAATCAAACAAGACTTTTATCTTTTACTCTAATTATTGTCAATTTATTAAAACAGGGTACTGTTGAGAGATCTGATTCTCATAGGCTTTTTCGTTGTATTCCCTTGTAGGATCCTTTGTGTTTGGTTGACATTGTTAGGACCCTTTGCTGATTTTTCTTGCTGACTTTGTTTGGCACGCAGTGTAACTTTTGAAAATGTACAGTCAAATACCCGCACCACGTGCTCTATGTCATAAAAATCTTTTGTAAGACTTGTCATGGTATCACCGGTGACAAAAAAAATAAAGCTCACTTTTAAAAAAAAATTAATTAATAAAAGAAAATTAACCAATAATGCCATAATCCATTTCCCTTTGACCGCAAGAAGATCTGAGAGATTTAGTAGTTTTGGGCCAAATTTTGGATACATTATGTATAAGATTCACTTTGGTATTGAGGGCTCAGTTTATTGAGTTTCAATTTCCTGGACCCATGAATTTGGTTTATCATGAAGACTCTATAGGTCATTGCCCAATTCATAGCATAATTGATTAATTTCTTTTTTAAATTGAACAAAAAAATATATTTAATCTCAACTCTTCAAGTGAAAAATATATGTACCTATCATTAAACTAAATATTCATGTACTAATCAAGAGGTAATTAAATCAAGAATCATAAAAACAATAGCAACGACAAAAAGCAAGCCACACTTGGCCTGTCTGTGAATCTTGAAAAGCATGGGATTCAAGATAGCTCTGGTTCTCTTATCTCTTGCTTAAGGAGTGTTGGTTTGTGCCATGGGGGAGAGTTTTGTTTTTTGATCTTTTTTCATCTTTGTGTCTCTTCTGACTTGCTTGGGGAGTTGTGGTGTTCTTCTCCTTTTGTGGTTTTACTTTAGCCTTATGACATTTTGTTTCTTGCGGGCTGTCTAGGAAGGGATTGCCTGGGTTCTTTCAAGGGTTTGGATTTTGAGTTTCTGCTTGTTGCTAGGATTTGTTCTTCAGTTGGGTTCTGATCCGGTTCTGTTTTGATATGAAGTCTTTATAGATTTTGTTCTTCAGTCATGTCTCTTTCATGGCGGTTCGTTTGTTTTTTCTGAGGCAGGTGGTTGGTTCCTTTCAGGTGTGCTTCTTGCAAAAGCCTTTGGACCACTTGAATTGTTTTGAAATCTAAGTCAATGAAAAAAAAAAGAAAAAAGAAGAAAAATTAAAGAGGAAAAAAGGAAAGAGAAAAGAAAGAAAAAAAAAGAAGACGAAAAATCACTGCTTGGCCTAGGGAGCTGGCTCTCTCGGGAGGCAAATTTTGCTTGCTCTCCTTGTTGTATACAGATTTTCTCCTTGTTATTTGGGAATCAACTATGTTTGCTTTTTATTGTGGCTTGATCCTTTATGCTTTTGGTTTAGGTTCTTTTCATCAGGGGGAAGGGGAGGCGGATGCATGGGACATGGTTGGATGTGATTGCTGTTATCTTCTTTTGCTTCATGAGGTTGGTTGAAGTTGGGGAGTGAAGGGTTGTGGGGCGAGGGGTTTTTGTTGTCTTGGTGGGGGGGTCTTCACAAGGAAGTGTCTCTGCCGTCTCTGATCCTCTGCTTGTTGATCTTGGAGGGTGTGGTTAAGGAAGAGTTATCATAGGTTTGGGACGGAGTTTGGTTGACAAGGCTGCGGTTGCGTTTTGGAGTTTTGATGGATGATTCTTAAGCACAGCAGTCAAGATGACCTGATGGAGGACTTCCTTTTTCTCCTTTCCGTTTCTCTGCCAAGGTCAAGGGGGTTGCCGTCCTGCTGTTTGCTTTGTGTTTTGCGGTTGAGGTTTGTCTTTGTGGGGTGCCGGGCTGTTGGAGTGCAGGACGTTCTTTCTTTGCTCTGCGGATATTCTGAAGGCTAGGGAGGGGTTGCAACTCTGTCTACCACTCCTTACTGTTTTTGATATCTTGTTTGGATTGGCTCATATTTTGATTTGGTGCTGATTTGCTTTCTGATTACTTAAGAGTTCTAGTTGTCAAAATTTCAGGATGTTTTGTTACTAGTTAGGATCCTTAGCTGGCCGTTTGTCTTTATGTGGACAGGGGCTTTTTTGTTTGTCTTTGCTGCAAAAAGTTTTTCTTGAGCAGCTTCTTTTTGTAAATTTTACAGGGGTTAACTCATCTTAAAGCTAGCTTCTTATGTCAAGAGGAGTCTTCCACCAGTCTAGGTGCTAGACTTGCTATGGCATCTAGCATCGATTAATAAATTTCACTTTTTTTTTTTAAAAAAAAAGAAATCATAAAATCTTGATTTGAATACTTTCCTTTGGACTTGATATTGACAATGGAGAGTAATGTTATTGAATCTCAAAATTGTAATTACGGCATCTTCTATTGTGTCACAAAGCAAACCGGTTTTGACAGCAATTCTAATGGAAGTTATGAGACAAAAGGGTATCATTAGATAAACGACTAAACGAATCTTCTTTGGTTTCTCCAACTACTTCCCAATTCTCGTTCGAAAGTTGGATTAATCTGACAGGACTTGAAGTGGATCAAAGAAGGAAAAGAGAAAGAGATCAATTGATATCATTTCGAGAAATAAAAGGAGCAAGAAAGGAATAAAGAAGGCTAAACAGGAAAAACAAAAGAAAAAGAATAAGCATAATCTCATAAGTAATTTAGTTAAATTTAAGTGAAAGATCATTAACAACTGTGTTTAGAATAATAATCTTTATTTGTATATTTAACATTGGATAATTTATTATATGTACACCAAAAGAGATGCCATAACTTGGAGGGGAAAAAAGTTTGGGTATTTTAACTTTATCTTGGAAAATAAAAGAAAAAAAATATGCTCTCATACTTTATTTTTAGTAAATTTTTTTCTCATATTTCATACTTTTTCTTTATTGATGGCAATATAGGTATAAAGAAAGAGTCATATTCTTAGACACATTTAGTAAAAGGATGATTTCTATGGAAAGAATGGATAATGCCCTATTGATTGTTCATTTAAAGAAAAGAGAACAAGAATTGATACTATTTTGAAAGATAAAAGATCAAGAAAGGAATAAAGAACGACCAAATAAGAAGATCAAAAGAAAAAGACAAAGTATAATTTAGTATCCAATTTAGTTAAACTCAATTGAAAGATCAAATGTATTGTATTTAGAATAATAATCTTTATTTTTACATTTAAAAATTTAATTTAATTTAATTAACAAATCACATGCCATGGAGGATTAAAGGATGACATGGCATGCCAGTCATTACGTAGAAAATTTTTGACGTAGAAACAAAAACATTTATAGCAATCTCACCCTCAAACTCACGTAGAAACAAGGGAGAGATGGAAATTCAACATCCTAGCCATAATCATCCTCTGGTTTTCAAGGAAGAGCGGAGCCATGAAAGTGATGAGAAGGCTTATTGCCATGGGTGTGGGGAGGTGGTGTCGGGTCCAACGTATAGCTGCGTGGCATGCGGGTTTCACCTCGACAAGAACTGCGCCCTGGCACCTTTACAGATGAATCACCCCTTTCACCGCAACCACAGCCTTACCCTTGGAAGCGCAATATGGAAGGTTAATTGCGAATTCTGCAACAAAAGGTGCGACAACTTTGTTTATTTTTGTGATCCTTGTAGATTAAACCTTCACAGCAAGTGTGCTCTGTTTTCATATAACATTGCTGAAAAAAATAATGAAGAGCTTCAACACATTGCCCATAAAGACCCTTTGATCTCTACTGAAAATCATTCTGTCAAACTCAAACGCGCCCATTGCTTTGTATGTTGGACACCATTATCAGATTCTGAAAGCTTTCCTCTTGATTATGGATTTTGCTTGCATAAGAAATGTGTTGAGCTACCCTTTGAAATCAATCACCTTTGCCACAGCCAACATTTTCTTTCTTTACAATTTAATAGTGATCGTCTCCCTTGCAAGATATGTCAAGAAACCCAACGCAGGGGATGTGTTTACTGTTGTTCAATGTGCAAGGTTGCCCTTCACATTGAATGTATGTCACCATCACCTTTTATTGAAGTTAGTAGTCATGAACACTCATTCACTAGGTGTTTAAGACGATTTTCATTCATTTGTGGTGCATGTGGTACATCTGGAAATTATGCTCCTTATATTTGCTCAACATGTGGCGTTACAGTCCACAAGGATTGCATTTCATTATCACGCATCATCAAAAGCAGATGGCATCACCATCCTATTTTCCACAACTATTTTGTTGTAGAAAATGAGTGTGGATTATTAGAATGTGGATTTTGTCATGAGGAGGTGAACAAGGAGTATGGGAGTTACTATTGTTCTGCGTGTAAGTTTATTATCCATGTGAATTGTGTTCTAGAGGATTCTAATTATTATTATGAAATTGAGTCAAAAGATGATTATGAGAAGCTTAATGAAAATTCAACGCCGGTGGACCCAACCTTTCTTGTCATTAAAGAGATCAAACTTGGAGAAAATGTGATAACTACAGAGATACAACATTTTAGCCATGAACACAATTTAGTGTTATATGATGAAGTAAAGGATGAGAAATGTTGTGATTGTTGCAGTCTACTCATTGAGACATCTTTTTATAATTGTTCAGAATGTGATTTCTCTCTCCACAAATCATGTGCTGTGTTACCCAAGAAGAAGGAAAATTGGATTTTTCCTTGGCATCCTAACCTTATTCCAAATCACTTTTTCAAATGTAACCTTTGTGATTCCCTGCATACTGGTTTTGCCTACAACTTGAAGGGATTTTGCGTCTGCGTTCAGTGTTCTGAACGTTCTTTGAGCTACACAAGTCAGGCACACAAGGAGCACCTCCTTCTCCTTTACAGCAAGTATGATGGGCAGTGCAATGCTTGTGGTAACAGTATTGATAATAGGGAAGCATTCAGATGCAAGAGTTGCAATTTTAATGTGCATTGGACATGTACTCTGCTACCACAAACAGCTCGACACAAATGTGATGAACATTCTCTCGAACTCACATACCATGAAGTTAATGATTATTCAGAATATCATTCTTGTGACATTTGTGAAGAAAGAAAAAACCCCAACATTTGGTTTTATTATTGTGCACTTTGTGACAAGTCAGCTCATCCCAAATGTATTCTTGGAGATTACCCATTTATCAAGCTCGGGAGAAAGATCTCTGCAAAACCTGATCATCCACACTCACTCATTCTCGTGCAAAAGGTTTATCTTTACCCTGAATGTTCTAAATGTGGTCAGCTCTGCTTAGATCTGGCTCTTGAGTGTTCAGACACAAGATGCAGCTTTATTATCCATTGGAGATGTAGCCGACTCAAAGACTTCATTGAAGATGATAATATTGTTGAGCTGATAGCCATCAAAGATTACTGATGATTTCTTTAGTGGGTTGTTTTAAACTATTAATACTTCTTTATGATTTGATAATTTCCCAAATGTTTGAATAAAATTACTTTGTAATCTTAATCATGTGATCTTTTAAGATTTTTTTTTCTTTGAAACTGAAAATAATTTGTGATCATATTTGTATAAAGTGAACATTTTCTTGTATCTTTTATGATTCTCTGTTGTTTGGCTAAAGTAATTGATCTGTTTGCTATGATATCTTGAAATTTGAATAGATATCTTGTTGTTTTATGGTGACTCTAACATACACTTTACAAGATGTTAGGAGCTGTTACAATTTACATGCTTCAAAACTATTGCAGACATTTTCTTTTCTTTTTCCTAATTTTCCTGAACAGACTACCTAGCTAGACTATAATTATATTCCCTGTAGCATTTTGCGCATAGATTTGAAGGTAAAATCTTTGGAAAAAAAATTAGTTCCATTTGGTAGTGGAGATGGCTCTAAGTAATCAATAGTAAAATTTCTTCAAGTTTAACAATGGTTGGATTCATCAATAGTAAAATTCAAGAGTGTTCTAACTTATAAGCATCTGCAAGTAATTTGTTCCTTGTACATGTTATCGAAAGAATGTTGGAGAAGAGAAGATGGAAGCTGGACTCCAGGGAGCTGCATTGCCCCAAAATACCCAGAAAATGAAGAACATTAAACAATAGCCAGTTTGATCTTGATGTCCATATACTCGGGCTGTGAAGAAATTGTACAACAGGACACGTGATTAGCCGTGACTTACTGATTTAACAACCACAACTACTGTATAGATTTAGTTTATCATTTTACCCTTATTAGTTAGGGGGACATTAACTTGTAAACATTGCAAGGAATTCGTAAATCTCATTACAAGCTACAACCTTATAATCTTATTAATCAAGAATCTTAAATAAAACCATGTAAACCTCAGGATTTTTTAGCAGATGGGTTGGCTAAGCCGAGAATATTTTACAAGGGAACTTATATGCTTTTCTGTAATGTCTTCTTTATGATGTGCTTATCTTTATTTTGTTGTTGAATCTTATTAATATGTGGTTTATTTACTTTAGTTAGAAATTAAATAGCTCTAATTGTATTGAAAAGACATTTCTCAATTTAAATGAAGATCTTTAATTATTGCTTATTTCAGATAAATTTTTAAAAATTAATTTTGAGCAAAAAAAAATCTAAAAATCAAAGGTTTTCCAGTGGATAATTAATTAATTAATTAATCCAAGATTTTGAAAATAAATCTTAGTTAAGGCAATTGTTGTGAAATTTTATATATCTTTGTCCAAAAGCAACTGATATGACCACTTATTCTTTCTTATATCAAAAGTTTAGGAATACCAAAAGAATTGGATAACTTGGAAGGGGGGAGAGTTGGAGCATCTTAACTTAATGTTACTTTTGAAAAGCAAAAATAAAAAAAAAACGCTCTCACCTTTTATTTTTAGTAAAAATTTCTCCTATATATATAAAGGACTAATAAATATAAAATTTCATGAGCGTAAACCATGAATTTAATCATTTTTATTAATATAAAAAATATATACATATTATGTATTTCGAATTTTAAATCAAGATAGATGCCAATGTGTCCAGCTATGTTGAAGCTTGGGTACTTAACATGTTAACTTGTTTATGTTGTTGTTCATAATTAATTGACATTATATACTCCATAATCTATCGAGAATGAATAGTTGTGAATCAATCCTGGTTTTGCTTTTTGAAAATCCTTAAATAGGCGAAATTAACATTAATGTAGCTTTATATTCAAACTCAACTTATTATTACTATGTTGATTTCTATATTCACATTCTTCCACTTAACTTTTAAGTTAACTTTGAGCTTCAATTTTTTTGTACTTTCACTCATATCATTTGTACACATCTTTGTATTATTCAAGCACTTCCAACCTTGTACTCATTTAGCAAAATTCACCTTATAGAAATAACCTTGCTTCAAGCCTTGTAAAAGAAGAGAGATTGTGTTTAACCCTTGAAAGGCATAGAGGTTTCAAAAGGTTGTGTTTAACCTTCAAAAGGTAGTGTTTAGAGATTGTACTTGAACTTTGAAAAGGTAGTGGCTATGCTTTAACCTTTAAAAGGCATTGTATTGATATATTCAATAATGGATTTAACTCCATAACTTGCCAAGAGAGATGAACCTCGAAAGCAATTTTCTTTTTACTGTTCATTGTTTATAGTTGCGCATTTTATTTTGAAGAGTTTGGAAAGTTTGTTTTCAACATTGTTTGCTCGTTAAGTTGTTTATTAAATTATTTTTGACATGTTTTAAAGTGAAAACAAATTTGAGAAACTTATTTTCATGCTTGTCTTCATTGAAAGTTGAATTTGTTAAAAAGAATTTTTTTAAAAATCTTATTCATCCATTTCTTGGATATTTTTGTATTATTATTGAATTAAAATTTCTAACACTCTCCTTTGGACTTTGATATTGACAATGAAAAGTAATGCTATGGAACATCAAAATAGTAATTACAACCTCTTGTATTGAGTCACAAAGCAAACTGGCCTTGATAGTAGTTCTAATGGGAAACAAGGAAATTATGAGACAAAAGGGTGTCAATTGGCAAACGACTAATGGAATATTCTTTGATTTCTTCAACTACTTCCCAATTCTTGTTAGAAAGTTGGATTAATTCCACAAGACTTAAATTGATCAGATTAAAGAAAAGAGAAAGAGATCAATTGATACCATTTCTAGAGGAATAAAGAAGGAAGAAAGGAATAAATAATGAAAGCAAAAGAAAACGGACAAATTATAATTTAGTATGTAATTTAGTTAAATTCAAGTGAAAGATCAGAGGATTGTGTTTAGAATAATAATCTTAATTTTTATATTTAAAATCAAGTAATTTATTATAGGTATAATATCTTAAAAAACCCTTAAATTATTCAAGAAAATTCAAATAAGCTCTTATACTTTTATTGTGTTTAATCAAGCCCTTATACTTGTATTTTGAGTCAAATAAGCTTTTATATATTTTATTTTCAGTCAAATAAGCTATTATGATTAATAATTGATTTAGTCAAAATGCTACTTGTCATTCTATACCATGTAACGCCAACGTGACGTGCTAATATGTTATAATTGATGATAATGTGGTATGTTGACATATCATAATTAATGATGACATGACATGCTTATGTGGCATGATAATATGATTATGTGACATTTTTCACCCTCCACATCAATGTCGTGTGGATATTTAATGACAAGTGACCCTTTTACTAATGATAATTAATCAACCATTAATCATAAAGGCTTATTTGACCCAAAACAAAAGCACATTTAATTAAACGCAATAAAAGAATAAAAGTCTATTCGAATATTCTTAAATAGTCTAGAGCTTTTTTAAGCATTATACCTTTATTATATGTATACCAATAAGAGTGGCATGGGAAAAAGTTTGTGCATTTTAACTTTATTCTTAAAAAATAAAAGAAAAAAAAGATGTTCTAATACTTTATTTTTAGTGAAAAATTTTTCTCATGTTCCTTTCTTTCTCTTCACCGATGACAAAATAGGTGTAAAACAAGAGTCATATTCTTTGACATGTAGCGAAAGGATGATTCTTACAAGATATATAAGACATTATTGATTATCCATCTAAATTGTTTAACACAAGATAAATTCAAAGAGAATGAAAAAAATTAAAATTCTTTTCTTCTTCTTCTTCTTCATTTTATTTCTTTAAAAAATTTTCCTTTTTGGTTAAGCAAGGTGATCTATCAACAATTTCTTTATGTAATAGTTCCGTAATTATATTAATTTACACAATTGACATGTATTAATAGTTCCTTTATGGTCATGTTATAATCCTTTAAATCTACTTATGATATTTAAAAAATTTTAACTTTCGTGTATAGTAGTAATATTCAATATTACTATAATGTTTAAATTAATTGAGGCACCAAGGAAATTAGGGGTAACTTCAAGGGTTGAAAGTGAATAAAGATTAAAGATTAAAGCGATCAACAGAGTAAAGTCTCTTACTTAAAATCAGGCAGTTACTCGAAAAAGAGAGGGAAAACACAGTTTTATCATTTTGATTCAATGGGCAGTAAATTTTACAAGTATATAAATGGGCTTGTGCTTGCACAAAAACATTTATAACAATCTCATCCTCAAACTCACATAGAAACGAAGGAGAGATGGAAATTCAACATTTTAGCCATATTCATCCTCTGGTTTTCAATGAAGAGCAGAGCCGTGAAAGTGATGAGAAGGCTTTACATTGCAATGGGTGTGGGGAGGTGGTGTCGGGTCCAACGTATAGCTGCGTGGCATGTAGGTTTCACCTTGACAAGATCTGCGCCGGGGCACCTCCAGAGCTGAATCACCCCTTTCATGGCAACCACAGGCTTGAACTTCTGGCAAGCCCGCCATATATTGGAAGTTGGTGTAGTTGCTATTTCTGCGGAAAAAGGTGCGAGAAATTTATTTATCATTGTTCTTGTAATTTAGACCTTCACGTCAAGTGTGCTCTGTTTTCATATAACATTGGAGAGCTTCAACATATTGCCCATGAAGACCCATCGATCTCGACTAAAAATCATTCTGAAGAACTCAAAAAAGCCAAGTGCTTTATTTGTTAGACGCCGTTATTAGATTCTCTTTACTTTTCTCTTGATTGTGGATTTTACTTGCATAAGAAATGTTTTGAGCTACCCTTTGTGATCAAACACCTTCGCCACCCCCAACATTCTCTTCTTTTACAGTTTAATTGTGATCTTCTCCCTTGCATGATGTGTGAAGATACCCAAGTCAAGGGATTTGTTTACTGTTGTTCACAGTGCAAGGTCAGCTTTCACAGTGAATGTGTGTCACCATCACCTATTATTGACGATAGTAGTCATGAACACTCATTCATTAGGAATTTAAGACCACACTCATTCATTTGTGATGCATGTGGCACGTCAGGAAATTATGCTTCTTATATTTGCTCGACATGTAGCCTTACAGTCCATAAAAGTTGCCTTTCATTACCGCGCATCATCAAAAGCATATGGCATCACCATCCTATTTTCCACAACTACTTTGCAGTTGAAAAACAGTGTGGAATACTGGAATGTGGAATTTGTCATGAGGAGGTGAACAAGGAGTATGGGAGTTACTGTTGTTATAAGTGCAAGTTTATTGCCCATGTGAAATGTCTCCTGGAGTACACTGGTTGGTACTATGAAATTGAGTCAATTGATGCTTATGAGAAGCATAATGAAAATCCAACGGTGGTGGATCCAACCTTTCGTGTCATTAAAGAGATCAAACTTGGAGAAAAAGTGATAAATTTAGAGATAAGACATTTCAGCCATGAACACATAGTGTTATATTATGAAGTAAAGGATGAGAAATGTTGTGACTTTTGCAATCTACTCATCAAGACTTCTTTTTATCATTGTTCAGAGTGTGATTTCTCTCTCCACAAATCATGTGCTGAGTTACCCAGGAAGAAGGAAGTTTGGTTTTTGCCTCAGTTGTCCTTTAACCTTGCTTCAAATTGCTTTTTCAAATGTTCACTTTGTAGTTCCCTGCATACTAGTTTTGCCTACAAATTCCATAAAAACTTTTGGAGCATGTATATCTGCGTTCAGTGTGCTGGATATTCTTTGGCCTGCACAAGTCAAGGACACAAGGAGCACCTCCTTCACTTTTACCTCAAATATAATGGGCAGTGCAATGCTTGTGGTGACAGTATTGATAACAAGGCATACAGATGCAAGGGTTGCAGTTTTAATGTGCATCCTAAATGTACTCTGCTGCCACAAACAGCTCGACACAAATGTGATGAACATTGTCTCACACTCACATACCATGAAGATGATGATTATTCAGAATGTCATTATTGTGACATTTGTGAAGAAAGAAGAAATCCCAACATTTGGTTTTACCATTGTGCAATTTGTGACAATTCAGCTCATCCTAAATGTGTTCTTGGACAGTACCCATTTATCAAGCTCGGGAGACGGATCTCCACAGAAATCGCAGAAATCGATCATCCACACTCTCTTGTTCTCGTGCAAAAGGTTTATCTTTACCCTGAATGTTGCAAATGTCGTCAACCCTGCTTAGATCTGGCTCTTGAGTGTGCAAATTGCAACTATATTATCCATTGGAGATGTAGTTGCCTCAAAGACTTCCTTGACATTTGTAACTTTGTTGAGCTGATAGACATCAGAGATTACTGATGATCGCAACCAAAAATGCGATTTCTTTAGCAGGTTGTTTTAAACTATCATACTCCTTTATGATTTGATACTATGCAAAATGTTTGAATAAAGTTACTCTGTAATCTTAATCATGTGATATTCTAAGATCTTTTTTTCCTTTGAAACTGAAAATAAATTGTGATCATATTTGTACAAGTGAACATATTCTTGTATCTTATATGATCTTTTGTTGTTTGGCTAAAGCATCTATTTGCTATGATCACTTGAAATTTGAATAGATATCTTCTTAGTTTATGGTGACTCCTTTAACACATACTTTACAAGATGTTAAGAGCTGTTACAATTTTTCAAGCTTCAAAACTATTGCAGACATTTTCTTTTCTTTTTCTTAGCTTTCCTGAACAGACTAGCTATCTAGACTATAATAGTATTCCCTCTATCATTTTGCACATAGATTTGAAGGTAAAATCTTTGGAATAAATTAGTTTCATTTGGTAGTGGAGATGGCTCTAACTAATCAATAGTAAAATTTCCTTCAAGTTGAACAATGGTTGGATTCATCAACAGTAAAATTCGAATCGGTCTGCAAGTATTTGTTCATTATACATGTCAAGATCATTTTGCTTAAGACGTTTTTCTGTTGATTCTCACTCTCACAAGTAAAGGTAGACAGAGAGAATGAATTCATTTTGAAACCACAAGTAGTTCTCGCTTAATTAATTTCAATGCAAGTAATGTCAAATTCAAAGCAGCCATAGTTCTGCTTGCTGAAATTTATATTGAAGATTTTGGATATTCAATGAATTGTTAATAAAGCAGCCATAGTTTTGACAGCAGTTCTGAAAGGAAGCAAGGAAATGGTGTGATAGAAAATTGGCTGTGCATAGAATTGATTTTTCTTTCTTTTTTTTTTTTTTTTGGTAGCTATTGGATTTGAGATAGAGGTTCCTATCTTGCACCAGGGTATTTGATTATGGTTATTTGCTGGCAATGCTCTGTTTCGTGAATGGGTTTTGATCCTACTCTGTTTTTTAAGGAGTCTAGTTGAATGTAATGACTGGTTTTTTATATGATAATTTTCTCTTATTCTTTCTGGTCGTGTATCTTAGTTGCAGCAATATGTTTGTGGCCGGGCTTGTTGTTTTGTCCATCTCCTGTATCCTTTTTGATACATTAATAAGTGGTTTGGATTTGTAAGGAAAAAAGAAAGAAAGAAAGAAAACATTGTCAAAGCTCATTGTTCCCTGTATGTCAAGAAGCGAAAATCAGATACTTAAACTAACGAAAACTAGAATTGATACCCTTTTACAAAATTAAAAGGAAAGGAAGGAATAAAGTTAAGGGGACATTAACTTGTAAATATTGCAATAAATTCGTAAATCTCATTATAAACAACAAGAATCTTAAATAAGAACCTTGTACATCTTAGAATCTTAGAATTCTTTAAAACATGGTTGGGTAAAGCTGAAAATTTTCAGTTGAGAACTTACATGCTATTCTGCACCGTCTTCTTTATGGGTTGCTCACGTTTGTTCTGTCGTTGAATCTTATTAAATGCCGTTTATTTACTTTAGTTGCACTGAAAAGGCATTTCTCAGTTCAATTGAAAATCTTTAATTATCATTTATTTCTGATGATTTTCCACAAATTAAGGGTTTTCGGTTGTTAATTAATTAATTAATCCAAGATTTTTAAAGTATATCTTAGTTAAGGCAATTGTCGTGAAACTTTATCTATCTTCTTCCAAAAGCAATAAATATGGCTCCTTTATTTATCTTTTTTATAATTAATTGACATTATATGCTCCATAGTCTATGGAGAATGGAACAGTTGTGAATAAATCTTGGTTTCGCTTTTTGAAAAAACCTCAAATTGGAGACATTAACATTAATGCAGCTTTATATTCAAAACTCAACTCAGTATACTAGTTTGATTAGTTTTGACACTTTAAAACATATCAATATATAAATTATTCACAACATTTTTATTTTAATTTAGGCACCACATGCAGGAAACAGTGCTAACTATGAACAAAATATATAAGAAGATGTATTTTTATTACAAAGTTTAATTTCTCAAATAGTTGAAGAGCCAAGCCATGAAAGTGATGAGAAGGCTTATTGCAATGGGTGTGGGGAGGTGGTGTCGGGTCTAACGTATAGCTGCGTGGCATGCGGATTTCACCTCGACAAGAACTGCGCCGAGGCACCTTTACAGATGAATCACCCCTTTCACCGCAACCACAGCCTTCCTCTTGCATGTCAAACAATTGCTAGAGGTTTTTTGAATTGCGATTTCTGCGACAAAAGGTGTGACCACTTTATTTATCAGTGCGCTCCTTGTAAACTACGCCTTCACATCAAGTGTGCTCTGCTTTCATATAACATTGCTGAAAAAAATATTGGAGAGCTTCAACATATTGCCCATAATGACCCTTTGATCTCTACTGAAAATCATTCTGTAAAATTCAAATATGCCCATTGCTTTGTATGTTGGACACCATTATTAGATTCTCCATGCTTTTCTCTTGATTTTGGATTTTGCCTACATAAGAAATGTGTTCAGCTACCCTTTGAAATCAATCACCTTTGCCACCGTCAACATTCCCTTTTCTTACAATTTAATACCGATCGTCTCCCTTGCAAGATATGCCAAGGAACCCAAGTCAAGGGATTTGTTTACTGTTGTTCAATGTGCAAGGTTGCCCTTCACATTGAATGTTTGTCACCATCACCTTCTATTGAACATAGTAGTCATGAACACTCATTCACTAGGTGTTTAAGACGATGTTCATTCACTTGTGGTGCATGTGGCACGTCTGGAAATTATGCTTTTAATTTTTGCTCAACATATAGCCTTACAGTCCACAAGAATTGCGTTTCATTATCGCGCGTCATCAAAAGCATATGGCATCACCATCCTATTTTCCACAACTATTTTGTAGTAGAAAATGAGTGTGGAATTTTGGAATGTGGGATTTGTCATGAGGGGGTGAACAAAGAGTATGGGAGTTACTATTGTTCTGCGTGTAAGTCTGATGTCCATGTGAATTGTGCTCTAGAGAATACTAATTCTTATTATGAAATTGAGTCAGAAAATGATTATGAGAAGCTTAATGAAAATTCAACGCTGGTGGATCCATCCTTTCTTGTCATTAAAGAGATCAAACTTGGAGAAAATGTGATAACTACAGAGATACAGCATTTTAGCCATGGACACAATTTAGTGTTATATGATGAAGTAAAGGATGAGAAATGTTGTGACTGTTGCAGTCTACTCATTGAGACATCTTCTTATAAATGTTCAGAATGCGATTTCTCTCTCCGCAAATCATGTGCTGTGTTACCCAAGAAGATGAAATTTTGGGCTTTTCCTTTGCCTCTTAACCTTATTCCAAATCACTTTTTCAAATGTCACCTTTGTAATTCCCTGCTTACTGGTTTTGCCTACAACTTGAAGAAAATTTGCTTGTGCGTTCAGTGTACTGAACGTTCTTTGAGCTACACAAGTCAAGCACACAAGGAGCACCTCCTTCTCTTTTACAACAAGTATAATGGGCAGTGCAATGCTTGTGGTAACAGCCAGTTTGATCTTTATATCCATATACTCGGCCTGTAAAGAAACTGTTTAACATTACACGTGATTAGCACGTGACTTGCTGATTTAACAACCACAACTACTGTATAGATTTAGTTTATCATTTCACCCTTATTAGTTAGGGGGACACTAACTTGTAAACATTGCAAGGAATTCGTAAATCTCATTACAAGCTACAACCTTACAATCTTATTAAACAAGAATCTTAAATAAATCCATGTAAACATTAGGATTTTTTAGCAGATGGGTTGGCTAAGCTGAGAATATTCTACAAGTTGAGAACTTGTATGCTTTTATGTAATGTCTTCTTTATGATGTGCTCGCTTTTATTCTGTTGTTGAATCTTATTAATATGTGGTTTATTTACTTTAGTTAAAAATTAAATAGCTCTAATTGTATTGAAAAGACATTTCTCAATTTAATTGAAGATCTTTAATTATGGCTTATTTCAGATAAATTATTAAAAATTAATTTTGAGCAAAAAAAACTAAAAATCAAGGGTTTTCCAATAGATAATTAATTAATCAATCCAAGATTTTAAAAATAAATCTTAGTTAAGGCAATTGTTGTGAAATTTTATATATCTTTGTCCAAAAGCAATTGATATGGCTACTTATTCTTCCTTATTTCAAAAGTTTATGAATACCAAAAAAATTGGATAACTTGGAAGGGGAGAGTTGGAGCATCTTAACTTAATGTTAGTTTTGAAAAGTAAAAATAAAAAAAAAAGCTCTCACCTTTTAATTTTAGTGAAAAATTTTCCTATATATATAAAGGATTAATAAATATAAAATTTCATGAGTGTAAATCATGAATTTAATCATTTTTACTAATATAAAAAATATATACGTATTATGTACTTCAAATTTTAATTCGAGATAGATGCTGATGTCTCCAACTATGATAAAGCTTGGATACTTAACATGTTAATTTGTTTATGTTGTTGTTGATAACTAATTGACATTATATACTCCATAATCTATAGAAAATGAATAGTTGTGAATCAATCTTGGTCTTGTTTTTTGAAAATCCTTAAATTGGAGAAATTAACATTAATGCAGCTTTATATTAAAACTCAACTTAGTATTACTATGTTGATTCCTATATTCATATTCTTCCACTTAGTTTTAAGTTATCTTTAAGCTTCAATTTTTTTGTACTTTCACTCATATCATGTAACATCTCGTATCCTTGTTTAGTCATCAATAAGACCTTATCGGTAAGATGAAAAGTCACATTATTTAAATTTAAGTATCGAAAAGCGATTACGAGTGAGAAGAATATTTTAAAATAAAATAATATTTTTATGAATAAAATAATATTAAAATATTAATATTTTATCTGTTGTCAGAATTAATTATAAAAAAAGATTTATATGATTAATCTAAGTGAGGAAAAAAATAAGAAAAAATTTCAAAGAAAAATGACTGTAGTTGTGCTTACATATTTTTATTAAATCGAATTAACTTAAGTAAATAAATATTTAAATATTATGATGAGACTTATTAAAATGTAATTTTGACATTTCAATTGCATAGTGTGAAGGAGTAAAGATGAAAGGAGATTAAAATTTTTAAATGCGTAAGAAGGATTGAATTTAAAATAAGAAAATTAAAAGATTGTGTAGTAAATAAAATGAAATTGAGTATTTACATGTAAATTTTAATAATTGAAAAGAATAAAATATAAATAATAAATTAAATATTAAAAATAATAATGAATTACAAAGAATTGGGAGGTAAAGACCAAAGAAGAAAAAGAAAAGAGGTAGGGGCCGGCCAAGTAAATCATAAAGGAAGAAAAGATGTAAGGGCTGGCCAAATAAACAATAAAGGGCGTCAAACAATTTGTTTTTAGTTATGAGGTAGGGGCCGGCAGAAACAATAAAAAAGGGCGAGACAACTGGTGAGAAAGAGAAAAAAAAAATTATTCTCTCTTGGCTTCAACCGATAGCCATTTATGGAACAAATAAAACGGAGAAAGAAACTGATTTTTGAGAAAGGAAAGAAAGAGTTGTGCAACTGATTTTTGAAAGAGGAAAGAAAGAGTTGTGCTGCCGGTTTGTGCAGGTAAAAGGGAGACCGTTGGCTGCCAGTTTGAGAAGGAAAAAGGGGAGCTCTAAGCCGCCAGTTTCGGTGAAGAAAAGAGAAGTTCTTGGAGCAGCTTGCTGCCGGTTTTTGGAGAGAGAAAAGGAAGGCTTTGTGCTGTTGGTTTTTAAGAGAGGAAAGGAAGGCTGTGCTGCTGGTTTTTTTTGGGAGAGTTGAGGAAGAATAGAGGCTACCACCGTGGAGAGAAAGAGAATTGGTAAAGACAAAGAAATAAAAAAAATATAAGAAGAAGATAAAGGACCGGAGGTCGGATGGGAAAGATATTTTCAAGAATTTATCGTGAACTTTAAAACATAAAATAGTTGAAGAAAGGTCAAAGAAGAAATGAGTTCTTGAGTTAGTCGTTTAAATAGAGAGAAATAATAAAATAAAATAATAAAATAAAATGACAGTAAAGAAATGAAAATTGATGAAAAAGGTGAAGAAAGGTGTGTGGTGGGTGGCATGTGAAAGTGTGTATTTTTGTCGTGTGATTTCATCACTTAAAATAGGTGTAAGACAAGTTAAACGGCCATGAATCTTGGGCAGTCCGCCCTTGATGAGACACAAAGGAGAAAGATAAAAATAAATAAATAAATAAAAGAGGATGGGTTGGCTTGAAAGAAAAAGAGAGAAGGAAATTCTGCTAAAATCGAGAAGAAACGAAAGAAGAAAGGAGAAAGGAAAGAAATGAGAAGAAGAGAAAAGAGAAAGAAAGAAGGGAAGGAAAAGAACGAAAGAGCTGGACTTGTGGTGACCGGTTGAAAAGAGAGAAAAAGTTGAGTTTTTGTGTTGACCGGTTTGTGAGTGAGGAAGAAAGAGCTGGTGCTGGTTTATGAGATAGTTGGCTAGAACAAGGAGGGAGGAAGAAAAAGAGAAAGAAACGAAAGGTGGAAATTTGGGCCGACTTAGTCTAATTTAGTAAATTACTTTGTTCCTTTTCATGGATTTGTTGTGAAATTGGACTGTTTGGCGTTAGGTCATCTTATTTAACTAAACTCTGATTTTTTGGTGATTTGAAGTAAAATTAAGTTGCTCTAATACAACATTTAAAAACTCTTTTATGATATCTTAGAGGATTAAAGTAAACAAGAAAATATGAAATGAATGATAATGTTTTTAGTATAGTTAAAAAATTTTGAAATGGTTCATTGTGAGGAATTATAATTGTCGATGTTTATAATCTAAAGAATTACACGAGCAAAGGATATAAGTAATTTTAGTAAAAATACATTAATATGTGAGTTAGTTGAATGTGGATTTATAATAGAATGAGAAAGAGAAGTGGAATTGATACACTAAAAATATTGAGTTTAGATTGTTGCTAGGAAGTGTTAAAGTAAAGATAATGTATTATAATGACATGCCAAAGGAAATAACAAGCGATCGGCAAGTAAAAATAGTAAAATACGCTTTCGAACTAATAAGGATGTAGTATCCCGTTATTGTGAGGTAAGTAACGGGTGTCTATTTTAAAATTCCTGTAATTATATCTATATAGATATATATATATATATACACACACACACACACACATATATATATATATATGCACATATGGTTTATTTTGCATGCAAAATTTGTAGAAAATATGAGTTGGTAGAATTTTAGGAAAAATTTGTAATTGCTATGATTTTTAAATGTGTTTTAAATATATGTGTATAAAATTATATACGTAAAGTGTTTTAAACTGAGAAACAAGCTTTTCAATATGGTTTATATAAAAAATATGCCTTATTGTTTTGTGTCATTATGTGCATTCATGAAATTGATTATGTATTCACCATGCCATTTTGATATAAAAATATTATGCAAATATTTATAATGTAAGTCCTACAAAAGAGGGTTCTAACATGACATTGTAATTGGTATTTTGAGAATGATTTAAAATGATTCTTTGAAAACTGTTTTGGATTTTTAAATAATTTTATTAAATCAAGAGATTCGAGAGTAAGCTAGTTATCATTTCGGTTAAATGTGATCCTAGTGCACGAGTGAGCTCTAGTTAGAGAACCTTTGGGTCACCGATGAGCTGATAGGCATGGCGGGGGCCACAGCTTGTGATATATGTGTGCATGGCTAGGCCACTAATGATTAAGCGGTTGTGACCGCCTGATTTCTTAGATGTCGGTCAACATCGTTGAGACCACCATGGCATGTGAGAATCTGGTGGAAACACTGCTCCTAGATGTAAAGTATAAGTAGTTATTGAATTTTATTAAATAGTTTAGAAACTTCTATGTATATTATACCATAAAAAATTAAATAATAATGCTATAAATGATAAATCCATTTCCTTTTGACTGCTAGAAGATTTGAGAGATTTAATAGTCTTGGGCCAAATTTAGATACATTATCTGTAAGATCCACTTTGGTAGTGAGGGCTCAGTTTATTGAGCTTCAATTTCCTGCACCCATGAATTTGCTTTATCATGGAGAGTCCATAGGTCATTGCCCAATTCATAGTATAATTGAGTAATTTCATTTTTAAGTTAAAAAATATTTAATTTTGACTGTTTAAATGAGAAATATATATTTATCGTTAAATTAAATATTTAAGTACTATTAAGAAATTAAAAATTTTGATTTGAATACTCTCCTTTGGAGTTGATATTATAAAGTGAAGCAAGGCATTATGAGACAAAAGGGTATCATTAAATAAACGTCTAATGGAATCTTCTTTGATTTCTGCAACTACTTCCCAATTTTTGTTAGAAAGTTGGATTAATCCCACAAGACTTGAAGTGGATCAGATAAAAAAAAAGGAGAAAGATATCAATTGATACCATTTCTAGAGAAATAGAAAGAGCAAGAAAGGAATAAAGAATGGCCAAACAAAAAAAAACAAAAGAAAAATATAAAGCATAATCTATTCCGTAATTTAGTTGAACTCAAGCGAAAGATTAGACAACTGTGTTTAGAATAATAATATTTATTTTTATATTTAACCTCGGATAATTTATTATATGTATATCAAAAGAAATGGCATGACTTCCAAGGGGAGAAAGTTTGAGCATTTTAACTTTATCTTGAAAAGTAAAAGAAAAAAAAATATTTTATGAAAAGTTTCTCCCATATTCTTTACTTTCTCTTTACTGATCACAAGATAGGTATAAAAAAAAAACAAATTCTTAGGCACATGTAGTGAAAAAAGATAATTCTTATGTTGTAAAGGATTTATAACAAGTTATTTATTGTTCATTTAAAGAAAAGAGAAAGAAAAATTGATCGCATTTTAAGAAATAAAAGTGTAAGAAAGGAATAAAGAATGGCCAAATAGAAAAAACAAAAAAAAAAGATAAAGCATAATTCAGTAACGTAATTAGGATCCGTTTGTTTTGATATAAAATATTTTTTGAAAAATATTTTCAGGACTTAGGCTTTTTTGGAAAACGAAAAATTTATTATAAATGTAAAACAATTCACGAGTCAACAAGAAAAATATCTATTGACCATGTAAAATGTTTTACACCCTTTAAGAGGCATAAGACATTTTTCAAAGAACTGAAAAAGCCCTCTTTTACTAAACCTACTAGTATAGATTTGATGAATTTGTACTAAACCTGGTAGTGAGGGCTCACTTTTTTGAGTTTCAATTTCTTGGATCAATGAGTTTGGTTTTTTTCTTTTTTTAAAGGTGAATTTATTCAACCTCAATATCAATATGTCATTTCAAGTCTCTCAGCTAATAGGCCAAAGACTCCCATGACAATAGAAATCTAGTATGGGTGTGGAAGAAGAACAATGAATTTGGTTTATCATGGAGAGCTTCCAATTCATAACATAATTGAGTAATTTCTTTTTTAAATTGAAAAAAATATATATTTAATCTTGGCTCTTTTAAGTGAGAAATATATGTACTTATTATTAAACTAAATATACAGGTGCTAATCAAGAGATAATTAAATCAAGAAATTATAAAATCTTGATTTGAATACTCTCCTTTGGACTTTGATATTGACAATTGAGAGTAATGCTTTCTAACCTTAAAATAGTAATTATAGCATCTTTTATTGAGTCACAAACCAAACTGGTTTTGACAGCGGTTCTAAAGGGAAGCAAGGAAATTCTGAGACAAAAAGGTGTCATTAGGTAAACCACTAATGATCTTCTTTGGTTTCCTCAACTACTTCCTAATTCCTGTTCGAAAGTTGGATTAATCCTACGAGACTCTAATTTGATCAGATAAAGAAAAGAGAAAGAGATCAATTGGTACCATTTCGAGAGAATTAAAAGGAGCAAGAAAGGAATAGAGAACAAAAGCAAAAGAAAAAGAAAAAGCATAATTTAGTGTGCAATTTAGTTACATTCAAATGGAAGATCAGAAGATTATATTTAGAATAATAATCTTAATTTTTATATTTAAAACCAGATAATTCATTATATGTATACCAAAAAGTATGGCATAATTTCAAAAGAAGTTAGAGCATTTTAACTTTATTCTTAGTGAAAATTTTCTCCCATATTTTTTACATTTTCTTTATTGATGACAAGATAGGTGTAAAGAAAGAGTCATATTCTTATACACATAGAGAAAAGATTCCTATGAAAAAAATATATAACACGTTATTGGTTATACTAATTTATACAATTAACATGTTTGATTTAATAATTATATTAGTTTATAAGTTTACTTAAATTATAACTCTATGTAAATGTTACAATTCTTTAAATCTACTTATAATATTTAAAAAATTTTAATGTTGGTGTATCGGATAATTTTCAATATTACTATAATGTTTATTTCAAATGGAGGCACCAAGGGAAATAGTGGTCACATCAAAGTTGAAAGTAATAAAGATTAAACATTAAATCCATTAAGAAAGTAAAATCTCCCACCTAAAATTAGACAGTTCCTTGAAAAGAGAGAAAAAAAAAGGGTGAAAATGGTACTTCCATAAACAATTTTTCGTTTTGATTCCTTGGGCAGTAAAATATTTTAAAGTGTATATATATGGGCTTGCGCTTGGACAAATACATTTATAGCAATCTCGCCCTTAAACTCACATGGAAATAAAGGAGAGATGGAAATTCAACATTTTAGCCATAATCATCCTCTGGTTTTCAAGGAAGAGCGGGGCCATGAAAGTGATGAGAAGGTTTATTGCTATGCGCAGGGGCGGAGCTAGCAAATATTTATTGGGGGGGCCAAAGGTTAAAAAAATTAAAAATTAAAAATTTTTAAAATTAATATATTGAACTTAATCATTAATAATCAAAAGATTTATAATAGACAATAATTTTATACAATATGTAAATCAAAAGAAACAAAAAGAAAAAAACTTATAATACTATTCTTGAAAAATTTTGTTCGATAATGGTAATATATTTTTTAATATAAAAAATTAAATTATTTATAAGAAACTTATCATTCATTTTGTTTCGAAGTCATTTTTTTCTCGATATAAACGACTAAAAAATTAATATAGTCAACATACAATATTCTTATTTTATTATATTTAAGTTTATAATATTAAATATTAAACTATAATGCATATAATATAAATAGTTAAATATAATATACAAAATTTATAACATCTTTTTATACTCAAGATAATTTTCTTTCAACTAAGTATAAAATGTAAAGCACATTAAAAACATATACTCAAGATAATTTTTGCTTGTACAATTAGGATTAATAAAAAATAATATATTAGTAAAATTTTAAACAACAACCAATAATGTAACACTTGAATTTATATTTGAGAATTACATATACAATAATTTTTAATTTTTAAAAATTATAATCATTAAAAATAAAATCCACATAACAAAAAAAAAATCATGACAAGTAAGAGATATAACTTATATAATAAAAAAATATATAGTTGATGATTCATAGAAATTTAAAAAAGAAAATCTATAGAAACTTAAAATATATAAGCAAATAGAATATAATTGAAAAAATAAATAAATATAAATAATAATAATAATAATATAAATAAAAAATTAAATAAAAACTTTACCTTTTTATAATTTCATAATACAAGGATAGAAAAAAAAAGAGAGAAAGATGAGTGGAGAAACTAAAAAAATTAAAAAAATTTAAGAATTTGAATAAAATTGAATAAGATTTGTAAAGTCATTTAATTATTTTTTAATTATATTAATTATTTAATAAAAAATTATTAAAAAATATATAATATATAAAAATTTTCAAAATTTTTGTGGGGTTGCAAAAGGACGCTCCGCCCCTGGCTATGCGCGTGGGGAGGTGATGTCGGGTCCAACGTATAGCTGCGTGGCATGCGGGTTTCACCTCGACAAGAACTGCGCCGGGGCACCTTTACAGATGAATCACCCCTTTCACCGCAACCACAGCCTTGATCTTACGATATCGTCATTTGGTAAATTTTGGTTTAATTGTAATTTCTGCGACAAAAGATGTGACAACTTTGTTTATCTTTGTTCTATTACTTGTAAAGTAAGGCTTCACATCAAGTGTGCTCTGTTTACATATAGCATTGTTAAAAAGAATATTGGAGGACTTCAACATATTGCCCGTAAAGACCCGTTGATCTCTACTGAAAATCCTTCTGTAAAACTCAAATACACCCATTGCTTTGTATGTTGGACACCATTATTAGATTCTCCATGCCTTTCTCTTGATTGTGGATTTTACCTGCATAAGAAATGTGTTGAGCTGCCCTTTGAAATCAATGACCTTTGCCACCACCAACATTCTATTTTGTTACAGTTTAATAGTGATAGTCTCCCGTGCAAGATATGCCAAGAAACCCAATTCAAGGGATTTGTTTACTGTTGTTCAATGTGCAAGGTTGCCCTTCATATTGAATGTGTGTCACCATCACCTTTTATTGAAGATTGTAGTCATGAACACTCATTCACTAGGTGTTTAAGACGATTTTCATTCATTTGCGGTGCATGTGGCATGTCAGGAAATTATGCTTCTTATATTTGCTCGACATGTGGCCTTCCAGTCCACAAGAATTGCATTTCATTACTGCATATCATCAAAAGCATATGGCATCACCATCCTATTTTCCAGCATTATTTTCTAGTAGAAAATGAGTGTGGAATATTGGAATGTGGAATTTGTCATGAGGAGGTGAACAAAGAGAATGGGAGTTACTGTTGTGCTGAGTGTAAGTTTATTGTCCATGTGAAATGTGTTCTAGAGGATACTGATTTTTATTATGAAATTGAGTCAAAAGATGTTTATGAGAAGCTTAATGAAAATCCAACGCTGGTGGATCCATCCTTTCTTGTCATTAAAGAGATCAAACTTGGAGAAAATGTGATACATACAGAAACAAAACATTTCAGTCATGAACACAATTTAGTGTTATATGATGAAGTAAGGGATGACAAATGCTGTGATTGTTGTAGTCTACTCATCGAGACTTCTTTTTATCATTGTTCAGAATGTGATTTTTGTCTCCGTAAATCATGCGCTACGTTACCCAGGGAGAAGCAATTTCCGCCTTTTCCTGAGATTTCCATTATGCTTACTCCAAATTGCTTTTTCATTTGTGAACTCTGTGGGTCCAATCATACTGGTTTTGCCTATAAAGCCAGCGAAGACTCTTTCAGCAAGTATGTTTGCCTTCAGTGTGGTGAATTTCCTTTGTCCTGCACTAGTCAAGGACACAAAGAGCACCTCCTTCCCTTTTACCCCAAGTATAATGGGCAGTGCAATGCTTGTGGTGACAGTATTAATGATGAGACAGCATATAGATGCAAGGGTTGCAATTTTAATTTGCATCTTAAATGTACTCGGCTACCACAAACAGCTAGGCACAAATGTGATGAACATCATCTCACGCTCACATACCACGAAGATAATGATTATTTAGTGTCAAACCTTGCTCTATAAAGTAATTTCAATGTCATTCACATGCTCGATAGAATGTCTGCATATTAAGGAAGTCTTGAGAAATCGTTAAAAGACGATATTACCCCTAGAAGTACGGTTAAGTTGATTATACCTCGAACAAGATAAAATCGAGGTCTTAAAGATGAAATTGAGAATTTCATAGTTCAAGGATGACTCAAAATGGTAATTCGGAGTTCGAGAATTAATTTGGAGTCAATCAGGAAAATTGATCGATTATGGGCAAAATGATCATTTTGCAATTTGAGGACAAAATGAGAATTTTTAGAAAAGATTTTCTTAGCCCCATTTGATATGTTTGAGTATGATATGAGTATTGAAGTACAATTGGAAGATTTAGCAGTGAAAAATATGAGTTTTCAGTATTTTTGGAAAATAGGGGCAAAATGGTAATTTTACCACCTGAAATCGAAAATTGAATTTTCGAAAGGATTTTGATCAAATTAAATTATTTGGAGTGTGATATGAGTATGAGGAGTGAAAATTATGCATTTTGGCAAATTTTCAATTTTTGGGGTAAAAAAGTAATTTTTAAAAAGTTCGAGGGTAAAAGTGTAATTTTGAAAAATTTACTCCACCAAAACTTTGGAAAAATCTAGAAATTTCATCTAAGACTTGGATAAGTCAAGGGAAATGAATGGTGGAGAAAGAAAGTCAAAATGATGACTATTGAATAAAAAATTTAAAATGTGTTAAAATAAAATAATATTATTTTAATGGCTTAAAAAGGCATAAAAAAATCAGCCCATCTTCCCGAAAATTCGGCTAAGACCAGAAGAGAGAGAGAGAAAACAAAAATAAACCCTAGAGTGAGAAAAATCAAGAAAAAGTAAGGAAATTCAAGGGAATCAAGAATAAAAAGGTAAGGTTTTTCATTTCTAACTTAATTTCTACCTTACCCATGCAATTTCCCTTATTTTCCATGGTTAAATTGCATATTTTCATGGTGATTTCATGGCTGGTCCAATGGGTTTAGAGAGAGAAAGTTGATGGAAATAATTGATTTTGAAGTATGTTAGTCAATTTAGTTAGTTATACATGTCTAGGTAGAAAAACAACAAGAAAAATTTTGTTTCCCCCTTAATCCTTCATAGACTGAATTTCATAGTGAGTTTATTGAAAATGAAATGAGTTCATTTCAAGTGAAGTTGTTGAGAATTGATGAATTGTGGGATGAAAAATCAAATAGGAAAAATTTTAGTGAAATTCCACCTAGTATAGCTGAAATTTTCATGAATAATTTTGAAGGTAATTAAGCTGAATTTTAGGTTATTTGGCATGTATTTGGTGATATTTGATGAATTATGGAGTTAGAAAATTAAATGAGAAATTTCGATGTAAAAATTAAAATTTTTACCCACTAGGGGTAAAAGCGTAATTTTTGGTCCGGACTGATAAATTGGACCAAATTCACAGTCATTGAGGTATTGTGGATATAATTGGATAATTGAAATTGAAATGGATGAAATTGGAGTTGAATTGGGGATTTTAGGAATTTACACCGTGTATAGGCGAGTTAGGTCGGACACTGCAATTAAGCGATTGTCCTAACATTTCAAACCCTATCTAGTGCATACGCATGGATAAGAGCCTGAAATAATTTATGATATATTGACACAATTTATTGAATTTTGTGTCATGGATTATGGATAGGTGGTGAGTCAATTGTTTCGGATAAGAGACTGCACCCGAAGGCAGAGGATATGAGTATTTCTACTCCTAATATAGTGAGTAAACTTACTATCGTCTTAATTATCTAGAGTATTTTTATTTAATTGTGTAATTTTATGAAAAATGGTTTAATTGAAAAATTATTGTGTTTTATGGGAAAAATATGATTTTATAAAATAATTTTACAAATTTCTGAAAATTGAATAATGATTTTAAAAATAGAGTAATTGGAGACCCACACTGGGATTTGTGTTGTTTATCCATGATTTTAAATTAAATAGCTTATGATAAATGTGAGCATGAATGGTTGTTTTTATGATTTGAAAAATATGTGAACTGCTTTAATTTGCCTTGAATGTGTTATGTGGGCCATGTCATGCTATTGTGATTTTTTATGGATTGGTGGATAATTAAAGTGGGCATTGTAGTGACGGGAGTTCTGTGGGCCAGCCTATTTAGAGGGTCATGGTTCCCATTTATTGAGCTTACCTCGTTCGGAGAGGCGCGTAGGATAACTCTCGAGGTAGGATTTGAGTACACTTCACGTCAGCCACCTCGTGAAAGTAAGACTCAGCTAACGCCAAGGAACGGCTGTGTTGTCAGAGGTAAAATATGTTTGTTTGTGTGTGACGATAAACAGCCTTGGCGGTCTCGATAAAGATTCCTTCGCGGGGTATCCCCGAGAATGGATTTTGGCACGGGCCAAGTAGCAAAAACTTGGAAGAGGAAAGCAGAGAGCCTTCGTAAGGCAAGGCGAGATGCACTTCTAACCGAGTATTCCAATAAGCCAAGTGTTTGAAAAGCTCATAAGCCATATTGAGAAATTAATTGAAAAATAATTGTTTATATGGGTTGGGATGAATTTCCAAGTTGTGAAGTGTGATTTGCGAAGGGATATTTTTATTGTCTCCTATTACTCGGCTTTAGATTATTTTGATGATGTCTGTCTACTCACTGAGATTATATAATCTTACCCCTTCTTTCTATAGATTTTTCAAACTCAGGACAATTTGTTGATAGTCGATTAAGACGAGAATTAATCTTGGAGTTGCATTCTAGAAAGTAAGGGTTCATAGCCCTACATCTTCTTAGTCAGTTAGGGGGGGCTCACGTGTCACTGGAATTTAAAGTTCATACCCTGGTTCACGGTATGATAGTATATGTAAATTTATTTTGTTTTTACGCTGTAAAAAATTATTTTTAGATATTTATGAAAATATTGTTTTATAAGAAATTAGAACATTTTATTGAATATTTATGGATATATTTAAATAGTTAAAATTTTACTTCAAACAAATGTTTTAGACCTCTATAATTATTTTTAACTATGAAATATGTGTTTTCTGCTCGCATGTTACATTTTTAATCGAGTTCGGAAAAAACAATTTTACTAAAGGTTGCTCACAAGGGAGATGAAAAACCGATACGAAAGCCTTGCGAGGTCTCGAGGGGTATTTGGGAAATTGAATGTCTGTCGAGACATCGTGGTGGTTGTCACGGGCTCGATGGAAGTTCCGGGTCGTGACATTTAGAGCATCATTATTGTGACATTTGTGAAAAAAGAAGAAACCCCAACATTTGGTTTTATCATTGTACAATCTGTGACAAGTCAGCTCATCTCAAATGTGTTCTTGGAGATTACCCATTTATCAAGCTCGGGAGAAGGATCTTCATAGAAACAAATCATCCACACTCTCTTGTTTTTGTGAAAAAGGTTTATCTTGACCCTGAATGTTGTGCAGAATGCAACTATATTATCCATTGGAGTTGTAGCAAAAAAGGCTCAGACTTTATTGAATTGGCACAGTAAATTGTTGTTCTGATGGCCATCAAAGAAAGAGGTTGCTGATGATCTCGACCAAAAATGAGATTTCTTCATCGGGTTGCTTTTAAATTATTCATTCTCTTTTATCGTTTAAACTACTCCGTAATCTTAATTATGTGATGTTTTACGATCTTTGTTATTCTTTGAAAGTAAAAATAATTTGTGATCATATTTGTATAAGTGAACATTTTCTTGTATATTTTATGATTCTCTGTTGTTTGGCTAAAGTAATTGATCTGTTTGCTATTGTAAAACCCGACCCGATAAATACATGTCATGACATACATGCAATGAACAACGTGTTTGTATGTTAGGAAAGTCTCAAAGAATAGCTAAAACCCGGTATTGTACCAAATGGTACACTTAAGTTGATTTAACCTCGAACTAGTTCAAATAGGAATTTTAAGATGAAATTTAATATTTCACAGTCCAGGAATGACTTAAAATGATGTTTTGGAGTTCGAGGGTTAATTTGGGATGAATTTGAAAATTTTGATGTCTAGGGGCAAAATCGTCATTTTGTCACCCAAGATAATAAATTGACCATGGAGTGAAATTTTTGATCAATATTGACTATTTGGAGTATAATTTGATGATAAGAAGTAAAAAATTTCAATTCCGGTAGTTTTCGAAACATAGGGGCAAAACGGTAATTTTACCACCCCAGGGGTAAAATCGTAATTTTCACCACTCAAAACTTGTCAAAATCTTAGGATTTATATATATTTGGTATGAATAATCATGGTATTTTAAGTGGTGAAAAATCGAAGTTTAAAAGACAAAATTTAAAAAACGAGCCCACGAAAAAGTGACACATGGCACTTTTAATGATTTAATATTATTTTAATAAAAAATCAGTCAATTTAAACCCCTCAGCAGGTGAAGCATGACCCTAAGGAGAAAATAAGAGAGAAAATAGAGAGGAAAGGAAGAAAAGAGAAAAACCAAAAGAAAAGTTGGAAATTCAAAGGGGAATTCGCAGTTTTCACCTGTTTTTGCGTCTAACGGTAAGATTTTTCAATTTTGGCTTGGTTTCTACCTTTCCCATACTTTTGTTTTCATTTTCCATGCTTCAAGAGAGAGATCACAAAATAAATCTAAGGGCTGGACGAAATTCAAGGGGGGCGATTTTGAATTTTTCAAGTTTCGATTCTTAGTTAAATCGGTAGTTTTGGATAGTTAAATGCATTTAGAAATGAAATTGGACATGAAAGCATGGATTTTCACCTTACCCACTCAAGGCTGAATGCTCAATGCTGCGCCATGTGATGAACTGATTTTTATTTAAATGGAATTGAAGAGAAAATGATGAAAAATGATTAAATGGCTAGAAAAACAAAGTAGAAAATTTACCGGGTGAATGTAACATTTTAATCGAATTTTTTAAAGAAGAAAGTGACCTGATTTTAGTGATTTCAGAGGGTTGTGAGCTGGTATTTGATGGTTAAAAATGTTGGAGAGAGAATGGGACGATTTAGAACAAAAATAGAGCTCGTTAGCAATTTATCGGGTAAAGTACCGAAAATAGGCTAATACCGCGTTTAAGCCGTTTTAGGCCGTTGCATTTCATACCATGCATTAATATGAGATTTAAATCAATTATATAGTGATTTAGCATAAATGTATTGAATTGTGTGATTTTTATAATTTATTAAGGAGGTGAGACATCCGGAAAAGGCAATGAGGTCATACCCGAGGAAACGTGACCGAGACGCTTTTTCTTTAAGAGAATTGGATTTATATGACCTGTGAGTAAATCTACTATTATTGTAAACTATCTAGAGTTATTTTTAAATGTTAATTATGGATTTTATACAAAGAACATGATTATAAAAAGAAAAGTTTTGGCTATATGCAAATAAATAGATTTAAATACAAATATTTTTGGATTATGTGAATACTTAATTTTTAGAAAAATTGAGTAGTTTGGAGGCCTTCACTTATGTTATAAATGACATTTTGATGAAATTGACTTATTAGATTGTGAGTATATGTGGTTGTATTATAAAATGTATTGGGAATAAATGTAAGCTGTTTTTACTATGCAGGCTGGGTAAATAAATAAAAGCCACGTTATACTGTCGAAATTTTATTAAAATTGATGGGTTTAGTCACTGCAGTGGCGGGTTTCTGTGGATCACCTATTAGAGGGGCATGGTAAACCCGGTTATATAGTTACTCCAGTTGTAGAGGCGAGGAGGGTAACTCCCGGGGTAGTGTTAGAGTTCACTTCACGTAGAACCCACTCGTGAATGTGTAACTCGGCCAACGCCAAGGAACGACTTGTTTTCAAAACTAAAACGTGTTTAATATGTAAATGTCTTGACAACCTTGGCGGACTCGGTTAGATGCCTCGGCCAAGGTATCCCCGAGGACTAGTTTTGGCTTGAGCCATGATTTTAATAAAAGTCATAAGCCTTAACAATTGTTTTGATAAATTATAAATATTTCTTGATTTAAGAAATAAAATGAAACTTTATGAAATGGTTTGTAATAGCTATTTAAATTTGCCTCCATTTTACTTACCTTTAGATATTTATGATAATGTTTGTTTACTCATTGGGATTGTAAAATCTCACCCACCTCCTGTCCAAATATTTCAGGCCCGTGGTAGCTTGTAGATACCAGACTTTGTCGAGGACTACCGTAGATCGTCTTACGACGACAGATAGTAGGTTTACTGCCATTGTCGTATTTGTATAGTTATGGGCCCACCGGTCATTGTAATTATTATTGTACATTATGACTTTGTAACTTAATGTATGTATAAATTTGTTTTACTTTCACGCTATAAAAATTACTTATACGCATGTCTATAAAAATTATTTTATAAGAAAATGGAATATTTTTATCAATATTTTTGAATAGTAAAATGTGACTTTAAACCCTTGAAAAAGAAGGTTTCGGACTTCCGATTTCAAATCCGATTTCAGATTATGTATTCTGGATGCATAAACTATATTTTTACCAGATTTTAATATTTTCGCCAAAAAATGACTAAAATACCCCTGTGAGTCAAATTTTATATTTTAATTTATTTAAGCCAGAAATGAGTTGTAAACCCTCGAAATGAGATGTTTGGAAAGAATTACTCACAGGGAAGGCTATAAACTGGTACGTAAGCCTTACGGGGTTCCGGTTGGCATTTCGAATAATGAGTGTCAATTGGGACGTTGTGGCGGTTGTCATGGGCCCGAGGGAAGTTCCGGGTTGTGACAGCTATGATCACTTGAAATTTGAAAAGATATCTTCTTATTTTATGGTGATTCTAACACAATTGAGCTGTTACAATTTTACATGCTTCAAAACTATTGCAGACATTTTCTTTTCTTTTTCTTACTTTTCTTGAGTCGACTAGCTAACTAGACTATAGCATGCTTCAAAGTTGGATTTGAGGAAATGAACAGTAAGAGGGAAACCCCATTTCTCCTTAATTTCTACTCTTTCTATTCCTTCCTCTCTTTTACTCTCACTAATTAAACACAGTCTTTATGGGAATAGTTGCAATTTGTGAAATAAAATATTTGATAAGGTTGTTTCTTCAACCTTCGCACCAAATTAAATGTTCTTTTTTTCACTTGAGATTGCAGACAATTTGGGAAAGCGAAAATAAGATAGTTAAAGGAAAGAGAAAGAGCATTGACACCCTTTTATAAAATTAAAGGGAAAGGAAGGAATAAAGTTAAGGGACATTAACTTGTAAATATTAAAAGCACTTGATTATTTGACTCATTGCTTAGTACATGATCTCTTATCAAAATAGCAGCATTCAAATCCGTTTCTCTCAAATAAAAAAAAAAACTTGTAAACATTACCAGGAATTTGTAAATCTCATTAAAAAAAATCTTATAACCTTATTAAACAAGAATCTAAAGTAAAAACCTCGTAACATCTGCTTTATGATTCTCACCTTTGTCCTATTGTTGAATCTTATTAATATGTGGTTTATCTACTTTAGATAAAAACCGTGCAACATCTACTTTATGGTGCTAGCCTTTGTTCTATTGTTGAATCTCATTAATATGCAGTTTATTTACTTTAGTTAGAAATTAAATAGCTCTAATTGCATTGAAAAGACATTTTTCAATTCAATTGAAGATATTTAATTATTTCTTATTTTAGATAAATTTCAAAAATTTAATTTTGAGTAAAAAAAATTCTAAAACTTAGGGGTTTCCAGTACATAATTAATTAATTAGTACAAGATTTTGAAAGTAAATCTTAGTTAAGGCAATTGTAGTGAAACTTTATCCATCTTCTTCTAAAACAGTAAATATGGCTACTTATTCTTCCTTATTTCAAAAGTTCATGAATACCAAAAGTTGGAGCATCTTAACTTAATGTTACTTTTGAAAAGTAAAAAAAAAAAAAAGCTCTCACCTTTTGTTTTTAATGAAATTTCTCATATATATATATATATATATATTAACACACTATTAATTGTTGATATAAAATTTTATAGGCATGAATCATGAAATTAGTCATTTTTATTAATATCAAAATGTATATGTATTATGTACTTCGAATTTTAATTCGAGATAGATACTGACATGTCCAGCTATGATAAAGCTTGGATACGTAACATGTTAATTTGTTTATGTTGTTTTTGATAATTAATTGACATCATTTACTCCATACTCCATAGAGTGTGGAATAGTTGTGAATAAATTTTGGTTTTGCTTTTTGAAAAATCCTTAAATTGGAGGCATTAACAGTAATGCACTTTTATATTCAAAACTCAACTATCAGAATACTATATTGATTAGTTTTGACACTTTAAATATATCAACAATATAAATTATTTACAACATTTTTATTTTAAAAGTATTGTATACTTTTCTGTTTTCCTTCCAGAGTAGATTATATATACCTTTTATTGTATTTTCTATAGTAGCCTTACATAGATAAGTAAATTCTATAGCATCCAAATATTGAGACTCACTAACTTTTGTAGAAATGTGCATTAATATGAGATTTATGAAATTCTTCAAGAGAAGGAACATTCATTTATCTTTATTGAAAAATAATTATAGTGACCTCTAAAGCTTTGATGGCTCCTGGTTTCCAAAACAATTCAATTAGATTCAATGTATGGTTGTTTAAATTGTAGATTTTTTTTTTCTTTTTTTGCACCCAATATACATTTTGGCTGTGTAAATTATAGCCATTGTACTCTTGTGATTTTGTCCGTTACATATCTTGTTGGGACAATGAGAAACAATACTTCTAAAGTTGTCCTTGACGAGATAATTCATCCATTAGATCTTGAGATTTCAATTTAAAAATCTCGTGTTTGAATCCTTAAACGAACGACGTGAGATTTATAGAATCAGAGAGGGTTACTTCTTATTGCATAGTTTAAAATGATATGTACACATTAACAAAAAAAAAAAAAAAAGGAAAACACTCTAAAATTTTGAAAGTAATTACTGATGCTCCCTCCAATTGTATGCTAAGAAGGTAAAAAATGAAAAGGAAAATCAGATAAGGAAAAGAGAATGAGAATAGTTTTTTTTTTTTATTAAAGGAAAAGATTAAAGAGAAAGAGAAAGAGAATATTGATACCATTCCAGGAGACCACGAAACAATAAAGGGATAAAGAATGACTTATTAAATAGGAAAAACAAAAGAAAAAAAGTACAATATCTAGTGTGAAATTTAGTTTCATTGTATTTTTTTTTTTGGAACAAGAATCTAATTAACATGCCTTTCATTTACTTTGATGGGAAATTAAATAGCTCCAATTGCAAAGGAATTAAAGGCGTTTCTCAATTCAAATCGAAGGTCGTTGATTATTGTTTTATTTCAGAAAATTTTTTAAAATTTTTTTCATTAGATAATTCAATATAATCCAAGATATTCAATGTAAATATTTAAGGTATTATATAAATATCTTATTTATATAGAGAAAGTGTAGGTAGATCAACTTGGGTGGAAAAAAACATAAAAGGAAAAAATAATGAAAAAAAAGAAGAAGAAAAAGTAAGTAAAAAAAAGAGAAAAAGAAGAAAAATAAAATTTTACTTTACTTTTTTCAAGTTTATCTTGTCTTTACATTAATTATTTAGATCAATAATCAATAACGTGTGATTTTCTTCATAGGAATCATCCTTCAAGATTTTAAAGAATATGTTTCTTTCTTAATTAGTTTCAATTTTATCATACGAGTAAAAAAAAGAAAACGAATATGAGAAAATATTATCACGATACATAAATTTTGAGAGCAGAAGTTTTCTTTTTTGTTCTTTTACTTTTCAAGAGTAATTAGCCTTTAAATGCTGCACCTTTCCTTCCCTTCAAAGTCAAGCCATTCTTTTTATAGTTATTAAATATAGATTTTCGTTTTAAGGGCAGCAATAGGCATTTACTAATGCTTTTTGGAAGGAGATAAATTGTTTCATTTCAAAATGTAATTAAATTATATATCTCTTTCAAATTTTCAGTGGAGATGCTGATGTGTCCTCTTCATAGAGAGTTTGGGGGTTCCTATTAATTGGTGAGACCATATACACTTATACATTACGAAATAGATGTACATAAATTCTTGGTTTTAATTAGAAATATTATTTTTTTTCTTTACAATAACCAAAATATTTCACTATCTTTAACATTGCAGCTTAGTATTCAAATTCAACTCATACTTTTTACTTTTGATCAGACTTAAAGTAAAATATTAATATGTTCTTTACTCACAACATATTTTATTTTACTTTAGGCATCATGGTAGACAGTGTTAATTAATTAGAGGAAAAAGTAAAGATGAATTTAAAGATAAAGATGGAAAGAGATAGGAAATGAATCTCCTATTTAAAAATTAGATTGTTATTTGTTAAAAAACAAAAAACAGAGAGAGAAAGGAAATAAGAGTAAAAATTCCTGTTAGAACACTAAACTGAAAAATTTAGAAATTAGTTTCAAGACGTATATTAATATCATTGTCCTTCAGGTTTTATTTGCCCCTACTTATAGTGTACAAAAGAGTTACTGATATATAAATTTTCAAAATACAATGAAATTCAGTGATTGATGATGTTTTGTGTTGGCGAAATTAATCCATTGAGCATCCACCAGAATATAATAAAATTATCAAACTTCTATAATATTTTTTGTAGGAAAATAATATAGAAGAATACTTAGAGAATGTTTGAGAAATGAAGGAAAGATGTTTCTAACTTCTTATGTACGTTCTATTGGTAAAAAAGATCCTCTTTTATAATAGAGACAAACAAAACAGCAGCATTGATGTGCGTACGAGAAGGAATAAAAGGACATAACTTAAATGACACGGAAGAGTGTCATACAACTTGAGCAAAAGACGTTAAAACGGTTTATACATCCTTCGTTTCACTATAGCTAAAGTAAAGATACAAAACGACATAAAGACCAACATTTTAACGTATTAAAAGAAAAGAAACGACACCGTATAAAATATTCCATATTCAATCTTTAATCTTCAGTTGGTTCCTGCCAAGTCATTCACCAGCTTAGAAATCACTTTCAACACAGCCCCATGATTCTTAATCTGGTGAACTCCCAGATATGTTCTTAGATATTCAAATATTTATTTTCACAAACTTTTAGTGAATATATCAACTAACTGCTTTTCTATATTGCAGTACTTCACCTTAATCTCATTTTCTTTCACGGCCTCCCTCTATGCATGATATTTGACCCTTATATGCTTGGACCTACCATGCTGTTTAAGGTTCTTAGCTATGATGGCAACAGATACATTGTCAACATAAATGAGTGTACTTGTTTCTTGCTCTAAACCCAAGTCAAGCAATACTTTCCTCAATCACATTGCATGATTGGTAGCAGTAGCACAAGCAATATTCTGCTTTAATTGTGGACTGAACCACCATCTGCTATTTTTTTCAGTTCCAAGCAAAAATAGCACTACCAAAGGAGTAACAAAAATTCCTGTACTCTTAGAATCATCAAGAGAACCAGCCCAATTACTGTCACTGTAACGACCCTTTCCCGATCGTTACCGGCGTCTGAGACCTTCGAGAATACCCGTCAAGCCCCGAACAAGCCTATCTATAATTACCCGTTAGCTAACTATATACAATCATCATTTCATATTTATGCACAAGCATTATACTTTCATAACATGAAATGAAACATACATATACTTATTTATTCAAACTTTAAAGCATTTAATCATAAGTTTATACATTGAAATTCACAATATTCAATTATTTACTTATAAGAATTTATAACTTAATAAATAAAGTATTACGACTCGACCTCTAACAGCGGAGCGACTCGGGATAAAATGCTAAGAGATGCCTTTACTTATCCACAGTGGACCGAACATGCTGATGATTACACGCTAGGTTGATCCCTGTATGCAAAAGGGAAAAATGAGGAGTGTGAGTCTCACAGACTCAGTGATCATCGGCTCCGTGAGTAGGACGTAGATGGGAAACAAGCAACTAACTGATCATTTGAATAGTAAATCACAAGATTATCGAAATTAAAATTTAATTGAAATGGGGGTTTGTGCATTATAAAAATGATTGCGGTAAAATCACATGCAGCATTTAATTATTGCAAAACGATGCCGAAAACAGGTGTAGTAACTCAATGAGAAATCACCGAAAATATGACTTATCGTCAAAATACGAATAATGATATAAAAGTATGCAGGCTCCCGAAACATGTGGCCTATAAACAAATCAAATTATAAATCACGTAAACCAATACATAATTGTTAAATAAGCCTTGAAAGCTTTTATTTAAATAAAGGGAGCTGTGGAGAAAATATTAAGTCTTCACCATGCATAAAAATATGCGTCGAAAAATTTACAATGCTTTCGAGTAGGAAAACATAATATCAACACGTGGACCCACTTCCACGTACTAATAGTCCGGGAGCATCGCTTCCACCGGATTCCCATATGCCATGGCAGTCTCAACGATGTTGGCCGACATCGGAGAATCAAGCGGTTGCAACCGCGTATATCGTCTGTGGCCTTGCCACGTATATCACAGACCATGGCCCCAGCCATGTCTAACAGCCCGTCGGCGACCCAAAAATTTCTCTAGCTAGAGCTCACTCGTGCACGAGGGTCACACTTAACCGATGTGACATCCGGCCTACTCTCGACGCAATCAATTTGTCAAAAACGTTTTTCAAAATCATAACAAGTTTCTCGAGACTATTTTCTTAAATTCTTTAAAATCAAAATTCTTATAAACCGATAAATTTGTTTTCCACGTTATTTGTCCTGGTGTAAGTACTTATATAAAATCGAACTTAAACAGGATCTCAGAAGCTTTCGTAAAACAAATTAGTTAACAAATGCATTTACTATGCATATCACATAAAAATTATAAGGCACAAGGTTTTGATGCTAAACGGTGCGAAGGGCTCGTTTCCCGATTTTCAAAATATTTTACGTATAATATACATACATATATAGTCAAAACAATTCTAAAAATAATTTTGCACCCACATTTCCTAAAATTTCTACCAGCACATGCTATTCACAATTTTGCATCGAAATTAAAATATTCATACATAGATACTATTACGAAAATTTTAAAGTTGACACCCCCTACTCACCTTGAAATAACGGGATATTATATCGCTATTTCTACTTGTTGATCGCTCATTAATCCTTCTAGCACGCCACTATCTTCACTTTAGCATTTCCTACCAACAGTTCAACTCAATATATTCAGTGCATCAATCCCATTTCTATTTCTCATCCCATTATGTATCCAAATTCAATTGACTCCCATCTTAATACATTTTTACTTAATTTACTTATACTCGTTGCTCATGTAATTCCTTAGATTATAACATCGACAACTTATTTATGATGTCACGTGCCTACTTCAACCTTTCTAAATAACTTCTGCCCAAATCCATTTTATATTTCCATAATATTAACTATATTTACGGCAACCACAATAATTTCAAATCTACTTAATTATTTTCCAATTTCCATCCACAGTATTCCACCTTATTTCTTCCAAATTAATATACCATTCAACTTGACTCTTTTAACCAATTTATGCAAATAAATTCCTCCTACAACAATAATTCTTCGCAATGAATCATTTCAAAATTTCTTAACTACACTTAATCACCATTCGTCAATTTCATATTTTTTTCTTTATTTTAATCCTATAAGACCTCATAAAAGAATTTCTTTTTATTGTATTAAAGCAATTTAAATTTTAATTCAAATCACTAATAACTAAAATTTAACTAAACAAGTGGGCTAAACCCAAATAATCCAACTTCATAATAAGCCCCAATAAATAGTAAGGAAATTTTTACCTATTTGGGCTAGCTTGGCCCAAACCCAAGTCTCCATTTTTCTTCACTTTCTCTTTCTTTTTTTCTTGTTCCAGCTGATCGGTTTTTGCTTTCACTTCCTTCTTGTCCCAGCTGGCCTTCTCATGAACCAGCACCCATGGACAACACACGCTCTTCCTCTCCCTCACATCACTGGCGGCTTAAAGTCCTCTCTCTACTTCCACCGTTGTTAGCTCCAGGTTAGCCCAAAGAACTCTAATTTTTCTCTCTTTTTATTCAACCATTTTGTCACCAAAACCAAGCTCTCTTTCTTCTCTCTCTTTTTTTTCCAGCCATCATAACCCAGTTCTATCTCTTTTCCTTTCTTTCTCTTTTCTCTCCTTGGTCTAGCCTAATTCCTTCTCTCTTTTTCTTTCCTTTCTTCCTTCTCTCACTCAGTTTCTTCACCATTCGATCCTTTCTCTTTCTTTTTTTTTTCTTCTTTATTCTTCTTTGGCCGACCACTCTCCAGATTTTTTTTGCCTTCTTTTTGACTATCCTTTTCATCTCTTTTATTTCTTCTCTTGCTTCCCTCCATGTGGTCGGCCCCCACCCATTCAAATCTAATCACACTTTATTTTATTATTTTTTTTCTCCTCCATTGTCCCATTTGCTAACCTCTACTTCATTCTTTAATTTGTGTTGACTTTTCTTGCCTTCTCTTTACTTGGCTAGACCCCCACCTTACGGGGTGTTACAATCTCCCCCACTTAAATAGAATTCGTCCCCGAATTCAGTTCAACGCTGATTCATTAATTCCACTATAGGCTCTTATTTCATTCCTTCCTTTATAAGGAATTTTTTTTTATCTACCTCGTTTAGTTTTAATCCTATTGGAATTCTTTACTTGTAATTATTATTACGTTTTTGAATCAAATTGGCGATACCCTTCATAATCATTATCACTTATTGTTTTGATATCAAGCGTGCGTCTATCTCCATCATTAACTTAAAACCATAAATCCCTCTTAATCAGACCAATTTCGATCACCTATTACATTTATATATACCTAATCACCCTCTTATTCCTTCGTTCATTGTCAAACGTCTCGACATCCATTCATTCATTTCATCCCTATACCTTTTTAGATAGTTTATAGCATCATAAACATGCCATATTCATTCTTATACACATTCTCAATGTTGGGGGAAAATTAATGTCTTTAACATCTCCACATACTTCACGTTTATCTTGCATCTATGTAACTCCTATCTTATCCATCTTTCCGTTAATTACACATCTAAAGATTCATACTTCTACATCATTTTTACTCTAATACAGTTCAATTTATGCGGAAAGGCAATTCACTTGTCAATATTCATCTTTAATTTCAATTCTTTCATTCACCATTTAATTCTTTTCGGTAGTTCTAATCTTTCATGCTTTAAAATTTATCATCATTATTATGACTTGGAACTATTGACCATCCTTGACAAAATTAGACTCTCTTTTTTTTTTTGACCCAATTCGCCAATATTCACCTTATAATACTATCACTATTTGTTCTCCATCCATCGCACTATTGCCGTATAGAGAATTTAGTATAATTATGAAATGACTCCTTATTTATTCTTGCATCACAATCATATGATCCCATTTTAACTATTGTTCCAGACTTCTCTTCATAACCACATGGTTCAATTTTTCTAATAATATCTCTTATCATTGTACGTTTACATAATTCTTCAGACATAGTGTGTTGAAAACTAAATTTACTAAAAATAGTTTTTCACTTCCATTGTTTACATACGCAACCCCACATATGCATACATATATTTTTATCTTCAACATCAACATTCATCACCGGTGTAGGGACTCTTATCAGCTATATTCGAATCGAATTCCCTTTTTACTTTACTTTTATCATTTTCGACACTTCTAATTTATCCTTCTTTTTCACTTCCATATATCATAGTTAGTCTACGAACATCAAAATATAATCAATGTCCAATTCACTCTTTGGACATTTAAGTTATCATTCAACTTACATTCTACCATACTTTATCCTTCATGTAGTCCATATGAACTCACTTTATGCCGATGCACCACCTCTTTAAAAATGGCCTACGAAATATACACCATGAAAAGACTGAAGTGGCACATAATTGTAAAACAAATGGATAGGAAAATAAGTTAAATGCCATGGAATTCAAAGGATAGTGCTGATGATCAATTTGGTTATCGAGGCTATTAAAAAAATTTGGCAATGTGAAAAAGATAAACAATCTAAGGATAGAACAGTTTTGTAATGGCTTTTCTCCAAGCTTCCCGGAAGTCAATAGGAATCAATATAAAGATTATATTTCCTTTTCATAATTCTTTATACTAGCATATTCAAGATAAACGTAATGTCTCTTGTTGTTTGATCCTTAGATCAAGATTGATGGAAATGGATAAAAGGGCATGCTACTCGTGTAAGTGGGATTATGGAATGACAGTTAACCTAGGAAAAACTGCATTTCCCACTGCTTGTTTCTATTGTCATCAATGTTTAAATTCAGCTTAGGTAGCCAGTATATAATTATAGAGAAGACCTATGGTCATGAGTGATAGTGCTTCATTGATCAGAGATAGGGAGATCAAACAAAATGTGCTGACTACATATTTAAGAGCCATTGCCATTATAACAGGGTAAGCCTCTTAGCCCTTTCTATTTATTTTGTGATCGAATGATAGATTAGAATTTTAAGCAAAATATTTATTTGAAAATACAAGAGAGAATTTAAAAATACTTTTGGAGGTTATTCTACATAAAAAATATTATTTAAATTAGAGGTTTTAATTTCTCTCGGAGATTATGGGCTATAGGGATAGTTAATTTGGTTGATTGTTTCCAATTAGATGTTTATTGAGAGCTTTTATGGTTATACTAATTACTGTATTTAAGCTCAAATTCAAGTCAACTTTTATATATCTACAATGACCATGCTTATCTTATAACTAGCATTTTAGGATTAACTAACCTGGTTGCCAAGCTTAAAGACATAAATAGTCATTGCAATTTGTCTTAAATAAACCTTGATCATCGTTTTATGTTTGTTCATTGCTTCCATAGTTTTTGTGTTTAGATTTAAAATACATAGCTTGCAATACTCAATCTGTCTTTGAAAAGAAAATTGAAAAAAAAAGCACATCTGTAACATCTTTCAGCCTTAAATAAAATTCTTCCAGGTTTACTACCTCTCATGGTGACTTTTCAGGCTATCTGATAGACTCTCAGCAGACTAGTAACCTAATTTCTTCAGTAGCCCTTGTGGTATTAAAAAAAAAAAAAAGGAAGTTGTTTCCCTTAACTCACATCTTTTCAACAAAATTTAATCAGGTGTTGTTTTTTTTTTTTTAAATGTTTCCAAGTTCAAAGTAAAACTGAGAAACAGTGAACTTGTATTAGTATGAAGGTCTTGCGAATAACGTTGGTTCAATGACTAGTTTAAGGACATTCCCAAATCTCCTTCAAGATTTTTCATCTCAACAGCTAGTACGATTAAATATGCTATTAACCAGAGATAGAAGAAGTAACTAGTTGCATGTAGCGAATTACATTCCAAGGGGCAAAGAGCTATGTTTATCAAAAGTTACTGGACTATATTAGAAGAGAAGATATACAAAAATACCATTTAATGAGATACAAAAATGAGTTTAAACATGAACCAGCTGAGGTGAGAAAGGTGTAAGATAATGGAGGTAAGTTGTCCACCAAGTGAAAATCAAAGAAACTGAACTACTTCACCATTGTTCCAAATATAAGGTAGCACAACAGCAGGCTATTAGGACTTGATAGGATACTTTTGCAAGAAACATCTTCAAAAGTCAATAATAGGGGAAAGGTTTTTGTTTGGAAAGATATTTAGAATGCAAAATGCAGAGGAAGAATTGAGAGACAAGTTTCGTTATTTATCTTTTATACTTCCATCGTCTACATCCTTATTCATTTCGATATTAGTTACTTAAAAATTTAGATTCATGGGAGTCATATGCACCTCTTGCATTTTTTTTTTTTGAATTTCAATTTCTACATTAGGGGATTCTCATTAACCAGCTTCATTATTGGGATTACCTTCAATCGTCCTTGTATTATCCCTTTACACCAATATACCATTACTTTTCCTTTAACGTCTACACAGCAACTCTAATATTTATAAAACTTAATATAGATTTTACTTAAATGTCCCTCGACATTATCATCAATATCCAATTTCAACCTCGAGCTAATTCATGCACTAATAACTACAATTTAACATAGTTGCATGAAACCTTGAGATCTCATTGTCACTTAATTGAATTCAAAATCAGATCCATCTAAACTGCTATACACAAGTTTAGCCCATATACGCTTATAAAACATTTCGAAAGTCTAACACCATTCATATATGGGCAAAACAACTTAATGAACACAGTGCACTAATCTCCGTGCATGTGAGTATCAGTTTACATCTCCCTAATATTTAAATTTATAAACCTCGAATGGCTCTCAATAATCATTGTTTATTTCAGTCAAATTATACCCTTTATTTTTATTATCGAAATTCTCCTTTATATTGTCCTCAAACATCCCATAGTCATCAAAAAAAAAAATTTTTTTAATCATGGGCTCAAATTTTAACTCCACCAATTGAATGAGTTATTACGAACTTATTAGTCCAATTTCACTTTCCTCCACTTTTGGTTGGAGGGTATATCACCGCATCAGCCTTTCATTAAAAATATCTACTTAAAATATTTCCAACAGTAGCTCGTGTCTCGAGTGGCATCTCAAACCCAAACATCGACAATCATTTTTCACTATTTAATTTTCCTTTATAATTACACAAGGTGGTTTTCTAAGATATAAGAGTCTACGCAGCCTCCTGCTTATAATCGGTGCTGCAGTCACTGACTATAAACAAGACTCTACGTCGACCCCACTACTCCGCTGTTTGACACAAGAATATCCTAGGACACAAATAAACCTAGAGCTCTGATACCAACTTTGTAACGACCCTTCCCCGATCGCTACCGGCGTCCGAGACCTTCGGGAATACCCGTCAAGCCCCGAACAAGCCTATCTATAATTACCCGTTAGCTAACTATATACGATCATCATTTCATATTTATGCACAAGCATTATACTTTCATAACATGAAATGAAACATACATATACTTATTTATTCAAACTTTAAAGCATTTAATCATAAGTTTATACATTGAAATTCACAATATTCAATTATTTACTTATAAGAATTTATAACTTAATAAATAAAGTATTACGACTCGACCTTTAACAGCGGAGCGACTCGAGATAAAATGCTAAGAGATGCCTTTACTTATCCACAGTGGACCGAACATGCTGATGATTACAAGCTAGGTTGATCCCTGTATGCAAAAGGGAAAAATGAGGAGTGTGAGTCTCACAGAATCAGTGATCATCGGCTCCGTGAGTAGGACGTAGATGGGAAACAAGCAACTAGCTGATCATTTGAATAGTAAATCACAAGATTATCGAAATTAAAATTTAATTGAAATGGGGGTTTGTGCCTTATAAAAATGATTGCGGTAAAATCACATGCAGCATTTAATTATTGCAAAACGATGCCGAAAACAGGTGTAGTAACTCAATGAGAAATCACCGAAAATATGACTTATCGTCAAAATACGAATAATGATATAAAAGTATGCAGGCTCCCGAAACATGTGGCCTATAAACAAATCAAATTATAAATCACGTAAACCAATACATAATTGTTAAATAAGCCTTGAAAGCTTTTATTTAAATAAAGAGAGCTGTAGAGAAAATATTAAGTCTTCACCATGCATAAAAATATGCGTCGAAAAATTTACAATGCTTTCGAGTAGGAAAACATAATATCAACACGTGGACCCACTTCCACGTACTAACAGTCCGGGAGCATCGCTTCCACCGGATTCCCATACGCCATGGCAGTCTCAACGATGTTGGCCGACATCGGAGAATCAAGCGGTTGCAACCGCGTATATCGTCTGTGGCCTTGCCATGTATATCACAGACCATGGCCCCAGCCATGTCTAACAGCCCGTCGGTGACCCAAAATTTTTCTCTAGCTAGAGCTCACTCGTGCACGAGGGTCACACTTAACCGATGTGACATCCGACCTACTCTCGACGCAATCAATTTGTCAAAAACGTTTTTCAAAATCATAACAAGTTTCTCGAGACTATTTTCTTAAATTGTTTAAAATCAAAATTCTTATAAACCGATAAATTTGTTTTCCACGTTATTTGTCCTGGTGTAAGTACTTATATAAAAATCGAACTTAAACCGGATCTCAGAAGCTTTCGTAAAACAAATTAGTTAACAAATGCATTTACTATGCATATCACATAAAAATTATAAGGCACAAGGTTTTGATGCTAAACGGTGCGAATGGCTCGTTTCCCGATTTTCAAAATACTTTACGTATAATATACATACATATATAGTCAAAACAATTCTAAAAATAATTTTGCACCCACATTTCCTAAAATTTCTACCAGCACATGCTATTCACAATTTTGCATCGAAATTAAAATATTCATACATAGATACTATTACGGAAATTTTAAAGTTGACACCCCCTACTCACCTTGAAATAACGGGATATTACATCGCTATTTCTACTTGTCGATCGCTCATTAATCCTTCTAGCACGCCACTATCTTCACTTTAGCATTTCCTACCAACAGTTCAACTCAATATATTTAGTGCATCAATCCCATTTCTATTTCTCATCCCATTATGTATCCAAATTCAATTGACTCCCATCTTAATACATTTTTACTTAATTTACTTATACTCGTTGCTCATGTAATTTCTTAGATTATAACACTGACAACTTATTTATGATGTCACGTGCCTACTTCAACCTTTCTAAATAACTTCCGCCCAAATCCATTTTATATTTCCATAATATTAACTATATTTACGGCAACCACAATAATTTCAAATCTACTTAATTATTTTCCAATTTCCATCCACAGTATTCCTCCTTATTTCTTCCAAATTAATATACCATTCAACTTGACTCTTTTAACCAATTTATGCAAATAAATTCCTCCTACAACAATAATTCTTCGCAATGAATCATTTCAAAATTTCTTAACTACACTTAATCACCATTCGTCAATTTCATATTTTCTTCTTTATTTTAATCCTATAAGACCTCATAAAAGAATTTCTTTTTATTGTATTAAAGCAATTTAAATTTTAATTCACATCACTAATAACTAAAATTTAACTAAACAAGTGGGTTAAACCCAAATAATCCAACTTCATAATAAGCCCCAATAAATAGTAAGGAAATTTTTACCTATTTGGGCTAGCTTGGCCCAAACCCAAGTCTCCATTTTTCTTCACTTTCTCTTTCTTTTTTTCTTGTTCCAGCTGATCGGTTTTTGCTTTCGCTTCCTTCTTGTCCCAGCTGGCCTTCTCATGAACCAGCACACGCTCTTCCTCTCCCTCACATCACTGGCGGCTTAAAGTCCTCTCTCTACTTCCACCGTTCTTAGCTCCAGGTTAGCCCAAAGAACTCTAATTTTTCTCTTTTTTTATTCAACCATTTTGTCACCAAAACCAAGCTCTCTTTCTTCTCTCTCCTTTTTTTTTTCCAGCCATCATAACCCAGCTCTATCTCTTTTCCTTTCTTTCTCTTTTCTCTCCTTGGTCTAGCCTAATTCCTTCTCTCTTTTTCTTTCCTTTCTTCCTTCTCTCACTCGGTTTCTTCACCATTCGATCCTTTCTCTTTCTTTTTTTTTCTTCTTTCTTCTTCTTTGGCCGACCACTCTCCAGATTTTTTTTTGCCTTCTTTTTGACTCTCCTTTTCATCTCTTTTATTTCTTCTCTTGCTTCCCTCCATGTGGTCGGCCCCTACCCATTCAAATCTAATCACACTTTATTTTATTATTTTTTTTCTCCTCCATTGCCCCATTTGCTAACCTCTACTTCATTCTTTAATTTGTGTTGACTTTTCTTACCTTCTCTTTACTTGGCTAGACCCCCACCTTACGGGGTGTTACAGTCACAATACCTAATTAGTTACCACTTTCTTGCTTTAGATACTTTAAACCATAATCCACAATACCTTTAACACACCTTAAAATCTTCTTAGCTGCTGTGAAGTGAAATTCAAAAGGATTTTGCATGAATCTAGACGGTAAACAGGTGGCAAACATGATGTCTATTTTGGTTGTAGATAAATACAGTAAAAAGCCAATTATGCTTCTATAAGTTTTTCCACTTGCTTTTGCGTAATCATCTTCTATACAAAACTTTGCACCAGTGCGGAGTGAGGTGCTGACAAGCTTACATAGACTCATATTAAACTTCTTCCCAATATTTTTAGCATACCCTGTTTGATGCAAGAACACTGCATCGGTACTTTGTACTACTTCCATACCCAGAAAGGAAGTTATCAAACCCAAATCAGTCATTTCAAATACCTTCATCATCTGAGAATTGAAATCTATTACTGATTTTTCTTCTGGACCAGTGTTTAGAAGATCATCCATATACAGAGCAACAATGATGGATACCGCACCCTTTGATTGTTTCACATAGAGAGTAGACTCATTTACACTTCCTTGAAACCCATGGTCCCTAAAGTTCTCATTAACCCCGGTATACCAAGCTCTTGGAGCTTGTTTTAAGCCATATAGTGCTTTAATCAACTTGCTTACTTTGTCTTCAGACCCTGTCTGCACATATCTCTATGGTTGTTCAACGTATACATCATCTAAAAGATAGCCATTGAAGAAAGTTGTTTTGACATCTAGGTAATATATTTTCCATGTCTCCCTAGCTGACAAAGCAGCCACTTCAAAAAGTACAACCAGCAATACCTAGACAGATCATCACTGAACAGAAGAAAATATTTGCTGCCACTCAAGGAAGGGGTTTTCATGGGACCACAGATATCAATGCGAACTAATTCCAGTTTCGTTCTAGCTTTCCACTTACTTTCCTTGGAAAAAGGTTTTCTCGTTTGTTTGCCAAACTGACAAACTTGGTAAAGTGTTTCTGGCTTAAAAATATTTGGTAGGCCTACAACCAATTCATTAGCAGCCATGAGTGACAGTGAATTGTAATTCACATGTCCAAATCTTTTATGCTAGATTTCTGAAGCATCTTTTTCACAATAAAATAGTTCCCATTTGGCCAAAACAGGAAAAATGGTTTCCAATGAAATGGAATTGGGTGATTGACTCGCTTTAAGTTATAGAATGCTTCCATAACTGTCACTCAATATCTCTTTTTATAAAATATATACCAAATCCAAACGTGTCAATTAAAAGAGAACAAATTTAATACTCTCCTATAAAATTCTAAAATAAAAAATTTTATTATTTTTTTAAATTAAAATTTTCTTTTTTATATATTAAATTATTTAAATTCAATTATATTAAGAACGTGAATCTTTATTAAATTATGTCATTGAATAATCTTAATTAAAAATCTAAATATCTCGAAATTTATCTTTATATAAAATATTAAACGTCTAATTTTGTCAAGTAAATTTATCTCAAGTGATGAAAGTTTGGTTAAATAGTCACTTCACTGGCGCCCCTATTACAGGTTTGCTAATAGTACATGCAAGAGATGAAGCCGATCGATAGCAAGTGGTTGGAGGATCTCAATCACATACATCAATTCTTGTCTTTGCAATAGTGCTGGGGAACCGAGGAACCCCAAATTTTTTTCATTGTCCCTTTTTGGAAGAGATTTGGACCGGAGCATGCAGATTCTTCTTTAAATCCCATATGCAGGAGGTTGGTGACTGGAGTGATGAGTTTCAATGGCAAGAAATTAGCATTTCCATTCTGATGTTGGCACTTTCGTTTGGTCTGCTTCTCTCTCTCTCTCTCTCTCTCTCTCTCTCTCTCTCTCTCTCTCTATATGTATATATATGTATGATCTGGAAAAGAAAGGAATGGTATGTATTTATTTCCTTATCATCTTCAAGTGAAAAATATATGTACTTATCATCAAACTAAATATTCATGTACTAATCAAGAATCATAAAAACAATAGCAACGACAAAAACCAAGCCATACTTGGCCTGTCTTTGAATCTTGAATTTTGGAGTTTTGATGGATGATTCTTAAGCACAGCAGTCAAGATGAGCTGATGGAGGACTTCCTTTTTCTCCTTTCCGTTTCTCTGTCAAGGTCAAGGGGGTTTCCCTCCTGCTGTTTGCTTTGTGTTTTACGGTTGAGGTTTGTCTTTGTGGAGTGCCGGACCGTTGGAGTGCAGGACGTTCTTTCTTTGCTCTGCGGATATTCTGAAGGCTAGGGAGGGGTTGCAACTGTGTCTACCACTCCTTACTGTTTTTGAGATCTTGTTTGAATTGGCTCATATTTTGATTTGGTGCTGATTTTCTCTTTGACTACTTAACAGCTCTAGTTGTCAAAATTTCAGGAGCTCTAGTTAGGATCCTTAGCTGATTTTCTCTTTGGGCTTTTTTGTTTGCCTTTGCTGCAAGATGTTTTTCTTGAGCAGCCTCTTTTGTAAATTGTACAGTGGTTAACTCATCTTACAGCTAGCTTGTTATGTCAATAGGAGTCTTCCACCGCTCTAGGTGCTAGACTTGCTATGGCATCTAGCTTCCATTAATAAAATTCACTTTTTAAAAACAAAAAAAAAATCATAAACTCTTGATTTGAATACTTTCCTTTGGAGTTGATATTGACAATGGAGAGAAATGTTATTGAACCTCAAAATAGTAATTAAAGCATCTTCTATTGAGTCTCAAAGCAAACCGGTTTTGACAGCAATTCTAATGGGAGTTATGAGACAAAAGGGTTAGACAAACGACTAAAGGAATCTTCTTTGCTTTCTGCAACTACTTCCCGATTCCTGTTCGAAAGTTGGATTAATCTGACAGGACTTGAAGTGGATCAGACAAAGAAAAGAGAAAGAGATCAATTGATGCCTTTTCGAGAAATAAAAGGAGCAAGAAAGGAATAAAGAGAGCTAAACAGGAAAAAAAAAAGAAAAAGAATAAGCATAATCTCATAAGCAATTTAGTTAAATTTAAGTGAAAGATCTATAACAACTGTGTTTAGAATAATAATCTTTATTTTTATGTTAACATTGGATAATTTATGATATGTATACCAAAAGGAATGACATAACTTGGAAGGGAAAAAGTTTGAGTATTTTAACTTTATCTTGGAAAATAAAAGAAAAAAAATATGCTCTCATACTTTGCTTTTTAGTGAAAATTTTTTTCTCACATTTCATATTTTCTCTTTATTGATAACAAGATAGGTATAAAAAAAAGTCATATTCTTAAACACATATAGTGAAAGAATGATTTCTATGAAAAGAATATACAATGTGTTACTAATTGTTCATCTAAAGAAAAGAGAAAGAAAATTGATGCTATTTCGAAAAATAAAAGACAAGGAAGGAATAAAGAATGACCAAATAAGAAGATAAAAAGAAAAAGACAAAAGCATAATTTAGTATACAATATTTTAGTTAGACTCAAATGAAAGATCAAACGTATTGTACTTAGAATAATAATCCTTATTTTTACATTTAAAAATTTAATTTAATTTAATTAACAAATCACATGCCATGTAGGATTAAAGGAAGACATGGCATGGCAAAAGTCATTACGTAGTCTCTAATGACCATAAATACACAACTAAATCAATAATTTTCAATATTAAATATAATATTTATTTTAATGGAGGAAGCAAGGGAAATAGGAAAATGACGAGATGAGTTGGAATATAAACCTTGACTGGGGTTGAAAATCAATAAAGATTCAAAAAAAATTATACAATCTTACCCTCAAACTCACATAGAAACAAAGGAGAGATGGAAATTCAACATTCTAGCCATAATCATCCTCTGGTTTTCAAGGAAGAGCGGAGCCATGAAAGTGATGAGAAGGCTTATTGCTATGCGTGTGGGGAGGTGGTGTCGGGTCCAACATATAGCTGCGTGGCATGCGGGTTTCACCTCGACAAGAACTGCGCCGAGGCACCTTTACAGGTGAATCTCCCCTTTCACTGCAACCACAGCCTTACTCTTCGAAGTCCAACATTTGGTAAACTTTCGCTTAATTGCGATTTCTGCGACAAAAGGTGTGACCACTTTATTTATCAGTGTGCTCCTTGTACATTAAACCTTCACATCAAGTGTGCTCTGCTTTCATATAACATTGCTGAAAAAAATATTGGAGAGCTTCAACATATTGGCCATAAAGACCCTTTGATCTCTACTGAAAATCATTCTGTAAAACTCAAATGCGCCCATTGCTTTGTATGTTGGACACCATTATTAGATTCTGCATACTTTTCTCTTGACTATGGATTTTGCCTGCATAAGAAATGTGTTGAGCTACCCTTTGAAATCAATCACCCTTGCCACTACCAACATTCTCTTTTTTTACAGTTTAATTGTGATTGTCTCCCTTGCGAGATATGCCAAGAAACCCAAGTCAGGGGATTTGTTTTCTGTTGTTCAATGTGCAAGGTGGCCCTTCACATTGATTGTGTGTCACCATCACCTATTATTGAAGTTAGTAGTCATGAACACTCATTCACTAGGTGTTTAAGACGATTCTCATTCATTTGTGGTGCATGTGGCACATCAGGAAATCATATTCCTTATTTCTGCTCGACATGTAGTCTTACAGTCCATAGGAGTTGCATTTCATTACCGCGCATCATCAAAAGCTTATGGCATCACCATCCTGTTTTCCACAACTATTTTCTGGTAGAAAATGAGCGTGGAATACTGGAATGTGGAATTTGTCATGGGGAGGTGAACAAAGAGCATGGGAGTTACTATTGTTCTGAGTGTAAGTTTATTGTCCACGTGAAATGTGTCCTAGAGGCTAAAACTTGGTATTACGAAATTGCATCAAAAGATGCTTATGAGGAGCTTATTGAAAATCCAACGTTGGTGGATCCAACCTTTCTTGTTGTTAAAGAGATCAAACTTGGAGAAAATGTGATAAATAGGGAGATAAAACATTTCAGCCATGAACACAATTTAGTGTTATATGATGAAGTAAGGGATGACAAATGCTGTGACTGTTGCAGTTTACTCATCAACACTTTTTTTTATCATTGTTTAGAATGTGATTTCTATCTCCACAAATCATGTGCTGAGTTACCCAGGAAGAAGCAAGTTCGGATTTTGCCACAGATTTCCTTTAACCTTATTCCATGTAGCATTTTCAACTGTGCAATATGTGGCTACCTGCATACCGGTTTTGCCTACAGAGTCGACGTGTTCTGGTTGTGCGTTCAGTGTGCTGAGTGTCCTTTGGCCTGCACAAGTCAAGGACACAAGGAGCACCCCCTTCTCCTTTACCACAGGTATGATGGGCAGTGCAATGCTTGTGGTAACAATATTGATAATGGGGAAGCATACAGATGCAAGAGTTGCAATTTTAATGTGCATTGGAGATGTACTCTGCTGCCACAAACAGCTCGGCACAAATGTGATGAACATTCTCTCAAACTCACGTACTATGAAAATAATGATTATTCAGAATATCGTTATTGTGATATTTGTGAAGAAGGAAGAAACCCCAACATTTGGTTTTATCATTGTGCAATTTGTGACAAGTCAGCTCATCCCAATTGCGTTCTTGGAGCTCACCCATTTATCAAGCCTGGGGCAAGGATCTCTGCAGAAGCCAATCATCAACACTCTCTTGTTTTCGTGAAAAAGGTTTATCTTTACCCTGAATGTTCCAAATGTGGTAAGCCCTGCTCAGATCTGGCTCTTGAATGTGCCGAATGCAACTATATTATCCATTGGGGATGTTGCAGAATATAAGACAAAGATTCATTGAGTTCTCACAGTAAATATTGTTGTTCTGATAGCCATCAAACAAAGAGGTTGCTAATGTTCACAACCAAAAATGTGATTTCTTTAGCAGGTTGTTTTAAACTATTCATGCTTCTTTATCATTTGATAATTTCCAAAATGTTTGAATAAAGTCACTCTGTAATCTTAATCATGTCATGTTGTAAGATTTTTTTTTCTTTGAAACTGACAATAATTTGTGATAATATGTATATAAGTGAACATTTTCTTGTATCTTTCATGATTCTCTGTTGTTTGGCTAAAGCAATTGACCTATTTACTATGATCACTTGAAATTTGAATAGATATCTTCTTGTTTTATGTTAGGAGCTGTTACAATTTACATGCTTCAAAACTATTGCAGACATTTTATTTTCTTTTTCTTAATTTTCCTGAGCAGACTAGCTAGCTAGACTATAATTATATACGTTGTAGCATTTTGCACATAGATTTGAGGGTAAAATCTTTGGAAAAAAATTAGTTCCATTTGGTAGTGAAGATGACTCTAAGTAATTAATAGTAAAATTTCCTTCAAGTTTAAAAATGGTTGGATTCAACAATAGTAAAATTTAAAAGGGTTCTAACTTATAAGCATCTGCAAGTAATTTGTTCCTTGTACACGTTATGGAAAGAATGTTGGAGAAGAGAAGATGGAAGCTGAACTCCAGGGAGCAGCATTGCCCAATAATACCCAGAAACGAAGAACATTAAAGAACAGCCAGTTTGATCTTTATATCCATATACTCGAGCTGTAAAGAAAGTGTATAACAGGACTCGTGATTAGCACGTGACTTATTGATTTAACAACCACAACTACTGTATAGATTTAATTTATCATTTTACCCTTGTTAGTTAAAGGGAAATTAACTTGTAAACATTGCAAAGAATTTGTAAATCACATTACAAGCTACAACCTTATAACCTTACTAAACGAAAATCTTAAATAAAAACCTTGTAAATCCTAAAATTCTTTAGTAGATGGGTTGGCTAAATCGAGATTCTACGAATTAAGAACTTATCTATTTTGTAATGTCTTTTTTATCGTGTGTTCACCCTTATTATGTTGTTGAATCTTATTAATACGTGGTTTATTTACTTTAGTTAGAACTTAAATAGCTTTAATTGCATTGCAAAGACATTTCTCAATTCAATTGAAGATCTTTAATTACTACTCATTTCAGATAAATTTTTGAAAAATAAGTTTGAACAAAAAAAATCTAAAAATCAAGGGTTTTCAATAGATAATTAATTAATTAATCCAACATTTTGAAAATAAATCTTAGTTAAGGCAACTGTAGTGAAATTTTATATATCTTTGTCCAAAAGCAATAGATATGGCTACTTATTCTTCCATATTTCAAAAGTTTATAAATACCACAAGAATTGGAAAACATGGAAAGGGGAGAGGTGGAGCATCTTAACTTAGTGTTACTTTTGAAAGTAAAAAAAAAAAAAAATGCTCTCGCCTTTTATTTTTAGTGAAAATTTCTCATATATATAAAGGATTAATAGATATAAAATTTCATTGGCCTGAATAATGAAATTAGTCATTTTTATTAATATCAAAATGTATACGTATTATGTATTTCGAATTTTAATTTGAGATAGATGCTGATGTGTTTAGCTATGGTAAAGCTTGGGTACATAACATGTTAGTTTGTTTATGTTGTTTTTGATAATTAATTGACGTTTACTCCATAGTCCATAGAGAATGGAATAGCTATGAATCAATCGTAGTTTTGCTTTTTGAAAATCCTTTTTTTATAATGCTGGAAGTTCTCGCAGGGCCCAGCTACCCTGTAAATGTTTTATTAATAATCATAAAAATAAAGTACAAAAGGGAGGGAGATATAAACCGAACCTTCAGAGTTACATGAGCTCGAGAAAGATCAAGAAGAGCACTTAGAATGGCGAAATTGGAGACATTAACGTTTATGCAGCTTTATGTTCAAACTCAACTTAGTATTACTATTTTGATTACTATATTCACATTCAGCCACTTAGCTTTTAAGCTATCTTTGAGCTTCAATCTTTTGTGTTTTCACTCATATCATTTGTACACATACTTGTATTATTCAAGCACTTCCAACCTTCTACTCATTTAGCAAAATTCACCTTCCAGAGATAACCTTGCTCCATGCCTTGCAAAAGAAGAGAGATTGTACTTGAATCTTGAGAAGGCAATGGTTATGCTTTAACATTTAAAAGGCATTGTATTGATATATTTAATAATGGATTTAACTCCTTAACTTGCAAAGGGAGATGAACCTCTAAAACAATTTTCTTTTTACTCTTCACTGTTTACACTTGTACATTTTGCTTTGAAGAGTTTGGAAATTTTGTTTTCAACATTGTTTGTTCATTAAGTTGTTTATTAAATTACTTTTGACATGTTTTAAAGTGAAAACAAATTTGAGAACTTGTTTTCATACTGGTCTTCATTGAAAGTTGAATTTTGTTAAAAAAAATTTTATTTAAATCTTATTCACCCATTTCTTAGATATTTTTGTATTATTATTGAATTAAATTTTCTATCATTCTCATTTGGACTTTGATATTGACAAAGAAAAGTAATGCTATGGAACCTCAAAATAGTAATTACAGCCTCCTGCATTGAGTCACAAAGCAAACTGGCCTCGACAGTAGTTCTAATGGGAAAAAAGGAAATTGTGAGATAAAAGGGTGTCATTAGGTAAACGACTAATGGTATCTTCTTTGATTTCTTCAACTACTTCCCAATTCTTTTTAGAAAGTTGGATTAATTCCACAAGACTTAAATTGATCAGATAAAAGAAAAGACAAAGAGATCAATTGATACCATTTCTAGAGAAATAAACAAGGAAGAAAGGAATAAAGAACGAAAGCAAAAGAAAAAAGAAAAAGCATAATTTAGTATGTAATTTAGTTAAATTCAAGTGGAAGATCAGAGGATTTTGTTTAGAAAAATAATCCTAATTTTTATATTTAAAATTAAGTAATTTATTATAGGCATAATATTTAAAAAAACTCTTAAATTATTCAAGAAAATTCAAATAAACTCATACACTTTTATTATGTTTAATCAAGCCCTTATATTTCTATTTTGAGCAAAATAAGTTTTTATCTATTTTATTTTAAGTCACATAAGCCATTATTATTAGTGATTGATTTAGTTAAAATATCATTTGTCATTTTATACCATGTAACGTTGACGTGACATATGCTAACATGTCATAATCGATGATGATATGATATATAAACATATCATAATTGATTATGATATGGTATGCTTATGTAGTATGATAATATGATCATGTGATATTTTTCACTCCCCACATCAGTGTCATGTGGATATTAAATGACAAGTGACATTTTTTCTAATGACAATTAGCCAACCATTAATCATAAGGGCTTATTTAGTCTAAAATAAAAGAACATTTAATTAAACGTAATAAAAGAATAAAGGTTTATTTGAATTTTCTTAAATAGTTCAGAGTTTTTTTAAGCATTATACCTTTATTATATGTATACCAATAAGAGTGGCATAACTTTGAAGGGAAAAAGTTTGAGCATTTTAACTTTATTCTTGAAAAATAAAAGGAAAAAATGTTCTAATACTTTATTTTTAGTGAACAATTTTTCTCATGTTCCTTACTTTCTCTTTACCGATGACAAAATAGTTGTAAAGAAAGAGTCATATTCTTTGACATGTAGTGAAAGGATGATTCTTACAAAATATATAATGCATTATTGATTGTCCATCTAAATGGTTTAACACAAGATAAATTCAAAGAGAATGAAAAAATTAAAATTCTTTTCTTCTTCTTCTTCCTTTTATTTCTTTAAAAAAATTTCTTTTTTGGTTAAGCTGTTTTCAACTTCAAGGTGTTCTATCAACAATTTCTTTATGTAATAGTTCTGTAATTATATTAATTTACACAATTGACACTTTTCAAAAAAAAAAATTTACACAATTGACATGTTTTATTAGTAATTAGATTACTTAACAAATTTACATAATTTTAACTCTATGGACATGTTATAATCCTTTAAATCTACTTATGATATTTAAAAAATTATAACTTTCGTGTATAGTAGTAATTTTCAATATTACTATAATGTTTATTTTAATTGAGACACCAAGGAAATTAGTGGTAACTTCAAGGGTTGAAAGTGAATAAAAATTAATAATTAAAGTGATTAACATAGTAAAATCTCCCACGTAAAATCATGTAGTTACTCGAAAAAGAGAGATAAAAAATAGCTTTATCATTTTGATTCAATGGGCACTAAAGTTTAGAAGTATATAAACGGGCTTGCACTTGCACAAAAAACATTTATAGCAATCTCACCCTCAAACTCACATAGAAACAAAGGAGAGATGGAATTTCAACATCCTAGCCATATTCATCCTCTGGTTCTCAATGAAAAGCCAAGCCATGTGCTGAGGAGGCTTTACATTGCAATGGGTGTGGGGAGGTGGTGTCGAGTCCAGCGTATAGGTGCGTGCCATGCAGGTTTCACCTTGACAAGATCTGCGCTGAGGCACCTTTGGGGATGAATCACCCCTTTCATCGCAACCACAGTCTCAAACTTGTTGCAAGCCTGCCATATATTGGAAAGTGGTGTAATTGCAATTTCTGCGGAAAAAGGTGTGAGAAGTTTATTTATCATTGTTCTTATCATTTAGACCTTCACATCAAGTGTGCTCTGTTTTCATATAACATTGGAGAGCTTCAACATATTGCCCATAAGTACCCATTAATCTTTACTGAAAATCATTCTGTAAAACTCAAATACGCCCGTTGCTTTGTATGTTGGAAACCATTATCATATTCTGTATACTTTTCTCTTGATTGTGGATTTTGCCTGCATAACAAATGCGTTGAGCTATCCCTTGAAATCAATCACTTTCGCCACCGCCTACATTCACTTTTGTTACAGTTTAATAGTGATCGTCTCCCTTGCAAGATACACCATGAAACCCAAGTCGAGGGATTTGTTTACTGTTGTTCAATGTGCAAGGTTGCCCTTCACGTTGAATGTGTGTCACCATCACCTTTTGTTGAAGATAGTAGTCATGAACACTCATTCACTAAGTGTAGAAGACGATTATCATTCATTTGTGGTGCACGTGGCACATCAGGAAATTATACACCTTATATTTGCTCAACATGTAGCCTTAAAATCCACAAAGGTTGCATTTCATTACCATGCATTATCAAAAGCATATGGCATCACCATCCTATTTTCCACAACAATTTTGAAGGAGAAAATGAGTATGGGATATTGGAATGTGGAATTTGTCATGAGGAGGTGAACAAAGAGTTTGGGAGTTACTATTGTTTTGAGTGTGAGTTTATTGTCCATGTGATAATTAATTGAGAAAATTATGAGTAATAACCTTCATAATAAGGTCACTTCAAAAATGATTCATTATAATTTTATCTGTTTTTAGACAATTTTTGGCATGACTTAACTAGAATACCCTTTAAACTATTTAATCCAAATTAAGAGGTGTTGGTTTCTTTCTCCTCTCCGACCATTCAGATAAAAAGTCCAAAATTAAATCTCGATTTAGCTATCTCTCAGTCCAGCTCTCTAAAGCCATCAAGGTATATATCTCACTGTCTAGGTCTCCAACGCTATCGAGGTTTTTATCGCCATCCAACTTTCTCACCATCCCAAAATGTAGCGATGACATCAAGGTATTTGTTATGGGTTTTCTAGATTTATTTTTTTATATTCATAGAATGCAAAAGTTGATGAGTAAATTATATGAGTTTGGAAACTTAAATCTAGCTGGGAGTAGCAAAATCAATCAGTTTATAGGCGATGCTTGAATATTTGTTAGGCATTGGATCATTGGATATTAGGGTGCTTGATAAGATATTAAGAATCATAACCTCTTTATTTGGCATTATGTAATTGAATATTAAATAATGTTGGACTAGATGAGAGGCAATACAAGAGTAGATTATAGGAATTGCGTGAGTCATGCATTATGTGACTTGTTTGTAGGCATTACGTAACTTGTTTGTAGTAATTGCATTACTTTATCTACCTAATGTTGAAGTTGATTATCAATTGATTCAGCCCCCTAAATAACAAATTCTATAAAATTAGAAGAGAATTAGGAATGCTTAATAACCAATTTAGCCCTCGTAATTCTTCTTATATCGATGCAGAAAACCATTCAGATTCAACTGACACAAAACTTTGAATATCTCTTTAAAGCATTTAATGCATTGATTTACGAACTAACCATATTCATTAGAAAACAAGCCTAAAACCATTGAACACTTAGCCAAGAGTCAACATTCATGCCTATAAATAAAGGGAACCATTATCCATTTTAATCAAAATAATCTGAAGAAAAAACTTAAAATTCTAATAGCATCTAAACGTTCTAGAGTCGAAAGTGGGAAGGGGATTGCTACTGAAGAGTATATCCTCGACAATGTTGCAGCATATCTAGTCAAGTTGACGGACCAAATTGAGAACATGGAGAAAAACATGCATGGGTTGATGGATAAGTTACTGGTTATGACAGAAGTCCTGGAGATAGAAATTATGGGCAATAACAAGATTTTAGCTGAAATTTATGAAATAGTAGATGAGATTAGGAAGAAATGAACTATGGTTCATATTTTGTATCATCTATTTTTTTTGGCTAATGAATAAAATAAAAACATTGATCAATCACATATTTTCTTAGTTTAATTTATATTATGTTGAATAACTTAGTTACTTACCCTAATTTCTTAATTTTCTATTTATATAAGAGAAGCAAACATGAGTGGATGTTAGGCATTGCGTGACCTATTATTAGGTATTGTGAGACTGGGTTATAGGCACTATGTGAATTGTGCAATGCATATCTTCTGTTGAGACATTGTGTGACCAGTTTGCATGTATATCGTGACTTGTTGTTATGTATTGCATAACGTTGGGCCAGTACGTGACTAGTTATGTTGGCATAATGTGAGTGGATATTAGGCATCAAGTGACTTATTATTAGGTATTGCGAGACTGGGTTATTGGTGCTAAGTGAATTGTGCAATACATATCTTGTGTTGAGACATTTCTTGACTACTTTTTATGCATTGCGTGATTAGTTTTTATGTATTGCGTGACATTGGGCCAGTACGTGACTGGTTATGTTGGCATAATGTGAATGGATATTAAGTAGTGAGTGACTTATTATTAGGTATTGCAAGACTAATGGTGCGTGATTTGTGTAATTCATCTCTTGTTTTGAGGCTTTTGTTCATTAGTTTTTACGTATTGTGTGAATATGTATTAGACATTGCGAAACTGACTTTGTGTTACTCCGTGACTTAGGCATTGTGTAAATGGTTTTTATGTATTGAGGGGTAATTTTTGATAAATTGACTGATTATGACACTATTTTCTATTAAATTTCATATGCCTATCAAATGTGAAGCTTCTGATTACATATGGTGGTCATTAGGTCAATGACACTTACAAAAGTGGTGAGACACGAGTAAGGGGTGTTGGGAGTGATTTATCATTTTTGGGCTCAGTGAAGCTAGTTGAAGAGTTGTTGGGATCAATTTATATAATAACGAAATCAAGCTACATGCATCACTCAGTCATGCCATAAGGGTTTCGCGCACAGTTATCAGGGATGATGAAGATGTAGTAAGTATTTTGTGAGATAATAGGGTAGTTGTTGTGTTTGTGATAGTTAAGGCATGAAATGCAAACAATATTTCACATGAACATGGTGTCCAACATAATAATCACCTACAACAGAATGTTAATTATTATGTCATACCACACCATACATTTCCGAACAAATAACCATGGCAATCACGTTTGATGTATCCTCATGAGTTTAAGTTGCCCGGCACACACATAAAGTGTTTACAAATGATGTTTGCTTAATTCCGATTAGAATATGCATTGAACAAAATACTTGGTACTTTGTAACAAACGTAATCGTTGCTTGAAAATGCAGTAGGTCCATTGTCATTCGAACTGACACTCTGATGGTTGTAAGTGATGATGATGTATCTAATCAGATTGAAGATGATGTTGAAGAAGACGACATGGCGGATTGGAACGATGAGTTGCATGATGACTGTGAAGATGATTACGTTGGTGGACATGATGACTATTCAGAGGACGATAAGGGTGAGCACAATGACATTTTGGATTGCAATCATGCAGATGGTAGTACATGACATGCCACAACTATTATATCAGAAAAAGTTCAATGTTATGACCATGCCACAACTATTGAATTAGAAGATGTTAAGGGTGTCGACCCTATTTACGACAACCTCATCACACTTGAGAACGACATTCGCTCACCTGATGATAGTAATCAAGAGAAGGTAAATACATGGGTATCTTGTCAATGGATTATTCCTGGGGTAGATATGATATCATTCCAAACAATTGTGATTGAGAAATCCAGAACACTTGACGACCACTTATATCACGGAAAAGTGTTTCCATCGAAGGTCGAATTGAAAGGAGCTTGAGCATGTTGGCACTAAAAGAGCATTTTGAGATTAAAGTTAAAAAGTCATGTCATGCTCGTTTTGAGGTTGGTTACAAGTTTGCCTAAGTGAGAATATTGGCAAGTTCGGACATTGCAAAAGGTACACATGTGTACTGTTGATGGTTTGTAATTTGGGTACCGAACTTCGAGCACGAGGTTAATTAGTGAGCTTATCTCTATCAGGCTATAAGGAAATTATGTAACCCTATTGAAACTTAAAGAAATAATGGAAAAGATGAATCGTAAGTGGGGATTGCAATGCTTAAATAGTAAAGCCTAGCAAGCGAAGAAGTATGCGGAGAGTCTTATGTTCGGTCCCCTGGAAAAGTCATTCCAACTCCTCTCATCGTATTTCCATATGTTGGAATGTGAAAATCCCGATACTATCACAGATGTTGCTATGAATAGGGAACAACGATTCAAATATTGTTTCTAGGTGTTCGGGTCATGTATCTAGGGGTTTAGTGCTGTAATGCTGCCTGTAGTTGCTATTAATGCCACACATTTGAAGACAGGTTCAAAGGTATTTTGTTTGTTGCGTTACACAAAGATATGAATGAGTAGATATATCCAATTGCATTTGGCATTGGCCACGTGGAGGACGAAGAGTCTTGGTCATGGTTTTTTAACCAATTGCGTCATGCGATTGATTGTCCTGAAAATGTAATGTTCATTTTTTATGAGCATCTTGGCATTAAGATTGCAGTTGAGAAAGTGTACAAGGATGCACATCACGGTTTATGCAATTAACACTTAAGGAAAAATGTTAAAAAAATGTTGAAGCACGAAGATGTTGCCGCGATTTTCACCTTGGCCGCCAACTGCTATGGGCTCGCTAATTTTAACAGATATATGAATTAGCTGAAACAGCTTTGCAAACCTGTTTATGACTGCCTTATGATATTAGGACTTGAGAGATGGACACGTACACAATCACCAATAAGGCAATACAAGCTAATGACATCCAACATTGTGGAGTGTATTAACTCCTACTAGAGGCATGCAAGAAAAATGCCAATAACCGTTTTGATTGAGTTTATGAGAGCATGTTCCAATATTGGTTCCATGACCAGCATAATGAGGCATTAAATTTAGCCATGCCCCTCAAACCTTGGGCTACCGATTTGTTGAACACGCGGTTCAATGAAACACACAGTTTTCCACACAAAAAATCAATTGGGTGGGGTTTCAAGTTATAGGTGGGACTAAGGACACAATTGTCAACTCGTCCACCAAGACATGTTCATGCAGTGAGTTTCAAACTGATCAATGTCCCTGTACATATGCCATGGCGTGATAAGGTATGAATAATTATGCTTTCTTATTTTGTGCATGATGAATTAAATTTTTACATTATTTGCCAATTGTGATTTCATTGCCTTGGCAGTAAGTGCAAACGTACAGCTATTGAATTCTACTCAAACTATTACAAGACTCGGTCTTGGGTGGAAGGATATGCGGTTCCTATTCACTTGGTTGGGCAGCCCAGTGAATGGGACATCCCCCATGATGTTCAACAAATTATCGTTTTGCCACCAACTTGGAAAGGTCAAGTGGGAAGACCTAGGAAAAAAAAGATTCCATCAACTGGGGAAGGTAGTCAATGACGTAGATGTTCACAATTTAAGAGCTATGGTCATAATAGATAAAATTGCCAAACTCCATTTGCAAGTCCATCAACAAATGGGGAAACATCATTTACTCAGTCGACGGCTCAACGATAACGACGATCCAAGGCATGTTCAATTTGTAGACAACCCGGGCATACACGAAATGGCTATTCAATGCGAAGTAGAAACTCTGAGAACATTATAGGTGTCATACTTGAAGATAGTGACCCTTCAAATGTCAGTTGTTAAGGATTGTTTCCAACTAGCCATTGATATTTGCATTGAATAATATTTTTTGAACTTGAGTTTGACAAAGTCTGGAGATGATACTCACGATTCCATATCAACTAGTCATGTGATTCCATATCGACTAGTAAGCAATTCCATAATAACTGGTAACGCGACTCCATATTTACTACTCATGCGATTCCATATCAACTAGTCATGCGATTTTATAATAATTGGTAACGCGACTCCATATTTACTACTCATGCATTTTTATAATAACTAGACATGCGATTCCATAATAACTAGTAACGTCAGTCCATATATATGACTCATGCAATTCAATATCAACTAGTCACGTGATTCCATAATAACTAGTAACGCCAATCCATATTTACTACTCACGCGATTCAATATCAACAAGTCACATGATTCTAAATCTTAAAGGTTCACACGATTTCATATTTACTAGTCACGCGATTCTAAATCTTAACGGTTCACGTAATTTCATATTTACTAGTCATGCGATTTCATATCAACTAGTCACGCGATTCCAAATCAAGTAGTCATGCGATTCCATATTCACTAGTCACATGATTCCAAATTTAGTAGTTGCACTATTCCATATCAAATGCTCACACGATTCAATATCAACTGGTCATGTGATTCCATATCCACTATTCACGCAATTCAATATTAACTAGTTACATGCTTATGTCACGTAATGCAATTCAACATGTCATATAGGTTATAAAGTCACAGGGTTGGCAAATGCAAACTCATGAACTCTAACATGTAAATTGCATAAAATACTAATAGAATTTAATATATGAATAAGAAAAAAACAATGTTGTTATTGGACCCGTACGCTTATCACATCAATGAATACTGAACTGTTTTGATTGCCATTCTCTTTGTTAAATGATACAAAAAAGAGAAATTTGTAAATAATACAACAAAGAATAATTTGGAGATGATACAAAACAATGTTATTTTACATATTGAAAAATAATAAACAACTTAAAAATATTAACAAGTCATGTTATTTATAAAAATCTCAAGGGCAAAATTTTTTCAAAAGCCATCTATGTCGTTTGCCTTCAGGGTATGATTATCCAAATAGATCAACCACTGCAACGAGGCGATAACTCAATCCCCACAATTGTGCGAATCTTGCTGTATTAGAATTTTTACATTTAACTTATACCTCATTCGTGTCAAAAATCACTTTTGACGACGCAAACTGATAAAGTACCCGGCCTGGTGCATATAATGGAAAACAATGTTGTTAGTGAACTCATTTGCTTTTCATGCAAGCCGGACTTCATTGCATCTGTCTGACTGTATGATGAGTCGACTAACATCATACTTCAATTCAACAAGTTGATGTGCACTATCACCCAGTGGCCATCGAAAACGCACGATATGAGAATTGAGTCAACCTCATGCCATGGCAAACCCCACGGAGGACTCTTACCCCTTACACACTTAAGCACATGGTCTGGCAATACCATCTTAGTCACCTTGAATGTCTTATTGGTACGGGGAGGCTTCATTTCTTGGCTTAAACCCAACAAAATAAGCTATTAATTACATTACGCATAATACTTAGATGCCATTAACTAATACACACATCATACATTTGAATAATTACAACTCATTAAAATATACTTACATAGAAGTAGCTGTCAACGATGCATATTCTTTGCTTGTAGAGTTATGGATGGTGCTCGCATGCCTACTTACACATGACGCTGATTCAAGTGTCAATATGTTGGTTGTCTAACAACTAAGTCAGCATCTCTAATCGTAGAAAAAAAGTAGGGCCCTCATGCCCTTCAATTCCTTAAATGTTAACCTTGCATATATATAATACCCACGTCAAAAGGTTTATGGAATAAATACCCTTGAACCGTTAACCCTAATATCGTGTACTGTTATCATTTTACCTAGCTTGCTCGTGCTTCATAAAAGACTCATATCTGTTCTTCAAATCATCTTTCGCTCTATACTGGACTAATAATAGGTTAATGTGTGGGCTTCAAAGGTATTTGCTAGTTAAGTTCACACATGCATCTTCAACTTGAGGTAGAGGTAGAGCTTCAGGAGAAGATCTAATCTCACCATGCGGGGGGGCCTATGGTGGAGTTGGGATACGAGCAGGACGTGGGAAAGTTGTAGTTGGATTACTAGTAGGATGAGGTGCTTTTTCGACCTAAGATAAAGGTGGAGCCTCAAGAGAAGGTGTGCGCTGACAATGGTATAGGGCCTTTGATAGAGATGGAATAAGAGCAAGATGTGGTGAAGTTATAGTTAGACTACTGCCAAGATGATCTTCGATCAGGGCAGCGTGAGGTGAGCATGGAACTGATGCAATTGATTGATTTATGGCACTTGCATCGTCAAGATCAACCCCATTATCGTTGCCTTCTTTGTTATGCGCACCATCCTCTTCACCCATCAATCAACTTTAAATGGTTAAAAATTCAAATACATTAGAATAGAATATACATCATACATGTTATAACTCACGCAATGAAAAAAGATAAAAGCTCATACCTCATAACGGTTGATCAGCCGACCGACAATCTAATCCTCTAACCTTTGCAGTGAGTGCTAAATATGCAGATGTAGTGACTACATCTACAACTGCATCACCCATTGGATCTCTAATTGCATTGCTTGCTGGATCTCTAATTGCATTGCATGCATATGCATCTGCATGTCTCGGTCAACCTCCGTCCATAATGATTGCATCTACATTTGCATGTCCATCTGCATCTTCATCCTCATTGATTGTAGGTCATTTTTCCACTGTGCCCACATCTGTTGCATCTCTCGTTTAAAGCTTGTAGTCATTTGAGGACGTAGCAGTGGGTTACACTTGAGCATGAGGGGCAGTAGTAGAAGTAAAAGGAGAAGCAGCATGACAAGCCATGGCAATTGTAGCAAGAGTAGCAGCATGAAGAGTCACAAGAGGAGAATCAGGAGCCTCACAACACTCGGGGCCTCAGCAATAGTGAACTAGGAATAGACCTCCTCGTTTGTGGTGCATCTTCGCTTAACACCTCGTCTTATCGTACTTTTCTATTTATAGTCCATTATCTTCCTCCTTTGATAGGGATCGAATTCTAACTTACCTTCCAACCTCCAAAATGGAATGTATTACTGCCCCTCGAAGATATTGACTTCAATGTCATCCCAATATGCGGTCAACATTTCTTTCGCAGTTGGCTCCAATGTCCCGACCGTGCACAACTGCACCAAAATGTACATTGCCATTAGGTTTAACCCTCGTTACCCTATGACAAAAAAAAAATAAAATTTAATAAAATAAGAAAAATGATTTATTTACTCATTTTGCTTTCTCTCTTCAAACCAGCAATATTAACGTGGAAGCCTATACGTCACACTGCCATTTCAGCATCCTTGGACAAACCTGTCCAAATTGGCACTGCCTTCCAAACAAGCTTTCGATTTTAGAAATTGCTTATAACCCCCAAAACTGCACATCAATTGTGAAACAATTTTGTACTCACCTCATAAAATCTTATGTGAAAAGAATAACAATAAACATTAGGGTATGGCACACTACCTGAAATGGCCATATAAATTCGTAAAGGTGGTAACATTTCTTTTCTGCTACTCCTACCGCTGGAGGCTTGAAACCCCTCACCAAGTAATCGACGATTAGACTCCAAACGTCTATGCCCCATGAGAATGCATTCCAGTCGTCGATGTTCTCGATCAGCAACAACAACCATAGAATCACTGACCGTTTATAGTCTTGACTGAATAAAACATTGCTCGCGATCAAGACAAGGGCCATCTTGGTCGTGTCTCGCTCTTGATGAAACTGTTGTCCCTTGAATGTTTCTAAAACTTGTATCTTCACCTCGTTCTCTTGTCTCTAATATCGCTTGTGAATTCCTCTAGGGACAGCCTTGTAGGGATTGACAATAAGGGCCAGTAGGGTACCAAACTTCAATCCTGTCACCAAGAAGAACTCCCTCTTCGAAAACCAGGCTTTTGTTTTGCCTATGGCAAACCATAACTCACCCTCGATGGCATCGTATTCATTACTTCTGCACAGTATTAGGTTGTGCACGAGACTGGTATAGAATAAACTCTTCTCTGATTCAACGTCCATCATATGCCCAAAGCATTTTCAACAAACTTTGCACAGCATCTCACGTATCACATGCAGATGTGGCCACTTATAGTGAATGTTAATGTCAGCGTTGAACCCCCACCGGTGCCTCGGCACACAAAGCAAAGATTTCACATTATCCTACTTTATTCCTATGCTAGCTATTTGCAACATAAAATAAATAACATTCCCATTTTAGTTAATACCACCATTGTAGATTAAAAAAAAGACAAGGGGAGTTTTTGAGAAATAACCCTTATTAGAAGCTCACTTCGAAAATGACCCTCACAATAATTTTAATTGCTTTTAGACAACCCTAAAACAGAATAATTAATGCAAATGTTGAGTATGGATTATTAAATAAATCAACATATACATATTAAAACATTACAGTTAACCCAAAATAATATAGAATGAATGCAATGTCGGTCACGTAATGCCATACAGATAAATTTCATGCAATTATAACACCCACGCAAGTTTATACAAAAAAAAAAAGTCACGCAATGCTTTATCAATAAGTCACGCAATTACTAACATTAGGTCATGCAATGATTTATAAACAAGTCACGCAATGCTAAGAACAACTAATTGAATCACGCACACACTAAGCAACGCCATGCTTGAATAATATTCACGTAATGACTTATCAACCAGTCACACAATATTAAACCTTAATGCAATCACACACACCCGAAGTGATGCCATACCAAAATCCAATCATCTGTCACATAATGACCTATCAATCAATCATGCAATGGCCTATCAACCAATTACATAATGTTAAACCCTAATGCAATCACGCACACCCTAAGTAACCCTATGCCAAAATCTAGTAATGCTGTGACGCAATGACCTATTAATCAGTCATGCAATGACCTATTAATCAGTCATGCAATGACATATCAACCAGTCACACAATGTTAAACCCTAATGCAATCATGCACACCCTAAGTGACCCTATTCCAAAATCCAATCATCCATAAGGTGCCAATCATGTAAGCAAGCTCTCAGTCATGCAATATCTAAACCCAAAACTCAATTCCTATCAAAGGGTCATAATGCATACATATTAACCAATCACGCATGCTTGGTCACTTTTCGACCCGAACAACACCAACAATACCATCTTCATGTCTATATTCAACAATTTCAAACAATAAGAATATCAACATGAACAAGCAATATGCATACATTTATGCTCAAAAACCATAAATGAAAAACATGAAAAATAACAATAGCCCTAAAAACATTTCCCCACAAGGTTCAAAATAAAATAAAAATATAATATACCTTTCTCCATGTAATGTGAACTTCCTCCCACTGCTCAATATGTGAACTATCTTTATGCGAATAACAACCACTCCAAAATGCTTCTAACCACTGTGAAAAATGTTCAAAAGTTGAACTGGCAAGGAATGCTTTAGACAAAATTGCTTCTGAAGAAACGCACAGTCTGTCGATGAGAACTGAGGAGTTACACACCTTGTAAACATAGTTGACCAGTTAATAGGTTTCGAGTTGAGGCGCGGAGCCAAATAAATGGGTCGGTTTCATTAAGGATAATTTTGTCCAAATTTTAATTCTCTTGACTAAAAATAGTTGAAATTATGAAGAGGTCTATTGTTAGAAACGCCTTATGCACAGGACCCATTTAAAAAAAGAACTCTAATTAATTTTCAGTGTATTTGGGAGTCATTAATTTATGACACAAGGCTATAAAAGTATGTTGACATCTAAGGCAAAAAATCAAATAAGACATCCTATAAGAAAAAGTCGAACAAGACTTTTATCTTTTACTCTGATTATTTTCAATTAATAAAAGAAAATTAAATAATAATGCCATAAATCCATTTCCCTTTGAGTGCAAGAAGATTGAGAGATTTAATAGTTTTGGGCCAAATTTTGGATACATTATTTGTAAGATTCACTTTGGTATTGAGGGCTCAGTTTATTGAGCTTCAATTTCCTAGACCCATGAATTTGGTTTATCCTGGAGACTCTATAGGTCATTGCCCAATTCATAGCATAATTGATTAACTTCTATTTTAAATTAAAAAAAGAATATATTTAATCTCATCTCTTCAAGTGAGAAATATATATGTATCTATCATTAAACGAAATATTCATGAACTAATCAAGAGGTAATTAAATTAAGAAATCATAAAATCTTGATTTGAATGCTTTCCTTTGGACTTGATATTGACATTGGAGAGTAATGTTATTGAACCTCAAGATAGTAATTACGGCATCTTTTATTGAGTCACAAAGCAAACCAGTTTTGACAGTAATTCTAATGGAAGTTATGAGACAAAAGGGTATCATTAGATAAACGACTAATGGAATCGTCTTTGGTTTCTGCAACTACTTCCCAATTCCTGTTCAAAAATTCGATTAATCCGACAGGACTTGAAGTAGATCAGATAAAGAAAAGAGAAAGACAATTGATACCATTTCCAGAAATAAAAGGAGCAAGAAAGGAATAAAGAAGGCTAAACAGGAAAAACAAAAGAAAAAGAATAAGCATAATTTCATGGGTAATTTAGTTAAACTTAAGTGAAAGATCAATAACTGCTGTGTTTAGAATAATAATCTTTATTTGTATGTTTAACATTGGATAATTTATTATATGTATACCAAAAGGAATGCCATAACTTGGGAGGGGAGAAAATTTCAGCATTTTAACTTTATCTGGGTAAATAAAAGAAAAAAAATGCTCTCATATACTTTCCTTTTAGTGAAAATTTTCTCTCATATTTCATACTTTCTCTTTGTTATGACAAGATAGGTATAAAGAAAAAGTCATTCTTAGACACGTATAGTGAAAAGGATGATTTTTATGAAAAGAACATATAACATGTTATTGATTGTTCACCAAAAGAAAAGAGAAAAATTGATACCATTTTGAGAAATAAAAGAGCAAGAAAGGAATAAAGAACGGCCAAATTGAAAGTTCAAAAGAAAAAGACAAAGCATAATTTAATACACAATTTAGTTAAACTCAAATGAAAGATCAAGTGTATTGTATTTAGAATAATAATCATTGTTTTGACATTTGAAAATTTAATTTAATTTAATTTAATTAAGAAGTCATATGCCATGGGGGATTAAAGGATGAAATGACATGCCAAAAGTCATCATCTAGTCTCTAATGACCATATATGCACAACTAAATCAATAATTTTCAATATTAATATAATGTTTATTTTATTGGAAGCAGCAAGGGAAATAGCAGTCATATCAAGGGTTGAAAGTGAATTAAAGATTAAAGATGCCTTTAAGAGACTAAAATCTTCCTCTTAAAATTAGACAGTTACTTAAGAAGAGTGAAAGAGATAAAAAACAGGGGGTGATAATGGTCGTTCCATGTACAATTTGTCATTTTGATTGGATGGGCAGTAGATTTTTAAAGTATATAAATGGGCTTGCGCTTGCACAAAAACATTTATAGCAATCTCACCCTCAAACTCACATAGAAACAAAGGAGAGATGGAAATTCAACATTTTAGCCATATTCATCCTCTGGTTCTCAATGAAGAGCCAAGCCATGAAAGTGCTGAGAAGGTTTTACATTGCAACGGGTGTGGGGAGGTGGTGTCGGGTCCAACGTATATCTGCGTGGCATGCGGGTTTCACCTTGACGAGAACTGCGCCAAGGCACCTTCAGAGATGAGTCACCCCTTTCATCGCAAACACAGCCTTAAACTTCTAGCAAGCCTGCCATTTTTTGGATCAGGTTTGTGTAATTGCTATTTCTGCAGAAAAAGGTGTGAGAAGTTTATTTATCATTGTTCTTGTGATTTATACCTTCACATCAAGTGTGCTCTATTTTCATATAACATTGCTAAAAAAAATATTGGAGAGCTTCAACATATTGCCCATAAAGACCCATTGATCTCTACTAAAAATCATTCTGAAGAACTCAAAGAAGCCAAGTGCTTTGTTTTTTGGATGCCATTATTAGATTCTGCATACTTTCCTCTTGATTGTGGATTTTTCTTGCATAAGAAATGTGTTGAGCTACCCTTCGAAATCAATCACCTTTGCCACCGTCAACATTCTCTTTTTTTACAGTTTAGTTATTATCCTCTTCCTTGCAAGATATGTCAAGAAAGCCAAGTCAGGGGATTTGTTTACTGTTGTTCAATGTGCGAGGTTGCCCTTCACAGTGAATGTGTGTCACCATCACCTATTATTGAAGATAGTAGTCATCAACACTCATTCACTAGGTATTCAAGACAATTCTCATTCATTTGTGATGCATGTGGCATGTCGGGAAATTATGCTCCTTATATTTGCTCGACATGTAACCTTACAGTCCACAAGAATTGCATTTCATTACCTCGCGTCATCAAAATCATATGTCATCACCATCCTGTTTTCCACAACTATTTTATAGTAGAAAATGATTGTGGAATACAGGAATGCGGAGTTTGTCATGAGGAAGTGAAGAAAGAGTATGGTAGTTATTAATGTTCCGAGTGCAAGTTTATTGTCCATGTGAAATGTTTCATAGACTATCCTCGTTCGTATTACGAAATTGAGTCAAAAGATGTCTTTGAGAAGCCTAATGAAAATTCAACGTTGGTCACCGATACTATGGATCCAAGTTTTCTTGTCATTAAAGGGATCAAATGTCAAACCCTGCTCTATAAAGTAATTACGGTGTCATTCACATACTCGATAGAATGTTTGTATATTGAGGAAGCTCGAGAAAATCGATAAAAAGACGGTATTGCCCCTAGAAGTGCTGCGAAGTTGATTTACACTTCGAGTTAGTTCAAACGGAAAATTTAAAAGGAATTTGAGAATTCTGAAACTCCAAAATCTACTCGGAATGGTAATTCGGAGTTCAAGGTTCGATTTGGAGTCAATCAGGAAAATTGACCGATTAGGGACAAAACGGTTATTTTTCAATTTCAGGACAAAATGGAGATTTTTAATAAAGATTTTAATCACATTCGACCAAGATCAATTATTTGAAGTATAATATAATTATTGGAGTATAATATGAAGTTTGACAGTGATAAATTAAATTTCTCGATAGTTTTGGAACATAGGGGTAAAATAGTAATTTTGTCACTAAAGGACAAATCGAGAATTTTTGAAAAAGATTTTGATAAAAATTGATCAAGATTAATTATTTAGATTATTTAGAATATAATTGAAGTTTAAGAGATGAAGAATATTGATTCCGGTAATTTTTGGGATATTGGGGGCAAAACGGTAATTTTACCACCCTAAGGGCAAAATGGTAATTTGGCCGCTTAAGACTTAAAATTTGAGTGTAGAATGAAGTCTTTGATTTATATTTATCATTTGGGGTACAATTTAAGATTGAAAAGTGAAAAAGAATTGTAATTCTAGTATTTTGGAGTATAGGGGCAAAATCGTAATTTTATCATCCCGGGGGCAAAATCGTAATTTTTCACCACCAGGACACTTGTCCAGCCATGGTTATCCCTTATCAACATTTTGACTTGTGACAAATCAAGTGGTGGAGAATAAAAGTAATTATTAAAGTAGAAAAAAAGGAAAATGGGCAAATAAGGTAATGACATGTGGCACCCATTATTATTTTATTATTTTTCCATAAAAATCAGCCCTTAAATCTTCATTTTCTCTCCCATAATCGGCCTAGCATGAACAAAGGCAAGAAATAAAGAAAACTAGAAACCCTTGGTGAAGAAATCAAAGGAAATTAGTGAAAAATCAAGCATTCAAGCTAGATAAGGTATGATTTCCTCATTTTACTTGAAATCTATCATACCCATACTTTATTCTTTCATTTCCATGGATAAATTACTTGATTTCATGATGGGTTTGATGATGACCAAATGGGTTTAGAGAGAGAAAGTTGATGGAAATGGTTTGAATTTAAAGTATGTTAGTGTTTTTAGATAGTTAATGTTGTGTGGCATGAAATCAAGTGAAGAAAAATCACCAAACCTTTGGTACCCTCTATGGCTGAATATTGTAGGTTGAGTGGTGATGGTGGATTTGATTTGTTTCAAGAAAATTAGTTAAGGAAATGATGATTTATGGTGGGAAAATTTAATAGGAAAAATTTTATGGTTATTGCCCACCATAGCCGAATTTCATAGTTAGTGTATTGATGATGAAACAATTTCATCTCAAGTGAAATGGATTTAGAGATAATGAATTACGGTGAGTGGATTAAGTGACATTAGTATTTTAAATTATGGATGATTAATGGTATGAAGAAAATTAGCAAGAAAACAATATATTTTCATTAAACCCCAAAGGGCCAAATTTTCTTGGAGAGAGATTGATGTTAAATTGGTGATATTTTATGGTATTTAGATGGAAATTGATGATTTGTGATATTAAAAATTAAATGGGAATTTTTGGTGTAAAAATTAAAATTTTTACCCACTAGGGGTAAAAGCGTTATTTATAGTCCGAACTGATAAATTTGACCAAATTCACAGTCATTGAGGTATTGTGGATATAATTGGATAATTGAAAGTGAAATGGATTGAATCGGAGTTAAATTGGAGGTTTTAGCAATTTAGACCGTGAATAAGCAAGTTGGGTCGGACACCGCAATTAAGCGATTGTCCAGACATTTCATACTCATTCTCATGTATACATATAGATATGAGCCTGAATTAATTTATAATGGTTTGACACAAATTATTGAATTTTGTGTCATATACGGTGGATAGGTGGTGAGCCATTTGACACAGGTAAAAGATTGTGCCCGCGAATCGAGAATAGGAGTATTTCCACTCCTAATACTGTGAGTAAACTTATTATCATTTAATTTATCTAAGGTAGTTTTTATGAAATTTTATAAATTCTATGAAAAATGGATTTAAAAATGATAAATTTCGTGTTTTATAAATAAATGTGTTTTTATAAAATAGTTTTACAAATTGTTTGAAATTAATAATGAATGTTATTTTTTTAATAGAGTACATGGAGACTGTGGTTGTTAAGTATGAATTGTATTTTTAATTCAAATGGCTTATGATAGTGTGAGCATGCTTGGCTGGTTTATTATATTGAAATTACACGAATTGTGGTTTACCGTGCAAATTAGTTATTATAAATAATTGCCTTGTTATGCTGTTAAACTATTTTATGATTATGGTGGGGCTGACCTACACTGCAATGACGGGTTTCCGTGGACCAGCCTATTAGAGGGGCACGGTAAACCCGGCTGATTTATTTTACCTCTGTGGGAGAGGCGCGTAGGGTAACTCTTGTGGAGGGGTTTGAGTCCACTTCACGCTTTACCACCACGTGAAAGTGAGATTCAGCTAACGCCAAGGGATGGCTGTTTATATGAATAAGTCGTTTTAACAGCCTTGGCAGACTCGAGTGGATGCTTTGATGACGATCAAGTATCCCCGAGGATGAGTTTTGGCATGAGCCAAATTTTATGAGAAACATAAGCCTTGAAAATCATTTTAATTGAATTATAATTGTTTTCATGGGATAGAATAAATTTCCAAGTTATGAAATGCATATTGGGATATGGTATTTTATTGTCTCCATTTACTCGGTTTTAGATACTTTAGATGGTATATTTTTACTCACTGGGATTATAAAATCTCACCCCTTCTTCCTATACATTTTTTAGGCTCAGGACAGTTTGTAGATAGTCGAGTAGGACGAGAACTAAGCTTGGAGCTGCATTATAGAAAGTAAGAATTCATAGTCTTACATACTCTTGGTCAATTGGGGCCCACGTGTCATTGTAGATCAAATCTTATATTTTGGTTATTTGTATTTCTATTCATACAATTTTACTTTACTTTCATGTGCGAAAAATTATTTACGAATATTTCTATAAAAAAATTTAGTTTATCAGAAAATAGAATATTTTTATTTATTATTTTTGAATAGTACTAGTTGTCAACAATTTGCTTTTAAATGAATGTTTTAGATATCAAAACCTATTTCTAAGTATAAAATATGTGTTTGCCACTTAAATATTACATTGTTAACCTGTCTTGAAATTTTTGAAAAAAATGACGAAAACGTCCCTGTGAGGCAGAAATTAAAATTTTATTGTTTTTGGACGAAAAAAAAATGATTCATATTGTTTTAAAACATGATTTTTGTAACGGTCAATTGTAGGGGAGGTGAGAAACTGATACGAGAGCCTTGCGAGGTCTCGATAGGGTACTCGGGAGATGAGTGCCTATCGACATATCGCAGCGGTTGTCAAGGACTCGAGGGTGGTTTCGGATCGTGACATCAAACTTGGAGAAAATGTGATAAATAAAGAGATAAAGCATTTCAGCCATGAACACAATTTAGTGTTATATGATGAAGTAAAGGATGAGAAATGGTGTGACGGTTGTAGTCTACTCATCGAGACGTCCTTTTATCATTGCTCAGAATGTGATTTATGTCTCCACAAATCATGTGCTGAATTACCCAAGAAGAAGCAATTTTGGTTTTTGCCTCTATTTCATTCCCTTAACCTTATTCCAAATTGCTTTTTCTTTTGTGGCGGTTGTGAATTCATTCGTACTGGTTTTACCTACAAAGGCGAGACAAACTTTCATCACGTGTCTGTCTGCGTTCAGTGTGCTGAATTTTCTTTGGCCTGCACAAGTCAAGTACAAAAGGAGCACCCTCTTCACTTGTACCTCAAGTATAATGGGCAGTGTAATGCTTGTGGTGACAGTATTAGTAAGGATAAAGTAGCACACAGATGCAAGGGTTGCAATTTTAATGTGCATTGTACATGTGCTTTGCTACCACAAACAGCTCAGCACAAATGTGATGAACATCATCTCACACTCACATACCATGAAGATAATGATTATTCAGAATATCATTATTGTGACATTTGTGAAGAACTAAGAAATCCCAACATTTGGTTTTACTATTGTGCAATTTGTGACAAATCAGCTCACATCAATTGTGTTGTTGGGGATTACCCATTTATCAAGCTTGGGAGAAGAATCTCCTTGGAAGCCGATCATCCACACTCTCTCGTTCTCGTGCAAAAAGTTTATCTTTACCCTGAATGTTCTAAATGTGGTCAGCCCTGCTCAGATCTGGCTCTTGAGTGTGCAGACACAAGATGCAACTTTATTATCCATATGAAATGTAGTCGCCTCGAAGACTTCATTAAAGATGATAATATTGTTGAGCTGATAGCCACCAGTGGTTACTGATGATCGTAATGGAAAATGCTATTTCTTTATCAGGTTGTTTTAAACTATTCATACTTTTTTATGCTTTGATCATTTTCAAAATGTCTGAATAAAGTTACTCTGTGTGATCTTTTCAGATCTTTTTTTTTCTTTGAAACTGAAAATAATTTGTGATCATATTTGTATAATTGAACATTTTGTTGTATCTTTTATAATTCTCTGTTGTTTGGCTAAAACAATTGATCTATTTGCTATGATCACTTGAAATTTGAGTAGATATCTTCTTGTTTTATGGTGACACATACTTTACAAAATGTTAAGAGCTATTACAATTTACAAGATGTTAAGCGAAAATCAGGTAGTTAAAGAAAAGAGAAAAAGAATTGACACCCTTTTATAAAATTAAAGGGAAAGGAAGGGATAAAGTTTAGGGGACATTAACTAGTAAATTTTGCAAGTAATTTGTAAATCTCACTACAAGCTACAACCTTAAAACCTTATTGAACAAGAATCTTAAATAAGAACCTTGTAAATCATAGAATCTCAGAATTCTTTAATAAATGGTTAGGTAAAGTCGAGATTCTACGAGTTGAGAAGTTATATACTATTCTGTACCATCTTCTTTATAGTTTACTTGCTTTTGTTATGTCGTTGAATCTTATTAATATGTGGTTTCTTTACTTCAGTTGGAATCAAATAGCTTTAGTTGCACTAAAAGACATTTCTCAATTCAATTGAAAATCTTTAATTATTACTTATTTTTGATAATTTTCTTAAAATTAAGAGTTTTCGGTAAATAATTAATTAATCCAAGGTTTTAAAAGTAAATCTTAGTTAAGGCAATTGCACTGAAACTTTATATATCTTCTTCCAAAAGCAAAAAATATGGCGACTTTATTTATCTTTTTGATAATTAATTGACATTATATACTCCTTAGCTCATAAAGAATGGAATAGTTGAGAATAAAGCTTGGTTTTGCTCTTTGAAAAATCCTGAAATTGGAGACATTAGCGTGAATGCAGCTTTATATTCAAAACTCAACTCAGTATTACTATATTGATTAGTTTTGACACTTAAAATACATCAATATATAAATTATTCACAACTTTTTTATTTTAATTTAGGCACCACATGCAGAAAACAGTGCTAACAATGAACACAATAAGAAGATGTATTTTTATTACAAAGTTTAATTTCTCAAATAGTTTTTTTTATATATTTGATAAGTTGGCATAATTGATTTAATAAGGGCAAGTGTATAGTATTTTGTTGCTCAATTTAAAAAGAGGAAATTGTGAGAAATAACCTTCCTTATAAGGTGATTTCAAAAGTAACCACCAAAATAAAGTTATCTGTTTCTACCCAAAAAGAAGCATGAATAGACGAAAATGCTCTTAAAAAACATTGTGGCAAATTAAGCTGCCGATATCTACCTCCCGCCATCTTCCAAAAATTAGAAATTAATGCTCAGTTGTTTGTGCTCGCTCATCTTTCTCTCTCAGCTCTCTGAACTGTATCAACTTTGTGTTCAGCACCATTGTCATCAGCTCTCTGAACTGTGTGAGCTCTATCAACTCTCTGTTGAGCACTATCGTCTTCGTGCCGTGGTCTATCTCTCGCCATTTGGCCATATTGTCCTCGAAAAATAAACCCCATTGCGGAGATGACATTAAAGTATGTTTTTGGGTTCGTTGCTGCAACACATAAATTTGTGAAACTTTTTTTGTAAATCAAAAGACGGATTAGAAACATTGCACAGAGTTGTTACCAGCATGTCTATGTGCACTTGGCGTGTCAGCAGCATGTTTGCACGCACTTGTCGTGTCACCAGCATGTCTATGTGCACTTGGTGTGTCACCAGCATGTCTGCATACACTTGTCGTGTCACCAGCATGTCTATGTGCACTTGGCCTGTCACCAGCATATCTGCATGCACTTGTCGTGTCACCAGCATGTCTATGTGCACTTGGTGTGTCACTAGCATGCATGCATGCACTTATCGTGTCACCAGCATGCATGCATGCACTTGGCCTGTCACCACCATGTAATTAAGTAAATTATATAATTATTTTTGTTTTCAAAATTTCAGTGGGGTTCCAATTCTGTGACTTGTGATAAGACACGGTGGTCAGTGGGTGGATGGCATGTATAAGGGTGGTGAGTCACGAATGCGGGGGGTTAGGAGTGATTTGTTGTTTGCGGGCTTGATGAAGCTGGTTGAAGATGTTGTTGGGGTAAACTCAGAAATTGACGATATTGAGTTGCATGCATTGATCAGTACACCCAGGGAGCTATCACGGCCAATTATCAAGGATGATGAGGATGTTGCATTAATTCTGCTAGAATAGAGGAATGTTCCGGCTGTGTATGTCAGCATTAAGAGACCCGAAACAAATGTTATGTCACATGAAGAAGCTGAAAAACATGGTAATCAGCTCAATCAGAATCAGATTTACAATGCTTCACATATGCCAGAGCATTCGATCCGTAACTCGCAATTGAGGTATCCTCAAGAGTTTGTACAGCCCGGTAACCAGAGGACATTGATAGAAGAGTTTGGTGCACAATTTTGATCGAGATGTGCATCAAACCAATTAGGGTCTGTTGCTAAAGGAATGCATCGATCGGGTGAAACGGTAGAGTGTGTAATTCCAATTTCAAATGAGAATACGACATGTGAGTACAACACTGTGACATTGGATGTTAACACTCCGACGCTGGAGGATAATGTTGCATGTTATGAGGGAAATGAGGATTTGTTTGCTGGCAGTGAAGATAGATTTGATGACAGTTCGAGTGATGGGCTTGATGAATGGGATTATGACATTTCAAACAATGACTGCCTTTATGACAGTGATATTCCAATTTGCAATAATTTTGAAGGTGAAACGGAACCTGTTGAAGGTTTTGATGTAGGAAATGTTCAGTGTGATGATCCCATATACAATAACCCCATCGCTGGTGAGGACGAGAATCGTTCCGTTGATACAATGCTCGATGATAGTTATCAAGAAAGGCGAAATGAAGGGATATCTTCTACGTGGCGAATTACAGGTGCAGAAAGGTTCTCCTTCCAAACAATTAGCACTGAAGAGTCGACATGTCCCAATGATCGCTTATACAAAGGAAGAATGTTTTCCTCGAAGGCGGAGTTGAAACAAGCTCTGAACATGTTGGCTCTAAAAAAGCAATTTGGGATAAGAGTGAAAAGGTTATGCAAAAGTCATTACGAGGTTGGTTGCAAAGACAAGGCATGCAAGTTCAATGTCCGTTCAAGGAAGTTACCTGACGGATGAGGGTATTGGGAAGTTCGGAAGTTCCACAAAGTACACACATGTACTGTTGATGGGTTGCAAAGGCGATTTCCATCTGCGAGTGCCAAGATAATTGGTGAACTTATAGCACCCAAGCTTCAAGCTAATGGAGTAGCGTTGAGACCTAAGGACATAATTGGTGAGATGAGCGTTCAGTGGGGATTGGAATGCTTGTATGGTAAAGCTTGGCAAGCAAAGGAGTATGCGAAAATGCTTGTTTTCGGTCCCCCGGAGGAGTCATTTCAACTACTACCCTCATATTTTTATATGTTGGAACAAGAAAATCCTGGCACAATCACAGCAGTGGCTATTGACGAGGTTGAAAGATTCAAATATTGTTTCTGGTCATACAGGGCTTGTATTCGGGGGTTTAGGGATGTAATGCGTCCTACAATTGCAATTGATGCAACACATCTGAAAGGCAAGTTCAAAAGTGTTCTGTTTGTTGCTGTATGCAAAGATGCGAACGAGTGTGTATATCAAGTTGCGTTTGGCATCGGCCATGTTGAGGACGAAGACTCGTGGATGTGGTTTCTCATCAAGCTATGTGATGCGGTTGGTTGTCCTGAAAACACTATGTTCATTTCTAATCAGCATCTCGGCATTAATAAAGTAATCCAAAATACATACCCAGAAGCGCACCATGGTTTATGCGGTTACCATTTGAAGAAAAACTTTAAAAACAAGTTCAAGCGTGATGACGTTTCTATGATTTTCACCCTTACTCGAGATTGCTATAAGGTTTCCGAATTCAACAGACATATGAACCAACTCAAGCAGATTCATGCGGGAGCCTATGCTGATCTTTTGAGAATAGGCCCTGAGAGATGGGTACGTGCATGTTCACCGACAAGGCGATACCAAATGATGACCTCGAACATTGCCAAATGTGTTAACTCTTGCTTAAAGCATGCCAGACAAATACCAATCATTGTTTTGATCGAGTTCATACGAGACATGTTCCAGCGTTGGTTCCATGATCAGTACGAGGAGGCTGTCAAGGTGACCACACCCCTCAGCCCTTGGGTTGCTAGGCAATTGAGCAAACGCTTCAATGATGCACATCGCTTTGTAGTGAAGCCTATCAATCGAGTGGAGTTTGAAGTTAAAGACGGGAAGATGGACGGACTTGTTAACCTGTCCATAAAGACGTGTTCATGCTATGAGTTCTAAAAAGATTTGCTGCCATGCAGCCATGCCATTGCAGCAATAAAGTCGGATTATATTTTCTTTATTTCTTATTTGATCCTTAATTTGACATAACATAGCATTATATTCTGCTTGAATATTGAGTTCATTGTATTTTTCAGTAAATGCAAACGTGAAGCCTTTGATTTCTGCGTCGACTACTACAAGACAACCGTTTTGGTGGAGGGTTATGCGAGGTCCATTCACCCAATAGGGCATCCTAGTGAATGGGACATCCCCTGGCATGTGAAACAAATTATCGTCTTGCCACCACCTTGGCGAGGCCAAGTAGGAAGACCTAGGAGGAGAAGGATTCCATCCGCTGGTGAAGGCAATCGAGCACGGAGATATTCGCAATGCAAGATGTACGGGCACAACAGACAGAATTGCCCATCTCCATTTGCAAATCCATCAACAAATCCGACGCCATCTCGAAGTCAATTAGCGCCTCGATGAGTGCGTCGATAGAAAGCGTATTTAATTTGCAGAGAAACCGATCATATACACAACAACTGTCCAATTCGAAGGACAATGTCTGAAAACGTAGTGTGTGTTGTGGATGAAGACATATTATCGAGGCCTAACTAACTGCAATTTATCTGTTGCTTTGTTAGGATTTGATTCGAACTGTTTTGATCTTGGCCATTGACATTTGCATTGAATAATGATATTTGCTATAAACCAGTGTATAATAATAGCATTGCCTAGGCATAAAAGTTGTCAATAATTGACTTTAGCCACACCATGCATGGTGGTATAGTATAGAATGTAAATTGTCTAATCTTTGGACAGCATATATAAATAAAAAATCAACAATGTTACTCTACATTTCGACAATTGTAAAGCCAATACATTCATTACATTATTGCTTAAAGCAAATCGCTTCAATATACATAAAGGAATTTTACTCATTTTACAAACGACGTTGCAAAATTATATCAATTGTCCACTTTGGTTTAGAGTTTGTGATAGGGTAAAAATGTGAGAAGTCAAGCTACAGAGTCGGTGACACGCCATTAAGGGAAACAGTGACCAGCATCCTTTTCATGCTGTTGACACGCCAAGTGCATGCAGACATGTTGGTGACACACCGACTCTATGCAGACATTTTGTGACACGCCAGGTGCACATAAACTTGCTGGTGACACGCCAAGTGCATGCATATATGGTAGTGACACCCTAAGTGCATGCAGACATATTGGTGACACGTTGACTCTATGCAGATATTTTTGTGACACATCAGGTGCATATAGACTTGCTGGTGACACGCCAGGTGCATGCAGATATGGTAGTGACACCCCAAGTGCATGCAAACATGTTAGTGACACGCCGACTCTATGCAGACATTTTTGTGACATGCCAGGTGCACATAGACTTGCTAGTGACACGCCAAGTGCATGCAGATATGGTAGTGATACCCCAAGTACATGCAGACATGTTGGTGACACGCCGACTCTATGCAGACATTTTTGTGACACGCCTAGTGCACATAGACTTGCTGGTGACACGCCAAGTACATGCAGATATGATTGTGACACGCCACCTGCATGCAGACATGTTGGTGACACACCGACTCTATGCAGACATTTTTGTGACACGCCTAGCGCACATAGACTTGCTGGTGACACGCCAAGTGCATGCAAATATTGGTTGTGACACACCACCTGCATGCGTACTGGGGGTGACAGGCCTAGTGCAGATATTGGTGGTGACACGCCACCTGCATGCATACTGGGGGTGACACGCCAGGCGCATGTAGACATGGTGGTGACACGCCATCTACATGCAGATATTGATGGTGACACGCCGCCTACATGCATATTGGGTGTGACACGCCAGACGCATGCAGACATGGTGGTGACACGTCGAGTGCATATTGTCAATGTTGTCAGACGCTGACTTATTACTAAATTGCTATACAAAAAAATATAATATAAGGATACAAAATTACTTAACAAAGATAATGTATTCCTGTATAAAATTAATTGTCTATACAAAAAAATTTTATTCTGTATAAAAATATAATGAAGTGAGTAATAAAAAATGATTCTAATTCCTATGATTGTGTATACAACAAAAAATTTATCTCTAAATTGTATTTTGTAGAAAAAAATTTATACAACTAACTGCCGTTATGTTCATGGTTCGCTCACACAGCTGTTGGAAAAAATTTTGTGCGCATATTGGATACGTAGTTTTGCAATCATATTCTGCTTAACTCTTATCGGCTCCGATTGCAACATTACCTCAATGTAGCTTACCATGACATGCCGCAGTTGACACTATCCTCCTGCCGATGCACTGAAGGGCTGGGCAAAGAAATTTCCAATAGCATCGGTGTCAAATCTCGTCTTCTCCGACGTGTTTTATTGAAATACCCAGCTTGGTGACAGATGATTGGAAAAATTGTCGTAAGTGGCTTCATCTGCTCCCCACGAACTCCGTTATCCTTCGCTGTCGAAGTTGTTGCGGAGTCCATCACCTTGATCTTCCACTTTCCCAAATCGATCTTTGCCACCACCCAATGCCCACCCACATTGCAAGGAGCGAGGATGAAATTGACCTCTTCCCATTTCTTGCCGTATGTCGGCCTTTCACCCTCCAAATACCCCCGTAAATCATCCGAAATTTGCATGCCCGACCGGGCATCTTCGGTTTGATATGCCGAGTGTAGCATATGGATAGTGTCCTGGAAAAAAAAATTTGCATTGGTTTAGACTTAATGCACTGAAAAGCTTAGAAAAAATTAAAATTTTTTGTAAAAAACTTACAAAGAATATTGTGTCAACCACGCATGCACGGGCAGTGTAATGCTTCAATTTTGAGCCTGTCGCCCGCTTACATATAACACTGAGGCATGCATCGATATGTTCACTTGTCATTTCTGCTTGTGGATCCTCTAACGATGTGAAGAAGTCAACACCTTGATATCTTAAGATTCTGACGTTTACACCTGCATATGTCACAAAATGAATTTGATAAGCGATGGTGGATGAATGTTTCTATAGAAAACAACAATGAATTGATATTTACAAGCTGACCTTGCGGACTAGTTCTTTTTGAAGGCTGCATACGCTTCCATCATCGTGTCCTTCACCGCCCGACGGGTCAATGAGGGGTCGACATATGGGCTTGCAAGGTATTTGCTCGCCATTATCACCCGTGCTCGCTCAGTAGGGTCAGCAATTGCTGCTACACGATGATGGTAATCGAAGGATAGTGGTGACCTGGTGGCTTCGGGAGTGCTCTGAGCAAGCTGACCCGATCCTGCTACTAGAAGCGCGACGATCGCCTCGGACGGAGGAAGATGCTCTATGGCTGACACAACTAACTGAAGGTCTCCCTCCTGTCCGGTGAAAGTATCCACAATCGGATCGGCCTCACCAACCTCGGCTCCTTCAGCATCTTCTGATTGAAGGCTGACACCATGCTCTTCATGATGCCCATCATCAGGATCATCGTGACCCGCAGCAGCATTGTCGGATGAAGGACCGGCCTATAGAACAAGACAACTGTGAAAATTCGATAGCGAATTGACCTAAAATAGCAAAATACAAGCGCAGAAAGATTAACGTACTTGTGATTTCAGCCCATCTAGAACCCGTGAAACGATGTGGTCCTCTAGCGTTTCAATTGTAAAAGTCAAGGACTTAATTGATGCCTTCAGCTCTGACATTTTCCGCATGATCCATCGGAGCTGACGTTTTGTGCTTATGCCGTCATTGACTCTTGTCGACTAGGTCAACTGCAATAACATATATATTAGTGGTGTTATTCAATAATCATATAGGAAACGTGTGGAAAACTAATATAACAACTTTAATATCCTTACCGGTGGCTCATTGGCAGTATGAAGTTGAATCGAAGCTGGAGCCATCGCTGGTTGCGGACTAGACGTCACCTCCGTGAATTGTAATGACATAAGTTACTTTGTTACTAGATCAACATATGTGAAAACTTTGAACATAAATCGTTATAACCAAACTTACCGACGGCTCAATACGAATGTGTGTCTGAAGAAGACCGATGGGTGGTTATGGAGCTGTCGTAGGTTGATCCAACTGCAAGCACATAAATGTTAGTAGATAATAACATATCAAAATGGATGGAAAAAAATGTTAGAACCGTAAATATCGACTGTTCACTTCCTGCACCATGGTCGTCTCCTTGTTCCATCAACTCAGGGGCCAACGCTCATCAACACTGGGAGAGTCGGTGCGCATCCGCTTAGTTGAAGCAGTGGATCTTTTCTCCTTCAAGCTTCTCCTCTTCGACCTGGCAGCGACACCAATCTGATCACCCCGATCCTCCATCTGCCCGATTGGCACGTACTGGTGGCCCTCCGATAACGGCACATCGAGGTCCACCAAATACTCCCGGCTGACCTCCTCCGGGGTGATCTCCAACGTCTCCAGGGCCCATAACTGCAAAAAAAAAATATTTTTCAAATGTTTAAATTTGAGGCAAATTTCTTATACAAATATGAAGGATCGATCAATTTGTAGCTGTTCACTTACTTGTTAGATGACTCGAACTTCTCAATCGCCTTGTGCAGGTCTTTTGGCTTCTGATTGCATTGCCATCTGCACATTCGCGGGTAAACGTTTTCCTTCAGAGCAGAGGGGGCTACTATTTTTCGCAAGATGGGAATTGCCTCCAATGCCTAGAACTGCAAGTCAATTGTAAACATTATCAAATGTAAATTATTAAACAGTGCAACAATAAATTATTTTCTTGAAACCAAACAAAAGCGATAAATGTGACAATACCTGTATCACCCATATGAAGCCGTAAATGTTGTACCGTAAACGGCTTTCCTTTGCTGCGCTTGAGGTAGGCACCTCGAACCTTTTCAATAGGTAGTCCAATGTGAACCTCCAAACACAGTGGCCCCACGAAAATCCGTTCCAAGAGTCAAGGTCCTCAACCAATGACAGCAACCAAGGTGTCACCCGTCTACGGTAGTCTTGCCCAAATAGGATGTTATTTGCAATCAAGACGAGTGCCATCTTGGTCGCGTCTCTTTCTCACTGGAAGTTTCCTCCACGAAACGTGTCAAGCAAAGCCTGCAGCTTTATGCTTTCCTGGCCACTCCAGTATCTCCCATGAATTTCGTCCGCAACCACCTCATACGGATGTGTGAACACATCGGGCATTGGACCGAACTTCAGCCCAGTTATAAGGCAGAACTCCTGTTTCGATATCCGCACCTTGCTCTTGCCGATAGCAAACCATAGCTCCTCGTCCGTTGCCTCCCTTTCATTGATTCGATGAATCATTATGTTATAAAGGAGACCAACGCTGAAGTACCCTTGCGAATAGACATCAAGGAGCATTCCGAAGCATGTACGCTTCACTACATCCAACTCCCCCTTTTCTTAGAGAGTCTTGTTGATGTAATGGAGATGGAACCACTTATAGTGGGTGTTTATTGTGATATTGAAGGCCCACTTCTCCCTCGGCACAATGAGGACTTTGTCAAGATCCTCATATTCTCTATGATGCATCTGCATCACATGGCACACGTGCAGGAGTCAATTAACCAATAATGTGCCCAAAAAGTATACTAACTATATAAATAATTGTTCTAACACGCCATGCATATCAAGTAAAATGTTGTCACACGTCATGGATATCATGCGAAAATGTTGTCACACGCCATACATACTAGGTGAAATGCTGTAACATGCCATGCATATGAGGTGAAATGATGTCACACGCCATGCATACCAAGTGAAATGTTGTAACACGTCATGCATATCAGGTGAAATGCTGTAACACGCCATGCATATGAGGTGAAATGATGTCACACGCCATGCATATGGGGTGAAATTCTGTTACACGCCATGCATACCAGGTGAAATGCTATAACATGCCATGTATATGAGGTGAAGATGTTGTCACACGTCATGCATATGGGGTGAAATTCTATAACACGCCATGCATATCAAGTGAAAATGTTGTCACACACTAAACCCCAAAGTCCAGTCAACCTATCACCACTTTAACACCCAAAATCATCAAACCAGAACTCAAACAGTTTAAAACTTAACATTTGCAAAAAACACGACCATATGTATCACCCTAAACCCTTAAAAAAAATTACCGAAATCAATGAAGGTTTTTTTGTAGTTTTTTTTTCCAGGCTCACTTACCTCTTCACCCATATCCAATATTCTTCTTCCTGTTGCAATGGTGTCGTTAACCTTCAAAACGACGAAGTTGAACTCCCATCTACCTTTCGCAATAAGAAATGAATCAAACAGCCCTTGGTTCACACACACAGACGTTTACAAATGAGGAAAAGGGAAAATGAACTGTTTACTGTAAAAAATGAATAAATAAAATTTAAAATTAATATTCATAAAATTTAAGGCAAGTCCAAACGATTGCCTCTGAAACTGCCTGCTTTTCAATCCGCCGTGTTAGCCTTTCTATTAATACCGTGTCACATATTTCAAAGCAAACCATGACCTGTCAGATGTTAAAGCAATGTTGTGTCACACACTCAAAACCATGCCGTGTCACTGCTTCCCTCCATGTCGTGTCACAAAACTCTACACCATGCCGTGTCACTGCTTCACTCCATGTCGTGTCACTGCTTCCCTCCATGTCGTGTCACAAAAGTCTGCACTATGCCGTGACATTGCTTCACTCCATGTCATCTCACTGCTTCACTCAATGTCATGTCACTGCTTCCCTCCATGTCGTTCACAAAACTCTACACCATGTTGTGTCATTGCTTCACTCCATGTCGTCTCACTGCTTCACTCAATGTCATGTCACTGCTTCCCTCCATGTCGTGGCATTGCTTCCCTCTATGCCATGTCACTGTTCACTCCATGTCGTGGCACTACTTCCCTCTATGGAGTGTCACAAACTCAGCTCTATACCGTGTCACCAACTCAGCTCTATGCTGTGTCACCAACTCAGCTCCATGCCTTATCACCACCAGTATGCATGCAAGTAGCGTGTCACCACCAATATCTGCATGCACTTGGCGTGTCACGACCAGGTCCGCAGTGGTAGCCGAAACGTTTAAACAGGTAAAGTCGATTTATATTCCTCTACTATATACAGTCCAAAACTCCTCAGTTCTCATAGACAGATCGTACGTTGCCTCTAAAGCAGACTTTGTTGATGCTTCATCGGTAGTTCTTTCGAGCATTTTTGGCAGTTGTTACCATCTCGCCCTTGATGTATTCAACTTTAGAATTCTCCACTAGCCTAATAATTAATCTGTTTTTCTTGGCCTCCGACCTGTAAGCAATTGTCCAACCCAGGCTATTTGAAATCCAGAGTTTCTGGATTTCAAATAGCCAAGGTTGGATATTGCAAACAGGTCAGAGGCCAAGAGAAACAAATTAATTATTAGGCTAGTGGAGAATTATAAAGTTTACTATATCAAGGGGGGATGTTAACAACGACATGCGTAAGTGGGATTTCTGTAAACAACCATGGCATGTCAGATGTTAAACCAATACCGTGTCACACACTCTGCACCATGCCGTGTCACAAACTCAGCACCATGCCGAGTCACTGCTTCCCTCCATGACGTGTCACCAACTCTGCACCCTGCCATGTCACTGTTTCCCTCCATGGCATGTCACCAACTCTGCACCCTGCCGTGTCACTGCTTCACTCCATGTCGTGTCACTGCTTTCCTCCATGTCTTGTCACTGCTTCCCTTTATGTCGTGTCACAAACTCTACACTCTGCCGTGTCACTGCTCCCCTCCATGGCGTGTCACCAACTCTGCACCCTCCTGTGTCACATTTTCCCTTTCACAAACTCTAAACCCAATGGCCTGTCCCGATTGCTGTAGCACGACCATTTCGTGCTTTGCATTCACGTCTTTCTCCTTTCGATTCACCTCCTTAAGCAGGATTTCTGGTTTCACATCGTGCTCCAAGCTTTCGATTCATCACGACCACCTCCCTTTCTCGTTCGGTTTATCTGAATGCCATGTCCAAACATTCAGAAAAACCATCTCATGCAACATTATTTTCTTTTGCACAAGCTTCTCCAAAAAAAAGAGGATGTTTTGCGCAAAAAATAGATGTTCGCTAATTTCTTTGCATAATTTTCCGCCGTCCGGGTGTTTCAGAGTGCCCACAACAAAGATGTCTCATTAAGTGCATTTTTGTCCGAAAATGTACTTTAATGGCTAAAAACTGTTAAAGTTATCTGGAGGGTTATTTCCAAACACACCTTATTTTTAATGGCTAAAAAAAAAATCTCCCATTTAAAAATGTGTGACATACCATTTTATTAGCAGCGTGTATAATATAAATTTTTAAGATGATCTTGATATAATTAATTAGTTCAATTGCAAGTTCGAATATTTTCAATTAAATCTTTTTTTTTCTATCCATCTTTTTGTCTTTATTAGACTATACATGTTTATTTTGATTTTGCCTTATAGTATATGATCTTGGTCATTATGTGTTGGTCCCAAAGGAGTGCTAAAAGGGGTGACTAACACTAAAAATATTTTGAAGAAAATTTTAAATTTGAAAATCTTTTGAATAATTTTGAAAAGGAGAGTTTAAAACTTGTCGAGGTCAAAATGCATCAAGTAAAGAGAGGGTTTGGAGAAATAGACAAAATATAAGTGGTTCAGTCCCTTTAACTTACATCTATTACATCGATCTCTCAATCAAGGATATTTAATCCAATTTCACTAAACCAGTGGAATTAACAATTTCTACCAAACTTTTATAAGGTGAGCTTCTAACTCAAGCTTTAGACCTTTACAACAATCCCTTGGAGTGTCTCACACACTCTAATTAATCAAGAACTAAGAAAAAGATAAAGTATAATGATCACTTAGCTGATCTAATGTGTGCAAGCTCTAGCTCAAACAAGCTTTCAAAGAGTAAGAGTGAAATATACTTGTGAAGAGAAGGTTTTTGAAAATTCAAAGCTCAAATATATTCTTGGTAGCTTCTCATACATTTATGACCATTTGAAGCCCTTTAAATATTTGGAGGACAAATTTTAGTCGTTGGAGATAATTTTGGGTCAGTTTTATCCATTATTTTATCTTCTAACGGTTAAATTCAAATTCATGACAGTAGCTCTTTAATCAATTAAGATGAGCTTTAATCGATTAAAGCTTCTCTGATCTGTAGTCTACTTCATAGTGTTGGCTGGTTAAAGATAGCTTTAACCGATTAAGAGCTTTCTATTTTTAGACTTCTTCAAATGACATTTTTCATCAATCTACCTCTAATTAGTTGGTCCTCTCTTTAATTGATTAAGACTTCTCTTCCTTCATCTTTAATCAATTGAAATAAACTTTAACCAATTAAAACCTCTTCAAATTTGAATTCCTTCATTTGACTCCTTTCAACGGTCAACATCATTTTGAATTTAAATTTTAGTGCTTTTAGACACTCCAAGTTTGACCTTTAATCGATTATCTCCTTCAAATAACTGATTAACATGCTTTTGTGTTGCGTCTAGTACCTTTTTAACCGATTAAGCCTTGTGTTAATTGATTAAGCTTATTTTGCTTGACATTTGTATAGTGTCCAGTATTGCGGTGACTGATTAAAGATCCTTGTTAACTAGTTGGGACCAATTTGCTTTCATTAAGCTCTTTCTTTTTTATTTGTTTAACTGATTAACCAATCTTGCACTTGTAGACACCTCTTTTTTTTAAGATAAAAAAAATAATAATAAAAGTAATAAAAATAAATAAATAAAAAAAATCAAAAAAATAATAAAAAAATAAAAAATAAAAAAAATCGGGAAAGGACTGAGCTTGCTCAGTCCCCTTCCCCGGGGCCTCCAAGGTCCCTGCAAATCACCGGATTTTAGGGGATTCCCCAAATCCGGTGATCAGCCCCCCCTAAGCAGCTAGCTTAGGGAAATCATGCTCAACAGAGCATGATTTCACCTAAGGGGGTTGTCCAAAATATTGGACAACCCCGTTGTTAAAAACGGGACATTTTGGAAATCAAAGGGGGGAGCAGTTTGGAAGCTAGAAAAAATCAAAAAAAATTTTCATCTCAGTTCTGAAACCGAAAGAAAACACAGAGAGCAAAAAAAACAATGAAAAACCCTAGATCTAGCAGCCAAAAACCACAATAAAATAAAAACAAAAAAAAACAAACAAATCAAATCAAAAGGGGGAGGTCGGTGGTTTGTTTAGGGGCGGCGTTTGGAGAGAGGAGAGTTCGTGGGTGAGAGAAAGAGAGAAGGAGAGTCTATTTGGGTGATGGATCGGCACCGGAAAAGATTTTCGACTGGAGGTGAGGAAGCCCAGATCTGTTTGAGTTTCGGTCGGTGACGGAAAGGGGGGAAGCAGATCGGTGAGAGAGAGAAGCCGATCGTTGGTGGCCGATCGGTGACGGAGTTCACCGGAGAAGAAAAGGGGGAGGGGGCTGTTTTTTAGAGAGAGGGGAGAGAATCCGGAGGGTAGAGAGAGAAGGGAAAAGGGAAAAATAGAGACAAAGAAAAAAAAAGGGGCTTTTATAGCAGTGGGAGCAGAGCAAAACGACGTCGTTTCAAGAATAGGAGGAAGTTGAAGCGTTTTGCCCAAAATGGCGTCGTTTTGAGCTAGTACCAGCACCAAAACGGTGCGTTTCGGACTGCCACTCTGCGGGCCTGCTAAGCGGATTTGGGTGCTGCGCTTTGGGCCTTCTGCGGGCTTGTAGTTTTGGGCTTAATCTAGCCCAAACAGGTATATTTTTTGGGCTTTGTTTAAATATGTCTTTATTTATGTGTTTATTTTTTCATTTTAATATATTTTAATGTAGTTTAAATTTTATTACAAAAATGAAAATATATAAAATCTTAGTAATAAGCACATAGAAAAAAATAGGACAATAAGAAATAATAATAATAAAATAAAAATAATAATAATAATAAAAATATAAAAATAATGTAATAAATAATAATAATAATAATAATAATAAACAAAAACAATAAATAACTTTAAAATGTGCATAAACATATAAAATTTTGAGTATCTGATGATGAAATTCGATCTAAAAAGAGGTAAAGAGTTACTTCTTTCGGATTGATTTTCTAGGTGAGGAGTTTGAGACGGATTTTCACCGAAGCGTCGGGATAAATCCGAATTCTATACTCCAATATTTATTACTCAAATGGTCATTACTGAAAATATACATAAAAACAAATAAGAAAATAAATGTGCATAATTTACAAAAAAAAAGGGGTTAATATGATTAGTTAATTAGGTTAATATCACAAAATAAAAATAAAAATAAGAATAACATAAATAGTAAAAAAAATAAAAAAAATGATGAAAAAATGAAAATGAATGAATGGAAAAAATGAATGAAAATAAAGAGATAAAAAATAATGATAAAAATAATTCAAAAAAGAGGTAACAGATGATAACAAAGGCAAATAATGTGATAAATCACCTCGAATCATCAACCATATAATCGGGTGAATTACAAACCCTCTAAGTTAATAAAAGCGTGCATATAGGCATCATCATTCTTTCCTGTCATAACATGCAACATTTATCTTGTAAATGAGACGGGAATTCCGATGATGGGATTTCTCCGAAGAGCTTGTAGAGACGAGTTTCTTTGGAGATATCTCTAGGTGAGGAAAACATCGAGACTTCACCAAAGCGTTGGGATGGTCTTCGAATGATTTTCCAATAAAAGATTTTCGACCTCATCATTTTAAAATAAGTAAATCATGACATCATTTTATGTTTGCATCATGTGCATACGTAAAATCGAATAAAAGATCAATTCAATAAAAAAAAATTTCAATAAGCAAAGATTGAGGAAACATAACAATAAATCAGGCCGTAAAAAAGAATGACTTAAGATTAAATGGTACCGTTCATGGAACGGGCATCACGGAGGTGCTAATCCTTCTCCGTGCGTAACCGCACTCCCGAACCCCAATTTCGATAAAAACGTAGACCAGTTCTCGTTCTTTTGATGGACCTAAAATTAATTTGGGACTCCATCGTTTAGAACCGAGTCAATAGGTGACCAATCGCACCTACAAGGAACGATTGGTGGCGACTCCCAATATTTTTATTTTCGCCCGCGTCTAGCGGACGGGTTCCCGGACCCGCACGTTGCGACAGCTTGGCGACTCCGCTGGGGACAAAGAGAGTCAAGCCATTAAATAATTCGATAGTGGTATTAATATCAGAATGTATATGTATTATGAACTTCGAATTTTAATTCGATATAAATACTGACATGTCCAGCTATGAAAAAGCTAGGATATGTAACATGTTAATTTGTTTATGTTGTAAAAGAAAATTAATTGACATCATTTACTCCATACGCCATAGAGTGTGGAATAGTTGTGAATAAATTTTGGTTTTACTTTTTGAAGAATCCTTAAATGGGAAGCATTAACATTAATGCACTTTTATATTCAAAACTCAACTATCAGAACACTATATTGATTAGTTTTGACACTTTAAATATATCAACAATATAAATTATTTACAACATTTTCATTTTAAAAATATTGTATACTTTTCTGTTTTCTTTCCAGAGTAGATTATATATACCTTTTATTGTATTTTCTATAGTAGCCTTACCTAGATAAGTAATTTCTATGGCATAAAAATATTGGCACTCACTCACTTTTGTAGAAATGTGCATTAATATGAGATTTATGAAATTTTTCAAGAGAAGGAACATTTATTTATCTTTCTTGAAAAACAATTATAGTGACTTCTAAAGCTTTGATGGCTCCTGGTTTCCAAAACAATTCAATTAGATTCAATGTATGGTTGTTTAAATTGTAGATTTTTTTTTCTTTTTTTGCAGCCAATATACATTTTGGCTGTGTAAATTATAGCCATTGTACTCTTGTGATTTTGTCCATACATATCTTGTTGCGACAATGCGAAACAACAATTCTAAAGTTGTCCTTGACGAAATAATTCATCCATTAGAACTTGAGATTTTGAGTTAAAAATCTCGTGTTTGAATCCTTAAACAAACGACGTGAGATTTATAGAATCAGAGAGGGTTACTTCTTTTTGCGTAGTTCAAAACGATAAGTACACATTAACAACAACAAAAAAAAAAAACACTCTTAAAGTTTTGAAAGTAATTACTGATGCTCCCTCCAATTGTATGCTAAGAAGGTAAAAAATGAAAAGGAAAATCAGATAAGGAAAAGAGAATGAGAATAGTTTTTTTTTTTTAATTAAAGGAAAAGATTAAAGAGCAAGAGAGAGAATATTGATATCATTCCAAGAGATCAAGAAGCAATAAAGGGATAAAGAATGACTAATTAAATAGGAAAAACAAAAGAAAAAAAGTACAATATCTAGTGTGAAATATTTAGTTTCATTGTATTTTTTTTGAACAAGAATCTAATTAACATGCCTTTCATTTACTTTGATAGGAAATTAAATTGCTCCAATTGCAAAAGAATTAAAGGCGTTTCTCAATTCAAATCGAAGGTCGTTGATTATTGTTTTATTTTAGATAATTTTCTAAAAATTTTTTCATTAGATAATTAAATATAATCTAAAATATTCATTGTAAATATCGAAGGTATTATATAAATATCTTATTTATATAGAGAAAGTGTAGGTAGATCAACTTGGGTGGAAAAAAACATAAAAGGAAAAAATAATGAAAAAAAGAAGAAGAAAAAGAAAAAAAATAAAATTTTACTTTACTCTTTTCAAGTTTATCTTGTCCTTACATTAATCATTTAGATCAATAATCAATAATGTGTAATTCTCTTCATAGGAATCATCCTTTCAAGATTTTAAAGAATATGTTTCTTTCTTAATTAGTTCCAATTTTATCATACGAGTAAAAAAACGGTAACGAATATTTAATCATATCTTTTATTTGAAAATGTCAAACAATCTCTCACAATTATGAAATTAATCCAAATTTGTGGTTTTGTTGAGTTGATAGACATTAGCGATTACTGATGATCGCAACCAAAAGTGCGATTTCATTAACATGTTGTTTTTCAACTATTCATAAATTTTTATCATTTGATAATTTTCAAAATATTTGAATAAATCCACTCTGTAATCTTAAACATCTGATCTTTTAAGATCTTTTTTTTAATAAAACGAAAAATAATTTGTGAGCATATTTGTATAAGTAAACATTTTCTTGTATATTTTATGATCCTCTGTTGTTTGTCTAAAGCAATTGATTTGTTTGCTATGATCACTTGAAATTTGAATAGATATCTTCTTATTTTATGGTGACTCTAACACATACTTTACAAGATGTTAAGATCTGTTAGAATTTTACATGCTTCAAAAATTGGATTCGAGGAAAAGATAAAATATTGAAGAAGTTTTTAAGGAAAACTTTTCTAGGGAAAATGAAAAAAGCTTGAAGAACAGAGAAAAATTGAAAAAGCAAAACGAATATCAGAGAGCCATAAGCAACCAAGGAGTAATGGTTGCAATTTCATTTATATACTCTCCATAAAGATCTGAAAGCCTTAGATTTAGCCTAGGGAGGCTAAATCAAAGGTGAGCCAGGTAAGCATAGAAAACGATACATTGTTTTCTGTGCAGTGCCAACGGTAACAAACTCATCACAGTGGACATGCTTGTTAAGCCTTTAATAGAGACAAACAAAACGGCAGCATTGATGTGCGTAGACTAAAAGGACATAACTTAAATGACACGGAAGAGTGTCATACAACTTGAGCAAAAGACGTTAGAACGGTTTATACATCCTTCGTTTCACTATAGCTAAAGTAAAGATACAAAACGACATAAAGACCAACATTTCAACGTATTAAAAGAAAAGAAACGACACCGTATAAAATATTGCATATTCAATCTTTAATCTTCAGTTGGTTCCTGCCTTGTCATTCACCAGCTTTAGAATCACTTTCAACACAGCCCCATGATTCTTAATCTGGTGAACTCCCAGATATGTTCTTAGATATTCAAATATTTATTTTCACAAACTTTTAGTGAATATATCAACTAACTGCTTTTCTATATTGCAGTACTTCAGCTTAATCTCATTTTCTTTCACGGCCTCCCTCTATGCATGATATTTGAACCTTATATGCTTGGACCTACCATGCTGTTTAAGGTTCTTAGCTATGATGGCAACAGATACATTGTCAACATAAATGAGTGTACTTGTTTCTTGCTCTAAACCCAAGTCAAGCAATACTCTCCTCAATCACATTGCATGATTGGTAGGAGTAGCACAAGCAATATTCTGCTTTAATTGTGGATTGAGCCACCATCTGCTATTTTTTTGAGTTCCAAGCAAAAGTAGCACTACCAAAGGAGTAACAAAAACCCCCTGTACTCTTAGAATCATCAAGAGAACCAGCGCAATTACTATCACAATACCTAATTAGTTACCACTTTCTTGCTTTAGATACTTTAAACCATAATCCACAATACCTTTAACACACCTTAAAATCTTCTTAGCTGCTGTGAAGTGAAATTCAAAAGGATTTTGCATGAATCTAGACGGTAAACAGGTGGCAAACATGATGTCTATTTTGGTTGTAGATAAATACAATAAAAAGCCAACTATGCTTCTATAAGTTTTTCCACTTGCTTTCGCGTAATCATCTTCTATACAAAACTTTGCACCAGTGCAGAGTGAGGTGCTCACAAGCTTGCATAGACTCATATTAAACTTCTTCAAAATATTTTTAGTATACCCTGTTTGATGCAAGAACACTGCATCGGTGCTTTGTACTACTTCCATACCCAGAAAGGAAGTCATCAAACCCAAATCAGTCATTTCAAATACCTTCATCATCTGAAAATTGAAATCTATTACTGATTTTTCTTCTGGACCAGTGGTTAGAAGATCATCCATATACAGAGCAACAATGATGGATACCGCACCCTTTGATTGTTTCACATAGAGAGTAGACTCATTTACACTTCCTTGAAACCCTTGGTCCCTAAAGTGCTCATTAATCCTGGTATACCAAGCTCTTGGAGCTTGTTTTAAGCCATATAGTGCTTTAATCAACTTGCATACTTTGTCTTCAGACCTTGTCCGCACATATCTCTATGGTTGTTCAACATATACATCCTCTAAAAGATAGCCATTGAAGAAAGTTGTTTTGACATCTAGGTAATATATTTTCCATGTCTCCCTATCTGACAAAGCAGCCACTTCAAAAAGTACAACCAGCAATACCAAGACAGATCATCAATGAACAGAAGAAAGTATTTGCTGCCACTCAAGGAAGGGGTTTTCATGGGACCACAGATATCAATGTGAACTAATTCCGGTTTCGTTCTAGCTTTCCGCTTACTTTCCTTGGAAAAAGTTTTTCTCGTTTGTTTGCCAAACTGACAAACTTGGTAAAGTGTTTCAGGCTTAAAAATATTTGGTAGGCCTACAACCAAATCATTAGCAGCCATGAGTGACAGTGAATTGTAATTCACATGTCCAAATCTTTTATGCTAGATTTCTGAAGCATCTTTTTCACAATAAAATAGTTCCCATTTGGCCAAAACAGGAAAAATGGTTTCCAATGAAATGGAATTGGGTGATTGAGTAGCTTTAAGTTATAGAATACTTCCATAACTGTCACTCGGTATCTCTTTTTATAAAATATATACCAAATCCAAACGTGTCAATTAAAAGAGAACAAATTTAATACTCTCCTATAAAGTTCTAAAATAAAAAATTTTATTATTTTTTTATATTAAAAATTTCTTTTTTATATATTAAATTATTTAAATTTAATTATATTAAGAACGTGATTCTTTATTAAATTATGTCATTGAATACTCTAAATTAAAAATCTAAATATCTCAAAATTTATCTTTATATAAAATATTAAACGTCTAATTTTATCAAGTAAATTTATCTCAAGTGACGAAAGTTTGGTTAAATAGTCACTTCACTGGGGCCCCTATTAGACGTTTGCTAATAGTACATGCAAGAGATGAAGCCGATCGATAGCAAGTGGTTGGAGGATCTCAATCACATACATCAATTCTTGTCTTTGCAATAGTGCTGGGGAATCGAGGAACCACAAATTTTTTTTTATTGTCCCTTTTCGAAAGAGATTTGGACCGGAGCATGCAGATTCTTCTTTAAATCCCATATGCAGAAGGTTGTTGGTGACTGCAGTGATGAGTTTCAATGGCAAAAATTTAGCATTTCCATTCTGATGTTAGCACTTTCGCTTGGTCTGCTTATCTCTCTCTCTATAGATATAGAGATTTATATATATATATATATATATATATGATCTGGAAAAGAAAGGAATGGTATGTATTTATTTCCCCAGACAGCTGCAAGCCTGCAACTTGATCTTTAATGGCTTGTCTAGAAGAAGTCAAGCTAAAGGCTTACAAGATAAGAGATTCCTTTGCCAGAAATGGACACTTGTTTTTTGAAGGACATGTTCTCTTATTCATTTGTCTTGTTTTTGTCTGCCTTTTGCAGCTTGTTCCTATTTGTAGCAATTCTCCTTGCTTGTTTTGGAGGATATAAATTGAAAAGAAACCAACACCCACCCAAGTGAGATAATTTAATATTAGGGGACCTAATTAAACCTGATTCTTTTAAAAAAAATTGTATAAAAAATTTATTTTGTGTGATAAATTAACTTAAAAATGTTGTACGTGTTCAAATTTCGAGATGAAATAGATTAGATTTACGTGATAGGACAAAATTATTTTTTGTGATAAAATCCAAGATCATAATTAATTAATGGACCTGCAAAGTTCAATTTTCAATTAATTCTTTTGTTTTTATCCATTTTTTGCCCCTATTAGACTATATATATTAATTTTGATTCTACCCTATACTATATGATCTTGTTCATTATGTAGAATGGGACACATATCCAAGTATAAGCAACATAATGTTGTTATTTGTGAAGAAAGAATTGGACATTCTAATTGCTTTGAAAGCTTCAAAAGTGTTTGGATTCAAATGTGCACAGAAAAAAAATATAAATACTTGGCCTGCTGCTTTAGATATGTAACAAATTCATAAACTATATCCAATCCCTTTTGAAATTAGATATATTCTTGTAAAAAGCGGCATAAGAAATTAAAATTTGGAGCTTTTCAGGGTGCTGGATTTGCATGGACTGTCATTAGATGTCAGACTAGTTCTCTTCTCATCAGCAACCATTATTTAATTAATTAACTAATTTGATCACTCTGCCTCTCAACTTGAAAGGATATTCTTCTCATGAACCAAAATATTAATGTTTAATTATGATACAATATTAGCTTGACATTGACAGCTTTTATTTTGATAGAGTTTCTTGATGTGCTGCTCAAGATCTTTCATTACTGATATTATTCACAAAAAACACTACTATTTATTATATTAACATTTGGTCAAGCTTTTGAAACTTCTTCCTCAATCTGCTCTCTGTTCAAAGTAATTAATGCAATTTCTGTGTATTCTGGAGTCACTAATTTATAACACAAGGCTATAAAAATATATTGACATCTAAGAAAAAATCGAACAAGATATTCTATAAGAAAAAATCAAACAAGACTTTTATCTTTTACTCTAATTATTTTCAATTAATTAAAACAGGGTATTGTTGAGAGATCTGATTCTCATAGGCTTTTTCGTTGTATTCCCCTTGTAGGATCCTTTGTGTTTGGTTGACATTGTTAGCACCCTTTACGGAATTTGGAAATAAAGACTTGTCATGGAATCGGTGAATACCCGCACCACGTGCTCTATGTCATAAAAATCTTACGGAAATTGGAATAAAGGCTTGTCATGGTATCGGTGACAAAAAGATAAAACTCATTTTTTTTTAAAAAAATTCAATTAATAAAAGAAAATTAAACAACAATATAAATCCATTTCCCTTTGACCGCAAGAAGATTTGAGAGATTTAATAGTTTTGGGCCAAATTTTGGATACATTATCTGTAAGATTCACTATGGTATTGAGGCCTCAGTGTATTGAGCTTCAATTTCCTGGACCCATGAATTTGGTTTGTCATGGAGACTCTATAGGTCATTGCCCAATTCCCAGCATAATTGATTAATTTCTGTTTTAAATTAAAAAATATATATTTAATCTCAACTCTTCAAGTGAAAAATATATGTACTTATCATTAAACTAAATATTCATGTACTAATCAAGAGGTAATTAAATCAAAAATCGTAAAAACAATAGCAACGACAAAAACCAAGCCATACGTGGCTTGTCTGTGAATCTTGAAAAGCATGGCATTCAAGATTGCTCTGGTTCCCTTATCTCTTGCTTAAGGAGTGTTGGCTTGCGCCGTGGGGGAGAGTTTTGTTTTTTGGTCTTCTTTTCATCTTTAATTTTTAGGAAAGAGAAAAGAAAAAAAGAAAAGAAGAAAAATCACTGCTTGGCCTAGGGAGCTGGCTCTCTCGGGAGGCAAATTTTGCTTGCTCTTCTGGTTGTATATAGATTTTCTCCTCGTTATTTGGGAATCATCTATGTTTGCTTCAGTAGCGGCTCAATAAGTTCAAAAGCTTAAAACGAAATATTCAATTAGATCTTTTTTTATTAAAATTAAAAAAATTATTAAATTTTTTATTTTTTTATATTTTTGAGATGCAAAAATTTTATATTTTTTAAATGATTAATACAAAATCAACAATCAAAATTTTTAATTCAAATAAATCAAGTATCACATAAACTAAAGGTAATATAATAACATAATATAGATTAAAAATTAAAGTAAAAAATTCTGTAAATATTAGAACAATAGTACCTGATTATTTAATGCTCATTGCGAACTGCAAATGAGACTCACGACTTCATGAAGATAATAAAATAATGGACTTCTTGTGTATTCTTTAAAAAAAAAATTGAAATTAAAGGAAAAAGGAAGAAAGCGAAAATAAAAAAAGAAGAATTCAAAAGTAGATATTATACATTGAAAAAGAAATAATTTGTTTTGTATGTAGGAGAAACAATAGTTATTAGAAATCATTAAATATGTTGACTGGAAATATGAAAAATAAGTGAGAAAAAAATAATTACTGGAGATAATTAAATACATATGATCATTATTTGATTAGAAATAATATAGTATTCTAGAAATTAAAAAATAATAAAAAAATTGAGATTTACTAAATACGTAATTAAGAAAGTGAGAAACAAATAATTTTATCAATTATTTTTTATTTTTATATATTTTTAATATAATAAATTATATTATAACATTATAAGGCCTCTCCAAATTGAGGGCTAAAGCCCTTGCTTGGGTGGCTTTGCCCAAGCGCCGGCCCTGGTTTGCTTTTTATTGTGGCTTGATCCTTCATGCTTTTGGGTTAGGTTCTTTTAGTTAGTGGGAAGGGGAGGCGGATGCATGGGGCATGGTTAGATGTGATTGCTGTTTTCTTCTTTTGCTTCTTGAGGTTGGTTTGTCGGGGAGTGAAGGGTTGTGGGGCGGGGGCTCTTCACAAGGAAGTGTCTCTACCGTCTCTGATCCTCTGCTTGCTGACCTTGGAGGGTGTGGTTAAGGAAGAGTTATCATAGGTTTGGGACGGGGTTTGGTTGACAAGGCTGTGGTTGCGTTTTGGAGTTTTGATGGATGATTCTTAAGCACAGCAGTCAAGATGAGCTGATGGAGGACTTCCTTTTTCTCCTTTCCGTTTCTCTGTCAAGGTCAAGGGGGTTTCCGTCTTGCTGTTTGCTTTCTGTTTTGCGGTTAAGGTTTGTCTTTGTGGAGTGCCAGGCTGTTGGAGTGCAGGACGTTCTTTCTTTGCTCTGCGGATATTCTGAAGGCTAGGGAGGGGTTGCAACTCTGTCTACCACTGCTTACCGTTTTTGAGATCTTGTTTGGATTGGCTCATATTTTGATTTGGTGCTGATTTTCTCTCTGACTACTTAACAGTTCTGGTTGTTGCTAGTTAGGATCCTTAGCTGGCCCTTTGTCTTTATGTGGACAGGGGCTTTTTTGTTTGTTTTTGCTGCAAAAAGTTTTTCTTGAGCTGCTTCTTTTGTAAATTTTATAGGGGTTAACTCATCTTAAAGCTAGCTTCTTATGTCAAGAGGAGTCTTCCACCAGTCTAGGTGCTAAACTTGCTATGGCATCCAGCTTCAATCAATAAAATTTACTTTTTTTTTAAAAAAAAAGAAATCATAAAATCTTGATTTGAATACTCTCCTTTGGACTTGATATTGACAATGGAGAGTAATGTTATTGAACCTCAAAATAGTAATTACAGCATCTTCTATTGAGTCACAAAGCAAACCAGTTTTGACAGTAATTCTAATGGAAGTTATGAGACAAAAGGGTATCATTAGATAAACGACTAAAGGAATCTTCCTTGGTTTCTTCAACTACTTCACAATTCCTGTTCGAAAGTTGGATTAATCCGACAGGACTTGAAGTGGATCAGACAAAGAAAAGAGAAAGAGTTCAATTGATACCATCTTGAGAAATAAAAGGAGCAAGAAAGGAATAAAGAAGGCTAAACAGGAAAAACAAAAGAAAAAGAATAAGCATAATCTCATTGGTAATTTAGTTAAATTTAAGTGGAAGATCAATAACGACTGTGTTTAGAATAATAATCTTTATTTGTATGTTTAACATTGGATAGTTTATTATATGTATACCAAAAGGAATGACATAACTTGGAAGGGAAAAAAGTTGAGTATTTTAACTTTATCTTGGAAACTAAAAGAAAAAAATATGCTCTCATACTTTACTTTTAACGAAAAATTTTTTTCACATATTTTTTCTTTATTGATAACAAGATAAGTATAAAGAAAGAGCCATATTCTTAAACACATTTAGTGAAAGAACGATTTCTATGAAAAGAATATACAACACGTTACTGATTGTTCATCTAAAGAAAAGAGAAAGAGAATTGATACCATTTCGAAAATAAAAGATCAAGAAAGGAATAAAGAATGGCCAAATAAGAAGATCAAAAGAAAAAGACAAAACATAATTTAGTATACAAGATTTTAGTTAAACTCAAATGAAAGATCAAACTTATTGTATTTAGAATAATAATCCTTATTTTGACATTTAAAAATTTAATTTAATTTAATTAACAGATTACATGCCATGGAGAATTAAAGGATGACATGGCATGTCAAAAGTCATTACGTAATCTCTAATGACCATAAATTCACAACTAAATCAATAATTGTCATTATTAAATATAATATTTATTTTAATGGAGGAAGCGAGAGAAATAGGAAAATGACTGGGGTTGAAAATCAATAAAGATTCAAAGATTAAATCCATTAAGAGAGTAAAATATTCCACAGAGCCAGATAAAAAAAATTGGTCATTCTGATTCAACGGAGCAGTAAATTTTTTTAAAAAATGGTCATTCTGATTCAACGGAGCAGTAAATTTTTGACGTATATATATGGGCCTGCGCTTGCACAAAAACATTTACAGCAATCTCACCCTCAAACTCACATAGAAACAAAGGAGAGATGGAGATTCAACATCCTAGCCATAATCATCCTCTGGTTTTCAAGGAAGAGCGGAGCCATGAAAGTGATGAGAAGGCTTATTGCAATGGGTGTGGGGAGGTGGTGTCGGGTCTAACGTATAGCTGCGTGGCATGCGGATTTCACCTCGACAAGAACTGCGCCGAGGCACCTTTACAGATGAATCACCCCTTTCACCGCAACCACAGCCTTCCTCTTGCATGTCAAACAATTGCTAGAGGTTTTTTGAATTGCGATTTCTGCGACAAAAGGTGTGACCACTTTATTTATCAGTGCGCTCCTTGTAAACTACGCCTTCACATCAAGTGTGCTCTGCTTTCATATAACATTGCTGAAAAAAATATTGGAGAGCTTCAACATATTGCCCATAATGACCCTTTGATCTCTACTGAAAATCATTCTGTAAAATTCAAATATGCCCATTGCTTTGTATGTTGGACACCATTATTAGATTCTCCATGCTTTTCTCTTGATTTTGGATTTTGCCTACATAAGAAATGTGTTCAGCTACCCTTTGAAATCAATCACCTTTGCCACCGTCAACATTCCCTTTTCTTACAATTTAATACCGATCGTCTCCCTTGCAAGATATGCCAAGGAACCCAAGTCAAGGGATTTGTTTACTGTTGTTCAATGTGCAAGGTTGCCCTTCACATTGAATGTGTGTCACCATCACCTCTTATTGAAGATAGTAGTCATGAACACTCATTCACTAGGTGTTTAAGACGATGTTCATTCATTTGTGGTGCATGTGGCACGTCTGGAAATTATGCTTCTTATTTTTGCTCAACATGTAGCCTTACAGTCCACAAGGATTGCATTTCATTATCGCGCATCATCAAAAGCATATGGCATCACCATCCTATTTTCCACAACAATTTTGTAGTAGAAAATGAGTGTGGAATATTGGAATGTGGAATTTGTCATGAGGAGGTGAACAAAGAGTATGGGAATTACTATTGTTCTGCGTGTAAGTTTATTGTCCATGTGAAATGTGTCCTACAGGATAAAGATTGGTATTACGAAATTGCCTCAAAAGATGCTTCTGAGAAGTTTATTGAAAATCCAACGTTGGTGGATCCAGCCTTTCTTGTTATTCAAGAGAACAAACTTGGAGAAAATATGATAAATAGGGAGATAAAACATTTCTGCCATGAACACAATTTAGTGTTAGACGATGAAGTAAGGGATGACAAATGCTGTGACTGTTGCAGTTTACTTATCGAGACTTCTTTTTATCATTGTTCAAAATGTGATTTCTATCTAAACAAATCATGTGCTGAGTTACCTAGGAAGAAGCAATTGCCGCTTCTGCCTCAGATTTCCCTTAACCTTATTCCAAATCACTTTTTCAAATGTTACACTTGTGAATCCCTGCATACTGGTTTTACCTACAAATGGGACGGATTTTGCTTGTGCGTTCAGTGTGCTGGGTTTTCTTTCGCCTGTAAAAGTCAAGCACACAAGGAGCACCTCCTTCTCTTTTACAACAAGTATAATGGGCAGTGCAACGCTTGTGGTAACAGTATTGATAATGGGGAAGCATACAGATGCAAGAGTTGCAATTTTAATGTGCATTGGACATGTACTCTGCTGCCACAAACAGCTCGACACAAATGTGATGAGCATTCTCTCAAACTCACGCACCATGAAGTTAATGATTATTCAGAATATCATTCTTGTGACATTTGTGAAGAAGGAAGAAACCCCAACATTTGGTTTTATCATTGTGCACTTTGTGACAAGTCAGCTCATCTCAAATGTGTTCTTGGAGATTACCCGTTTATCAAGCTCGGGAGAAGGATCTCTGCAAAGACTGATCATCCACACTCACTCATCCTCATGCAAAAGCTTTATCTTTACCCTGAATGTTCTAAATGTGGTCAGCTCTGCTTAGATCTGGCTCTTGAGTGTGCAGACACAGGTTGCAGCTTTATTATCCATTGGAGATGTAGCCGCCTCAAAGACTTCATTGAAGATGGTAATATTGTTGAGCTGATAGACATCAGAGGTTACTGATGATTTCTTTAGTGGATTGTTTTAAACTATTCATACTTCTTTATGATTTGATAATTTCCAAAATGTTTGAATAAAATTACTCTGTAATCTTAATCATGTGATCTTTTAAGATTTTTTTTTTCTTTGAAACTGAAAATAATTTGTGATCATATTTGTATAAAGTGAACATTTTCTTGTATCTTTTATGATTATCTGTTGTTTGGCTAAAGTAATTGATCTGTTTGCTATGATCACTTGAAATTTGAATAGATATCTTGTTGTTTTATGGTGACTCTAACACATACTTTACGAGATGTTAGGAGCTGTTACAATTTACATGCTTCAAAACTGTTGCAGACATTTTCTCTTCTTTTTCCTAATTTTCCTGAATAGACTACCTAGCTAGACTATAATTATATTCCCTGTAGCATTTTGCTCATAGATTTGAAGGTAAAATCTTTGGAAAAAAAATTAGTTCCATTTGGTAGTGGAGATGGCTCTAAGTAATCAATAGTAAAATTCCTTTAAGTTTAAAAATGGTTGGATTCATCACTAGTAAAATTCAAGAGGGTTCTAGCTTATAAGCATCTGCAAGTAATTTGTTCTTTGTACATGTTATCGAAAGAATGTTGGAGAAGAGAAGATGGAAGCTGGACTCCAGGGAGCAGCATTGCCCAATAATACCCAGAAAATGAAGAACATTAAACAGCAGCCAGTTTGATCTTTATATCCATATACTCGGGCAGTAAAGAAAGTGTATAAGAGGACACGTGATAGCACGTGACTTTTTGATTTAACAACCACAACTACTGTATAGATTTAGTTTGTCATTTTACCCTTATTAGTTAGGGGGACATTAACTTGTAAACATTGCAAGGAATTCCTAAATCTCATTACAAGCTACATCCTTTTAATCTTATTAAACAAGAATCTTAGGATTTTTTAACAAATGGGTTGGCTAAGCCAAGAATATTCTACAAGTTGAGAACTTATATGCTTTTCTGTAATGTTTTCTTTATGATGTGCTCATCTTTATTTTGTTGTTGAATCTTATTAATATGTGATTTATTTACTTTAGTTAGAAATTAAATAGCTCTAATTGTATTGAAAAGACATTTCTTAATTTAATTGAAGATCTTTAATTATTGCTTATTTCAGATAAATTTTTAAAAACTAATTTTGAGCAAAAAAAATCTAAAAATCTAGGGTTTTCTAGTATATAATTAATTAATCAATCCAAGATTTTGAAAATAAATCTTAGTTAAGGCAAAAGCAATTGATATGGCTATTTATTCTTCCTTATTTCAAAAGTTTATGAATACCAAAAGAATTGGATAACTTGGAAGGGGAGAGTTGGAGCATCTTAACTTAATGTTACTTTTGAAAAGTAAAAATAAAAAAAAATGCTCTCACCTTTTATTTTTAGTGAAAATTCCTCTTATATATATAAAGAATTAAAAATATAAAATTTCATGAGTGCAAATCATGAATTTAATCATTTTGATTAATATAAAAAATATATACATATTATGTATTTCAAATTTTAATTCAAGATAGATGTCGATGTGTCCAGCTATGATAAGGCTTGGATACTTAACATGTTAATTTGTTTATATTGTTGTTGATAATTAATTGATATTGTACACTCCATAGTCTATAAAGAATGCAGAGTTGTGAATCAATCCTGGTCTTACTTTTTGAAAATCCTTAAATTGGAGAAATTAACATTAATGCAACTTTATATTAAAACTCAACTTAGTATTACTATGTTTATTCCTATATTCACATTCTTCCACTTAGTTTTAAGTTATCTTTGAGCTTCAATTCTTTTGTACTTTCACTCATATCATATAACATCCCATATCCTTGTTTAGTCATCAATAAGATCTTATCGATAAGATAAAAGGTCACATAATGTAAATTTAAGTGTCGAAGAGCGGTTACAAGTGAAAAAAATATTTTAAAATAAAATAATATTTTATAAATAAAATAATATTAAAATATTAATATTTTATCTATTATCGAAATTAGTCATGTAAAAAAGATTATATGACTAATTTAAGTGGAAGAGAAAAAATAAAAAATAATTTCGAAAAAAAACGACAGTAGTTGTATTTGTGTGTTTTTATTAAATCAAGTTAGCACGGATAAGTAAATATTTAAATATTACGATGAGGCCCGTTGAAATGTAACTTTGATATTTCAGTTGTATACGTGTAAATGAGGAAAGATAAAAAGAAATTAGAATTTTTAAACACGTCAGAAGGATCAAATTTTAAAATACGAAAGTTAGAGGGTTGTGTAGTAAATAAAATGAAGTGGAAGATTTACATGTAAATTTTAATAATTGAAGGAAATAAAATAAATACTAAAAATAATAATGAAATAAAAAGAATTGAGAGGTAAAGATGAGAGAAGAAAAACAAAAGAGGCAGGGAAACAAAGATGTAGGGGCCGGGCAAGTAAACCGTAAAGGAAACAAAGATGTAGGGGCCGGGCAAGTAAACCGTAAAGGAAACAAAGATGTAGGGGCCGGACAAATAAACAATAAAGGGTGTCAAACGATATTTTTTAGTTATGAGGTAGGGGCTGACCAAAACAAAAAAAAGGGGAGAGCCAGCAGGTGTGAACGAGAAAAAACAATTTATTCTCTCTTGGCTTTTACCGACGGCCATTTATGGAGCAAATAAAAGGGAGAAAGAAGCTGATTTTTGAGAGAGGAAAGAAAGAGCTGAGCTGCCGGTTCGTGTAGGGAAAGTGGGACTGTTGGCTGCTGGTTTGAGAAGGAAAAAGGGGACTTTAAGCCGCCGGTTTGGGTGAGCAAAAGAGAAGTTCTTGGAGCAGCTTGCTGCTGGTTTTTGGAGAGAGGAAAGAGAGGCTTTGTGCTGCTGGCTTTTGAGAGAGGAAAGGGAGGCTGTGCTGCTAGTTTTTTGGGAGAGTTGAGGAAGAATGGAGGCTGCCACCATGGAGAGAAAAGAGAATTGGGAAAGGAAAAATTAAAAAAAAAAAATATAATAAGAAGATAAAGGAATGGAGGTGGTGGATGGGAAAGATATTTTCAAGAATTTGTCATACGTTTTAAAATATGAAATAATCGAAGAAAGGTTAAAGAAGGAATGGGCTTTTGGGTTAGTCGCTTATATGATCAAATGGAGAGAAATGATAAAAGAAAATAATAAAAGAAAATGAAAGTAAAGAAATGAAAATTTGTGAAAAATGTGAAGAAAAGTGTGTGGCGGGTGGCATGTGAAAGTGTGTATTTTTGTCATGTGATTCCATCACTTAAAATAGGTGTAAGACAGGTCAAAATGCCATGAATCTTGGGCAGTTCGGTCATGGTGAGAGACAAAGGAGAAAGATAAAAAAAAAAAAAAAAGAGATAAAAGAGGATGGGTCAGCTGGAAAGAAAAAGAGAGAAGGAAATTTGCCTGAAGACGAGAAAGATAAAGGAAATTTGGCCAAAACCGAGAAGAAAAGAAAGATCAAAGGAGAAAGGAAAGGAAGGAGAAGAAGAGAAAAGAGAAAGAAAGAAAGGAAGGAAAAGACGAAAGAGCTGAACTTGTGGTGACTGGTTGAAAAGAGAGAAAAAGTTGGGTTTCTGTGGTGACCGGTTTGTGAGTGAGCAAGAAAGAGCTGGTGCTGGTTTATAAGATAGTTGGCTGGAACAAGGAGGGAGGAAGAAAAAGAGAAAGAAAAGAAAGGTGGAGATTTGGGCCGACCTAAGTCAATTTGGTAAATTACTTTACTCCTTTTCCTAGGTTGTTGTGAAATTGGACTGTTTTGGAGTTAAGCCATCTTATTTAACTAAACTCTAGTTATTTGGTGATATAAAGTAAAATTAAGTTGCTCTAATACAACATTTAAAAACTCTTTTATGGTATCTAAGAGGATTAAAGCAAACAAAAAAATATGAAATGAATGAATAATGTTTTAAGTATAGTTAAGAAATTTTGAAATGGTTCATTGTGAGAAATTATAATTGTCGATGTTTATAATCTAAAGAATTACATGAGCAAAGGATGTAAGTAATTTTAGTAAATATACATTAAGATGTGAGTTAGTTGAATGTGGATTTATAATAGAATGAGAAAGAGCAGTGGAATTGATGTACTAAAAATATTAAGTTTGGATTGTTGCTAGGAAGTGTTAAAGTAAAGATAATGTACTATAGTGGCGTGTTGAAGAAAATAACAAACGACCGGCAAGTAGAAATAGCTAAATACACCTTCAAACTACTAGCAATGTAGTATTCCGTTATTGTGAGGTGAGTAAAGGGCGTTCATTTTAAAATTCCCGTAATTATGTCTATATATATATATATATACATATATATATGCACATATGGTTTATTTTGCATGCAAAATTTGTGAAAAACATGAACTGGTAAAATCTTGGGAAAAATTTGTGATTGCTATGATTTTTAAATGTGTTTTAAATATATGTGTATAAAATTATATACGTAAAGTGTTTTAAACCGGAAAACAAGCTTTTCAATATGGTTTATATAAAAAATGTGCCTTTATTGTTTGTGTGGTGTGCATTCATGAAATTTATTATGTATTTACCATGTCATTTCGACATAAAAATATCATGTAAATATTTATAATGTAAGTCCTACAAAAAGAAGGTTTTAACATGACATTGTGATTGGTATTTTGAGAATGATTTAAAATGATTCTTTGGAAACTGTTTTGAATTTTTAAATGATTTTATTAAATCAAGAGATTCGAGAATAGGCCGGTTGTCATTTTGGTTAAGTATGACTCTCGTGCACAAGTGAGCTTTAGCTAAAAAACCTTTGGGTCACCGTCGGGTAGATAGGTGTGGCGGGGGCCACAACTTGTGATATATGTATGCATGGCTAGGCCACCAGCGATTACAGGGTTGTGACCGCTTGATTTCTCTGATATCAGTCAACATCATTGAGACCACCATGGCATGTGGGAATCCGATGGAAGCACTACTCTTGGATGTAAAGTATAAGTACTTATTGAATTTTATTGAATAGTTTAGAAACTTCTCTGTATATTATACCATAAAAAATTAAATAATAATGCTATAAATTATAAATCCATTTCCTTTTGACTGCCAGAAGATTTGAGAGATTTAATAGTCTTGGGCCAAATTTAGATACATTATCTGTAAGATCCACTTTGGTAGTGAGGGCTCGGTTTGTTGAGCTTCAACTTCCTACACCCATGAATTTGGTTTATCATGGAGAGTCCATTGGTCATTGCCCAATTCATAGTATAATTGAGTAATTTCATTTTTAAATTAAAAAATATTTAATCTTGACTGTTTAAATGAGAACTATATATTTATCATTGAACTAAATATTTAAGTACTAATTAAGAAATTAAAAATCTTGATTTGAATACTCTCCTTTGGAGTTGATATTACAAAGGCAAGCAAGGCATTATGAGACACAAGGGTATCATTAGATAAACGACTAATGGAATCTTCTTTGAGTTCTGCAACTATTTCCCAATTCCTGTTGGAAAGTTGGTTTAATCCCACAAGACTTGAAGTGGATCAGATAAAAAAAAGGAGAAAGATATCAATTGATACCATTTCTAGAGAAATAGAAGGAGCAAGAAAGGACTAAAGAAGGGCCAAACAGAAAAAACAAAAGAAAAATATAAAGCATAATCTATTCCGTAATTTAGTTGAACTCAAGTGAAAGATTAGACAACTGTGTTTAGAATAATAATATTTATTTTTATATTTGACCTTGGATAATTTATTATATCTATACCAAAAGAAATGGCATGACTTCCAAGGGGAGAAAGTTTGAGCATTTTAACTTTATCTTGAAAAGTAAAATATATATATATATATATATTTTATGAAAATTTTCTCTCTTATTCTTTACTTTCTCTTTACTGATCACAAGATAGGTAAAAAAAAATCAAATTCTTAGGCACATGTAGTGAAAAAGATGATTCTTATGTTATAAAGGATTTATAACAAGTTATTTATTATTCATCTAAAGAAAAGAGAAAGAAAAATTGATCGCATTTCGAGAAATAAAAGAGCAAGAAAGGAATAAAGAATGACCAAATAGAAAAAAAAAGATAAAGCATAATTCAGTAACGTAATTTAGGATTCGTTTGTTTTGATATAAAATATTTTTCGAAAGATATTTTATATCAAAACTTTTTTGGAAAACAAAAAATTTATTATAAATGTAAAACAATTCATGAGTCAACAAGAAAAATATCCATTGACCACATAAAATGTTTTATACCCTTGAGAGGCATAAGACATTTTTCAAAGAACTGAAAAAACTCTCTTATACTAAACCTACTAGTATAGATTTGATGAATTTATACTAAACCTGGTAGTGAGGGCTCACTTTTTTTAGTTTCAATTTTTTGGATCAATGAGTTTGGTTTTTTTTTTTTAAAGGTGAATTTATTCAACCTCAATATCAATATGTCATTTCAAGTCTCTCACCTAATGGGCCAAAGACTCCCATGACAATAGAAATCTAGTATGGGAGTGGAACAAGAACAATGAACTTGGTTTATCATGGAGAGCTATAGGCCATTGTCCAATTCATAGCATAATTGAGTAATTTCTTTTTTAAATTGAAAAAAAAATATTTAATCTTGACTCTTTTAAGTCAGAAATATATGTACTTATTATTAAACTAAATATACAGGTGCTAATCAAGAGGTAATTAAATCAAGAAATTATAAAATCTTGATTTGAATACTCTCCTTTGGACTTTGATATTGACAATTGAGAGTAATGCTTTCTAACCTTAAAATAGTAATTACAGCATCTTTATTGAGTCACAAACCAAACTGGTTTTGACAGCGGTTCTAAAAGGAAGCAAGGAAATTCTGAGACAAAAAGGTGTCATTAGGTAAACCACTAATGGAATCTTCTTTCGTTTCTTCAACTACTTAGCAATTCCTGTTCGAAAGTTGAATTAATCCCACTAGACTCTAAGTTGATCAGATAAAGAAAAGAGAGAGATCAATTGGTACCATTTCGAGAGAATTAAAAGGAGCAAGAAAAGAATAGAGAACAAAAGCAGAAGAAAAAAGAAGAAGCATAATTTAGTGTGCAATTTAGTTAAATTCAAATGGACGATTAGAAGATTGTATTTAGAATAATAATCTTAATTTCATATTTAAAACCAGATAATTTATTATATGTTACCAAAAAGTATGGCATAATTTTAAAGGGAGTTTGAGCATTTTAACTTTTTTCTTCGTGAAAATTTTCTCATATATTCCTTATTTTTTCTTTATTGATGACAAAATAGGTATAAAAGAAAGAGTTATATTCTTAAACATATAGTGAAAAGATGATTCCTATGAAAAATATATCTAACACGTTATTGATTATACTAATTTATATAATTAACGTGTTTTATTTAATAATTATACTAATTTATAAATTTACTTAAATTATAACTCTATGTAAATGTTATAATCTTAAAAAAAATTTAATGTTGGTGTATAGGATAATTTTCAATATTACTATATTGTTTATTTTAATTGAGGCACCTAGGGAAATAGTGGTCACATCAAAGTTGAAAGTAACAAAGTTTAAAGATTAAATCCATTAAGAGAGTAAAATCTCCCACCTAAAATTGGACAGTTCCTTGAAAAGAGAGATAAAAAACGGGTGAAAATTGTACTTCCATAAACAATTTTTTGTTTTGATTCCTTGGGCAGTAAATATTTTGAAGTGTATATATACGGGCGTGCGCTTGCACAAATACATTTATAGCAATCTCGCCCTTAAACTCACATAGAAATAAAGGCGAGATGGAAATTCAACATTTTAGCCATAATCATCCTCTGGTTTTCAAGGAAGAGCGGAGCGATGAAAGTGATGAGAATGCTTATTGCAATGGGTGTGGGGAGGTGGTGTCGGGTCCAACGTATAGCTGCGTGGCATGCGGGTTTCACCTTAACAAGAACTGCGCTGAGGCACCTTTGGGGCTGAATCACCCCTTTCACTGCAACCACAGCCTTGGTCTTACAAGGTTACATGGTAAATTTTGGTTTAATCGCGATTTCTGCAACAAAAAGTGTGACTACTTTCTTTATTGGTGTGTTCCTTGTAAATTAAAGCTTCACATCAAGTATGCTCTGTTTTCAAATAACATTGCTGAAAAAAATATTGGAGAGCTTCAACACATTGCCCATAAAGTCCCTTTGATCTCTACTGAAAATCATTCTGTCAAACTGAAATACGCCCATTGCTTTGTATGTTGGACACCATTATTAGATTCTCCATGCTTTTCTCTTGATTGTGGATTTTGCCTACACAAGAAATGTGTTGAGCTACCCTTTGAAATCAATCACCTTTGCCACCGTCAACATTCTCTTTTTTTACAATTTAATACCGATCGTCTCCCTTGCAAGATATGCCAAGGAACCCAAGTCAAGGGATTTGTTTACTGTTGTTCAATGTGCAAGGTTGCCCTTCACATTGAATGTGTGTCACCATCACCTTTTATTGAAGATAGTAGTCATGAACACTCATTCACTAGGTGTTTAAGACGATGTTCATTCATTTGTGGTGCATGCGGCATGTCTGGAAATTGTGCTTCTTATTTTTGCTCAACATGTAGCCTTACAGTCCACAAGGATTGCATTTCGTTATCGCACATCATCAAAAGCATATGACATCACCGTCCTATTTTCCACAACAATTTTGTAGTAGAAAATGAGTGTGGAATATTGGAATGTGGAATTTGTCATGAGGAGGTGAACAAAGAGCATGGGAGTTACTATTGTGCTGAGTGTAGGTTTATTGTCCATGTGAAATGTGTTCTAGAGGATACTGATTCTTATTATGGAATTGAGTCAAAAGATGTTTATGAGATGCTTAATGAAAATCCAACGCTGGTGGATCCATCCTTTCTTGTCATTAAAGAGATCAAACTTGGAGAAACTGTGATACATACAGAGATAAAACATTTCAGTCATGAACACAATTTAGTGTTATATGATGAAGTAAGGGATGACAAATGCTGTGATTGTTGTAGTCTACTCATCGAGACTTCTTTTTATCATTGTTCAGAATGTGATTTTTGTCTCCATAAATCATGCGCTGCGTTACCCAGGGAGAAGCGACATCCGCTTTTGTCGCCTGAGATTTCCTTTATGCTTACTCCAAATTGCTTTTTCATTCGTGGAGCCTGCGGGTCCAATCATACTGATTTTGCCTACAGAGTCAGCGAAGACTCTTCGAACATATATGTTTGCCCTCAGTGTTGTGAAGTTCCTTTGTCCTGCACTAGTCAAGGACACAAGGAGCACCTCCTTCCCTTTTACCTCAAGTATAGTGGGCAGTGCAATGCTTGTGGTGACAGTATTGATGATTCGGCAGCATACAGATGCAAGGGTTGCAATTTTAATTTGCATTTTAAATGTACTAAGCTACCACAAACAGCTAGGCACAAATGTGATGAACATCATCTCACGCTCACATATGATGAAGATAATGATTATTTAGAACATCATTATTGTGACATTTGTGAAAAAAGAAGAAATCCCAACATTTGGTTTTATCATTGTACAATCTGTGACACGTCAGCTCATCTCAAATGTGTTCTTGGAGATTACCCATTTATCAAGTTCGGGAGAAGGATCTTCACAGAAACAAATCATCCACACTTTCTTATTTTTGTGAAAAAGGTTTATCTTTACCCTGAATGTTGTAAATGTGGTCAGCCCTGCTCAGATCTGGCTCTTGAGTGTGCAGAATGCAACTATACTATCCATTGGAGTTGTTGCAAAATAGACTCAAGACTTTATTGAATTGGCACAGTAAATATTGTTGTTCTGATGGCCCTGAGAGAAAGAGGTTGCTGATGATCTCAACCAAAACTGTGATTTCTTCATCGGGTTGTTTTTAAACTATTCATATTCTTTATCATTTATAATTTCCAAAATGTTTGAATAAAGCCACTCTGTAATCTTAATCATGTAATGTTTTAAGATTTTTTTTCTTCGAAACTAAAATAAAAATAATTTGTGATCATACTTGTATAAGTGAACATTTTATTGTATCTTTTATGATTCTCTGTTGTTTGGCTAAAGCAATTGATCTGTTTGCTATGATCACTTGCAATTTGAATAGATATCTTCTTATTTTATGGTGACTTTGACACATACTTTACAAGATGTTAAGAGCTGTTACAATTTTACATGCTTCAAATCTATTGCAGACATTTTCTTTTCTTATTCTTAATTTTCCTGAGTAGACTAGTTAACTAGACTATAACATGCTTCAAAATTTGGATTTGAGGAAATGAAAAGTAGGAGGGAAACTCCATTTCTCCTTAATTTCTACTCTTTCTATTGCTTCCTCTCATTTCCTCTTACTAATTAAACACAGTCTGTCAAACCTTGCCCTATAAAGTGATTGCAATGTCATTTACATGCTCGATAGAATGTTTGTATATTGAGGAAGCTCGAGAAATCGACAAAAGACGATATTGCCCCTAGAAGTGCAGTTAAATCGATTAAACCTCGAATAAGATAAAGTCGAGATCTTAAAGATGAAATTGAGAATTTCACAATCCAGGGATGACTCAAAATGGTAATTTGGAGTTCGAGGTCCAATTTGGAGTCAATCCGAAAAATTGACTGGTTAGGGGTAAAATGGTCATTTTACAATTTGAGGACAAAATGAGAATTTTTAGAAAAGATTTTCTTAGCCCCATTTGACATGTTTGAGTATGATATGAGTATTGAAGTACAATTGAAAGATTTAACAGTAAAAAAATATGAGTTTTCGGTATTTTTGGAGTATAGGGGTAAAATGGTATTTTTGTCACCCAAAACTGAAAATTGAATTTTCGAAAGGATTTTGATCAAATTTAATTATTTGAAGTGTGGTATGAGTTTGAGGAGTGAAAAATATGCCTTGTGGCAATTTTTCAATTTTTGGGCCAAAAATGTAATTTTACATTTTTTCGGGGGCAAAAGTGTAATTTTATAAAATTATACCATAAAAATCTTTGAGATTTGTGCAGAACTTTCTTGAAGGCTCAAGATAAGGGAAGGAAAAATTGGTGGCTGAAAATAAAGTCAAAAGATAAAGAAAAAAAATAATAAAAAAATAATAAATTAATAAAAAAATAATAAATTAATAAAATAATATTATTTTATTTAATGGCTTAAAAATGTCAAATTCCAGCCTTCTTCATCAAAAATTTCGTTCTACCCTGAAGGAAGAGAGAGAAAACACAAAAATAAACTCTAGAGTGAGAAAAATCAAGAAAAAGTAAAGAAATTCAAGGAAATCAAGAATAAAAAGGTAAGGTTTTTCATTTCTAACTTAATTTCTACCTTACCCATGCAATTTTCCTTATTTTTCATGGTTAAATTGCATATTTTCATGGTGATTTCATGGCTGGTCCAATGGGTTTAGAGAGAGAAAGTTGATGGAATTATTTGATTTTTAACTATGTTAGTGTTTGTAGTTAGTTAGTCATGTATAGGAAGAAAATTAAGTGAGAAAATCACCTATTCTATGGGAATTCATTTAGGCTGAATTTCATAGTGAGTTTATTGAAAATGAAATGATTTCATTTCAAGTGAATTTGTTGAGAATTGATGAATTTTGGGATGAAAATCAAAGAGGAAAAATTTTAGTGAAATTCCACCTAGTATAGCCGAAATTCCCATAAATAATTTTGAAGGTAATTAAGCTGAATTTTAGGTTATTTGACATGTATTTGGTGATCTTTGATGAATTATGGAGTTAGAAAATTAAATGAGAATTTTCGATGCAAAAATTGAAATTTTTACCCACTAGGGGTAAAAGCGTAACTTTTGGTCCGCATTGATAAATTAGACCAAATTCACTGTCATTGAGGTATTGTGGATATGATTGGATAATTGAAATTGAAATTGATGGAATTGGAGTTGAATTGGGGATTTTAGGAATTTATACCGTGTATAGGTGAATTAAGTCGGACACTGCAATTGAGCAATTGTTTAGACATTTCACACCCTATCTAGTGCATACGCATGGACAAGAGCCTGAAATAATTTATGATAAATTGACACAATTTATTGAATTTTGTTTCATAGATTGTGGATAAGTGGTGAGTCAATTGTTTCGGGTAAGAGACTACACCCGAAGACGGAGGATAGGAGTATTTCTACTCCTAATACTGTGAGTATTCATATATCGTCTTAATTATCTAGAGTAGATTTATTAAACTCTGTGATTTTATGAAAAATGGTTTAATTGGAAAATTATTGTGTTTTATGGGAAAAAATATGATTTTATAAATTTCTGAAAATTGAATAATGATTTCAAAAATAGAGTAATTGGAGACCCACACTATGATTTGTGTTGTTTATCTATGATTTTAAATTAAATGGCTTATGATAAATGTGAGCATGACTGGTTGTTTTTATGATTTCAAGAATATGTGAACTGCTTTGATTTACTTTGAATGTGTTATGTGGGCCATGTCGTGCTATTGTGATTTTTATGGATCGATGGATATTTAAAGTGGGCACTGCAGTGACGGGGGTTTCGTGGGCTGCCTATTGGAGGGGCACGGTTCTCATTTATTGAGCTTACCTCGATTGGAGAGGCGCGTAGGATAACTCTCGAGGTAGGATTTGAGTACACTTCACGCTTCCACCACGTGAAAGTGAGACTCAGCCAACGCCAAGGAACGGCTGTGTTGTCAAAGGTAAAATATGTTGTGTGTGTGTGACAATAAACAGCCTTGGCGGTCTCGGTCAAATGCCTCTGCAGGGGTATTCCCGAGAATGGATTTTTGGCATAGGCCAAGTGGCAGGAACTTGGAAGAGGGCAGGCAGAGAGCCTCCATTGAGGTTTCTTGGTACGCCTCTTGCCGAGTACTCTGATAAGCCAAATGTTGAAAAGTGCATAAGCCATATTGAGAAATTAATTGAAAAATAATTGTTTATATGGGTTGGGATGAATTTCCAAGTTGTGAAATGTGATTTGTGAAGGGATATTTTTATTGTCTCCTATTACTCGGCTTTAGATTATTTTGAGGATATTTGTCTACTCACTGGGATTATATAATCTCACCCCTTCTTCCTAAACATTTTTCAAGCTCAGAGTAGGTAATAGACCGTCAGTTGCATCGAGAAGAAAATTTTGGAGTTGCATCCTAGAAAGTAAGGTTATAAACTTAAACCTTCTCAGTTGTTTGGCGGTCCACGTGTCATTGTAATTTAAATTGCATACTCTAGTTTTCTATATTACAGTATGTATAAATTTATTTTGTTTTTATGTGCAGAAAATTAATTTTGATGTTTCAAAAATATATATATATATTGTTTTACATTAAAAAAGATTATTTTAATTAATATTTTTATTTTATTTTATTATTTAAAAAAAGAAGAGTGGAAAAACTGGTACGAAAGCCTTGCGAGGTCTCGAGGGGCATTCAAGGGAAGAATGTCTGCCGAGGCTTCGCGGCGGTTGTCACGGGCTCGAGAAGGTACCGGGTCGTAACACAGTCTTTATGGGAATAGTTGCAATTTGTGAAACAAAATATTTGAAAAGGTTGCTTCTTCAACCTTCACACCAAATTAAAGGTTCTTTATTTTCACATGAGATTACAGACAATTTGGGAAAGCCAAAATCAGATGGTTAAAGGAAAGAGAAAGAGAATTGACACCATTTTATTAAATTAAAGGGAAAGAAAGGAATAAGTTAAGGAACATTAACTTGTAAACATTAGAAGTATCTGAACATTTAGCTTATTGGTTGGTACATGATCTTATATCAAAAGAACAGAGTTCGAATTCATCTTTCCACAATTAAAAAAAAAAAACTTGTAAACATTACAAGGAATTTGTAAATCTCATTAAAAAAAAATCTTATAACCTTATTAACCAAGAATCTGAAGTAAAAACCTTGTAATGTTTGCTTTATGGTGCTCATCTTTGTTCCATTGTTGAATCTTATTAATATGCGGTTTATTTACTTTAGATAAAAACCTTGTAACATCTGCTTTATGGTGCTGGCCTTTGTTCTATTGTTGAATCTTATTAGTATGCGGTTTATTTACTATAGTTAGAAATTAAATAGCTCTAATTGCATTGAAAGGACATTTCTCAATTCAATTGAAGATATTTAATTATTTTTTATTTTAGATAAATTTCTAAAATTTAATTTTGAGTAAAAAAATTTGTAAAAATTAAGGGTTTCCAGTACATAATTAATTAATTAATTGAAGATTTTGAAAGTAAATCGTAGTTAAGGCATTGTAGTGAAACTTTATCTATCTTCTAAAAACAATAAATATGGCTACTTGTTCTTCCTTATTTCAAAAGTTCATAAATACCAAAAGTTGGAGCATCTTAGCTTAATGTTACTTTTGAAAGTAAAAAAATATACTCCCACCTTTTTTTTTTTTTTTTTTGCCAAACTCCCACCTTTTATTTTAAGTGAAATTTCTCATATTTATTAACACACTATTAATTGTTAATATAAAATTTCATGGACCACGAAATTAGTCATTTTATTAATATTAATATATATATATATGTATTATGTACTTCGAATTTTAATTCGAGATAGATACTGACATGTCCAACAATAATATAGCTTGGATACCTAACATGTTAATTTGTTTATGTTGTTTTTGATAATTAATTGACATTATTTACTCCACAGTCCATAGAGAGTGGAATAGTTGTGAATAAATTTTGGTTTTGCTTTTTGAAAAATCCTTAAATTGGAGGCATTAACATTAATGCACTTTTATATTCAAAACTCAACTATCAGAATACTATATTGATTAGTTTTGACACTTAAAATATATCAACAATATAAATTATTTACAACATTTTTATTTTAAAAATATTGTATACTTTTTTGTTTTCCTTCCGGAGTAGATTATATATACCTTTTATTGCATTTTCTATAGTAGCCTTACATAGATAAGTAAATTCTATAGCATCCAAATATTGAGACTCACAAACTTTTGTAGAAATGTGCATTAATATGAGATTTATGAAATTTTTCAAGAGAAGGAACATTCATTTATCTTTATTGAAAAGCAATTATAGTGACCTCTAAAGCTTTGATGGCTCTTGGTTTCCAAAACAATTCAATTAGATTCAATGTATGGTTGTTTAAATTGTAGATTTTTATTTCTTTTTTTGCAGCCAATATACATTTTGGCTGTGTAAATTATAGCCATTGTACTTTTGTGATTTTGTATGGTTGGGACAATAAGAAACAACAATTCTAAAGTTGTCCTTGACGAGATAATTCATCCATTAGATCTTGAGATTTCAATTTAAAAATCTCGTGTTTGAATCCTTAAACAAACGACGTGAGATTTATAGAATCAGAGAGGGTTACTTCTTATTGCATAGTTCAAAATGATATGTATAACGACACATCCCCGGTTGCTACTGGCGTCCGAGACCTCCGGGAGATCCCGCCAAGTCCCGAACAAGCCTTTGTAAATTTTTCTGAGACATTTATTAAATATGCTAACACGTATGTAAATAATTAATAATAATAATAATACCCTATTGGTATTCCGTTTCCAATAATAGTAATTAAATTTAAAATACAAAGTTTTCAACAATGCATAATTAGAAATTGACAATGCTAATAATATGTAGAAATTTCATGTGAATGAACTCTAGACAGCGGAGCGACTCGAAGCGGGCTAAGAGATGCCTTTACCTATTCGCAGTAGACTGAATACGCCAATAGTTACGCGCTAGGCCGATCCCTGTCTGCAAAAAAGAGAAATAAGAGGGGTATGAGTCTCACAGACTCAGTGATCATCGGCTTAGCAAGTAGGGCGTAGATGGGAAACAAATAAATAACTGATCATTTGAATATCAAATTACCTGATGATAAAATAATTTATTTCAAACGGACATTTGTGCCTTATATATATATATATATATATCAAGAATTCGTTTATGATGTAACTAAACCAAAGGTATATAGATAAATACACGCCAAATCTAGTGTGAATAATAATTTCATGCAGAAATCATTTAGAATAATTTATTCAAATCAATTTCCTTAAATCAGGCAAGCTCTCGTAAAATCATATATTTGTCAAATATATACGTAAACCACAAATCGCCTCGTACTCGAGGAGTTAAAATTCATTTTTCCGTAAAAATGGAGAGCTGCGAAAAAGTCATTTTAAATTCATTTTCACCATATACAAAACATGAGTCTGAAAACTCAGAAGAATCAACAAGTCACCTCTTGAATGAGGCGTTAAGTCAAATCATTTCGTAAACAGGGAGTTGTTGAAAACTTTTTAACTCTCACCATAGACGGAAAAATATAATTTAAAAATCCAAAGAGACTTTACTCTCGAGTAGGAAATAAGATAAAAACCCGTGGTCCCGCTACCACGTAATATCATCCGGGAGCATCGCTTCCACTGGATCCCCACATAATGCCATGGCAATCTCAACGATGTTGGCCGACATCGGAGATATCAAGCGGTCGTAACCGCGTAAATCATCTATGGCCTTGCCACGTATATCACAGACCATGGCCCCAGCCATGTCTAACAGCCCGTCGGCGACCCGAAAATGTCTCTAGCTAGAGCTCACTCGTGCACGAGGGTCACACTTAACCGATGTGACATCCGGCCTACTCTCGAATCTCTCAATTTACGAAACCATCTTAAAATCATTTATTCTCTTGAAGTATCGTTCCAAATTTATTGTCAAACATTCAATATAAACGTAATAAAATTTTATCATTTTATTCATATAATAAAGTTTGATGCATAACTTATAAAACGTCAAGCATCGGGTAATTACACATCATAATCATATATGCACATTACACAGATATATAAGGTACAATTTAGAAGGTAAATCATATTGAAAGGCTTGTTTCCCATTTTAAAACACTTTACATATAATTATATATATATATTCAAAACAATTTCCAAAAATAACTTACATTCACAATTTCCTAAAATTTTATCAACGCATGCTTTTCACAATTATGTGCATTCGATAATTTATGCGTAAATATATATTTATAGAGAATATGGAAATTTTAAAATTGATACCCCCTACTCACCTCGAAATAGCGGGATATTACATCGCTATTTTCGTACACGTATGTATTTATTTCTATTTCTCGGTCGTGTGTCTCGTTCAGTACGTCTTCTCGATAAACGTGTCATTGAGCCTTTTCAATCCCTCCCAGCTATTGGACCTTATCCAAGAACCTCTTCAATTTTCCTATTGGGCCAAGCCCAATTTTATTTTCCACTTGGGCCTTGCCCAATTTCATCTTTCTATTGGGCCTTGCCCATTTAATTACCATTGGGCCATGCCCATTTATTTTTCCTATTGGGCCTTGCCTAATTTATTTCTCCTTTGGGCCCACTTTTATATTTTTTTTCTTATTCTTTCATTTTCATTTTCTATTTTCTTTCTTTTTCCCTTTTCTTTTTTTTTCTTTTTCTTTTTCTTTTCTTTTTCTCTCTTCCACGTTCTTTCTTCCTTTCTTCTTCCCAGCCCATGGCTTCTCTCCACCGTGGCCTCCTCCTTCACCGCCGGTGGTGGTTCCTCCTCTCCACCACCGTTGGCCATCCTTTTCCTTATCTCTTTCTCACCATTTGAGCAACACTTTTCAGCCCCCAAACCAGCTGGATTCTAGCTTAATTTCCAGCTCCATTTTTGCCCAGATTTTCAGAAATTTCCAGCCCTCAAAACCACACCTTCAAGCATCCAAATCAACAGATTTTTCACTCCAAAAACAGCAGCTTTCCAACCCCCAAAACCAGCAACAAAACCCCCAAAAATAATCAGCAACTAACCTCAAAATCAACTTCCAAAAGCAACAACAAAGTCATAGAATTTCAGCAACTCAAGCTCCCCAAAAAGGCATAGAATTTTCTCTCTATTTTTTCTTGTTTTCTCGGCTCTTTCTCTCAATTTTTTCTCCCTTGTTTCTTTGCTCTTCCTTGGCTGGACGGTGCTGCACAAGAATGGCTTTTGAAAGCCATTTGAAGGATAAATATGGAGGGGACCAGACATGACTCCTTGTCATGTCCCCTCCTTACATTTTCACACATGTTTTTTTTTTCTTCACCAAGCTCTTAACCGGCCCCTACACTCTCTCTTTCTTTGTTTTTTTTTTGTCATTTCTTCTTTTCTTCTTTTTATGTATCCATCCGGCCCCCCCTTGCTCACTCATTTCATGAGTCTTTGTTTTTAAAGTTTTAATTGACCACATGGGCGGCTGCCCATGTGGTCTTTCTTTCTCTTTTTTTTTTTTAAAGGGTTATTACAATATGTACACATTAACAACAAGAAAAAAAAAAAGAAAACACTCTCAAATTTTGAAAGTAATTACTGATGCTCCCTCCAATTGTATGCTAAGAAGGTAAAAAATGAAAAGGAAAATCAGATAAGAAAAAGAGAATGAGAATAGTTTTTTTTATTAAAGGAAAAGATTAAAGAGAAAGAGAAAGAGAATATTGATACCATTCCAATAGACCAAGAAGCAAGAAAGGGATAAAGAATGACTAATTAAATAGGAAAAACTAAAGAAAAAAAGTACAATATCTAGTGTGAAATTTAGTTTCATTGTATTTTTGTTTTTCAACAAGAATCTAATTAGCATGCCTTTCAGTTACTTTGATGGGAAATTAAATGGCTCCAATTGCAAAGGAATTAAAGGCGTTTCTCAATTCAAATAGAAGATCGTTGATTATTGGTTTGTTTTAGATAATTTTCTAAAATTTTTTCATTAGATAATTAAATATAATCCAAGATTTTCAATGTAAATATCTATGGTATTATATAAATGTCTTATTTATATAGAGAAAGTGTAGATAGATCGACTTGGGCGGAAAAAAATATCAAAGGAAAAAAATAATGAAAAAGAAAAGAAAATTTTGGTAAAAAAGAGAAAAATAAGAAAAATAAAATTTTACTTTATTCCCTTCAAGTTTATCTTGTCTAATTTAAATTAACCATTTAGATCAATAATCAATAACGTGTGATCCTCTTCATAAGAATCATCCTTTCAAAATTTTAAAGAATATGTTTCTTTCTTAATTAGTTCCAATTTTACCATATGAGTAATGAGGAGGTAACGAATATGAGAAAATATTTTCATGATATATATATTTTGACAGCAAAAGTTTTCTTTTTTTTTTTCTTTTACTTTTCAAGAGTATTTAACCTTTAAATGCTGCACCTCCCCTTTCCTTCGAAGTCTGCCATTCTTTTTATAGTCATTATATATAGATTTTCGTTATAAGGCAGCAATAGGCATTTACCAATGATTTTGGAAGGAGCTAAATTGTTTCATTTCAAAAGGTAATTAAATTATATAACTCTTTCAAATTTAAAATGGAGATGCTGATGTGTCCTCTTCATTGAGAGTTTGGGGGTTCCTATTAATTGGTGAGACCATATACATTTATACATTATGAAATAGATGTGCATAAATTCTTGGATTTAATTAGAAATATTTTTGTTTCTTTACAATAACCAAAATATTTCACTATCATTAACACTGCAGCTTAGTATTCAAATTCAACTCATACGTTTTACTTTTGATCACACTTAAAGTAAATTATTAACATGTTCTTTATTCACAACATATTTTATTTTAGTTTAGGCATCATGGCAGACAGCGGTAATTAATTAGAGGAAAAAGTAAAGATGAATTTAAAGATAAAGATGGAAAGAGATAGGAAATGAATCTCCCATATAAAAATTTGACTGTTATTTGTTAAAAAACAAAAAAACAGAGACAGAAAGGAAACAAGAGTAAAAATTCCTTTGGACAATATAAATATTTGAACCAGCTTAAGCTTCCATAAGTAACCATAAACCCCTTTGTTTTATACTCAACCCACAAACTTACATTGAAACAAGAAGAAAGGAGAGATGAAGCTTCAGCATTTTAGCCATGAACATCCACTGCTTTTCAATGAAGGGCGGAGCCATGAAAGTGAGAAGCAGGCTTATTGCTCAGGACGTGGGGAGCTGGTGTCGGGTCCCAGCTTTAGCTGTGCGGAGTGCGGGTTTTACCTTGACAAGAACTGCACCGAGGAACCCTCCGAGGTAAATCACCACTTTCATCGCGACCACAGCCTTCAACTTTTAGTAAGTCAGCCCTACATCGGTTGTTGGGGTTTTTGTGATTTCTGTGGAAAAAGATGTAATGACCTCTCCTTGGTCATTATCGACGTCCAAGACCTTCGAGAAATTTAACCAAGTCCCAGACAAGCCTCATTTAAAATTCCCGTTAAACTCATGAAATATACTTGCACATACATAAGTGATTAATAATAACACTAATTGTGCTACTTATGTACATTTCAAATAGTAACAATTAAATGTCAACCACAAATTTTTAACATTTTATATTCATGAATCTACAATACTAGCAGCATGTAGCAATTTTGTGTAACTCAAACCTAGATAGTGGAGTGACTCGGAGCGGGGCTAAGAGATACCTTTACCTATTCGCAGTAGACTGAACACGTCGATGATTATGCGCTAGACCGATCCCTGTCTGCAAAAGGAAAATAAGAGGGGTGTGAGTCTCACAGACTCAATGATCATCAAATCCGTGAGCAGGGCGTAGATGGGAAACAAACAATTAACTGATCATTTGAATAATAAATCACAAAATTATTGAAATTAAATTTAATTGAAAATGAGGTTTGTGCCTTATAAATATGATGCAGTAAAATCGTAGTGCAGTATTTAATTTTGAAAAAACGATGCCGAAAACAAGTGTAATAGCTCAGTGTGAAATCACCGACAATACGACTTATTGTCAAAATACGAATAATAATATAAAAGTATACATGCTCCCAAAACATGTAGCTAGTAAACAAATCAAATTACAAACCCCATAAACCAATTCATGATCGATAAACAAGCACTGAAAACTTTTGTTTACATAAGGGAAGCTACAGAGAAAATCTTAAGTCTTCATCATGTATAAAAGTGCACGTCGAAAAATTCACAATGCTCTCGAGTAGGAAAACATAACATCAACACATGGACCCACTTGCACGTAATAACATCTGAGAGTATCGTTTCCACCGGATTCCCACATAATATCATGGCAATCTCAATGATGTTGGCTGACATTGAAGATATCAAGTAGTTGCAACCGCGTATATCATCTGTAGCCTTACCACGTATATCACAGACCATGACCCCAGCTATATCTAACAGCCCATCGGCGACTTGTAAATTCTCTAGCTAGAGATCACTTGTGCACGATGGTCACACTTATCCGATGTGACATCTAACATACTCTCGATGCTTCCAATTTATCAAAAAATGTTTTTCAGATCCATAACAAGCTTCTCAAGTCTATTTTCTTAAATAATTTAAAACAAAAAATATGATAAACCGATATATTGATTTTTCACATCTTTTGTCTTAGTATAAGCACTATAAAAATTTCAGATTAAAACCGGCTTTCAGAAGCTACATAAAAATCATTTAACAAATGCATTTACTATGCATTTCACCAAAAAATATAAGGCATGGAATTTTCATAAAAGACGGTACGAAAGGCCTGTTTCTCAATTTTTCAAAATACTTTACGTATAACTATACATATATATTCAAAACAATTTCTAAAAACAACTTATATCCACAATTTCTTAAAATTCTACCAATGCATACTTTCCACAATTGTGCACATACAATAATCATGCGTATACATATATATAGATAATATAAAAATTTTAAAATCGATACCCCCTATTTACTTCACAATGGCTAAATGTTACGTCACTATTAATTCATAGATATATGTAATTATTCCTTTCTATCGATCGTTTGTAATTTCCCTCGACCTGTCACCACAGTATACCGCCTCATTTATTTTTCCTAAATATTAAAAGCCACTAATATATATATATATATATGTTTACTTGATTTTATTTTATTTTTATCCCTATCACTTTATTCTATGATCTTTATTTTATTGGATATATACATTATTATATATTATTTTATTATTATTATATAATATATATATATATATATTTACCTTTCTTCCTCCTTTCTTTCCGGTTCGTTTCTCTTTCTCTTTTGCTCCTTTCTTCTCCTTCCTTAGACTCACAAACGGGCCACAATTTCCACCACAAACCAGTCACAATTTCTGCTCCTTTCTTCCTCGGAAATCAACAGCCACACTGATCATTTCAACCTAAAAAAAATTAGCAGCCAAAAACCGAAAAAATCAACAGCCAAAACCTCAAGAAAATCAGCAGCCAAACCTTAAAAAAAAAAAATCAGCTCTTCCTCTCTTTCTCTTGCCACCAGCAGCCAAAAATAAGCAGCTTCTCAGCCTCCAAAACCAGCAGCTGATCAGCTCTTTTTCACCCTCAAAGTGGCAGAAAAACAACTCCCTTTCCTTCCTTAAAAGTGCAAAAAAATCAGCTTCCTTTCCTCCCTCAAAATCGCAGAGAAATCAGCTTTCCTTCCTTCTTCTTTCTCTTCCTCTCCCTCGGCTGTTTCTCTTCTACTTCTTTCCTTTATTTTTTTTTCTTTCCTTTTCTTCTTCAGCTTTCCCCTTTCTCTCTCTCACAGCCGACTCTTTTGTTTTTCTTTTCCAGCTCTCTTTCTTCTCTCCTTGTCTTCTCCCATCCATTTCTTTTTATTTCACTTATCCTCTTCTCCATTTCTTGTGAATATCCGGCCCCCCTTCTCAATTCCTTCAAAGCCATTATTCAAAGTTTCAATTGACCACCTGGGCGTCTCTCTCTTACTATTCATTTCTTTAATTTTTTTATGTGTTTGTTTATTATTTTATTTATTATATATTTTTATTAAAGGGATGTTACAAAAGATGTGATAAGTTTGTTTATCATTGTTTTTGTAAATTAGACTTTCATATCAAATGTGCTTTGTTTTCAAAGAACATAGCTGAAAAAAGGTTGGAGAGCTTGAAGATATTGGCTATAAGGATCCATTGATCTCCGGTGAAAATGGTTACCAAGAACTTAAAGAAGCTGAGTGCTTTGCATGTTGGAAGCCGTTATTAGATTCTGCATACCTTTCTCTTGATTTTGGGTTTTTCATACACAAGAAATGTGTTAATCTACCTATTGAAATCAATCACCTTTTCCATTGCCAACATCCTCTAATTTTACAGTTCAATAGTAAACGTCTCCCTTGCCAAATATGCCAAAGAACCCAACGTAGCGGATTTGTTTATTGTTGTTCACCATGTCAGTTTGCCCTTCATATTGCATGTGCAGAGCTACCAACTAAAATTAATCACCTTTGCCACCGCATTCATCCTCTTATTCTACAGTTCAATCCAGAATCTCTCCCTTGCCAAATATGCCAAGAAACCCAAGGTCAAGGATTTGTGTATTGTTGTTCCAAATGCAAGTTTGCCCTTCATGCTAAATGTGTGTCACCACCACCTAGTATAAAAGGTGAAATTCATGAACACCCATTCACCTTGTTTTGGAGACAAGTCTCATTCATTTGTGATGCATGTGGAACTATTGGGGATTATGTTTCTTATATTTGTTCCACATGCAGTTTTATAGTCCATAAAAAATGCATTTCATTGCCACACATCATCAAATTACCACGACATCATCACCCAATTTCCCACACCTTCATCCTTGGGAAACTTGATATTGAAACATGAGAATGCAAAATTTGCCCTGGGGAAGTGAATGCATAGCATGGGGGTTACTGTTGTTTTGATTGCAATTATATTGTGCATGGGAATTGTGCAAAAGAAGAATCTAGTTTGTACCAATTCTATGAGATAAACGGCACAGATGAGCAACTTAACGAGACTCTAGTCTTCTCTGTTGTTAAAGAGACCAAAGCTGGAGAAAATGTGATTCCCACGGAGATAAAACATTTAAGCCATCAACACAACTTAATTTTAAGCAATGCTGATAAAGATGATGACAAATTTTGTGTCGGCTGCATGTCATCCATCTCTTCTTGGTTTTACTATTGTTCAAAATGTGATTTCTTTCTCCACAAATCATGTGCCGAATCACGTAGGAAGAAGCACCTTTGGTTTCATATTCATCAACGTCCCTGTACCCTCCTTATTTCAGATCTCATTTTCTATTGTTCAAGCTGTGGCTATGAGTTCAGTAATGGTTTCGCCTACGAATGCAATGTGTGTAAACAATATTTCTGCCTTCGATGCGCTCTAACTTTCCACATGTCGAGGCATGAACACCTCCTGACCTTTGACGATAGGTATGAAGGGCAATGTAGTGGGCGTGGAGCTAGCCTAAGTATGGGGTATGCATGCAAAGGTTGCAAGTTTGTTGTGGATTACACATGTCTTAGGCTTCCCAACAAGATTCGACACAAGTGTGACAAACATCCTCTCATACTCGCCTCTCATGAGGATAACATTTATTCGGAATGCCACTATTGTGACATTTGTGGAAAAAAAAGAGAAATTTAAATTATTGGTTTTATCATTGTGTAATTTGTGACAATTCAATTCATCCTAAATGTGTTATCGGAAAATACTCATTTATGAAGCTTGGGCACATCTACATTAAAAGCTATCATCCACACCCACTCACTTTGACAAAGAAGGTCTATGATTATCCTGAATGCCATCAATGTGATCGACCCTGCCTAGATCTAGCTCTCAAGTGTTTAGACAATGAATGCAACTATATTGTTCACTGGAAATGTTAGCCTAATCAATATCCCTCCACAAGTAGCGAGGAGCATACATGAAATGCTACCTCGGTTGGTTGTTTTAAACTATTCGTAGTGCTTCTTTGTAAGCATTGGTTTTCTTGTATGGTTATGAATTATGAGAACTTTAAAATTCTGAATAAAATTTCATTTTGTTGGCAGGGACTAGAAGTCCACAACTGTAATGGTATGCTATTCCAAGGTTTCATTGAAATTAATTTGTGAATTCTGATTTTTTTGTCATATATTTGTAAATTGAAAGATTGCCTAGTATATGTATATGGTTCTCTATTTTTACTGGTCAAGCGATTGATTCGATATCACTTGAAGAGATTTCTTATAGTTTTATGGTGACTTCAACACAAATACTTTGTCAGATGTTATCAGTTGTCACATGCTTCAAATATATTGTATACTTTTTCTGTTTTCCTACCACAGTAGACTATATATATACCTTTCATTGAATTTTCTGTAGCAGCCTTACATAGATAAGTAATTTCCCTAGCATCAAAAATTTCATGGCTCAAAAGCCTCACGCACCAATCAAAATTGTCATAAGTAAAGGCAAATTAGTAATTACAGCATCTTCTTTTAAGTCACAAGCTGGCTTAAGTGAAGCCAGGAATTGGTAAGACAGAGGAAGTCACTTGGTAAACAAACTAAACTAATCTAGCTTATGTGCTTTCTCCAACTACCAAATTCCTGTTATAAAGTTGGACTAATCTCAAAAATTGAACTCTTGTCAATTTGACAAGAAAATATTGGCAGTCACTCACTCTTGAAGGAACGTGCATTAATATGAGATTCATGAAATTTTCCGAGTGAGGGAACACCCATTTCTCTTTATTAAAAAGCATTATAGTGAGCTCTAAAGCTTTGATAGCTCCTAGTTTCCAAAACAATTCAATTAGATTCAATGTATGGTTGTTTCGATTGTAATTTTTTTTTCTTTCTTTGCAGCCAATATTTTGGCTGTCAAACCCAACCCTAAAATATCTGCCATATTATACATGTAACTAATAGAATGATAGTGTATTTAAACAGCTGGTAAAATATTTAAAAGGCAATATTATAACTAGAAATATGACTAAGATGATTTAAACCTCAAATAAGCTCAAATACGGATTTTAAGAGTGAAATTGAGAAATCCACAGTCCAGGGATTACTCAAAACAGTGATTTGGAGTTCGAGGTTCGGTTTGGAGTCAATCGAAAAAATTGACTGATTAGGGACAAAATGGTCATTTTGTCATTTAAGGACAAAATGGAGATTTCATAAAAGAATTTAATCACAATTGACCAAGAATAATTATATGAAGTATAATATGATTATTGGAGCATAATATGAAGTTTAGCAGTGATAAATGTAATTTCTCGGTAGTTTTGAAGCACAAGGGCAAAATAGTAATTTTACCATTAAAGGACAAAACGAGAATTTTTGAAAAATATTTTGACAACAATTGATCAAGATTAATTATTTAGATTATTAAGAATATAATTTGAGGATTTAGCAGTGAAAAGTTTCAATTTCTAGTACATTTTAGAGTATAGGAGCAAAATGGTAATTTTACCACCGGAGGACCAAATTTAATTTTTCGAGAGAATTTATATCAAATTTGATAAATTGGAGTGTGGTATGAGTTTGAGGAGTGAAAAATATGCCTTGTAGCAATTTTTCAATTTTTGGGGCAAAAATGTAATTTTTGACTTTTACGAGGGTAAAAGCGTAATTTTTGAAAATTTCTCCACCAAGACTTTGGATAAGTCTGAAAATTTTATCTAAGCTGGGGATAAGAGAGATAAATACATGGTAAAAATTTGAGAATAAATGAATCGCTGGAAATTAATGGATTAATAAAACATTAAAAAATGAATAAAATAATAATATTTTATTATGCCTTTAAATAGGCTGATATTTCAGCCAATGACCCTTAGGAGGGTCGGGTAGAACCAGGCAAAAGAGGGAAAGAAGGAAATCAAGAACCCTAGGGGAAAGTCAAAGGGGAAAAGTGTAGAAATAAAAAATTTATCAAGTAAAAGGTAAAATTTCTTTAATTTCCTTTGATTTCTTCATTACCCATCCATTTTACTTTAATTTCCAAGAAAATTTAGAAAGTGGGTATGCTCCCCACATGCTGGCCGAATTTCTTGGAGTGATTTTGGGTCTTGATTTGGTTGAATTTTAACTTGATTTAATGTTTTTAGTGAATTTAGTAAGTGTAAAAATGAGAAATAGCAAGAAATAGAATTTTTTCATATTGAAACCCATTTATGCAGAATTTTAGAGAGAGAAATTGGTTGCTGAAATGATGTTTATTTGTGGCATTTAAGTGAATTATGTTGAATTATGGCTAGAGGAAAATTTTGAGAATTTTCAGAGTAAAAATCAGAATTTTTACCCGCTAGGGGTAAAATCGTAATTTTTAGTCTAGGACTGATAAATTGACCAGTAGATGCTGACATTGAGAAATTGGAATATAATCGAACAATTAGAAATTTAAACGAGTCAAATCGGAGTTAAAATGGGGATTTTAGCAATTTAGACGTGTGTAGGCGAATTAAGTCGACAACCGTGTTTAGACGGTTATTCGAACAGTTTGTAGGACATTCCATGCATTTAGAGCCTGAAATAATTTATGATGAATTGACACAATTTATTGAATTTTGTGTCATGGATTATGGATAGGTGGTGAGTGAATTGGTTCGGGTAAGAGACTGCACCCGAGGACGGAGGATAGGAGTATTTCTACGCCTAGAACAGTGAGTAAACTTATTATCGTCTTAATAATCTAGAGTAGTTTTTATTCAATTGTGTGTTTTTATAGAAAATGAGTTTAAATAGTAAATTGTCATGTTTTAAGAAAAATTGTGATTTATAAAATGATTTTAATAAATTTTTTAAAAAAATTGAATAGCGGTTTCAAAAATAGAATAATGGGAGACCGTTTACTTGTATTGCAAATTATTGTTTGAATTGTATGGTTTATGATAAATTGTGGGCAGGACTGGCTATTTTTATGAATTGATAAATACGTGAACTGTTTTGATTTGCCTTAATTGGCAAAATAAGAATTGTGGGGCATGTTATGCTATGATAATTTTATTTAATTGGTGGGATAATTGTGGTCGCTGCAGTGGCGGGTTTCGTGGACCAACTTTTAGGAGGGGCACGGAAACCAAAAAATTTATTGTGCTTACCTCAGTAGAGAGGCGTGTAGGGTATCTCTTGAGGTAGGATTTGAGTTTACTTCACGCTTAACCACCTCATGATAGTGAATTCAGCCAACGCCAAGGAACGGCTGAATTTCGAGAAATATGAAATTTTACAGCCTTAGCGGACTTGACTGGATGCCCCTGTACAAGGTATCCCCGAGTACAGGTTTTGGCATGAGCCAAGTTTTAAAGATTGTGCATAAGCCAAGTGAATTATTGGAATAAAATTGAGTATTGATATTGTGAAAAATATATTGGATTTGAATATTTTATTTGTCTCATTTTTACTCGGTTTTAGATACTTTAGATGGTGTCTGTTTACTCACTGGGAATTTATAATCTCACCCCTTTTTTTTCCACACCTTACAGGCTCAGAGCATTCATAGTTAGCTGATTCGATCAAAGACCACAGTGGACTTAAATCAACGAGAACTGTAGGTTCACAGTTCTCGAGACATTCTGGTTAGTTTTGAGGCCCACGTATCATTATAATTTAATTTTAATATTATAGTCTTTTGTATTAAAGTATGTAAAAACATAATTAATTTTTACGCTGCGAAAATTGTTTATCAATAGTTCTATAAATTTTGTTTTATGAGAAACTATATTATTTTATTAAATATTTTATTATATTCAAATAATTAAATTTTATTTCCAAATATATATTTTAGATACTTGAATTTATTTTTATCATGATAAATGTGTTTTATACATATTTACTACATTTTTAGCAAATTTCGAAATTTTCGATGAAAAACGATGAAAATGTCCCTGTGAGCCGGATGAAACTATTTTAGTATTTTTAAATTGAAAATGACCGGTGGTATTTAAAATGTGACATTTTGTAATCATCGCTCACGGAGAAGCGTGGAAATTGATACGAAAGCCTTGTGGGGTTTCGGTCGGTATTCGGAGTGTGAATACCTATTGAGACTTCGCGGCGATTGTCATGGGCCGGATGGGGAGTTCCGGGTCATGACATTGGCTGTGTAAATTATATATAGCCATTGTACTCTTGTGATTTTGTCGATGCATTTCTTGTTTCAATTGTGAGAAACAACAGTGAAATTCATAGGATTAGGGAGGGCCATTTCTTATTGTGTAGTAATCCAAAACGGTATGTTCAAAAAAAAATACTTTAAGATTTTGAAAGTAATTAATGAAGGCTATCTCAATTAGTGATTCTAGTAAAGAAGGCCATCTCAATTGATATGATTTCGTTTGACTTGGCCACTCCACTTGACTTAGTGATTTTGGTTGTGATTTTCCTTAATTATAGGCTTGATCATATAACATTACCTTGATCTAGGGAATTCATCTTCATTGCATAGATTATTTTTCTTTTTGTATTGACAATGAAACTTGTATATAAACGCATAGTGACTTCTTAATAAAATCATTCTAAGAGTATTCAAACTCTTCAGTAATTATTAACCTCTCTCCAATTGTATGCCAAGAAGGCAAAAAAAAAAAAGAGTGGAAAATTAGATAAGGAAAAGAGAATGAGAATATATGTGTGTGTGTGTATATATATATATATATATATATATATTTGCTAAAAGGAAAAGATTAAAGAGAAAGAGCTGAGAATATTGATACCTTTCCAATAGACCAAAAAGCTAGAAAGGGATAAAGAAATGGCTAATTAAATAGGAAAATCAAAAGAAAAAATGTAGAATATCTAGTGTGAAATTTAGTTTCATGGTACTTTTTTGAACAAGAATCTAATTTACATGCCTTTCATTCACTTTAGTGGGAAGTTAAATACCTCCAATTGCAAAGGAATTAAAGGCATTTCTTAATTCAAAGTTAAGATAGTCGATTATTGCTTATTTTAAATAATTTTCAAAACATTGTTTTCATTAGATAATTAACTATAATTCAAGATTTTCAATGTAAATATCTAAGGTATTATAAAAGAATGACCTGTAACACCTGACCCTAATTCATCTGTGACAGGTCATTCACATGTTTTGGACAGCATGTTTGTATATTGAATTGCCCCAAGAAACAAGTTAAATGACAATATTGCCCCTAAGGGTATAGTTAAGTTAAATAAGTCTTGAACCAGTTTAAACAGAGAATTGATGATGAATTTGAGAAAACTAAAACCCACGGAGTGATTTAAAACAGTGATTTGGAGTTCGAGGTTCAGTTTGGGGTTAATCAGGAAAATTGATCGATTAGGGACAAAACGGTCATTTTCAATTTTAGGACAAAATGAAAATTTTTAATAAAGATTTTGATTTTTATGACCAAGAATAATTATATGAAATACAATATGATTATTGGAGTATAAAATGAAGTTTAGCAGTGAAAAGTACAATTCTCGATATTTTTGGGACACAAGGGTAAAATAATAATTTTACCATTAAAGGACGAATTTGAAATTTTTAAAAAAGATTTTTTGATCCCATTTGATTGAGATTGATCATATTAATCAATTGAAATGTTATTTGAGGTTGAAAAGTGGAAAAAGAAGAAATTCCGGTGATTTCTGGAGTGCAGGGGTAAAATCGTAATTTTACCACCGGAAGGCCAAATTTAATTTTTCAAGAGAATGTAGATCAAATTTGACAAATTGGAGTGTGGTATGAGTTTGAGGACTGAAAAATATACCTTGTGGTAATTTTTCAATTTTTGAGGCAAAAATATAATTTTACACTTTTTCGGAGGTAAAAGTGTAATTTCACAAAATTACACTATAAATATCATTGGGATTTTTTTCTAGAAGCTCCTAGAAAAATCAGGGGATAAGGGCTGAAATTTGGCTGAAAGAAAGTCAAAAAGATAAGAATTTTAAAATGAATCAATGAAATTGTGACATGTGGCATTAAAATAATATATTTTATTAAGCCTTTAAATAGGCTGATTTTTCAGCCAATGAACCCTAGTATGGCCGGCCAAGCAAAGCAAAAGGGGAAAGGAGAAAAGCCATGAAACCTTGCTCATTTTGAAGGAGAAATTAAGAGAAATTAAGGAAACAAGCTTGAAAAAGGTGAATTTCTTGATTTTTCCTAGTGATTTTCATTTCCTTAGCTTTCTTTTTCCACTTTCATGCACAAATAAAATATGGGTATTGCTGCACCTTGATGGCTGGATTTTTGGGTGGATTTGATGCTTGAATATGGTGATTTTTAGGTTAAATAGGTGTTATTAGTTAGGTAATAGTGAATTATAGTGATAGATTTCAAGAAATCACATTTTTTCATGCTAGAAAACCAATTTAGCGGAATTTTTGGAGACTTTTTGGCTGCTGGAAATACAGCAAATTGATATGGTTGAATGGCATTTTAGGTAAATTTGATGAATAGTAAAAGTAGGAATTAATTAGGAATTTTCAAAATAAAATTTGAAATTTTTACCCACTAGGGGTAAAATTGTAATTTTGCATTCTCAAACTGGTAAATTAACCCGTAGTTGCTACCATTGGATAATTGGAATATAATCGAACAATTAGAAACTGAAACGGGTCCAATCAAAGTTAAATTGGAGATTTTAGCCAATTTAGACGCGTGTAGGCGAGTCGGTCGGACACCATGATTTAACGATTGTCCGAACCATTTTTACTCAATTTCCAAGTATGTAGAGCATGAAATAAATTATATTGGTTGGACACAAATAATGAAAATTTGTGTCGTGAATCGTGTATAGGTGGTGAGCTCACGGACACGCGGGAAAATTTCGATGTAGTGGAAATTAAAACAGGAGTATCGTGCACTCCTGTGACGAGGTGAGTGGATAATTTACCGTTTTCAAAACCTGAAGTAGTTTTACATGATTGTGTGCTTTTAAAATAAATTGAATTTTATAAATAATTTTTAAATCAAAAAATGAATTTTTAATATTGAGTATGTGGAGACTGTCATGAAATTACGTTTATGTACTAAAATTGAAATTATGGCTTATGAAATTTTAGAAGCATGACGGCATGATTGGCTAAATTGTTTATGGTATTGGAAAATGTGAATTGACTGCTTTGTTCTGATAAATTGTTTAGAAATAAAAATTGCCAAATCATGTTAAATGAATTACTATCGATTGATGGGTTGATGAGTCGCTGCAGTGGCGGGTTTCCGTGGACTGCCTTTAGGAGGAGCACGGTAAACTCAAGAATTATATAATCTCGGTTAGAGAGGCGCGTAGGATAACTCCCGAGATACACAGAGAATTCACTCCATGTCTAACCCAACGTGAGAGTGAATTAGACCAACGCCAAGGAACGGCTATATTTTTCAATTATAATATAAATTGTAATAGCCTTGGCGTACTCGTTAGGACACTCTGATCAAGTGTTCACGAGTATAAGATTTGGTCAAAGCCTAATTTTTACGAAATAAATCATAAGCCTTGTGTTTGAATAAATGAAATTATTTGGCATGATTTTACTAAATTTGGTGTATGCATTAATTGTTCATATGGCATTTTTGTTATATTGTCTCCACTTACTCGACTTTAGATGTCGTGGATGGTAGTTATCCAACTCAATGGGTTGTAAAACTCACCCCCTCAATTTCCCCATTTTAAGCTCACAAACATTTGTAGATAGTAAATTTTGACACGAAATGCATTTGTGGTGACGAGCTTAGCTCTCACAGGTTTATCTCGTAGACTGTATTTCTCTATTTTGGGCCCACTTAACATTGTAAATTAAATTTTGTACTTCAGTTATCTGTATTACTATATGTAATAATACATTTTGTTTTTACGCTGTAAAAATTATACCCGGATATCTATATAAAAATTGTTTTATAAGAAAATATTATATTTTATGAAATATTATTATTTTATTCCATTAAATGTAATTTTACTCAAATTTCATATTTTAGATATCCAATTTCAATTCCGACTGCAAATTATGAGATCTTGACGCATGAGTAACATTTTTTTAAAATTTCAAAATTTTCGACAGAAAATGATTAAAACGCCCCTGTGTAGTAAATTTTGTCTTTTTCCATATTTTGGTACGAAATTGGATGAAATATTTTAAAGTATGAAATTAATAAATAGAAACTCACAGGGGGTTGGAAAGACTGGTACGAGAGCCTTGCGAGGTCTCGATATGGTACTTCGGGGATGAGTGCATATCGGGACATCGCGACGGTTGTCACGGACTCGATGGTGGTTCCGGGTCGTGACATGACCAATATCTACTTTATATAGAGAAAGAGTGGATAGATCACCTTGTAGTGGAAAAAAGGATAAAATAATGAAAAAAAGAAAGAGGAGGTAAAAAAGAGAAAAAGTAGAAAAAGAAAACATGAAAATTTACTTTATTATATATATATATATATCTTTCAAATTTTAAGTGGGGGTGCTGAATTTGGGGTTCCTATTGATTGGCATACCATATACACTTATACATTATGAAATAGATATGCATAAATTGTTGGTGTTAATTAGAAATATTATTATTTTTTATTTACAACAATCAAAATATTTCTTTATCATGTCCATCAACCAAATAGGAAATGAATCTCCCATTTAAAAATTAGACTGTTATTTGTTAAAAAGGAAAAAGAAAAAAAGAAACAGAGACAGATTTCATGCATATAGAGAAAGAAAACTGGGGTTAAAATTCCTATATTATTATTATAGGTAAAATTTTGATAAACTTACAATGAAAATTGTGTCTTTCTCAAAAAAAAAAAGAAATTGCATCCTCGAATGAAATTATTATTACAAAGATATAAAATCAACTATCCTACTATATTGATGACCGAAGGCCAATTGCTCAGTGTCCTCCACCCATTGCAGGACTGAGAGACACTTGTGGTGGTGGATTTGGAAGGGCGAAAATTGCCAATAAAGCGGTAATGGCAGCCAAAATGGAGCCCAATACAAAGGCTGGTAAGTTACCGCCCCCAAATGCTGCATCAAGCGGCCCTCTAACCACTGATATGAACACCTGTGGGATAACTATTGACATGTTGAGCACTCCCAGGGCAAGCCCTTGACCACCGCCAGAAGTAGAGCAATAGATGGATGCCAAAGCGAATGGAATGCTGTAAGTAACGGCTTGGGGAATACCCAACAGTCCAAATATAGCCAAGGCAGGGCCTTTGATGTTGTTTGGAGGGGCCAAGAGTCCATGTTTATCTCTCCATGCCTCAATTATCTTGGTGATCGACACCGTGGAAGCCAAGCATGCAGCCAAGATGAAATTCACCCCACCCCACAGGTTTTTAACCCCGCCAACCAAGCGCCCAACATTCTCCAATCCCAAGGAAGTAAAACTCAAAACAATCGAGTTAATCATCAACCCCAGCGCACCCGCCCGCACTCCATCATCATACAGCTTCTGTTGAGTCGCATTTCCGTCCGCATACCCTCCGTAAATCTCCCTCCCCATCCAGTCCGTATCGTACAACAAGAATGGGAACCAGGCTATCCAGTTAGGGCAAGTGACAAGAAGCAAGATCCACATCGGTTTCTTCAAGCTCTTGAATGCTGTCAATAACTCCCCAACAAAAGGCGTAGACGCTTTCTCTACTTCTTGCTTCATGCTTAGTGGCGTCTCTTTCACGCTGGTAATCGCGGTTATCGTCACCAACAAGAGGAAAACAATATGAATAATGAAGCAAGTTTTGAGGTTTGCGCAGTAAACATCACAGGCAGTTGTTCTTGTGAAAGGGAAGATTTTGTGAAGATTTGAGTAGGAACCAGCCGCATAACCCAAAACGTTTCCAACAGCCATGAAAAAGGAGAAGCATTCATTCGCAACTCTAATTCTTTTATGATTATTTGCGGAAAGGTCAGCAAGCAAAGCACGACATGGACCTTGCAACATGTTAGCCACGTCGAGAATCCAAAAACCTGCAACAAAGACAGCAACGGCTCTACGTTTTGTGGTTTTTTCCAATGAATCACCAGCTTTGTGGCCTATATCTTTGGCGAAACCAATGAGGAAAACAGCTGCAGCAACACAGCAGGCTCCAGCTGCAATAAAGGGTCTGCGACGACCGAAGCGAGAGGTGCAACGGTCACTGTTGTAGCCTACAATAGGCTTCATGAGGAGGCCAGAGATGGGGCCTCAAAGCCAAATGAAAGCCGCCCAGATGTGAGGGACACCAAGGGTTTGAACGTAAGGGGTTAGAAGAGAGAGCTGCAGTGCCCATCCAAACTGTACACTGGCGGCTATGGCTGCAACCACTATAATCTTCCATAGCGGGCCTGGGGCTTCCAATCCATCCTCCATATCGAACTGATGCTATTCAGATTTCAGACTCTATCTGCAATAGATTAGAACAAGAGAGATTGATCGACCAGTGCTGTCAAACAGATTGATCGACCAGTGCAGTCAAATAGAATAAAGGAAGAAAGAAATTAGGCATATACAAAAACACAAAAATTTACATGATTCAATCTATCCCTCATACACTAAATCCACTCTCTAAATCAGGTGTTTCAATATTTTTCAACCACAGAGTATCCTTTTATAGACCCAATACAATAATCTTGTCCTATTACAATTAGGATATGTTGCTATTAAAAAAAAATTACAATTAAGATATGGTGCTATTAAAAAAAAAATCACAATTAGCATATGTTATTGTAGTCTAATTAGATTTAAAGACTTGCTTAACAAGGTATACAAATTTAAATTATCCTAATCAAATTATAATTCAAGACTATCATAACATTTTGTTTATGTGAACTGTTGCATTGAAGATTACAATTGGTACAAATTTGATGAGTCACAAGGAAGAGATGAGAATCTTGAAAAAAATTCAGCTTTGCTATCATATTCTATTATTAAGAAGATTACAATTGGTACAAATTGGTACAAGCAATCGGGACCTAAATCATCACACAGTCCAGTTTCTGCACCCTAAAAGCACAAGCATGTCAGCTGTACGTTATCATCAGCGCAAGGATTTGAGCAGAAGACAAGCCAATATTCCTCTAACCATAACACAGAAGCTGAACCTTCATTTCCTCCTGATTGAAGCAAAACGTTCCCAGAGCTTTGGACATTAACAGAGCTGATAAAAAAACAGTTCCAGAGCCATCATACTTTGTTTTCCCATGTACTTTAGTGCCAATAGCAAATTTTCCTTCTTACCGCCTCAGTTTTGTCTAAAATATCAGCTAATGCGGCTCGAAAGTCAGTCATCAATTGATATGCTATTATCAGATGTTACATGCGTTGTTACAATGTTCAACTCTTGTCTCTATAAACTTGTATGAATCTTTCCCTTCCTTTAGCAGCTCATCAGGTGATTTTACCAACAGTCTCACACAATTCAAATAATTGGACTCGGCTACAATCACTGGTTCCACATCGAATTCTTGTTTCAACCTCTTTGCCAACATAATCTCCTCCTTTTCATTTGGAAATCCTTCCAATTCACAACCTTGAGATCTCCTAATGTTGGAAGCCTTGTCATCACTTTCACTGAACAGTTGTTTTTGTTTGTCCTTGTATAACTTTTAGGATCAATCTGTGAGGTACATTGATTTGCAGCTGGTGAATTATGAAGATGACTTGGGAGAGTTTATAATATAATTGGTACATATACCTACTAATGTAATTATATCCAATTTATAACATTGAGTTGCTGTGAAAGAACTTACTGTGATATATAGTCTTCTCAAGCGAGACAAAGTTTCAAAAAGGAGATCAAAGCATTGCTATTATATCTCTCATTTGAATAGTCAATCCACCACAACTCTATAAGCTAGTGGCAACCGAGTTCCCAACAGAAAGGGGGTGATGGTAGCATTGAGCAGATCAAGGCCTAAAAGGAAAGAAAAAGACTTAAGGTTAGGTACATCGAAAATTTATAGTATATTATATGGGATAGACATGTGATTGAAACACACCTGGAAAACCCATTTGCAAAGTGTAAGAGATCTAATACCTTCAATTCGGTGAAAGATTGATTTAAACCCACAGCTACAGATGATGTTGTAGGCAGGGCTTTGTCCGAGATCAAGCATGGCATCGCCCAGCCAAAAAGAATTAAATCAAGGCCAAAACCGGAAGACTCGAGCCATCGTCACCAAAACAATCATAGTGACCTCTACAGCTTTGATGGCTCTTGGTTTCCTAAACAATTCAATGAGATACAATGAATGATTGTTTAGATTGTAGATTTTTTTTCTTTTTTTGCAGCCAATATTTTGGGTGTGTAAATTATAGCCATTGCACTCTTGTGATTTTGTCCGTACATATCTTGTTTCGACAATGAGAAACAACAATTTTAAAGTTCTCGAGAAGATAATTCATCGGTTAAAACTTGAGATTTCAATTTAAAAGTCTCATATTTGAATCCTTAAATGTGTAAGGTGAGATTTATAGGTGAGAGATACTTCTTATTGCTTAGTTCAAAATGATATGTACACAAAAAGAAAAAAAAAACTCTAAAGTTCTGAAAGTAATTACTAATGCTTCCTCCAATTGTATGCCGAGGGATAAAAAAAGGAAAATCAGATAAGGAAAAGAGAGTAAGAATATTTTTTTTTAGTCAAAGGAAAAGTTTAAAGAGAGAGAGAGAGAGAGAAAGAGGATATTGATACCATTTCAAGAGACCAAGGAGCAAGAAAGGGATAAAGAATGACTAATTAAATAGGAAAAACAAAAGAATGAAGTACAGTATCTAGTGTGAAATTTAGTTTCATTGTAGTTTTTGAACAAGAATCTAATTAACATGCCTGTCATTACTTTAGTGGGAAATTAAATAGCTCGAATTGCAAAGGAATTAAAGGCATTTCTCAATTCCAAATGAAGATGTTGATTATTGCATATTTCAAATAATTTTTTAAAAATTGTTTTCATTAGATTATTAACCATAATTTAAGATTTTCAATGTAAATGCCTAAGGTATTATAAAAGATTGATCAATATCTAATTTGTATAGAGAGAGAGTGGATAGATCACCTTGTAGTGGAAAAAAAGGATAAAATAATGGACAAAAGAAAGAGTAGGCAAAAAAGAGAGAATTCTACTTTATTCTCTTCAAGTTAATCTTATACTTAAATTAATCATTTAAATCAACAATTAATAATGTGTTATTCTTTTCTTCATAATCACCCTTCTAAGATCTTAATGAATATATCGCTTCCTTAATTAGTTCCAATCATACCATGAGTAAAGAGAAAGTAACGAGTATACGAAAGAATTTTCACTAAAAATAAAATTTTGTTTTAGTTAGAAATATATATTTTCCTTTATAATAATCAAAATATTTCATTATCATGTGTATCAAAACAAATTTTCCATTATCATGCAGCTTTGTATTCCACTCCAACTCACACTTTTTACTTTTGACCACATTGAAAGTAAATATTAATTTGTTCTTTATTCACAACATAATTATTTTACTTTAGGCACCATGGAAAATAGTGGTAATTAATTAGAAAAAAAGTAAAGATGAATTTAAAGATAAACATTGAAAGAGATGGGAAATGAATGTCCCGTTTAAAAACTAGACTGTTATTTGTTAAAGAAAACAGGGGGTAAAATTTCCTTTCTTTTAAGCAAGTTGTCATCTCATCAACGGAACAATATAAATATTTAAACCATAGGCTTAAGCTTCCATAAGTAAACCATAAACCAATTTTGCTTTCCACCCACAAGTTTAATTAGAGAGAAAAAGAAAGGAGAAATGGAGCTTCAACATTTTAGCCATGAACATCCTCTGGTCTTTAATGAAGAGCGGAGCCATGAAAGTGATAAGAAGGCTTATTGCTCAGGATGTGGGGAGTTGGTGTCCGGTCCAAGCTTCAGTTGTATGGCTTGCAGATTTTACCTTGACAGGACGTGTGCCGAAACTCCATCTGAGATTAATCACCCTTTTCATCGCAATCACAGTTTTAATCTTCTCGTAAGTTCGCCATCTAAAGCTGAGCATACAATTTTTTGCGATTTCTGCAACAAAATATGTGAGCATTTTATTTATCACTGTTCTTGTGGATTAGACCTTCATACCAAATGTGCTTTGTTTTCATATAACATTGCTGAAAAAAGAATTGGAGAGCTTCAACATATTGCCCTTGTAGATCCGTTGATCTCTACGGAGAATGGCAATGAAGAACTCAAAAAAGCTCAGTGCTTTGCATGTTGGAAGCCGTTACTAGATTCTGTCTACTTTTCTCTTGATTGTAGATTTTACCTACATGCGAAATGTGCTGATCTACCTGCAGAAATCAATCACTTTTTCCACCGTGAACATCCTCTTATTTTACAGTTTAATAGTGGAAGACTCTCTTGTAAGGTATGTCAACAAACCCAAGACACGGGATTACTTTATTGTTGTTCACCTTGCAAGTTTGTCTTTCATATTGAATGTGTGTCACCACCACCAATTATTATTGAAGATAAAAGTCATCAACACCCTTTCAACCTATTTTGGAGACGTGGCTCATTCATTTGCGATGCATGTGGCACTCCGGGAAAATATGTTTCCTACATTTGTTCTACATGTAGCATTATGGTCCATAAGAAATGCATTTCATTGCCACGCATCCTCAAACACCCAATGCATCCTGAACACCTCATTTTCCACACCTATTTGCTCGAGCAAGATGAGTCTAAATTGCGGGAATGCAAAATATGTCATCTAGAGGAGGTGAATTCAGAGCATGGAAGCTGCTATTGTTCTTACTGCAATTATATTGTCCATGTGAATTGTGCAATAGAATGGTATAATTGGTACCAATTTGACGAGTTTGGAAGAAACAATGAGAATCTTGAAGAAACTTCAGCATTGCTACCCTATTCTATTATTAAGGAGATCAAATATGGTGAAAATGTGGTAGCCACTGAGATAAAACATTTTAGCGATCAACATTGCTTAGTTTTAAGCAGCGACATCATGAATGATAAATATTGTGACGGGTGTGTGCTCTCCATCTCTACTTCTTATTACTATTGTTCACAATGTAATTTCTGTCTCCACAAATCCTGTGCTGAATCACCTATGAGGAAGCATATTTGGTTTCACCGTCACGTAAAGCTTCATCCACTTATGTCAGATTGCATTTTCCAATGTGAAAATTGTAAATATGAAACTAGTGGTTTTGGTTACACTTGTGATGAATGCAGGGAATGTTATTGCCTTCGATGTGTTTTAGTTTCTGATAACCCTAGAAGTCAAGGACATGAACACCTCTCCTATTATCTCGACTATAAAGGGTTGTGTAATGCTTGTGGTGATTCTACAGAATTCGCATACAGATGTAAGAGTTGCAATTTCTCTTTGCATGGGAGCTGTCTTAGACTACCACTTACAGCTCGACACAGATTTGATGTGCATCATTTCAAGCTCACTTATCGCGATGATAATAATTATTTAGGAAGTCATTATTGTGATATTTGTGAAAAAGAAAGAAATCCAAACAATTGGTTTTATCATTGTGCAATATGTGACAATTCAGCTCATCCTCAATGCATTCTTGGAAAATATTCCTTTATCAAGCCTAGGAGCATCTACACAAAAGGAGATCATCCACACCCTCTTACTTTTGTCCAGAAGATTCAACATTATCCAGAATGCCATAGATGTGGTAAGCCCTGTGTTGATTTGGCTCTTGAATGTGGAAAAATTGGATGCAGCTATATTGTTCACTGGGAATGTATAAAACCCAAAAATGCTGCTTTGGCTAGTTGTTTCTAAACCATTTACTATTATTCTTTATAAATATTTGTGTCCTTGTTTGGTATTATCAGTTGATAATTCTTCAATAATATTAATATTGTATACTTTCTCACTTTCTCATGATGGGCGTATATGAAAGTAATAGAGAGAGTCCAATCCATTTCCCAATCTTTGCTTGGCACTTTTCAAGGAATTTTTGTAGAGTCAGGACTGTCTAGGAAAATTTCAGTTCACTGCCTTAATTCGTATGCAAGAAACGGAAAATGACTCCATCAAAAAACCGAAAAAGAAATAAATCTACACCTAAAATGAAGAGAAACGAAATCCCTCCCCTGATGAAATGCACCATTTGGATTCATAAAAAGATTAAGCCAACAACCCCTTTGACACTTGGCACGAGAAAAGAGAATAAAAAGAGAAGTTTCTTTCTTTTTTAGGCAAAATTCATACTCCACTCCTCTTCCTTTTTGTTTGCCTTATACATGATACGTGCTATCGGTAGGTTATTTCCTTCTATTTATATACGTGATATTTCCCTTTTTCATTTTAAAATGAAATAAAACATAAGACAATTTCTTCAATTATAAGCCCATGTGAACATGTTTAGGGCATAAATCATACAAATGTTCAACTCTTGTCTCTATAAACTTGTAGGAATCTTTCCCTTCATTTGGCAGCTCATCAGGTGATTTTACCAGAAGTCTCACACAATTCAAATAATTTGACTTGGCTACAATCAGTGGTTCCACATTGAATTCTCGTTTCAACCTTTCTGCCAACATAATCTCTTCCTTTTCATTCGGAAATCCTTCCAATTTCACAACCTTGAGATCTTCTAATGTTGGAAGCCTTGTCATCACTTTCACTGAATTGTTGCTCTTGTTTGTCCTTCTATAGCTTTTAGGATCAATCTGTGAGGTACATTGATTTGCAGCAGGTGAATTATGAAGATGACTAGGGAAAGTTATAACATTTTTGGCACATATACATATACATATTAACGTAATGATATCCAATTTATAACATTGAAGTTGTTATAAAAGAACTTACTGTGATGTATAGTCTTCTCAAGCGAGGACAAAGTTTCAAAAAGGAGATCAAAGCATTGCTATTATATCTCTCCTTCGAGTAGTCAATCCACCACAACTCTGTTAGCTGGTGGAAACAGAGTTGCTCTGTTCGCTGGTGGAAACAGAGTTGCTCTATTAGCTCGTCCAAACAGAGTTGCTCTGTTAGCTCGTCCAAACAGAAAGGCGGTGATGGTAGCATTGGGCAGATCAATGCCTAAAAGAAGAGAAAAAGACTAAGGTTAGGTACATCGAAAATTTATAGTATATTATATGGAGTAGACATATGATTGAAACATACCTCGAAAACCCATTTACAAAGTGTAAGAGATTCAACACCTTTAATTCGGTGAAGGATTGATTTAAACCCACAGCTAAAGATGCTGTTGTAGGCAGGGCCTTGCCTGAAATCAAGCATGGCATCGTCCAGCCAAAAAGAATTAAACCAAGGCCAAAAAGAGTCACCGCCGCCACATTGAAAGCATATTAATCTGCCTCGATATCTAAGGGACCGTAAATTATTGCCCTCAAAATGGAGGGATTCTAATTGTTGGCAATCCAAGACTGTTAATTTTTTAAGCCCCGAATCACCAGCTTTTATATGTAAAGACCGCAAACCATGGCATTTTTCTATTGTCAAACTTTCCAAGAACTGGAAATTCGATATCATTGAAGAAATTGCCCCACTAGAAAGGTAACTAACTGATATTAGATGAAGAGATTTTACTTTGAATGTAAAGGGTGATGGTTGGGGAATATGGATTTGGCGATTTCGATACCGTAACCACAAGAAATTGAACCAGTCGGTGTAGCTGGAGCCGTTTATCTCTAGCAAACAATCAAACCGCCATGGAAACTCATGCCTGACATTGGAAAAGTCAAGATGAAGTGCTTTATCAGGTTGAACAGCTACCGAGAGGGAACTGCCTCTGCCAAGATTGAATTGGAACCCCCATTTGCTTGTTGGCTGGTGGGATTGATCATTAAATTCATTGAGAAAGCTTGAAATTGCAATAAAAGCATCATCCATGGTTCCTTTCAGAACCAAAAAGTTCTTCTTCCACAGGTCTTTCCATCTTGTTGAAAGGAAACTGGTTTGGACAGCAGATTCAAAAGGAAGAAAAGAAATGATGTGGCAAAGGATATCGTCTGGTAAACTACCGATGGTATCATCATTTTTTTGTTCAAAATCCATATTCCTGTACAAAATTCAGATTATTCTCAGTTGAAATTGATTCAACTTGCTTTTATCTGATTCCTAATGAAATCCAAAAGAAAAAAAAAAGAATTAACACAGTAATACTTACTTTGTATCATCTGAAATGGCTCTGGACCATCTGACTGTAAGATTTGAATCTAGCTGCCTTTTCTGTGGATTCTTTTTGTCCCTATTCTTCTTTCCCATGGATTTGCCTTCAACTTTCTGTGGAATAAGTGTAGACACCTATTCCCCAAAAATCAACCAAAAATAAAAATAAATAATAAAAAAATAGAAAGAGAAAGAGAGGGAAAAAAGCGGGGAGAGAGAGGGAAGGAAGGAGAGAGAAGAAGAAACAGAGAGAGAGAACGGTGCCGGCGAGGAAGGAAAGAGAGAGAGAAGAGCGACGCCGGGAAGAACAAAGAGAAAAAGGAGAGCTGCGGGCCAGGACAGAAAGAAAGAGAGAAAAAAAAAAGAAGAAGCTGAAGAAAAAAAAAAAAAACCTTAGGGAGAAGGCAGAGAGGCTTGCTGCTAGAGAGAGAAAAGGAAAGGTTAAAATGCAGGAAGGGGAAGAAAAAAAAGAGGTTGGCAATCCTTAAAATGACGCCGTTTAAAGGAGCTTTTGAAGCCAAAAACGGTGCGTCTTGAAGGGGATTAGGGGGGGCTGGTGCAGCAAGCTTGCCTACCTCCTTCTTGGGCCAAGGCGCTTTTGGGCTAGTCCAAGCCCAAATCAGGTTAAGCCCTATCCTTGTTTCTGGGTTTGATTGTGTTTATTGGGGCTTGCCCACTTGTAATCCAAGAAAATTTATTGTTTGAAATTTTGTTTGGCTTCAGTTAAAATATATTATGAAAATTATATGATGTCTTAAAATAGAGAAATAAAAACAAAAACAGATAAAGCTGTAAATAAAAAAAATGGATAAACATCTACTTATAAAATAATAGATTTAGTATAGGTATATATATATACATAAAGTGAATGTTTAATATGTAAAAAATAATAATAGCAGATCTAAGTTAAAAATAAAAAAATAAAAAAATATATGACAAAAAATGGAATAAATATTAGGCAGTAAATGTAAAACTAAGTAAGTAAAATGGTAGTTAGTTATGAAAAAATTAAAAATTTAATTTAGGAAAGAAAGTACATAAAAAAAATATGAATATATATATATACATATATAAAAGATATTTAGTCATTGGAAAAAATAGCCTAAGGACTGAAAATAGTATTAAAATGGATCATTATATCAAAATGAGTTGAGTAAATAGAAGTAAATAAAATATATTTTTTGTAATAAGAATAAGTTAAGTATGTGATAGCAATAAAATATTTAATTACGCAAATTCATATATATATATATATATATACAAGTACATGTAGAAAATAAAAGAATATAACATAGTAAAAATTATAAATATATAAAATATAATGGTTGCTTTAGAGATTAAGATCGATGATGGGATGTCTGTTCGAAATGCGAGAAGTCATAATTCTGAACGAATTTCCTTAGGTTAAGAATTTATGTTAGGACCTCACTTGTATGATAGAAGGATCTTAATTTTAAATTTCAATATTTCTAATTTTAAATAAAATAAAATTATATGCTCAATTACTGATTAATCAAAATATACAAATAAAAGAAATAAGAAATTAATGATAACAATAAATTTGTTAATCTTAATAATACAAAAAAACAGATAAAATACATATGCACAAATAATAATAATTACGAATAATAAAAATACTTGGTCTAAAAATATGATTTTGGGGAGAGTTTCATATAGTAGAATAAATAAGTACTTACATAGTAAAATATATGACGAAATAGAAATGGTTATATGAAAACAATAAATAAATATAAAATATTTTTTTTTTGGAATAAAATAAATATAAAATATTTGTTCATGATAAATATGCACACAAAGAAAAGTAGTAAATTTTGTGAAAGATAAGAAACGAACATAGAATTTACAAGTACATCGCCTACGATTATTGCATTGTTAAATATTATAGCATATAGATATATTCTATATACGAGTATAAGCCCCGATGATGGGTTTTTCCGAGAAAGCTCGTGAAGGCAGGTTTCTTCAGTAAACTCCTTAGGTAGAAAGATAACTTCGAGTTCCACCAATATGATGGGAGGGCTTAAAAAATATCTTTAATAAAAGGCTTCTGCTTGTAGTAGGATTGCATTCACGAAAAATATCATTTTAACTTGCAAACGACTACCTTGATGATGGGATTTACTCATTAAAGTTATAAAAGCAAGTTTCTCTGATAATTCCCTAGGTGAGAGAATATTCTCATATTTTACTCGTATGATAGGTGGATTCAAGAAATATCCTAAATAAAGGTTTCATTTGGTATTACTCAAATTTTTTGCCATGCATTTCATAATTGCATCATATATACGTTAAACCCCTAAAACCAAATAAAACATTTTAACTTGTTAATAGAATAAAAGATGAATTAAATAAATCAAATTAAGAAAACATAAAAATAAAATTAATGGGTTCGGATAATAAATGATTAAATGATATCATTCATGGAACAAGTGTTATAGAGGTGCTAATCTTTTTCTATGCGTAACCGTACTCCAAAACCCAACTCTAAATAAAATATGTAGGCAAGTTTATCATTCTTTCGATGGACTTAAAATTAATTTAGGATTTTATCGAATAGAACAAACTTATTAGGTGGCCAATCACACTTAAGTAAAAGAGATTGGTGGCGACTCTTTAAATTACTCTACATCTAGCAGGCAGATTCTCAAACCGACACATTATGACAATAAAAGCATTTTTAATTATCTCGAGTTGGCTATTAAAAAATACATAAGGCAATGACTTTGAGCTTTCTTGACAAAGACTTCCATATAAAAATATTATTATATAATTGCAAGGAAGTTTCACCTATTTAATTTGAACAAAAATATTCGACCTTGACTTTGTCAAAAGGTAAACATTTGACATTGGCATTGAGCTTTCTTAATGTTGATGTGCACACAAGAGATGAGACCTAATCATATTTATTTTTCTCTTTTATTCTTCTTTTTTTCATTTTAAATAACAAAAAGGAAACCTTTAAAATTTGCATTATTTACATAAGACCATATTATTTTTGCTTTTCTTTCTGTAAATTCGGAGCATTTAACACATCCCTTAAAAGAATACCGAAACATGGTCACCTTCTGACCGGTTTCGATTCACTTCCCCTTCATTCCTCTATCTCTCACCATTCATTTCTAAGTCCATTCAAAAAATTAAGCACATATTTATTTGGTGCATGCACTACCAAATTCACTTGATACTCATGAATTCTCTAATTTAAAGGGAATTTCTTAACAATTTCCCTTGATGAAAAATATGCACTGCCAAGTCGATAACAAAACCAAGTAATTAAGCACAGTTTATGGAGATTGCAAGAACGTTTCTTATCAATTTCTCTCCCCTAAGAGTAATTTTGACTTGGCCATGTGTAATACCTCTCACAAAGTATATATTATTAAAACATTTAGATTTATTAAGCTATAGTTTTATAAAGATAAATACGTAGATATTGTTTTAGTATTTATTTATTTGCTGCTATGACTTTGGGTGCCTTGATAATTAGAAAATAGAAGAAGGGATAAATAAAAAAGTTTAATTAAAGTCAATTTTATTTATCACATTTAAGTTAGTGGGGTTAGGTTAGTTTACAAGTTTTAAAAGAAAAGACAGGAAACTTACGTCAGTTTATTTCATCAACTTAAACGATAAGCAATCAGAAGAGCTTAACACCACAGAAGAAGAAAGATAGAGGAAAAGGAAAGTATTCAAGGGATTGCTGAGTAAGGTATGTTTTGGGTTATATTTTCATAGTTTGGGCACAAAAATCTTAAATTATTTATATTTTCTTAACTTTTATTTAAATTTGGTATTTTTTTTATAACTTTCATTAGCATGATGGGTACTAATAAAAAGGTCTTGAAAAGATCTTTTCAATGGGTTTTGTAACATCTCAGTGAGTTTTGTAATTTGGAAGATATGAATTTTTAAAGTTAATTGAAAACCTGGTTTTCGACAGTTTTGACAACCCAACTTTGATTCATCACAACTCCATATTCTGGTAACATTTTGGTCATTTCTTTGAGGGCTTTTATAGTATGAAATGAGATGTTTAATTTGGAGTGAATGGTTTGGTTAGGGGCTTTCTATGTTAAGATAATTAAAACTTTAAAATAAGCTCATTGATACTAACAACTCAGAAATCTAAGTATTTCTGTGATGATTTTTAGAATTTGGCTTTCGAAACTTGAAAATTTTGTATTCTTTTTAATCAAAATAAATTTTGGTGTTGCAGTATGATATTAATATTTCAAATTGGTGTTGATTTTATCAGTGGAAATAATTTAGGTTAAGAGTTATAAGAGCTCAAAGTAGGCCAAACGACTATCTAGATTCTAAAAATTTCAAAAATAGAATTTTTTTTTTAAAATTCAATTTTAATTAATATGTGATAAATTATGTTGTAAACTTCATAAATATTAGATATATGATTTCTATTGTACTTTTATATCTAAAAGTATATATATATATATTTTTTATAAATTTATTTCTTAAATTAGTAAATTTTATTAAAATATCAAAAATTAATAAAAAAATTATAAATATGATTTTTATGAATGAAATTAGTGTGACCTTTCTATAAAAAATTAAAAATCCTTCCTGATTTTATGATTTAAGTTTAAATTCTCAACTTTATTTGAAATTTTATTAATTTAAGAATATATATAATAATAAAATATTACCTTATTAATTGATAATGTTCCTAAATTATAATAGAGGTCGCTACACATCCTAAGTGTTGAAGATGGACAATGGAAATCACATTATAGGATTCGTTTGCAAATTTAGTTCTGATTTTGTATGTATTTTCTTATTATATTAAGCTATTAGAAGGATTTTCTGATTTACTACTTGAAAGTAAAATTGACAAAATCAGATAAGTAACTAATATCCTTTCAGTGTTTTCACACCTTAAAATTAGCATTAATGTCAATTTGTACATGATATGTGATATTTTATCTTATAATTTATTAGAATCGGATTGAGCATGTAAAATGTATATGTATATGAGTTTTATATGTTGGACTTCGAATGTGGCTTATTCAAAGCATGATTTTTAATTTTGAAATTTGTATATGACTTTGTATAATGAATGCATATATGTTTTCGTGAATATAAACATAAATATTTAGTCTGAAACAAATATGCTTTTGATGTGTATGAGATATGCTTGAAATAGTTGATATACTGTTTTATGAAATTTGGATAATCTAAAAATATATATTTCTGTATTGTTTCCTAATGTGGCTATGCTCTGACCTTGCCAATGAGGGTTAAATGTTGGCTACATTGACATTTAGTCTGTGATTAGAGATCTATCTACCAACCGCACCATCGGTTATAGAATAGTAGTATTTGTAATATCTGTTCAGTGCAACCAATGGTTGCCCTTGATATATTTCTGACTTGTGCCACCGGAGTTAATTGTGGATTTATTTCTAACCTATGACACGGGGGTTAAGTGTGGTCGTAACATGTTACAAGAGACCACTAAAATTTAAATATTTACGAATATGATTGTTTTGTTATCTGAATGTAGAAATTTTAAGATATATGATTTTGAATAAGATTACCCAACATTTTGTTTTAATATTTATATTAATGACATTTTGGCCTAAATGTTTAAGCATGCTTAATTCAGCTGAAAGGATGTTAGTTATTTGTTGAGTAATTGGACTCACTCCTTCCTTCAAATTTTTTTCAAGTTGTGATTTGGTCAACTACACAAGAATTTCGAGGAGTGATATTTAATCTAATAGCATTTAGATTGTCAAGAATTTATTTAAATATTATGAACATCGAACTATCTTAAATTAGTATTCAGACTTTTATGCTGATATGTTAGCTTTATGGTTTTAGAGGCTTAATTTTGAATATTATCGAATTGTGATCTTTTGAATTTTTACCGACAAATTTAATTTTAAGGATCACTATATTCTTCAAGTATTTTAATCTCTTTTAATTAGTGTTATAAGGTATATGTCTTGGAGCCTTGTATGTCTATAAGATTACATGTTACACATATGTGGCATCTATCATACCATAGGTTTGGGGCGTGACACCATAATCATTGCTTCCACATTGAATTCCTGTTTCAACCTCCTTGCCCATATAATCTCTTCTTTCAATGTAGAAATCCTTTTAATTTATAACCTTGAGATCTTTAATCTTGGAGGCCCTATCATTCTCTCTGAATATTTCTTTTTGTTTGTCCTTTTATATTTAGCTTTCAGATCAATCTACGGGGTTGAGATTGGTAATTGGTTAACTATGAAGACTTTTAGAGAAAGTAATATATATAGTAAGAGGAAATAACAAAGAATCCGAAAATATTATAATCATCTGAATAATCAAAAAATTTGAATAAAACACATATATCTCAATCTCTATCTCAAAAACTTGTATTATTCAGTACATTGTCATTATTTATGTTTATCCTCTTCGGAATTTGGACCATTTAGTATAGTCCCATATATAACAAGTATCTATTCGGTGGACCAGTATAGGGGTAAATCTTTTCTTTGAAAACATTGACAAAACTTCCACAATTGAAATTTTGTATGTCAAACTTTTTCTTATAATGTCATTCTTGAAAATTTTAAGATGCAAAAAATATACCGAGACAAAAAGTCTGGTCAAGAAAGCAGATTAAGGCATTAGTATCATATCTCTCCTTTGAATAATCAATCCACCCAATAAAAATTTTTGGTAGCATAAGGAAAATCAATGCCTACAAGAAAAAGGGAAAGGACAAAGCTTATTTCTTATACTCATAGCTAAACTTCTCACTCCATTAGACTTCTAAAAAACAAAAAAAAAAAAAAAAAAAAAAAAAACCTCAAGATCAAATGAGCATATGCACACAAAAAAAAAAATTCTAAAAACCTAAAAAAAATACAAGATTGAAAATTATACTAAGTGAAAGTTTTTGCTGTTAAAGGCCCATGTGAACATGTTTAGGGCAAAATTCATAAAAATCTTCAACTCTTTTCTCAATAAACTTGCATGGATCTTCCCCTCCTTTTTGAATCTCATTTTCTTTTACCAGAATCCGCACATGAGTCCTATAATTTGACTTGGCTATGATCAGTGGTTCCACATTGAATACCTGTTTCAACCGTTTAGCCAATATAATCTCCTCTTTTTCGTTGGGAAATCCTTCTAATTTGACAACTTTGAGACCTTCTAATCTTGGAAGCCTTGTGACTGTCACTGCACAGCTGTTTGAGCTTGTTCTTTTGTAGCCTTTAGAATCAATCTGCATGATTTGATTAGCAGCAGATGGTTACTTGTGTAGTAGCAAAGGCTAACTAATCACTTATTGTAACAATATTGTTATAATTAGCGTAATTATTATGAATTCTCTTCCATGATAGAAACAAAAAGAAAACTTAGCAATTCATAATTGGACACCAATGGCCAATGTATCAAAAGAAAAGTTTATTAATGTCCATTGGCAATAGGTCCATTATATTCATAATGCCAATGCATGAAGAATTAAATTGCAAAAAAAAAAAAAAACACTTACAGTGATATAGAGCCTGGTCAAGTGAGGACAGAGTTGCAAGAAGGAGATCAAGGCATTGCTATTGTATCTAATTTCCTTTAAATAATCAATCCACCACAACTCTGTTAGGTGGTGGAAAAGTAGCTCCTTATTATTATGGGGTAGAATTGGGCAGATCAATGCCTCAAATAGGGAAAAAAGGAAAAAAAAAATTAGAAAAGAACCAAGGCAATAAGTGCAGCAAACTTAATGATAGGTTGAGTTTGTATATTGTACATATATCCAGAAGAAACATACCTCGAAAACCCATCTACATAGTGTAAGAGATTTAGCTTCTTGTATGTGCTGAAAGATTGAGTCAAAGCCACAACTATTGATGTTGGTGCAGGCCGGACCTTGTCTGCAATCAAGCATGGCATCTTCCAGGTTGAAGTTTAAATAACCCTTATATTCAGGCCAATACGAGCCCAGGGAGCTACCCCATTGCAAAGACAGTAGTCTACCCCGATATCGGAATGACCTTATACTATAAACCTCAACATGTAGAAACTGTAATTGTTGGCAATCCAAGATGGTTAACTTTTTAAGCTCTGAACCACTTGCTTGTATATGTAAAGATCGCAAGCCATTGCATTTTTCTATGGTCAAGCTTTCAAGGTATTTGATATTATTCGTCATAGAGGAAACTGCCTCGCTAGTAAGATAACTTACTGAGATTAGATGAAGGGTTTTTAATTTGAATGTAGAGAGTAATGATTGGAGCGTATGCATTTTCCGAATTCGAGCAAACCACCAGGCAAAATGAGGGTCATCATAGGTTGGGAAATTAATCTTTAACAACCAATCAAACTGCCATGGGAATTCATGTTTCACTTTAGAAAAATCAAGGTGAAGTTTTTTATCAGGTTCAATAGCTACTGAGAGAACGCTGCTTTTGCCAAGGTTGAATTGGAACCCCCAGCTATTTCTGGGTTTATATGATAATTCATCTGAAAAATCATGGAGAAAGCTTGAAATTTCAATGAAAGCATCATCTATGGTTCCATGTCGTACCAAAAAATCCTTCCTCCAGAGATCTTTCCATCGGGTGGACAGAAAACTTGTTTGGACAGCAGACTTAAAGGGGAGAAAAGAAATGATATGGCAAAGGATTTCATCAGGCAAACTACTGATAATATCATCATTTCTTTGTTCAAAGTCCAAATTCCTGAACAAAAATTAGATTATTAATTCTTTTGTATATCACTAGTAAAATTCATATGAAAAGAAAAAACAGTTACTTACTTTATAGCAGCTGAAATATTTCTTATGTTAGAGTCATCTTCAATGCTTCTGATCACCTTTTGGTCATCTAGAACAAGCTTCTTCCTCCACTGATACTTCTTTCTGTTCCTATTCTTCTTTCCCATGGATCTTTGCTTCCCTTTTCTGAGAAATTAGAACCTTTTTTATGGTCTTGCCACTCGGCTATTAAAAAATATATATGCGGTAATAACAATAAGCTTTCATGACAAAGACTCCATATAAAAAAAGTCATAATTAGAACAAGACAAGGGTCATCTTCATCACCTAGGGAGTAAGAACAAAATTAATTGATTTTGGTCGTAAATCCCGAGTTAGCCCATAAAGACATAAAAAGTATTCTATTTAGACTCTTAATTACATTTTTTTCATCTTTAATAAGTATTGTCTCAATGTCTTTGCTAGTTAAAATTTTGCTAAAATTTAGCTTTAATATATACACACACAAACATAGTAAATAAATAAATATAAGCATGCTAAGGGAATTTCTTGTACTGTTTATTGAAATTTCAATATACCACACCATTCACATTGATTTTATATAATTATGATAATAGTCGAATCCGAGAGCTCTCAAAAGTTTTAGATTCTAAATTCAAGTTCCACCGTATATGAATTCGACCTAATGTTATAATTGATTGACTGGTTTGCAGTCCAGATTTTTATGCCAGATTTCCTATTATTATTTGACTTCGCAATGGTCAATGGTTCTACATTAAATACCTGTTTCAACCTCTTAGCCAACACATTCTCCTCCTTTTCGTTGGAAAATCCTTCTAATTTCACAACTTTGAGTTCTTCTAAGCTTGTGACTCTCACTGAACAAATGATTTATGCTTGTTCTTCTACAGCTTCTTGAATCAATCTGTATGGTAGCAGCTGCAGGTTGATTATGAAGACTACTTTTGAAATGTAAAATTGTAAGTATTTATCAACATGGTCATGATCCAAATTTCATATTCGAAAACAAACATTGAACTTATGTATAAAGACTATCCCACAACATTCTTTCTGTTTGGCATTCAAGGAAAATTCTCCTAATTAAACAGTCATCTTCACTTTAAAATTAAGTAGTTTCAAATTCAAACCTATTTCGGATTTCGCTTGGTTGATCAATGGCCTCTAGAGTCCCTTGCTTTTGTTCTTGGAACACTTTCATTTCGAGCCTTTGGCTTATCTTTTGGTGTTTTGCTTTCAGCTGTATTAGAGGGATAGTCTTGTTACATTCTTCTTATGCTTTTTGTTCTCACTTTTTGTATAGGTTGTGTGAGCTTATCTTGTGCTCAAACGCTGACTTTGTGGTACTACTGCCAAGGATTATGTGAGCAGTTTGCCCTCTTTTGCATCACTTATTTTGCCAAGCTGGGCTTCGTGCCAATGGGAGTCTTTGGCAGATTAAGTTTGAGACTGTGGAAGATAATGCTTGATCAAGTGACATGTGTTTTTTTCAGTTTGGATATATGTAGTTACTAAGCGTGTGTTTGCTGTTTTTTTTTTTTTTCAAATTGTAACTATGTCATGGGATCATGGATGCTTTATGTTTAGTTTTGTTAACTAGTGGTTATGTTCTTTTGTTTTTTAGTTCTAAGCTATATGTTATATTTATTAGCTTTCTTCAATAAATGTAGCGTGTGAGCTTTAAACCCTTTGTTCATCTCTGTTTTATTGTTGCATAATAGAGTCATTTACAGTAATCATTGCTTCTCAAACTCACTCCACTAACATGGTATCAGAGCTCCATTAAGATCTTAAAGGATCACGATAAGGCTTCATCACTTATAAACCTTGTTTAAAACACCTTGCAAACTCATAAATTTTTTTCTACTTGTTGCCTAACACCATTAAAATGGCTACGAGTTTTTCTTTCTCCCATCAAGCACCTCTTATAATTGATGGGAGTAATTATCCCATTTGAGCCATCAAAATGAAGGCTTATTTGAGGGCTAATAATTTGTGAGATGTTATTTAAAATGGTACTTTACCTCCACAGTTAAGAAAAAATGCTACACTGGCTCAAATCAAACAGCATGATGAAAAGGTGGCAAAACATTACAGAGCATTGTTATATCTACATTTTGTTGTAATAGAAGTGGTGTTTACAAGGATCATGGCCTATGACACGGCAAAAGAAGCATAGAGCAAGTTGGAGGAAGAGTTTCAAGGGTCTGATCGTACCAGACAGATGCAAGTTCTCAATTTACTAAGAGAATTTAAGGTTTTAAGGATGAAAGATGCTGACTTTGTCAAAGATTATTTTGATAAGGTAATGGAGGTGGTTAATCAATTAAGGTTATTGGGTGAAACCATGACTAACAAACGGGTGATTGAAAAAGTTTTGGTTAGCATCCTTGAACACTTTGAACCAAAGATTTCTTCCTTGGAAAAGTCTAAGGATTTGTCCAAACTTTCCCTTACAAAACTTATAAATGCTTTCCAAACTTTAGAACATACGAGGGCAATACATTTGGATGATAACACTAAGCATGCTTTGGTAGCTAAGTTCAAGGGAAAAATAGGTGCAAATACTGGAAAGAAATGACACAACCAGTCAAAAGAAAAAAGATGCACTCATCACAACAAAGCACCCAACAAAAAGAGCAAATTTCCAATATGTCCACATTGTAAAAAGAAACCATACAAAGGCATACTATTGGTTCATACCGAGTGTGAGATGTCATGCTTGCAATCAGTATGGTCATATTGAGAAGGTTTGTAAAAACAAATTAGAAAAGCGACAAAATTCACTCCAGAAAATTGAGAAGCCTAAGGAGGCAAAAGAACAATTGTTTATGGCATTGAGCAAGACCAAGGTTGTTGATCCAAGTCAGTGGTTATTGGGCAATGGATGTTCAAACCATATGACTCCAAATGCAGACCTCTTCACTGAACTTGATCATCAACATAGATCAATTGTTGAAATAGGCAATGGAGATTTTCTTCATGCAATAGGGAAAGGTACTGTGGGAATTCAAACTACATCAGGCAACAAGTTTGTTTTAGGAGTTCTACTTGTGCCTGAAATTTCCCAAAATTTGCGTAGCGTTGGCCTAATGGTTGATAATGGTTATGTCTTATTATTTAAAAACAAATCATGCACTATATTTGATCCCACAAGAAAGTTTGTTATGACTATTCTTATGAAAAGAAAGTGTTTTCCTTTGATTTAGAATGATTTGTGTTGTCAAGCATCTAAGAATGGTTTGAACTCTACCTCTCTATGGCATAAACGTTTAGGACATTGCAATTTCTCTTCATTGATTCATGCTAGCAAGTTGAGTTTAATGGAAAATCTACCATCTTTGACTGAATCAAATAAATTGTGCAGCATTTGTCAATTTGGGAAGTCAACAAAAAAATCCTTTTCTACAACTAGTTCGAGCAAAGCCACTAAGAAGCTAAATTTGGTTCATACCTACATTGCAGGATCTATGAGTGAATTATCACTCAATAGAAGTAAATTCTTATTGATATTTATTGATGATGTTACCAAAATGTGCTGGATTTTCTTTCTCAAAAATAAATCAAAAGTGTTTGATTGTTGTTTGAAATTCAAGGCAAGAGTTGAAAAAGAATTAGGAAGAAAAATTAAAATTCTTAAATCAGACAATGGTGGAGAATACAAGTCTTTGGCATTTTCTAAATATCTTGAAAAGGAAGGCATTCAACGTCAATTCACTGCTCCATATTGTCCTCAACAAAATAGAGTTAGTGAGAGGAAAAACTGAACCATAATGGAGATGACCAGGTGCTTATTGATAGAGAAGGGACTACCCAAGAACTTTTGGGTAGAAGCAGCCAACATTGCTATGTATATACTAAATCTTCTTCCTACAAATGCCTTGAAAGATATGACTCCACATGAAGCTTGGTTCGAGAATAGGCCATCAGTAAGTCACTTGCATATTTTGGATGTTTGTGTTATGTGCATGTTCTTACAGAACTAAGAAATAAATTGCAGACTAAAGCACAAAAAGGAATATTTGTAGGCTACAACTTGGAGTCAGAATGTCACGACCCAATTCCCGGGCCATGACCGGCGCAAGGACCCAATAAGCATAGCTCACTAAGCCCAAGCAAGCCTATTTTCTCTTACTTTACTTATCGTACTACTGTGTGATGCATACACACGTAATGCACCCAAAGTGCATACAGCGCCAATTAATAATGGCATAACTAACCATACATATACACACCTTTTCCCGGGTGTGAACACAGCCAAATCACAATGGCATTATCAACATTAATATACATGCACTATACCAGTCATGTATTTAATGATTTACATTACATATACATATTCACATAATTAAATTGTATTTACAATACAAAGGACCCAAGACTTCCAACGGAGGTATTTACAATAAAGGGAGTCACTATCGGATGCCAGACACATACCCAGGAGATGCACTATGGGGACTCCTCGATCTAGAGCACAACAGTCTCCTGATCTGAAAACATGCATTTTTAAAAAAAACGTGAGTACGAAACTCAGTGAGTGAATATTAGAAGGGAACAAGCAATCTCATCAGAAGATTTGTCAATCATGATGCACTGGTTGAAAATAAGGCCATTTTCAACTAACTAATATTTCAAACCCTTTTTCCCTTACCCAGGAATTTGTTATGCATTCAAGGATTAAACATCCTTGAATTCACACTCATCATTCTATCAAAGTAGTAAATCGACGGTTGTTTACAAACCGTCACATAATAAGGGTTTCACAACCCGTACAATTTATATATGCATATGTACCACGTACAATTTAATTCACCAATTAATCTATCTCATTCATTGTCCCATCTTTTCCTCCACTCTACTATACTCTCAACTCATACATCATTACCGGCATTGCACTTCCCACTCCGCACATGCACGGTAGTAATTATCACAACCTTTATCATTAGACCGGCATTGCACTTCCTACTCCGCACATGCACGGTCGTAATTATCACACTCTTTATCATTCAACCGGCATTGCACTTCCCACTCCGCACATGCACGGTTGCATCAATTTCACCATAATTTATTAATAATGCATATCAGCATAATACAAGGGAACACAGATTCAGTACACTCAATTTCACATAATTTCTCAATAATACATATAGGCATCATGTTGATATACACAGATGCATGACAATCATATTTAACGTCATTGAAATATTTTCATCTTCAATTTCAAACAATTCGCATACCATACAATCACATATATACACAAATACATAAGCAATCATATACACTGCTAATATACACTATCCTTAGTGGAAAAACATTTATCAAGGAACTTGGCAAGCAGTATCACTCAGCTTTGCCGCCAAGTTCTTGGGCAAACATTATTTGGTAAGGGTATCACTCAGCATCCCTTCTAAACTCATGGGCGGAAATCATTTGGTAAGGGGTATCACTCAGCATCCCTTCCAAATTAGTAGACAGAAATCAATTGGTAAGGGGTATCACTCAGCATCCCTTCCAAGTTCATAGACAGAAATCAATTGGTAATCCCTTCCAAGTTCATAGACAGAAATCAATTGGTAAGGGGTATCACTCAGCATCCCTTCCACCTATAAGTCTCTTATCATCATTCGCTCATGGATAGGAGATCACACAGCAATCCTATCCTCTATGAGCCCCAAATCATCATTCACACGTACGGTTATAATTATTACACAGCATTATCTATCAATGCACAACATATATACATATATGCACACATTTTGGAACACAATCATTTTGATCCAATTTATTATCAAACCCTACCCCTTAATTCAATTTAATTTATAATTAAATAATATTCAATTTCACACATATATACTCAAGGACATAATCAATCATATATGTACACAAACACATTTATTTGAGCACTCGCAGGCGTTACGTATCGCCGTCCCTGCAAGCCCCTGGACAACAAATCACACTTCACCAATGTTCACGAGTGATAGTTTCCAGGAATCGTGGGCGTTACGTATCGCCGTCCCCACTTTGCTCAACTTTCAAAATTTTTAGTAAATAGTGGGCGTTACGTATCGCCGTCCCCACTTTTACTCAATATCACTCAATCTCACCAGCTCATGTGCAACTCTCACATCGCGCACATGGCTGGAGTATCAGAGCACTCGGCAAGCGGTATCACTCAGCGTCGCTGCCAAGCTCCTGGACAGCAAATCACGCTTCACCAAAGTTCATGCGTGAACATTGCCAGGAATCGTGGGAGTTACGTATCGCCGTCCCCACTTTGCTCAGCTTTCAGAATTTCTTTTAGTAAATAGTGGGCGTTACGTATCGCCGTCCCCACTTTACTAAATTCTGAATTTCAAGGAATTAGTGGGCGTTACGTATCGCCGTCCCCACTATGCATACCATTCAGGCATATGCATTTTCCTTCTTCACACGTGCACGGTGGTAACACTTTCACAACACTTCTCAACCATCCATGTAAACATCATCACAATGTACACATTTATCACACTCAAATTTCACATCAAATAAATAATATTTCATGCCTTCATGCATACCACATAATTTCATGCTTTCAAGCATAACACATAATTTTTTTATGCCTTCACGCATAACACATAATTTTATGCTTTCAAGCATAACACATAATTTTTATGCCTTCACGCATAACACATAATTTTATTCTTTCATGCATAACACATATTTTCTATGCCTTCATGCATAACACATATTTTTATGCTTTCATGCATAACACATATTTACCACATAAAAATCATTTTTATCAAGGGCTTGTTCCCGACACGTATTTTTAAAAACTTTGAATAAATCATTTAATTATCCACATCAATACAATTTGCATTCCCCAAATAATTTGAAATGCAAGTTCACTCACAGGTGTCGAAAAATCCGGATTCCGGATGCACTCGGATTAACAGTCCTCAATCACGATTCCTTTGCCTTTCTCGGACTTCTCACCACCTTGACACAGAATAAAATTAGGGAATTTACTATATTGTCCCCAACTAATATAAACTAATTGAAATTGCTCACATATGATACTCAAAGGCAAAAATGCGTCCGATTATCACTTTAACGCGGTATTGCCTAATCTCGACCGATTACCCGATTAATCGGCTATTATGTCCAATTTGATTCCAAATTGCACCATTCTTTTTCTCATAGCTTAATTCATCCCACATCATGTAATTAGTGCCAATTTCAGCATTTAATATTTTCCATTTCTTTATGGAAAAATTCGGCCAATATAGTGCATTAGCACTGAAAATTTTTCTACTACATTTTTCACTTGCATTTCTCATTTTCTAATTTCTTTCATTTCAAATGAAATCATTTCATTTGAAATGAACCAATTTCTCATGCATTCTCTACACCCTAGGTTCGTCCTAATGAAGAATCACCATGACAATCAATTTCTTTCTTTCATTTTTGTCCATAATCATGCTTAACTACCTTTAAACACCAACATAGCTTAAATTCAATCCAATCCAACATCAAATCCATACTCATACCCATTTTTCAGAATTCATTCCATCATGATATCTCCATATTTAACCATTGAAATCAAGAACAAAAGCATAGGTAAGCTAGGGTTAGAGTAAATCTAAAGAAAAGTTACCTTTGTTTTGCTTGAATCTTGAAAAACACTTGAAATCTATGGATTTTGGCCTAGGTTTTTATGGTTTTCCCTTTGTTCTTCTTTTCTTCCCTTCAATCGGTTCTTTTCCAGAATTTAGAGAGAGAAATGAGGGCTAAGGCTGATTTTTATGGCTTAAATAATAAAATATAAAGGCTTGCCACGTGGCACCATGTGATTGGCCCGTTTTTTTGACTTTTTGACTTTTTCTTCCATTCTTTCTCCACCACTTGATTAATCAAGTAAAAATCTGATCCATAGATGATCATGGCTGGAAAAATTATTCTGGTGGTGGAAAATTACCGTTTTGCCCCCGAGATGACAAAATTACGGTTTTGCCCCTATACTCCGAAATGTCCCGGAATTGTTTTATTTTCACTGTCCAACCTCAAATAACACTAATATAAATCAATATTACCCAATTGGGGCAAAATCCTTTCAAAAAAATTCCCGTTTAGTCCTCCGGTGGTAAAATTACTATTTTGCCCTTGTGCTCTAAAAACACCGAGAATCACAATTTTACACTGCTAAACATCATTTTATGATTATGGGATCATAACTGTATGTCATATAATTATTTTTTGTCCAATGTGATCAAATTTTGACTAAAAATCTCCATAAATCAACAAATCAGAAAATGACCGTTTTGTCCCTAACCGGTCAATTTTCCCGATTGACTCCAAACTGGACCTTGAACTCCAAATCATTATTCTGAGCCATTCTGTGGGTCTCAGAATTTTGAAATTCCTCTTAGAATTTCTATTTAAACTAGTTCAAGGCTCGATTTAATTTAGTTGTACTACTCAGTACAATACTGTCTTTTAACAAAGTCAACAAGGTCTCACACAGAAGCCTACAGTGTTTATCTAATTGATTCTGGTAAGATTTCTATAAGCAGATATGCTATTTTTGATAAAGATCACAAGTGGGATTGGGAAGAACCACAACAAAAAAAAATCTAATGACCAAAATGCTGTTCCAAGTGAACTTGATCTTGACTAGATTATTGATGAAGCACTAGTGAGAGGTACACGTCCTATTCAAGAATTTATGATAGATGTCAATTTACTATCTCCAAACCTGACTGTTTTGATGAAGCTGTACTTTATGATGAATGGAAAGCTGCTATGAAGGAAGAGATTACTATGATTGAGAAGAACAAGACGTAGACACTTGTAGACAGACCGAAACACAAACAAGTGATAGGAGTCAAATGGGTCTTCAAGAAAAAATTAAATTTAGATAAGTCTTTGAATAAGTATAAAGCAAGGCTCGTTGCTAAGCGGTTTTCTCAATTGCTAGGGGTGGATTATTTTGATCCCTTTGCTATTGTGGCAAGGTTAGATACAATCAGGCTACTCATAGTACTTTCTGCAACATTTGGCTAGAAACTATTCCATCTTGATATTAAGTCTACCTTCTTAAATGGTAGACTAACTAAAGAGATTTATGTTGACCAACCTATGGGGTTTGAAGCTAAAGCTGGTAAAGACAAAGTGTATAAGCTTCATAAAGCCTTATATAGCTTAAAACAAGCACCACATGCTTGGAATGCTAGAATTGACTCTTATCTGTAAAGTCAAGGATTTCAGAAAAGCTTGAATGATGCAACTTTGTATGTCTTAAAAGGAAGTAATGGTGCCTCTTTAATTGTATCATTATATGTAGATGATATTCTTATAACTAGTGCTTATTGTCATGAAGTTGAAAAATTCAAAGTAGATTTGCAGAAAGAGTTTGATATGTTTGATTTGGGGTTAATGAGGTATTTTTTGGGACTTGAAGTATCACAGACCAGGAATGGTATTCATTTAACGCAGCAAAAATATATTCTTGATGTCCTGAAAAGATTTAAACTGAACAACTGCAAGGCAATAGCTACTATTCTTGTCGCTAATGAAAAATTACCTATTGATGCAAGTGATAAACTCAGTAATCCTGGTGAATATAGAAGTCTTATTGGTTGTGTTTTGTATATATGTTCAACTAGTGCAATACCCCTCACAAAGTATTTATATATATAAAAAAAAACATTGAAATTCATTAAGATATAGTTATATATATATAATAAGTAGATATTGTTTTAATATTTTATTTATTTGCAGATATGACCTTGGGTGCTTTAATAATAAGATAATAGAAGAAGGGGTTTTTAAGTAAATGAAAAAGTATAATCAAAAGTCAGTTTTATTATCACAATTAAGTTAGTGGGGGTTAACGTCTGTTCATTTGCTGCGTTTATGATAGGGGGTTAGGCAGTTTATAAAGTTTTAAAAGAACAGACAGAAACTTACATCAAAATATTGAACAGACTCAATCAATAGGCAGTCAGAAGGGTTTAATACCAGAGAAAAAGAAAGACATAGGAAAGGGAAAGGGATTTCTGATTAAGGTATGTTGGGATTATATTTTCATAGTTTTGGGTACACAAACCCTAAATTAGTTATACTTTCTTATCATTTTTATTTAAATCCTGTACCTTTCCGATGACTTTCCGGTAGCATGATGGGTACCAATGGAAAGGTCTTGAAAAGATCTTTCCAATGGTTTTTGTAGCATCTCGTTTGGCCTTGTGGTTAGGAAGATACGAATTTTTAAAGATAATTAAAAACCTGGTTTCAACAGTTTTGGGAGCCCAACTTTGGGTCACCGGAACTCCATATTTCGGTAACGTTTTTGGTCATTTCTTTGAGGGTTTTTGTAGTATGAAATGAGATGTTTAATTTGGCATCAATGGCTCGGTTAGAGACTTCCTGCGTTAAGAGAATTAAAGCGTCAAAATAAGTTCGTTGATACTGGAAACCCATAAATCTGGGTATTTTTGTGATGATTTCAAGAAATTTGGCTTTCAAAACTTAGGAATTTTGTATTCTTTTTAATCGAAACAAACTTTGGTATTATAATATGATATGAATACTTCATATTGGTCTTGATTTTATCACTGGAAGTAATTCAGGTTAGAAGTTACAAGGGCTTGAAGTAAGCCAAATGACCATCAGATTCTAGAAATTTCAGAAAATAGAAAAATTCTTTTTAAATTTGTTTTAAAATTCAATTTTAATTAATATGTGATAAATCCTGTTGTAAACTTCTTAAATCTTGGATATGTGATTTCTACTGTTTTTTTTATGTAAAAAAGTATGTATCTTTATATTTTATAAATTTATTTATTAAATTAGTAGATTTTATTAAAATATCAAAAATTTATGAAAAATTATAAATATGATTTTTATGAGTGCAATTAGTGTTATTTCTCTATATGAAATTAAAGTCCTTACTGATTTTATGATTTAAGTTTAATTCTCAACCTTATTGAAAATTTTGTTTAATTCAAAAGTATATATAATAATAATATATTACATTATTAATCGAAAATATTCCTAAATTGTAATTGAAGTCGCTATACACCAAGTGCTTAGGATGGTCAACGGAAAGTCACCTTGTAGGATATGTTTGCAAATTCAGTTCTGATTTTGTATGTGTTTTTTGAAATATTAGGCTACTAGGAGGATTTTCGGATTTGTTATTTGAAAGTGAAAATAACAAGATCAGGTAAGTGACTGATATCCCTTCGGTGTTTTTATACCCTAAAATTAGCTTCAATGTGAATTTGTATATGAGATATGATATTTTGTCCTATGATTTATTAAAATAGGATTGAGCATACAAATGTATATGTATATGAGTTTTATATGTTGGATTTAGAATATGGCCTATGCAAAGCGTGATTTCTTATTTCGAAATTTGTATGTGACTTTGAATAAAGTATGCGTATATGTTTTCGTGAATATAATCATAAATATTTAGTATGAAACGAATATGCTTTTGAGGTATATGAGATATGCTTAAGAAAATTTGATATACTGTTTTATGAAATTCGGGTAATCTGAAAAAAATATATATATTTCTGTTTTGTCTCCTAGTATGGCTATGCTCTGACCCTGCCAATGGGGGTTAAATGTTGGCTGTGTCGACATGTATTCTGTGATTAGAGATCGATCTCCTAACCGCACCACCGGTTACAGAATAGTAGTATTTGTGATATCTGTTCAGTGCAACCAATGGTTGCTTTTGATATATTTCTGACCCGTGCCACCGGGGTTAATTGTGGTTCCATTTCTGACCTATGCCGCAGGGGTTAAGTGTGGTCGTAGCATGTTACAGGAGACCACTAAAAATTTAAATATCTGTGATATATGTTTGCTCAATGTCTGAAAGTAAAAATTTTAGAATATATGATTCTGAATAAGATTACCCAATATTTTGTTTCGATAATTATATTAATGACATTTTGGCCTAAATGTTTTAAGCATGCTTAATCCGACTGAAGGGATGTTAGTTACTTGCTGAGTAGTTGGACTCATTCCTTCCTTCAATTTTTTTCAGGTTGTGATTTGGTCAGCCACGCGGGGATTTCGGGAAGTATCGTTTAATTAAGTAGTATTTAGATTGTGTACGCTTTATTTAAATATTATGAACATCGAACTACCAAAATTAGTATTCAGACTTTTATCTTAACATAGCAGCTTTATGGATTTTGGAGATGTAATTCTGAATATTGTTGAATTATGATTTTGGAATTTCTATCGACAGATATAGTGTTATGAATCACTATATTCTTCAGGTATATTAGTCTCTTTTAATAATTTGTATAAGATATATGTTTTAGAACCTTGCATGTCTGTGGGATTATATCTTACAGGTATGCGGCGTCTGTCATGTCTCGGGTCTGGGGCGTGACAACTAGACCTGAGATCATGTTCTCAGTTAGTTATTTGTCAAGGTTTATGCAACAGCCATACAAGTCACACTTCACTGCTTCAAAAAGATTTCTAAGGTATCTAAATGGCACTTTAAGCTATGGTGCCAAGTTTATACAATCCGATGTTATTGATCTTGTAGCATTCTCAGATAACGATTGGGGAGGCTGTATTAATGATGCCAAGAGTACTTTTGGGTACATATTCACTCTTGGTAATGGTGTTTTCTCATGGAATTCACACAAGCAAGAATCTGTAGCCCAATCCTCAGCTGAAGGTGAGTATGTGGCAGCTGCTATTGCTACAAATCAAGCTCTTTGGTTAAGAAAGGTGCTAATTGATCTTGGTATACCTCAGACTAAACCAACCAAGCTGTTCGTGGATAATAAGTCAGCTATATCATCTCTCAAAATCCTATTTTTCACAGAAGAACTAAACTCATTCACGTGAAATATCATGCCTTGAGAGATGCACAGAAAAAAGGTGAAATCCTGGTTCAATATTGTTGCTCTGGTGATCAAGTTGCAGATATCACGACCAAGGCACTTCGCAAAGCAAAATTTGAACTCAACTGAGGAATGCTAATGGTTAAAGATGCAAGCATTAAGGAAGGGTGTTGAAGATAATGCTTGATCAAGTGACGTGTTTTTTTTTTCAGTTTGGATATATGTAGTTACTTAATATGTGTCTGCTGTTTTTTTTTTCTTCCAAAACTATAACTATGTCATGGGATCATAGATGCTTTATGTTTAGTTTTGTTAACTAATATTTGTAAACCACATTTCAGCAGGCGGTTACGTTCTTTTATTTTTTAGTTCTAATCTATATGTAAAATTTATTAGCTTTCTTCAATGAATGTAGCATGTGAGCTTTATACCCTCTGTTCATCTCTGTTTTATTGTTGCATAACAAAGTCGTTACAGCAGTCATTGCTTCTCAAAATCACTCCACTAACAGAGACTATCATTGGCATATCGATTGTTTGATCAACAAAACCCACCTTCCAAAGAAAAAAAAACTGATCTTATCTTCATGTTTTTTCCTTTGAGAGAGAATTTAAGCACAAGCTGAAACTTTATAGCTATAAGTCCATGTGAATATGATTGGGGCATACTTCATGAAGATTTTCAACTCCTTGTTTGAACTTGTATGGAAACTTCCCTTTTTTCTTCTTCTAGTGGCGTACTAGACGCCGCAAGCAAGTCCGATCCAACGGTTCAGCTGAAAATACCTCTTTCAACTGGGTTGCCCATAAGATCTCATCTTCTTCATTTCCAAATCCTTGTAATTTGACCACCTTGAGGTTTTTCCTACTTAAAGTCCAAGGAACATTCTCTGGATAGCAATATGTGCCGGTCACACCATAGCTGCTAGGATCAATCTGAAGATTTTCCTCAGCAGATTATGAATGAAGAGTATCAATATATATTATTGCAAACAGCCTCATGATTGTATGAAAAAAGAAATTAATAGATGAAAGAATCCTTAAATTAGTCCCTTACCGTTACATAAAGTCTTTCCAACCTTTGGAAGAATTTTAGGAAAGAAATTAGAGCATCACTGTTGTATCTCGCCTCTGAATATTCAATCCACCACAAATCTTTTAATGAGTCGAACAGTAAACTCTCATATGAAATTTGCAACTTTCTGCATATCACTGTCTGCAAAACCGTAAGGGAAAAGATATTGATGCACGATGATCTATTTGGACATGCAGCTAAATGCGATGAAATATGAGTTTTAGACTCTGAGAATGAACATTTGTACCTCGAAAAACCAACTAGACAGAGTAAGTGATTCCACGTATTCTAGGCTTCGGAATATGGTGAAGTTGTAACTCTTGATGTCGACGTCGCCAGGGCCTTGTCTGAAATCAAGCATGGCATCATACCCCACGACTAAGTTCCAAATAAAACGACTAAAACAGGGGAGCAACCCCCGTTAGCGAAAAGAGCAAAGGAAGGAACCATCGATGAAGAGCTTCTTCAATTGTGGGCAATCCAAGACGGTTAGACTTCGAAGCCTAATTAAACGGTCAACGCCAAAATCTAAAATTTCTAATCCATTGCATTTGGTGATTGTCAAGCTTTCAAGAAGTGGACAATTTGATACTATATCAGACGCTGCCAGAGAAGAAAGGTCAGTGACTGACGACAGATGAAGAGTTTTTACTTTGAATGTATGTGGAGATGGCTGGTTGGTATGGATTTGGTTGAAATTAAACTGGTTCGAATGACAGAGTCAAAAGGGAGAAAGGAAATGATCTGGTTCATGATGTCATCTGGCAAACAACTGATAATATCATCCTTGATTCGCTCATTAAGGTCCAAATTCCTCTTCAGAATATCAAATTGGTCGGATTGTAACAATACTAGTTAACTTCAAAAGAAAAGCCAATTAACAGTTCTTACTTATAGTGTCTTCAATATTTGTTGAGTGTTTGTCCGGATCAAGCTCCTCCTGTTGCTTCTTCTTTCTGTTCCTATTCTTCCTTCCCATCTTTAATTGAACTTTCTTAATGGTTCGTTTTAAATGGTTTAATTAATGTGCATAATATAATGTCCATTGCCTAATTAATTTTACTTTGAAAAGAATTAATGTCTTCTTCTCAGCTGTTTTCTTCTGCTCATAACAGCACTACAGCCAATCAGAGATGGGGCAATATCAAAGCAATTGTTTGTAAACTTCTTTCTTGATAAAGACAGATGCATGATCTAACAATATCGCAAAATTTCCTACAAACTTTGCCATGTTATTTGATTTACAAACGCAAATACAGTGCCAAAATCACTTGATTTTGATCGATGATACCAAAGTCACACGTTATGAAGATTGCAAGCAATGTAGCAGTAAGATAAGGATAGAATGTTTGTTTCTGGCAGTTTCTCCCTGCTGAAATGCTTATATCACAAAATTAGGACTAAAAATTCTTCAACTAAGAAAGTGTTAGAGAAAATAAAGAAATAATTTTTTTTAATCTGCTGCAATGATAAAGAATAGAATACACAATCTTTTAATAGAAATTGGATTAGGAGATCAAGAGTATGCTCTGTCCAAACATCAGAAGGGCTTTCTAGAAAAGTGTCATGGTTCAATAAAAATATAATTGAACTCCTTACAAATCCAGTGCTACAAACTTGCACTTAGGTTTTCCACTTCTTGACAAAGAAATTAATTATATGAGATAGTTAGAACTTCATATGAACATGATCAGGGCATAGTTCATGGAAATTTTTAACCCCTTTAAACTTGTAAAGATACTTCCTTCTTTTTCCAGCTCAGGTACTTTAACCAGACGCCGCAAACAAGCCCCCTCATACTTAGCTAGAATCAGTGGTCTCATTATAAACCCCTTTGCAAAGAAAATCTCCTTATTCTCATTTGGAAATCCTTTTAATTTCAGCAGATTGAGATGATTGTGTTTTTTGCGTTCATTGAGTTTAAATGAGAACTTTTTTGTGCTTCTCATGTTATAGCTTTCAGGATCAATCTGCAAGTTTGATGAAGAGTATCAAAATTGTCAATTAAAGGTAGCATTGCTATGAGTTCCTACCATCACAATCCTTCAATTGTTCACCAAATAAAAATCTACTTATATCATGAAAATGGAATAACTTACATAAAGTCTTTCCAAACAAGGACAGAGTTTAAGAAAGCTGAGTAGGGAATTAAAATTGTCTCTATCCATTGAATAATCAATCTACCACAACTCTGTCAGCCAGTAGAAACGAAACTCACAGTCTCTTCTTAAAGATGATAACACCAAGGAGATCAATGCCTGCAAGAAGAAAGAACATTATAGAAGTTAGGTAGAAAAAAATTGATCAAAGTTCGAGTCATGAGTGTTTGGGACTACAGAAGCCTGAAAAAATCCTTTTGAAGGTGGATAAATTGCTGGAACATACCTCGAAAACCCATCTACATAGTGTTAGAGATTTAACATTTTTAATGCTTTCAAGGACTAATTTGAAGCCATCACAATTGATGCTATTGAATATAGGATGAACTTGTCTTAAATCAAGCATGGCATGTTTCAGTAGGAAATAGTGGGGAGATGGACCCCAAATGTTCCATAGACAACACTCATCATTAGAGGAAAGTTCAAACTCAAATAACATCAATCTGCCTCTATATTGAAAAGACGTTAAGTTGGAACCCTCAAAACTGACAGATTCTAATTGGGGACAGTCCAAGACAACTAATTTATGAAGCCCTCTAGCATCTTTCATTTGTAAAGCTTGTAATCCATTGCATTTTTCGACAGTACTCGGGCTTTCAAGAAATGGGAAACTCTACACCATTGATGAAACCGCCACATTTGAAAGATAGCTTATTAGCCTTATTAGCAGCTAAGAGAACTCTACCATGGCCCAACTAAAATTTGAACCCCCACTTTCTTCTTGGTCGATCTTGTTCAGCAAAATTATCCGCAAAGCGGGATATAGCAGTAACAGCATCTTCCATTGTTACATGATAGACGGAAGTCAACAAAGCTTCTTTCCAAAGGACTTTCCAATGAGTAGACGTTGTTCGGACAGCAGATTGAAAAGGAAGGAAGGATATGATGTGGTAAAGGATATCGTTAGGTAGACGACTGATAAAATCATTAGGATCCAAATTACTGTTCAAAAAACAACATTGATCATGCCTGTCATAATAAGTTCAAAATATCTACCTGATCATAAAAGATAAAAACTAATAAAGATTTCAAAGAAAATTTATAGAGAAGTTCTCACTCGGAAGCTTTTCTTGTAATATTATTAAGATCATGCTCTTTTTCTTGATACTTCCATCTAGGAAGCATTAAGGGTATAATTTGGTAAGGATTTCATCATGTAGACTACTGATTAAATCAATCCCATCAAAATCCCTGTTGCAATACAAAATTGATCTAAAAAGACTTCCAATTTCCAATTTTTCGGATCGACTCAATAGTGAAAGTTGAGAAGAAAATAATAACAGTTCTTACCTTGGAGTATTTCTTGGGTCATTACCATTTGGATCATGCCACTGTTTCAATTGATTATTCTTTTCGATTCTTCTCTTCTTTCTCATCTTTTTGGCAATATTTTGTGGCTTGACTATGTATAAAGGGAATGAGTTTGAGCTTTCTTGCAAAGAACTTGAACTGTTGCACATCATAGTGGGGCTTTTGTAGGATTAAGTTGACCGCAAGAAAAGGTGACGTAGAAGAAGTATTTTAAAATGATCAAAGCATCCAAATAGTCCATGTCTGTGGGACTTTTCTTCAATTTAGTCCTTTTACTCAAAACTATGACAATTTAATCACTTGGTTTTCAAAATTGCTTCAATTTTATCTCTTTAACATTTTTTATCCAAATTTACCTTTTATGATGCTGTTCTCAATACTGACGTGGCACCAAATGCTAATGTAGCATTTGAGGTGGGTTCAGTGTATTAATGTTGCATTACCACGTTAGTGTTGACATGGCACACATTGATGACATGGAACGGAAGGTTGACAGACATGCTGACATGGCATTGATGCCACACTTTTGTTGAGGTTCAAACAAAGACCTTTAACAAGCACATCACCACAACTAAGCCCTTGCTTTTGATTATTTCTTGCTTGCGTTTCTTTTCTTCTTTTCTTCTCTTTTTTTCTTTCTTATTTTTTCCCCTTTCTCTCCTCCCGCCTTCTTCCTTAAAATTGGCATGTGGGTTCAAGTCAGACAAGCTGTCAGACAAACTACGGAAGTTGCCAAAGGTTCCAGACGAGGTGAGAAGCTATTGGACCAGTTGTGGGCTTTACGTATGCAAACAGACAACACAAATAGCCTTGGCATGCAAGCAAAAAGCCTTGGTAGGCCAGCAAACAGCCCAAGCAGCCTTGGCAAGCCAATAGATAGCCTAGACAACCAGCAAGCCAGCAACTTAGGTAGTCGAAACAATCCAGCAACCCATCAGGCCAACAGGCTCAATTGGAGTTTGGGCCACATACAAAGGGTTTTTATTTTGAATTGAACCTTTGTTTATTTTGAATTGAACCTTTGTAAATGCTGAGTCAAATGTAAATAAATTTACTTATATTTAATTTGATTTGGTTAAGATTTGATTTGAATTTGACAAGGCCTTTTCAAATTCAAATCTCATACTTCATGTATCTTAATCCTATCTAATAAGAGGGACTATTAGCCTATAAATACCCCATCTTCATTTGTACACACACCAAAGAAATACAAAGCATTCAATTTCTCTAAGCTTTCTCTCTTTTTAATTTCTTGTGATTTTACTTTTGTAAGGTTTTAAGCTTACTTAAGCTTTAATTTTCAAAGTTTAAGGCTACACAAGGTTTGTCTAAAGTTCGGCACACGATACAAGCACCAAGGAAACCTCATTCGGAGGCTCATAAGAAAATTTCAAACTATGATTTCTACTTGTGATATGGGTTTGTTTTACAAGGAAAGGGCTAATGTCTCTTTGTTTGGTTATTCAAATGTTGACTTAAGTGGTTATTTGGATGATATAATGTCTACTTCTTGTTATGTAAGTTGTTTGTAGCTACACAAGAATGTCAAACCCTGATTTATAAAATAATTATATGTCATTTAAATACTCAGTAGAATGTTTGCATATTTGAGAAGTTCCAGAAAATCGTTAAAAGACGATATTGTCCATGATGGTACCATTAAGTCGATTAAGCCTCGAATGAGTTCAAATAAGGATTTTAAGAGTGAAATCGAGAATTTCACAGTCTAGGGATTACTTAAAACAGTGATTCGGAGTTCGAGGTCTGATTTGGAGTCAATCGAGAAAATTGACCGATTATGGACAAAATTATCATTTTTCAATTTTATGACAAAATTGAGATTTTTAATAAAGATTTTGATCTCAAATGACCAAGAATAATTATATGAAATATAATATGATTATTGGAGCATAAAATGAAGTTTAGTGGTGAAAAAGTGTAATTTTCGGTATTTTTAAGACACAATGGCAAAATGATAATTTTACCATAAGATGACCAAATTTAATTTTTCGAGAGAATTTAGATCAAATTTGATAAATTGGAGTGTGGTATGAGTTTGAGGAGTGAAGAATATGCCTTTTGGTAATTTTTTAATTTTTGAGGTAAAAATGTAATTTTGTACTTTTTCGAAGGTAAAAGTGTAATTTTGCAAAATTACACTATCAAAATTTTTGGAATGGTCCAGAAATTTCATGAAGGCTGAGGATAAGGGAAGGAAATTGATGGCTGAAAAGAAAGTCAAAAGATAAGGATTGAAAAAAATAAATTAATAAAAAAATACCATGTATAAAAAAATTAAATAATATTTTAATTAGTCTTATAAAAAGCTTGAAATTTCTAGAATTTCTTCATATCATGGCCGGCCATCAAAGGGAGCAAGAAGAAAAAGAGAAACTCAAAACCTAGGCCAAGAATCAAAGGGAAAACAAGGGAAATCAAGAAATTTAGCTTGAAAAAAAGGTAAAATTTTTTATTTTCCTTATGATTTTCATTACCCAAGCTTTATTTTTCCATTTGATGCATGAATCACCTATGGGTATGGATCACTCTTGCTAGCTGAATATTCAAGGGGGAGATTTGAACAATTTTTAGTTTGATTTTAAGTTGATTTAATGTGGTTTAGTTAGGTTATAATTAAATATATCAAAACCTAGCTAGAAAAAAAAATTTCTTCCTTTGAAACCCGATTTAACCGAATTTTTGGAGACTTTTTGGTGGCTGGAAATGTAGCAAATGGATATGGCTGAATGGCAATTTTGGTAAATTTGATGAAAAGTAAAAGTAAGAATTAATTAAGAATTTTTAGAATAAAATTTAGAATTTTTACCCACTAAGGGTAAAATCATAATTTTTCATTCTCAGACCTGTAAATTGACTGGTAGTTGCTACCATTGGGTAATTGAAATATAATTGAACAATTAGAAACTGAAATGGGTCAAATCGGAGTTAAAATGAGAATTTTAACAATTTAGACGTGTGTAGGTGATTAGGTTGAAAATCGTATTTAGACGATTATTCGGACAGTTTGTAGGACATTCAATGCATTTAGAGCCTGAAATAATTTATGATAAATTGACACAATTTATTGAATTTTGTGTCACGGATTATGGATAGGAGGTGAGCCAATTGATTCAAGTAAGAGATTGGACCCAATGACGGAGGATAGGAGTATTTATACTCCTAATGCATTGAGTACTCTTATATCGTCTTAATTATCTAGAGTAGATTTATTAAACTCTGTGATTTTATGAAAATGGTTAAATTGAAAATTATTGTATTTTATAGGAAAATGTGATTTCATAAAATGATTTTATAAAATTTTTGAAAAATTGAATAATGGTTTTAAAATAGAGTAATCAGAGACGGTTATATGTTGTGAATTAAATTATATTTTTAATTTGAGTGGCCTATGGTAACCTTCGCATGAATGGCTGGTTTTAAAATCTGTTAAATCTGTAAATTGTTTGACTCGCCTTAATAGGCGAGGGAATATCGTGCAGTCATGTCATGCGGTTAATATTATTTTATGATTATAGTGGGGCTGATCTACACTACAGTGGTGGGTTTCCGTGGACCAGCCTATTAGAGGGGCACGGTAAACCCGGTTGATTTATTTTACCTCTGTGGGAGAGACGCGTAGGGTATCTCTTGGGGAGGGGTTTGAGTCCACTTCACGCCTTACCACTATGTGAAAGTGAGACTCAACCAACGCCAAGGTATGACTAGATACTATTTTCATATATAAAAATATATTCATGTGCATATGACACTGAATAGCCTTGGCAGTCTCGGTTAGATGCTTTGGCCGGGGCATCCTCGAGAATGATTTTGATATAAGCCAAGTTGAGATTTTGAGAAATACATAAGCCATACTAAATATTAATTTAATCAAGTAAAATAATTCCATTTTGCTCGATAGAATATTTTATTTGTCTCTACTCAATTGAAATGAGTTGAGATAAGACGAATGGTAGTACAAAGAAAGTAAATTTGAAATTTTGTCTCCTTTTTTTTTCAAGCTCAAGACAATTTGTTGATAGCCGATTAAGACAAGAATTAATCTCGGAGTTGCATTCTAGAAAGTAAGGGTTCATAGCACTACACCTTCTTGGTCAGTTGGGGGCCCACGTGTCACTGGAATTTAAAATTCATACCCTGGTTCACAGTATGATAGTATATGTGAATTTATTTTGTTTTTACGCTGTAAAAATTATTTTTAGATATTTATGAAAATATTGTTTTATAAGAAATTAGAATATTTTATTGAATATTTTTATATACATTCAAATAGTTACAATTTTACTTCAAATAAATGTTTTAAACTTCTAAATTTATTTTTGATTACAAAATATGCGATTTTCACCCACACATTGCATTTTTTGCCTGCCTTGAAATTTTCGAGGATAAATGACCAAAATACCCCTGTGAGGTTAAAATCACTTTTTTATTGTTTTGAATTAAAAAAAAAATTTTAAATCTTTTAAAATACGATGTTTGGTAATGACTACTCACGGGGGAGGTAAGAAAACTGGTACGAAAGTCTTGCGATGTTTCGGTCGGTATTCGGGGTATGAATGCCTATCGAGACGTCGTGGCGGTTGTTACGGATCCGATGGGGAGTTCCGGGGCGTGACAAGAATGTGTTTGGCTTGAAAGCATTTTGGTGATTTTTATTTACCTCTTTACAAGCCAAGTGCCATTTTTGGATATAATCGAAGGGCTTTAAAACTGGCTGCAAATCTAGCTTGTCAAGCAAGAGCAAAGCATATTGAATTGGAGCATCATTTTGTGAGAGAAAAAGTTTTAGATGGTACTATTTGATATCATAAAGGAGCGAACTCAAAAGAATGTCATTGATATCTTCACCAAGACACTATCATAAGGATTATTTGTGTTCGTTCAAGCTAAGTTTAGATTTATTTCCAGAAAATCACTTTGTGAGGGAGTGTTAAAAATAGTTAAAAAAAAATTCAAGAAATCACATGGACATGTCATGCAACCAAGGTCAATTGACTTAGAAAGTTGTGCTAGACAATTATTAATTTCTTATGGTTGAATGACTAAAACACTAACTTTCTGTAAATATTAATAATTGAAATGTAATTTTTAAAAGTTTTTTTGAAAGGTAATCTTTTATTAAAGTGGTCCATAAGCCATTGGATGCCACTAAAGTCAATAACTTCTTAAACTTAAGACTTCTTATGGAATTTAGGCTTTTGATAGATAGAACTACACATAACAACTAGTACTCAGCCACATCTAAAACTATTGGCAGCCTCATCCCAGTCTAAAATACCTACCTTTCCAAAGATCCCACCTTCTTACTAACTTTCCAAGTGACTTTTGCTTCCTTCCTAATAATTACATTTCTATTCTCAAAATCCCCATCTGACATAGACTCATTGATTATAGCTTCAATTTTTTGCTCAATGCTTCCTTCTTTTTTTTTCTTTTTCCCCTCTTCTTAAATTTCTCCACCTTCAAACCTTTACCTCACCACCATCTTTTTTCTATTTCCTCCTAAGTACTCCATATATGAAGTCTTTCTCTTCTTTTCACTCCTAACTCTTTTTTAGCCTTCATTTTCTATTTCTTAATCCACTCTCTTTCCTTTTTGGAATCAAATAGCCCCTCCCACACAAACTTCTTTTTATTTCTAACCTTAATCCCCAACTTTCTATCAGTTCCCTCTTTCTCGTTTCTTTCTCTTCTTTTCTTACTAATGATTTCTAGGCTTGGGTAGTTTACAATCAAGCTTTTCTCTTTAGTTAGCTCACCTACTTCAAACTCCATTCCATCTTTTTCATTTTTAGGCTTACTTTGTCTAGCTCTAGTGGGCTTTGTTCCATGTCTGTTCTTTTCATTACCTTTACCCTCCATTGGGCTTATTCATACTAACTCCACGATTGGCCTGTTTTCTTCATTTTCTTCCACTTTAGTTGGGCTTGCCAAAACTTATTCACACTTAGCCCATTTGGTTCATAACTTTTTTTTTCTGGGCTTTCTTTTTGTTCTTTTTCATTTTTGGATCCATTGAACTCTTTTATCTCATTTTCTTTGCATAGACCAACAATCTCCCCTTTTTTTTTCTTTTACCAATCTGTTGCCTTATCTTCCATGCTGTCTCTCATCCGTCACATCTACATCTTTTAAGCCCTGGACCTTCTCACCATTAATTCTCTATGTCCTTTCCTTCTATAGGTAATTTCTTTTGCATATTTCTCTATTAACTTTCCTCCCTTATCCTTATACTAACTTCATTTATATTCAAATTATTTCCTTTTTCATTCCTTTGTCCATCCTTTTTAACACTACCATTACCTCTTTCCCATTATCTGTGTAACTTGTGATGTCTCCTTCCTCTGCACAATCATTTTTTCGATTTAGTTCAGCCACATATCAGTTGTTTTGTCCCCTTCCTTGAACCATGTGTGCATCACCATGTGCTCCATTATTGGTTTCTCCCTTCTCGTTAGTCGTCCACCATCTTTTAGCATTGCTGTAGCTACTCAAAGTTCTACTTGACATTTGCTCATAACCATACTCCATTGGTTTTTCCATATTCAGATATGGTATTTTATAGCAGCATTGAAATAAATAGACCTTAAAATCCTACATCTCCACCATTTGGATTTTATAGTCTTAAAATTTCACTTTTAGATGCACCATCTCTTCTAATCTCTTGGGTTTTCTTGTGATTATCTATATAACCCCTCTAATAAAAGCTTGTGACTTTAATGTCTCTCCATCCATACATATGAACTCATCTATGAAACTTCCCAAACTCTGGAACATGAAAATATTCCATGTATGCAGTGGCACATTGTAGCAAGCCACCCAGATTCTTCTTATTTCCACCTCTAATTCCTCCATCCATTCCATAATGTCCTCGAATCACTCTTTTAACCAAGTCCATCTTGATCCTTGCATAGCTTTAAAAAAGACCTTATCCCAAAATGATATGACAAATTGATTTCTTAACCACCACTTGACTTCAATACCATAGACCCCCTCCATCCTCATGTGTTCAGTGATGGTCTTTGGTTTGGATGGACTTTTACAGGTTCCAATCATGATTGGTCTTAACCACTGCATTCTCTCCTCCTCGATAAAGCCTTCACATACAATTTTTGAACTCATTCCTTTTGTTTCACTTATCTTTTCATCTATTTGCTTTCTCTTCCCTTCTAATAGAGTTTGAATATAGGACTTCTCCACATACTTAACCTTTCGTTCTACATTTTTTCCAATATTTCCTATTTCCTTTCTTTTCAACTGTACTTTGTTTTCTTAGACCTGAGTGATCTTCTCTTTCCAATATGCATCCCTGGCACAGAATCTGGCTTCCTAATTTGTAATCTTGCAACCATAAATGGTTTAGTTCCATTTTGCCTTGCTAGCCTCCACCATAGACCTGAATCTCACAAACCCGATCTTTCTACCCCACCTACTTCTTTTAAATGGGATAAAAGCATCGAGTACCTCCCCATACCTTTGACAAACCGATCTTAGGTCTCTCCATCCTACTTGTGGTGGAACATTATTCACAAACAATGTCACCACTCCACCCTTTTCATGCATCTTGTTTACTCCGATCTTCTCTTACCTTCTCCTGTGCTTTATTCTCAACACCTTTTGCATTTCATGACCTCCTTAACTCACCCCTTCCATTCGCCCAACCCCTATAACATATCGCCTGAAACTCTCTCATAGAAAAGGAATAGATTAACATAAATTCAAACAGGAATCATCCAAATTATGTTTATTGAAATAAGACAAATCCTATCTTTGGGCGAAAATTTATTGTTGATCCTACATACCTCCCATCTTGAAGGATGGAATTCTTTTGTGTTTGAATAAATGTTAGGATCCAAGTGAACAGTCCTCTGCTTGAAATTTTTCAAAATTGAGTAACCAAAACAGAAACTTTGAAAAAGTAAATGACTAAACGGGAAATTTACCCTTAATTTCTTTTCCTTCTTCCTTCCCCTTCTTAACTCTTGCAATCATTTTTTTCTGCAATAATCTTCCTACACTCATGGCCGATTATTGGCCATCATCCGACATGAGTCGAACCCCAACCATGTTTTTTTATCTTTTTTTTTCTTTCAAACATTTAGTTTCTATTTTCTAGTTCCTATTTTCTAAATTTATCATGTACTTCATCCAAATGTTTTATCCAATGTTCAGGGAAATAATGCATAGGGTGGTTAAATTACGTGTCCAAAATTAAATTTGAGAGGGAAAATTTATTCCATTTCATACACAAAAGTATATATTTTTTTATAATTTATCCTAACATTAAATAAGATTAACAAGGTAGACGTTTTCCACTTGATAATTGATCCAAGAATTTGAAAGTAAATCTCAGACAATTTTTGTTGAAAAATTTATCTCCTTCCAAAAAGTATTAGAGATGCTTATTTTTGCCTTATTTAAAAAATTTATAAGTATGTACCGAAAGAAAGGCATAACTTGCTGGGGAAATGTTACATTATCTCTAATGTTACTTTTGAAAAGTAAAATAGAAAAAAAAATAATAACAAAAAAAAGGATAAAAGGAAAGTGCTGATATCCTACTATAGCTTTGATGATTTAATTTGCTTGACCATATTGGTTACTTTTTCATTACACAAGATAAACGTAAGGGGAATAAAGTAAAGTTCTTCTTCTCCTTATCTTCTTTTTCTTTAATTTTCTTTTTTTTTCCCTTATCTCCTTTTGTTATGTTTAATTTTTTCCACTTGAAGATGGCCTATCTACGTACACTTTCTCTATATAAATTATATTAAATGTCAAATTAATCTTTTAATATACAAATATTTAAACAATGTATATTTCCTATTAACTTAATTATGTGTCCTCGTATTAATAAAGTTTGGGGTTCTTCCTAATAATTAATTTTAGTTCTCTATAGAGTGTATAGTAGTTGTGAATAAATACTTGGTGTTGCATTTCGAAATATTTTTCCGCAATAATCCACTGTGATTAACCCTGGAATAATAAATCCAAGACATTATATTGCACTATTTTTATATTCAAACTCAACTTGGTAATAGTTATTAGTTTTGACACCTAAAATACATTATGTGGATTATTCCCAGCTTGTTTAACTTAATGCAGTTAGATGAATTAATTTGAAGAAAAAGCTTTTAGGGATCACAAAGAGTACAAAGAGTACAAAGAGTACAAAGAGTATAAAGAGTAAAGCTGTTAAGAAACATACCTCACATTAAAAGTTAGAGTACTATTGCTTTTAAGAAAGCAAAGGAAAAGAAAGATTAGATTTGGACAAAGGCTGGATACCCTACCCATATTAAAAAATAAATAAATAAAAGAAAGAAAGAAAGAAAGAAGTGGTAAAGAAGTTCTTCTATGTCCAATTTGTCATCTTCTTCTAGTGAAATGATATATATGTGAACCATAAGCCTAGGCTTCCATAAGAGCATTTATCTCAGTCACAAACTCACATAGAAACGAAAAGAAAGGAGAGATGGAACTTCAACTAAAACATTTTAGTCATGATCATGCACTGATTTTCAAAGAAGAGCCAAGCCATGAAAGTGATGAGTACGCTTCTTGCTCTGGGTGTGGGAAGGTGGTGTCAGGTCCTAGCTTCAGCTGTATGGAGTGCCGGTTTTACCTCCACAAGAAATGCGCCGAGGTACCCTCTGAAATTAATCACCCTTTTCATCGTGATCGCAACCACAACTTTAAACTTCTATCAGGTCCACCATACGAAGGTACAAGCCTTTGCTGTTTCTGTGACAAATTATGCAAGAATTTTGTTTATCAATGCTCTTGTGGACTAAGCCTTCACCTTGATTGTGCCTCCTTTTCATATAAAATTGCTGAAAAGAAGTTTGAAGAGGTTGACCACATTGCACACATAGATCCCTTGATACGCAGTACTGAAAGTCCAAATGAAGAACTCAAAAATGCTAAATGCTATGGGTGTTGGAAACCATTATTAGATTCTGCATACTTTTCTCTTGATTGTGGATTTTGCCTACATAAGAAATGTGCTGAGCTACCTCTTGAAATCAATCACTCTTTACACCAGCCACGTTTTAGTTGGTTTTCTTTTCATTCTCGCTATCTTTTTTTACAGTTTAATGGTAAACGTCTCCCTTGCCAGATTTGCCAAAAAACCCGATGGGGACTTGTTTATCGTTGCTTAACCTGCAAGTTTGCCCTTCATATTGAATGTGCTGAGATTCCCAATGAAATCAATTTCCCTTATCACCGTAGACATCCTTTTATTCTACAATTCAATTCTGAAAATTTTCCTTGCCAAAACTGCCAAGAAACCGCTAAACCGTTTGCTTATTGTTGTTCAAGTTGCAAACTTGCTATTCACGTTGAATGCATCTCACCTCCACCTGTTATTGAAGACGAAAGCCATCAACACCCGTTCAACTTATTCTGGAAACAACTACCATTCTTTTGTGATGCATGCGGCACTCCAGGCAATTGCATATCCTACATTTGTTTGACATGTGGCCTTACAGTCCATAAGAAATGCATTTCATTGCCGCGTGTTATCAATCTTCCAAGGCATAAACACCCCATTAACCACAGCTATTTCCTTGGAGAAGATGGGTTGCAAATGAAGCGATGCAGAATCTGTGATGGTAAGGTGAACACAGATTACGGGGGTTACTATTGTTCTTCTTGCAATTATATTTGCCATGTCAATTGTGCAATTGAGGATTATGAATCGTACATATTTGATGAATCAAAAGAAATGGTCGAACAATCTTTGGGTCCAATCATTTCTGTCATTAAGGAGAGCAAGGTTGCAAATAATGTGGTAGCTACAGAGATAAGACATTTCAGCCATCAACATAATTTACTATTAAGTGACGACATTGAGGATGTTAAACGTTGTGACGGTTGCATTTTGTTCATCTCTGCACCTTATTACCACTGTTCACAATGTGATTTCTTTCTCCACAAATCTTGTGCTGAAGTACCAAGGAAGATGAAGCTCTGGTTTCACATTCACCAACGTCCCCTTACCCTTATTTCAGATATCATTTTCGTATGTGGGGTGTGTAATTATGAGTGCAGTGGATTCGCCTACAAATGTGAACTTTGCAAAAGTTATATCTGCCTTCGATGTGCTTTAGTTTCTTCTGACCATGCGTATGAAGGACATGAGCACCAACTTGTCTTTTATGAGAACAAAAATGCGCAGTGTAATGCTTGTGGTAAAAGATCCATGGTGCCATATTGGTGCAGCGATTGCAACTTTGCTTTGCATGATAAATGTCTTAAGCTACCGCATATTGCTCGGCACAAGTGTGATGAACATCCTCTCAAACTCACTTATCATGAAGATAATGACTATGCACAACATCATTACTGTGACATTTGTGAAAAAAGAAGAAACTCAAATAATTGGTTTTACAGTTGTACAATTTGCAATAGTTCTGCTCATCCTGACTGTGTTCTCCAAGAATACCCATTTATCAAGCCAGGGACTACCTATAAGGAAGGAGATCATTCACACCGGCCTCTTGTATTTGTTCGAAAGGTTTATCATTATCCAGAATGTCATATATGCTGTAAGCCTTGCCAAGATCTAGCTCTTGAGTGTGCAGAGAAGGGATGCAACTATATTGTCCACTGGAAATGTATAAAAAATTCTTCTTCTGTGTAAAAAGGCACGATGCTCTGGTATTGCAAGCAGACAGAGAGGTTGCTGATGATCGCATCGAAAAATACTTGTTCAGCTGGTTGTTCAAATGTTATTCCCTGTATTTGTTGTCGAAAAATGCTTTTGCTTTTCCACACAATAATATCAGTTCCTTTATTGCTGTTGTTTGTTTTGTTGCTGTTAATTGCATCTTGTTCTCTCTGTATCAGCCTGTTGGCTTTTTTCGATAAATAAAAGTTTGTGATTATTCCCAAAAATATATTAAATATATATAATATTTGCTCGAATAAGTACTTTTTATTAAGAAAAAATAGTTTACTGAACTTCACATCCCTGAAAGACAAAATATAATTTAACCCTGTTCAAATTTAATTGCTTAATTTATATTACCAAAATTCAACAATCAAACATTAATTATAAATTTGGACTGAAAAATGTAGATAATTGAGTTTAATACTATTAACAAATAATTAATTTTGATTGTAAAAAATTTATTAAGCTCAAATGTTTTTGTTAGAAAACAATTCAAAATTACTTAAATTAAATTTTACTCCAACAAAGTCGAATTATTAAAAAGTTATCTCAATTTTAATTTTTTTAAAATATATAAAATTTACACACACGACATTCGTGTAGTATTGATTAAAGATGAATATGACAGTGTTTAAAATAATAATTAAACTAATGTAGAAAGAACTTTTGATGCAGGCTTATGAGAATTTGGAAAACTTGAAACTCAAGCCAGTTAGCATTTTGCTTTACTTGACTAAGTGATTGATCCTACTTATTAATTATGAATGTGGCATCATCTTTGTGTCTAGGATGGACTCATAACTAAAATCTACTTTGTCTTGGAATCTTTGACCTCATTCCCTGCAAAATTACAAAAAAAATTAGTGGATTCATTGGCATTATTAATTACATAAACTCTAACATAAATAGCATAATTAGTAAAAATTTTTGACACTTTAATTGTGTCATCTAACACGACTTCACAGTATGTAGGTCCGTCCCTGTCCATGTCTTCCACATCTACTTTCCATTCCATCCATTATGAAATTTTGGTAGGGCACATATAAATTTTTTTTTTTCAAAATCATAAGAGTGCTTTCATTAAAAATGAGAGAACAAAACAATTCCTTTCATCACTTACAAGTATTAGAACATATCCCAAACTTATGGAATACTGGTCAATATGCTTATCACAATGACAAGAAAAAAGACAGGGAGAAAAGACTCTGTTCAGGAACAAAAGGAAAATGAGTTTGAGCAAAAGAAAGAAAAACACGACACCCATTTCAATCACACACGCATCCCTCCATACACCAAGATAACAAGCTCACGTGAAGCATCGAGTGTGGCACTAAAATCATCGGGCATGCAACCTGCCTAACCCAAGCCTACACTAAAACCCATTCCTAGACCAAGTGCAAAAACCCTTCCTCAACTGGCCATATGTTCCCTCCTCAAGCCTCCACATGCCACACCAGAAGGTATGCACATGTCAAAATTTGGGAGTCCCTTTGAGGCTTCTTGTTATAAAAGACTAGTAATAGGTCCGCATGTTGCATTCAAGTGGCATAATAGTGTTTTACGCTGAAATGAGGGTTAGATGATATGTGTATAATTATGACTTGCTTTTATAAACTATTAATTTCACTCTTGCCAATGCCAAAACATTTTATGTGCAGTCCCATGAAACATGAAACAGAGTAACATTTTTCACCTACAGAAAGACTGATCATTCCAGAATACTTGTAAAAGTAAACTATATAGGTCAAAAAAATCATAACTTGCAAAGAAATAACTGAAGAACCCCCATCAATAATGGGGTAAAATAACACTTTTTAACTACAGTAAGATTAATCATTGACGAGAACCCTGCAAAAGCAATCTGTGCAGCCCCAATAAAAACATAAAACACGAAGCATGGGGTAAGAAGAATGATCATTGGAGAATATTCCGGAAAAGCAAGCTGTACAGTTTTAATAAAAACATAAAATAGAAATTAACAGCAAAACTCACCTCATTAATCATCTCTTTGCTTCAAATCTTTCTCACATGAAAAAGGTGTAAAAAATTAGTAAGAAAATACAATAATAATAGTAATTAAAATACTAAAAATTACATCAAAAAAATGACACTTTTTCTCCAATTTAATTTAAACAGTGCATTTTTTGCAAACATTAATATAAAGAAAAAAAATTACCTCACTTGACACCCATGAACAGATAACGCTACTAATATATTCTTTTTAAACCCAATCAAACAAACTCAAAACATAATCAAACTAAATATGTTCTTTCACTTTCTAAACACAATTCGAAAAACAAAAAAAGTGCTACACAATAGTTGTAAGAATCTGTTAATCAAATTAATTCTATTCTTTAACTTTCTAAACCCAATCCAACAAACTTAAAGCATAATCTAACTAAATCTGTTCTTTGGCCAAGAAACTCAAAACCAAATACATAGTCAAAACTAAAGTATAAACAATAGAAGCGCTAAACAATAACCTTTGAAAGAAAAACTACCACTAAACACAAAACAGCAAGCTTAAGACACAACTATAGAAGTGCAAAACAATGACCTACAAAAGCTAAACCATTGCAAGCTAAACAAATAGATAAACTAGAAAGAACCTAGAAGGAGTGGCAGAAAGGATGAAGAGTCAAGCTAAGAAGGCAAAATGAACTGAAAACATAAAACGATGGAAAAAGAAGGTAAGATCAACTGAAAGCAAGAAAATGATGCAAGAAAGTTGTGGAAAAGCAAAAAATACTCTCACCTGAGTCGATAATACCAAAGGACACAATGGGTGAAAGGCTTAGAGAAGATACCACTGCATCGAGTGATCAAAATCTACCGAGGGACACAACGAGTGAAAGACTGGAGAAGATATCACCGCATTGAGTGGCCAAAATTAAACTGAAAACTCATTCCAACCACACACGTAACTGACCGTATAATCAAACTTACTAAAACCTCTTCCCGATGAGCTTAAAGGTCGTGTCAAGGCTGCCAAAAAAAGTCATCTCTAAAAGTGGCCACGCGAATTAAAACCTTTAGCTTGAAAAAGAAAAAAAAAAGCCTCGTGTTTTTTCTTTTGGCCCAAGTGTGCCTCGTGTTTTTTCTTTTGGTCAAAATACTTGGGAAGTCCATGTACTAAGGCATTTTCTTCAATTAGTCTCTTTACTCAAAATCTCAACTTTTTAATCTCTTAATTTCAAGAATTACTTCAATTTAATCCCTCTAACATTCTTCATCTAAATTGACCAATATTGATGTCAGTGCTAATGTGGCACCAATTGCTAACATGGCACATGAAGTGGGTTTAGGTTGTTGATGAGGCAATGCCACACCACACTTCGAGTTCAAGTGCTGACGTGGCATCGTGACACGTTGATGTGGTAATGACACTTCACTTTCATGATGATGTGGCAATGCCACATCATCCTTCTAGCTTGAGTTACACTTAAACTTCAAGTGATGACGTGGTATCTTGACACGCTGATGTGGTAGTGCCACATCACCTTTCGAGTTCGAGTTTCTAACATGGCATTTCCACATCACTTTCACATGCTGACATGGTAAAGCTAAGAGTTTGAGATGTTGACGTGACAATGCCTCGTCATTTTCTGAATTCGATCTAACACATAGTAGATTAAAAGGTTGACACATAGCATTCTTATTCTTGAAAACATGATGTGCTCTAAGATTCGAACCCAAAACCTCTAATAAATATGACAAGGTCTTTACCACTACACCTAAACCCTTACTTATAATATCTTGCTTATGTTTGTTTTCTTCTTTTCTTCTCTTTTTTTTTTCTTATGTTTTTGTTTTCTTTTCCCAAAACTACGTTAGTTTAGACCCTTCTTTTTTGAAAAAAAGGATTCCAAAGGGTTTTTACAGCTAGGATTTTTTAGGGTGTAAGAAAACTTTAAAACAACATAGCTTTAAGGGAAGAAAGAAATAAAAAAGAGAGAAAAAAAAGAAGAAAAAAACACAAGCAAGATATTATTAAAAGTAAGAGTTTAGGTATGATGGTAAAGATGTTAGTATACTTGCTAGAAGATTTAGGTTTGAACCTCAATAAAAGTATATTATGTTTTAAAGAATAAGAATGCCTTGTGTCAACCTCTTCATGTGCCACGTGGTAGTTCGAACTTAGAGGGGGACATGGTAGTGCCATGTGAGCAACTTAAACCCAAAGTGTGACGTGGCATTGCCATGGCAGCAACCTAAACCCACTTTATATGCCACGTCAGCATATAGTGCCATGTGTCAACCTCTTAATGTGCCACGTGGTAGTTCAAACTTAAAAGGTGACATGGTAATGCCATGTGAGCAACTCAAACCCAAAGTGTGATGTGGCATTGCCATGTCAGCAACCTAAACCCACTTCATATGTCACGTCAGCATCTCAACACCCAAACTTGAAGTGTACTCAGGAAATGCCATGTCACCTTTTTTGCTGACGTGGTGTTGCCATGTCAGCAACCTAAACTCACTTCATATGCCACGTCAGCATATAGTGTCACATCATCACCATTATAGTCAATTTAGACAAAAAATGTTAAAGAGATTAATTTGAAATAATTCTCAAAATCAAGAGACTAAAAGTTTACAATTTTAAGTAAAGAGACTAAATTGAAGAAAATGTCTTAGTATGACTTTTTTCTTTCCCAAAACAACCAGTTGCATTTTTTTCCCTCCAAATACAAAAGAAATGCACCAACCAAATTTCACCTCATTGTAATACCCCTCACAAAGTATATATTATAATAACATTTAGATTTATTAAGCTATAGTTTTTATAAAAAAAAATAAGTAGATGTTTTTATTATTTTTTTATTTACAGTTATGGCTTTGAGTGCCTTAATAATTAGAAAATAGAAAAAGAGGCCTTTAAGTAAAAAAAAAGTTTTAATTAGTATCAGTTTTTATTAATTACATTTAAGATAAAGGGTTAAGGTCAATTTATTTACCTGACCATATCACATTAAATTTCATGTAAGAGAGAAGTATGGATAGTTACCATGTTTTAAAAGAAAAAGCAAAAAATTAACATATGTTTTATTTCATTAGACTCAACAAAAGACAATCAAAAGAGCTTAACCCTAGAGAATAAGAAGAAAGACAGAGAAAAAGGAAAATTATTCAAGGATTGCTTATTAAGATATGGTTAAGGTTGTATTTCTATAATTTGAGCACAAAAGCCCGAAATTATTTTGTGTTTCCTTAAATTTTATTCAAATCCAATACTATTTCGATGACTTTCTAATGTCATGATAGGTACCAATGGAAAGGTTTTGAAAAGATCTTTCTAATGGTTTTTGTTGCATCTCGTTTGGCTTTATGGTTATGAAGATATGAATTTTTGAAGTTAACTAGAAACTTGATTTTTGACAGTTTTGACGACCCAAATTTAGGTCACCAAAACTCCATATTCTAGTAACATTTTGGATTGTTTCGTTGAGGGCTTTTGTAATATGAAATAAGGTGTTTAATTTGAGGTCAATGGCTAGGTTAAAGACTTCTTGTGTTAAGAGAATTAAAGCCTCAAAATAGGTTCATTGAAATTGAAAACTTTAAAATCTGAGTAAATCTGTGATGATTTCTAAAATTTTGGCTTTTGAAACTTGGAAATCTTGTGTTCTTTTTAATCGAAACAAATTTTAGTATTATAGTGTGATATGAATACTTCAAATTGGTGTTTATTTTATCACTGGAAACAATTTGAGTTAAGAGTTACAAGAGTCCAAAGTAAGTCAAATGGCCATATAGATTCTAACAATTTCAGAAAATCAAAAATTATTTTTTAATTGTTTTTTAAAAAATTTGATTTTAGTTAATAATTAATAAATTCTGCTGTAAACTTCATAAATATTAGATATGCAATTTCTACTGTATTTTGATACCTAAAAGTATATATATTTAAATGTCATAAATTTATTTATTAAATTAATAGATTTTATAAAAAAATTAAAAATTAGGAAAAATTACAAATATGATTTTTATATATGAAATTAATATTTTCTTTCTATCAGAAATTAAATCATTATAAATTTTATGCTTTAAGATTAATTCTCAACTTTATTTGAATTTTTTTATTAATTAAAAAATATATATAATAATAAAATATTACCTTATTAATTAAAATGTTCCTAAATTACAATAAAGGTTGCTATACACCCTAAGTGCTTAAAATGGTCAACTGAAAGTCGCCTTGTAGGATTTGTTTGTAAATCAATTCTAATTTTTATATATGTTTTCTTGATATATTAAGCTACAAGAAGGGTTTTTTGATTTGTTGTTTGAAAGTGAACTAGACAAATCAGGTAAGTAACTGATATCCCTTCAGTGTTTTCACACCCCAAAATTTAACCTCAATGTGACATTGAATTTCGTATATTATATATAATATATTTTGTTTTATAATTTATTAAAATCTGATTGAGCATACAAGATGTACATTTATGATTTTCGTATATTGGATGTAGAATATTAATTATACAAAGCATAATTACTAATTTTGAAATTTGTACATGACTTAATTTGTATAATGTATGCATATATGTTTTCATGAATACAAACATAAAATATTTAGTTTGAAACGATTATGTTTGTTATATGCACGAGATATGTTTTGGCATGCAATATGTTTTGAGAAAGTGGACACACTATTTTGTGGAATTTGGATAATTTAAAAATATATGTTTCTATTTTGTCTCTTTAATATGACTATGCTTTGATCCTATCAATTAATAGCGGTTAAATGTTGGCCATGTTGATATGTATTCTATACATAATTAGAGATCGATCTCCCAACTGCATCATCGGTTACAAATTAGTGATAATTGTTATATCTGTTCAGTACAGCGAATGGTTACTTTTGATATACTTCTAACCCATGCCATCAAGGTTAATTATGGATTTATTTTTGACCTATGCCATAGGGGTTAGGTATGGTCGTAACATATTACAGGAGACCTCTAAAATCTAAATATTTGTGAAATATGTTTATTTTGTTATCTGAAAGTAAAATCTTAAAGAATATGATTCTGAATGAAATTACTTAAGATTTTGTTTTGATCTTTATATGATTAATAATATTTTGGCCTAAATGTTTTGAGCATGCTTAATCTAACTGAAGGGATATTAGTTACTTGCTGAGTAGTTGGGTTCACTCCTTCCTTCAATTTTTTTTTAGATTGTAATTTGGTTAGTCATGCCGAAATTTCGAAGAGTGATGTTTCGTAATCTAGTAAATAGATTTAGATTATTTAGAAATTATTTAAATATTATAAACATCAAACTATCTTAAATTAATATTCAGACTTTTATCTTGACATGTTAATTTTATAATTTTAAAAATTTAATTTTGGATATTGTCGAATTATGAAATTTTTAATTTTTATCAATGAATTTAGCTTTGTAAATCATTATATTCTTCAAATATATTAATTTTTTTAATTAATAGTATAAAATATATATATTAAAAATTTATATATTTATAGAATTATATCTTATAAATATGCAAAGTCTATCGTATTTCGGGTTTGGGCCGTGACAGTCGTGAAACCTAAAGCTGCAAATTTTCTTTCCCTCTGTTCCTAAGACAGGGTTGTCGAGAGTGCATGATTTGCAAGAGGCAACATGCGGCCATACACGCGACAATCAAACAGGCCAAAATGTGGCCGAACGTGAGCGCTGGAAAGGGTTGGTTCCGTCCAGATATGCCCAACACGCGGCACTCAAACAGTCAAAAAAGTGGCCAAACGTGAGGGCGGCATTGGGGCCTCTTTCTACTTATAGATAGATTATAGATTCTATGGGCCGGTGTCAAGCATTAGCGAACCCACGTAGCTAAAATTAAAATAATTAAATGAGAGAACAAAACAATTCCCTCCATCACTAACAAGCATCCGAACATATCCCAGACACATAGAATATGCTTCTGACACACCATATCTACCCAATATCCTTTCAAAAAATCAAACTCCTTTTAAGTATTATAATACTCCTCGTTCTCACTAAATTTGGCAAGATACACAATGATCACTACCACTGATATTCATCCATTTAGGTAAGCATAAACTAGTGCAAGGATCTGTTCGTTCCTTTATAGATTGATTCCATTTACAAGCCTTCAATTAAGTCATCTTCGCCGGAAATATATATTATTCCTTTCATTTTAAATTGAATGTTCATATTTGATTAAAAAATATGAAATTAATCTTTTTATTATTATCATTTTTAATTCCAAACAATAAAAATATATTAAAATATTAATACATATGAAATACAGAAAAAAAAAAAGAACAAGAATTAATGGTCGGTGTTCAAAAAGAAAAGTGACGCCACGTTGATGACTTAAGAAAAGATGAAATATTATTCAATTTGAATTGAAGAGAATATTGTTAACAACACTTTTTTAATATTATATAATATTTTATGGGCCGGAATTTATTCTTGTTTGTTTGCTTTGGTTGCTCCAAGCAATGGATTTGCTTTGGCATCAGAAAAGTTAAGGAGTCCAATTATATTACTAAATTATGATTTTTTTAATTACTAATAATATAAGAAAATTACAATTTATGATTACATTTACATTTTCTTGTTATTATACATAATCGAAAAGTAGTATTATATTTAATGTGAATGCTTACACTTATTTCTTATCCGATACTTATATATTGTTATAGTAATATATTCATGAAAGGGTTCCTATTTAATGTTATCCTTGTATTTATTATTAAATTTACTATTTTTCAATTTATGAGAATGCAATTTTTTTTAAAAGCATCAGTTGCATCATAAAATACAAAAGAATTACAACTTATTATTACTTTTATACTTATTTTTTTTACAAAATTACCTATTTTGTTATTGTGGATTACCCACAATTATAGTATTTACTACTTTTTTTATTATTTTATATCTATAATTATTTAATTATCAAACGACTCGCTTTTATTATTTTACCTAACACAAAGTAGTAATACTACTTTTCCTCATTGTTTATATTTAGTTCTTATTTTTACCAGTTTAGATAACTATGAATGATATTATCACATTTTTTATCCTATACATATATTTGTTATAAAAATAACATTATAAGTTATAATCTATACGTAACCTTTGGTTATATTATCCTTTTTTTTTCCATTTAAATGCACTTTTTACACTGAAAAAAATGATGATAAGATGGAGTTTCAGTTCCCATAATAAACAGAAGGCGCATTATCAGAAGTACTCTTTTGATAGATGTTGAATCTGTAACCTCGTATCAGTTTCAAGCTAGGAAGTGAGCAACCTGTGCTTTGCAACACACAGCCTTCAGAAACTCTGATAGTTGCCAATATATTTTTTTCTCAGATAAGAATTTTATTAATCATCCCGTAAGGTAAAACCTCGAAGGGGTTCATACTGTAAAAGAATACTTTGATCCTAATGGTTACAAAGGGGTAAAAGAATACTTTGATCCCAACGGTTATAAAGGGCGTTCATGCTGCATCCAGACGCCATCCTCAAACTATGTATCAACCTTCAGTTTCACCTGATCTAGCTCCAGCTCCAACTCCACCTCCAAGAAAGGCTGATCCAAGCTATCTTTCAAGGGCTAGCGCTAGCACTGCTGCTCCAGAGAATTCCCTACTGTCCCAATCACCCACTTCTATCCCTTACTGTTCATCTTGTCCCTTTTTACAGGCTCATCTTCCAACAGCTAATGATCATCAGTCAAGTCAAAGTCCTCCAAGTCCCTACTATACTCAGGCTCTAATTGGATTTCCTCCAAAAGAGCCAACTCATCAAACTACCCTGTACTCGCCCCAACAATTGAGGCCTTTTCAAGAGCATGGAAATGAGTCTCTTCCCCAGAAATTGCTGAGCCCAGAGCAGGAAGGTCCAAAACAATATCCGGACAATTATGATCTTCCAAGCTCGGAAACTGTCTATCATCTCGATCAACAACCTTCAAGTGTGGTCTCCTGTCCTACACCATATCAAGAATTGGAATTTACTAATTTACAAAAGAAGCCGATGAAAGAGAGGATTCCTAACCAATTAGAGGTTCCAATTCCAGATAGATATGATCCTGTTACAACAAATAGTCGAAAATACTACGAACAACCGAATGGAAATAAACAGTCACAAGCTATTGCGAAGCCTCGGCCTGTTTCAGAAGAGTATCCACCTGGACACAAACCTCCTCCTTGTTCTTGTTGTCGTTGTAGCATCTTATGAAACCATAGCTGATCAATATTTCTTAATAACTACGAAATTAACTTCAATCCTGTTTACTGCCTGGTGTCCGCATCCTCTGCTGTTGTGGTACGATTCGGGTGTTTTGTTTGATGTAAGGGGTCTTTGTTGTTCTTCGATGATGCAAGGTGCTTTGAATGATTTGTTTCTGTATGCTTTTTTTCTTCTTGTGTCTCTATCTGTATAGGATTTCCTGCGTCTCTCTCTTGAAGTGGCGTTGTTTTGATGCTCCTCTCTGATCCTTACTTATTGATCGGACTTTGTATCATTTGATACTTAATGAATTCACTTCTGATTGAGAAAAAAAAAAAGAAAAGAAAACTTTGTTCACTCGATGTACTCTTCGAAGTAGTTTATTTTCCATAGCTGGTATGCTGAATTAGCATAGATTGGACAATTCCCCTTTTTGTTGCGTTTCTCCATATAGTTAGAGAAACTGAAATTACCTTAGCACCTACAAAGTGACAGCTAGAATAATTGCTTCATCTTTATGAGGAATTGTCCCCACTTGCTATGATCAACGGTTCCAGATTGAATACCTGTTTCAACCACTTGTAGCCAAAATGAGATGGGGGTGCATACCCTTGTGCATTCCCTCTCCATACGAAACGATAACTTGCCACTCATAAAAAATAAAAAATAAAAAATAAAAAAAATTTCGTGATATTATCCTTTTTTTTTTCGTTTAAATGCACTTTTTACACTGAAAAATATGAAGATAAGATGGTGTTTCAGTTCCCATAATAAACAGAAGGGGGTATTGTCAGAAGTACTCTTTTGATAGATGTTGAATCTGTAACCTCGTATCGGTTTCAAGCTAGGAAGTGAGCAACCTGTGCTTTGCAACACACAGCCTTCAGAAACTCTGATAGTTGCCAATATATTTTTTTCTCAGATAAGAATTTTATTAATCATCCCGTAAGGTAAAACCTCGAAGGGGTTCATACTGTAAAAGAATACTTTGATCCTAATGGTTACAAAGGGGTAAAAGAATACTTTGATCCCAACGGTTATAAAGGGCGTTCATGCTGCATCCAGACGCCATCCTCAAACTATGTATCAACCTTCAGTTTCACCTGATCTAGCTCCAGCTCCAACTCCACCTCCAAGAAAGGCTGATCCAAGCTATCTTTCAAGGGCTAGCGCTAGCACTGCTGCTCCAGAGAATTCCCTACTGTCCCAATCACCCGCTTCTTTCCCTTACTGTTCATCTTGTCCCTTTTTACAAGCTCATCTTCCGACAGCTAATGATCATCAGTCAAGTCAAAATCCTCCAAGTCCCTACTATACTCAGGCTCTAATTGGATTTCCTTCAAAAGAGCTAACTCATCAAAGTACCCTGTACTTGCCCCAAAAACTGCAGCCTTCTCAAGAACATGGAGATGAGCCTCTTCCCCAGAAATTGCTGAGCCCAGAGCAGGAAGGTCGAAAACAATATCTGGACAATTGTGATCTTCCAAGCTCGGAAACTGTCTATCATCTAGATCAACAACTTTCAGGTGTGGTCTCCTGTCCTACACCATATCAAGAATTGGAATTTACTAATTTACAAAAGAAGCCGATGAAAGAGAGAATTCCTAACCCATTAGAGGTTCGAATTCCAGGTAGTTATGATTCTGTTACAACAAATAATCAAAAAAGCTACGAACAACGGAATGGAAATAAACAGTTACAAGATATAGCGAAGCCTCGGCTTGTTTCAGAAGAGTATCCACCTGGATACGAACCTTCTCCTCCTCGTCCTCGTTCTCGTTGCGTTTGTTGTAGCATCTTATGAAACCATAACTTTAATCCTGTTTACTGCCTGGTGTCCGTATCCCCTGCTGTTGTGGTACGATTCGGGTGTTTTGTTTGATGTAAGGGGTCTTTGTTGTTCTTCGATGATGCAAGGTGCTTTGAATGATTTGTTTCTGTTGTGTCTCTATCTGTATAGGGTTTCCTGCGTCTCTCTCTTGAAGTGGCGTTGTTTTGATGCACCTCTCTGATCCTTACTTATTGATCGGACTTTGTATCATTTGATACTTAATGAATTCACTTCTGATTGAGAAAAACAAAAAAGAAAACTTTGTTCACTCGATGTACTCTTCGAAGTAGTTTATTTTCCATAGCTGGTATGCTGAATTAGCATAGATTGGACAATTTCCCTTGTTGTTGCGTTTCTCCATATATGCAGGGAAACTGAAATTACCTTAGCACCCACACAGTGACAGCTAGAATAATTGCTTCATCTTTATGAGGAATTGTCCCCACTTGCTATGATCAATGGTTCCAGATTGAATGCCTGTTTCAACCACTTGTAGCCAAAATGAGATGGGGGTGCATACTCTTGTGCATTCCCTCTCCGTATGAAACGATAACTTGCCACTCATAAAAAAAATAAAAATTTTTTTCTGATATGACAACTTTGAGACCTAATCTTGCAAGCCTCGTGACTGTCATTCAACACATATTTGTGTTTGTCTTTTTAGACTCTTTAGAATCATCCTGTATGAGTGATCAATTTAAGTGTACATACCTCAAAAACCCATCTCAATGAGGAGCATACAACAGTCATAATTGAATAAATAAACTCTTTAATCTCAAATCTTACGAAATTGAACTTTTTCTAGATAAAGAAATTAAGCACAACGAGAGAAGAGAATTAGAGCTTCATATGAACATGATGAGGACATATTTCGTGAAGATTTTTCACTTCCTCAAATTTGTATGCATAGTTCCCTTCTTTTTCCAGCTCAGGTACTTCTACCAACCACCACGAACAAGTTCCATTTGACTTTACTATAATTACTGGTCTTGCTTTGAATAAAGGTGTCAACTGCTTTATGAAGTCAATCTCCTCATTTTCATTTGCAAATCCTTCTAATTTCAAGAGCTCAAGTTTTTCGAGTTCAGTGATCATTTCATCACCTGGGATCCTTTCTGTACTTGTCATATTATAGCTTTTGGCATCAATCTGCAAGTTTGATCAGCAGGTTACAAAGAGTTTTGAAGAGAATATATCAAAATTTGTGCATTAAATGGTTGCAATGTTGTCGGTTCTACCATCACACTCATTGAAAAGTTTCACCTCTACAAAATCAACATTTTATATGAAGAAAATGGAAAGACTTACAAGTACATAGAGTCTTCTCAACCTAGGATAGAGTTTCAGAAAGCAGAGTAGGGAATTAATATTGTGTCTGTCAGCTGAATAATCAATCCACCACAACTCTTTTAGCCTCTGCAAACAAAACCCACTCAAGCTATTGAAAGACATCCAGCACCTATAGATGAATGTCTACAAATATGTACAAAAAAAACTGATCAAATTTTGAGCCAGGAGTAGTTAGGAGTATAGAAGTTGGTAAATTTTGTTTGAGAGTGGACAATTTACAGCCTAATGCTTATTTTAGAAACTAAGTTTGTTTGAAAAGTTAATGTTTGAGAGAGTGATCAAAATAATTGAACATACCTCAAAAACCCATCTACATAGTGTAAATGATTCTACGAATTGTATGCTCTTGCTTGAGATGAAGCTATCATTGTCTATGTCATGTTGAACCCAGGCCCTTGTCTGATGTCAAGCATGGCATCATCCAGGTTGGACCATTTGCCAAAAGGATTGTATTTGGAGGAAACTTTAAACCAAAAAGACATTAATCTGCCTCGATATCGCAAACACCTTAAACAGGAAGCCCCAAAATAAAAGTGTTCTAATTGTGGACAATCCAAGACAATCAATTTCTGAAGCCCTGTAGCATCTTCCATATCTAAAAATTGTAACCCGCTGCATTTTGCTATAGTCAAGCTATCAAGAAATGGAAATTCGACACCATAGAAGCAAGTGCTTTGCTTGTAAGGTAGCTTACAGATATGAGATGCAAATTTTCTATTTTGAATATATAAGAGGATAGCCGGTGGCGAGGGTTAGGCAATGGACAGTTTGGCTCCAACAACTCATTAGAGTTATAAGGAAATGGCCACTGATCATGTAATGGACGATTCAACTTCAATAACCAATTACATGGCCTTGGATATTCTTGCTTAAAAGCAGAGAAATCAAGGTGAAGTGTATTAATAGGTGCAATGGCGGCTAAAAGGGATCTACCTTGGCCAAAGTCAAACTGAAAACTCCATTTGTTTCTTGGTCGATGGTGTTCAGCAAAATCATTAAGAAAGCTCAATGTTGTAATAGCAACATCTTCCAAGGATCCATCATGCATGGAAGCCATTAAAGACTTCTTCTAACAGCAGATTCAAAAGGGAGCAAGGAAAGGATGTGGCAAAGAATGTCATCAGGTAAACGACTGATCAAATCATTAAGATCTAAATTCCTGAAAAATAAGATTGATATCAGAAATGGTTTCATCACTAAAATTTTGCCTGATCATACCAAATTGTAAATAAAAAGAAAAGGTGAGACAATTCTTACTTGGCAATAGTTGTTATGTAACTAATACCATCATGATCATGCTCCATCACTTGATGCTTCATTTGATAGAAGTGAATGATTTTGCAAAGAATGTTGTCAGCTAAACTATTGATAAAATCAAGACCTTCAAATATCCGTTCAAATGCAAGATTGATTTATACAAGAGCTCAAATTGGTTTGACCAGGTTACTTTCCACTGTTTCTTAGCTTATTACCAGGATCATTCATGCTCTTTCTTTCCTAGATGATTCTTCTAAATATCGCAACCTGTTCTTCTTTCCTCACATTCTGTTTCTTTTGAACTTTCAAAAGTTTGCTATAGTAAAACCTGTTGGCAGGTCATTGTTGACTGCTTATTAAAATATATATTTTGGGTAAGACTATGATCTTTCTTGAGAAGAATTTGAACAGTATAAAGTCGCTTTAAAATAGTATGGAGCCTTTTCTAGGATTAATTCTATGCAAGTAAATTGACTTTGGTCAAAGAGACAAAAGCTTTCAAAAGAAATTCCCATTAAACGAAGGCTTAACTGCCTCCACTTGAAACATTAGGTTTTTTTGCCACTGTTTTGCCTCCAATATATACAAATCCCACAAGAACACTATATATGTACTCCTTTTAATGTACAATGGAAGGTTCAATGGTAAAGACCTATAATATTTTTTTTCTTTTGAAAGGCGTGAGGACCAATCATATGACTTTTAACAATTCTTCTTTCCCGGTAGAGAAATCAAGACGAAGTCGCAATGGTAGCAAAGAGAGCTCTACCTTGGCCAAAGTTAAAGCGGAACCCCCATTTATTTCTTGGTCCATGTTGTTCACCAGAATCATTAAGAAATCTAAATAGAATAACAACAACACGTTCCATTGTTACATCATGCACCGAATCCAACAAAATCTCTTTCCAAAGGTCCTTTCACTGAGTAGAAAGAAACGTGGTTCGGACAACAGATCGAAATGGCAGCAAGGAAATGATTTGGTAAACGACTTATGAAATCATTAGCATCCAAATTACTGTCAAAAAAACCACATCGATCAAAATCCCTCATAATGGGTTCAAAAAAAATTTGTCTCATCATAACCTAAACTGATAAAATTCCAAAGAAAATACAGACAAGTTCTCACTTGCTCTTTTTCTTGAAGGAACAAGGGTATAATTGGTAAAGGATTTCATCCAAATCGCTGTTCAAGTTCAAAACTGATCTAAAAAGACTTCCTATTTCCAATTGATTGGATCGGATCATGGTGAATGTTGAGAAGAAGATGATAACAGTTCTTACCTTGCAGTGTTTCTTTGGTTATCACGATCTGGGTCATGCACCTGTTCCTCTTGATTCTTCTTCTTCATCTTCTCTTCCTTTCTATTTTTCTTCAGTATTTGTTCAGGTTATGGTTTTGACTATATATCTATACTATTGTACAGACTTTATGCATAAAGTCTTTTTATAATTGAATAGTCGAGCCTTTTTTGTAGGATTAATTTGACCGCAAGGAAAGGTGTTGTAGAAGAAGCATTTTAAAATCAAGACACTCAAGTTTTCTGTTCTCACCTACTAACCCAAGCATTTTAAGTCATTGCTTTCCTTTCTCCTCGGGGTTTTCGAGTATGAGATCTTAATGGGTTTTGTATGATTTGACCTCCATTCTTCCATTACCTTCCTGACCACAAATTCCAGGATGCTGGATTTTCCTAGTTCTAGGCTGACTAAGCTTAAGCTAGTCTGGTTAACAATAACTATTTTGGAATGTCAGGCACCATCCAACAACAATCCAGCCACGTAAATAGTACAACTGCAAGAGCCCACTTGTGTTCTACTTTTTTAATTTTAATTGTTTTTAATGAAAAGAAAAATTTTTTAATCAAATTTACTCTTAATGAAACGTGCTTATTGAAAAAAATGTTTTTTTTTAAATTAACACCATCACTATTCAAGAATAATGATATAGAGGTGTAAAAGTTAACAATAAAAGATTTAAATTATAAAAAAATAAAGATGAAAAAGAAAAAAGAAGTCATCATCATAACCATTCTCTAATACACACAAATGAACAAATGAAAAAAAAAAAAAAGAGAAATGGAGATAAAACTATTCTCGTTTTCAATGAGTTTTTTGTTTTTTCTTTCTTTAGTTGGTGGGGTTATTGTGGAAGGATGTATTGGTGATATGCAGCTGTTGCAAGAACTTCATCCATATGACCAACTCGAAAAACCTAAAAAAAAGTTATTATATGTTATGTTGAAAAAAAATTTTTGCATGCCAAGTTTAAAACGTTTAACTCTAAGAGTTTATATTTAGTGAAATACAAAAATAAAAACCAAGTCACATGCCATTTGAAAAAAAATTGTTACATGCTATGTTCAAAAAAAATTATTACACGCCATGGTTAAGGTGTTTAACTCTAAAAGTTTATGTCTTACTGAAATTCAAAGACAGAAACCAAATTATATACCATATTGAACAAAAAAGTTATTACATGTTATGTTAAAAAAAAGTTATTACACGACATTAACTCCAACAGTTTATGTCGTGGTGAAATACAAAATTAGAAACCAACTTACACACCATGTTGAAAAAAAACTATTATAGGTCATGTTTAAAGTGTTTAATTCTAATAGTTTATGTCTTAGTGAAATATAAAAATAGAGACCAAGTTAATGTTATATTGAAAAAAAAGATTGTTACACATCTTCTCTACTCTTTGATTTGTAAATTAATGACGATATAAGGAGAAATAGACAAAGAGAGATGGCGATGTTGGTAAAATTAAAAAGAGCTAATTGAAGGGAAAGAGAAATATAAAGCATGGCAGACAAATGTGGTAGAGAGAAATTGATAAAATTAAAGAGAGTTGGATGGCTAAAGAGAGAAATAGAGAGCACAGTAGAGATATGCCAAAGAGAGAAATCAGTAAGGAAACTTGTGATAAATGGTTTAATTTATCTTAAATGACTTTAAAGGCATTTTTGTCGAATCATGGTAAAATTAGCTAAAAGCAGTTAACTTTATATTGATGGCTATTTTTGAAATGAGCTTATCAAGAGAGTCATTTCTCATCATTTTCTCTTTTTAGTTTTATTTTTTGATAAATATAAAACATTTTCAATATACGTAATGGTTACAAAAGGTTGAAACTTTAATCTTAGCTTTCATGACATGTTTCTTTTGGCACATTTTCATGGCAATTATTCTACACGGTTTTCAATTAGATCCGACTGATTTTGTTCTGCAGTTGTTTCTTCAATAAGCAGTCATAAAAGGAAGCTAGAAATATGAACTTACTATTAAAGATTGAGTCAAATTCTAATTAGTGGAGTCCTTATAAGATGGGAGTTGTTAGTAGCATAGTGGAGTCTTAATAAAGTGGGGTGGTTGGTAACCAAGTCCTAAATTTATAAAGCCAAGATTACACAAATATCGGAGGATATAACGCTACTTTCTTCTATAAATTAAGCCAAATAGTTTATCTTTTATTTATCTCATCTTCTAGTCTTTATCCAGTCTTTAGTATTATAAAAGTTCTTTGTCTTAACAAAGTTTATTTTTATTTTTCACGTTCTTCTCATCTTTCAATTTCCTATTATTTCTTTGGTTCATTTTACTCTTCTTGCTTTATCATTTTTTGTCAATTTGGTATCAGAGCTAGGTTATAAAGGTTTTCTTTTCTTGTTCATGCTGTTCAAGATGGCAGGGAAGTCTGGAACAAAATTTAAGATTCCACGTTTTGATGGAACCGATTTTGCACTATGGAAATTGAAGATGCATGTAGTGCTTGTGAAAAATGGTTGCGCTGTGGCTCTCTTGACAAAAGAAGAAAGACCTGAAGGCATAACTGACAAGCAATTTATTGAGAAGGACGAGATGGCCTTGGCAAATTTGCAGCTAGCCTTAGAAGACAATGTTTTGTTCAATGTGGAAATAGAAACATCTGCAAAAGGTTTGTAGGACAAGCTTAGAAGCATTTATGAAGGCAAGTCCTTGAAGAACAAAATCCTTTTGAGGCATCAGTTGTACAATTTGAAGATGAGATATGGAGATTCCATGTAAGACCATCTTAACCAGTTCAATGCACTTGTCAATAAACTTCAAGCCCTTGATGTCAAAATAGATGATGAAGAAAAGGCAAGTATCTTACTTTATTTTATACTTGATTCTTGGGATAATCTGGTTATGAATTTGAGTCATGTGAAGGTTCTTGATGTGGATTCCATTGTAGCATCACTACTAACAAAAGAAATGAGACGTAAATCGACTCAATTTAATCTTGGTAATGCTATGTACGCTCGCAGCCGATCCACTGGAAGAAACCTTAGTGACAAAAAAAGATTAAGATCCAAGTCTAAGGGCAAGAAGAAGTTGACAAAGTGCTAGAATTGTGAAAAGTCTAGACATGTGAAGAAATACTGCAAACACTGAAAAAGTAAAAATCCTGAGACAATTAATTCTCATGATAATATAGTCGAAGGCATTTCGATAGCAGAATATGGAGATGCATTAACAGCAACATTAGAAACTGCAGTAGTCTTGAGTCAATGGATTCTTGATTCTGAAGCATCCTTTCATATGACTCCACACAAGGAATGGTTTCACACTCATAAACCATGTGAATGTGACATAGTTTACATGGGTGACAATGGGGAATGTCGAGTAGTGGGAGTTGAAGAAGTGAGGATCAAGGTGTTTTATGGATGTATTCGCACCATTTCTAATGTTCGACATGTACCTACCTTGAAGAAAAGCTTATTGTCTTTTGGGGATGTTTGACAAGCTTGGCATGAAATTCATTAGGGAGAATCGTCACTTGAAGGTGATCAAAGGTAGCATGGTGGTAGCCAAGGAGAATTGAAGGACAATCTGTACAAATTGATTGGTGAATCTTTAGTCGTAGAAGTTGCTGTTGCCAAGTCAAATCTCTTTATGATTTGGCATAAGAAGTTGGGGCACATGAGTGATCGTGGACTGCAGGTACTCTCAAACCAAAAGCTTTTTCCTAGTTTTAAATCTGTCTCTACAAGTTTTTATGAGAATTGTTTATATAGAAAACAACATAGATTGGCTTTCTTTTTGTCTGTAAAAAGAAGTCAAATTTTTCTTGATTTAATCCATGTTGACACTTGTGAAGTGCCTGATGTTTCCATTGGTGGATGTTCCTACTTTGTGACTTTTATTGATGATTTCTCTCGCAAGGTATGGATCTTTATACTCAGACGAAAATATGATGTTTTGGAGAAATTTAAGATATTCAAAGCGCTAGTTGAGAATCAAAAGGTTTTGAAAATTAAATGTCTCCGAACTAATAATGGAGGAGAATTTTGCTCCAATGATTTTGATGACTATTGAAGTGAACACGGTATTAAAAGAAACCTAAAAATGCAAAAAACACCACAGCAAAATGGTGTTGCAGAAAGCATGAATCGCATTCTCTTGGAAAATGTTAAATGTATGATGAGCATTGCAAAGCTAGGAAAGGAATTCTGGGCAGAAACTGTAAGTATTGCTTGTTATTTAATTAATCGTTCTCCTACAATGTCCCTTAATTCAAAAACTCCAGAAAAAGTTTAGATAGGAAAACTAGCAAATTATTCTTTCTTGTGTGTGTTTGGATGTGATGCTTATGTTTGGGTTCTTAAGGAACAAAGAACTAAAGTTGATAAAAATTCAAAAAGATGTATTTTTCTTGGCTATAAGACAAGTAGAAAAGGGTACAGATTATGGGTTCTACTGCTCACAAAATCATTATTAGCCGAGATGTTATTTTCAATGAAAATGTTTTTCAAGGCACAATTGAAAAGCAAGAAGCAAAGAAGATTATAATTGAGCAAGAACCAAGTTTCGATGACACTGTTCAAGAGAAAATGTCTCAAGATGAATCTAAGTCAGAATTGTCTAGTGAAAAGCCTTTTCTTGTAGATTCTCATGAAATGCCAACACGTTCTTGAAGGACAATTAAGCCTCCAGCCAAGTACGATGACTATATCACTTTTTTAAAGCCTCAGACTAATTTTGTTAGTGCTTATGTTGCATTGGCAAAAGAACATGAGCCTACATCCTATAAAGAGGCTTGTGACTCCATTTATTCAAACAAATGGAGAAGTGCCATGGAGGAGGAGATGGAGTCCTTGCATAGGAACAAGACTTGGGACCTTGTTCAGTTACCTGAAGATCGAAAAGCTATTGGCTGTCGATGGATTTACAAACTGAAAAAGGATTTAGATGGGAATGTGGAAAGATATAAGGCTAGGCTTGTGGTAAAAGGGTATACTCAAAAACCTCGTATTGACTTTGAAGAGGTATTTTCTCCAGTTATTCGTTTGACTACTATTAGAGTTGTTTTGGCTTTTGCTGTTGTTTATGATTTTGAATTAGAACAACTATATGTAAAAATAGCTTTCTTACATTGTGACTTGAATGAAGAAATTTACATGATGAAACCTAAAGGTTTTGTTGAAGAAAATAAGAGAAATTTGGTTTGTCAACTGAACAAATCGCTTAACGGTCTCAAGTAGGCGCTTAGGTGTTGGTATAAGCGATTTGATTCCTTCATTGTGAGCTTGGGTTTTAAAAGATGTGAGGCTAACCATTGTGCTTATGTTTATAATGAAGGTAATGGGTGTTTTTGTATCTTGTTATTATATGTAGACGATATGATTATTGCAGGCAATAGTTTTGAAAAAATGTTTACACTAAAAGCTCGATTCGCTGGGGAGTTCGACATGAAGGATTTGGGAGTTGTGAATCAGATTCTTGGGATGAAGGTACTCAGGGAAAGAAAGGACAAGAAAAACTAGTTATCTCAAAAGGGTTATATAAAAAGAATTCTGCTACGCTTCAATAGGCAGAATGCAAAACCAATAAGTACCCAATTTCCTATTCATATTAAATTGTCTTCAGAATTATCTCCCAGCACTGAAGCAGAGAAGGCAGCGATGTCTTGAGTACCATATTCATCAGTAGTAGGGTGCTTTATGTTTGCCATGGTATATACAAGACTAGACCTTGCACAAGCAATGGGAATTGTTAGCAGGTATATGGTTAATCCAGGTCGTGATCATTGGGTGGCTGTCAAGTGGATCTTCAGATATCTTAAAGGCACTCAAAATGTCTCATTGTGTTTTAGACACATGAAACCATAATGCATTGGTTTTGTTAATGCAGATTTTGTTGGCAATAAAGATAGAATAAGGTCTACTACTGACTATATTTTTACCATGTCAGGAAGAGCAATCAGTTGGGAATCGAAGCTACAATCAGTTGTAGCTTTATCAACAACGGAGGCAGAATACATGGCAGTGACACATGCTTGCAAAGAAGTTATATGGCTGCAATGGCTTCTTGAGGAATTGATGATGAAACAACATGAGGTTATTTGTGTTAACAGTGATAGCCAAAGTGCTCTTCATTTGGCTAGAAACCTAGCTTTGCACTCACGTACAAAGCACATTGATGTTCGTTATCATTTGGTTAGAAACATGGTTGAAGATGGCAAGATTATCTTGAAGAAAATTCACACAAACTTGAATCCTGCAAACATGTTGACCAAGTCTGTGGCAAGAGAGAAGTTTAACAGATTCAAGAGTTCTCTGGCTCTTGAAGCAATTTGTTGTTCAAATGATGCAATCGTGTTTTCAAGTGGGAGAATTGTTGAAGATTGAGTCAAATTCTAATTAGTGGAGTCCTTATAAAATGAGAGTTGTTAGTAGCATAGTGGAGTCCTAATAAAGTGGGGTGGTTAGTAACAGAGTCCTAAATTTGTGAAGCCACGATTACAGAAATATGGGAGGATATACGTTACTTTTCTCTATAAATTAAGTCAACTAGTGTATGTTTTATTTATCTCATCTTCTAGTCCTTATCTAGTCTTTAGTATTGTAAAAGTTCTTTGTCTTAACAAAGTTTATTTTTATTCTTCACGTTCTTCTCATCTTTCAATTTCTTATTATTTCTCTGGTTCATTTTACTCTTCCTGCTTTATCATTTTCTATCACTTACAAGGTAACATGAAAGAAGTCGCAAACCATAACCATGCTTAAAAATCAAAATGTTTTCTTGGACAAACTCAATAATCCAACAAAAATAAAAACCATGTCCTTATGAGTTTAAAGTTACAAAATTGAATTTTGCTATCTCGTATTTGGCAATGAAATTAAGTATAAGTGAAACCTTATTGAGCTTAATTTAAAGGTTTATATGAACATGATCACGATAAATTTTAAGAGGCTTTTCAACCATTTAAAACTTGTACAAATACTTCCCTTTCTTCTCTAACTTAGGCACTTTGACCAGATACCACAAACACCTCTTATCTAGCTTTGGTATAATTAGTGGAGTCCTTAGGAATAAAGTTATCAACTACCTTGCCAAGAACATTTCTTTAGTAACATCTCCACATCTTTCTAATTTGCCAAACTTGAGATTATTGAGTTCATCAGAGACAGTGAATATAGTTGAGAATTTTTCAGTGCTAGGCAAGTTATAGCATTTAAGATAAATTTGCAAGTTAAGATGTTTGAAGAGTATCAAATTGTGCATTAATCATTACATTATTGCGAGTTCTATCATCAAAGTCAAGTAAATTTTTATCAAACAAAAGTGAAATTTACTCTAGTATGTCATAATGCCCCACTCATACCAATTTTTCTAACAAGCACTCTACTTGTATCATAAAAATGCAAAATATATTAAGAAAATGGGAAAACTTACAATTAGATAGGTGAAAATGTTTTTAGTGTAAAATATTTTACAAAAAAATTTAATGTTTTCCGTGACTTGGATAAATATTGAAAACATTTTCTATCGTTTGGATCCTAGGGAAAATATTTTTCGCATCACTAGTGGAGTTATTTAGGTATTAAGATGATAAATAGGAGTTAGATTACAAAATAATGATGTTATTTGATTTTCACTAATTTGGGATCAAAATAAAGAATGGACATGAAAATGGGCAAAATCAATAATGATATTTCCCACAACTTTTGTAAAACCCGACCCTATAAATACATGTCATGACATACATGCAATAAATAACGTGTTTGTATGTTAGGAAAGTCTCAAAGAATAGCTAAAACCCGGTATTGTACCAAATGGTACACTTAAGTTGATTTAACCTCGAATTAGTTCAAATAGGAATTTTAAGATGAAATTTAATATTTCACAGTCCAAGAATGACTTAAAATGATGTTTTGGAGTTCGAGGGTTAATTTGGGATGAATTTAAAAATTTTGATGTCTAGGGGCAAAATCGTCATTTTGCCATCCAAGATAATAAATTGACCATGGAGTGATATTTTTGATTAATATTGACTATTTGGAGTATAATTTGATGATAGGAAGTGAAAATTTTCAATTCCGGCAGTTTTCGGAACATAGGAGCAAAACGGTAATTTTATTGCTCTAGGGGTAAAACCGTAATTTTCACCACTCAAAACTTATCAAAATCTTAAAATTTATTCATTTTGGTATGCATGAGTATGGTGTTTGAAGTGGTGAAAATTTGAAATTTTCAGAATGAAATTTTAAAAACGGGTCCCACGAGAAAGTGACATGTGGCATTTTTAAATGAAATAATATTATTTTAATCAAATAAGCCCATTTAAGCTTCAACTGATGAGGGGTTCGGCCATAAGGGGAAAAAGAAAGGAAAGAATAGGGAAAAAAGGAAGAAAGGAAAAAAACCAAAGAAAAACTTGAAATTTGACAAAGCATTCACGGTTTTCACCCGTTTTCGCGTCTAACGGTAAGATTTTTCGATTTTGGCTTGGTTTCCACCTAACCCATGCTTTTGTTTTCATTTTCCATGCTTCAAGAGAGAGATCACAGAATAGATCTGAGGGCTGGACAAAATTCAAGGGGGAAGATTTTGAATTTTTCAAGTTTCGATTCTTAGCTAAATCGGTAGTTTCGATTAGTTAGAGGTGTTTAGAAATTAAATTGAACTCGAAAGCATGGAATTTTCACAATACCCACTCTAGGCTGAATCTTCAATGCTGTCCAATGGTGATGAATTGGTTTTTATTAAAATGAATTGAAGGGAAAATAATGAAAAATGATTAATTGTGCTAGAAAAATAAAATAGAAAATTTACCGGGTGAATGTCTCATTTTAACCAAATTTTTCAAGGAAGAAAGTGACCTGAATTTAGTGATTCCAGAGGGTTATAAGCTAGTATTTGATGGTTAAAAATGTTGGAGAGAGAATGGGACGATTTAGAGCAAAAATGGAACGCGTTAGCAATTTATCGGGTAAAGTACCGAAAATAAGCTAGTACCACGTTTTAGCCGTTTTAGGCCGTTGCATTTCATACCATGCATTAATATAGGATTTAAATCAATTATATAGTGATTTTGCATAAATGTATTGAATTGTGTGATTTTTGTAATTTATTAAGGAGGTAAGACATCTGGAAAAGGCAAAGAGGTCATACTTGAGGAAACGTGATTGAGACGCTTTTTCTTCAAGAGAATTGGATTTATATATCCTGTGAGTAAACCTACTATTATTGTAAACTATCTAGAGTTTATTTTTAAATGTTAATTACAGATTTTATGCAAAGAAAATGGTTATAAAAAGAGAAATTTTGTTGTATGCAAGCAAATAGATTTAAATGAAAATATTGTTGGATTATTGAATAATTGATCTTTGTTAAAAAAAAAATTGAGTAGTTTGGAGGCCGTAAATTGTGTTACAAATGATGTTTTCATTCAATAGGCTTATGAGTATGTGTATATATGTGGCTATGTTTGAAATGTTATTGGGAATAAATGTAAGTTAGATTTTTACTATGCAAGCTGGGTAAAAAAATAAAAGCCACGTTATACTGTCGAAATTTTATTAAATTGGTGGGTTTAGTCATTGCAGTGGCGGGTTTCTGTGGACCGCCTATTAGAGGGGCACGGTAAACCCAGTTATATAGTTACTCCGGTTGTGGAGGCGAGGAGGGTAACTCCCGGGGTAGTGTTAGAGTTCACTTCACGTAGAACCCACACGTGAATGTCTATCTCGGCCAACGCCAAGGAACGGCTTGTTTTAAAAACTAAAATGTGTTTAATGTGTAACTGTTTTGACAACCTTGGCGGACTCAGTTAAATGCCTCGGCCAAGGTATCCCCGATGATTAGTTTTGGCTTGAGCCATGATTTTAATAAAAGTCATAAGCCTTAACCATTGTTTTGATAAATTATAAATATTTCTTGATTTAAGAAATAAAATGAAACTTTATGAAATGATTTATAATATCTATTTAAATTTGCCTCCATTTTACTTACCTTTAGATATTTATGATAATCTTTGTTTACTCATTGGGATTGCAAAATCTCACTCACCTCCTGTCCAAACATTTCAGGCTTGTGGTGTCAGTTAAAAATCCACTACGCAAGTATACGTATCGAATAGACAGTATATTAGCAAGTAGAGTATCGTTCCCACGGAGAATTGATCTAAAACTTTACTAATTACTAAAATTAAAACAATTTAATTTTATCCAAATAATCCAAATTAATTAATTAATTAAAACTAATAAACTAGAATTTAAAATAACAAGAAAAATAAAAATAATAACAACTGGAGAAAATATCAGATTAAACAAGCCTAGGATTACAATATCCCTCACACTTCATCTAAATTTTACTTCTCCTCCTTAACTTATTTCAATGGGTTGAATTGCTAACCTAGAATCCTAAATTATTTATAAGGGTCTCCCGACTCGTCCTATAAAAATATCTATTTTAACCAAAACATCAGATCCCTATGTGATTTGAAATTAAAACAGACTCATTAAGTTCAGGCTCTAATCTGGCTACATATGGCCTATAGGTATATCCCTATCCTATACGCAAATCATTTAACATGATCATATGCTATCCCAATTTTAGTCTACTCTAAACTCCCTCTCCCAAGTTTGTTTAGGTTCCTAAATCAATTTAATTGGTGATCAGGCAATTAAAAGCATTAAGAACAAATTGAAATAAACAATTCAATTCCCATTGAAAATAAGTAAGAAAAAGATTAAAAACTTAGACTACATGTGAGTTCAATTGTAATTCTAGAGAAAGAAAATTAGCTACTCATAATTGCAAAATCAAATAACATTGTATAAAGTTCAACCATTGAAAATAACAACAAGAATAAAAGCTAAGGAAGAAAACAAAATAATTGCCGCTTTGATCGCCGGGTTTCTGCTTCAGCTTCTAGCTTCTTGCTTCTTGAATCTCCAAAGGTTCTCTCTGTTCTTCCCCCCCTTTAAGTTCTTCCAAAACATCTTATTTATACTACAAACTTAACCTAAATTTCTCCAAGTTGACCTAGGGTTTAATTGGGCTTAAAACATAATGAGAGGCCCAAAAAATCACTTAACAATCTTTACAAATTTCCATTCCCGGCACAGTACGTCTAGCAACTTTCTGATGCGATTTTCTCTATCTTCGAGGCAGAACTGGGCAAAGTGATCTTCATGAAAGTTGTAGCTCTGTCTCTTATCTTTCCAATGGTCTAAGAATCGCATCAATTGGAGTTCTGTAACTCGAGATATGACTAAAACACTGAAATATATGTAAGCAGATTTCTGGATCTTTCAGCACCTTACTTTCCAAAATTAAACCCAATGACTTTAGGTCCTACCAAAAATATAAAAACTAATAAATATTAACCAAATTAAAGGAAATAACATAAAAATAAATAACTTACTTAAAAATAAACTAAATATAAAAATAACTAAAAATTAAGAAATTATAATTAAAAACTAAGGACTTAGCTAAAATTTAATAACAAAATTGGAATAAAATAATTCTATAAAATAGAATTATCATGTGATAGCTTGTAGATACTAGATTTTGTTGAGGACTACTGTAGATCGTCTTCCCACGACAAATAATGGTTTACTGCCATTGTCGTATTTGTATAGTTATGGGCCCACCAGTCATTGTAATTATTATTGTACATTATGACTTTGTAACTTAATATATGTATAAATTTATTTTACTTTCACGCTATAAAAATTACTTATACGCGTGTCTATAAAAATTATTTTATAAGAAAATGAAATATTTTTATCAATAATTTTGAATAGTAAAATGTTACTTTAAACCCTTGAAAAAGAAGGTTTTAGACTTCCGATTTCAAATTCGATTTCAGATTATGTATTCTGGATGCATAAACTATATTTTTACCAAATTTTAATATTTTCGCCGAAAAATGATCAAAATACCCCTGTCAGTCAAATTTTATATTTTGATTTATTTAAGCCAGAAATGAGTTGTAAACCCTCAAAACGGATGTTTGGAAAGAATTACTCACATGGAAGGCTAGAAACTGGTACGTAAGCCTTACGGGGTTCCGGTTGGTATTCCGGATAATGAGTGTCAATTGGAACGTCGTGACGGTTGTTAGGGGCTCAAGGAAAGTTCTGGGTCGTGACAACTTTAAACCACATATCTATAACTATATATAAAAGAGATCCCTGCCTTATCTTGGCACCACACGGAGCAATAGTTTTGTGTCGTGTGCAGCTCTAATTGATTGTTGGTTGAGTTCGGGGGCTTCTAGGTGTAGGTTTAGTCTTTTTGGTCTCCCGCTCTAATGTGGGCCTGAGGTCTCTCACGCTTGTCTTTTTCATTTTTGAATTCTTCTATTTCTCAATATGATATCCATTATCATCTCTATTCCCTTTATCAATTCTTCTATCCCATCTAGGTTTATGAATTTCCCTATCAATTTTGTTACCTTATCCTCAACCATGAGATCTCAAACAATACATTAAGTTTTTGCCTTTTGCATCAGTCAGACATTTTCTAACTTGTGAAATCATATTTGCCAGGTTATAGGCTTTGAGGTATGGGCCACACATTGTTGTTGACCCATAAGATTGAAATAGTTGAAGTTAGATGGATGCATGGCTTGTCAACTTGGTAGTAAATCCTGCTACCTGCCTCATAATTCTTTTGCATCCATGTGAGTGTGGACCATTTTTACTCCCTTATTGCTAGTAGTAACTTCATCATCTGCTTTATATAGAACCCCAATACTTTCCTTTAAGTTGTTTCGATCTGGTTAATAGGTGTTTATAGATACCAGTTAAGCATGCTCATATCTAAGTATTTAATGATTAGTGCAATACAATCATTTATGTGATACTTTAACTCTTATACAATACTAGTTTATAATTAAAGTAAGTTCTAATTTTCAAAAAAAATTTCTGTTTCATTACTTTTTCACCTTAACACTATAAGCATATCAATATTTATCAAATATGTAAGACAACCAAAACCTATATTTATATGTATTCATCAAATGACTATTATTAAAATATTTTTTATTATAATTATTAGTAAGATTTATTCAATTGATAAATAAAAAATTAAATTGCATTGAATGGTTTCATTAAAAATATTTTTTAATTTTAATAGTATTAAATAATTTAAATACTAATATTTAAAGTTAAAAAGTTTTTAAGTTAAATATTAATATATTTTTAATTTTTTAATTTTTAAGTTAAATATTAATATTCATTAAATCTATATTCTTGGACTTAGTATAAAAGTTTTTTTTTTTTTTTGTTCTCTAGAAAATGTCTCACGTCTTTGACCAATGGCTGTTTTTCCCATTGACCCATAAAATATATTACATTTAGAATAAATTTTCTGTTTTTCAAATAAGAATAAATTCTGAAAACATTTTCTGAAAAATATTTTACCTCAAAACAAACTGACCATAACAGTTGTTCCTTTGCAGAGTTTCTTTAGTTGTCATCTGGATTATATTCTGTCCCTGGATTCTTCTTCTTGATCATGCTCTTCTTTCCCATCGTTTCTCCAGCTTTCAAAGGTTTGCAAAATTAAGAGCATTTTCAAAAGAAAATACTGGAGATGTTAGTTGCCTATTAAAAGATACGCATGGGGTTTGACTTTGAACTTTTCTAAAAACAACTCAACAAATAAAGTATATATAGGGTTGCTTTTCTAGGAGTAATAATTTATTTTTCTCTTTTCATATCTGCTAATAATATTGAAACTTAATATATGTCAATCAATAGATTAAAATTTCCGACCATTTAGTTCTAGCCCAAGTTGTAACAAATCAAGATTCATGGTCATTATCTAGATATATTTTCTGTTGGTACCTTTCATATGAATGTTTGAAAACATGTTATAAAGAAGTAGATTTGTTGATTCCCTTAATTTTGATAAGAAAGAGGCATGGACCTCATGCAGCGCCACGATCCACAAGAGGACTCTTTCAACACTCTACCAAAACAAACCAATATGACCAATGGAAAATCAGAGGGATTGGACATACTTGTACTTGAAAGATTTTTTTTTTTTTAAAATTGGTTCATTACTCTTCAAATCAGGGTGCCATTATGAGTCTTTCGCCTAAATATTCAAAGACTCCCATGACATAATGACCCTGTTTGGGTAAATCGCCTGTACATTTACAAAACAAGCCACTAAATAAGCCTTTGGTGGCGACCAAAACAATCAGAAAAACTAAATGTCCTGCACAAAAAAAGTGGGCGTCTCCTTTGGCTTGCAACATCAAAAACAAGGCCGGATCCTAATCAATGTCAAACCATCAGCAACATGTTCAATTAAGATTCAAAGTTCAATTGTTCCATTGTGCTAACTGACTTCCCCGCATACTATAACAAAAATTAGACAAGCAGCCCAGCACAAGTTCACTGGTCATCGCCTTCACCTTTCTCAACTCAATGTTGAAGTTGTGATAAATCTTGCCCACCCAGTAGCCAACCTCTCCAACTTTTTGTTACGGTGCCTTGGTACTTCCTTGCTTCCCCTAACCTTACCCTTCAGCTAGTTAAGTACATTTGCTCTCATCTCCCTTGAGAATTTTCTCATTTGCTTTAGCTTGCGTCGATTCACAGCCCTGCAACTGGAAAGGATGTTAGTGCAAATAGAGTTTAGATAGAATTCAAAAAATCGACAAAATTAACTTCAAAGCTAGTCTTTTAATAGATGCTATCTTTACACTACAACATTTAGACCTGTGGCTACAAAAAATTATGCAGCCATAAGTTAAAATTCTGCTGCCTTTAATTAAGGTTGCATTTAGAAAAAGTGTAGCCTTAGTCAATGTATGAAAAGGTTTAGCTACACTTTTTTATGAGACTTTGTAACAAAATTAATATCCAATCATATAATATATGACTGCAATCCTAAATGTATGACAACATTTAAACTATGCACTTAAATTTTATAACAACAACACACTCTACATTCTAATGTGTTAAAAAAAAAGGTCCAAATTTTATAAATTTTACCAATTTTACAAATTTTACAAAATTAATATAAGCGTGCAAGTGTTTCTTCTTCAAAAACACAATTCTTTCATCAAAACACCTTTTTGTCTTAAACATACTTTTGCATTTTTCAAGACACAATGCTTAAATAAAAGTATTGTTTCAATAATCATCTTATAAAAAAATAATCATTCATTCCATAAGACATAACTTTTAAGTTATAATATGAAAAGATAACTTTTCATATCACATTATAAAAGGACAACCACTCATTCCATAAGACATACCTTTTGAACTACAATATTAAAAAATAACTTTTCATGTCCAAACTTTTGATGTGTTGTTTTTTCGATTATCTCATAACTTTTGAGTTAAGATAGCTTTCCATATTAAAACAGTTTGGTCTAATTGGTCCATTAGAACAATTGGTCTAAATGTTTGGTCCAATTAATTTTTTGATCGGTTCTCAATTTTAAATTTTTAGACCAATTCACTCACAAAACCATACTAATTTTTTATATACTATATATATAAATATATATATATATATTAATATATAAAATATTTTTTATAGATATTTATAAGAATTGATGGTAAACTTAATTAATAATTTAGTTTTAATTATATATTTATTTATAAATATGTATTAATATGAAATTACAAGTTATTTATTTTAAATGATATAACTTATATGCTAATATTATAATATATAATAGTAAATATTCTACATATTAATATATTGTAATTGTTACACCTTGGTAATGGTTCGTAATATAAAATGTTATGAATATATAGAATTGTATAAATATTATATATATATAATTTATATGTAAGTATTACTATAACTTATAATAAACTTTATTTATATGATTACACTTAATAACCTTTTTAATTATCACCTTAGTTTTTATAACATATTGTTTGTAATTAGTTATTATTTACGCAAATTTTGATATAAAACATTATAACATATAAGTTGTATCATTAATTTTATATATATAATAAAATAATATATTATATATATACATATATTTAATTTATACATAATTTATATATTTTATAATTATGGATGAAGATTATAAATTTTAATTTTATAATTTATAAAAAAAGATAAAATTTTGATGTATTGGATCAAAACCAAACCGATTCTATGTTTGATTGGTTTGATCCTCTTTTATATTTGGTTAATTTTCTAAAACTATTTGATCCATTTGATCTTTAGATATGACGAGCTAAACCATCCAATCCACTAATTTGTTTACTCATACTCAGAAGAAGTAGCAACATGAAGTCCAAGCAAGCTAGAGACAGAAACCCACGACTCGCTTCCTAGTCAAAAACTCTCAGACCCTAAGACTTGACCGCATCCACCCCACCCATCAAGGTCACAACTACCCAGAAGCTCAAAAACTCAATACAACCAAGCCCCACATGAACCCAACCCTCAAAGAAGCTATTTCTCATAACAAGCAGCATAGCACATAAAGACAGAACCCAAGAAAAGAAATCCACATTAGTTCAAAATTCAATGACTACGTTTTTCTCTTTTTTTTTTTTCTTTTACTACCGCAAACTAGGACATAAGAAAATTGATCCCTGTGCTGATCAAACAAGGCCTAAAAAGAGCCAAAACATATGTTTTTTATACATATATATAAAATATGTTAGTTCTTGAAAGATATGTTAGTTCTTATATACATATATATAGATTAAAATTCGATATATGAAAAAGACAAAACATTCATCATGGTAGGCAGAGCAAGTCAAAGACAGAAGAGGGCTTGCAATGTAAGTACGACAAGAAGAGAAAGATAGACAACAGCTTGACTCTCATCTTCCTCTCGACAAAGCCAAAACCTTGGGCTCAGAGCAGTGCATTGCAATGGAAATCATAAAAATATTGGAAATTATATATATACATTAGCTAAGCTAAAAAATTCATGATTAAGGATTGGTTTGGTCTTTGGATATGAATAAAATCAGCAATAAATTAGAATGCAGAAGGGAACGAAAATTAAGAGCCACCTTTGATTATTCAGCACAAGGTTGAAGAGTAGGGGTAAACTAAACATTAATCTCATGTCTAAAGGTTGAAGAGTGGGCAATGTATGTTGTGAAGAAACCAAGAAAAGGTAGTAGTAACATGTATTGAATTGAAGCAGTGAGTAAGTCATGGATAAGATATCGTCAATCTTTTTTTATCCAAAATGAAAATAATTAGTGAAATATGAATTTTTTTAATTTTTAATAAAAGATAACAATACATATTTTATAAAAGCATAAAATTAGTTAATAATCGTTATCGTCACTTTTTTTCACTTTCTTTTTTTGGAAAGCTAGTGAAATTTTATTAAATTTTTAAAAGATCAGTTCTTCAAATTATAACTAAAAACGGACAAAACAAAAAAACCTAACAGGTAATAAGTATTACAAAATGTAGAAAAATCTTTACTATGAGATACTTTTATTTTTGTCAACCAATCAGTCATAAGTTGACCATTACAATTCTTTCTTTTCTATGACTAATAGACTAGCCTAGTTAATTTCCCCTTTTGCTAATCAAATTAAGGCTTTTTTATTTTTTCAAATTTTTTATGAGATTTTTTTCAATAATATTGGATAAACAACATATTAATTTGGATTCACTCTTTTGAAGTTTGGGAAAATCTAAAAATTGGAAAAATTATTAACTCAAAGTTTTTGGTTCAGCGATGAAAAACAAATCAAAATAAAATTAAACAAAATAGCTCAATTTGAAAGTCTACTATAACAAAAACTTTGTCTACCTACACAATGCATACACAAAAATAAAATGTTGGTGTAATTTAAGAAAGAGCAAAATATGTTTTGATTATACAAAAATCTAAACACCCATCCTCTTACCATTTTAACAAAATAACAAACCACCTTACATTCCTTAATATTCACCTTACATTCCTTATTAATATATTAGACTAATTAAGTTGCAAAAATTGTAATTGGAATATGCTACATACTATTAATGTATCTTTGATTGTTTCAAAATTATATAATTTTTTAACCCTTTTTTCTAAAACAGAAAACTTTTTCTACATTTCAAACATACTTTTTACTTTCTGAAATTAAAAAGAAAAATTTATTTAAATGGGGATAAAAAGAAAGCTCACTAAAAAAGTATTATCCATTAATTAATTCTTATCTAATGTTATATGTTAATAATCTAACTTTCCGTTATTCGTGCTACAGATGAGGCATCTAAATTTGATGGAATGGACTAATCTTGTTTCATCTAATGACGGAACTCTAACGTAACTCTTTGATACTAGTTACATTCCATAACGGATTATGGGATCAAAATTCCTAAGCGCCACATACACACATATCAAATTAAAACACGAATGATTTCTCCTTAAACCATCCTATTGATAAGGAACAATTAAACATTTGTCTGGATGTGTAATTTCTGTCTGAACAAGAGCATTTTTTTACACCATGGGATTGACATCTTCCTGTCCTTTCTTAATTACCACACTTAAATGTGTGATCTGTAATTACTAAAATTAGCAATAAAAAAAAACAAAATACCAAATGTGTATGAATGGATGAATAAAACCAGAAAACATTTTATGATTCATGCTAGATCCTATCATGGAAACAAGAATCATCATGTCTTATGTAAGAGAAGCCAGCCCAACTCCAACCAGGTTTTTAAATTGAATTTTGTTTGTAACATTACAGCTTTGATATCCCGAGACCAAGATTTCTTCATATCCATTACAGCTATAATCGCATTGTTTTGAGCAAATTTTCACTCCCTCCACAAAGATATTTGGTCAATGTTTGCATCAATCCAATTCAAATAAAAGACTATAGTGGTATTTTTTGATGAAAGTCAAGGGGTGCCCTGATAGTTTTTCCTTTCCTATTAAGTCGTCATTAATATGTGCAACAAGGAGCAATACCACTATAATCTTGCGATAAGAACAATGGGATCCCTTCATCTCTATATATAGCAGAGGCTGTTTGGGTAAAAAGTGCACAGAAAGCTTTCAATTCCAATTCTTTGCTTTCTAGGCAGCCATGAGTATGACTCCAAGGAAGGAGAAGTTTTCCTACATCACCGATGATTCTGCAAGGAAAGCTACCTTCAGGATAAGAAAGAACGGTCTGTTGAAGAAGGCGAGCGAATTGAGTACCCTTTGTGGGATAGAAGCTTGTGTGATTGTCTACAGTCCTTATGACACTCAACCTGTGGTTTGGCCATCCCCTGAGGGAGCCCAAAGTGTGCTCTCGGAGTTTAAGAAGATGCCTCCGACTAATCAAAGCGCGAAGATGATGAATCAAGAGAGTTTCCTTAGGCAAAGGATTGCAAACGCCAACCAACAGCTCCAGAGACAGTCTAAGGACAATCGTGAGAAAGAGATCACACAAGTCATGCTCCAATGCCTGGCTGGACAAGGGTTGGAGAGTTTGAACATGATGGATTTGAATGACCTCGGGTGGTTGCTCGAGCAAAACCTGGAATATATTGACAAGACGATTGATACGCTTACCAAGGCGTCTCATTCCCAAGGGTCTGTAGCAGCAGCATCAGCAACAATGGCAACTCCAGAAGCGATGCTGAACAGTGGAGAGAAGGTGCAAGTGGAGAGTCCAGAACGTGAGGCGAGCACGGAAACAGAGGAGTGGCAAAAGATGATCGAGGAGCTGATGCACCCATCAGAGGATGTGGGACTTGGTTTGGTGTTCCCATCTGGGGATAACAACCCCACTAATTTTTTCCCTTAGGAAAAACAGCTATGCGTATCGCAGTTTCAGTATGTCTGTCTGCTTGTGTTATGTCTAGGGATGTTCTCATTGCATGTTTTTATGTTCTGGTTTAAGCTATTTACATTTCCTTTTCTTGTTCACAATCAGCCCTAGAATCTAATGTACCTAAATAAATTCCTTATAATTCAAATGTTATGATTGTTATCACATATCATGAGTTCTATTGCTATAGACAACTTATCATATTTGGGTGTCGGGTGTTGTTTCAATTTTGTTGTTTCTTTGCTGTATTGGGTGTTGTTTCAGTTCTCTCCTCATGGTGTGCTCTTGCTAGCTTTAAAATGATCTCCTTCAGTTGATCAGATTTTGTATCAATCATTCATATTCAATAAAATTGTTTCTGATTCAGCAAAAAAAAAAAAAAAACAAAAGGTCAGCCAAATCAACATGAAATGTACGTCAATGATAGTAAACCTCTTCAATTTTATTCTGGCATATAAGCACAAGCAATATGTTTATCAAAATCATTTTATCACATAACTTTCATGTTCTACGAGTTGTACTAACATGTATCAGATTGAAGCAATCAGTGAATCATGAATAAGAAATCACCAACCTTCCTGATCCAAAAAGAAAATAATTAGTGTAATATGATACCTTTTAATTTTTTATGAAAGATAACGGTACGTATTTTGTAGAGACATAGAGTTCGTTAGTAGCCGTTATTGCCTTTACTTTTTTTTTTTGGAAAGACAATCAAATTTTATTAAAATTTTAAGAGATTAGTTATTCGAATCATAACTAAAAACGATAAAAGTAACGGAAAAAACGACAAATAATAAATATTATAGAAATATTGAAAAATTCTTTAACACAAATATTTTTAACTAGTCAAACCATCAATCATAAAGTTTACTTCTTTTTATTTTCTATTACTGGTAGTCTAGCCTAGTCAAATTTCCCTTTTGCTCATCAAATTTTAACTTTTTATTTTGAAATATTTTTATATGAGTTTTTTTTTTTGTGAAATATTATCAGAGTACTAGACACATTCCTTTTAGGATTATTTCACAAAAAAAAAAACTCATATAAAAATATTTCAAAATAAAAAGTTGAAATTTGATGAGCAAAAGGGAAATTTGACTAGGCTAGACTACCAGTAATAGAAAATAAAAAGAAGTAAACTTTATGATTGATGGTTTGACTAGTTAAAAATATTTGTGTTAAAGAATTTTTCAATACTTCTATAATATTTATTATTTGTCGTTTTTTCCGTTACTTTTATCGTTTTTAGTTATGATTCGAATAACTAATCTCTTAAAATTTTAATAAAATTTGATTGAATTAATGTAATTGCGATTCATATAATTCTGATTGAATTAATGTAATTGTTTGATAAATATAAAACATTTTTAGTATACATAATGGTTTCTTTTGGCACCTTTTCATAGCAATTATTCTGCATGGTTTTCAATCAGGTCCGGCTTATATTGTTCTACATTTGTTTTTTTAATAAGCAAATATAGAAGGAAGCTAGAAATATGAACGTTAATATGAAACAAGTCACAAACTATAACCTTGTCCAAAAATAAAAATGTTTTCCTGGACAAACTCAATAATTCAAGAAAAATGGAAACCATGTCCTTATCAGTTCAAAGTTACAAAACTGAATTTTGCTTTCTTCTTCTTGGCAATGAAATTAAGCATAAGGGAAACCTTTTTGAGCTTAATTTAAAGTTTCATATGAACATGATCAGAATAAATTTCAGGAGGCTTTTCAACCAGTTTAAACTTGTAAGGATACTTCCCTTTCTTCTCCAGCTTAGGCACTTTTACCAAACACCTCAAACACCTCCCATCTCGTTTTGATATAATTAGTGGAGTTCCTAGGAACAAAGGTATCAACCGCCTTGCAAAGAACATCTCTTTGGTCTCATCTGCACATCCTTCTAATTTGACAAACTTGAGATTATTGAGTTTATCAGAACCAGCAAATATAGCTGAGAATACTTCAGTGCTAGGCAAATCATAGCATTTAGGATCAATCTGCAAAGTTAAGCTGTTTGAAGAGTATGAAATTTGTGCATTAATCATTACATTGTTACGAGTTCTATCTTCAAGTGATTTAATTTCTCATCAAACAAAGTGAAATCCATTCTAATATTCCACAAATACCAATTTTTCTCAACAGCATTATGCTTGTATCATAAAAATGCAAAACACATCAAGAAAATGGAAAGACTTACAGTCACATAGAGTTTTTCCAAGTTAGGACAGAGCTTCAGAAAACAAAGTAGTGCATTGATATTTCCTCTCTCCATTGAACAATCAATCCACCAAAGCTCTTTGAGCTCGTTGAAACAAAACTCAAAGTCTCTGCTTGAAGAAGGTAACTTCTTGCAAAATGATTTCTAAATAAAAAAAAAACAGAAGAAAATAAGTTTAGCACAATAAAACTGATCAAAGATTGAGAACAGAAGCATGAAACTGAAAATTTCATTACTGAGTTTCGATAAATTACTGAAACATGCCTCGAAAAGCCATCTACGTAGTGTTAGAGATTCAACACCATCTATGCTTTCCAAAATGGATTTGAAGCATTGAAACAAGGTGGTGCAGCCACTATTGCAGCTTCTTTTGTAAGGTCCATAATAATAAGGAGTACAAGAGGAAGGCATTTTAAAGTCCCACGTCCAAGGTGTTAGAGGGCCTTGTCTGAAACCAAGCATGTCATCTTCCAAGCATAATCCACAGTGATGCATACTTGAAAGCCTCAAGCCATAAGAATTACAACTGCGGAACACGTTAAACCGAAAACACACTAATCTGCCTCGATATCGGAAAGACTTTAAACAATAGCCTCCAAAACAGAGATATTCTAATTGTGGGCAATCCAAGAACGTTAATTTTTGAAGCCTAGCAGCATTTTCTATATATAAAGATTGTACTCCATTACACTTTGCAATAGTTAAACTCTCAAGAAATGGCAAATATGACACCATAGAAGAAAGCGCCTTTGCTAAAAAGGTGGCATACCGACATTAGATGCAGAGCTTTTATTTTGAACTGCCGATCAGTGGGCAATGGGGGATTTAGCTCCAATATCTTCTCATATTTGTAAGGAAATGGCCATCTATCACGCTTTGGAAGATTCAACGGTAACAACCAATCAAATGACTTTGACAGTTCTTGTTCCCCAGCGGAGAAATCAAGATGAAGTGTATTATTAGGTGCAATAGCAGCAAAGAGGGTTCTACCATGGCCAAAGTTAAACTGGAAACCCCACTTATTTCTTGGTGGATGAAGGTCAGCTAAATCATTAAGAAGGCTCAATATGGTAACTATAGCATCTTCAATGGTACCATGTAGTACACAAGCCTTTTTCCAAAGATCTTTCCATCGAGTAGAAAGAAAAGTGGTTTGGACAGCAGGTTCAAAAGGGAGGAAGGTAATTGTCACGCCCCAGACCCGAGACATGACAGACGCCGCATACCTGTAAGGGGTAATCTTATAGGCATGCAAGGCTCATAATAGATATCTTAACCAACTAACTAAAATGAGTCAAATATGTTTATGAAACATAATAATTCTCAAAGTTAACATATTGAGATAAAATCCTGAATAAACAAATTAAGATAGCAAAAAGGTTTGTAACATTTTTAAAAAAAAATCCTGAAGATATCTAACACCACACGCTAGCCTATGAAACGTCACTCCCCAAAGTTTCCTACGTGTTTGACCAATCACAACCTGAAAAAAATTGAAGGAAGGAGTGAGTCCAACTACTCAGCAAGTAACTAACATCCCTTCAGTCGGATTAAGCATGCTTAAAACATTTAGGCCAAAATGTCATTAATATAATTATCAAAGCAGAATATTGGGTAATCTTATTCAGAATCATATATTCTAAAATTTTTACTTTCAGATACTAAGCAAACATATATCACAGATATTTAAATTTTTAATGGTCTCCTGTAACATGCTACGACCACACTTAACCCCTGTGGCATAGGTCAGAAATGGAACCACAATTAACCCCGGTGGCACGGGTCAGAAATATATCAAAAGCAACCATTGGCTGCACTGAACAGATATCACAAACACCACTATTCTGTAACCGGTGGTACGGTTGGGAGATCAATCTCTAATCACAGAATACATGTCGACACGGCCAACATTTAACCCCCATTGGCAGGGTCAGAGCATAGCCATACTAGGAGACAAAACAGAAATATATATTTTTTTAGATTACCCGAATTTCATAAAACAGTATATCAAATTTTCTCAAACATATCTCATACACCTCAAAAGCACATTCGTTTCATACTAAATATTTATGATTATATTCACGAAAACATATATGCATATATTATATAAAGTCATATACAAATTTCGAAAACAGAAATCATGCTTTGCATAAGCCACATTCTAAATTCAATATATAAAACTTATATATATACGTTTGCATGCTCAACCCAATTTTAATAAATCATAGGACAAAATATCGTATCTCATATACAAATTCACATTGAAGCTAATTTTAGGGTATGAAAATACCGAAGGGATATCAGTCACTTACCTGATCTTATTAATTTCACTTTTAAGTAACAACTCTGAAAAATCTCCTAGAATCCTAACATTTGAAGAAACACATACAAAATCAGAACTGAATTTGCAAACATATTCTACAAGGCGACTTTCCATGGACCATCCTAAGCATTTAGGGTATGTAGCGATTTTTATTATAATGTAGGAATATCTTCGATTAAGAAGGTAATATTTTATTATTATATATATTTTTGAGTTTAAACAAAATTTTCAATAAAGTTGAGAATTAAACTTAAATTATAAAATCAGTAAGGATTTTAGTTTCAGATAAGAGATTTCACTAATTTCAGTCATAAAAATCATTTTTATAATTTTTTTATAACTTTATTTTTTTATTTTAATGAAATCTACTAATTTAATAAATAAATTAATAAAATATAAAAATACATACTTTTGCTATAAAAATATAGTAGAAATCACATATTCAATATTTAAGAAGTTTACAACAGAATTTATCACATATTAATTAAAATTGAATTTTAAAACAAATTTAAAAAGAGTTTTCCATTTTCTGGAATTTCCAGAATCTGATGATCATTTGGCTTACTTCAAGCCCTTATAACTTTCAACCCGAATTACTTCCAGTGACAAAATCAACACCAATATGAAGTATTCATATCATACTATAACACCAAAGTTTGTTTTGATTAAAAAGGATACAAAATACCTAAGTTTCGAAAGCCAAATTTCTTGAAATCATCACAGAAATACCCAGATTTCTGGGTTTCCAGTATCAACGAGCCCACTTTGAGGCTTTAATTCTCTTAACACAGGAAGCACCTAACCAAGCCATTGATGCCACATTAATCATCTCATTTCATACTACAAAAGCCCTCAAAGAACCGACCAAAACCGTTGCCGGAATATGGAGTTCCGGTGACCCAAAGTTGGGTTATTAAACTGTTGAAAACTAGATTCCTAATTAACTTCAAAAATTCATATCTTCCTAACCACGAGGCTAAATGAGATGCTACAAAAACCATTGGAAAGATCTTTTCAAGACCTTTCCATTGGTACCCATCATGCTGCCGGAAAGTCATCGGAAAGGTGCCGGATTTAAATGAAAAGATAATAAAGTATAACTGTTTTAGTATTTTTGTACCAAAAACATACCTTAATCTGCAACTTCCTTCCCTTTCCTTTGTCTTTCTTCTTCCCCAGTATTAGGTTCTTCTGACTGCCTAGTGATTGAGTCTGTTGAATAACCTTATGTGAGTATTTTGTCTATTCATATACACTGCCTAACTCCATTATTTTTAAACAAATAAACTGACCACTAACTTAATGTAATAATAAAACTGATTTAACTTAAACTTCTTCAGTTACTAAAAAGAAAACCCTTCATCTCCTTATTATCTTTATAAACTATAGCTTAATAAATTTAAATACTTTTATAATAAATAATAGGTGAGGGGTATTACATCCTCCCCTCCTTAAAAGGAGTTTAGTCCCTTAAACTCTTACCTTGGTCCTCAAAAAGATGGGGATACTTCTCTTTGATATTTTCTTCCAAATCCCAAGTCGCTTCTCGTTCTGTATGATTACTCCATTGAACCTTAACATAAGGAATAGTCCGTCTCCTTAGAACTTGCTCCTTTCTATCCACAATACGTACAGGATGCTCATCATAGGACAAATCTTCTCTAAGTCTCAGAGGAGCTAACTCCACCACATGACTAGGATCTGGAACATATTTTCTCAATAAAGAAACATGAAACACATTATGCACCCCTGATAGAGCAGGTGGAAGTGCTAGTCTATAAGCCACATCACCAACCCTGTCCAAAATCTCAAACGGACCCACATAACGAGGACTGAGTTTTCCTCGAATCCCAAATCGCATTACTCCTCTAGTAGGTGAAACTCGCAAGAAGACATGATCTCCAACCTCAAATTCTAACTTCCTTCTTCTATTGTCTGCATAACTTTTCTGTCTACTTTGAGCCGTACGAAGATGTCCCCTGATTAACTGAACCTTCTCCATTGCTTGTTGAATCAGATCTGGACCCAACAACTGTCTTTCACCCACATCATCCCAACATAGAGGTGACCTACACTTCCTACCATACAAAGCTTCGAATGGAGCCATTTGGATACTAGATTGATAGCTATTATTATAAGCAAATTCCGCCCATGACAAGTGTCGATCCCAAGAACCTCCAAAATCCATGGCACAAGCTCTCAACATGTCCTCAAGAATTTGATTAGTTCTCTCGGACTGACCATCTGTTTGGGGATGAAAAGCAGTACTAAAGTCAAGTCTTGTACCTAAAGCTTTATGCAGACTCTCCCAAAATTTCGCCACAAATCGAGAATCTCGATCAGATACAATGGACACTGGCACCCCATGTAACCTCACAATCTGCTCCACATATAACTCCGCTAACTTTTCCAATGACATTCCCGTACGAATAGCCAAGAAGTGAGCAGACTTTGTTAATCTATCAACAATCACCCAGATGCCATCATTTCCTTTCGGGGTTCTTGGTAAGCCAGATATAAAGTCCATAGTAATTCGTTCCCATTTCCATTCTGGAATCGGGAGGGGTTGCAACAACCCTGCTGGCCTTTGATGTTCAGCCTTGACTTGCTGACATGTTAAACATTTGGCTACAAACTGTGCAATCTCCCTTTTCATATTGTTCCACCAAAAAGTGTTCTTCAAATCTCTATACATCTTAGTACCTCCAGGATGGATTGTATAATTACTATAATGAGCTTCCTCCAAAATTTCTCTCTTCAATTCTGCATCATTGGGAACACAAATTCTATCACCAAACCTCAAAGAGCCATCATCATGGATTCTAAAGTCTGGTTTCAAACCAGATTCAACCTCAAGTTTAATATGCTGAAGTCGAAGATCATTTGCTTGGGCTGTCTTAATTCGGTGAATTAAAGTTGGCTGTACTCGTATGTTAGCTAATAATGCCTTAGAACCATGCATACGTACACCAATATCCATCTTCCGCAAGTCTTCCAAAATCTGTCTTTGGGAAGTAATCATTGCAGCCATATTCCCAGAAATCTTCCTACTTAAAGCATCAGCAACCCTATTTGCCTTTCCTGGGTGATAACTGATGGTCAAGTCATAATCCTTCAACAATTCTAACCATCTTCTCTGTCGCATATTCAACTCCTTCTGCGTGAAAAGATACTTCAAACTTTTATGATCTGTAAAGACCTCACACGACTCACCATACAAATAATGTCGCCAAATCTTTAAGGCGAAAACCACTGCTGCCAACTCCAAATCATGAGTAGGATAATTCTCCTCATAAGATTTCAACTGCCTAGATGCATAAGCAATCACCCTATCATCCTGCATAAGAACACACCCAAGCCCCTTTTTGGAAGCATCACTATAAACAACAAATCCCTTACCACTAGTAGGTATGGTAAGTATAGGAGCGGATACTAATCTTTTCTTTAACTCCTCAAAGCTCTTTTCACAGTCATTTGTCCACTCAAAGCGAATCCCTTTTCGTATCAATCTAGTCAAAGGTAAGGCAATACGAGAAAAGTCCTTCACAAATCGTCTATAGTATCCTGCCAAACCTAGAAAACTGCGAATCTCAGAAACATTATTCGGTCTTTTCCAATTCACTACTGCTTCAACTTTCTTTGTATCCACCGAAATCCCATCTTTTGACACCACATGACCGAGGAAAGCAACACTAGAAAGCCAAAATTCACATTTCTTCAGTTTAGCAAACAATTGCTTCTGCCTCAAAGTCTCCAAAACAATCCTCAAATGCTCTTCATGATCTGCTATGCTAGGAGAATACACCAGAATATCATCAATAAAAACAACCACAAACTTATCCAAATAAGGTTTAAATACCCTATTCATCAAGTCCATAAAAGCAGCTGGAGCATTTGTTAACCCAAAAGGCATAACAAGGAACTCATAATGCCCATATCGGGTACGAAAAGCAGTTTTAGGAACATCTTCCACTCTCACCTTCAATTGGTGATAACCAGATCGAAGATCAATTTTGGAAAACACTTGAGCACCCTTTAGTTGATCAAATAAGTCATCTATACGAGGCAAAGGATACCTATTCTTCACGGTTGCCTTATTTAACTCCCGATAATCAATGCACAACCTCATACTCCCATCCTTTTTCTTCACAAATAACACTGGCGCTCCCCAAGGAGATACACTAGGTCTAATAAAGCCCTTATCAAGAAGTTCTTGCAACTGCTCTTTCAACTCCTTCAATTCTGCAGGAGCCATTCTATAAGGAGCTTTAGAAATGGGACCAGTTTCTGGAACCAAATCAATAGAGAATTCAATCTCCCTATCAGGAGGCAAACCAGGTAAATCTTCAGGAAAAACATCAGGAAATTCTTTCACAATAGGAATCTCTTCAATCATCAACTCCTTCATTCTAGTGTCTGTAACAGTTGCCAAAAATCCTCTGCAGCCACTAGTAAGCAATCGCCTAGCTTTCAAAGCAGAGATAACTCTCAAAGGAGTATAAGTACCACTACTATGAAAACAAAAAGTCGTTTCCCCAGGAATCGCAAAGTCCACCCTTTTTCCTCGACAGTCAACTTTAGCAAAATTTGCAGCTAACCAATCCATCCCCAGAATTACATCAAAATCTTGCATATCTAAAACATAAAGATCCGCGAGCAACTCCCTATCATCAATCCTTACCACACACATCCTACAAATTTGATTTGAGATAATTTCTCCTCTAACTGGAGTGTCTACGCATAGATCATAATCCAGAGGCACACAAGGTAAAGCAAACTTTCGAACAAATGTAGCAGATACAAAAGAATGAGATGCACCGGTATCAAACAACACATGAGCAAAAGCTGAGGCAACTAACAATGTACCTGAGACAACAGTGTTGGATGCCTCTGCATCTGACTGAGTGATAGCGTAAGCACGCCCCTGGGTACGAGGTCTTCCCACATTTTGATGTCCAGTAGAAGGTACAGACGTAGTCTGAACAACATGAGTAGGCTGAGTCCTTCTCGTTGCAGTTTCAAAGGTTTGAGAGTTTTGTGGCCTCTGCACAGATTGAGATTCTTGAATGACTGAAGGACAATCAGCTATACGATGGCCCTGTTGTCCACATCTAAAGCAAGCACCAGTAACACGCCTACATTCAGCAGTTTGATGTCCCCCACCACACACTGAACACCGAGGTCCCTGTTGGGATGTCTTGCCATGGTACGATTGAGTTCCCCGATGAGGAAGTCTATCCTTAAAAGTAACAGAAGCTCGAGACTTTTCAGTAGCTTGGAATTTAGAAGGACTACTAAAAATTCTCTTACCTCGAAAATCTGAATCTCTACCCCTCTTTTTCTGAAAATCCCTCCTTGCCTCCTGAGTCTCTCTCCACACAGCATCTAAGGATTTCGCCCTACCAACTACTTCATTGTAGCTAATCAAATGCAATGGGGCTAAGCCTCTACGGATGTGGGCATTTAAACCATTTTCGAACCTCCTGGCCCTACTCTCATCATCAGAAACTAAAGCAGTGGCAAACTTAGACAACCGATCAAACTCCGCCTCATAGTCATCCACCGTCATACGACCTTGAACCAGATTAAGGAACTCTCTCTCCAATTGTAGCAGCTTGCTCCGTGGAAAATACTTGGCATAAAAGGCAGTGCGAAAATTTTCCCAGTTGAAGAACTCAGGGTCATTCTCATGAGTGCGCGCTACTCCTTTCCACCAATTATGTGCACTTCCTTGCAGTAGATAGACTGCAAATCTAACCTTGTTTTGATCACTGGAACGCATGGCATCAAACGCTTTCTCCATCTCCTCAATCCATAATTCTGCATCATTTGGGTTTGTGGAACCCTTGAAAGGAGGAGGGGCTATCTTCTTAAACTCACCCAAGGCTTTCCACTCTGATGAATTGTCAATGTGTTGGACTGGTTGTAGACGTTGTCGTTGCTCTCTAACCAAACCAGCTACCTCCTGTATCAAGTTCAGCACTCTATCATCATTTCCAATTGTAACACCTTGTGTCCCCTCTATCGGGTTAGCAGGAGGTTGATTAATTTCATCAGCCATCTGAGCATATGATGTCTCAACGTTATCTTGATTTTGGTTTGGAGGGTTTTGAGATCTCTCAGGACGAGAACCTCTAGCACCAACAACTCTAGCACCAGCCACAAGTTCAGCGAGATTAGGCTCGCGGTCACGACGAGGAGGCATACTGATTTTTTTCATAACCAAGAAAATTAGCATTAGTATTTTTTTTTTTTACACTAACATAAAGCAACTATAAAAGTATATCAAACATGAATAGGGAAATACGTCCCAATCCTATTTCTTCTACCCATCTCTCATATCTTGCAAAATGTCAAAACCATATAATTACGCCCAACCTGGGCTCTGATACCACTAAATCTGTCACGCCCCAGACCCGAGACATGACAGACGCCGCATACCTGTAAGGGGTAATCTTATAGGCATGCAAGGCTCATAATAGATATCTTAACCAACTAACTAAAATGAGTCAAATATGTTTATGAAACATAATAATTCTCAAAGTTAACATATTGAGATAAAATCCTGAATAAACAAATTAAGATAGCAAAAAGGTTTGTAACATTTTTAAAAAAAAATCCTGAAGATATCTAACACCACACGCTAGCCTATGAAACGTCACTCCCCAAAGTTTCCCACGTGGTTTAGGCCCAAAAAGCTACTGAGCCAGTGGTTGGGCTTGGGTCGTTACAGTAATGATGTGGCAGAGGATCTCATCGGGTAAACGACTGATGAAATCTTTAGGATCCATATTCCTGTAGAAAAACAGGATCTATCTCACAAGGAATTCAAGAAAAATAGTCTGATCCTATCAAATAGTAAAAGTCAAAAAAAAAGATATAGCAGTGTTTTCTTGTGCTATCAAAAGAGAATCATTGGCAAGGAGTAAAATTGGTCTGATAATGTCAACATACAAAAATAACATTCAAAAGCAAAAACTAACAGTTGTTCCGTTGCAGTGTTCCTTTGGTTGTCATGTGGATCATGTTCTGTCTCTGTATTCTTCTTCTTCATCATACTATTCTTTCCCATCTTTTCTTCAGCTTTCAGGGGTTTGCAAAATTAATGGTATTTTCAAAAGAAAAAACTGGAGATGTCAAAGATATTTATGGGGTTGGACTTCGAACTTTCCAGGAAAGAACTCAACAAATAAAGTCTATATAGGGGGCCTCCTCCATTAATGTGAATTGACTTTGTTGTCACAAAGTCATTTTCCCATATAACAATTTAATTATCTGTCTTCACATTTGTTTAGGTAGCTAAGCTAGACATATATCTCTATAAAGACAAGAAAACTATTATATTCCCATTTTTATGCAATGCAATTTATTACAAGAAAACTTTTGTCAGTAGCTTAAATTTCATTCTTTTGTAAGCATGGAAGAGAATTGAATCCCGAAAGGAATGTCTCTGGTACTCTGCCTCTACTTCACCTACCACTGGTGATTCATATAGTTTTGATTGAATCAATGTAATTTAAGTCATGAGTTTGTTTCCAAATCAAATTTTCTGTTCTCACCTACTAACCCAATTTTTTACACCTGAATGTAATCTCTTTATTCTTTCCTTTTTCCTCAGGTTTTTGGAGTACGAGAACTGACTAGATTTTATATGATGTTTGACCTCCATTCTTCCATTACCTTCCTAACCAGATGTAATTTCTAATTGATTAAGCCAAAGCCTTCTTTCCTGAAACAATGATTCAATAACACTCACCTTTAATTGGCAAAGCTTCTTCTCTTTATAAGTTTTCATCAAAAATAGTAGCCTCCCAACCACAATTGCATAACACCAAAAAAATAAATAAAACAATTTTTCTTAATCTCTGTTGCAATAATAAAGGCTATACAAGGGATATTGGAATAGGAGTCAGAGTATACTCTGTCCAAAAATCACAAGGGCTTTTGTAGACAAATTTCATGGTGTAAATCCAATGCTACAAACTCAAACTTATGTTTTCCACTTCTTGACAGGGAATTAATTATATAAGACAGTTAGAACTTCATATGAGCATGATCATGACATGTTTCATGGAAATTTTTAACCTCTTTAAACTTGTAAGGATCCTTCCCTTCTTTTTCCAGCTCAAGTACTCTAACCAGACGCCGCAAACAAGCCCCCTTCGACTTTGCTAGGATCACTGGTCTCATTCTGAAAAAAGGTCTCAACCGCTTTACAAACAAAATCTCCTTGGTTTCATTTGCAAATCCTTCAAGTTTCAGCAGCTTCAGATGATTGAGTTTTCTGAGTCCATTGACTTTAGCTGAGCGCTGCTTTGTGCTTCCCATGTAATAGCTTTCAGGATCAATCTGTAAGTTTGATGAAGAGTATCAAAATTTTCAATTAACGGTAGTATTGCTGTGAGTTCCTACCATCACAATCATTCAATTGCTCACCAAGTAAAAATCTACTTATATCATGAGAATGGAATTACTTACAGTCACATAAAGTCTTTCCAAACAAGGACAGAGTTTAAGAAAGCTGAGTAGGGAATTAAAATTGTCTCTGTCCATTGAATAATCAATCCACCACAGCTCTGTCAACCAGTATAAACGAAACTCACTGTCTCTACTTAAAGATGATAACACCAAGGAGATCAATGCCTGCAAATAAAATTGATCAAAGTTTGAGTCATGAGTATTTAGGAGTACAGAAGCCTGAAAAAATCTTTTTGAGAGTGGATAAATTGCTGGAACATACCTCGAGAACCCATCTACATAGTGTTAGAGAGTTAACATTTTTAATGCTTTCGAGGATAAATTTTAAGCCATCACAATTGATGCTATTGTATATAGAAGGGCCTTGTCTGAAATCAAGCATGGCATCATACAGTTGGAACTTGAAGGGAGACACAGACCAATTGGGAAATATAGGACGATCATCAGTAGAGGAAAGTTCAAACTCAAATAACACCAATCTGCCTCTATATTGGAAAGACGTTAAGTTGGAACCCTCAAACCTGACAGATTCTAATTGGGGACAGTCCAAGACAACTAATTTATGAAGCTCTCTAGCATCTTTTATTTGTAAAGATCGTAATCCATTGCATTTTGCGATAGTCAGGCTTTCGAGAAATGGAAAACTCGACACCATAGATGAAACCGCCTCCTTAGAAGGATAGCTTACTGATATTAGATACAAAGATTTTAATGTCTTTGTATTGCAAGATGGTTCCTCCAGCATCCAACCAAGTCCATACAGAAAAAATGGCCGATGGCGGCGAGGTGCAAGATTCAGCTTCAACAACCAATCAAATGGCCTTGGGAATTCTTGTTTACCAGCAGAGAAATCAAGTTGCAGTGAATTATTGGGCGCAATAGCAGCTAAGAAGATTCTACCATGGCCCAACTTGAATTTGAACCCCCACTTATTTCTTGGTCGATCTTGCTCAAAATCGTCAACAAAGCTGGATATAGCAGTAACAGCATCTTCCATTGTTACATCACGGACCGTAGCCAACAAAGCTTCTTTCCAAAGGTCTTTCCACTGAGTGGAAAGAAACGTGGTTCTGACAGCAGATTGAAAAGGGAGGAAGGAAATGATGTGGTAAAGGATGTTGTCAGGTAGACGACTGATAAAATCATTAGGATCCAAATCACTGTTCAAAAAACAACATCGATCATGTCTGTCATAATGTGTTCAAAATATTTGTCTGATCATAGCAGAAACTAATAAAATTCCAAAGAAAATAAATAGATAAGTTCTCACTTGGCAATTTTTCTTGTTAAGTTATCAGGAGCTTGCTCCTTTTCTTGATGCCTCCATTTATGAAGGAATAAGGGTATAATCTGGTGAAGGATTTCATCATGTAAACTACTGATTAAATCAACCACATCCGAATCCCTGTTCAAATACAAGATTGATCTAAAAAGACTTCCATCTTCCAATCGCTGGAACCGAATCAACAGTGAAAGTTGAGAAGAAAATAATAACAGTTCTTACCTTGCAGTGTTTCCTGGGATATTACCATCTGGATCATGCCCCTGTTTCAATTGATTATTCTTCTTGATTCTTCTCTTCTTTCCCATTTTTTCATCAATATTTTTTCAGGTTGTGGTTTGACTATATATATGGGGGATGACTAAATATTTTTTCCATCCATCCTCCATCAAATGGCTATTTACTCTGGTTTGTTCTTGGAACTCAGTTGTTTTATTGCTTGCTGTGTTCTTCCTGGACTTTGTGTTCTCTTGTTTCTCGCCCCTGTTTTTTTTCAGGAATGCTTTGTTTCTTTCTCCAGGATTTATTTTTCCCGTCGGCAATGAAGCTTTATTTTCAGAAACAAGAAAGACAAGAGTTGTCTAATTCCCTTCAAAAAAATCAATTACTGGTTCAGTTTCATACTTTTTTGAGAAGCAGTTATTTTATTATCCAGCCAATAACTCTTATGGCATTCCAAAGTCTTAAATTATGTAAGTCTAACTTTGGAATGGCATCATATCTTTAGCTGCCCAAAAAGCAATTGGCAGCACAAACACATAAACTATTATTGTGAAAAATAATGGACGGACATTTCAATTCCCTTTGCGCCAATGATTGGGTGATGCTAGAATTGGAGAAAACAAGAATTTTGTTTAGGAATTTCCACATGAAATTGATCATATATATTAAAAAGGATAAGAAAGGTGTTATATTCCTTTATCAGATACATTATAATTTAGTGCCAGAAAAAATCTTGTCAGTATAGCTTACCGGAGTTTCCAAAGGGGGGAAGGTGATGAATAATGATGCTTGGCAAAGAAGTTCATCAGATAAGCCACTGGCAAAATAAGTTGAAGACTGAATGCTATAATTTGAAAAAATTAATTGAATAGACCTTGAGAACCCATCTACATAATGCAAGAAGAATGAGCCGTGAGTGGAAAAAAGACAAGTTAGGTACCCTTAGGTTTCATTTCTTGAAGAAGATTGGACCAATTGACAAGCAATTGCTGCAGCCCTTTATTATGTTCCAGGATTAATTACAATGCAAGTAAATTGAGTTTGGTCAGAGAGACAAAAGTTTTCAAACGAAATCCCCATTAAACTGTGGCTTAATTCCATGTTTTGGTAAGTGGAGGGGAACTTCAAGGATTGGCACATTACTATGTGATTCATTTGTTAATACATATATAATTCTGTTTGCATTTAATTTATCCTAATATCTAATCCTTCAATAGTACTGTATATTCTTACAACAAAAATGATAAAGATACAATATTTGAGCCGGGAAGGCTTACTTTCCTACTCTATGAACCATACCATTTCTAATGCTCAGAAGGTTGAAACTTTAATCTTAGCTTGCATTTCTTTTTGCACATTTTCATGACAATTATTCTGCATGTTTTTCAATCAGCTCCTGCAGATTTTGTTCTACATTTCTTTTTTTAATTAGCAGTCGTGAAAGGAAACTAGAAATATGAACTTAGAACCTAATGTGACACAAGTCACCAAACTACTTATTCCAAAATGCAAAACCTTTTCCTAGACAAATTCAATAATCCAACAGAAATAAAATCCAATAAAAATTATATTTTCAAAGATACAGAAAAATGTTATTCTGCCTTCTTCGTGACAATGAAATTAAACATAAATGAAAACTTATTGAGCTTAATTCAATAGTTTATATGAACAGGACTTGTAAGGATACTTCCCTTCCTTCTCCAGCTTGGGCACCTTGACCAGACACCTTGAACGAGCTTAAGCACCTTCACCAGACACCTTGAAGACTTCCGTAAACTTTTGATTTGATATAATTAGTGGAGTTCCTAGAAATAAAGTTCTCAACCGCCTTACAAACAGATTCTCTTTGCTCTCATCTGCACATCCTTCTACTTTGACAAACTTGAGATTATAGAGTTTATAATGAGGAACATTGATTATAGCTGAGAATCTTTCAGTGCTAGGCAAGTTATAGCATTTAGGATCAATCTGCAAGTTAAGATATTTGAAGAATATCAAATTTGTGTATTAATCGATGCATTGTTGCGAGTTCTATCATTGAAGTCATTTAATTTCTCATCAAACAAAAGTGAAATCCATTCTGACATTCCACTAGTACCAATTTTTATATCAAGAAAATGGGAAGACTTACAATCACATATAGTTCGGACAGAGCTTCAGAAAGCAAAGTAGGGCATTGATATTTTCTCTCTCCATTGAACAATCAATCCACCAAAGCTCTTTGAGCAGCAACAAACAAGAGCCAAGGTCTGTACTTGAAGAGGGTAACTTCTTGCAAAATGATTTCTAAATAAAAGAAAAAAGAACAGAAGAAAATAAGTTTAGCACAATAAAACTGATCAATGATTAATCAGTTATGAGAGGATAGGAGTACAGAAGCATGAAACTGAAATTTTCTTTACTGAGTTTAGATAAATTACTGAAACATGCCTCGAAAAGCTATCTGCACATTGTTAGAGATACAGCACGACCTACGCTATTCAGAATTAATTTGCAGCATTGAAACAAGGTGGTGCTACCACAATTGCAGATTTTGTAGAATCCATTAGGACCAGCACTGATAGGCATTCCAAAGTCCCACATCCATCGTGTTAGAGGGCCTTGTCTGAAATCAAGCATGGCATCTTCCAATTGGAATCCACAGTCACAAAAATGTTCATTCGACAAGTGATAAGAATTAAATTTGCAGGACGGTTTAAGCTGAAAAGACACTAATCTGCCTCGATATTGGAAAGACTTTAAGCAGTTGGAACCTCCAAAACAGAAATATTCTAATTGTGGGCAATCCAAGACAGTTAATTTTTGAAGCCTAGCAGCATTTTCTATATCTAAAGATTGTACTCCATTACACTTTGCAATAGTCAAACTCTCAAGATATGGTAAATACGACTCCAGAGAAGTAAGCACCTTACTGAAAAGGCGGCATACTGATGTCAGATACAGAGCTTTTATTTTGAACTGCTGCAATGGGAGATTTAGCTCCAATAGCTTATCATGCTTGAAGGGAAATGGCCTTTTGTCACGTACCGGCAGATTCAACGGTAACAACCAATCAAATGACCTCGATAATCCTTGTTCCCCAGCAGAGAAACCAAGATGAAGTGCATCATTATGCGCAATAGCAGCAAAGAGGGCTCTACTTTGTCCAATGTTAAACTCGAATCACCTCCTGCTTCTTGGCGGACGAAGTTCAGCAAAATCATTAAGAAGGCTACATACATTAACAACAGCATCTTCTATACTTCCATATACAAAAGCCTTTTTCCAAAGATCTTTCCATCGAGTAGAAAGAAGAGTGGTTTGGACAGCTGATTTAAGAGGGAGGAAGGTAATGATGTGATAAAGGATCTCATCGGGAAAACAACTGATTAAATCTTTAGAATCCATATTCCTGTTAAAAAAAAAACAAGATTTACGTCACAAGGATTTCAAAGAAACTAATCTGATCCCATCATATAGTAAAAATTTATCTCACAAGTATTTCAAAGAAAGTAGTCTGATCCTATCAAATAGTAAAAGTGAAAAGAAATAAAATACAGCTTAAGGTGTCGTTGGTAAGGAGTAAGATTAGTCTGACAATGTCAACAGACAAAAATAACATTCAAAAGACTGACCATCGTTCCTTTGTAGTGTTTCTTTGGCTGTCATCTGGATCATGTTCTGTCTCTGGATTCTTCTTTCCCATCTTTCCTTCAGCTTTCATAGGCTTTCCCATCTTCTCTTCAGCTTTCATAGGTTTGCGAAAAATAGGGTTGCCTCTTCCAAGAGACAAGAAATTGTCACTAAAAGGTTCTACGTTACAAATGAAATTTTTGAAGCCTTCTAGCACCTTGTATATCTAGAGATTGCAAACCATTGCATTTTGCAATGGTCAAGCTTTTGAGAAATGGGAAATTCGACACCATAGAAGAAACTGCCTTGCTAGAAAGGTGGCCTCTAGTGATATGGGATCAAGAGCCCCTATTTCTAAGGTATAGGAAGATGGCTGGTGTGTGAGCTGTGAAAGATATAGCCCTGAGAACCAATCAATTGGCCATGGAAATTCCTCTTCTCCAGCGGAGAAATCAAGGCGAAGTGTATTATTAGGTGCAATGGCAACTGAGAGGACTCTACCTTGGCCAAAGTCAAATTGGAACCCCCAGTTATTCCTTGGTCGATGGAGTTCAGAAAAAAAGTCCAAAAAGTTTGATACGGTAATCACAGCATCTTCTAAGGTAGAATCTTGCACCAAATCCATCAGAGAGCCTTTTTCCAGATGCCTTTCCATCGGGTAGAAAGGAAAGTGGTTTGAACTGCAGACTGGAAAGGGAGAAAGGAAATGATGTGGCAAAGGATGTCATCAGGTAAACGACTGATGAAATCATTAGGGTCCAAGCTCCTGTTGAGAATGAATTATAAAAATTATTGTATGATCATATCATGTATTAAATCTCAAGAGAAAATAAGACCATGATCCTTAATTAGCACTTAGCCCCCTCTTCCTGACGAAGGAGAAACGGAATATAATTGTGGCCAAGGATGCCATTAGATAAACTGTTGAAAGAACCAATAAGTCGACCCAAACTCCTGCTCAAATAACAAGAGTTGGAATTGATTCAATCATGTCAAAGGTAATTTACTGTTCAAATAACAAGAGTTAAAATTGATTTCATCATGTCAAAAATAACAAGAGTTAAAATTGATTTGATCATGTTAAAGGTAATTTAAAACAACTTGACAATGTTTGTTAATGTCAGTTCCAAACGATACAAAAGACATTATACATGTAAACCAACAATATCATACTAAGCTAAATGTAATATCTCAAACCTCCAAATATAACAATCATATAATTTTCCGAAAGATACAAAAATTCTCAACTAACTAACATCTCTTTAACTTTCAAAAAAAAAAAAACATCTCTTTACAAATTAAAACTGAATGCTTACATTAAGACTTATAGCTATCCAATAGCAAATGTTAATCTTGCTAACCAAAGCTCTCACCAAACAAGTCTAATTTTTCAGATGCAAAAATATCGAAATATGTAAAAATGATAAAGATTAAAGGAATGAGTACAACGACTCAAGGTTGTTATTCTAAACTATGCAAACATAAAAATTTTCATGAGTTAATCATACCTTAAACCGCTTTTTTCTTGAATAGATTTTCCCTTTTTCTGCCTTTCTCTTCTTTTGGGTTAGTTTCTGCCAAATGCCTTATCTATTTTTCTATTAGTATTAAATAGAGGTTTAAAAAAATATAACTACTCTATTAGCCAAAAAGTCCTCCTTTTTATTCTTTCTTCATTAATAACCCAAGGATCACATTTACAATTATAAAAAGTTGAACTGATATTTTATTTATTTATTTTTGCATAGACTATAATTTAATAAATGCACTTACAGATAAAAGGTTATGATTTCTTTTTTCTCAATTACACTTGTGAATAACTTCTATTCCTATAACAAATTAGAGGATTAATTTTACTTAATAAAATTATAAAATTATTCCTAAATGTGAACAAATAGATTAATTTTGAATTGACGGTATTTGATCATTTTATTACAAAATCAACCGGCTAACTCTACTCTTTGTAAGATTATAAATTATCCACCTAGTGTTAATTAAGAAAACAGATATTCATAAAGTGCTAATTAAGGGACAAAAAACCATGAGATGCCACATGAAAAATTAAAAGTCAACGCAGCTTTCTTACCAGGAAAAACAAAAAAAAAAAAAAACTCTAAAGTGTAAACAGAAAGCTTAGAAGTCAACACAGCTTTCTTGCAATTTCTTTCTGCAAATAAAATATACTTTGGTTCTGTCTTGCTTTCCTCTGTTTCCTCCTTGAATGCTTCAAAGGTTGAAGATAAAAAATAATAACCAAGATTAATAAGGTGCAACTCTGCATCCAAGGTGCCAAAGGAAGAAGGAACTCATCTTGAAGAACTGGCTTAGATTGAAATGATAAGAAAATTGCTATAATTTTTATTGGAATGTAATATGAATAAATAACTAGAGAAAACTTAAAATGAGGGATGTAAAAGCTATTCTATGGTGCTGCACAATTTGAAGAATTTGTTTCTACAACCAGTTTTTCTGTTGCATCAAGCTTGGAAATGGAGTCAAGTAGATTCGGAACTATTCATCACCATAAGCTGCAATTATCCTCTAGAGAAAGCCATAATTCATAAAGGGATATCCAACTGATAAGCCATGATCACCCTGCAGCCTTCTGCTGGTGGCACCTCAATCATTTCAGTGCCTGACTGAGGAGTCATTGGCTGTCACCACCAGTTGAGCAGTATTCATTTGGTTCAATCTCATATGGTTTCACTTTATATGTATCAGCTCCACTGATGCTACCTCAACCAGCCGTTCTGCCAGTAAAATTTCATCTTCCTGACCTAAGGAACCCTTCAGTTTAACCATATTGAGATGATCCAGAGTTACAGTATTGGCAACTCGATTCGAGTACTCCTTCCAGAAACTACATTCTCCCTTGCTTGGACTGCAGTAATTAGCAGGATCCACCTGAAAATCACAAGAGTTGCACAAAACAACAGTTACCTTATGGAAATTGCAGAAACTCAGATGCTGTCAAGAAATTGGACTGATAAGAATCTTACATTTATGACTAGCTTCTCCAGAGAAGGGCAGAGCCTTAGGACAGAAACCAAGGTAGCTATGCTGTGATTTTCCATTGAGCTGTCAATCCAACGTAACTCCTTTAAATTGTTGAAGAGAAAGTGTTTTCTCTCCCAAATGGCTCCAGCTGAAGATAGCCACTTTGAAATTGGTACCTGGAAGAAGAAATTTGAAGCATCCACACCTACAAAAGTCAGTACAATCTCAGAGTTGTTACGAAGAAATTGAAGCAAGTAATAAATACCTTAAAAAGCCAGCCAGATATTGTAAGAGTCTTCACGTTTTTGACAGCCAACAGAAGGGACAAAAGATTTTCACAAGCAAAGGGATTGTAGCCAGGACCATATGTGAAATCAAGAATGACATACTGCAAGTGAGGAGAATACTTGAGCCAAAACCAAGGAAGTTGTCCCTGAAACACCAATTCCTTGAGGTTATATGCAAAAACATATACTTCATTCAGTTGTAAACACTCCAAAATAACCAAGCTTCGAAATCTTGAACCGGCTTCAATATAAAGTGATTGTAATCCTTTGCATTCAGAAATCTGCAAGCTTTCAAGAAGCCGGAACTTTGAAACAACAGATGAAACTGTTTCCCTAGTCAGCTTGTTCACAGACTTTAGATGAAGGACTTTTATACATGAAGACAGTTCAGATATTGGGATTTGAGGATTGAGCTCTAGACTCCAGTCAAAATGGCTGAATGTTTCCTGCCCTTCAGCATAGAAATTCAGATGAAGTTCCTCCATCTCTTTGATGGTAGCTAGAATACTGCCTTGTCTGAAATGAAACCGGATTCTTCGATGACATGAAAGCTTGTCAAATGGATCAAGAAGCGATGTGATCACTCTTGGAACATCCTCTATTTTTCCTTGAAGTTCTATTGCTTTCCTCCACACATATCTCCAACGAGTTGACAACAGACTAGTTTGTACTGCACATCTGAAAGGAACTAAAGAAAGGATTTGGCAAAGGATATCATCTCTTAATCTGCTAATGAAATCATCATTCTTTTCCTCTAAAACAAGATTTCTGTCCAGAGAAAAGAAAAGTCATACTATCATGATCTAAACATTAAATAATAAAACTAGGGAAAAAGTAGAATCAATAGCTCCTTACTCTATTTGATTTAAAATTTCGTTGATCTCCTTGGGTTGGTTCTGCTTCTTGTTTCTGTTCTTCTTCTTTTTCTTCTTCCTGAGTTTCTTTCCCATGATCAATTAAACTCAAAAGAAAATGTTGGCGGTAGTTAAAGTATGTTTCTTTTTATTGCCATAGACTCTCATATTATATTGGACTGACCAAGGTTCTATAATTATTGAGTAGGAAACTGTAATACCCCTCACATAGTATTTATAATAAAAGCATATTAAGCTATAGTTTATAAAGATAATAAGTAAATATTGATTTAGCATTTTATCTATTTGCAGTTATGATCATAGATGCCTCAATAATTAGGAAGTAGATGAAGGGGTTTTTAAATAACTGAAGAAAATTTATGTAAAATCAGTTTCATAGTTAGTGGTCAGTTTACTTGTTTAAAATAATAGGGTAGGCAGTGTATATGAACAGACAAAATACTCATACAAGGTTATTCAACAGACTCAATCACTAGGCAGTCAGAAAAACCTAATACTAGGGAAGAAGAAAGACAAAGGAAAGGGAAGGAAGTTGCAGATTAAGGTATGTTTTGGGTACAAAAATACTAAAACAGTTATATTTTATTATCTTTTTATTTAAATTCGGTACCTTTCCGATGACTTTCCGGCAGCATGATGGGTACCAACGGAAAGGTCTTGAAAAGATCTTTCCAATGGTTTTTGTAGCATCTCGTTTAGCCTTGTGGTTAGGAAGATATGAATTTTTGAAGTTAATTAAGAACCTGGTTTTTAACAGTTTGATAACCCAACTTTGGGTCACCGGAACTCCATATTCCGGCAACATTTTTGGTCGGTTCTTTGAGGGCTTTTGTAGTATGAAATGAGATGATTAATGTGGCATCAATGGCTTGGTTAGGTGCTTCCTGTGTTAAGAGAATTAAAGCCTCAAAATAGGATCGTTGACACTGGAAACCCAGAAATCTGGGTATTTCTGTGATGATTTCAAGAAATTTGGCTTTCGAAACTTAGGCATTTTGTATTCTTTTTAATCAAAACAAACTTTGGTGTTATAGTATGATATGAATACTTTATATTGGTGTTGATTTTATCACTGGAACTAATTCGGGTTGAAAGTTACAAAGGCTTGAAGTAAGCCAAATGATCATCAGATTCTGGAAATTCCAGAAAATGGAAAACTCTTTTTAAATTTGTTTTAAAATTTAATTTTAATTAATATGTGATAAATTCTGTTGTAAACTTCTTAAATATTGAATATGTGGTTTCTATTATATTTTTATAGCAAAAGTATGTATTTTTATATTTTATTAATTTATTTATTAAATTAGTAGATTTCATTAAAATAAAAAAAAAGTTATAAAAAAATTATAAAAATGATTTTTTTATGAGTGAAATTAGTGAAATCTCTTATCTGAAATTAAAATCCTTACTGATTTTATAATTTAAGTTTAATTCTCAACCTTATTGAAAATTTTGTTTAAACTCAAAAATATATATATAATAATAAAATATTACCTTCTTAATCGAAGATATTCCTACATTATAATAGAAGTCGCTACATACCCTAAATGCTTAGGATGGTCAATGGGAAGTCACCTTGTAGAATATGTTTGCAAATTCAGTTCTGATTTTGTATGTGTTTCTTCAAATGTTAGGATACTAGAAGGCTTTTCAGAGTTGTTATTAAAAAGTGAAATTAACAAGATCAGGTAAGTGACTGATATCCCTTCGGTATTTTCATACCCTAAAATTAGCTTCAATGTGAATTTGTATATGAGATACGATATTTTGTCCTATGATTTATTAAAATTGGATTGAGCATGCAAACGTATATATATAAGTTTTATATATTGAATTTAGAATGTGGCTTATGCAAAGCATGATTTCTGTTTTCGAAATTTGTATATGACTTTATATAATATATGCATATATGTTTTCGTGAATATAATCATAAATATTTAGTATGAAACGAATGTGCTTTTGAGGTGTATGAGATATGCTTGAGAAAATTTGATATACTGTTTTATGAAATTCGGGTAATCTAAAAAAAATATATATATTTCTGTTTTGTCTCCTAGTATGGCTATGCTCTGACCTTGCCAATGGGGGTTAAATGTTGGCCGTGTCGACATGTATTCTGTGATTAGAGATTGATCTCCCAACCGTACCACCGGTTACAGAATAGTGGTGTTTGTGATATCTGTTCAGTGCAGCCAATGGTTGCTTTTGATATATTTCTGACCCGTGCCACCGGGGTTAATTGTGGTTCCATTTCTGACCTATGCCACAGGGGTTAAGTGTGGTCGTAGCATGTTACAGGAGACCATTAAAAATTCAAATATCTGTGATATATGTTTGCTCAGTATCTGAAAGTAAAAATTTTAGAATATATGATTCTGAATAAGATTACCCAATATTTTGCTTCGATAATTATATTAATGACATTTTGGCCTAAATGTTTTAAGCATGCTTAATCCGACTGAAGGGATGTTAGTTACTTGCTGAGTAGTTGGACTCACTCCTTCCTTCAATTTTTTTTCAGGTTGTGATTTGGTCAAACACGTGGGAAACTTTGGGGAGTGACGTTTCATAGACTAGCGTGTGGTGTTAGATTTCTTCAGGATTTTTTTTAAAAATGTTACAAACCTTTTTGCTATCTTAATTTGTTTATTCAGGATTTTATCTCAATATGTTAACTTTGAGAATTATTATGTTTCATAAACATATTTGACTCATTTTAGTCTGTTGGTTAAGATATCTGTTATAAGCCTTGCATGCCTATAAGATTACCCCTTACAGGTATGCGGCGTCTGTCATGTCTCGGGTCTGGGGCGTGACAGATTTAGTGGTATCAAAGCCCAGGTTGGGCGTAATTATATTGTTTGACATTATGCAAGATATGAGAGATGGGTAGAAGAAATAGGATTGGGACGTATTTCCCTATTCATGTTTGTTATATTTTTATGGTTGCTTTATGTTAGTGTAAAAAGAAAAAATGCTAATGTTAATTTTCTTGGTTATCAAAAAAATCAGTATGCCTCCTCGTCGTGACCGCGAGCCTAATCTCGCTGAACTTGTGGCTGGTGCTAGAGTTGTTGGTGCTAGAGGTTCTCGTCCTGAGAGATCTCAAAACCCTCCAAACCAAAATCAAGATAACGTTGAGACATCATATGCTCAGATGGCTGATGAAATTAATCAACCTCCTGCTAACCCGATAGAGGGGACACAAGGTGTTACAATTGGAAATGATGATAGAGTGCTGAACTTGATACAGGAGGTAGCTGGTTTGGTTAGAGAGCAACGACAACGTCTACAACCAGTCCAACACATTGACAATTCATCAGAGTGGAAAGCCTTGGGTGAGTTTAAGAAGATAGCCCCTCTTCCTTTCAAGGGTTCCACAAACCCAGATGATGCAGAATTATGGATTGAGGAGATGGAGAAAGCGTTTGATGCCATGCGTTCCAGTGATCAAGACAAGGTTAGATTTGCAGTCTATCTACTGCAAGGAAGTGCACATAATTGGTGGAAAGGAGTAGCGCGCACTCATGAAAATGACCATGAGTTCTTCAACTGGGAAAATTTTCGCACTGCCTTTTATGCCAAGTATTTTCCACGGAGCAAGCTGCTACAATTGGAGAGGGAGTTCCTTAATCTGGTTCAAGGTCATATGACGGTGGATGACTATGAGGCGGAGTTTGATCGGTTGTCTAAGTTTGCCACTGCTTTGGTTTCTGATGATGAGAGTAGGGCCAGGAGGTTCGAAAATGGTTTAAATGCCCACATCCGTAGAGGCTTAGCCCCATTGCATTTGATTAGCTACAATGAAGTAGTTGGTAGGGCGAAATCCTTAGATGCTGTGTGGAGAGAGACTCAGGAGGCAAGGAGGGATTTTCAGAAAAAGAGGGGTAGAGATTCAGATTTTCGAGGTAAGAGAATTTTTAGTAGTCCTTCTAAATTCCAAGCTACTGAAAAGTCTCGAGCTTCTGTTACTTTTAAGGATAGACTTCCTTCTCGGGGAACTCAATCGTACCATGGCAAGACATCCCAACAGGGACCTCGGTGTTCAATGTGTGGTGGGGGACATCAAACTGCTGAATGTAGGCGTGTTACTGGTGCTTGCTTTAGATGTGGACAACAGGGCCATCGTATAGCTGATTGTCCTTCAGTCATTCAAGAATCTCAATCTGTGCAGAGGCCACAAAACTCTCAAACCTTTGAAACTGCAACGAGAAGGACTCAGCCTACTCATGTTGTTCAGACTACGCTTGCATCTTCTACTGGACATCAAAATGTGGGAAGACCTCGTACCCAGGGGCGTGATTACGCTATCACTCAGTCAGATGCAGAGGCATCCAACACTGTTGTCTCAGGTACATTGTTAGTTGCCTCAGCTTTTGCTCATGTGTTGTTTGATACCGGTGCATCTCATTCTTTTGTATCTGCTACATTTGTTCGAAAGTTTGCTTTACCTTGTGTGCCTCTAGATTATGATCTATGCGTAGACACTCCAGTTAGAGGAGAAATTATCTCAAATCAAATTTGTAGGATGTGTGTGGTAAGGATTGATGATAGGGAGTTGCTCGCGGATTTTTATGTTTTAGATATGCAAGATTTTGATGTAATTCTGGGGATGGATTGGTTAGTTGCAAATTTTGCTAAAGTTGACTGTCGAGGAAAAAGGGTGGACTTTGCGATTCCTGGGGAAACGACTTTTTGTTTTCATAGTAGTGGTACTTATACTCCTTTGAGAGTTATCTCTGCTTTGAAAGCTAGGCGATTGCTTACTAGTGGTTGCAGAGGATTTTTGGCAGCTGTTACAGACACTAGAATGAAGGAGTTGATAATTGATGAGATTCCTATTGTGAGGGAATTTCCTGATGTTTTTCCTGAAGATCTACCTGGTTTACCTCCTGATAGGGAGATTGAATTCTCTATTGATTTGGTTCCAAAAACTAGTCCCATTTCTAAAGCTCCTTATAGAATGGCTCCTGCAGAATTGAAGGAGTTGAAAGAGCAGTTGCAAGAACTTCTTGATAAGGGCTTTATTAGACCTAGTGTATCTCCTTGGGGAGCGCCAGTGTTATTTGTGAAGAAAAAGGATGGGAGTATGAGATTGTGCATTGATTATCGGGAGTTAAATAAGGCAACTGTGAAGAATAGGTATCCTTTGCCTCGTATAGATGACTTATTTGATCAACTAAAGGGCGCTCAAGTGTTTTCCAAAATTGATCTTCGATCTGGTTATCACCAATTGAAGGTGAGAGTGGAAGATGTTCCTAAAACTGCTTTTCGTACCCGATATGGGCATTATGAGTTCCTTGTTATGCCTTTTGGGTTAACAAATGCTCCAGATGCTTTTATGGACTTGATGAATAGGGTATTTAAACCTTATTTGGATAAGTTTGTGGTTGTTTTTATTGATGATATTCTGGTGTATTCTCCTAGCATAGCAGATCATGAAGAGCATCTGAGGATTGTTTTGGAGACTTTGAGGCAGAAGCAATTGTTTGCTAAACTGAAGAAATGTGAATTTTGGCTTTCTAGTGTTGCTTTCCTCGGTCATGTGGTGTCAAAAGATGGGATTTCGGTGGATACAAAGAAAGTTGAAGCAGTAGTGAATTGGAAAAGACCGAATAATGTTTCTGAGATTCGCAGTTTTCTAGGTTTGGCAGGATACTATAGACGATTTGTGAAGGACTTTTCTCGTATTGCCTTACCTTTGACTAGATTGATACGAAAAGGGATTCGCTTTGAGTGGACAAATGACTGTGAAAAGAGCTTTGAGGAGTTAAAGAAAAGATTAGTATCCGCTCCTATACTTACCATACCTACTAGTGGTAAGGGATTTGTTGTTTATAGTGATGCTTCCAAAAAGGGGCTTGGGTGTGTTCTTATGCAGGATGATAGGGTGATTGCTTATGCATCTAGGCAGTTGAAATCTTATGAGGAGAATTATCCTACTCATGATTTGGAGTTGGCAGCAGTGGTTTTCGCCTTAAAGATTTGGCGACATTATTTGTATGGTGAGTCGTGTGAGGTCTTTACAGATCATAAAAGTTTGAAGTATCTTTTCACGCAGAAGGAGTTGAATATGCGACAGAGAAGATGGTTAGAATTGTTGAAGGATTATGACTTGACCATCAGTTATCACCCAGGAAAGGCAAATAGGGTTGCTGATGCTTTAAGTAGGAAGATTTCTGGGAATATGGCTGCAATGATTACTTCCCAAAGACAGATTTTGGAAGACTTGCGGAAGATGGATATTGGTGTATGTATGCATGGTTCTAAGGCATTATTAGCTAACATACGAGTACAGCCAACTTTAATTCACCGAATTAAGACAGCCCAAGCAAATGATCTTCGACTTCAGCATATTAAACTTGAGGTTGAATCTGGTTTGAAACCAGACTTTAGAATCCATGATGATGGCTCTTTGAGGTTTGGTGATAGAATTTGTGTTCCCAATGATGCAGAATTGAAGAGAGAAATTTTGGAGGAAGCTCATTATAGTAATTATACAATCCATCCTGGAGGTACTAAGATGTATAGAGATTTGAAGAACACTTTTTGGTGGAACAATATGAAAAGGGAGATTGCACAGTTTGTAGCCAAATGTTTAACATGTCAGCAAGTCAAGGCTGAACATCAAAGGCCAGCAGGGTTGTTGCAACCCCTCCCGATTCCAGAATGGAAATGGGAACGAATTACTATGGACTTTATATCTGGCTTACCAAGAACCCCGAAAGGAAATGATGGCATCTGGGTGATTGTTGATAGATTAACAAAGTCTGCTCACTTCTTGGCTATTCGTACGGGAATGTCATTGGAAAAGTTAGCGGAGTTATATGTGGAGCAGATTGTGAGGTTACATGGGGTGCCAGTGTCCATTGTATCTGATCGAGATTCTCGATTTGTGGCGAAATTTTGGGAGAGTCTGCATAAAGCTTTAGGTACAAGACTTGACTTTAGTACTGCTTTTCATCCCCAAACAGATGGTCAGTCCGAGAGAACTAATCAAATTCTTGAGGACATGTTAAGAGCTTGTGCCATGGATTTTGGAGGTTCTTGGGATCGACACTTGTCATGGGCGGAATTTGCTTATAATAATAGCTATCAATCTAGTATCCAAATGGCTCCATTCGAAGCTTTGTATGGTAGGAAGTGCAGGTCACCTCTATGTTGGGATGATGTGGGTGAAAGACAGTTGTTGGGTCCAGATCTGATTCAACAAGCAGTTGAGAAGGTTCAGTTAATCAGGGGACATCTTCGTACGGCTCAAAGTAGACAGAAAAGTTATGCAGACAATAGAAGAAGGAAGTTAGAATTTGAGGTTAGAGATCATGTCTTCTTGCGAGTTTCACCTACTAGAGGAGTAATGCGATTTGGGATTCGAGGAAAACTCAGTCCTCGTTATGTGGGTCCGTTTGAGATTTTGGACAGGGTTGGTGATGTGGCTTATAGACTAGCACTTCCACCTGTTCTATCAGGGGTGCATAATGTGTTTCATGTTTCTTTATTGAGAAAATATGTTCCAGATCCTAGTCATGTGGTGGAGTTAGCTCCTCTGAGACTTAGAGAAGATTTGTCCTATGATGAGCATCCTGTACGTATTGTGGATAGAAAGGAGCAAGTTCTAAGGAGGCGGACTATTCCTTATGTTAAGGTTCAATGGAGTAATCATACAGAACGAGAAGCGACTTGGGATTTGGAAGAAAATATCAAAGAGAAGTATCCCCATCTTTTTGAGGACCAAGGTAAGAGTTTAAGGGACTAAACTCCTTTTAAGGAGGGGAGGATGTAATACCCCTCACATAGTATTTATAATAAAAGCATATTAAGCTATAGTTTATAAAGATAATAAGTAAATATTGATTTAGCATTTTATCTATTTGCAGTTATGATCATAGATGCCTCAATAATTAGGAAGTAGATGAAGGGGTTTTTAAATAACTGAAGAAAATTTATGTAAAATCAGTTTCATAGTTAGTGGTCAGTTTACTTGTTTAAAATAATATGGTAGGCAGTGTATATGAACAGACAAAATACTCATACAAGGTTATTCAACAGACTCAATCACTAGGCAGTCAGAAAAACCTAATACTAGGGAAGAAGAAAGACAAAGGAAAGGGAAGGAAGTTGCAGATTAAGGTATGTTTTGGGTACAAAAATACTAAAACAGTTATATTTTATTATCTTTTTATTTAAATTCGGTACCTTTCCGATGACTTTCCGGCAGCATGATGGGTACCAACGGAAAGGTCTTGAAAAGATCTTTCCAATGGTTTTTGTAGCATCTCGTTTAGCCTTGTGGTTAGGAAGATATGAATTTTTGAAGTTAATTAAGAACCTGGTTTTTAACAGTTTGATAACCCAACTTTGGGTCACCGGAACTCCATATTCCGGCAACATTTTTGGTCGGTTCTTTGAGGGCTTTTGTAGTATGAAATGAGATGATTAATGTGGCATCAATGGCTTGGTTAGGTGCTTCCTGTGTTAAGAGAATTAAAGCCTCAAAATAGGATCGTTGACACTGGAAACCCAGAAATCTGGGTATTTCTGTGATGATTTCAAGAAATTTGGCTTTCGAAACTTAGGCATTTTGTATTCTTTTTAATCAAAACAAACTTTGGTGTTATAGTATGATATGAATACTTCATATTGGTGTTGATTTTATCACTGGAACTAATTCGGGTTGAAAGTTACAAAGGCTTGAAGTAAGCCAAATGATCATCAGATTCTGGAAATTCCAGAAAATGGAAAACTCTTTTTAAATTTGTTTTAAAATTTAATTTTAATTAATATGTGATAAATTCTGTTGTAAACTTCTTAAATATTGAATATGTGGTTTCTATTATATTTTTATAGCAAAAGTATGTATTTTTATATTTTATTAATTTATTTATTAAATTAGTAGATTTCATTAAAATAAAAAAAAAGTTATAAAAAAATTATAAAAATGATTTTTTTATGAGTGAAATTAGTGAAATCTCTTATCTAAAATTAAAATCCTTACTGATTTTATAATTTAAGTTTAATTCTCAACCTTATTGAAAATTTTGTTTAAACTCAAAAATATATATATAATAATAAAATATTACCTTCTTAATCGAAGATATTCCTACATTATAATAGAAGTCGCTACATACCCTAAATGCTTAGGATGGTCAATGGGAAGTCGCCTTGTAGAATATGTTTGCAAATTCAGTTCTGATTTTGTATGTGTTTCTTCAAATGTTAGGATACTAGAAGGCTTTTCAGAGTTGTTATTAAAAAGTGAAATTAACAAGATCAGGTAAGTGACTGATATCCCTTCGGTATTTTCATACCCTAAAATTAGCTTCAATGTGAATTTGTATATGAGATACGATATTTTGTCCTATGATTTATTAAAATTGGATTGAGCATGCAAACGTATATATATAAGTTTTATATATTGAATTTAGAATGTGGCTTATGCAAAGCATGATTTCTGTTTTCGAAATTTGTATATGACTTTATATAATATATGCATATATGTTTTCGTGAATATAATCATAAATATTTAGTATGAAACGAATGTGCTTTTGAGGTGTATGAGATATGCTTGAGAAAATTTGATATACTGTTTTATGAAATTCGGGTAATCTAAAAAAAATATATATATTTCTGTTTTGTCTCCTAGTATAGCTATGCTCTGACCCTGCCAATGGGGGTTAAATGTTGGTCGTGTCGACATGTATTCTGTGATTAGAGATTGATCTCCCAACCGTACCACCGGTTACAGAATAGTGGTGTTTGTGATATCTGTTCAGTACAGCCAATGGTTGCTTTTGATATATTTCTGACCCGTGCCACCGGGGTTAATTGTGGTTCCATTTCTGACCTATGCCACATGGGTTAAGTGTGGTCGTAGCATGTTACAGGAGACCATTAAAAATTCAAATATCTGTGATATATGTTTGCTCAGTATCTGAAAGTAAAAATTTTAGAATATATGATTCTGAATAAGATTACCCAATATTTTGCTTCGATAATTATATTAATGACATTTTGGTCTAAATGTTTTAAGCATGCTTAATCCGACTGAAGGGATGTTAGTTACTTGCTGAGTAGTTGGACTCACTCCTTCCTTCAATTTTTTTTCAAGTTGTGATTTGGTTAAACACGTGGGAAACTTTGGGGAGTGACGTTTCATAGACTACCGTGTGGTGTTAGATTTCTTCAGGATTTTTTTTAAAAATGTTACAAACCTTTTTGCTATCTTAATTTGTTTATTCAGGATTTTATCTCAATATGTTAACTTTGAGAATTATTATGTTTCATAAACATATTTGACTCATTTTAGTCAGTTGGTTAAGATATCTGTTATAAGCCTTGCATGCCTATAAGATTACCCCTTACAGGTATGCGGCGTCTGTCATGTCTCGGGTCTGGGGCGTGACAGAAACTGTGAAGAACTTTCAGCCCTTTTGACCTGTAAAAGTTGGCTTAAAGGCCAAGTTTAAGCCAAGAAAATGCCATCAAGGTTGGAATGTGACAACCAAGTTTTTGGATGATTGAAACGATGAATCACCTCTGGCCTATACCCCAAATCCAAAAGGAAGAATTGGAAATAGAGAAGAATAAATGTACTGATGAATCCAGTAATGAGTAATGTCTTAAAGTAAGCAATATGGGCATGTCTTTTGATGGTACATGCCTCATGCCGGCCACCTTCACCTCCTTATGGCACTCCATTTTCCTCTCTCTTTTTCAAATAAGAATCAACCAAAGATGATGCATGGAGAAAGTAGTTTCTTGACTTGTTGGATCACTCTGATTTCTTGTCTGCCTGTCTTATTCACATAGGAAATCAAAGGAATTGGAGATTACCCTTAAAGAGTTATTTATAAGGATCAAGATATGGGACATTTGGCCTAAACCCAGGAGGAATCAAACCAATTTCATTAATTCCTGGGGATCTGAACCTATGAACTTATAATCATCACTTTAGAAAATAAAAAATAATCTTACCACCAATCTAGAAACCCAAAAAAGGGCCCTCTTGAACTTGATTCAAAGTCAAACCAAAATCCTCTTTCATACTCAATTATACTATATGCGAATTGAATCATATCTTTTTCAATTTTGTTCACACATGGACAGCTAATTTTCATATACTAGGACACGGCTCGAAGTAAGTGCCAAGTCACATCAAGTTCATGATTTTTGAATTTAGGAAAACAAGCAGGGAAAAGGATTACTGCAGCAGGGTAGACATTAAAAGCTTTTAGAGCTTCTTGTTTAATTACTTACCAATATTCATAAGCTGAGTTGATCAGGCTCATAAATTTTTCAAAGACCCTTTTTTGTCTGTTTCTGAAGCTATTGTTTTTGGTGCAAAAGAGAGAAGAAGAACACAACATTAAACATCAAGAAGAGAACAGGAAAAGAAAGACCCAACTGGCCAGATTCCAACCCGGGGATCCAAATCCAGAAGCAAAAGCCCAGGTACCCATTTGGGCTGGAAGGGAAGTTTTAATTGGGGTTTGCAGATTGAGCTCTAGCAGAGGTGAAAATCCCTGAAATTTCTCGTCCTCCATTGCAGAAAATTCAGATTAAGTTCCTTCTTATCTTTAATGGTAGCCAGAATACTGCCTTGTCTGAAATGAAACAGCATTTGTCCCTGAGATGAAAGCTTGAAAATGGATCAAGAACTAATTTGATTATGACTCTTGGAACATCCTCTGCTAAGGAAATGGACCAGTATATGGTGACAACCATTGATACTGTTATTTCTTTAAATAACAGCTCTATCTCCCTCCCTTCATATCTTTAACTCAAGTTAACTTAATATCTAGAAAAATGGGATATATAGCTAAATCCAAGTAAATTCACAGTTTCATTAATTTGAGTAGAATTTGAACCTTTAGCCTGTAATCAATTGCAATGAAGGAGATGAAAATTTTGAGCTTATAACCATTGCTTTAAGAAATAAAAGAGTAACTTACCAAAACAATGCAAGCACTTCCCATCCAAGAACCAATGGTACAATAACAAAAATCCTTTCAATACTCCAAGATACAAGATTGAGATTATGGTTTCCTTCTTCTGTTTTGGTGAATGATTTATAGGTATAACAAGTGAAAACTTCTATCCTTTAGTGGTCCATGTGAGGATGTTTAGGACATAATTCATAATGATTTTCAACACTTTTCTCAATAAATTCATATGGATCTCTCCCTTTCCTTAGCTGCTCATGTACTTTTATTAAGCACCTCACAGTTCCATCCCACTTTATAATCAGTGGTTCTGCTTCCAATACCTTTTTCAATTGCTTTGCCAGATCAAACTCCTCTTCCTCAATTTCAAATCCTTCTACCATGACAGCCTTGAGATGCTCCAATTTCATAGACCTCCTGACCTTGATAGAAGACATCTTTATCTTTCCCGTGTTATAGCTCTTAGGATCGATCTGCAACATTAATCAGCTAGTCATGAAGATTTTGTAAGCAGTATCAGAAACTAATAGTACAAGATAAATAATATTTTGGGGCAATATTTCTGTTATGAGTTCCATCATCGCATCACAATTTGGTATAGTGCAGCGATTCAAGTTTTGCCTTGGAATTCCATGGCCAATATATGAAAAGTGAAGAAATTTTCACTAGGTAACATTATCTAGAAGGTCAGAAGCAAACTTTGCTAACATATATAAGTGATATTCATTCTAATATTTAACTGCTAATTATATGACAAAATTGCAAAAACTTACAGTGATGTAGAGCCTAGTTAATCGAGGACAGAGTTTGAGAAAGGAGATTAAGGCATTACTATTACATCTCTCCCGTGAATCATCAATCCACCACAAATCATTTAGATTGCAGAGGCCTTTGCCTAAAAGATATCGCTATGGTAAGATCAATTCCTGAGTAACAAAAAAACAGCAGACTAGTTAAACCTTGGTGCAATAATTTTGATCAAGGTTCTGGAAAGGATTACAGGATTCTGGAAAAAAAAATTATACTACTAGAACATACCTCAAAAACCCATCTACATAATGTCAGAGTTTTGACCCCTCTTATGCTTTGAAGGATGAATTTAAAGCCACGTACATTGATGCCACAGTAGCCAGGGCCTTGTCTAAAATCAAGCATGGCATCTTCCAGGTCCAAAGGTGAATAATAATTTGCAGGAGGGTAGGGGGAGTAGAGTGGATCTTCATTGCAATCATTCTGATATTCAAAAGACACAGCTCTTCCTCGACATTGGAATGGATTTAAACTGAACTTTGAATTGAAATGCATCCTGATAGACTCCAATTGCAAGCAATCTAAAAAAGTTAATTTTTGAAGCTCTGAATTACTCTCAAGTTGTATAGATTGTAATCCATTGCATTTTGCTATTGTCAGACTTTCAAGAGATGGGTTATTGGACAAGAGACAAGAAACCATCTCTGAAGAAACATGACTAACTGATACAAGATAAAGAGCTTTCAAGTTGAATGCAGTGGAAAGAGATGGTTGGTGGTAGTAGTAAATTCGCTGGTTTCGCCCCAAGGACAAGCTAAATTGCCTTTGAGATTCTTGTTTCCCTGCAGAGAAATCTAGATGAAGTATACCTGTAGGTGCAATGGCAACAAGGAGGACACTACCTTGATCAAAGTTATATTGCATCCCCCATTTGTTTCTTGGTTGAGGAAGTTGAGGAAAATCATTGAGAAAGTTCAAAACAGCAGTGACAGCTTCCTTTTTAGTCCCATCTTTCACTAAAGCCATCTTCCATAAGTTTTTCCATCGGGTCGAAAGTACACTAGTTTGGACAACAGACTCAAAAGGAAGAAAGGAAATGATCCTGCAAAGGATGTGATCAGGTAAAGAGCTGATAACATCAACCTTGTCACGTTCAAAATCTAACATCCTGTCTCCAAAAAAAGAGAAGAAGAAAGACTAATCTCAATTTCTGAGCACAGTTTCATTATGGTAAAGTCGTATCAAGACTAAAAACTCAAACAGAAACAAGAATAATAAGTTCTTACTTATCTCTGGTCTTCTTGTGTTTGATCTTTGCTTTAACTTTCTGAAGAGCCTGGATTAGTTTTAGTTGTTTAGTGAATCTTGTTAACAAACCACTTTGGTCTGATCCAGACATGGCTAGCAGCATGTCAAGCAGAATGGATGTTTGATTATGGGTTTATCTCCACGTTCTGGTTTGATGAAAGAAATTTATGAAACTACAGCCATTCAGGGTATTGACTTCCAGCTTTCTGTGTAGAAGTCCAAGAACTTGCACAGAAAAAACTCCCCTTTGAATTCTGGATCAAAGACAGAAATGAATTCCATACCAATCAAGCTCACTCTTAATTATACATCAGGACAATCTTTCTCTTTTTTCAAATTAAAACCACCCAAATTTTTTCAATCAATTTCAATAGTCTGTCCCAATTGATAGCATTTAGCAGTAATTCTCAATTCACCACAAAGGAAGGAAAATTTAAATATATTGGATAGTAATTTTCCAAAAATACGGTTGCCAATTTTAATTAGTAGCAAACTTCAGGGATGCCAATATAATTTACCGTTTTAAAGTGTTTCAACAATATCCAGCTAACTTCAAATGCAAGCATTTGACTTGGTATAACGTATAAGGAATGTTAGCAAAAATCTCAAACGTCAAATCCTTTCAATACAATGCATGCACTTCCCATCCAAGAACCAAAGGTACAATAACAAAAATCCTTTCAATCCTCAAAGATACAAAATTGAGATTATGGTTTCCTTCTTCTGTTTTGGTGAATGATTTACAGGTATAACAAGTGAAAACTTCTTCCCTTTAGTGGTCCATGTGAGGATGTTTAGGACATAATTCATTAAGATTTTCAACTCTTTGCTCAATATATTCATATGGATCTGTCCCTTTCTTTAGCTGCTTTTGTACTTTTGTTAGACGTCTCACAGTTCCATCCCACCTTATAATCAGTGGCTCTGCTTCCAATACCTCTCTCAACTGCTTTGCCAGACCAAACTCCTCTTCCTCATTGGCAAATCCTTCTAACTTGACAGCCTTGAGAAGCTTCAATTTCATAGACCTCGTGACCTTGATCGAAGACATCTTTATGTTTGCCATGTTATAGCTGTTAGGATCAATCTGCATCATTAATCAGCAAGTCATGAAGATTTTGAAGGAATATGATCATAAACTAATACCACATATCTGCTATGAGTTATATCATCACATCAAAATTTTGTATAGTGCAGCAATTCAAGTTTTGGTTCTTGAGATTATTTTATCTTATGACTGAATTCTGATCTTTCTTATGCCTAATTGTTAAAACTAGAAAGATAAGCATTTTAATAGTTCATAAGGTTGCTATAATTAGCCTATTAGGCCTGGAATTCCATGGCCAATATGTGAAAAGTTAGGAAACTTTCACTTCACGACATTATCTAGAAGTTCAGAAATAAACTTTACCAACATAGACAACTCATATTCTTTCTTAATATTTAACAGCTAATTGTATCATGAAAATGCAGAAACTTACAGTGATATACAGCCTGGTTAACTGAGGACAGAGTTTGAGAAAGGAGATTAAGGCATTACTATTATATCTCTCTGGTGAATTATCAATCCACCACAATTCTGTTAGCTTGCAAAAGCCTTCACCTAAAAGGTTTAGCTCTGGTAAGATCAATTCCTGAATAAGAACAGAAGACTAGTTAAGCCTTTGTGCAAAAATTTTGATCAAGGTTCTGGAAAGGATTACAGGATTTCTGAAAAAAAATTATACTACTAGAATATACCTCGAAAACCCATCTACGTAATGTCAGAGTTTTGACCCATCTTATGCTTTGAGGGATTAATTCAAAGCCAGGTATATTGATACCATAGTAGCCAGGGCACTGTCTAAAGTCAAGCATGGCGTCTTTCAGGTCCAAATGTGCAAAATCATTGGCAGGAGGATACCGGTAGTAGAGTGGATCTTCATCATAATATTTAAAAGACACAACTCTTCCTCGACATTGGAAGGACTTTAACCTAAACTGTAAATTGAAATGCATCCTGATAGACTCCAATTGCAAGCAATCTAAGACAGCTAATTTTGTAAGCTCTGAATTACTCTCGAGTTGTATAGATTGTAATCCATTGCATTTTGCTATTGTCAGACTTTCAAGAGATGGGATATTGGACGACAGACAAGAAACCATCTCTGAAGAAACATGACTAACTGATACAAGATAAAGAGCTTTCAAGTTGAATGCAGTGGAAAGAGATGGCTGGTGGTAGTCGTAAATTCGCTCGTTTCGCCCCAAGGACAAGCTAAATTGCCTTTGAGATTCTTGTTTCCCTGCAGAGAAATCTAGATGAAGAATACCAGCAGGTGCAAGGGCAACAAAGAGGACACTACCTTGATCAAAGTTATATTGAAACCCCCAGTTGTTTCTTGGTTGATGAAGTTGAGGAAAATCATTGAGAAAGTTCAAAACAGCAGTGACAGCTTCATCTTTAGTCCCATCTTTCAATAAAGCCATCTTCCATAAGTTTTTCCATCGGATGGAAAATAAACTAGTTTGGACGGCAGACTCAAAAGGGAGAAAGGAAATGATTCTGCAAAGGATTTCATTCGGTAAAGAGCTGATCACATCAACCTCGTTATGTTCAAAATCCAACCTCCTGTCTCAAAAAAAGAAAGTCTGATCTCAATTTCTGAGCACTTTCAACAAGACTAAAAAGTCAAACAGAAAGAAGAATTATGAGTTCTTACTCCTTGTCATCTTGATCAGTTTCCTTTTTGTCTCTGGTCATCTTGTGCTTGATCTTTGCTTTAACTTTCTGAAGAGGTTGAATTAGATTGAGTTGATCGGTGAATCTTTTTATAAAACCAGTTTGGCCTGATGGAGGCATGGCTTAGTAGCATATCAAGCAGAATCGGATGTTTGATTCTGGCATTATCTCCATGTTTTGGTTTGATGAAAGAAAATTATGAAACCATAATCATTTGGGGTATTGACTTTCAGCTTCCTATGTAAAAAGTCATAGAACTTGCACAGAAAAAACCTCCCCCTTCAAATTCTGGCTTAGAGACAAAATGGAATTCCATATCCCTCAAACTACTCTTAATTATGACACAAACCTTTTTTTTTTTCCAAATATTTTAATCAATTTCAATAATATGTCCAAATTGGTAACAGTTGGTAATGTTTTGGACAGAAACGTTGATGCCGGCAGTAATTCCCAATTCACTAAAAAGTAAGAAAAGCATATACTGTAGCCAATTTTAACTAGTAGCAATCTTCAGGGATGCCAAGATAATTTACCCTTTCAAAGTGCTCCAACAGTACGCAGCTAACGTCAAATGCAAGCAATGTGACTTGGTCTATGTTTGATTCTATGAAGTTTCCTAGTGGGAGGGTCAATGGAAGCCCAATTGTTCCGTTTGAGGGAAGCACCTGTCATGGTTGGCTGTCTATTTAGATATTCCGCAACTTTTAACTGTAGGTTGACAAAAACCTATCCAGAGCCTGTATTATTACTTTTAAATTGCAGCCAGGAAGCTGCAGTAATACCAGGCACAACCTGCTAGGCCTAGAGATCAAGTTCTTCTGTGTACATAAGAGCCTGTATTGCTACTTTCTAAAGCAGATGAATGAATGAATGAAAGCTTCGTAAACTTAATAGTTCCTCCATGATCAAATCATCCCCTTTTTTAATACATATGGAATTGGAGGATACACTTATTTATTATTTTTCCTCTTCAATAATATATAGTGAAATTATTGTTTCAGCTAAAATTCTAGATTTTTTTTTTTGTTCAATTAAGTGTCCTTTGAAAAGAAAAAATATTAAAAATAAATAATAGATACTAAGGAATAAAAATTAGACCTAAAACGACGTCGTATAACTGCTGCTCCCGATTCAAGTAACGAAAACCCTGTCTAGGGTTTTAGCCATCTGTGACTGTGAGAAGGGAAAGGAAAAAAATGGTATTATCAAACAAGAAGCTTAAGCAGAAGCTTAGAGCAGAACTGTTGGCAAAAAAAATGGCCGAACCCGACCCTGATATCAAAAACCCAGATTCAAATTCGGAGGCCCAGTCCCTGAAATCACTCCTAGACTCTGTAACTCGGAAACCCAGATTGTCGAAGCGAGAAAAAAGAAGACAAACCCTTTCTTTTTCAAAAGGGTCGGACAAGGAAACTGAGGAAAAGGGAGAGGATTTTGAAGAAGTAGAAGAAGAAGAAGAAAAGAAGAAAAAAAGGAAGAGGAAGAGAGAGGAGGACGTGAAGGAGGAGAAGGGAAGGAATAAGAAGCAGACAAAGAAAAAGAAGAAGAACAAGAAGAATAAGAAGGGGAAGAATGTAAGTGAAGAGCAAGGAGTTTTGCAGGTTGAGAATGGGACTGAAAGGTAATTTTCAAAATGCCCATCTGGTTAATTTGTTTTTTTTTTTTCATTTTTATTATATTTTTCATACCAATAAAAAGTTTGGTTATTGATGTATCAGTTTGCATTTTGAATAAAAAAAAAGGGGGTATTATAGGTTTTCTTAAGCTAAAGTTTGCTTCTTTATGCAAATTTAGTGTCATTTTAGATGCTAAGTTAATTGTGTCAGCATGTTACCGGTGTTGTATCTTTGTTATCATTTGTTTTCATTTGCAGTTGTAAAGATATTGGCATCTTTGTCGTAAATTAGTAAGCTGATAAGGGGGGAGGGGGAGGGGGAGGGGGGTGGGATTGACCCTGAATGGTGCTTTTAGACTCTGTTTACAGCACCCAAAATGTTCTGTAAGAGAGAACAGGTTTATCTTTTAACTTAGTTGATGATAGTTGTCTTTTTATCACGTATGAGATTCAAACTTGGAAAAGAACTTTTGTTTGGTTCACTTTTGGGTGATTTGGTGGTGAGATAAGTGTTTGTGTTTTCTTCTTTCTCCTTCTGCTTATAAATTGGGCTTTTTTTGTTTCTTATGTTGTACCATCTTTATGCAGCCAGGTGAGGGAGGATGCTGCCACAAAAGTATATGTTGGAGGCATTCCATATCGCTATACTGAGGATGATATTCGATATTACTTTGAAGGTTGTGGTACCATACTTGATGTTGATTGTATGAAGTTTCCAGACACTGGGAAGTTTAGAGGAATTGCAATTATTAGTTTCGAGGTAACTATCTCTGATGCTTGTTTGTATACACTTATGAATGCTATATTTGATTGGGGCTAGATCAATTACTAGATATCCTATCGACTTATGGGTATTATTATGACATGCTATTACTTTTGAAATACCAAAGGAGCTGAGGCTGAAGCGTTTAACACTGTCCTGCATGAAAAAGTTGGTTCTTTTCATTTCTTGTGAAAATGGAATTTTCATATTAAAGAACCAAAAAAAGAACTGATAAATATTTGAAACTACTGAAATCTTATTGTAGTTGCCTGAGTACTGATACTAAGCATAAGGATTGAATTGAGTTTTTGGACATTTTTTTCCTGTTGACTTCCTACAGACAGAAGCTGCAGGGAAAGAAGCCTTGGCTCTTGACAGAGCTGAAATGTGAGTAAATGTTATGATCTTCAGCCATATTTCTCATTATTTTTCATTGGTAAATCATCCTTAGAAAACTTCTGATGTGTTCCACAGGGGTGGAATGCAGCTAACAATTCAGCCCTATAAATCCACTCGAGCCAATAATAAAGTATCTGGTTTTTCCCCAAAAATGGTGGAGGGCTACAACAGAATATATGTTGGAAATTTGTCATGGGATATAACTGAGGATGATCTGAAGAAGCTTTTCTCAGATTGTGATGTATCATCTATACGCTTTGGCATGGACAAGGAAACAGGAGAATTCCGAGGCTATGCCCATGTGGATTTCTCCGATAGTGTCTCAGTAGCCATGGCATTAAAGTTAGACCAAGAAATTGTGTGTGGTAGACCTGTCAAGATAAGTTGTGCAGTTCCTAAGAATGGAGTAAAAAGTCAATCAAGATCTTGTCCCACAAGAACTGAAGTCCCTAAAAGTAATGAAGCACCTGCAGTTAAAGAAGCACCAGCAATTGAAGAAGCACCTGCAAGTAATGAAGCACCTACAGGTAATGAAGCACCTACAATGGGTAATAAAGCTGATAATGGTGGTTCTACTGTCAGCAGCGGTAAGTTGAGGCGAAGGACATGCTATGAGTGTGGACAGAAGGGCCATATTTCTTCTGCTTGCCCAAATAAGAAAACTGCAGATACAACCAATACAAACACAAATTGACCATTGATAGGAGGTTTTTTTCCCTATCTCCAAATTTTCAGCCATTTACATGTGATTCCTGTTATCCTGGCATAATCTAAAGTCTTATTCAATTGATTAGAAGATGAAAAGATTAATGAAAAGAGATAGTTATTTATGTCTTTCTCTACTTTGTTATGGATGCTGATTTGTAGACTTCCCTGAGGAATTCTTTCGGCCAAGGGAGACAGGTGAATTACTTGTGCTTTGAATCCTCTTCATTCTAAATGCATGAAAGAAAATGAACCAAAATAAAGACCACAGAAAACTCTTATTGTTTGCAGGCATAATCGATTATGATCAAAGCCCATATTCATTGTAACTTCCTTTGGAGTAGAATAGGTTTTTAGTGAATCAGATACCCGATGTAACTCTTTCTGTGGTATGAATGAAACCTGGAACTTTCAATCAAAGGGCATTCCATAGTCTGACAGAAAGACACAGTGACTATGAAGCAAGTAGTACTATTTACAGACAGAATAATGTAATAATCTGGCTTTTATTTACTACCTAATCTTCTTAATTTGCCTAGATATACATTCAGATTAGTGAAAATCTTAATCTGCAACGTTGAAGCCGAATGAAAACAAGGGCAGGCAGTGAATAGATGAAACATAAATAAATCCAGACAGGCAAAACAGCTAGTCACGGCATGGAGGTGGTGGCCATTGGCCATAGTGAATCTCAGATTCTCGGTACTGGAAACTCTTCTATTTGGAGCTTTCTGTGAGCTTCCACCATTGCAGTTCGCAAGTTCCAAACTTTAGTCAAATTGTCCCCATGTTTTCAGCATCATGGATTCACGGGACTGGCTTTGACTTCTACATGTTGAAAAACGGAAATTTTGTCCTGATTTCACTTTGGTCCGTGAGCTTCTGGTAATTGACAAATTCTGCAAGGAACGTGCTGGCATTTGGTCCTACAAACAGGATCAACCGTCTTTTGAAGTTGGCATAAAATAAATTATCCAAATTATCATCTGCATTACCCGTCTTGATCAATCAATGATCTTCAAAGATTACCTCCTCATTTTAATCAATGCAAATTGATCTTATATTAAGGGGGGGGAAAATGGTTTTCATGCATTATAAAAGGAAGGAAAACATCCTTGTAGGGTGATTGAAGAGCTGAATTTGATCTGCATATTTGAAAACTATAATCATTGTGAAGTGTGCCCCTTGCCCTCTTTCAGTGTGAAGGTTCTCTATAACCAAAAATTTAACATCATCGAAGTTATATCAACTCTTCATCTTTGCTGTAAATGATCAAACATTCTTGAAACTGGTATAATATACAGTTTCTTTCTGTTTGCTAGTAGTTGTCTGTACTAATTTTCCAGGCTCTTATAAATATGCAGACTCCCACTTTTTCTCTCAGCTGTTCCCTTTTCATTCAATGAAACCTATTCCTCTACCTTTACCTGCCCTGGAATTTCAAAATTTTTAGGCTTTACACAAGTCAAAACTCTTGAATGTTCAAATGTTTTAGGTTTATTAGCAAGTTTCTCTCCTTTTTTAACTACATTTGAGCTCGGTAAAAAGTTATCTTTATCTTCTTCATGGCAAGCTATGCAAGAGTAAGGATGGAGTTACCAATGCATAAGAGAAATCAAGATAGAGAAACTAGTCCTGAGAGAACCATGGTGTGGGTTGAAAGCAAATCAAACAAGGAGCGGAAAGTTTCTGTTGTTTACTACCTCTCACGCAATGGCCAACTTGAGCATCCTCATTTCATAGAAGTACCTCTTTCTTCACCCCAAGGACTCTTTCTCAAAGGTAACAAATGGAAATTTCTCTTGGAAATTGAGTACACTTTATCTGATTTTTAATTACTTTTTGTTGCAATTTGCTCTATTTCACAGATGTTACAAATAGACTAAACAGCCTCCGAGGTGAAGGCATGGCCAACAAGTATTCCTGGTCTTCGAAAAGGTACCATAGACAAGACTCTATTCTGTTCTTTTCACTGTGTTTCTTCAATGGAAATGACAGTTGATTCAACCGTGCTAATGTAACCATTCATTTCAGGAGCTATAAGAATGGATATGTATGGCAAGACTTATCCAAAAACGACTTCATATACCCTTCCCATGGCCGTGAATACATTCTCAAAGGATCACTACTCCTACAAACTTCTCTAAGCTTTCGATCCTTCGAAACAGTTTCTTCAACTTCATCAATCTCCAAAAATTCCTCTGAGACATACAGTTCAGGTGAAGATTCCAATGTTCCTGCGAAAATTAGAAGGAAACATCACTCATGGAGTGAATTCAAAGAGCTCGATGAACACAAAATCTACAAGGCCAGAACAAGCAGAGAATTTAGCAGCAAAGGCAAAAATGTGTCAACACAGACAGATGAGAATGCAAGGCAAAGAAGAGTTGGGGGTGAAGAAGCTGAAGAACATCAAAGGGAGAATGGACAGCAGGCTCCTCGACCATCTTCATATTCAAGTTCAGAAGTTCCGGAATGTCTGAACATCTCAGCAGATATTAGAGATCAAAGTGTTGAAAATGATCGCCCCAGCGGGAGGATCAAGGCATCTGCAGTCCTAATGCAGTTGATTGCCTGTGGATCAAGAACAGCCAAGGACTGTGGAGGCAACGCAAATAAAGGAATGAACATGCTGTTTCATGGATGAGGAGAAATACAAAAAGATCAATGTACAATGGAAATAGTCAAATGCCAAGGTGCCATGGTCAAAAATCTTTGACAGATTCATGAAGATGGGGAAAAATATGTACTCATAGTATATGTATTTCAATATTAAGCTTAAACTTTGAAGTAAACATAAAAACCTAAGAATAGAACTAAGATTGTGACTATGCTCTTGATCATATTGGGGTGATTATATTCTAGCAATATCAATGAAACAGAAAGAATAGCATTTGGGCTTCAAGAAATACAGGACTTGGGTTGCTTAGCCAATGAGCCTAGGCCGAAGAAGGTCAGTATCACTTAATGGAGTAGGGCCAAGCCTGACTCCAACCCTTTTAACTGGTCATACGGTTGATGTTCACATTGGTTGTTGTTGATGTCAGCTGCCTGCTGGATGGCCAAATCAACTGTCTCAGCAATCCTTCTTAACAAAAAACCATTTTAATATTCAAATCTGGCAGACTAAGGACCATTTGTAGGAATTAAATGGCATGAAGTTTTCTTGAAGATAGCATTTACTGAGATAATAGAAAGTTGTAAATTTCATAGTATTCATCAAATTGGAATTTGAAGAAAGAAAGTGACCATAATCATAAACATATAATAAAAAAAATAAGAACATTAAAAAACAAAAAAAAATCTTAAAAACATAGTAGTGTTAATCATAAAATCTCTTAATGATCGAATATTTTGTGATAAAATTTCTTATTTATCATTATCAATTATGGAAAATAAACTAATACATTACGTAACATACCATTTATATAAAAAATAACAAAAATAAGTACTAATCAAAAACTTTTAAATTGTACAAGGAAAAAAGAAGAAAAATCAAAGAAAGAAATTCACCATGACCAAAAAAGGGCCATAAACCTGTCCCACTCTTTCTTCTTCTACATTGCCTTACCTTTAACAACCAAAAGAATCATCTTATATCACTTGCCCAATGCCTACATAGTCGTAGGACTATAGTCTTTGGTTTTCGTTTTCCTTCTCGAAGCCTTGTTTTTTTTTTTTTTTGTTCTTCACCATCCCTTCATTCGGCCACTTATCATTGCATGCGTTAAAAACCCAAAACAAACCAATATAAAAAGGCCAAACTCAATCTCTTTCCTGAGATTCCTTTTGATCTTTGTTGTTAGGCTCTTTCAAGTGCTTAACTCATCTAGGCGGGTTGTGTTGCATAGTTGGGTATCTTTCAATGGGACCCATTAGAGGGTTCAAGAGGAGAAAGAAAGCAGCAGACAAGAAGGTGGTTGACCAGAATGTCTTGCCTTCTTCTGCTGATGTTGCTTCTTCTTTGGGGTCTCAACCGCAGCCTTTGGATTGGTGGGATGAGTTCTCCAAGAGGATTTCAGGTATTATAATAACATTCTTGTTTCTCTACAGCTCTCAATGTTTGAAGGCATTTGATTTTGTTATTTTCAGTTTTTATACATTGCGTTTCCCGCTGCTTGAACTTTTATGTTATGGTGTTTATGAAGGCAGTTATTGGCTTTTTGCTTAATGTTTAATGAAATTTCATGACTTGGGTCCATTTGGGTTTCGGTTAATTTGGTTGAATTTACATAATATGGCTGGTGTGGTGTGAGATAGAGCATTGCTGGTCTACATTCTTTGCAAGTTGCGAGCTTTAAGTTATATGTATTTGGTCTTTTGCTTTTAGCATTGCTGGGAATTTGGTTATTCTTTATATTGATACTACTTCCTTGATGTGTGTCCTATGCAGTGTTCCAAGAGGCAATTGCTAGGTTTTTGCTTTAAACTGTTTCTGATAAAAATTCAGATTCAGGACATTGGTTAAGAATACAGCTTTATTCAGTAGATTTATGTTTTAAGATCATTTGGATATAATGCACTTAGTAAATTTTACTTAGCAACTTAGTATTAATATTAGGCTTTTGTTGATTCTATTCATCAATGGTGATCATGAAAGGCATTGTTTTTTCCAAGGGCATCAGGACATGAGTCAGATCCACGCTTTCATAGTTATCAGGATAGAATCCTGTTTCAATCTTTTCTTTTTCTCTGGGCTAGGTAAAAGTTGAAGTCTGAACCTAACATTTTCCTGAATTTTGATATGTGCATCTCAAAAGGTTAAGAAATGGGTCTCCCAAGCTATGTTTTAAACTATTACTCCCTTCTGTGGAAAGAATTTCGAGACATTTCTTGATTACCTTTTTTTTTTTTTTGGAGTTGCAGACATAAGTTATAGGTGTTGCTTGAGTGTACACTGTCTCTTTATTGACTTGCAATCAGATGAGCAATAGCCCATGGTCAAATCATTTTCTTATTGCAAAACATTTTGTCAGTTTCATTGAGACTTGGTTTTGTTTGTGTGAAGTAGTATATTAAGTGTTCTATGAAGAAGGAATGACATTACACACATTGAGAGCATCATAAAACTAGGGAAATTACAGAAGCATAGACAGAGTGGTCTTTAGAAGTCATAATGACAAGCAATTTACTTTAGAACATTCTCTTACACAGAGCTTAAAAGCCAAGGACAGCTAGAGAGTTGCGCAAATTGTTTTGCCATGAGTAGTTTGGCTTTTCAGAGTAGGATTAACCTGATAATTGCTCAAATTTTTCCGAAATGAATGGTTTTTCTGTGTTGTTAGAAGCAATTCTTATGTCTGCTCTACTTTAAAGTCACATCTACCATATAATATTTCTTTGTTGAAGGAACCATGACTGCTTGTATTGATTGCTTATGCCTTAGTGACGCTGATGGTAGGTGTATAAAGTATAGGTGTTTCTTTTTCTCTCTTGGACTAGCGCACAAGATTTTCAGTCCATTCAGAGAACTTGAGGTTAAAGTATCATTTTGACTTCTCAATTTGATTTTTGAAGAAATAATTTTTAGAAGAAAACGCGTTGGGTCCTTTCTTTTCCTTTAAAGATATTTCATTCTTCTTACCTTCACTTTCACAAACTGAAACCAGAACATAAAAACATGGATTAGAATCCTCTTTGGTAGTCTTTAATAGGATTTTTGCCCATCCCAGCTGGTTCCTACATGTTTCAGCAAAGGTTGCTTGCTTTGATCTTACCTGATCATGTAAATTGTGCTCAGGGCTTGACCATGAATACCAAAATCCATATTTCCATATAAGTGGTACTTTTGCACTTACGCAATGCCAGCAAATGTGTTGTGCGATGATTTAGTTGCCATAAATTCTCTTAATGACTAATGTGTTCAGCTAAGCAGAATGACTATTGCGTTCTCTCTGTTGTTAATGAAAAGAAAGCTTGAGGATATATTGCCTGTAAATTGGTAAGAACATACTGAATTATCTGACTAGTTTCAGCATGTAGGGTGAAAACGAAAAAGATCTTTGCACTTTGATCTTGTTTTGAAAATTTTCTTTTGGGGCATTTCATTTGAGATTACAAGTGCAATGTCATTGGTAGGAGATTGAGGTGTAACAGTGAGCATTATGATGATTGAGTAACAGATTATAAAACAGAAATGTTGAGGCTGCTATCTGGTTAGCAATTGATTTTCAGTGGTTTAAGCTAATGATCTTACATAAATATTTAGATCCATGAAATAGGTTTTTCTACTTTACCAAAGCAAAAGTTTTCTTTTTCTTTTATAAAAGAAATAACGTTGTTTTCAAATGTCACTTTTTAGGTACCTTATCTCAATCAAAGGATTCCAAAAGCTTTGAATCAGTTTTCAGAATTTCAAGAAAGACATTCGACTACATCTGTTCTCTAGTGAAGGAAGATATGATGGCTAGGCAATCAAGCTTCACTGATTTAAATGGCAAGCCTTTGTCTCTAAATGATCAAGTAGCCGTTGCTCTTAGAAGGCTTAGTTCTGGTGAATCATTATCAATCATTGGTGATACTTTTGGGATGAATCAATCAACTGTTTCCCAGATAACCTGGCGGTTTGTGGAAGCAATGGAGGAAAGAGGTCTTCATCATCTGAGTTGGCCTTCAACTGAGGCAGAGATGGAACAAATAAAGTCTAAGTTTGAGAAAATCCGGGGCCTTCCTAATTGCTGTGGTGCAATTGACATCACACATGTTGTCATGACTCTGCCTACAATGGACCCATCAAATAATGTCTGGTTTGACCGGGAGAAGAACTACAGCATGATTTTGCAGGCGGTTGTGGACCCAGAAATGAGATTTCGTGATGTGATTGCTGGGTGGCCAGGAAGTTTAAGTGATGCCATTGTCCTCAGGAGCTCAGGTTTCTTCAGACTTTCTGAAGAAGGAAAGAGGCTAAATGGAAAGAAGCTAAACATTTCAGAAGGAGCAGATATAAGAGAATATATAATAGGGGATGCAGGTTTTCCCCTACTGCCATGGCTTTTTACTCCTTATCAAGGGAAAGGCCTCTCAGATCTTCAAGTTGAGTTTAATAAACGACATGCTGCAACCAGAATGGTAGCACAGATGGCTCTGGCGAGGCTCAAGGAGATGTGGAGAATAATTCATGGGGTGATGTGGATGCCTGATAAAAATAGGTTGCCAAGAATCGTTCTTGTTTGCTGCTTGTTGCACAATATTCTTATCGATCTGGAGGATGAGGTGCTAGATGATATGTCTTTGTCCCATCACCATGACACTGGTTATCGCCGACAAAATTGTGAATCTCTTGACAAGTCTGCCTTGATTATGAGAGATAAACTGTCTCTCTACTTAACGGGAAAATTGCCACCTTAAAAGTATTCTTCAGTTATCTCTCTGGCCGGCATAGTAATCTTTGATTCTTATACATGTAAAAACTGAATCTCCCTGGTACTTGTAATGCTCGTCGTAGTTATCTAGCTTGACAGCAAATGAAGCGAGTCCTGCATTATAAGTTTCCTTTCATTTACCTCTGTTAGTCGAACTGGAAAGTAGTATTCGAGCAGCTCATCTGTTTTTCAGTTTTGACAGTATAACATGTAGTCTATATTATCTGATATTCTTCAAAATGAGCAGGCATGGGTTCTTACTTCAAGCAACCCTGAATATCTGGAAGCAGAAATTGAATTGCATCATGTGGAATATAGGATGATTTTGAGGAGTGTTAACATGTTTGATTGTTTAGCATCTTTGCTTCCCCCTCCCCTTTGAATCTGTTGTGACCAAAAGAAGTCTAAACAAAGCAATGTTTCCTACAAGAGTTTACCTAGGTATCATATTAATAAGAACATAGCAAAAGTGCACCATTGAAAGACTTGAGCTTTGAGTTTAAGTAATAAGAACATGTCACAATTACAACATAACTTCTCCCAACCACTTAGGGTGGCATGAAAATGATATAAAATAAACAAAAAGATGCTTAAAAATTTATTTTCCAAAAGTTGTTTTCCATATTTTACTGGTATCAACACCAATTACAATTTACAAGCATAATCCCAAAATTCATAATTAAATTTTTTTTTTTTTTAATTTAGTGAGTTTAACAATTGCACCTCCATCTATAAAAGGAAAAAGTAAGAAAAATAAGGAAAATTCTATGGATGACATGGCAGCAACAGATGCCAAGTGCATCAAACGGCATGGAAACAAACCGCAGAAGAGCCCAACCCCGTCAAAAACCCCAAATCTCATCTTTTTGATCCAAAAACCTTAAAACACAGCAAAAGGCGCATCTAGGATAAGAATTTCATGGCAAATTTTGATGCCAAAGCTCTCCTCAAAGACAAGAAGTTCTGGTTTGCTTCTTTCCTCATTGCTTGGGCTTCTGCTCTCCAGGTAAATTTTAAAAAAAAACTCATCTTTTCATGCAAAGTCGCCCTTTTTTATAGGTTTTTAATTTCTTAATTGCATTGGAATTTCTGGGTTTTGGGTTTTTCTTTTCTATATTTGTTTTAACTTTTTGAATTGTTCTTATGTTGTTTGAAGGGGCATATGATGTGGATGCAAAGGCAGGACTCTTTCAAGCAAAAATTTGGTACACTAAACCAATCCAATGATCATGAACAAGAAAACTTGTCCCAAAGTTGAGCCTGTTTCTTTTAATCAAGAATCAACAAAATGGGGTTTTTTTTTTTTTCTTTTAAGTAGAGAGAATATGACGTTCAAGAAGATTTGGTGGGCATATTCAAATCTGTCTGTAAAGTAGCAATTTCGTTTTCTACATGTCATACCACTTGTACTGTGAAATTTGAATATCTGAATTCTGCAAATGATTTTGCCCGATTTCTATGAATTGATTGGTATGTTTGTAAGTGCTGCTTTGTTTATGTGACTAGGGGAGCAATGTAGGATTCTTAGATGCCAATGTTTATGTGATGAGGTAATTAAGATTCTCCAGCTAGAACTTGGAATAGGAACACGTGTGTTTGTTTGTAAAGAGTATGTGCGATAATCTGAAATAAGATCGATTAGTACATGTGTAATGGATTGTAGGTTGCAGGTGTGTTTGTACCATTTTGTGTTAATAATGTGTTATAGACAGATTCTATTCACATCACAATGATGTTGAATGTTGATTGATGGTATAAGTTTTGGAACTGGTTCGAACATGTAGATGAGGCATGCCTGATTCAATGCTTGGCAGCTAATTATGTAAGTATTGTCAACTGGTTCAGATTTTCTTCTTGACAAAAACGTGAAGTCATGAATGATATCTAAAGGACAACGGATGATGATATCCGTGGACATTCTTATCTAGTTACCTTTGCTGATCTGGTGGCCTCCTGGTTCCTATGCCACGTGCGTCTGAATGTTGTGGCACCAGTACAAAGCAGTGCTTAGGAGTTGTATGAAATCAGAGTGGTAAGGTCAGAATCTAGTGCTGAATCCTAAAAGAGAGAGGAAAAATGGTTTGGCACTTTACGTAAATATGTTTCGAGCATTGGTTGCGTGCTACTAATTAGAGCTGTAGCAGTGACATAAGTGCCAGAATGGATGTCTACTTTTCCTTCTAGATTGCATGATGAGTGCTTTTGCTTACTTCTGTACTGATATGTGATTTTCAATCTTTCGGTGGAGATTATCTCAGGGTTTATTGTTGTTGTGCTGATGTGATTCTTGAGATTTAAAAATGAAAACTGCTCTGAAATTCCTTGGGGCATAATTTAACATGAATTATTCAAAATGAATGTCTTTCACAGTTTTCGGTTGGGGCAGCACTCAACAGTATCTGGAAATCATGAAACTATTGCATTTTTAACTAGCTAAATGACATGTTCTTTCCCTGTTTCGTAGCAGAGCAATTTTCAGGATGCCCTCTTTCCACCAAAGTCACTTCCTCATCCCTATTACTGCTTAACATCATATTCGGAGGAGTTAAAAGTACGGAGGCGTGCATACCCCATGACCAGATAGGGAGGATGGTGTACCTTGGTGACGAGATAAAGGCTTATTTAGCTATTGCTTTTGGACCTTAAGCATGCCGCTTACGTTTTCAGCAGCAGTCGCGAAAGAAAAAGTCATTTTATGTTAAATAAAGTCTAGTCTTAAAGCTTGGCAGTTTCAGCCTAAATCTTGATACATCCAAAGGAAAACTGGTAACAGGCTAAAGCTTCACGTTCGATCATGTTGTTCTTTGCCAAAACCTTAGGCATGAAGGATACTGATGTGTTAAATATCTTGATTGACAAAACATTGCCTAGTTCTATCCTAATTAACCTAAAACGCCATTAGAATTAGGAAAGCGACCAAAACCCTCCCTTTTCTCTTTTCAAATGTCATAATCCATTGAGTCAAAGATGATTAAGCATTTGCAGGTCAGAAGAAAGCAGGGGGTACCGTTGAATAGAGTTAAGAAGTTATTGCCATGACTACAGACGTAGTACTAGATTCAATGATCCAATGTGGCGGTTGCCTAAACAATCTGCCATATTAGCAAACTGTTCTACACCTAACAGGACACTCCAAAGGCAACCTTTTTCGTGTTCCACTTTTTGACAGTGGGACTTTCTTGTTCACTGGTTTTGGGAGGAGCACAGGTGCCAGATGAACTTGGAAGTGGGAAACCAAAACCAGACTTTCACATAACTTTTGTACATTCAGCCCTTGGAAACGTGCAGCTGAATTCGCTACAATTCCATGGAATCCATTCATGGTCTGCTTTAAATCTTTATTAAGTCACAGTATTTGACACTTCAATTTTTGGGACCGTTAGAAACTATTAAATCCCGCATGAAACCATAGAAAAGAAGGGGTAAAAAGGGTGTTGATTGGTTGTTCATAACCAGTGGAAAAAGTCAAGTAGACAGGTGGGATGAAGGGAAGTAACAATGTGTAAGTTAGCCATTTATGAACACATTGGATATTAGGTAAGAATTACATCAAAATATTGATTAGATTTTCCAAACTTTTGAAATCGTCCTGTAATTCTCCATCAAGAACTCCCCCTTGGCTTGCAGAAAAGTTGGATCTGGTCTCATGAACATGGTCACATCTTGAACTCAAAAACATATCTTTCCTTTTTAGGCTGCTGAGCCTGATACTAGCTTGGTAGGTTAAAACTGCCTATCCAATGGGGCAAGAAAATGGACCCAGAATTTGACTTGTGAGCAGCACATTTACAGGCTCCCACAAAAGTTCGAACTTCAAGAGTCAATATTACCTAGTCATATAGTTTTAAGTATGTGATGAAATCACCAACTCTCATCAATGGCGAAAAAACCTACTAATTAGGAAACTAATAATCTATTAAAACTGTCATGATCAAAGTCAGTACACCACCAATATGAAGAACACTGCAACTAGCACCGTCCATGTTTACCACTGATGTTGAACTCATTACTGACTTTAAACCCTCTCCTTTGACTTCTCCATGTTTATCATTTCTTTAATTATACTCAAGTCTCCCTCTCCCATTCAACTCACCTTTTTATTAATAGCAATTCTACTAAGTATAAGGTTTCGTATTTGTTAACCTAACTTGCCACACTGCCCACTAGTTTAGTTTTGCATGCTTACGTTTTCTCTTTGTATATATCATAATTTCAAAGAAAACTTCTGCAGGGTCATCGACAACGATATGTATAGGATTATACAGGCAAGAAATCAGCCGTGTTTACAGGTTCCACGGCGGCGGCTGCAACATCGGCTATACTTTCATTACCATAGTTTCCTCGCTCATACGTCACTACTTTCTTTTTTTCTTTTAATTTTAAGAGAAGTAAGAATTCAAATCATGCATTTATTGTTAAATCAAATGTTCACATAGCAAACATCACTAATTACTCAAGCAAGAAATCAGCCTTGTTTACAACTTCCATTGTGGCTGCTACGTCGGTTATACTTTCATTGTCATCTCTAGAAAGTTTTGTTGTTCGAACGTCACGATATTTTATCATCAAATCAAATGTTCGAATGTTAAATATTGAAGTAAAAAAAAACATTTTAATGTATATGCTCTTTGTTGTAGATAGGTGAACACAATAAATTAAAATTTTTTAGAGAATATTATTTCGGATTTTGACTTTTTTGTTAACTTTGTTAGATATAGAAATAATTTTTATTTTTTGGACAATTTATTTAAGGATACACGTTTTCCTTTGGAAAAGATAAGCATGCACGTGTAATTAATATCTCATATGATTTTCTGCCTAAAAATATGAAGTTCATATTGGGATGTTTAGTTAGCTAAGTAGTGTTTTTCTTGTGAACTTGAGATTCTTATGTTCACATTAAATTATGTGACCTTTTAATCAGTCAAATGATCCACGTAGCTTCTTAAGTCACTCCAAAATTAAATCTTAAATATGAATAATTCAAGCTCATCATGATAGTATTTTGAAAGAAGAAAAGAAAAAAAGAAATTTTTCTGACTACAACAATTCCATCAAAAACTCGATAGAGTTCCGTCAGTAATGATCAATGCGATTATTCGTCGGAAATTTTTGACAAATTATTTCTGATGAAAATCATTCCGTCGAAATGGTTAGTTTTTTTTTTTTTTTAAGTTCTAAATTCTTCCTAGACACATTTAAAACAAAAGGGTAGAAATATTTCATCAAGTCATATTTCCTTCACAATATTTTTTTTTTCAAGGCACCAATCTGATCAGCAAAGTACACATTTAAATTTCTAGATTAATTAAATGTGAAATCAGATTTTTGTGTATTTCTTTGGTGGCTGCACGTGGAAGAGAATATGTCCAGATGAAGCTGGCACATTTGGTCTACTACTAGGGGAATTTCAACGCACAAAAACCCTTACAATCTTATGCGTGTAGAGACCATTCAGCAAATATTTCTTCTCACCAAACCCTTCCTTTCCACATTCTTATAGAAATTAGAATTTTAACCTTTGAACATTCTTTTCCAATATTCCCAGTATGATCAAAAACAATTAATTCTTGCTTGTTCTAGATTTTTACTATTACGCATAGAAAGAAAACAAAAAAAAAAGAGGTAATCTCTATTCTAGAAGAAGAATACCTTTTTCGGCTTCTTGGCTATAAGAAAATTCGATTTCAATGAAGTTTTTTTATTGAAATTAAAATATCTCTTTAACCTCATAAAGGGTTTTTTGTTTTTCCCGAGAAACAAACAACTTGGTAGGAGAAAAATTTTGTATATGGAAATGATGTTGAGTGAATTAGGGTTTGCTTAATGTGCCCTAATAACTCTATGATAAATTGTAAATTAATTATGATGGTGATAGTGAAAATGATTCAACCTTTCAAGCTTATTGATCAAGTTGTTTTTAACTAAAGTCGCCAATAAAGTCAATGACTATTGATTATTTCATTTTTGTGTTTATCTTATGAGGAAAGTAAGCTTGCCAGTGAAAACAATATGAGCAGTCACCTTCAGCTTTCCCTTAACAAGAAACTAGAAATTTTGTTCGTACAATTACTAAAGGATGTTGACTGTCATATAGAAATTTCAAGCTCACTTGGAGGGCAATCAATCGCAAAATTTCTAAGTATATACGTGAGCACGGTTTAAAATTAAACTCACTCGATTATTAAATATATCTGTGTGTCGTGTTAAATGTAGACGCGTATCTTATTTTACACCTTGAAAAATCTCGATGATGAGAAGATAATAACAAGAGAGTAAATCATGACTTCCATGGTTAGCAAGCAGGGATAAAGACTTATGAAGTAGGTATTGAACTGAAGTTACACGGCATTGAGATTTTTGAAATTAAACCCCCTAGGGGGTATTTTCTAGAACGATGCCCTCTTATAGGGAAAAAAAATTGTCTGAATTTTATATTAATGCAGTGTTTCTAGCCACTTCAAGAAGTCATTTTAATGCGACATTGTCCATGACTATTGTTAATATGTTTTTCCAGGAAAGGATGGGTAATCTAGAACCAACAAATTGCATTTGAGAAATTAAAAAAGTTTCTATCCTCACATCACCTGCTATGAAATTTCAATTTTCCTAGAAAATTTAATTAATTTATTTCTTGTTCTCCACATATTCCTTTTACATTCCTAGGTGCAAATCCTTTAGATAAGATTTTATTTTATAATACGAGACATAACTCTGAAGCTCTTATATTTGATGATAAATTAAATGAATAATTAAAGAAGTGTAAAATGTGAATAATACCATTGAGAGATTGATTTATTCAGTAAATTTATCAATTTCAATAAAAAATGGTTTTGGATCGATGTTAATTTAAAATTCATAATCTTTGTTGTAATCATCCGGGTCAAAGTATTATTGACCTAATAATTTTTCGAATTTAAATCACGTAATTCTCAAAAATTTAAATTCAAATTGCTAATAATAATTAATTTAGACACTTATATATACTTTAACAATCACATTCATATCCGATATCAGACGTGATATCAAACTTGCAAATCAAGATAACACTAATCTCATCTTCATTTGAACGATTAAATAATTAAATAATCTATTTAACCTAAATTTCTCACACCCAGAAAAGAAAGGTGAACTAGCATAGATTCAATTTAATTTTTAAGTAATTTCATGTTCAAATATCATGTAATTTAAATCGAATTTTCCCTAATATTATGAGAAAGAATATAATTAATATAAAAATAAAATAAAATAAAAAAATCTCTGTAGTTGCCGGTCTAGAAGCCATGAGACTCATGCATAGTCAATACCCCGCAACTTACACAGTCGAAATTTGAAAAAGCCCATTAATCTCGTCGGCATATGCGTTGAACATATTACTGACTTCAAAACTTTCCTTTGACTTCCCAATTGATGATTTTTTCTTATATATGCTGCACATTTCCTATATGAAATTCCAAGATTTTGTACTTAATTGGATGGAATCACCCGACTCTCATTTTTTTATATATCAAGAGAAAAGAAGATCGTACAAATCTTTGAATCAAATACTCAAATATCACAAGTCATAATTCAAAATATATGAATAATTTAAATAAAAATATTAGATTTGAATTGATCCTTTATATGACCTCTTGCCTTACCTAATTAATTAAATCTAGTTATTTACTTAAATACTGTGATTACGGGACTTTTTTCGGTATTGTTTGTTATGCCCCCAAGATATTTAAGTCGTTGAATACCAACACAAGCTAACTAGCTAATTTCTATTGGTAATATTAATAATATATGTAGCTAGTTAGATAGCGGCCTTTGTTTATCTCTTATTATTATTAATTTTTTATGACTTTTTAAGTTATATTTTTGGCTAGCCTACTTAAACAAACAAGAGGTGTACTCACCTACTCTAAAGAAAAATATTTAGATTCATAAGTGACCTATATAATAATAAATTTGCTCATAATGTTCCTAAAAGTCTAATTTCGTTAATTATACTATAGGTTAATATGCGTTGGTAACTAATTAATTGCTTTTGGTCAATGGTTATTTATATAAAGAATTTCAAAAAGAATTTATTCAAGAGAAGAGAGATTTAAATTTTTGCCCTTTAGGTATAAAATCATATATCAATCATTGAATCAAATACTTGAATATGAAAAAATTTAGAGTATTATATAGCACGAGATAGTAAAACTTTAAACTATTAGGTGGAATGGCCCAGCCGTCCAAAATTAATAAATTTAATCCTTGAAAATGGAGTAACAAATTAATCTAAAAATTCTTTCAAAAGTAAATGGTCAATAAAGGATGGAAAATGACCGAAAAAGGGTCCACTAATTAATCGACTTGCATACTTGACCAAAAAAAGGCTTAACAAGTTTACTCAAGATCTTGCTCATTGGGGTCTCCTTGTTAGGGAAATTTCGAACCGAAACACTTGAAAAATTTGTGTTAACATCAAGTTCAATGAACTACTTTGGGGAAACAATTTGTTCTCCTTTGTATCCTGTCAGTCATTCACGGCAATACGGGTCCTCAACGTGTGGAAAGTTTGTACACAATAAGTCAAGGATTTGTCTACTTTTCTCCGACCCCAAAATTACTTGCAAATTTTTCTTTCTTGTGAACCACTAAGTAATTGTTGATTGGACCACATCACTTGCAGTCTATTTTAACTAATTAGGAAGTTTCATAGAAAGGGGGAGGTTGGGAGAATTATGGGTAGATAATTATTCAATCTTTCGACGTATAATTAAGGTTAATTTCAATGAGAAATTTTTTATAAATTTCGTGTGAAGAGATGAACGACTTACCAATTAAGTCTACTATTTTTTTAATATTGTATCGTTACATTAATATACAATGGTGGTTCTAGTGAGAACTATTTTAAATTTTATGTAAATTTTGGGATTTAACTTAATTAATTAAGCACAATAAAGATGACCTTTGTAGTAATGGAATAGGTGGCCAAAATGGTCCAGAATTAATTAGAATTTTTGTGGGAAATGGCATCATATAGGTAATATATATGATTCTAGATGGCTATATGCACATTGTTTCTTGGAACCCATAGATTATAGATTAAGTCAAAAATTGGCATCTTTAAATTATTAGTAACTACTAAGAACAGAATTAATATATAACTTAATTCTTTCATTATATATAATAAATGCACCTAAAAGAGAATGTTTCTAAGTGTTACAATCAAAAACAATAAATAAAAAAACTTAAAAGATTATATAGATATGGGTAATTGGGTAATGGCATTGGCAGCACTTTTTCTTTTTTTTTGGATATTTAGATTTCATCTATCACTTCTTATATGAAAGTTGCTATACCTAATTAAAGAAAGAAAAAATTACAATTTTTTTTTATTTTGAGGAAAGGGGATTAATGCATGCACCTATTATTACACCAAATACAATTAATTAATATAAAAAATTATGATTTAAGTCAATAGTTTATATTATTATTTTCTTTAGTATCAATATGTTCAAGAATATATTTAGACATTTCTGTCACCGTTATGCATATCATTTTAATAACTGTTTATGCCCTCGATACAACACTCTAATGATTAAAATTAATTAAGATTTTAATTTAAAAATTCTAGATTGGGGTGTTTAGATTATATTTCCGATCCAGACGTGTAAGAGATTCAATTTTTTGTTAGAGCAACTCAATCTTCATATGTAAAAAAATAAATAAAAATAATTAAAAATAATTGCTATTCATATAAAATTGCAAATTGAGCAATTTGAGTACACAATTTCTATTGTACTACACTAAACGAGTGACAAGCAAGCAAAGGAAGATAAAGTCTTGGTTTGCCAGCCAATGGCTTAATTAGGCCTGGTTACCTTGATTAGCAATAAGCTTTGTTCTTTCACTATACCTACAAGTTATCTCTCTAATCTCACTTAATCAAATTATTGTGATTAAGACCACATGGTATATATCGATTTGTGAAGTAAGTGCTGATGATAATACAATCAATTAATTAAACTCCCCATGCCAGTAGAAAGTCAACAACAAATTCTTTACTCGTTTTATGTTATCTTATGAGCAAAATAAGCCAACCCTTACTTATTATATTTACTCAAACATGGAATGACCATTAGTTGCATGCTAACAAGAGTCATTTTCTAATTCTTTGAAAAACCCAACCGCATATTATTTAATTATAAAATTGATATGCGATTGTACATATAAATAATATTAATTTCACAAATTGTTTTGTGTATATTAACATTGTATACATCCATAATTTAGGTACTATCCATATCGTTAAAAACAAGAACAAGCAAGGGCGGAGTTAAGGTGGTGGTCGGAAGCGCAAGTCACTTCCGCTTAGTTTTTATTATTATTATTATTATCGTTGTTGTTTTATATAAAAATTAATATTATATAAATTCATGATCATATATAATTATCTTTTAATCATTTTTTATATAAAATTTTAAATTCATCATTGAAAACGAAAGAATACTACAAAAACAGAGATTACGTATACATCCACACGAGAGATATATCCATCGTTTTTTCTCATTGACTTTTGAATTTTATAATTTAGTTTCAAAATGTCACACCCCAAAGCAAATACTTGGTTCCCTTATACCACATGTCGAAGGATTAAGACTTCATTCCATCATTAAGGTATATAATAATCGAGAAAATTCCAAAGTAACAAAGTTGCAAAGTAAAGTGTACAACTATTTCTTTTTCTTGGTAGTTCTTTTTCCAAGCAAAACCATTGCTGCATTTGGTCATTCCTCTAACTGTTTCTAGTAATTTAGTTTGCTTGTTAGCTTGAAACAAGGAAAATTTCGCAATAGTATTTGGTGTTGAATGCGAAGACAATGAAGCCTAAGTAAACCAAGACTTGGAAGGTATAGCAACCAAAGAGATAAGAATTAAAGATTAAACTGTGTATTGAACTTCACGGCACTGCAATTTGGAAATTGAATCTCTCAGTTTTCTTCTAGAATTAAGACTTTGAAGGAAGAATAAATACATAAATAAAAATCTCAAATAATTTTATAATATCGTAATATTATTACAATAAGTTAACAATATACGTGACGTCACTGTAAAATTTCAAAATTCTAAATCAATATTTATAATTAATTAACACTCGAGAATTTAATTTAGTAATTGATACATCATCTTGTTACTCAAAATATTAACATTCATATAAATATCATTTTTAAAAATTTAAAAATATATATCACAACCCAACTATTCACAAATGATACCATTGTAATTAATTCAAATGTGAATAGTTTTTATTAGTATTAGGTACAGTCAAAGACATTTATTGGACAAAAAAAAAAAGAGAGGGTGTTCTTGCACCAAAATTAGGTTTGAAAGAATAAAAAATAACTTTATTATGTTTTTGATATAGATAAAGATATAGATCAACGATCGTACATGAGGAAAAGTCATTTAAAAAGAGTGAACAAACTTGAAAAGTACACATGGGCTGTACAAGCAAATCAATATATATTGATATTATTAAACTTTAATATTCGTCAATGGCATTTACAACATGCATGCATATATCTAGCAATTTACAAAATATACAGAAAAGAGTTGTTAATACTAAAATAAATAAATAGATAAAATATAAATGAACCTTTCAAATTTTTCATCTTTTGGAATTATCGCTTCATTGTGTTCCTTTCCCAATTTTTTTTCTTATTAAGGAAAAATATGGACAATTATTGATAATAATCTCAATTTTTTTTGTCTCCTCTCCCAAAAAAGAAATTTAATGCACAATCATTTTTGTATTGAGCATCATCATCAACAAATCATCTCTCGCAACAAATCAAAGGTTGCTTACAGAAATTTTACAGCATATTTGTTGCTACTCATGCTACTGATTTGTTGTCATATCTACTGCTACTCTTGCTCCTAATTTAGTACAAGAGATGATGTGTTGACTATGAATTCTTCTCATTAGATTTTTTAGGGATTTAATTTAAATTATTACGAAAACTCAAAAACCCTTTTAATTAATAAATTATAATTAAATATTTTGGGTAAAGTTTGGTGTCTAAACTCCTTGTTTTTGTTTAAAACCAAAGAAAAAACCCTGGCCAGGTAAAACAGCTTACTTTAATAAGTCATTAATTAGCACAAATTAGTCACTAAAATCAAACAAACTTAATGAGATAAAATTAAAGAATTAAGGGGGCTTTTTGGTTTAGTCAGCATGAGCTGCATAGTTGACTAGCCGCCACCCCTTAGTTGTTTTTTGATCTTTTGTTCAAACACCTTGGCACCTCCTTAGCTCATTCTTTTCTTAGTCATTTCTTTAACACAAAACCCCTTAGTTCAACAAATACTTTTCCTTGGGAACGTACTTATTTCAAAGTCATTGGCTTCTAATTAAGATGTATCAAGTTATAAAAACTTTCAAATTCGAATTTAAACAAAAAATTAACAAATTTCGTTTTGTGTCAAAAAAATTGAAAATTCTATATAAAAAAATATTTTAAAATTCATTTTTTGGTGTTGAAAAAATAATTTATTAATGAAATTCTTGAAAAATTAAACAAAATCAAAGACCCACCGCAAAGGAAGAAATTTTTGTCAACAGATAAAAAGGATGTCGTCGCTAAATGGATTTGCACTTAGAGTCCTTGACACGTCAGTAATGGTACTTTTTAAACTTGGAAGTAATGTGGGAATTAGTGTAGTGCCCACGATTGAAAGATGACGTCGTGGCTAATGGTCAAAGCAAGCACAGTAAATTGTTTGACACGACAAACTTAGGCATGGAGCAGAAGATCCTTGTGAATTTGGATTAATGGGTTTTTTTTTTATTTTTTTAATTTTCGTTAGTGAAATATTTAATAAGCCATGACGAAAGAATACAAAAGCAAGTTGATAGACTTAACGAGTTCCAATTGGTTAACTCTCCTAAGGAATTCCCTTCACAAATCTGGATAATATTCTTATTCACATTTTAACTATGTTGACCCTACAAAATTAGTGGAAATTTGCATATAAAAATTCAAATCTTATCTTGAAAGGAAATTTCTATCTAAATACGTAAAAAGTAAAAAATTAAGTATGAAAATATGAGTTTAAATTCTTATTTCTGATTTAACTTAAGTACTTAAAAAATAAAAATTAAAAAATTAAATTCAAATCCAATTGTGAAAGAAATTTTCTCTTTAATTACATAAATAATAAAAAATTAAGTTCATTTCTAACTTAATTTAAGTATTTAAAAATAAAAATTAAAAGAATTAAATTTAAATCCGATCGCCTATGATGAAAAAATTAATTATTTTAATATAATTTACTATTTTTGGAGATTTGTGATAAGGTTTGCAATATTCAAAAGATAGAAAAAAGGTATGAGTGACATCATGTAGAGGTTATTCCCATCAAACATCTAGTCACTAACGGTGGGTAAGTCTATCCTTTACTTGTCGGCTTACGTCCAGATGAAAACGAACCTACTATAAGCAAGATGATGCTACCAATCATCGACCGCCACCTTAGGAGAAATCCACGTGGGAAGATTTGATTGGGAATGACCACCTGATTTTAGCGGGAGAAAGTTAGAATGTTCTAGAGGATTGAAGAATCTAAAAGCAAGACTAGGAGAAAAACTCCGGCTCAACTCAAGAAGGCTTGGCTCAGCTACTCGGTCAGGCTGACGTGCGTACACGAGTCGGCTGATTCTACACTCAAACCAGACGAGACCAGACCAAATAAATTTGTTTTTTATTCCCGAAAAATCCCCAGCACTTGTATATGCCTTATCGAACAAGTAAGCAAGGGTACAAACGTCATTCCAAAAGGTCAACTTTAAAAGTCAAAAGTACTTCCCCCCTCTCTCGAACCAACCTATAAATACACCAAACCCCTATGTACTCAAAAGTCCCATTTTTACTTCTTTTTCCTTTTGAACACAAATACAAGTAGATCCCACGAAACCTCACCATTTTCACACCATGAAGAGAAGCTTTTCAGATAGATCAGAGGTTGAGAACAGCTTTGCTCTGGCAAATTGCTTGATGCTTCTCTCACAGGGAGGAGGAAACAAGTACGAACATGTCATCGACAACAGTATCCCTAGCCGGGTCTTCGAGTGCAAGACATGTAACCGGCAGTTCCCTTCATTCCAAGCTCTAGGAGGCCACCGGGCCAGCCACAAGAAGCCTAGGTTGACGGAGGGAGATGGTGGCATGGAGAACCAACCGCCGGCCAAGCCTAAGACACATGAGTGTTCCATCTGTGGACTCGAGTTCGCTATAGGGCAAGCCTTGGGGGGACATATGAGGAGGCATAGGGCTGGCTTGAGTGAGAACAACCACCAGCATGGTCCTTTGAGTTTGTCTAATGAGCCGGTAGTGATGGCACCGATTGTGAAGAAATCAAACAGCAGAAGGGTTTTGTGCTTGGATTTGAACTTGACTCCATTGGAGAATGATTTGGAATTGTTTAAGCTTGGCAAGGCAGCTCCACCAGCCATAGATTGTTTCTTCTAAGCTCTTCCTTCTACCTAGCTACATAGTTTTTTTTTTTTTCTTTTGGGTGCAGAAGAGGAGTTTCTTTCTTGTATTATTGGATATTTGTTCATTAATTTACAGATAGAGATATATAATTATTACATTACTATATTTCATTTTCCTTTAAGCAAATTTTTTTTGTGATTATAAATTTTAGGTGACTTTATGACATCAACATGATGTGAGGATGAAGCTACATAACTTACATCAATATTCATAAATGGGATAAAATTACTCTGTGTAAAAAAAAGTGAACAGGTAAATGTTAAAAATTTTATGAAGACTTTGCAATAAGATTAATTAAACTATAGCTAGTGTTTGATCTAACTTGCTTCTTCTCTAATTGATTAAAAGTAAATGTGGACAATTTTTTTGTTTAGACTTTCAGATATTGTAGATAAATTACACTATATAGCTAGTATATTGTTAAGACTTTATATATATATATATATGTTATAAATTAATTAAACTAGCTAGCTGGGAGCTTGATCCTACTTGGAAATTAAAAGCACATGTTTCATGCTAGCTTCATTTTAATTCAATAAGTTTCTTTACAAATGAGTTTATCTTCTCTTTCTGTTAGTTAATTGTGTTATATATATTCAATCAAATCCCAAAGAAATCCAGGCTATCCAAAAAAATTAAAAGGAAAAAAATTAAGTTAGCTATATGTTTTGCTATAGCTTCCCACTTCCATTGAAAATGAACTCTTGAGGTAAGTTTTTTTAACTGCAATTAATAAGCTCATATTTTGCTAAAAACCTCTTGGAGTGAACAAGATATAAAAAATAGATGAGACTAATACATTTTTTAATTGCAAATAAAAAAGAATAACTTGATTTAAGCCAAAGGGTTAAGCCTTTTCTATGGGTAATTGGAATTCCTAATTTTACTTTTGCCTACATATAAATGAAAACTATGGAATCCTCAGTCTCTCAGCTGAAGTTAGGCAACCTATATTGGAAATTTTGGGAAAAAAAAAATAGGGTTCAAGGGAAAATTATGAAAAGGGAATCAAGAGTATACCATGCTTTTTATTTGTTTTTGTTTTAAAACCATGGATAGAGCTATGTATTGAAATGAAACATGTGTTATCCTCTGGAAAATGATGTTACTCTTAATTATATAAAATATATCGCATTAAATAACTCAATGCAAAACAAAAAATAAATTGATAATTAATCCAAGGATTAATTAATCAATATTAGATTTTTATATGTCTCTAATGGGAGTGTAAATTAATGGCATTCCTCCATGCTTTTATTCCCAACCCAAAAAAAGAAAATTCAATAATCTCATGTTTTCCTTTACAAATTAACAAAATTTAGAGGTTTAAACAAATATATAGATACATTGAAGTTTTACTTATTTTTATCTAATGTTTACATTCATCTCCCATCATTTAAATGACAAATCAAATCCAGATTTAGTTTCTCCATAAACAATTTTAAGAAAACAATTCAAATTCCTTCTTGTTTAACTTACTTATTTCAAATAAATTATGCTTTGGTTGTTGGATTTTGGAACACAAAATGCCTTTGTTCAAACTGGTTTTGGGTTGGGTCTTGTGTCCAATAGGCCAATAATGGGTTCTGAAGTGCCAGCCTTTTTTGGGCTTCTGGTTTTCTTGGAATCTCTTCTTCCATGTTAAGAATATAAAATCTTGAACATGATTTTTACTAACCCTAGATGTCTATAATTATTTTTATCTTTATATTTTTAGTTGCTTTCCTTTTTTAAAGGCATGACAAGTTGTTAATAGACATTTAGCTTGAAAATTACTTATGATTAAACTACTAAGAGTTAGAATTTGCAAATTATAAGTTAAAAAGTCTCGAATTTAGATACTATCAAAATAGACTACTTAAGGATAATAATTTTTCTTATTGCATTCACTTGGAAAGGGAGATGTTAAAAAAGATATTTGTAAGAAAATAAGGTATCTATTTTGAAAGTAGGGATGCACACTCTTAGTATTTCATGCACAAACTTTTTTACTGGGCATCTTCAAAAAAACAAACAAAAGTTGTCATGTTATTAATTTTGCCTTGTCATGAACTTATATATATACACACACAAAATTATTTTCTGGAAATATAAAAAAAATGTATATTATTCATTTTATTTCTATTCCATTGTTATAAGCTTATGCAAATTGTTTTCTCAAGACCAAGACATTCATTCTAGTAACAAATGAGAATGATCATCCTTAAGAATTGTGCAATTTTGACTAGGAATGGCAAAGAAATTGTGGTTGGTCCAATTTTGCTTTTGTCTGCATAGAAATGAAAACTGTGGAATTCTTAGTCTCCAGTTGAAGTTAGGCAACTTATATTGGAAATTTTGGAAATAAAAAATGATTGAACAAAAAATTATGAAAAGGGAATGAAAAAATCTAGAAGTATTCAAATGAAAAACATGTGCTATCCATGGAAAATGACGATACTCTCAATAGTATATCATATTAAATAACTCAATCCAAAACAAAAAATAAATTGATAGTTAATTAAAAAATCAACCAATATTAGATTTTTATATGCCTCTAACAGGAGTACAAATTAATGGAATTTCTTCTCTATTTTTGTTCCAACACAAAAAGAAAAAAAAAGTGTGCTTGGTTCGTGGGAAAATTAAAGCAAGAATAAAATAGTCATTCCATATGAATAAAATAAGAAATAAATAATTATTATGTAATTTGGTTGATGGGAATGAAACAGGATCAGAATTGTTATTATGAATTATTCTAATATTTGGTTAGCAGAAATAGTTTTAAGACTAAGAAATAAGTGATATATGAAAAAAAAATTATTATAATATTTAATTTTTAAATTAAAATATTTATTATTTTACTAATTTATTATAAATATTAACAAATTGTTATTTAAAGGTTAATATGATTATTTATTTTAATTTATAAAATATTAGTAATTTATATTTCATTTAAAATATTAATTATATAATTAAAACATTAATTTTATTATTTGTTTTTAAAATATTAAAATATAAAAAATTTATTATTAAAATTTTAATTTAATTTTTAAGTTTAAATACTAACTTTTTATTATTTAAACTAAAACTTAAACTTGTTTATTTTAAATTCATTTTAATTTTAAATTCATTTAATTTAGTGAAAGAAGACGAGAGGCAATTGGGTAAAGAGAGAAAGAAATTGTAAAAAATGAATAAATTATATTTTATATAGTATGATAATTCTTAAAATTAATGAAAAGCAGTTTTATCTATTAATTTTTTTATTTTATTTCTTGGAATAGCCAAGAACGCCTTGATATTGGCTATTCTCCATTTCCCTAAATGATTATTTCTTTCAACTAAATAAAGTGTTACGGAAGAATTAGGAATAGGAGGGGAATGACCCAAGAAGCATGCTATAAAAGATAAGCAACGTTCTCATATTTTTCCTTACAAATTAACAAAATTTAAAAGTCTAAACAAATATAGATACATTGAATCTTTACTAATTTTTATCAAATGTTTACATTCATCTCCCATCATTTAAAAAACAAATCAAATCCAGGTTCAGTTTCTCCACAAACAATTTCAAGAAAGCAATTCTAATTCTTGTTCTTTAGCTTTCTCATTGCAAATAAATTATGGTTTGGTTGTAGGCTTTTGGAAGACTTACTTTGTACAAACTGGTTTTGGGTTGGGCCTAACTAGGTTTGAACATTTTCTTGTGTCCAATAGGCCAGTAGTGGGTTCTGTAAATCTCCACATATAAGCATAAAAAGGAAAAATGCATTCTATCAAGGACATGTTACTTACATGTAAGGATGCACACTATTAGTATTTCATGCTTTATAGTTATAATTTACTTTTTTTTTATTTAACTTTATTCACAAAAGAAAAAAAAACAAAAAACCAAATTTTTTCATGTTATTTTGCCTTATCATGAACTTATATCCACACACAAAGTCATTTTCTTCTCATGATTGGAAATATAAATAGGGTTCCAAGCTTATGCAAATTGTTTTCTCAAGTCCTTCAATCTAGTGACAAATGAGATATTGATGGAAATTAATTATCATCCTTAAGAAATTTTCACTTTTGAATTTTCAAAGAGGAATTCTTAAAGAGCATTTGAACCTGAAATTGTGATACGTAGAAAGTTTCATAAACTTGATAATTTTTATATGGGCTAAGAGAAGCAGATTGTGCAATAATATAGCTTAATCATGATTACATTTGGTACACTTGAACAATGAAGTTTTTGTTAAGTAAGGATACGAGACTCAAAGAGTGTTTAGAGGCTTCGACTGTATGATATCAACGGTTGATTATATTTTGTAGATATAAATTTTATTCTACATCTACAATTACTTGAAATATAAATAAAGAATTTTTTTGAGATAATTTGAATATTTTAAATTTTTTTCTCTTTTATTCACTTTGACAAATATGCCTTATTTTCCTTTTTATTTTCCGCATCATCCAAGCAAAGGTAGAGAATTTTTCAATGTTTTTGCCAATCATCTCCTACACAAGTGAAACTAAATGACTCTGAGACCTTTTTGACTTTGTAGGTCTCTCTAACTCACACCATAGTTTTGGTTTCACATCATTTCTTTTAAAAGTGGCCAACAAAATCATTCAGATCATCCTTAAAGCAGCATTTATATCTAAACCCACAAGGAATTTATATTCAATTGTTGCCTTCCATGGAACAATTCATTTTCATTCATAATCATTACAATTCCATTCAAATCATTGTGTAGTCATTTAAGAATGAACATTAACTTCAACATATCATGTGATCATGTTGTCCAAAGTATATCAATTTAGATACATCCATCCAATCCAAAATATGATAAAATTTCTTCAATCTTAATCACATACATTCAAGCATAAATTTATGTATAGCTTCCAAAGTTGCACTAGTTTATTAATTTGGCTTTCTACTTTCCAAATAATTATTTTATTGTAAATTTAATCATTTTTACTAACATCCATACAAGACGGAAAAAAAAAAGATGCACAAATATAACATTTCACGTGTAAATATTTATGAATGGATAAATAAATGAAACTAATGATTAAACTTGACAATTTTAAACACAACATAAACAGGTTTGAATTTAGTTTTATCATGTCTTGTGATCATTTCGACAAGTTTAAGATATGAAAATTGTGTGTTTTAAACGTGTCGAATGTAATTAACACGTTTAAGATATGTTTAAACTTGTTTAATTAATCATGTTATCGTATTTAACTTGTATAAGTGGACATGTTTATCAACGAGTTTAAGTTTAGTAGTAAAAAACTATTTTATTATGATAATGGATTTTATGGATGTTATTTATGTTGAATTTTATTATAGTTGATGATATAAATTATTATTTTGTTTAAATTATTAATTTTAAATTTGAATAATAAAATTATATTATAATTGTAAGTATTTTAAATTTAATCATGTATTAATGGTGTTAAACGTATTAAAAATTAAATCATATCAATCATTTTATTATATTTTTAATCACATTATATCATATAAAACTTAACTAGACACGTTTAATACACGCCTTGACCTATTATATTATATAATTATTAAATATATCTATATGTGTTTTGGATCTTAACATGACTCATGTTTATCTGTTTAAAATTTTATACTTACACAATCCAATTAAAACACAAAAATACAAATTATGATATTAACATAGAAATACGAATTAAGATATTAGCACAGATAAGAAAGAGGATAGAACAAAACAAAATCCAATCCTTTGATTACATTTGGCAAATTTTTTTTTGACAAAGCATTTAGGTTCCGTTTGGTATTGAGGAAGCTGAGCACTTTGCAAGGATTTTAATTAGATATAATTACTTTAACATGTTTGGTGTGGTACTTTTACAATGTAATGACATGATATGATTATTTATTATTTTAAGGATAAAGTAATTACATATTTAGTAAATATACCCCTTCAAGTTAAATGTTTAATAAATTTATATTTTAATATTTAAATAATTAATATTAAATTATTATTTATTATTTTAAAGATAAAGTTAAAAAATTAAAATTTTATATTAAAAAAATATAAATTTATTCAATTTTATATTTTTATACATAAAGATAATTTTATAAATTTATATTACATTCTCAATAAAATGTTTTCAAACTAATCTCGACAATGTAATCTTCTTAGCAATCACGTTTTTTATAATTTTTATTTTTTCATAATATATTAAATACTGTAAAATGATTTTTTTAACAATTATATTTTCAGTAATTAAATTCTCAGTTATTAGATGTAACTTTAACGGCTCGTTTGGTTCAGGGAATGGCTATGCCATTCCCTTCCTATTCCGCTTCTATTCCATCTCCTCCGTTTGGTTCAAATGTTGGCAGGGAATAGAAATTCCTCAGGAATTTCTATTCCCTGCAAAGGGGTAATAGGGGGGCCTTAAGTAAACCCAAGGTCCCCCCCGGTAATAGCTATTCCATGTCTCATGGAATAGCTATAATATTGTTAAAGACAAAAATACCCTCACCCTTACTTGAAAATTTCAACTCTAGCCATATAAAAGATTTTTATTTTTCCCTCTCTTCCTCTTTCCCCCCTCTCCCGATCTGCGTCTTCCCCTTTCCGATCTTCCCTTCCGCCGCCGATCTACCTCTTCCGATCTGCCCCTCTTCCGATCTACCCTTCTTCCGCCGTTCTTCGTCTTTCTCTCTATCGATCTGGCGTTAACGGCCAGATCTGGCAGCGGGAAGCACCGGATCTGGTGCTTCCTGACCAGATCCCGACCAGATCCCACGGTTGGATCTGGCACTCCACGGCCAGATCCAACCGCCGGGGACACCGATCTGGCATCCTAATGGCCAGATCCGGCCACATGGTGCGCCAGATCGGTGTTATCTGACACCGGTCGCCTTTCCGGCGACCGGATTACTGGCAAGAAGAAAAAACAAATAAAAAAATAAAAAAGTAAAAAATTATTTATAAATATTAAAATATTAATATTTTATTTATTAAATTATTAAACATTAAATATTTATTGAATATAAATATTAAACATTAAATATTAAACATTAATGAATATAAATAAAAAATAAAAAATTATTAATATTTTAATCATAATAATATTAAATTATAAATAAATTATTAATATTTAATGTATTAATAATTAAATTATATTAAAATATTAATATTTAAATTATTAATTATTAATATTTTTATTAAATTATAAATTATTATTATCTTAAAAAATAAAATAAATAATAAATAATCATATATAATAAAGGGTATGTTTATCTTTTTATTTTCTATTCCTTTCTTATTCCAAAGTTATTGTTACCAACCAAACACTGCATTAAGTTGTAATAGCCATTCCTACTCTATTCCATTCACTGAACCAAACAAAGTAATAATTATTTTTTTTTATTCCCACCTCATTCTATTCCCACAGAATACCTATTCCATTCTATTCCTGTCTATTCTGTGAACCAAACGTGCCATAAGAGAGTATGGATAACAAATTACATAAGATAGAGAGGTACCATTAATTTGACACTTGCCCACTCACACAGTTCACCAGCTCTTATTCTTTGCAATGGATATCTCATTAAAAGAAAGAATCTCGAAAGATTTCAAAGATCATAAGAACAAATAGAAAAAAAAATACTGACATGGCAAAATGCCATTGGCCTTAACTTCTTTCCGGACACCTACAGCACAGATAATCTCCCCTCCAAAGACAGCAGCACGTGCAGACCTATCTAGCTTGCCACGTCAGAAAATTACCTTACACGGATATTAGCCTTTTCAGAAACTTCAATAGGTTTCCATACACGGCAAATCCATTTTTGGTAACCAAATTAAACGGTCATGATACACCTCATTCTCAAATGGGCCCCACTTTCCTGTTCATCGCCACGTGTACGATAAGGATTAAGAAGTGCATACATGGAAAACACCACGGCGGTCCACTTTAGAGATTCTCACTTTCCTATTTAAAGCTTGGAAAGCTTCCAGTTGCTGTCTCAGTGTATCAAGTACTACTGCTTTTACTTCAAAGTATTAAAAAAAAAAAAATTGGTGAATTTTTTCGGCGAGTTCTCGCCGGGAAGTCTTACCGGCGATCTCTCCGGAAAAGGTATTAACTTTGTGAACTCTTTTCATGTATCTGAATTTCTAGGGTTTTGTTCACACCATTGGCTGGAAATGCCTGTTTAAATTCTCCTCTGCAGAATTCAGAGAAAAAAACGAAGAAAATCTGTTTTTAAACCTTATAGAAAAAACTGTTTAATCTTCTCTTTTTTAAATCGGTTAATGCATGTAAAATTTGTGATTAAATTTCGATCGATTTGGCTAATTGATTGATTTGTCCGTTGATCTTCCAAAGGAGTTTTGGACGGTCAAAGAAGCTTGGTTTTTTTATTAAGTAGAGGCGAGTTTGATAGCAAGTGAGTGACTCACTGACTCATTGAGTTGAAAGATTGGCGAGAAATGGTACGATCGCAACTCTTATCGAAGCCTCTATTCATTGCATGCAAATGTTTTGCTTCAGTTTTGGCTCTTTCTTCTTGAAGATTTTGAATTTTTTTTCTTTGGTTCTTTGTCATTTGTTATGAGTGGTTGTTTGGGGTTTAATTGTTTATTTTGGTTTATTTTGATCGGTGTTGATTCACGTTTGTTTTATCATTGTTTGAATGGATTAAAGTGCTTACATGGATTATGTATAAGTTTGTATCACTAGGTTGAATGTTGTTAATAGAACGGTAAGTGAAAGATTTTCCGTGAGGAATTTCAATTATAAATAAACATAATTAAGACGATTTTGTGCCTTAGATACGCAAATATGCTGATTTATTTTAAGTTCAATTGTGTTGGAGCTGAGGAATTAAAGTGTTTAATAGCTGTAATCGTGATGATCGTATTCCTTAGATATCCAACTATGGAGATTTATCTTTGGTTCCATTTTGTTGGAAAACTAAATTGTATTAGTGAAAATAATCATGATTATAACATGCCTTAGAGATGCAGATTTGGTGATTAGTGTTGGTTTCCATTACTTTGGAGCTTTAAGGAATTTAAATGTCTTAAAAAGGGTCATCGGTAACGGTCAGTTGTCTTGGATCTGCAGATATGATGATTACTGTTAGGTTCCATTATTTAGGAGCTTTGTGGAATCTAAATGTCCGAATAAACATAGTCATACTACCCACATCTCCGAAATGTGCTGATATGCTGATTTATGTTAGATTCCATTATTTCAGAGCTTTAAGGAATTTAAATGTCTTTTAAAAAGTAGTTGGCAATGATCGCATATCATAGATGATAAGCGGATATGTTGGAATTTAAGGAATTTAAATTCTTAATAGAGCAATGGTGACAGTTACATGACTCAGATATGCATGCTTGGTGATTCAAGTTAGGTTTGACCATTTTGGAACTTTCTTGACTAGCAATTTTTTGACACGTGATTGATATGCTGATCTAAACCGCTTGCTTTTGCTAGTTGTTGATTTATATGCATAATTTCTGTTTGATATGCACATAAGCCAGAATAATGACTTAAAGCAAAATAAGTGCTCTACTGACAAAAGGAAGGAGATCATTTAAATGATTAATTTTTTCATTATGTCAACTGAATTTTTAGCTCATGATTTCGTCAAATTTTCTCAGCGGAGACAATTTTGCATTAACTAAGTCACTTGGACTATGGTATGGTGTCCAACATGGGTATTGTCCAAATGGTTGACTCGCCTTTTGCTCAAACTTTACTTGCAAACCTGGCCCAAAAGGATCCAAAAGTAGGGACAGATACCTAGATACATCTTACTAAAATGTCATGAAAAATGTATAAATAGATCACCTTATATAAATAAGATTTCTTATCATTTTTTCCTTGATCAAACAACAAAAATAATCTTTTTTTCTTTACCATTTTGTTCATCATCAGAAAAATGTATAAATTCAATAACTTACATAAATACATGAACATTTGGAAGGTTTGACATGCTTTTCTAGACTTCAGGTCGTTAATCGTTTAAATTTTTTGGCAGTGGTGCATATATTCATAATATGCAGAAATAAAACCATTGTTGTATCAACATCTGTCATTCTTTTGGTAAATACTTGTGACTGTTTCGTCTTAATTCTTTTGCGCGAGCTTCTTGACATGAAACAACAAAAACCATGTAAGGTTGATAACTCACTTGTGTGAGCCATGCTGCCTTCTATTTGGGCTACCAGTCTGATATGGATTACCCTTGTACTTGCCTTGTATCCTCTTGATGCCTTTTTAAGATTGCAAGCTAAGATAAAAAGGAAAAGGAAGGAACTCTTTGAATGTTGCAGGATTTCTGATGGAGTTTATAATATTTAGTTTTTCATTACTATAGAATTTAATAGCATTATTGGATCCTACTCATTTGGATGTCATACTTCTGATCCAAATATTTGGATGAGAAACCTGATCCCACCACAAACTATATGAATCTAAAGTTGTCTCCATATCAATATTTCCCCCTTTTTTTTTTTTGAAAGTTAATATTTCCCATTAGAATTAATGTATAGTTAGCCTCAGAACATTTATCTTAAGAGAATGTTGGGCTAGGTTTATTGCAACCTAAATGCTGCAATTTTTTTTTGGTCCAGATCTTTAGTGTCAATGCTTATTCTATATGTATTTTATGGTCTTTTTATTATGTTTTTAACTAATTGCTGATATCAGGCAGCGTTTGGTCCATCCAGCGAGGAATAAAAGGGAAGTTTTAGAACCTTAAGAATTTGAATAGGCTATAGCCATGAATGGTATCTTTATTTCTCTCTTAATTTTCTGATGGCATGATTCTTCGAGTTGAATTTAGTGATGTGATTGGATTCTTTTTTCTGACTCCAGATACTCTTGTTGTCATAAGATAATAATTGCTCCCACTTAGATTGCTCGTATTATTGGTTTTGGCAGTCTTTCCAGCACAAAAGTTTTTGGATGCCAAGAGATGGTGGGTGTCTAACTAATGGAGAGATGGGTTATGATAATTCTTCAAGAATTGAACCAAAGCGTGGTCATCAGTGGTTTATGGATGCTGCTGCACCAGAATTGTTTAGCAACAAGAAGCAAGCAATAGAATCAGTTAACAGCCGGCCAGTTTCAGGAATTGCAGACATCAATGTTTCTCCTTGGCACAATGCTTCCAGTTTTCAGTCAGTTTCTAGCCAATTGAGTGACCGCCTATTTGGATCTGAGCCCTTGCGAACTGTCAACTTGGTTGATAGGAGCATGTCTTCTGTTGACAGTGGAAATATGAATATGGGAAGAAAGGATTTTGATGATCAATATGTTAATGGTTCATCTGCGGGTTTGTCTATGTCTCATACCATTGAAGATCCGTCTTCATGTTTCAGTTTTGGTGGAATAAGGAAAGTTAAAGTCAATCAAGTTAGAGATTCCAGCAATGGCATGCCAGCGTCAATGGGGCATGCATATAGTAGAGGAGTTACTAGCACAGTTTCAATGTCTACTGTTTACAGTAAAAGTGATAACAATGCTATATCGCTGGGCCCGACTTATGGTAGCGGAGATGAGAATACCATCTCAATGGGCCCCACATTTACGAAGGCAGATGGCAATTTCATTTCAATGAGCCACACCTTCAACAAAAGAGATGGCGACTTCATATCTGTGGGCCACAATTACAACAAGGGAAATGAGAGTATCTTGTCGGTGGGTCAGGCTTTTGACAAGGAGGATGGCAATTTTATCTCAATGGGTCAGTCGTATGAGAAGGGGGATGCCAATTTAATGTCATTGAGTTCCTCCTATGGTAAGGGGCAGGAAAATTTCATTTCGATGGCCCCTGCATATGGTAAACCAAATGAGAGTCTGATTTCAATGGCACCCACTTTTGATAAGGAAGAAGATACTATCATACCAGTGGGATCATCCTATCATAAGGCAGATTGTAACATCACAGCAATGGCTCCTACTCAAGACAAAGGAGAGTCCAGCATCTTATCTATGGGTCAAACCTACAAGAAGGGCGAGAGCAACACCATCTCTTTCGGGGGCTTCCATGATGAATCTGAGACAAATCCCTCTGGCAGCATTATTAGTGGTTATGACTTATTAATGAATAATCAGAATTCGGCACAAGCTTCAGAAGTGCTTAGCCAGAAAGAGCTGGTTGAGGTGAATCCAAGTTCAAATGTAAATAATGCCCCTAAACATAATTCTAGAACTGATACTAACCCAAAACATAAAGAACCAAAGACCGCTAAAAAGGTGCCTGCAAACAATTTCCCTTCCAATGTCAAAAGTTTGTTATCAACTGGTATGCTTGATGGGGTTGCTGTGAAGTATGTTTCCTGGTCACGGGAGGTGAGTTATTGCCTACGTTTAAATATTCACTAATTGAATTTCACTTATGCAAGGTAACCTTTTGCTTGGCAGAAAAGTCTTAAAGGATATATACAAGGGACTGGGTATATGTGTGGCTGCAAAGACTGCAAGTTCGAAAAAGTAAGCAACGCAAACAGTCACTGTGCATTTCAGCCTCCTTCTAAGATGTCAGCCAAAAATGTTCTTAGTTGCACAGCTTCTCTCACCCTTCCCCTTTTCCCAGCTGCAGATTATTAAGTCTGACTATCATTGCCTTATCATTCTAATTTTATTATGCAGGCTCTGAATGCATATGAGTTTGAGCGCCATGCTAATTGCAAGACCAAACACCCCAATAATCATATTTACTTTGAGAATGGAAAGACCATCTATGCAGTTGTTCAAGAGCTCAAGAACACTCCACAGGAGCTGCTTTTTGATGCCATTCAAAATGTGACAGGTTCTCAAATCAATCAGAAGAACTTTCGCATCTGGAAAGGTAATATAGATGTTTTAATTGACTGACCTGATGCATACCTGAAAGATCCTTTTTGTAGATTCTCTCACTCGAATTCCTTCTTCCTTTTCTCAGCATCATATCAAGCTGCCACCCGTGAACTTCAGCGTATCTATGGAAAGGATGACGTTGTTGTGTCATCTTGAGATGAAGACTCTGCCTTTCAAAGCTTGTGAGGTGGGTCAGATCTGTGCATAGCAGCATGTGGCTTGTACTAAATTATAGACTTGTTTTGGGATTTGAATAATTTGAGTAGATGGATGCTAATAGATATTTTGGCTTTCCATATTTTTATAAATGAGACCTTCCTCTATTTGATAATCATATTTGTTGCGAGTAGAATTCAATTGTTCTGAATGCGTATGATTGAAATATAAAGTTGCTGCATCTTAGTTACTCATGGTGGCAAATCTTTCCCCTCTGAATACCTTGGAACTCTCTGACCTTGTTATTCTGTTCTCTAACCATAGATCATTTGGCATAGGGAGATCCAAACTGGAGATTCTTTATAAAGTGAAACTAGTGCAACCAGATGATGCACACTTTTCTTGCCTGGCTTACCTGAGAACAGATATGTCCTCAGTTGGTAGTGGTGTTAGTGCCCTGTATAAACGTTGGCATAATGTGCTTAGGTCTAGTGGTAAGTGCCTTGGTTGAATCGGTGATAAATCATATGATGGCCAAATAATATGAACTAAAGGTTGATGTGTGCTAATAGATTCATTCTCATGATACGGAGTCCAATCTGTTCTTTCCTTATTCTTACGAAGCCTTTTGAGTTGTCCCAATCTTTGCTTTTATGTGTTAATCTCCTAGTATGTGATGAGTCGGGTGATTATGCCACCATTGATTCTCCCACCTCCAAGACCCCCTGGCCAATCTAGTTTAAATTTACAACTGAGTCTTACCTACAGGGGATGAGGTCTCTCCTATTCACCCATATCGATCCAGATTTATTCACTTCTAATACAGGTTATGTCTACAAAACAGTTGAGCTTGTTCTAAGTATGATTTTCCCTAGTTTCCAGAAGTATCCTTCGAGGTATATGAGTGACACCTTGGATTATGTGAATGTTTTTATGTATTTTTTACATAGGAATGATGAGTCCAGATACAAGAGTTATGAATAGAGCAGGTGCAATGTCTTGGGAGTCGAGAAACAACCGCTAGCTTTTAATAATAATGATGTCAATCTTAGTTCCTGAGATGTAGCTTTTCCAAAAGTTGGTTCGGCATCCTTTTTACAGCCTCGACGAAATTGAGGCTGAGTAGATCCTTTAGCTGGGTTATTTAGTACTTATTATGTTAGGGCATAGTTACTGGTCCTGTCTGAAATAATTTCTTTCATCTTTGTCAGCCACATGGCGTTCTTTCTATGCTTTCTAACATGCAGAGCAGTCTATCTTCATTTTATGTATATATATATAGATATATATGTATGTATATATATATGTATATATATATATGTATGTATGTATTATTTTGAAAAGTGCAATTTCATAAAAGGAAGGAAAGGATTCCTCCATATATGCAAAAGGAGGATTAGAGATCTACATACAGCAGCTCAAGGGCATATCAATCACACTCCCTTATCATTTTTTGTATATGTTTGGTTGGTTTTGGTTTTGTTACCGATACTGGAAGGGCTGTGAGTTGATGAATGGTCAAATTCTTTGAGATCATAGAGCACTTTGTAACAGAGTAATAGTGTTTATTATTATTGACACAGGCATACTGAAATCTCAAACTTCCAATATGTTTTCAATCAGATTCTTTTAGGGGTGTCCCTCTGTTCGCATCTACGGTGATGAGCTCTGGATCCGGAGTCTCAGTATGGCCATTAACCGTAGCCATCTGCTGATCAGCTTGTGCTAACGCGCTGTCTGGTTTAGACTGAGTTTGGTCCTTGCTCTTACCCCACAAAACTAGATATAAGCCAATAACAATAATAATGCTTCCCATCACCCTGCAAAACAGATTAGATAGTTCAAAGACCTTGAAATTGCCAGAGATTAATGGCTTCTGATGTAGGAGAGATTGGTCCACACCTTCCTAGACATATTTCCTCAGCCAGGAGAAAGGAGCCTAGAATTGCGACAATGACCAAGCTTAAAGGATTAAAAGCACTCACAAAAACAGGACCCCTTTTCTTCATTACTGATCCCAGTGTAGTTATAGCGAAAGCAGAGATCATTCCCTGCGCATAGAACTCATCTTAGTAGTTTCAACATTTCCAGCAGAGTTATTTCTGCTTGAAAAGAATTCCTTACACCGTAGAGAGCAGCTAAGAATTTGGAATCCAAGTGAATGAGCCAGACTGAAGTGTTGCGCCATTCCACTGCAAATGCCAGAATGGTGCCTTCCACAGTGCCCATGGTGCATATCAGAGCCGCGAGGGAGAGCTTAGCCGGGTATGACTTTAGGATCACTGCCTGTAAAACTCCCCCAAGTTCAATGATTGCAAAACGTATAGGGTAAAATGGGAAGGGGTTAAACCTAGTCAGTTCTTACTTGCGAAATGATGAAACAAGACCAGCAGCAACAACCGCCCATGAGCATGAGAGTACCCTTCATGAAATCATGCTCGTGACCTCCACTTGCACCAGATTGATCAAGGTGGTTCCTGCCCTTTGTCCATGGCAATTCTAGAACGGGCCCCTTGATCAGAGTCATCACCATTGCTCCTCCGACTGTCACCATCATCCCGACCACCTTGGCCTGGCTATGAACCCTCCTGATCTCCACCCTCTCTAGCCTTACAAACACTCTCATAGTAAATCACCGTCATGCCAGTATGTGCATCAGTAGAACAAATCAAAATCAAGTAGAGTAGAGGATTACTTGAAGATGCAAGCCATTGCGAAGGTGAAGGTAGGAAGCATATTGCACATAGCAGCTGTAAACGTCGCAGTAGTATACTTCAACCCAGTGTAGTACAAGTTATGATCAAGCACCGGCCTATGAACAGTCATCATAAAAATCACTATAAATTAATGTAAATCTGGATTTAAGTGTGAAATTCTTACGCGAATAAACTGATCAACATTATCTTGGCAAAGATAGTGAGTGTCATCTTTGGCCTTGATTTCCTGAGCAAGTAGGAAATCATGCTGGTTAGTTTCTTCAGCTTTTATTTTTTATCATTCAGGAGGAGAGCTGCAGAGAGAGAGAGAGAGAGACCTTTCTAAAACAATGGCAAATGGGGCAATGAGAGCAGAGGCAACTGCCATCCTGTAAGCTACCAATACATGCGGGCTCATCCCCTGGTTCAGAGCAAATTTTGCGATTATGGACATCACTGCATAACCAAACTGCACCAAAATCACAGCCAAAAATGGCTTTGCCTTGTTGAACAGTTGAGGTAAGGAGGACTCCATATACTGTTTCTCTCTTTTCCTTTCTGCATCAGAGTGAGCTGGGAGGAGATAAGAGCTTATAAGCAAATGCACTAGTGTAATTATGTCAAGCGTTTTCTTTCTTTTCTCCTTTTTGCAGGTATCAGAATCCACCTCAACAATGTATTCTTTGAATGCCAAATGGATTTCGTGAACTGAAAAAAAGAATCCTCAATGGTTAAAAATTAATTTCTTGGAAAACCCAAACTTATGTTGACTTACTAAAAGTGACAGAAGACCATCCTTTTGGTAATGAGTTAAAAGATGAATTAATGCCATGTTGCTGATTTGCAGGTGAACTGTAGTCCATTCATCCACGTTATCCATGGCAAGCGAAGCTGCCAATCACTAAATTGCAATCATCTCAGTCCATTAAACTTAGGCTTTAGCAAATCCTGTAAGGTGGAATCCATCAAAATAGTTCTTTTATCCCTTTCTTTCCATTGAAAAATTCCCAGTTCCATGAAAATCTCAAAACTTGAGTTGTCCTTGATGTAAGAATTTAGTCTGTAGGGAATTCTTGAAACCAGGCAAAGAACAGTGATTTCCTTATAGAAAAGCCTGTGATTCCTTTGGGTAATTTCCATTTTTACTGTCTTCTTTTCACTTCTAAAGCAATCAAAGATCATTTTCCAAACCAGTCAGAGACTTTCCTGTTCTTACAACAAGATGACACTGACATGACATTTTAGTCTATAAGTCGTTGATGAAAGTATTCATATGGCATTTTTGTTGACAGGAAGTGAATGTCGTAGCTTTCTTTCCACCCTGGATCAGCCCGTAGCCCATCAATGGGCAGTTCAAGGGCTAGCTGCATATTTCGTTTACAATTTTAGGCCCTGGTTTTTGGTCATATTGTTGTCCAATTTAGTTTAACTTTGAGTTCAATAAGTAAAGCCTTTTCTACAAAGAACTGAAAAGTGTTGATTCCCTTACCTTCTGATAGGGTTTTTGGGCTAAAACAGTTTTTATTCTCTCTAATATAAAAATTGATAATTATAATCGATTTAATTCGAGTTTTTATCTATAAACTAATTATTTCATTTCACAATTCAAATGAAATATATATAATAAAATTTAAATATAATTCCTTGTAAAATATTTGTCAAATTCTTTTTTTTAAACAAAGATTTCAATTAGCTTGTTCATATTCCCAAATATAGCAAGAAATAATTCAGAAGTTTAATTAGAAATAAAATATATATATTAATTAAATTACTAATCTAACAAGAAAGTAGATAGAAGTTTTATGCTTGGAGGTAATATTTTGAAATTTTCAAGTTTTATGGCATTTCTCAATCCGAATTAACCAAAATTAAAATATTAAAAATATATAAAAAAATTGACAAAAAATAAGCGATCGAATTACGGAAATATGTCAAATTTCATTTGGTGTTTTGAGCTCGAAACATGCACACCCCTACTCCTAACCCACCTTTTGGCATGAAAATTGTTATGTCAAAAGGGAAACCTTTATTGATATTTGGTGCGACGACGATTACGAAGATCATGACACGTGTACTCTGTCTAATCAACCTCGAGTTAACTGTTTCAGTCTATTACAACTCCTCAACATCAATTTAATTTCCAAAACCCAAATTATAATTAATGAGATTTAGGTGTTTTTAATATCTTGTCCTATTAACGCATCTTAAAATTAAATCTTAATTCCAATTAAGCTTCAGCCTCATTTATAATTAGGGTGGGGGGGGGGGGGGGGGGGTGGTGGGGGTTTACATCTATGTGTTCCGGGGAATTAAGTGAGAAATTAAGTCTCCTGCCTAATTGTGGAAAAAAAAAAAAGAAACCAGATGCTTATTTAATTATCATTATGGAAACTATGTAAATAGTTAGAATTCCTAACTGCCCAAACTTCCTACTATTCTTGATTCAAAGCGGAGTCAAGGGTAAGGCTGGAGTTAATCAATTTTTGTTAAAGATCAAAAACGAAGAGAAATAAAGGTTAAAAATTTTTAAAATTAATACATTGCATTTAAACAATAATAAAAAAATTCATAATAGAAAATATTCTATATAACATATAAATCAAAAGCAATAAGAAAGAAAAACTTACAAAAAGTTGAGCTCAATAATATTTTCTAGATTTATAAAATATAATACATAAAATATAAATAGTTAAATACAATATATAGAATTTCACATAATAGTTAAATAATATAAATAGAAATAAGAAGATAAAACAAAATTTGACCTTATCCAAGTTCACAAGATCATAAATCTCTCTTTTAAAAATGAAATGTATTTCAATAGTTAATTGCATAAGAGAGAGTAAACGAAAATAAAAGAACAAAAAGAGAAGAGAAAAAGAAAAAAAAGGGAGAGAAAGAAGCGCGAATAAACTTAAATTAGAGTAATGTTGATTAAGGTTTGTAGAGTTATTTTATTATTTATTATTTATATTAATAATTAAATAAAAAATTATTTTGAAGAGCATTAAAAATATATAATAAATAAAATATTTCAAAAATTTTGAGGGGCCACAGCCTCCATAAATATATTACTCTCTAAGATTATGAAATATATATATATATATATATACACTAATTAAAAATTTTCCCAAATTTTGGGGGAGCCATGCCCATGGACCCCCCATAACATTACCACCCTTTGCCCCGGGTCAAGGGAGTGGTAGGTGGTGGCACCATGAATTTTTAATTCTTTTATTATTATAGGTATAAGATTAGATATAGAGTATGGTTACTTTTATAATTATCTTTTAGTCACCTACCATTCAAAATTTTAAATTCGGTACTATAAGTAGCTTAGGAAGAATAAAGTTTTTATAAGATAATGGTTGCCTTAATCTATGTTTCTTAGATCTGAGATGAGTGTCTAATATAAGTATTGGTCTCGTAGCTTCAATAATTTTTTATAGTTTTTTTCATATATTTAAAAAATCAAATTTCTTTATAATCACAAGCAAAACATAAGTTATAATGTACAATTTTGATTGAAGAATGTAATTTTGTAAAAGAAAATGAAAAAAAAAAACATCTTTGCAGAATATGTTTATATCTTTTTTTTTAGTTCTTTTTTTTAATGGGTTCCATACGTAAGGCGGTTTTTACAATAAAACTCTTTATAATTTTAATTGTTTTTAGCCAAGAGAATTAAAATTTAGATAAAATTACCCTTAATGAAATCGATCCATTTATTTAGTTCCGCGTCTCAACCCGAAACCTATTAACGGGTCAAGTATGTTTAGTTTTGTGCTTCAAACAAACTTATATTCTTTGAGCTTTTTTCGTCAGACTATTCTTCTCTGGAGTATTGCGTGACTAGTTTTTAGATATTGCGTGACTGATTTTGAATATTACGTGACTGATTTTGAACATTACGTAACTAATTTTGAACATTGCGTGACTGACTTTGGGTATTGCGTGACTAGTGTTTAAGTATTATATAATTAATTTTTAGTAAGGTATTGTATGACTAGTGGATAGACATTGCGTGACTAGTAGATATGCATTGCGTGACTTGTTAGTAAGGCCTTGCGTGACTTTGGTTTCTAGGTGGGTCTTAGTAGTCTTCTTTTGTAGCTATATTTTGTTTAAAAATAGTAATTTTCCGGAAAAGAGATGAATAATTACAGAGGAAGGAGAAGAAATGGCCTAAGATTGAGATGACCTAGTTAATGAAAAGCCAAGAAAAAAGAAAGAGATGAGGGGGGCTACGGGGGAACATACTAGAAGGCGAAAGAGACGTTTGAAGGGGTAGCGACGACCTTTGCAGGTGTTGCAAAAAATATGGGAAGGGCTGTCAGGCATTGGCGTTTCACAATGAGAGCAGGCTTTGTAACAAAAGCTGGATTGATCCATTGCTAGCATTGTGCATATCACTGTTGTAGGTTTATCAATATCCATCCTTTCTCTCTCTTTCCTTCTGGGTTTACGCTTCTCACCCTGAGTATTTCAAGCACTCCCTCCACTCCTTGTAAATGCCTTTTTTAACTTCTTTCTTTGACAGTTTGACTCACCCCTCTCTCTCAGTATTTATCTTTAGGGGTTTCTTTGTAATTTGACATAAAAACAAGTCTTCTTCTTCTTGCGTGACCCTCAGCCACAAAACCAGTGATATGCTAGTTCTTCATTCTCTTCCTGGCTCAGTTCCAGAAACAAAAGCCAATATTTCAACACACCCTCGTTGTGAGTTTTGAGGGCTTCCCCTACTCTTTTGTCTTTGGTTGTTGATTTACATGTTTTTCCTTACTTCTAAGTCGAAAATTCCTCTCACGTGACAATTTGCCTTTGCCTTGGTGACGATATGCTTGACTTCTCTACTTGATCATTCAAGGAGTTTTGGCTTGTTATTTCTAGAGTTGTTTTTCTGTGTCTTATGGTGTTTGAGCAAAGAGAGAAAGTAAGATTTAATTTTGAAATTTTTGTCTGAATGACGGAATAGAAAAAACTGAAATTATTTTAATTTGTCTGAAATTGTTTAAAAGGTATTATTGTCAAGTCTTGTCAAAAAAGGTCATTTTTCACAATTTTTTTTATGCTATTTATAGATTTCTTTCTTATAAGGTAAAACACTGTTTTTTGCAATTAAAGGAAGTTATTAATGGATAATGATACCCAGCTGGGGGGAATGAGCAAGAACACAACAAAAGCAGTTTTACTTGGACTTTGCATTGGCCACTCTACCTCTCTTTGCATGCTCCTTTGGACTCATTTCATAATAGGTATATACAATATTTTGTATTGGAAATACACGTCAGAAAACCACAAACATGAGAGAATTATTATTATTATTATTTTCTTAATTTCTTGAAATTTTTAAAATTTTTAATACATATAGCAAGTCTATAAGTCTAGAAGAAGGTAAAACTATGAATAAAAACCGTTAAATCAAATGTAAGGAAGCTTAATCAGAATATTCTTATGGTATTTGTTTTTGGTTTTTCTCTTTAACAGATTCATCAGCAGCAGCTCTACTAATTACATCTAAAAGAACAAAGTCTTGATTGGAAGTCACAGCTGCTGTTCCAGTACCGATGGCGGCCATTTGCTCACCACTACTTGGAGCAGCTGCCGCCTTGTCGCTATCCGAATCTGATGAAAGTTGATCCTTGCTCTTACCCCACAAAACTAGGTAGAGTCCAACAACAGTGACAATTGCTCCAATAACCCTGCAAATATATTTTACAATGAAGTTGGCCTAAATGTTAGTTAAAAAATCACTGAAACTATTGATGTATCTGCATAGCGAAATGTATAGATGTTAGTGCACAGTCCAATGTGCAAATGACGTCCCCAGATGTTTAGTATTAGTATTATATTTAATGAATCAATGTAAGTCACTACATGGAGATGACATGAAAGCTAGTTCTTTCCAAGTGTTTCAGGAAAAGAAGGAAGATAATAAGATATGCACCTTCCTAAATACATTATCTCAGAAAAGATAAAGGAGCTCATAATGGCGACGATAACCATGGTTAGAGGGTTAAAAGCAGCAAAGAAAACCGGTCCCTTGGCTTGTATTACCATTGCTTGTATATAGTAAGCAAGCCCAGAGCAGATAACTCCCTGCACATGGACAGATATTAGTATACTTTATGCAAGAGTATGAAATATGAAGCCTTGATTTTCCACAAGTAGTCATTGACTTGAGCCAGAACAAACCAAAAAAAGGGGTTCATTCAGGTCCAAATAACAATGGTGGTTGGTTGAGTTAAGAATGCCTTACACTGTAAGCAGCAGCAAAGAGTTTAGAATCCCAGTGTATGGACCAAGCTGCAGCATTGCCCCCTTCCATTACCAGGGCAAAAATGGCACCTTCAATTGTGCCCATCAAGCAAATTAAAGTTGTTAGGGAGAGCTCAGCAGGGTATGATTTTAGCGTAAAAACCTATAGAAACAAAACATGGTAATCTCTTACTGATTATAAATGATAAAATCCTGCTGCTCTCTTCTCTTCTTATATCAATCCAACAACTTTGATATTGATGCTAATACTATCAAAGCCAAAGAAAAAGGTTTAAAAGAGTTGAGGAGAAATACTTGCTTGAAGAATGACAAAACAAGCCGAGCAGAAACAGCCTGCAAGGATCATTAGAGCACCCTTTAAGGGATCATCCTTGGTTGCAGAAACTGTGGATTGGTGCTCATTTTTTACTTTTGTCCATGGCAAAGGCAATATTGGCCCATTAACTAAAGCCATAATCATTGCTCCTCCAACGGTCCCAAGGGTCCCCAAAATCTTTGCCTGGCAATGCAGTTTCCTCATATCAACCTTCTCAAGCCTGCAAATATTCTTCACGAGTTAACTCCAACATCCAAGTCATCTTTGCAATTCATCGACTTACATAGGTAGCTAGAGAGTAAAGACGTATACCTACAAGCCCAAGCTAGCAAAAATACAAAAGCAGGAAGAACATTGCACAAGGCAGTTGCAACAGTTGCTGTTGTGTACTTGATCCCTGTATAGTATAAGATTTGAAAAATTACTGGCCTGCAGAGAAGAGCAAATGTTTCCTGTTTAGGACAGAGGAAAACATAAGACAAACTTTGTTGATTATTATAAAATTTTTGCTCGACGGGCAAGCTCCTTACCCCAATAAGGCCAGCAACAATATCTGAACAAATACAGAGAAGGTCATCTTTGGCCTCACTTTCCTGTTAAAAAATCTCGGTTTTCATCAATCAGGACATTTTCCAAACTCATTGATAAAACTGAAGAAGAGATATATAAAGAGAAACCAGACCTATCGAAAACAATGGCAAAAGGAGCAAGGACAAGAGTGGCCATGGCAAACTGGTAAACTACCAAGACGTGTTGGCTTATGTCCCTATTAAGAGCAAACTTGGAAACCATGGGCATGCCTGCCATGCTAAACCTCAAAAAAACCACGGCCAAATATGGCATAGCTTTATTGTACATGCTAGCTGAGGCCTCCATGAACAGCTTTTTTCTCTCTTTCCACTCAATGACAAATAAAAAGGAAAGAGATCTCCGTGCAGAATGAAGCAGAAGACGCACATACTTATATACACATTATTTTTTACTTATGCATGTCAATATCACAAACTTCTGCATGGCCTTTTAAACTTTACAATTTTTTTTAGGGTTGTAAACTGGTAGGTTACTCTTTAATTTTGAGGTAATCGAACCTAAAATGCTATAAAAAATAAAATATCAAAACTCAATTAACTACTTGAATATTTTTAAAAATTCTTATCCTAACTCTAATACATTTTAACTACTCTATAATTACCTTAACCTACTTAAAAATCTAATTATGCAAAAAAATTATTAAAATGCTCTTTATAGGTACCCAATTACCCGAATCCAAATTTGTATCGGTATCCATATATAATAATATTTCTCTTACATATTTCATATAATTCACTAATAATTAAATTAATAAAAACACACAAATAATAAAATTTAAATTTAAATTTAAATAATTAAAAACAAATATCCAAACAACAACATAAACTTAAATAACTAAAAACAAATACCCAAATAACTACTTAAACAACATTACAAGTTTACAACAATAAGGCAACAACTCATGAAAAATTCAATCATCTTCTTTCTTGTCAATGTCAACAAGCATGGCGATTGAATCTTCAATTGTTATTAAGATCCTATACAAATAAACAAAATAAGAATGTATGTAACACTTAAGATAATAGATAATGTTTTTATAGAAAACAAATGAAATAAAAATATTAAAAAAGATTAAAAGAATTTTAATACATATATAATAGTAATTAAATTCCTTATAAATGAATCCAATATATATAAAGTATATATATTAAAAGATATTACAAGTTAATTAATAATTATAGTTTCATAAGTTAATTTAATTAACTATATAAGTTTGTCCTTAATTATATGAAAGTGAAAAAAAGTAATTAGGTTTCAAAATTATTTTAATCTCACAACTTCTCTTTAAGTTTGTATATTATAAATTTATATAAACAAAGTATATATATTGTAATTAATAATTTTATAAGTTCTAATTTTTATAATTTTAACATAAAATAGAAAATAAATTTATTTATATTTAAAGTATATATATACTATTTATATATTAATATATATAATAAAAATTTTATTTCTTATAAATGAACACAATATAAAAACTGTATATATTAAAAGACTGTCATGGCTAGACATTAAGTGCCTTAGAGCTTTAAATCTCAAAAAACCATCATGAAAAAGAGAAAATCCCACTAAAGTCAACCCTTTTTATATCTAGACATCTAGTCATGCTCCTTGTCACTATACTTGACTATCTTCGCTAGATCAAACTACTTATCATTTATTAATATTTGTACTCGATCCTTGAAGACGTCTCAATTTTTTTATGAAATGTCCTATCACTAAACATTTTCAACGAAAAAAGCCCTATTTCCAACGAAATTTTTCGTTGGAAATAGGGCTTTTCCGTTGAAAATGTTTATTTCCAACAGATTTCTAACGAAATTTTCTGTTGGAAATTCCGTCAGTACAAGCCTGGGTAATACTTTCTGTTAGAACTAATATACAGTAAAATGTGTCTTGTAATAATGTAATTTTCAACGGATTTCCAACGAAAAATTCTGTTGGAAAATTTAAAGACCAAATTGAAAAAGTTTAAGGTTCTAACAGATTTTTCCGTTGGAAATCCGTTGGAACTAATACACAGTAAAACATGTCTTGTACTTATGCAATTTCCAACGGATTTCCAACAGAAAATTCCATTGAAAAATTTAAAGACCAAATTGAAAAAGCTTAAGGTTCCAACGGATTTTTTCGTTGAAAATCCTTTGGAACTAATATACAGTAAAATGTGTCTTGTAATGATGCAATTTCCAATGGATTTCTAACAGAATTTTTCGTTGGAAACTATATAGAATACACATGTTGCTTCAACGAGTTTACGGCTCCAACGGAAACTTCCGTTGGAAAAATTAAATAGTATATAGTGTTTTGCAAATGTTAAATTTTCAACGAAATTTTCCGTTTGAAAATTCTGTGGGAAATTATCAAGATTACAATTGTAATTTGGTTAAGGTTTAAATTTCCAACGGAATTTCCATCGAAATTTTCCATTGGCAATTTCCAACGGAAAATTCCGTTGAAAATCCGTTGTAAATAGTACACAGTAAGACTTGTGTATTGTCCAAGTCAATTTCCAACGGAAATTTTTGTTGAAAAATCCGTTGGAAAATTAAGTTTTCAATGGATTTTTCAACAGAATTTTTCGTTGAAAATTTCAGTTAGAATTCCGTTGCAAAACCGTTATAAATATGTTACAAGCCTCATCTAAAAATTTTAATTAAATTTCGTTGAAAATCAGTTGCAATTCCGTTGGAAATTTCCAATGGAATTTTTCAACGGAATTTTTTCCGTAGGAAAAACATGGATTTTTTGTAGTATATACCTCCACATGATAATCACATCTTGCATTTAAATTGTACCACTTCGAATATGGAGGTTGCAAAGGTTCTAGAGGCACTAGAACAATGAGATGATCACAAACCAATTGGTAAAACATTTTTTCATAGATAATAGGAATGAGGTCAAATTGTTTTTTGTTTTCGAATTGTTTTTAAAGAGTGTCTAGGTTGAGAGTAAAGGTGACTGATAATGATACGTGTGATTGAAGTTGAGAAACTTGTTGAAAGGGTGGTTGAAAAATGCGTGGGTGAGGACATAAATTGATTTTTATGGGTTGTAAAGTGGTAGGTTGGAGGTATATGCTTGGTTGTGACCTTGGGCATGAAGGTTTTCAGCTCAATCATTCTTGTATTCAACTCGTCCATCCCTTTTACTACCTTGTCCAAACCTTGATTCTCATTTGTGACACTAATGACACATTTGATTCGTAGAATGAAATAGAATGAGAATTGAATGATAGTTTCGTAGGAAGAAAATAAAAGATGAATAATAATTATGTAGTTTGGTTGATAGAAATGGAATAGGATAGGAATTGTTAGTATGAATTATTTTAATGTTTGGTTGGTGGGAATGGTTTTAAGAATAGTTAAAAAATAAGTGATAAATGACAAAAATATCTTTCATAATAATATTTAATTTTTAAATTAAAATATTTATTATTTTAATAATTTATTAAGACTATTAATAAATTGTTATTTGAATTTAATATGATTATTTATTTTAATTTATAGAATATTAATAATTTGTATTTCATTTAAAATATTAATATTTATAATTAAAACATTAATATCATTATTTTTTTAATTTTAAAATATTAAAATATTACAAATTTATAATTAAAATTTTAATTTAATTTTTAAATTTAAAAATATTAATTTTTTATAATTTAAACAAAAAACTAAACCTTTAATTTAATTTTTTTTATTTTTTTCTTTTTCATTTTCATTTCTTTCTCCTCCTCGGCCGGCCACATTCCATTTGCATGGACATTTTCCCGTTACTTCAGTAGTTGCTACGATCTTTCTTCCTTGATTGAGGTCAGATGTGATTGAAAATATTCGAAGATTGAAATTCAAGAATTTTAAGACTACACCAAGCGCCCTATACTTTTTGTAAGCGTTTTATCTTCCAAGAAACCACAGAAAAATTGAATCCAGCATGCGAAGTTGCCAATTCGATGACACCAAACCAAAACCAACTAATCAACAACAACACAATCTGAAATCTTTAGCCTCCCTTTAACCCAAAGAAGTTTCTAATTCTATAGCATAACACAAAATTCTGTAAGGGTTTCACCACATGAGATTTTTGGGGATCTTTATCCCATCAGCATTAATAATGGAGAACCCAACTTATATTCTATCCAGTAATGGTAAAAGCAGACTTTGAAAACTCAATCAAAATAGGACCTTTGGCTATCTACTCTTTGCCAAACAAGAAGAAGCCAACGAAAAGAAAGACAAGGAAAAGTGATATGGTAAAACAAGGGAGAGCCGATATGGCAGGGGAATGCCAGATCGACAGTTTTCGCCGCCAAATCCGACCGCGAAAATATCGGAACCGCTGCTTCCCACTGCCGCAGCTACCACCCCCTGCTATTTTCGGCCGTCGAGAAAATGTAGTGTGAGAAGGAGCGTGGCAGATGGGTAAAGAGAGAAAGGAGTAATTTTAGGCAAAGTACTCTTATTCTTTTAAGTTTATATCAAAATTAGACAGAGGATTATTAATTTTTAAAATAAACACCTTTCAAAAAATATTCATGTCCAATCGATTATTAATCATCAATTTACTAACGTAATAAAAGTAAAACAATAATTTTATTTTTAATTAATTTTTAAAATTATTATTACATAATTTTATTTTTTTATTAATTAAAAAAAACTCTCAAGATAGGGAGCACTAGAACTCCCCTTGGGAGCACCGGTGCTCTTCTCCTCGGTGCTCCCCTCCCTTGCCAGTGCTCCCCTCCCTTAAGGAAGCACCTTTTTTTTAAAAAAAAATAATAATTTTTTAAATTAATAAAAAATATTTTTTAATTTTTTCTTAATCTTTGTTAACAATGTTTGTATTTTTAAGATAAAGTGTCCATTTCGAAAATTAATGAACTCATTTGAAATTTCAACTAAAACTTAAGAGAGTTAGGTATTTTACAAAAAAATTTTAATTAATATAACATGGTAATTTTTAAAATTGATAAAGGACATTGTTGTCTATCAATATTTTTAACCTACTCCTTACTTTCAGAAATAGCCAATACCAATGAAGGGTCAGCAATGGCTATTCTCCTTTCTCTGTGAATGGCCATTCTTTCCAACTAAACAAAACTTTAAAAGAAGATTAAGAATAAGGGGGGAATATTCCATTCTTCCCAACCAAATATGCTCCAAGTATATTAGTGAGACCTTGATAAGTTTTGGAGCTCTCAAAGATCACTTGACTTTCATTCTTTTGATTGCTTGAGGTGCGGTTCGATTTGAAACGATGACGATTTTTGAGGAAAAGCATAAATAGTATTTTGCTCAAAAGAAGGCTTCTCTTTTTCTTTTTTCTTTTTTTGGTTTCTTTTCAGAAGAAAAAAATATCACTTTTAGTTTCCCTTATGTATTCATTTTTTCATTTTTTTGCTAGATGGGAAACTTCTCTTTTCTTTCATTCTTTTCCTTTGAAGGACAAAAAGAGCTAAAAGAAAAGACCTTTTTTTTACTTACTTTATTTTTTTTCTCTCTTTATTTTTTGTAAGGACATCATTCATAAAAAGACCTCTTTTTTTATATTTTTCTTTTTAAATTTTTTTTGAAAGAAGGAAAAAAGTCATCTTCCTCTTTTTCATATTTCCTTATTTTTCACTTTTTGAGCAGAAAAGACAAAAAATTACTCTTTTCAAATTTTGAAAAAAAAAAGCAAAGAAAAAAGTCTTCTAAAAATAGAGATATATAATGAATATAAAAAACTTTATTCCTTTTCTTTTTTCACAGGAAGGAAAAAGAATTTTTTTTTTCTTTTTTTGCTTTCTCATTTTTGGTAAAAGATCATCTTCACAAAAATCTATATGTATTATTTTTTGTTTTATCAACAGTTACGATGTTAGGATAAAAACGGTTCCTTCGCATGCCTTGATTCAAGGTGTCTTTATGAAAAAAGTTGACATGACTCTACTTAAATGTTGGCTTCTTGCGGTTTTCTATATGTTGAGTTTGGTTTCACTGAAAGCAAAAGGTTCCAAATTGTTTCTCACTATCGTTCTACATGGGCTAGTAAGGCACCTTAGTTTTCACCAATTACAAGCTTTAAACGGATTAGGTTCAATTTGAGTGAGAGTGTTTTGCTAGCTTATGCGAAGGTTATCACTTCATGAGAGTGTAGTTACTTAACTCTCCTCCTAATGAGAACAGAGCCCAAGTAGAAGGCCCATGCACGAATGCAATATGTCTGTGTGTGAAGGAACATACCGAGCTTTTACTTTATAGTACACACTCGTATCTAAAGTGCTCCACAATTATTAAAAATAATAAATAAATGATAATAAAAAAAAGTAACCAACACATAAATAAAAAAATAAAATAATGCCATTTAATTTTAAGGGAAAGTGAGTACAATATTGATTTAACATTAATTATTTAAAGCTTAATATAGCTTATTAAGTTATAACGTGGTTACATGGAATATTCATATGATACTTGAATTGATTTATGGAATATAAAATATGTGATGGATTTCATGTGAAATATGTAAAGGTTTGTAGGCTCGCATGGGCTATGTCCATTGAGCCTTCACACTGATCATGGTCCAGTAACGGGGCATGACATATACTTATGACCCATGCCGTTGAGGTTAATTACGGTTTTCATTTTGATTATGACCTATGCCACAAGAGTTAAAGGTAGTCGTAGTATGTTATAAGAAACTACTAAAATCTAAATACTTGTGAAATTATTTTTTGTTGTATTATCTGAAAATAAAATTTTGAAATAATATGATTAAGAATGAGATTGCTCAAACTTTGTTTTGATATCTATATGATTAAAGATATTTTGGCTTAAATGTTTTGAAGTATGCTCAATCCAATTTGGAGAATGTTAGTTATTTGTTGAGTGGTTGTACGCATTCCTTTAATTCTCATCATTCTTATAAATTTCAACATTTTTGCATGTTTAAGGATTACACTTGCTTCGTGAGAGTTTTGATTAGCAAGATTAACATCTGACCTTGGATATTTATAAGCTTTGATGTGAGTAATTGGTTTTAGTTTGTAAATAGATATTAGCTAGTTGAAAATTTTGTATCTTTTGGAAAATTGTATATTATTGTTGTATTTCGAGACTTGATGTTTTATAATGAGTAAATTTTGAAAAAAACTTTTGGAATTATTACATTTGATTTAATATGATTTTGTTGCCTTACACGCTTATAAGATTTGTTATGTGGCACCTGTTATGTCTTAAAACCTTGAGTTTGGTAGTTATAAGCTTTGTGGAGTGTTCAATTGTTATACAATAATTTGTCTTTGAAATTAAAAAAAATAATATATGAATTTTGGAGATGACTTGGACAGTCAAGGATTATATTGAATTTGTAGAAAAAAATCTTATTGATATGATCTAGTGTTTTTGCTTTATTTTTTGTTATGTTTTCATTATATTTAAATTGATGAAGACTATTTTGATTATACAAAAAAAGACAAAGAGAGAAACTTATCGATATGATGCATTGGTTTGATTTTTATCTGAGGCTCATGATGGTTAAGTTAATGAAGAGTATTGGGTAAAACAAAAAAAAAAAAATTGAATGTGATGTATCGCTACCATGATCTTATCAGAATTTAGTAATGGTTGAATTGTTGAAAAGTACTCTTGATAACTAATTAAAAGAAAATGATTTTTTTTATACTTTTTTTCATATATTGAAAGGATTGAATTTAATTATCATTATGGAAACTATATAAATACTTAGAATTTCAAATTACCCAAACTTTGAACTACTCTTAATTCAAAGCATTTAAGCAGTTGCTTAAAGAAAAATAAAGTTTTTATAAGATAATAGTTGTCCTAATTTATATTTCTAGATCCTAGATGAGTGTCAAATATAAGTATCAGTCCCGTATCTTTAATTGTTTTTTATATTTTTTTCGTATATTTAAAAGATTGAAATTTTTTATAATCACAAGTAAAACATAAGTTATAATCGTATAATTTTATTAGAAGAATGTAAATTTTCGTAAAAGAGAAAGAGAAAAAGCATCTTTGCAGAATATGTTTATATATATATATATATATATATATATTTTCTTTTATGCTATTTTTAGATTTCTTTCTTATAAGGGAAAGCCACTGTTTTTTGCAATTAATAAATCTATAAATGGATAATGATACCCAGCTGGGGGGGATAAGCAAGAACCCAACAAAAGCAGTTTTACTAGGACTTTGCATTGTCTACTCTACCTCTCTTTGCTGCTCCTTAGGACTCACTATATTATAGGTAGTACAATATTTTGTATTGGAAATCCACATCAGAAAACCACAAACATGAGAGAATTATTATTATTATTTTCTTAATTTTTTTTATTTTTTAATACAAGTAACAAGTCTATAAGTCTTAAAAACGTACAACTTTGAATAGCAACCGCTAAATCAAATCTATGTAAGCTTAATCAGAATATTCTTATGGTATTTGTTTTTGGTTTTTCTCTTTAACAGACTCATCATCGGCGGCTGCAGCTCTGCTAATTACATCTAAAAGAACAAAGTCTTGATTGGAAGTCACTGCTGCTGTTTCAGTACTGATGGCGGCCATTTGCTCACCACTACTTGGAGCATCTGCCGCCTTGTCGCTATCAGAATCTGATGAAAGCTGATCCTTGTTCTTACCCCACAAAACTAGGTAGAGTCCAACAACAATGACAATTGCTCCAAGAACCCTGCAAAGTTTTGCAATGAATTGTTGGCCTAAATGTTAGTTAAAAAACACTGAAACTATTAAGGTATCTGCATAATTAAATGTATAGATGTTAGTGCACAGTCATTGTGCAAATGACGTCCCCTGATGTTTAGTGCTATTATTAAATTTAATGAATCAATGTAAGTCACTGCATGCAGATGACATGAAAGCTAGTTCTTTCCCAAGTGTTTCAGGAAAAGAAGGAAGATAATAAGATATGCACCTTCCTAAATACATTGTCTCAGAAAAGATAAAGGAGCTCATAATGGCGACGATAACCATGGTTAGAGGGTTAAAAGCAGCATAGAAAACAGGTCCCTTGGCTTGTATTACCATTGCTCCTACATAGTAAGCAACCCCAGAACAGATAACTCCCTGCACAAGGACAGATATCAGTATACTTTTTGCAACAGTATGAAATATGAAGCCTTAATTTTCCACAAGTAGTCATTGACTTGAGCCAGAACAAACAGATAAAAAAAGGGGTTAATCCAGGTCCAAATAACAGTGGTGGTTGGTTGAGTTAAGAATTTCTTACACTGTAAACTGCAGCAAAGAGTTTAGAATCCCAGTGTATGGACCAAGCTGCAGCATTGCCCCCTTCCATTACCAGGGCAACAATGGTACCTTCAATTGCGCCCATCAGGCAAACTAAAGTTGTTAGGGAGAGCTCAGCAGGGTATGATTTTAGCGTAATCGCCTGTAGAAACAAACCATGGTAATCTCTTACTGATTATAAATGATAAAATCCTGCTGCTCCTCTTCTCCTCTTCTTGTAGCAAGCCAACAACTTTGATATTGATACTACTACTATCAAAGCCGAAAAGAAAAAGTCGAGGAGAAATACTTACTTGAAGAGTGACAAAACAAGCCCAGCAGGCACAGCCTGCAAGGATCATGAGAGCACCCTTTAAGGGATCATCCGTGGTTGCAGAAACTATGGATTGGTGCTCATTTTTAACTTTTGTCCATGGCAAAGGCAATATTGGCCCATTAACTAAAGTCATAATCATTGCTCCTCCAACAGTCCCAAGGGTCCCCAAAATCTTTGCCTGGCAATGCGGTTTCCTCATATCAACCTTCTCAAGCCTGCAAAAAATTCTTCACAAGTTAACTCCACCATCCACGTCATCATCCTTGCAATTCATCGACTTACGTAGGTAGCTAGAGAGTAAAGATACACACCTACAAGCCCAAGCTAGCAAAAATACAAAAGCAGGAAGAACATTGCACAAGGCAGTTGCTACAGTTGCTGTTGTGTACTTCATCCCTGTATAGTATAAGTTCTGATCAATTGTTGGCCTGCAGAGAAGAGCAAATGTTTCCTGGTTAAGACAGAGCAAAACATAAAACAAACTTTGTTGATTATTATAAAATTTTTGCTCGATGGTGAAGCTCCTTACTCCAATAAGCCCAGCAGCAATATCTGAACAAATACAGAGAAGGTCATCTTTGGCCTTACTTTCCTGTTAAAAAATCCACAGTTTTCATCAATCTGGGCAGATTCCAAACTCATTGATAAAACTCAAGGAGAGATATATACAGAGAAATCAGACCTATCAAAAACAATGGCAAAAGGAGCAAGGACAAGAGTGGCGATGGTAAACCGGTAAACTACCAAGACATGTTGGCTCATGCCCCTATTAAGAGCAAACTTGGCAACTATGGACATGCCTGCAGAGCCAAACCTCATTAAAAACATGGCCAAATATGGCATAGCTTTATTGTAATTGCTAGCTGAGGACTCCATGGACAGCTTATTGCTCTCTTTCCAATCAATGACAAATATAAATGAAAGAGAACTCTGTGCAGAATGAAGCAGAAGGAGCACATACTTATATACACATTACTTTTTAATTTTGCATGTAAAAATTACAACTGCATGGCCTTCTAAAATCTACATTTTTTTTCCAAAAATTCCATAAGTATTAAATATTAACAGAGTAGTTAATTAAAATTTTTAACAATTTCATCAGTAATATCTAAAGTTTAGTGGTTGAAAATTTTTAGTACCATATATAATAAAGTTCATGCATAATTAAGTTAACATAATCTTTGGTGGGGTAATTTGTTTGAAATCAATAGTTTTGCTCTTTATGAATTTAATTTTTTATTAAATTTAGCTCAAACATATTCTGAATCGGTACCATAAAGGATTATTTTTTGGATGTCAAATTTAACTTTATTTCTTTTCGCCCATTGAATGGGATTAATTATTGAAGCTTAGTTTGATGTGGGGTATTAATTACCGTTGCACCCCATGGAAAATATTTCCATTTTCCATGTCCCATTGCCTACTAATCTCATATATATATATATATATATATATATTAATAATTTCTCTACTAAAATCATATTAATAAAATATTTAAATATTAACATCAACAATAACCTTCAATAGCAATAGATGTTATTATTGAAATTTTAGAAATATATTGTATATATAAGTATATATATACTTTTATCATAAAATCATATAGTAAAGTTATTATAGAACTAAAAATATTTCTTAACTATTTGTCTGATGATGAGTATGACTTCACAAATTTACGAAATAGATTAGGGAGACTTGTCCACAAGGTGGAAATATATTGAAGGACTCATTGTTTCATTACCTAAATAAATATCAATTTGTTGAAAATTAAAACAAATCATAATTAATTATTTTTGAAGTATTTAATTAGTGCTTTCGAAATATCATTAATTTTTATCTTTATTTTATTAAAATTTAGATCAAAATTTTTAATTAAAAATACTTGAATTATTTATTAAATTAAATGTTCGAGTATGTTACGACACTCCTCTAATTAGTAGCTTTTAAGATTCTTATTCCCATCAAAAGAATATTCACTTTAAAAGTAAAGCAATTTTCTTTTAAAAAAAATTATTTCCCACTAAAAATTACCAACCCTAGGAAAAATGCCTGGACATCACCTAACATCAAAACCAGCAGTCCTTTTCCACATAAAATATATGAAGCACCAACATATGAGGGAAAAGCAAGAGAAAGGGACACCATAGCACCAAACTACACCATACTGTTAACCAAGTGGCGACTTGGTGGTGGGATTTGGTATTATTATCAAGCCCTTAGGAGATTGAGAAGAAAAGCGTTTCAGCATGGTCTGCAATGAGACTCATATTCACTGTACACAGTGACTATAAACAGTGATAGAATCAAAGTGGCGAGGAGTGGTGGCAGTTGTATTAATTTTTAACTTTTTATTTTATATAATTTAAAATATATAAATTTTTAATTTTAAAAAATTATTTTTTATTCATTCGTCATATAAAATTTTGAATCCATCACTGATTATGCATAACTTTGTTTCTTTCATATTTTTTTTCTATATGCTTTCGCTTTGGAGATTGGCAGGCATTTTCGGGGAAGGGGGTGGGTGGTTTTTTCACTGTTGTTTTGTCATTGGCACAGTAGTCTTTACAGAGTTGAGATTGTGTTATTATATTTTGGCCGACGGTAGGCACATCACCTTTCTACATATCCACAAAAGAAGATACTGATTTTGTTACTATTTCTCAAAGCACTTACATTGGGAAATCTTGGGCGTCCTCGTAAAGACATTTCCAACCGAAATTCATTGATTAAGTCACACAGTGGAAAGTTTATTTCATTTTTCTTATTTTAGACAATTGTCTTATTTCTCTTGCTATAAAAATCATAATTTTATGTAAAAATTTTTTAATTTTAGGTAACATAATAAGAAGGTAACATCTTTTACTAGTATTTCATATATCTCACATCACCCTCATGGATTAAAAAACAATATTAAGAACTTTATTGCAGCACATGTTAGAAATCCTGATCAGAAATAATAATAAATAAGATACTTGTTGATTTTAAAATATTTGTAATTTTTTTTTAAAAAAATAAATCATACTTAATTACAGTAGTTATGTAAAACGTCACATACACGTAGATGTCATAACTAGTTATACATATACACAAAACAAAATAAGAAGATCCGGTTATCCATAAGATCACCCACCATCAAGAAACACATAAGAACTCTCTTACTATCCATAATTGAACTCATTTATAAAATTTAATACCCATATTTATTTGAATTCGATTAAAAATTTGACCTTGTTTTTTTATTTAAAAATAAGACAAAAAATTCAGTTTTGAAAACCGATATGAACCTATTTATAAAATACTTCAATTTTACTTAAAAAAGATGGACTAGAATCAAATATTAATTTACATACTATCAATTATCAAATACTCATCTTTATGCCTTGTTTTGTTGTGTAAAGTTAAAAACAAGTGACTGCTGAGATTAAAACTTTTGGTAAATTATTACTAAGTGGCAAGTCGTGTCATCAAAATTTTAATAGTACTGCTGAGTTGGGGAAAAAAATGAAATTTTTGTGCTTGTTGATGACATAAAGTGTTCTGTCTCAACAAACATTAGATATAATAAAGATATGAAACCTATAAATTTAGGGTTATTTGTCTTATTCAGGAGGTCTCCCACAAGGCTTACCATCTGAATCAGATAGCACGTTTATAGCCTTTTTTGTGTGTTAATGGTAAGGTTTCTAAGTATTTCTGACTACTGCTTTTTCCTTTTCCTTTTCTCTTAGCCAGTTACTAGATAGGTATCATTCCACATTGAGAAGTCAAATACCACAAACAATATCTCATGGTGAACACTTTGCCAATAATTTAGTTCAGCTTTTGGCTCCTGTTCCTGATATACAAGCTCTTCCAATGGAATTTAAAGTCAAGATACACACAAAGGAAGCATCGATCCTGGCCTCAAATGTAGATTCATCTCAAGACAGATGTTGTTGCTTTCGCTTGGTCTCTATAACCAATCCTATTAGAAAGGACAAAAACAAAGAAAACATTCTTGAAAGGAGTTTAGGTTGCATAGAACTAATTCCATGTATGAAAAAACTCAGATTCTCTGCACGTTCTTCTGTTATGATACTTGTATTGGGTTACCCTTCAAACAGATTCATCAGTAGGAGTCACTCTGTTGCTGGTTACATCCAGGACAACAGAGTCTTGATTTGGACACAGTTTTATCTCATCCATGGCAGTCATTTTCTGATCACTAGATGGTTCCCTATCGACATCCAGGTTTGATGAAGGTTGATCCTTGCTCTTACTCCACAAAACCAGATAGAGGGCAATGACAATTACAATTGCTCCAATGACACTACAAATTTACAATTTCTATAGCTGTATGCAAAGGAGTATATTGGAGAAGAAGGACTGACATGTACCTTCCTAAATACAATACTTCAGATAAAACAAAGGAGCCCAAAATTGCAACAATAACCATGCTTATAGGATTAAAAGCAGTTACAAAAACAGGTCCCCCAGCTTTCATTATCACTGCTTGAAGATAATAAGCAACTCCAGAACAAACTACTCCCTGCATGCAGACAGAAAAGTTGTAAACAATCACTGTTAAGTTCTAACCCGGAAAGCTTGCTAACCCAACACCATCTCATTTATTCATTGGGTCTTGTACTGAGAACCCATAGTTGGTGAATTGAGAATTTCTAACACCGTAAACTGCTGCCAAGAATTTAGCATCCAAAGTGTATGGACCAGGCTGCAGCATTGCCAGCTTCCCTTGCCAGGGCTACTATGCTTCCTTCAATGGTGCCCACCAAACAAGTTAAAGCTGGTAGGGAGAGCTCAGCAGGGAATGATTTTAGTGTGATTGCCTACAGAAGAAAATATTAAACATTGTCACTTGGATTGGAAAGCTTTCAATGGAGATAATAGAGACAATGAATGTCAATGTACATGACCAAAATGTCTTCATTGAGAGTTTATGGGAAAAACTTACTTGTAGAATGATGAACCCAGCCCAGCAGAAACAGCCTACGGCGATCATGACAGCACCCTTTATATGGTCTTGCTTTGCTGCAGCACTTGAAAATACATGTTGGTTATTTGGATTTGTCCATGGCAATTTCAACATTGGTCCATTAATCAAAGTCATCAGCATTGCTCCCCCAAAAGTCACCACGGTCCCTAATATCTTTGCCTGGCTATGTAGTTTTTTTATACGAACCTTCTCAAGCCTGCAAAAATTCTCCACAGAGTTAATCCACTACATAACTCATCCTTGAAATACCAAAGTTACATATCATGGTGACTAGAAATTAAGTACTTGAAGATCCAGACCAGCACAAATGCAAACGCAGGAAGAATATTGCACGTGGCAGCTGTGAAGGTTGCTGAAGTGTACTTCATGCCAGTGAAGTATAAGTTCTGGTCAATTGTTGGCCTGGAGAAGAGAATCAATACTGCCCAATTAATAGATTGAATCATTTTTTTTTTTGAAAATTCATATGTAATATTAGGAACAGAGGAATCAAATGACCACCTCTGTAGTGCTTACAGAAGGATTTTGCCCTGTTTTACTCAACTAACACTCTCCTGTACACATGAAATCAGCCCCAGCTGGCCATAACCCTAAAATTCCCAGCCCTCTACCTGCATATACATACAGAATCCACATACAGACCCACCAAGCCAGCTGGTGCAAAAACAAAAGCAAAATATCCCAGCCATTAACCTGCATTTACAGACATGACCAACCCACAGACCCACCAAAACAAAAGACATCTGTACAAGATTCAAGAAAACAGCAATTAGAACCATAGAACCATAACACAACAAATTAATACAGCTGGTGAATCATATAATATCGGGCAAATTGATAGGTATGATTATTGAAGGTAAAACTTTCACTTGCCCCTATAAGCCTAGTAACAATAGCTTAACAAAGAAAGACAGGGTCATTTTTGGCCTCACCTTCCTGTCAGCTATAATTAGCAAAAGGGTTAGTTCCTTAGGCTGCACGCATAACTAGGACGATGCACAAACTCAATTATACTTAAAAGAGAAAGAGCGAGAGACAGAGAGTAGACCTATCCAAAACAATGGCAAAAGGAGCAATGACAAGAAAGGCAATGGCGTGTCGGTACACGACGAAGACATGTTGGCTCATGCCTTGGTTTAAGGCAAACTTAGCAATTATGGACATGCCTGCAAACCCAAACTGCCCAAAGATCACAGCCAAAAATGGCTTTGCTTGTTTAAAAATGCCAGCCATTAACAAAGCTTTTTCTTCTTTCCTTAATATCTCTCTTCCTCCTAAAACTCTTTATGGTGCAGAATGAAACGCAATGTGGCGTTGCTTATATATTGAGTATTTTTCATGTACAAAATTGCGACCTCAACACGCATTTGTATACAAATCTAGGTACTCCACTAAAGTGAACTGAAAATACCAATTCTTGCTAGTAAAAAAATCTCCCATGTTTCTCTGAAAACATGAAAAACCAGCGGTCCTTTTTCCCACTAAAAATTACCAACTTTGGGAGGAATGCCTGGGCTTTATTAGCCAACCTTGTATAGGGTTATGACAAGATAGAATAGCCTAGGAAATTAAGTCATTTGTACCCTCAATGGAGATGTCCCTTTTTCAAACATTGTAATGACATTTAGTGACATTTTTAAAAATACTTGTTAAGTCTTTATGGGGAAGACTTTTTTAAAAAAGAATGTCCCCATCTCACACATTGTAATGACTATTGGTGAAATCTTTAGAAATCCTCATGAACTCTTTATAAGGGGTGAACAGTTGACGGATTGTTAGGCTGCTTCATCGGTAAAGATATATCTATAGCAAGTCATCTAAGGCTAACGATGGCGTGTCCTAGTCCCTTTATACTTATTTCGATATTAATAAAACATTTTTCTTTATGTTGCTTCAGTAGTTGTGTTTATGGTATTCGTTATACCTTATGATTTCAATGTTACATTATCTTAATCTAAGTTGTGGCTATTATTGATGTTTGCTCAGATCTAATTAAGTTATTGGTGGGCTTGCATGGAAGCGTCCATTAAAATGCCACCCAGACTATCGTATACTTAATCGAAGGAGCGTAGCTCGTGACAGTTGGTAGCAAAGCATAAGTGAGATGTGCTAAGTGAAAAAACAAACATGGTGACCAAGCAGAGTGCACTTAAGGACCATTAGAAAATTGATGAGTTAGAGGTTGTAGTAGCCACAACAAAAGCTCAGATGGTCTTGCATAAGCAAATAGATGAAATTGAAACAATCTAGCGGGAATTGTCCGAAATGATAAATACCTTAAGTGATGAGACCATGGATGCGTTGAGAACTTTCCAATGTGAGTTTAGAGAATTAAAAGCTCAGGTAAACCTCTTGATTTTTATTGTAGGTAATAATAATGCAAACTTAAAAGATCGAGGGAAAATGGCTAAAGTGTTGTAGCCCACGCGATATGAAAGGGCTAGAGATGCAAAGGAGTAGGAGAACTTCTTTTTTGATATTAAGTAGTACTTTTGAGCTGTGCATACCATGTCAGAGGAAAACAACATGGCGATGGCCGCAATGTATCTTGTAGGGGATGCTAAATTATGGTGGCATTCCAAATTTGTCAATTGCGAGTGCCATATACAAACATGGACGGACCTGAAGCAAGAACTGAATAACTAGTTTTTCCTTGAAAATGTAGAGTACATGGCTTGACGAAAGTTATGAGAGTTGACACAAACTGGGTAATACAAGAATTTGTGAGGAACTTCTTTACCCTAATGTTAAATATTAAGATATGACTGAGAAAGATAAGTTGTTCTATTTTCTCGAGGGTCTGAAGCTATAGGTGAGGATGAAGTTACAGTGATAGAAGGTACATGATGTGACTTCAGTAATAACAATTGTTGAGCATCTTACTAATTATAGTGATAACTCATATAAATGGAAAAATCCTCCATAAAAAACTAGTAACTGAAGCTCCAATAGTAAGGCAAAATTGTCAAGAGTTAACAAACCATCAAATGGGGGAAAAGAAAGGAGACCACATGCTTGGGATACACCATAGCCAAAAACAACTAAGTCATGGGGCTTCAAACCTCAAGCCCCAATATCTTGTTTTCTTTGCAATGAACCTCATCAAGTAGTTGATTGCCCACATTGTTATTGATTTCTCGGACAAGTGCGCACATAATTAACAAGTAATATAATAAAAACTAAAATTCGTTTCCACGGAGAATTGAATTAATTCTTAATTGCTAACTACTAAAATTATAGCACCATAATCTATCCAAACAACCTAATTATTAAAAAGAAAAATTGAAACTAACAACTAAAACTAATCTAAAATCTATCAGTAAAATTATTTTATTAAATTCAAGTGACTACCGGACCTAAGATTATAATATCCCTCAATACTTCTTCTAATTATTGTCTCTCACTCTTAACTTAGTTTAATGGATTAAGTTGTTAACCTAAAGTTCTAATTTATTTGCAAATCTTTATTGAGTTTCTTATAAAAATATTTCTCCCAATTAATTTACTATATGTTTATGCAAATTAAATTGAAGAAAGATTCATTAAGTTCGTCCTCTAATTTTGATTACGTATGGTTTATAGGTATATGTCTACCCTATATGCAAATGAAATCACCTACTCAACTAAGTGTATTCGATCATACGTTATTTTATTCAAGGTCTACCTAAATCTCCTTCTTTAATGTTTAATCTAGGTTTCCAATCTAATCTAATTGGTGGTCAATCAACTAGAAGTATTAAAAACAAAATAAAATAAACAACTTAAATCCATAAAACATAAGCAAAAAAGAGATAAATAAATCAAACCACATATTGAATTTAATCATAATCTTATATAAATGAATTAGTTCCTCATCAAGTCACACATCATTATCAAATAAGGTTTAAATATTAAAAACAAAATCAAGAAAATAAGAGAATAACAAATAGATAGAAAAAACCAAAATTGTAATCTTGATGTTCAAATCTCCTAGAATCCTTCAAATTCTTTTTAGCTTCAATAATTTTGAGACTTGATTCTTAGCTTTCAATCCGGTGTTTCATTTAAAAGAAAAAAATCTTTTGAAAGATTTTTTTTATAGGGCTTTAAAGTTAGGCTAAGGTAGGTGAAGAAAGAAGCCAATTCCAATCAGGATTTCCCCATCGGACTACATGGGCTGTAGCCTACGTCCTCCAAAGCCTCGACCTTGACTATTTAAATAGCAAAAATCATAACTGTTCTAAGCTACTGCAGTGCTCCAACTTCGACAAGATTTTGGACCACCTCACACATTGAATTAGGTAAAGTGGCAAACATAAAAGTTGTAGCTTTTCCCCTTATCTTTTCAATGGTCTAAGAATCATCTCATTTGAAGCCTGTAGAGAGAGTTATGGTTGAAATACCAAAACAAGTGTAGTCGAAGTCGGCACCTCAAAATTGCTCTCCTTCTTCCATTAAAATTCTTCCTTCATTAAACACCTACAAAAGCACAACTAAATTAATAACAACATATCTTAATCACATTAACACTAAATTAAATATAAAATTAACTAAGATCAAATGGACTCACCAAAATTAACTAAAACTTATTACTTATGATGTATTACCACAAGAAAAAAGTTAAATTACTATCAAAATTAAGCCCAAATAACTCTATATCATAAAGTTATCACACATCAAGCAGCTCTTAATGCAATATGTATGGCTAATGTAGAAGCACCTCAAGCCCAAACCCCAATTGAGGAAACTGAAGAAGAGCTAGCACGTATGTGTTTTATTCAGTTCCTTAGTGCCCTGCAAGCGCAATTAGAAAAGATGAAGAAAAAACCTCAACGACGCCTCATGTATGTGGATGTGTTGGTTAATGATAAAAAAACCAAAGCCATGCTTGACGTAAGGGCCTTTGATAACTTCATCACCCCTAGAAAGGCAAAGAGATGCAGTCTCAAGGTTGAGAAAAACTTTGAGTAGATGAAAGCAGTCAACTTGCCAACCTTAACTATTATAGGGAACTCTAAAGACATACAGTGTCACGACCCAGAACTCCCTATCGGGCCCATGACAACCGCCGCGAAGTCTCAATAGGTATTCACACTCCAAATACCGACAGAAACCCTATAAGGCTTTCGTATCAGTTTTCACGCTTCCCCGGTGAGCGACGATTACAAAATGTCACATTTTAAATACCACCAGTCATTTTCAATTTAAAAATACTAAAATAGTTTCATCCGACTCACAAGGGCATTTTCATCGTTTTTCATCGAAAATTTTAAAATTTGCTAAAAATGTAGTAAATACGTATAAAACACATTTATCATGATAAAAATAAATTTAAGTATCTAAAATATATATTTGGAAATACAATTTAATTATTTGAATATAATAAAATATTTAATAAAATAATATAATTTCTCATAAAACAAATTTTATAAAACTATTGATAAACAATTTTCGCAGCGTAAAACTTAATTATGCTTTTACATACTTTAATACAAAAGACTATAATATTAAAATTAAATTATAGTGACACATGGGCCCCAAAACAAATCAGAATGTCTCGAGAATTGTGAACCTACAGTTCTCGTCGATTCAAGTCCACTGTGGTCCTTGATCGAATCAGCTAACTATGAATGTTCTGAGCCTGTAAGGTGTGGAAAAAAAAGTGTGAGATTATAAAATCCTAGTGAGTAAACAGACACCATCTAAAGTATCTAAAGCCGAGTAAAAAGGAGACAAATAAAATATTCAAATCCAATATATTTTTCACAATATCAATACTCAATTTTATTTCAATAATTCACTTGGCTTATGCACAATCTTTAAAACTTGGCTCATGCCAAAACCTGTACTTGGGGATACCTTGTACAGGGGCATCCACTCAAGTCCGTCAAGGTTGTAAAATTTCATATTTCTCGAAATTCAGTCGTTCCTTGACGTTGGCTGAGTTCACTACCACGAGGTGGTTAGGCGTGAAGTAAACTCAAATCCTACCTCAAGAGATACCCTACGCGCCTCTCTACCAAGATAAGCACAATAAATTTTTAGGTTTTCATGCCCTCCTAAAGGTTGGTCCACGGAACCCGCCACTGCAGCAACCACAATTATCCCACCAATTAAATAAAATTATCATAGCATAACATGGCCCACAATTCTTATTTTGCCAATTAAGGCAAATCAAAGCAGTTCACGTATTTATCAATTCATAAAAACAGCCAGTTATGCCCACAATTTATCATAAGCCATACAATTCAAACAATAATTTGCAATGCAAGCAAACAGTCTCCCATTACTTTATTTTTAAAACCACTATTCAATTTTTTAGAAAATTTATAAAATCATTTTATAAAATCACAATTTTTCTTAAAACATGGCAATTTACTATTTAAACCCATTTTCTATAAAACACACAATTGAATAAAACTACTATAGATAATTAAGACGATAATAAGTTTACTCATTGTTCTAGGAGTAGAAATACTCCTACCTTCCGTCCTCGGTGCAATCTCTTACCCGAACCAATTTACTCACTACCTATCCATAATCCATGACACAAAATTCAATAAATTGTGTCAATTCATCATAAATTATTTCAGGCTTTAAATGCATGGAATGTCTTGCAAACTGTCCGAATAACCGTCTAAATACAGTATTCAGCCTAATCGCCTACACACGTCTAAATTGCTAAAATCCCCATTTTAACTCCGATTTGACCCGTTTCAGTTTCTAATTGTTCGATTATATTCCAATTACCCAATAGTAGCAACTACGGGTCAATTTACCAATCTGAGAATGCAAAATTACAATTTTACCCTTAATGGGTAAAAATTCCAAATTTTATTCTAAAAATTCTTAATTAATTCTTACTTTTACTATTCATCAAATTTACCAAAATTGCCATTCAGCCATATCCATTTGAGTTTCTAACATGTAAAAATGTGTTTTCTTGAAATCTATCACTATTACCTAACTAATAACATCCATTTAACCTAAAAATCACCATATTCAAGCATCAAATCCATCCAAAAATATTCAGCCAGCAAGGTGCAGCAATACTCATATTTTATTTGTGCATGAAAATGGAAAAATAAGGCTTGGGTAGTGAAAATCACAAGGAAAATTAATGAAATTTATCTCTACCAACCTTCATTTTATGCTCCAATAAATCATATTATATTTCATATAATTATTCTTGATCAAATGTAATCAAAGTCTTTTATGAAAATCTCCATTTTGTCTTGAAATTGAAAAATGATCGTTTTGTCCCTAATCGGTCAATTTTCTCGATTGACTTCAAATCGGACCTCGAACTCCAAATCACTGTTTTGAGTAATCCCTAGACTGTGAAATTTCCAATTTCACTCTTAAAATCCGTATTTGAGCTTATTCGAGGTTTAAATCATCTTAGTCATATTTCTAGTTATAATACTGTCTTTTAAATATTTTCTCAATTGTTCAAATATACTATCACTCTATCAGTTACATGTATAACATGACAGATATTTTAGGGTCGGGTTTGACATATAGGTTAAGATTGGTTCTTGGGAAGGGAAAATGAACATGACTGTAGCCACTATAGATGACTTTGATTTTGTCTTGAGCTTAGATTTTATGATTAAGACACAAGTCATCCCATTCCTTGTTGCAAGTTGTCTAATGTTCTTTAGGAAACAACCATGCGTTGTACCGGCTACAATTCTACCTAAGAGTGGGAAGAGGCTGAGATCAGTTATCCAATTAAAAAAATGATTTAGAAATGAGAGCCCTCTTATATGGCCATGCCTATTTACAAGGGCAGAGATGAGAGCCCTCATATGTGGCGATGCCTATTTACAAAGGCAGAGATAGTATAAATCCAATACTCGAGAGAGCGAAACTGGTTTTGGAAGAATTTGAAGATATGATACAAGAACAGCTACTCAAGGTCCTACCACCTCGATGAGCTGTTGATCATGAGATAAAATTACTCCTAAGCATTAAACCGCTTGCAAAAAGGCCATACAGAATAGTTCTCTTAAAGTTAGCAAAGTTAAGGAAACAATCGAACGAGCTAATCCAAGACATATTCATCCAACCATTAAAGGCACCTTTTAAGGCCTCAATACTCTTTAAAAAAAGCAAGATGGAGATTGTAATTATGCATGGATTACCGAGCTCTGAACAAAGTCACAATCAAGAATAAATATCCAATTTCTCTTATAGCAGATCTCTTTGACCAGTTAAGTCATGCAAAGTACTTCTTCAAATTAGATTTGAGCTCTGGCTACCATCAAATAAGAACTGTCGAGGGAGATGAACCGAAAATCACCTACATAACGTGATATGGTGCATTTGAACTTCTTGTTATGCCTTTTGGACTAACCAATGCTCTTGCCACTTTTAGCACATTGATGAATCAAGCTTTTCATGATTATCTGGATAAGTTTATGGTAATATACTTAGATGATATCATGGTGTCTAGTTCAAACTTACAGGAACATCAAAGGCATATGTAGCATGTCTTCCATAGATTACGCTACAACTAGTTGTATGTGAAAAGAGAAAAGTGTGCATCACCAAAACCGTATTCAATTCCTTGTCCACATAATCAAATAAGGGCACATTTAGACGGATATGCAAAAAGTGAAGGCTACTAAAGAATGGGTCACTTTTAAGAATACAACAAAGCTTCATTCATTCTTAGAGCTAGCTAATTATAATCAGAGATTTGTGAAGGGATATTAAAAAAGAATGGTTGTACTCACAGAATTGCTGAAAAAGATACAAAAGTGAAGTCGAACACCGTAGTGCCAAGAAGGTTTCGAAAGCTGAAAGACATGATGATGACTGACCCTGTTTTAATATTCCCTGATATTGAAAAGTCTTTCGAGGTATAGATGGATACATCAGACTTTGCCCTTGAAGGAGTGTTGTTACAAGAAAGACACGCCGTTGCGTTTGAAAGTTGCAAATTGAACAAAGCTTATAGGAGATACACAGTACAAGAGAAAGAACTACTAATAGTGATTCACTGTTTATTGGCCTAGCAACCCTACTTGCTAGGATCGTAATTCACAGTTAAGAGCGACAACACGATTCTAAGTCACTTCTTCACACAACCAAAACCTACAGTCAAGCAAACAAGATAGCAAGAGTTCTTGATTGAAGTTAATTTCTCCTTTGAGCACGAAGTCAAAAAGGCAAACTGTGTGGCAAATGCCCTCAGCAAGAAGGCCGAGTTCGTAGCTTTCAAGGTGATCGCGCCAATGACAACCAACAAAATGACCATAAATATCCATAATTTTATTGAAGAAAACTTGCATCAATATCCCCAAGCAATCGTCATTATGAAATTGGTAGAGAGTGGGAAGTCCAAATACTTTTTGGTGGAAAATGGGCTTCTACTAACAAAAAGATCACGAATCTTTGTCCAAAGAACGAGGGAGTTAAGGTAGAAGTTGATGCAGAAATGCCACGACATTTCTTAGGCTAAGTATCTAGGTTGGTAGCTATTGTTGATTTCTCATGCAAGTGAACGTATTGTTAACAAGTAATATAATAATGAAGTAGAGTATCGTTCCCACAGAGAATTGCTTAATTCTTGCTGTTAACTATTAAAATTATAACACCTTAATTTTATCCAAACAATCACAATAAAAAAAGAAAAATTAAAACTAATAAACCGAAACTAAAATTAAATTGTAAATAAAACTCATTTAACTATCAGACCTAAAATTATGATATCCCTCAATACTTCATCTAATTATTATTTCTCTCTCTTAACTCAATTTAATGGATTAAGTTGCTAATCTAGAGTCTTAAATTATTTACAAGTCTCTATCAAGTTTCTCATAAAAATACCTCTCCTAATTAATTTACTATATGTCTATGTAAATTATATTGAAGAAAAATTTATCAAGTTCATGCTATAATTTAGGCTACATATGGCTTATAGGTGAATGTCTACCCTATATGCAAATCAAACCACCTAATCAACTAAATGCATTCGATCATATGCTATTCTATTCAAGGTCTACGTAAATCTCCTTCGTTAAGGTTTAACCCAGGTGTCTAAATCAATCGAATTGGTGATCGAGCAATTAGAAGCATTAAGAACAGAATAAAATAACAATTTAAATTTATCAAACATATGTAAAAGAGAGATAAATAAATCAGACAACATATTGAGTTCAATTATTATCTCAGATTAAAAACTTAGTTTCCCATCAAGTCACGCATCATCATCAAATAAAGTTTAAATAATAAAAATATACTAAGAAAATAAAAGAATAATCAAAAAGATAAAACTCAAGAATTATAATCATGATCTTTCAAGGCCTCTTGAATCCTTCACATTCTTCTCAGCTTCAATGACTTTGTAGCTCGATTCTCAACTGTCAATCTAGTGTTTTTGGTTTTTTTCATTCTCCTTTTAAAAGTCTTCCGAAAGCTTGTTTTTATAGGCTTTGAAGATAAGCCAAGTCAAGTGAAGAAAGAAGTCAATTTCAATTAAGATTTCCTCATCAGACTACATGGGTCGAAGCCTTGCCCAATTAATTAACAGAAATCATAATTACTCTAAGACTGCTACAATGTGCTAACTTCGACAAGATTTTTAACCACTTTCCAATTCAAATTGGACAAAGTGTTAATGAAAGTTGTATCTTTTTCTCTTATCTTTCCAATGCTCTAAGAATCACTTCATTTAGAGCTCTATAGATAAAGTTATAGCCAAAATACCAAAACATGTGCAGTGCAAGTCTGCACCTTGAAATTGCTCTTCTTCTTCCACTAAAATTCTTCTTTCATCAAACAACTACAAAAGCACAAATAAATTAGTAACAACCTATCTTAATCACATTAACACCAATTTAAGCATAAAATTAACTAAGATTAGATTGACTCACCTAAATTAACTAATTTAAAATAATTTAAATAAAACTTACTAATTTCTATGCATAATTATAAGAACTATGCTAAATTATTAAAGGCATATTCATCCAACCATTAAAGGCACCTTTTAAGGCCTCAATACTCTTTAAAAAAAGCAAGATGGAGATTGTAATTATGCATGGATTATCGAACTCTGAACAAAGTCACAATCAAGAATAAATATCCAATTTCTCTTATAGTAGATCTCTTTGACCAGTTAAGTCATGCAAAGTACTTCTTCAAATTAGATTTGAGCTCCGACTACCATCAAATAAGAACTATCGAGGGAGATGAATCGAAAATCAGCTACATAACGTGATATGGTGCATTTGAACTTCTTGTTATGCCTTTTGGACTAACCAATGCTCTTGCCACTTTTTGCATATTGATGAATCAAGCTTTTCATGATTATCTGGATAAGTTTATGGTAATCTACTTGGATGATATCATGGTATCTAGTTCAAAATTAGAGGAACATCAAAGGCATTTGTAGCATGTCTTCCATAAGTTACGCTACAACTAGTTGTATGTGAAAAGAGAAAAGTGTGCATCGCCAAAACCGTATTCAATTCTTTGTCCACATAATCAAATAAGGGCACATCTAGACGGATATGCAAAAAGTGAAGGCTATTAAAAAGTGGGTCACCTTTAAGAATACAACAAAGCTTCATTCATTTTTAGAGCTAGCTAATTATAATCAAAGATTTGTGAAGGGATATTAAAAAAGAATGGTAGTACTCACAGAATTGTTGAAAAAGAGACAAAAGTGAAGTCAAACACCGTAGTGCCAAGAAGGTTTCGAAAGCCTAAAAGACGTGATGATGATTGACCATGTTTTAACATTCCCTGATATTGAAAAGTCTTTCGAGGTATAGACAGATACATCAGACTTTACCCTTGAAGGCGTGTTGTTACAAGAAAGACACGCAGTTGCGTTTGAAAGTTGTAAATTTAACAAAGCTTATAAGAGATACATAGTACAAGAGAAAGAACTACTAATAGTGATTCTCTGTTTATTGGCCTAGCAACACTACTTGCTAGGATCGTAATTCATAGTTAAGAGCGACAACACCATTCTAAGTCACTTCTTCACACAACCAAAACCTACAGTCAAGCAAACAAGATAGCAGGAGTTCTTGATTGAAGTTAATTTCTCCTTTGAGCACAAAGTCAAAAAGGCAAACTGTGTGGCAAATGCCCTCAGCAAGAAGGCCGAGTTCGTAGCTTTCAGGGTGATCGCGCCAATGATAACCAACAAAATGACCATAAATATCCATAATTTTATTGAAGAAAACTTGCATCAATATCCCCAAGCAATCGCCATTATGAAATTGGTAAAGAGTGGGAAGTCCAAATACTTTTTGGTGGAAAATGGGTTTCTACTAACAAAAAGATCACGAATCTTTGTCCAAAGAACGAGGGAGTTAAGGTAGAAGTTGATGTAGGAATGCCACGACATTTCTTAAGCTAAGTATCTAGGTTGGTAGCTATTGTTGATTTCTCATGCAAGTGCACGTATTGTTAACAAGTAATATAGTAATGAAGTAGAGTATCGTTCCCACAGAGAATTGTTTAATTCCTACTGTTAACTATTAAAATTATAACACCTTAATTTTATCCAAACAATCACAATAAAAAAGAAAAATTAAAACTAATAAATCGAAACTAAAATTAAATTGTAAATAAAACTCATTTAACTACCAGACTTAAAATTATGATATCCCTCAATACTTAATCTGATTATTATTTCTCTCTCTTAACTCAGTTTAATGGATTAAGTTGCTAACCTAGAGTACTAAATTATTTACAAGTTTCTGTCAAATTTCTCATAAAAATACATCTCCTAATTAATTTACTATATGTCTATGTAAATTATATTGAAGAAAAATTTATCAAGTTCATGCTCTAATTTAGGCTACATATGGCTTATAGGTATATGTCTACCCTATATGCAAATCAAACCACCTAATCAACTAAATGCATTCGATCATACGCTATTCTATTCAAGATCTACGTAAATCTCCTTCGTCAAGATTTAACCTAGGTTTCTAAATCAGTCTAATTGGTGATTGAGCAATTAGAAGCATTAAGAACATAATAAAATAACAACTTAAATTTATCAAACATATGTAAAAGAGAGATAAATAAATCAGACAACTTATTGAGTTCAATTACAATCTCAGATTAAAAACTTAGTTCCCCATCAAGTCACGCATCATCATCAAATAAAGTTTGAATAATAAAAATAAACTAAGAAAAAGAATAATCAAAAAGATAAAACTCAAGAATTATAATCTTGATCTTCCAAGGCCTCTTGAATCCTTCACATTCTTCTCAGCTTCAATGACTTTGCAGCTCGATTCTCAATTGTCAATCTAGTGTTTTTGTTTTTTTTTCATTCTCCTTTTAAAAGTCTTCCGAAAGCTTATTTTTATAGGCTTTGAAGATAAGCGAAGTCAGGTGAAGAAAGAAGTCAATTTCAATCAAGATTTCCTCATCAGACTACATGGGTTGAAGCCTTGCCCAATTAATTAACAGAAATCATAATTACTCTAGGACTGCTATAATGTGTTAACTTCGACAAGATTTTTGACCACTTTCCAAGTCAAACGGGACAAAGTGTTAATGAAAGTTGTATCTTTTTCTCTTATCTTTCCAATGCTCTAAAAATCGCTTCATTTGGAGCTCTATAGAGAAAGTTATAGCCAAAATACCAAAACATGTGCAGTGCAAGTCTGCACCTTGAAATTGCTCTTTTTCTTCCACTAAAATTCTTCTTTCATCAAACAACTACAAAAGCACAAATAAATTAGTAACAACCTATCTTAATCACATTAACACCAATTTAAGCATAAAATCAACTAAGATTAGATTGACTCACCTAAATTAACTAATTTAAAATAATTTAAATAAAACCTACTAATTTCTATGCATTATTACAAGAACTATGCTAAATTATTATCAAACTTAAGCACAAATGACTCTATATCATAAAGTTATCAGCAACAAACCATTGCACTATTGAAACAAAAGTATTATTGGCTTTATATGTGACAGGATATGATGGATTATACCAAGATGTGTCTTATTTGCCAATAGGATAAAATGGATAAACAAAAGTCAGTTGGGATGCTTGAACTGTTACTAGTATCGAGCAGGCCATGGGAAAGCATTTCTTTTGATTCATAATAGGGCTTCCTAAAGTGGGAGATATATCAGCAATTCTGGTAGTAATGGATCATTTTTCAAAGTAAGCTACATTTATCCCAGTACAAAAGTTTGGCTTTGCAGAAGAAACAACTCAGATAGTTTTTAAGTATGTGGCGAAACACTAAAGCGTACCTAAGAGTATTATTAGCAATAGAGATCCATGATTTATTGATTTCTTTTGGAAAGAGCTTTTCAAGCTATTGGGGTCAGAACTCAACATCTCCTCTAATTATCATCCACGGACAAATGGTCAGACAGAAGTTTCAATGAGCTACTGGAGGAATATCTACGACATTTCATACAAACAAACTAGAAGAATTAGCCTAAATTATTAAATGCGGTTTAATTATGTTTCAATTCGTAGAAGAGTCCCACCATAAATAAAACCCCTTTCGAGGTTGTCATAAGGCAACAACCTTGACTTTCCCACACCTCGGTGGAATCTTACAATGAGAAGAGCCCATGAGCATTTAACTTTGCTAAAAAGTGAAAACAGAATATAGAGATCGCTCATGCTTATCTAGAAAAAACCTCCAACCACATGAAGGAGTGGGCAAACAAAGATCAAAGAAAGCAACACTTTAAGATAAGGGACCTTGTGCTAAAAAAGTTAGTACCTAAACAACTCTAGTTCTTAAGGAAGAAGGATAGACGATTGGTGTAGAAGTATGAACGCCCCGTACAAATTACAACCAAGATAAGGAAGACATCTTACAAGATTGATCCACCTAAGTGGATGAAGGTGCATCTAGTGTTTCACATTAACAATCTGAAGTTGTTCTATGCAAATCCAGCAAATGCAAGCAAGAGTCAAGCCATGAAAGCTATCATCAGCATCAAACCACCATCACAACATCAAGAAAAAGAGATTCTTACAGAGAGGACAACCATAACAAACTGACAGCCAACACAGGAGTATTTGGTGAAATGAAGGTCCAAGGACAGATGAAATCACTTGGGAAAAGGAAGTCAATCTCAATGCCTTCAAGTAGAAGATTGAAGAATTCCAAGCCCACCAATTAATGAAGACGTCGATAAATTGAGAAAGAGAAGATATCATGAGCCAACCTTGTATAAGGCTATGACTAGGTAGAATAGCTTAGGAGGTTAAGTCTTTTGTACCCTAAATGGAGATGTCCCCTATCAAACATTGTAATGGCATTTGATAACACTTTTAAAAATACTTATTAAGTCTTTAGGGGGAAGACCTTTTAGGAAAAGAACGTCCCCATCTTACATATTGTAATGGCTATTGGTAAAATCTTTGTAAATCCTCGTAAACTCTTTATAAAGGGTGAACAGTAGGCAGATTGTTGTGCTACGTCTATAGTAAAGGTATGTTTGTAGCAAGTCATTTAGAGCTGATGATGGCGTGTCTTTATCTTTTTGTACTTATTTCGATATTAATAAAACATTTTTCTTTATGTGGCGTCAATGGTTACATATATGGCATTTGTTATGCCCTATGATTTCTATGTTGCGTTGCCTTAATCTAATTTATGGATATTATTGATGTTTGTTCAAATGTAAACGAGTTATTGGCTGACTTGCATAGAAGCATCCATTCAAGAGCTGCATGGACTATCGCATACTTAAACAAATTAGTATAATTCGTGACAGTGAGTGTTACCTAACATCAAAACCAGCAATCTTTTTCCACATAAAATATATGAAGCATTAACATATGTCTTTGCTTGACAAAAATAGAGGGGAAAATAAGAGAAAGGGACACCATAACACCAAAGTACATTATATTGTCTACCAAGTGGCAACTTGGTGGTGGGATTTGGTATTATTATCAATCCTTTGGGAGACTAAGAAGAAAAGGGTTTCAGCAGGTTTTGAAATGAGACTCATTTTCACTATACACAATGACAGAGTCAAGGTGATGAAAAGTGGTAATGACTTTTTTCAATTTTTATTTTTTTTTGTTTTATATGTATAATTTAATATATATATATATATATTTATAATTTTATATAATTACTCCTTAATCATCTTTCATGTGAAATTTTGAATCCATGACCGACTATACATAACTTTGTTTCTTTCATATTCTTTTCTATATGCTTTGGCTTTGGAGATTGGCAAGCATTTCCAGGGGAGGAGGTGGGCGTTTTTTCATTGTTGTTTTGTCATTGGCATAGTAATCTTTTCAAAGTTGAGATAGTGATATTATATTTTGGCTGACAATAGACACATCGCCTCTCTATATATCCAAAAAAAAAGATATTAATTTTGTTAGCATTTCTCAAACACTTACATTGAGAAATCTTTTGTGTCATAATAAAAACATTTCCAACCAAAATTCATTGATTAAGTCACGCAATGGAAATTTTTTTTCATTTTTCTTTTTTTAGACAATTATCTTATTTCTCCTACTAAGAAAGTCATAATTTTATGTAAAAATTTTTTGAATTTTAAGTAACATAATAAAAAGGTAACATCTTTTACTAGTATTTCATAAATCTCATATCACCCTCACTATTTAAAAACCAAAATTGAGAACTTTATTGCAACAAAAGTTAAGAATCCTAATCAAAAATAATAATAAATACGATACTTGTTAATTTTGAAATATCTGTATTTTTTTTTTGAAAAAATAAACTATACCCAATTATCGTAATTATGTTAAACATCACATATATATAGATTTCATGACTAGTTATATATGTAAGCAAAACAAAACGAGAAGATTCAATTGTCCATGGGATCAACCACTATCTAAAAATACAAAATAACTCTCATATTATCCATAATCAAACTCATTCATAAAATCTAATATTCATATTTATTTGAATTCAATTAAAAATTCGATCTTGTTCTTTTAATTAATAATAACATAAAAAATCCATTACAAAATCCGACCCAAACCTATTTATAAATTACTTTAATTTTACTTAAAAGAGATGTACTAAAATCAAATATTCATTCACATGCTATCCATTATCAAATACTCACCTTTATGTCTTGTTTTGTCCTGTAAAGTTCAGAACAACTGACTGCTGAGATTAAAACTTTGGGTAAATTATTACTAAGTGGCAAGTCATGTGTCATCAAAATAACTACTGCGGTGGGAAAAAAAATGAAATTTTTGTGCTTGTTGATGACATGAAGTGTTCTGCCTCATCAAACATTAGGTATAATAAAGATCTGAAATCTATCTATTTAGGCTTATTTGTCTTATTCAGGAGGTCTCCCACAAGTATTACTATCTGGATCAGATATCACATTGATAGCCTTCTTTGTGTATTAATAAGGAGGTTTCTAATTCTGACTACTGATTTTTCTTTTCTTTTTTTTCTCTTAGGCAGTTATTAGATAGGTATCACTCTATATTGAGAAGTCAAATACCACAACAACAATATCTTATGATGAACACTTTGCCAATAATTTAGTTCAGCTTTTAACTCCTGTTCCTGATATATAAGCTCTTCCAATGGAATTTAAAGTCAAGATACACACAAAGGAAGCATCAATACTGGCCTCAAATGTAGATTCATCTCAAGACAGATGTTGTTGCTTTAGCTTAATCTCTATAACCAATCCTATTGGAAAGGACAAAAACAAAGAACACATTCTTGAAAGGAGTTTAGGTTGCATAGAGCTAATTCCATGTATGAAAAAACCCAGATTCTCAGAAGGTTTTTCTGTTATGATACTGGTGTTGGGTTTCCCTTCAAACAGATTCATCAGTAGGAGTCACTTTGCTGCTGGTTACATCCAGGACAACAAACTCTTGATTTGGACCCACTTTTATCTCATCCATGGCAGTCATTTTCTGATCACTAGATGGTTCCACATCGACATCCAGGTTTGATGAAGGTTGATCCTTGCTCTTACCCCACAAAACCAGATAGAGGCCAATGACAATTACAATTGCTCCAATGACCCTACAAATTTACAACAAGGTGGTGTGGTTTAGCACATAATTGGAAAATTGTGAAGATTTTCAACATTTTCTATAGCCTTATGCAAAGGAGTATATTGGAGAAGAGGGACTGACATGTACCTTCCTAAGTACAATACTTCAGATAAAACAAAGGAGCCCAAAATTGCAACAATAACCATGCTTAGAGGATTAAAAGCAGTCACAAAAACAGGTCCCCTAGCTTTCATTATCAATGCTTGAAGATAATAAGCAACTCCAGAACAGACTACTCCCTGCATGCAGACAGACAAGTTGTAAATAATCACAGTTAAGTTCTAACCCGGAAAGCCTTCAAACCCAACACCATCTTATTTATTCATTGAGTCTTATACTGAGAATCTCTTACACCGTAAACTGCTGCCAAGAGTTTAGCATCCAAATGTATAGACCAGGCTGCAGCATTGCCAGCTTCCCTTGCCAGGGCTACTATGCTTCCTTCAATGGTGCCCACCAAGCAAATTAAAGCTGTTAGGGAGAGCTCAGCAGGGTATGATTTTAGTGTGATTGCCTATAGAAAAAAACATTAAACACTGTCAATTGGATTGGAAAGCTTTAAATGGAGATAATAGAGACAATGAATGTCAATGTACATGACCAACATGTCTTCATTTGAGAGTTTATGAGAAAAACTTACTTGTAGAATGATGAACCCAGCCCAGCAAAAACAGCCTACGGCGACCATGACAGCACCCTTTATATGGTCTTGCTTTGCTGCAGCACTTGAAAATACATGTTGGTTATTTGGATTTGTCCATGGCAATTTCAACATTGGTCCATTAATCAAAGTCATCAGCATTGCTCCTCCAACACTCACCATGGTCCCTAATATCTTTGCCTGGCTATGTAGTTTTTTTATACGAACCATCTCAAGCCTGCAAAAATTCTCCACAGATTTAATCCACTACATAACTCATCCTTGAAATATAAAAGTTACATATCATGGTGACTAGAAATTAAGTACTTGAAGATCCAGGCCAGCACAAATGCAAATGCAGGAAGAATATTGCACATGGCAGTTGTGAAGGTTGCTGAAGTGTACTTCATGCCAGTGAAGTATAAGTTCTGGTCAATTGTTGGCCTGGAGAAGAGAATCAATACTGCCCAATTAATAGATTGAATCATATATATATATATATATATATATATAGATATATTTTGAAAATTCAGATGTAATATTAGGAACAGAGGAATCAAACGACCACCTCTGTAGTGCTTACAGAAGGATTTTGCCCTGTTTTACTCAACTAACACTCTCCTGTACACATGAAATCAGCCCCAGCTGGCCATAACCCAAAAATTCCCAGCCCTCTACCTGCATATACATACAGAATCCACATACAGACCCACCAAGCCAGCTGGTGCGAAAACAAAAGCAAAATATCCCAGCCATTAACCTGCATTTACAGACATGACCAACCCACAGACCCACCAAAACAAAAGACATCTGTACAAGATTCAAGAATACAGCAATTAGAACCATAGAACCATAGCACAACAAAGTAATCCAGCTGGTGAATCATATAATATAGGGAAAATTGATAGGTATGATTATTGAAGGTAAAACTTTTACTTACTCCAATAAGCCTAGTAACAATAGCTTAACAAAGATAGACGGGGTCATTTTTGGCCTTGCCTTCCTGTCAGTTATAATTAGCAAAGGGTTAGTTCCTTAGGCTTCACGCATAACTAGAAAGATGCATAAACTCAATTATACGTAAAAGAGAGTGAGAGAGAGAGACAGAGACAGAGAGTAGACCTATCCAAAACAATGGCAAAAGGAGCAATGACAAGAAAGGCAATGGCGTGTCGGTACACTACGAACACATGTTGGTTCATGCCTTGGTTTAAGGCAAACTTAGCAATTATGGACATGCCTGCATACCCAAACTGCAAAAAGATCACAGCCAAAAATGGCTTTGCTTGATTAAAAATGCCAGCCATTAACAAAGCTTTTTCTTCTCTCCTTAATATCTCTCTTCCTCCTAAAACTCTTTATGGTGCAGACTGAAACGCAAGGTGGCGTTGCTTATATACTGAGTATTTTTCATGTACAAAATTGCAACCTCAACACGCATTTGTGTACAAATCTAGGGACTCCACTAAAGTGAACTGAAAATACCAATTCTTGCTAGAAAACAAATCTCTCGCGTTTCCCTGAAAACAAGAAAAACCAGCAGTCTTTTTCTGCATAAAATATCAGGCTCCCAAGAGCAAACTTAGTGGGATTTGCTTATACGTAACACTACCAAGTCCAAACAAAGTCTTACTTGTGAACACTGTGTTTTTAGCATGGATGGTCCAATATTGATTTGGTGATGTAAGGAAGGCAAATATGAATGCCACATCGAGCACAGGCTGATATAGGGTTCAATATAGGCCGACCATCCCATGTGATCGGGTGCTAAATTCATTCGTGAGTGTGAGTTTCATGCGTCAAAGCAAATGATATCTCGTAACAAATCAGATTTTAATACATAATATTTGAACTTTATAAGTCATTCACTTCTAGATTACTTTACTTAATAAAAATAACTTTCTTTCATCATCCATCTCATTTTATGTTTGATAAGTCTTATTTTCCAAACTCATTTTTTTTATCTCTAAACTTTATTAAGAGCTTCAAAAAAATTTTTTAAAATTAATTAAATTATTACTCAAATTTTGATTCTTTATAATCCAAAATTTTTAAGAATGTTTTACTACGGGAATCAGCCTAGAGCTCATTGGTTTTACACACCAATTGAATCAGGGTACTACAACTTAAAAGTTGTGGACTTAAAGAGGGGTAGAGGGGTAAAAAAGTTAATGGCTAAACCTTATTTGTCCCATCTCAAATTAGGAATAATTAATCCAATCAATCTCAATTAATCTTTCAAATTAGGAACAATTAATTCAACAAGCCTTGACATATCCTAGTCAGATCACATTAACAGCACCTCTTTGATTGTCATATGACTAAGGTTCTGACTTCCAAATTCTCTCTCTTTTTTCAGCTAGCCATGGTTTGATGGCTACTACCCCACATTTGGAAGCCAATTCCCTAATATTATCTTATTATGAAAATTCTTAACTTGGTGGGATGATCCCAAGTGGGTTAATCAATAGTTTAATCTTTGATTCCGACCTCTCTTTCTTGGGGTGATAAACTTTCAGCCAATGAGATTGAAAGACAAGATATTAGATATATTAATTAAAGAAGCATTGTTTCATGGCCTCAAATGCGGATTACGTGGATGAAATTCCTGGCTCTGGTTTAAAGCATAATGAAAGATGGATCAAATATTCTTGTGGATTTAATGAAATGTGATATTATTAAACTAATGTTTTGTCAACAAAAATGCAATCCATCTCATACTTGCATAAGCTTATCCCAGGCTTTGATTTGCCTTTTAACATCTTGCATACCTAATGCACTATCAGGCACTAAACCCATGTATCCTTGCCCATGGTTCAAAAAGACTTGAAACTCTTTGGACTCTCTCTCTCTCTCTCTCTCTCTCTCTCTCTCAGTTACTTTGCTTGCTATTGCAAATCTACGCATCATTATGTGCTGGAGCAATGGAGTACAAACTAAAAGTGGCTAGTTTATTTTATGAATTACCAGTTCTATGCATGGACATTAAAAAGTTGCATAAGGAAGCTGTTGTGATACTTTAACTTAACAATTTGATTTGTCCTTTTAATTAGTTGAAGAAAACAATTTGACTTTCCCTTGTGTATATCAATGCCTTGGGATAAAATCTAGTTAATCAGTGACCTCTTGGTTACCTCCAAAAGATTGTCCAAAGAACTCAAACAGGTGAAAGAAGTCAATGAAAAGAGTTGCATTCTCAAGAAATGCATGCATTTGGACTATAGAGTAAACTTTGAATTAATTTCTCAATATGAATCTCTTTAATTATCCCATTAAGACCTAAGAGATTTGCAATAAAGTCAGCAAGTAATTAGCAGAGATAGGATGAACACCTTTGCTATAATTAATCAATTAATAATTGCATATATAGTCTATGAGATAATCTGGGATTATTCTTTAAGAATTGCCTTACCCTTATGATTTGATTGATGTTAGTATGACATAATTTGAATAATCTTTTTTTGCTTTCTGTCAGAAAGAATCTTAAATAGGAAAGAACAGGGAAAAAAAGAATAGCAGAACATTATCTGATTTTCATCTTCTTCTTTTAAGTTAGAAGAACATTTTACTGCAAGAGACTGTTAGCCTTTGAGTTGTGGAAGCAATAGCATGATTGACAAATCAAACCTGCCTATCACCTTGCAGTCGCTTGCAGAATTTATTTGTGGAAGCCTAAAATAAAAGCATCGGATAAAAGAAATGAAGATATAAATTAGCAGATAAGAAAATGAAGGAAATTTTCTAAGACTAATTACAGTGAACAATTCATTGAAGGTCAATAGTATCAGATTCTTGACAAAAAATTGAAAATAGAGCAAGAAATGTCAAATACAACAGCTAGTTCTAGCTGAACATGATTTGAATAAGAGAAGATCCTCTTTTTCGGTTCTTGAACTCTAACCTGAAATGAGGCCCTTATTTTTTATAGGAATGGCTTTCAACAGGCTTAATTTGAATGGCTTGAATAAGGACAGTTGATTGGTTCAGGCTGCATAGCAAGCCTCAGAATCTCAGCCTGTTCATTTTGGTGTTTCTTCAGAAAACCGGTGGCTGTGGCAGCAGATGGAGCTCTACCAACATATTTGATGTCTTCCACAGATCCCCTACCTATGCCCATCATGGCAGTGTAAAGGCGCGGCACAATGTAGGTGTAAGCACCCATGTTCATTGGCTCTTCCTGGCACCAGACAATCTCAGCATCTGGTACAATCAAGAAACAATGTGAAGAGCTATTAGTAGTGAAATACAGTAGCACTCAGGTCCTTTAAAAAAAAAAAAAAAAAGGCAAAATAGGTCCAAATTAATGACAAAAAAATACTAACAATTTTCGAGCAGCAAAGAACTAGCATATGATTAGTAAAAACATACACACTTCATATAAGTTCACAGAGACATACTTGGATAACGCTTCAGCTCTCGCTGGATGAGATCATAGGGGAATGGACACAGCTGTTCCACCCTACAAATTGCAATATCATTTACATTCAACCTTTGTCTCTCCTCATCAAGCTCATAATAAACCTGAAAAATAAGAAAAAGCATAAATGACTCATAATCAAAATAAGCAAAACAGTCTTTGGAGGGTAAGATACAACATAATTGGTACTTCTCTAATCAACACAATGCATGATAAGATAGGGAAGACAAGCATACCTTTCCAGAACAAAGAACCAGGCGCCTGATACCCTTCTCAAGATCAGAGTGGTGATTCTGGTCTTTTATAAGGCGTTTGAATCTGGTTCCCTGTTTGTCAAAGCCTTCATGGCCTTGGACATCATCAAATTCAGATAAATTTGATTTGCAGAACTTGTAGCGAAGCAGGTTCTTTGGAGACATTACAATTAGAGGCTTACGGAATTCCCTGTGTATCTAGAAATGAAGCCATGCATATCAGCAAGCTAGCAAGTGTTTTTTCCTGTCCTTTTTTTTTTTTTTGGAATATCAGTACTAGAAGAAGTGCTAAACTCACCTGTCGCCGTACAACATGAAAGTAATTTGCAGGAGTGGTAGCATTCACAACCTGCCAATTGCATTTCTGTATTTGGTTTCGATGTGTTGGATCCATTTGAGGTATTTCATAAGGGTTCTCACCACTCATCTGCCATTGTCAGAGGTAGCATAGTCATTGGAATTCTAAGCTAATTTAGAATAATTATTCTAAAACGGAAAGCATCTTAATCTTGAAATCTTTTAGAACTGAAAAAAAAATGAAGGTCTTTCTTAGCCAGGCAGATTATCCAGAGAAAAACATTCTTCCAATCACAAGTCAGGAGCAAAATGCTAAGGTTTTACAAGGTATTGACGGGCAAAGACAGGTTTTAAATTGATGTTGCGTTCTTTTCTTTTGGATTCCAAAGTGGGAAGTGCGTCATTTCAATGACAAATGATCAAACCAAAGAAATCATTCATGTTCAACAAGCTGAGAAGGATCTTCCCAACATGAACATGATTGAACCCAAAGAAAATCCACCCTCCATCTCTGATTTCAATGGTGTGGTAATACCAAAAGCAATAACAAAAATAACAGCAAAGCTCAACTGAAACAAAAATAGATATCCCATGATATGATAGGTTAGCACCTGTAGGAAACGCTCCAGTCTCGCGCTTGAATGTTCAGGACCTTGGCCATCATAACCATGAGGAAGCAGTACTACAAGCCCTGTCTGACGTAGCCACTTAGACTCTCCACTGCTAAGGAACTGATCAAATATAACTTGAGCTCCATTAGCAAAATCACCGAATTGAGCCTCCCAGAGTACCAATGCATCTGGATTTTCCATTGAGTAACCCAGTTCAAATCCAAGAACACCAAATTCTGAAAGAGAGCTGCCAGCAAGACATATATTGCTCAATTCTAGACCAAATATAGAACCTATAAACAGCTAAAACCCAACTTGATAAAAGAGGATGTTGTCTATTTAAGGGGAGAGATGGTGTTCCAAATGGCAGTATACTTCAATGCAGTACTTAAAAAATGGGAGATTATCATTTAAACCTCCTCTACGATCAGCATTTATTCCAAAGCTGCATCCTAAGACACAAAGGATTCAGGACTTGCATTTGTATCTGAGATGTACACAATCTGACAGATACCTTGATGCATCTTAGAAAGCATCTAGACAAATTACATTTAGAGGTTTGCAAAAGATTCCATGTTAATATTTGATGGAGATCATAGAGTTTATACTGGCTTGTCCTTAAAAGGCTTACATTAAAGAATACCTTGCCATTTTTCCCCGTTTTGGCTAAAGACCTACAAAGTAATATGGATGCTTAAATAGATAAAAGGTGGCTTAAGGAGGATAGAAGTTGAAGTTTGGAAAAACCAAAAGAATAGCTCTAGCTGGAAATGGTCTTCCTCAAACTGAAATTTAAATGAAATAGTCAATATGTTAAAACAAAATATGAGAGTATAAAACATAGTGGCAAGATGTCACTGTTGATAGAGTCTAGTTTATGGTGACGGGACATAAAATGGTTAACAAACTTCTACCTGTTACTCACAGTAAACATCTCTTCATTCTGGTTCTCCATGACATGGTCTAAAGGACAATATTTATCTCCCGTTTCCTGATGATGAACCATAGCATGCCGATGACTAAATGTACCTCTTTCTACATCCTGGCCACTGAGTCTAACATGGTTACCTTCCACTAGCAATGTTGCAAAAGCAAGTGCCTCCCCCATTGCCCAGTCAAGGCCCTCCCCTGTTTCAATCATCCGTGCACGATCTTCATATACCTTCTTTACTGCTCTATGGGGCTTGAAATCTTCTGGAAGGACGGTAATTGCTCGGCCAACTTTCTTTAGTATATCCGGGTTTACCCTGTAAACAGCAAGGAAATTTAAGCACATAATCTTGGTGGTCTGTAAACAAGAACAAGACTGATAATAGATGTGCCAACCCAGTGTTTCTGATACATGAAAGCTGCTCAGGTGACTTGAACCCTTCCCAATTAGTTGAAAGCCAGTCCCTTCTCTGCTGAACATAATCTTTACTATTTAAGAATTCTTCACTGAGAATGGACTCAACCTTTTTGTGTATCCTATCAATATCTTCTTGTGTCACCTCCCCAGATTCTAGAAGCTTGTTTTTGTAAATTTCAAGAGATGAGGGTTGCTTTTGAATGACCTGTTAGCACCCAGGCCTAGATTAAGAAGAAGATAAAATTTTGACATAAGAAAACAAAAAGTGAGAAACAGGATATTAAAAGACTAACCTTGTACATTTTGGGCTGCGTGAAAAATGGCTCATCAATCTCATTATGCCCAAATCTTCGATAACACACTATATCAACTACAACATCTGAATGGAAAGTCTGCCGCCATTGTGCTGCAAGCTCACATACATGAACAACTGCCTCTATATCGTCACCATTAACATGAAAAATGGGAGCATTTAAGGCCTTGGCAACATCAGTACAATATTGTGAAGATCTTCCGGACCTTGGATCAGTTGTAAAGGCTACTTGATTATTCACTACAATGTGTATAGTCCCACCCGTAGTGTAGTTTGGTAATGCACTAAGATGCAGAGTTTCATACACCACCCCTTGTCCAGCAAAGCTACCGTCCCCATGAATCAGTACAGCCATGTTCCTAGTCCTGTCCAAATCATTGGAAAAATATTGCTTTGCTCTAGTTTTTCCAATAACAACTGGGTCTACAGCTTCCAAATGACTTGGATTTGCAACCAAAGACAGATGAAATCTCTTCCCACCCCTAGTTGGGCGATCATATGAAGTTCCCAAGTGATACTTAACATCACCGGTTCCTGTGTAAAGCCCGGTTTCATCTTCCAACTTTGAGTTCTTGTCAAACTCACTGAATATCTGACGTAGTGGTTTTCTAAAAACATTACCCAAAACATTTAATCTGCCTCTATGAGGCATTCCAACAACTATATTCTCAACCCCCATATCAGCAGCTCTGTCAAACATCTCCTTCATACCAGGAATCAAAGTCTCTCCACCCTCAAGTCCAAATCTCTTAGCTGTTTTCATCTTTGTGGCCAAGAAATTCTCAAACTGTGTACTCCATATAAGCCTATCAAGAATGACAACACGGCGATCCTTATTGTACTGCATTGGTATCGGAGTTTCAATCTTTTCTCTTAACCAGTTACATTTCTCACGGTCCTCAATATGCATATACTCATAGCCAATGCTCCCACAATATGCTTGCTCAAGACGGGTCAATATGGACCTGAGAGTCTGTACAGGACGATTTTCAGATAAAAATCCTGACATGCTCCACACACCTATGAAGAATTCCCTGTCAAGATCAGTTTCCGTAAAACCATAAAATGCTGGGTCTAATTCATCAGGAATTTCCCTTTCCTCCAAGCACAAGGGATCTAAATTTGCTTTCAGGTGACCATTAACTTGGTAAGACCTTACAAGCAACAGCAAACGCATGCTCTCATGTATGGTTTGGCCTGAAACTCCAGGCGAGCCTGATGCCTGTCCAACAAAATTCCTGAAGAAATTATCCCAGGATTCATCAACACTGTTTGGATCAGCTTCCCAAGCTCTTTGAAGTTCTTCTAAGTACACACTGCTTGTTCCATCAAGAAAGCTATCAGCTAGCCTGGAAAGAGGCACAGCTCTCGGAACAGGTGAGGCTTGCTCCTTTCTTTTGAAGATAGTGGAATGAAAACATCCATTCTGTGAAGGAAGGTTTCTTCTTCTCACTGCATATGGTCCACACTGAGAAAGACTGCTTCTAATGGCTAGCCTTCCCACACAAGAACTTGCTCTAAACCAAGCCATTACTTATGACACAAGCTATCCAAAAGAATTGCCAGCAGACACTCAAGATTGTACTTCCAAGGCTTAATCCTCAATCATGAACATATCTGAACGAATCAAAAACTAAAAATTAAGTCTATCAAGGTCACAGAAGGAGATCAAAAGAATAAAAATCTCTAAAACTATTATATATGTGACCTACTACTTGAGATCAAGAAAAGATATGAATGGTGGAAATGACATAACTAACATGCATATAGCATAATGTATATGACTCTCTAGTTATGTCGTAATCTATAGCTTAGTGAAACTTCACATCTTACTTTCAAAACTGGAAAATGAGGGTTCAAATCTTCTTAAACTATCCATGGAAACATTTATGGGTGTGCATCAGGTTTTGTTAAATGAATATGGAGTGAAAGATTTACAATGATTTTAAACCAAAGAGAAAAAAAAAAAACAAAGAAAGAAATAGTGAGCAAGATTGATCATACCAGGTTGTGAGTTAGAGAGATAACAGAAGAAATTCAAAGTAAAAAAAAAATTTAACTGAGTAAGTAAGGCTGTGAAAGGAGTTAAGAGTGTTAAACTCTTTTTTTTATTTATGCATGTAAAAATAAAATAAAATAAAATCACGAAATATATGGTTCAAAGTATCAAGGAGATAATTATGGATTCGGTAGTCAAGTGGTGCATTTTCCATTTTAAGTGGAGACAATTTAGGGTCTAAGGTACTTTAGTATGAATAATTTTGGTAGTCAAATTTACATCCCTTTAACATCATTAATAAACAGTTTTTATAAATTAAAACGGATAGATGCTGAAAACACATTTCATACAACTTTTCAATCATATACACCTAAAATGTTTTCGATTATAAAAAATTTTATTAACTGTCAATGAATTAAATATAAACCGATATATAATAACATTCTTCTATTCAAAAGGAAAATTTTTTCTTTCTTTTTACTACGTTTAATTTCCTTTTGACAGAAACATTAGATTTCATAATTTCGATTGATCTTGTTATTTGAAAAGAGATACATATCAGGGCCGGAGAAGATGAGGCTTCTTTCCAATGTTATTTGCTCGTTGTTTCTCATGACATTTTCCGTCAAATCTTTTCCCCCTATCTGACTGATTCTTTGCCAACTATCTTATAACCCTTTCCTTTACCATTACAAAGAAAAATAAGAGGCAAAAGTTACAGCTTTGATCCATAGAATTTTTGCTCTATTTTCCAGGAAATATGAAACTTAATCCTCAAATTTCTCTGATAGTTGCCGCCCCCAAGTTGCATCTTTTTGTCTCAAGGATGCAAAAAAGTCCAGTGAAGAGCAAGACAGTTCATTTATGCATGATAAGAGAAGCTGAAGCATATTAAAAAACCAAAAAATAGTACAATGAAAGTTATGCATCGATTATCTCAGATATTTTGACAGTCGGTTCACCTTGCGTATAGAAACAATGGTGCCTTGGCAGACAAGGAATAGGGAAAAATGGCGAGCATCAACATAACTAACCCTAACAAAGGGTTCCAAGCTCTGTACCAGATGTTATTGAGAAAATTGTATAATGCTATACTGTTTCAAGTTTGATTTTTGGCAAGGTTCAGACAGTGGCATTGAACTTGATTGGTTCAGGTTGAATGGCCTTTTGCACAAGCTCAGTTTGTTCCTTCACATGAACTACATAGAAACCAGTGGCAGTGGCAGCAGATGGAGCACGACCGACGTACTTGATATCCTCAAAGGTTCCTCTACCCAGTGCTTGCATTGAAGTGGCGAGACGAGGTGCAATGTAACTGAATGCACCCATGTTCATTGGTTCTTCTTGGCACCAAACAATCTCTGCGTCTAAAGAAAGAACCCAAAAGAAAAATCAGAAATCATGACTCAATATAAGAAAAACAGGCTCAAATACATGAAAATTTACTAAACCTAACAGTGCATAAACCCCCCATAGGTGGCACATCCAGTTTCTCTATAAAAAAAGACGGAGAGACAAGAGGCTCCAAAATAAATAAAAGTAGAAAACCCATTGCAATTTATTCAGCAGCAACCTTTTTATCAGCAAATATTACCCTAGTGTATTCTCAAAATATTTCCAGCCAAGAAAAAAAATTATAAAATGCTTCAATTCTGATTTTAGTTTCCATGAGTGCTAAACAACAAGTTCCAGACTGAGCTTGGATTACATACTTGGATATCGCTTAAGCTCTCGCTGGATGAGGTCATAAGGGAACGGGCAAAGCTGCTCCACACGACATATAGCAACATCAGTAGCATTGTTCTTCTTTCTCCCATCATCAAGCTCATAGTAAACCTGAAAGCAGATAGAACATGGAATTATTGCATCAAAAACAACACAAATATTAAACCCACCAAAAAGATCCAGCACAAAAAAAGAATTGCTCCTTGTTGGCTCAGAAAACTAAGCTTGAAGCCCAACAAGATAACACAATTTATAATTTCTTAGTTGTCCAGTTCAGTCTACCAGATAAAATTCCAGAATTAAATTGCTTTTACAAGTGATAAAAGAGGAAAACACGGAGAAACCAAGGGCATAGCACACCTTTCCAGAACAAAGTACCAAGCGTCTGATACCCTCCTCAAGGTCAGAGTGCATATTCTGGTCCTTTATGAGGCGCTTAAATCTGGTTCCTTGTTTATCAAAACCAGGGTGGCCTTGGACATCATCAAATTCAGAAAGATTTGATTTGCAGTCCTTGTGTCGAAGCAAGTTTTTAGGGGACATCACAATAAGAGGCTTACGGAATTCCCTGTGTATCTGAGAGAGAAGAAGAGAAACAATAAGAAAAGGAAATAGCAAGACTAGCCTCAAAGCTCAAGCATCATTAATAACCATTAGTTGCACTTACCTGACGCCGCAAAACATGGAAATAATTAGCAGGTGTTGTAACATTAACCACCTGCCAGTTGCACTCCTGAATTTGCTTTCGAAGAGTTGGATCCATTTCAGGTATCACAAAAGGATCGTCATCGCTCATCTGTCAAAAATTATAACAATGTACTTATCAATGTGCAATTAAGTCCAAGATGCTTTTTTTTTTCTTTTTTTGATGTATAGAGGGAGCATAGCCTGAATGCAAATACAACAAGAATGATGAAGCTAAATCAGGATGTAAAGAACAATGAATGTCCTTTCATGGAAAATACCTGAAGATAACGCTCTAGTCGTGCACTCGAATGTTCAGGACCTTGGCCATCATAACCATGAGGAAGCAGCACAACCAGACCAGTTTGACGCAGCCACTTTGACTCCCCACTACTCAGAAACTGATCAAAGATCACTTGAGCCCCATTAGCAAAGTCACCAAATTGTGCTTCCCACATGACCAAGGAATTTGGATTTTCCATTGAGTAACCCAATTCGAATCCGAGCACACCAAACTCTGAAAGAGAACTGCAGTCAAGGACACATATTGCTCAGAAAGGAATCCAAAATTAACAAAAAGAACACAAGAATAAATACTACACAAAATTATCGAGCACAGTCTAACAATTCTAAGGCAGGGACATAACTTCCCACAAGGAGGAAGGACATCGTCCGTAAAGCAGAAAAGTATAAATTTACAAGTGAAAGATATATACTGTGAATCTGTACAAGTCATTGCATGTGGTGAACCATATCAAAGGCCCATTCCAAGTATGAGGTGCAGTCAAGTTTATCAGTGTTCAATATGTTATGCCACAAAGCAGAACACAATAAATATCTTATTTGCTATGTTTGCTCAGATGACAAGAGTTCTTTGGTAAACACATATAAATAGACTGCAAATTAACCTTAAAATAACAAGGGTTCTACAAATAAGGTCCTTTTTTTACTAAGACAAAAAGCTCAACACATGAACATTTACCTATTGCTGACAGTAAACATCTCCTCATTTTGGTTGATGATAACATGGTCCAGAGGGCAATACTGCTCCCCAGTTTCCTGATCATGTAGCACGGAATGCCGATGACTAAATGTACCCCTTTCAACATCCTGACCACTCAACCTAACATGGTTACCTTCCACCAACAAGGTAGCAAATGCAAGTGCTTCCCCCACAGCCCAGTCAAGACCCTCCCCTGTCTCAATCATCTGTGCACGTTGGTCATAAACCTTCTTGACGGCTCTATGAGGCTTAAAATTATCTGGAAGGGTTGTGATTGCTTTGCCAACATTCTTCAATATCTCAGGCTTTACCCTGCATAATGTAAAAGTTTCATCAGTGAGTGCAGATCACAGCTACCCAAAATGAAAGTTGAAATTGACAAAAAAGCCAACCAACCCAGTATTTCTAACACGTGAAATTTGTTCCGGTGACTTGAATCCCGTCCAATAAGCGGACAGCCAGTCCCTTCTTTTCGGAACATAATCTTTGCTGGCCAAAAATTCTTCGTTAAGAATTTTACCGACCTTCTCACTAATCCGACCAATATCTTCCTCCATCACCTGCCCAGACCCTAACAATTTGTTTTGGTAGATCTGAAGAGCTGAGGGGTGATTCCGAATGATCTGTTAGAAGCAAAAGAACCTAAATATTAGAAGTTTTGTTCACTTCTCAGAAGCATACAAAACCATAATACATGCAGGAACAACTACGACATATGTAAAAGGAAAATACATAACCAAACAAATAACTAGGCTGGCGGACCTTATACATTTTTGGCTGTGTGAATGATGGCTCATCGATCTCATTATGACCAAATCTACGATAACAAACCAAATCAACCACCACATCTGAATGGAAGGTTTGGCGCCATTCGGCTGCAAGCTCACATGCATGGACAACCGCCTCCACATCATCTCCATTTACATGAAAAATGGGAGCATTCAAAGCCTTGGCAACATCAGTACAATACTGTGAAGATCTGCCCGCCCTTGGATCAGTTGTAAAGGCCACTTGGTTGTTCACTACAATATGTATAGTCCCACCAGTTGTGTAGTTGGGAAGGGCACTAAGATGAAGAGTTTCATAAACTACACCCTGTCCAGCAAAGCTACCATCTCCATGAATCAAAACAGCCATGTTCTTGGTCCTATCCACATCATTGGAATAATACTGCTTTGCTCTAGTTTTTCCAACAACAACTGGGTCCACAGCTTCCAAGTGACTGGGGTTTGCAACTAAAGACAAGTGGATTCTCTTTCCACCTCTTGTAGGTCGATCATAGGAAGTTCCCAAGTGATATTTGACATCACCAGTTCCTGTGTAAAGCCCTACTTCATCCACAGGTTTTGTACCACCACTGAACTCACTAAATATTTGACGAAGTGGCTTTCGAACAACATTACCTAGCACATTCAATCTTCCTCTATGAGGCATTCCAATCACTATGCTCTCAACCCCAAGGTCTGCAGCCCTGTCAAACATCTCTTTCATTCCCGGAATCAAAGTCTCACCTCCTTCCAGCCCAAACCTCTTAGCTGTTGTCCACTTAGTGGCCAAGAAATTCTCAAACTGCGTACTCCATATAAGCCTGTCAAGAATGACTTCACGACGCTGACGATTGTACTGCATCGGGGTTGGGGTTTCAATCTTGTCTCTTAACCAGTTACACTTCTCACGGTCAGCAATGTGCATGTACTCAAAGCCAATGCTTCCACAGTAAGCCTGTTCAAGTCTAGTCAAAATTGACCTAAGTGTTTGCACTGGTCGGTTTTCTGATAAAAATCCAGACATCCTCCACACACCTAAAAAGAATTCTCTATCAAGATCAGCTTCAGTAAAACCATAAAGAGCTGGATCCAAATCATCAGGGATTTCTCGTTCCTCTAAACCCAAGGGATCCAACTTTGCTTTCATGTGACCATTAACCTGGTAAGCCCTCACAACCAATAATAGTCGCATACTCTCCTGAATTGTCTGGCCTGAAATTCCAGGGGATGTGGCAGCCTGACCCACAAAATTCCTGAAAAAATTGTCCCATGACTCATCAACACTATCCGGGTCAGCTTCCCAGGCCCTTTGGAGCTCCTCTAAGTACACACTACTGGTTCCATCTAAGAAACTGTCAGTTAGCTTAGAAAGTGGCACAGGGCGAGGAACAGGTGCAGACTGTGCCTTAGATTTAAAGACAGTGGAATGAAAATATCGATTCTGTGAAGGAACAATACGTGATCTTGCAGCATATGATCCACCCTGAGACAAAGTCCTCCTGATAGCAAGCTTTGCCACACTAGAACCAGCTCTAAACCACCCCATATCTATCAATCAACAATATCTATGTGCCACTGATTCCCAAAGAGTATACTATACCTCCAAGCTCAGACCTCAATCAAAAAACCATCTGCCCTTATTTTATCTATCATAAACCTATTTAAAGAATATACAAATTATTAAACAGGATACATGCAAGAAAATTTGACAACATTGATAGCTCAAATGCAGGAAAGTGCATAAAATTGTTCAATTTATGCATCCAATTTCACTAATATTCTTCAGCTAGTTCTCACAAAAGTGACAACTTTGATAGTTCAAATGCTAGAAACACAAAAAAAAATTTCGATTTATGACATAAAAATAGCCTACAACAAGGCTATGAATACAAATGAAGGATACCAATGCTCCAATGCTAAAAACGAATAAAACAATAACGAAATTAGACAGTCTTAACAATTACCGTAATAATGTCAACTAAATGAACAAAAGTTTCAAGAAAAAATCAAAACTTCTTGTAAAGCTTAAAATAATCCAAATTAAATCCGAAAGCATAATTCAATGTAAATTTCTCGCCTTTAGTTCAAACGGATAAAATCAATTCAAAGAAAAAGCTGTTGACTGATTATGGCATATTCATCCAAACAGAAACCAACAAAATTTATTAAAAAGAAAAAGAAAAAAAAAAGATCAAACCAACAAAACAAATTGAAGAAAAAGAAAATCAACAAAAGGGAAAGTAGATTTACCAGTGAAACTCAAGAGATAATCAGCGTTTAGTAGATATAGAAATTTAAAATTAAAAACAAAAGGAAAAAATTAAAGTGAAGGAAATGTTTGGAGAGGAAGAAAACAAAGGGAGTAACCTGGAAAATGGGAGAGAAAATTTTGAAACCCTAAGGCAAAGGTGACGGTAACTGTAGGCTTCAAGACTTGTTAAGACCAAAATCTTGGTCCGCTCTTCCTCTTTTAATTCTTTCCGTTTTTTTCTCGTATCTTCTTCTCTAGGCCAACCTAATTTTACTTTCCCTTTTTCCTTTTTTTTCCATTTGGACATACCATTTTTTAAAGTCTTAAATAAAAATAAAATAAAAATTGGGAAAATATTATTCTTACCTCAATTAATTAACGTTCCTTAAATATTATCAAAATTATTTTAAAAAATAGACATTATGATTCATATTTAACATTTTTTATATTAAAATTATTTATTTATTTATTTAAATTGAAGTCCAATTGTCATTGCGTTTCTTCGACGCTCATAGTAAGAGCCAACTTTAAATAAATTCAAAAGTCCAGAGTCCTGATTATTCGAAAATAATTGTGATTTATCCACAAAAAGAAAAAAGAGAAAATAGTTTTGATTTGAAGCAAATTTATTCATAGATTCCCTTTACCTTTATTTAGCATCTTCTATAGTGAATAGATATTTCTTTTTTATTATAACTTTTTAAAAAATATGTAAATATAAATAATTTTTATAAATTTATATTTTCAATTCAAAAATTATAATTATTAGTTAAAAGAGAATTCTTACTTATACAAACACAACTCTTCTCATATGATTCTTTTCATTTTATCAAACTCTCATTGCACTAATTATTTCATAAATAAAAAAAGAACTTACTTTATTTTAATATTATTTTGATCATGACATCTATTACGAGCAATTATATCATAGTGAAAATTTAAATAAATTATAATATTAATTATCATAAATTTATATTTTTAATTTGAAAAATATATTTATTAATTGAAAAAGAATTCTTGTTTATACAATAAGCAAAACTCTTCTTATTGGATCAATGACATTTTATCACATTCTTATTACAAAAAGAATTCATCTTGTTTCGATCATATCTCAATCACATGAGAAGTCATATATTAACAAAAATTTGAATAAATTATTATACCACTTATCACAAAATCATAAATTTAATTTAAAAGACATATTTAAAATCTAAATTAGCTTTGGGTAAAATCATGCCTCTAGAAAACCTTCATCTTTGTCGGAAACAGATAGAGAAATTTTGATGGTGATGACAAGGCATATGAAAATCTAGAAAAGCGATCATTAAAAGTGATGTGCCTTTATTTGAATTTTAAATTCTTTATTTTTTTATTTATTTAATTTTTTTCTAAAAGATCTAAGTCAACTCCATTGATTTAGACACATAATGTTGAGAACCAAACCGACCTAGCTACAACAATGAAGTACATGATTAGAACATCTGCATTTGATCAAATTTATATCCATTTTCATGTTAGCAATACTTTTAATTTTCAATTAAAATCTTATTTATTAATTTAGAAAATTTTTAAATTTTTAAATTCGATAATAAAAATCAAAATACGATAAGTTATATAAATTATATTAATTTTTTTATTTTTCAACATGATAAATTATATCGAAAATGAAAGCTTTTCTATTTTGAGAAGGAAAGCATATCATCTTTCTTTCTTTAAATATGTCTTGCCCAATCCCCTTTCCTAGAATTCGTGGGGAATTCAAGTTAACCTATTGATGTGAGCTTACAATAAATTCACCACTCAATCACATGTGCCATGTTATTGCAACCATTTATATCATATATGAATCATATCTGCACATGGCTCCCATGCTTACACACATGGGGAAAAAAAAAAGGGTTTTGTCATAAATCATAATCATCATTTTTCTTTGTACAAAGTGAAGTGGCTTTGACTGAAAATTGTCTGCCATGGACCATGGTGAGACAGGGAAGGCCATTCAAGCACTGATGTTAACTTTTCTTGTTTTCCAGCTGAAAAACCCATTGCTAAAGTGCAGCCTTTTCAAAGTGAAGACAACTACCACTCTTCCTAGTCACTACCAAAAGTTTATCCCCAAGGAGATTAACTGCTCTGAAAAAAAATAGTTATCATATCCATGCTTTCTGACCTGAGATGGTCCACTGGCTATAAATTGTTAACTTGCTTGTTTGTTTGAAGAATTCTAGGGAATTGAAGAATATAGTAATTAAAATTACATTCACATGTTTCCTACCATGATACACAGTAAACTGTGAAGTATTTAAATTAGGGTTTATGATTATCTTTTATAAAAAATTATTCAAAAGTTGAAGATGATATGAATATTTAAATACCCAATCTCATTTTAGTACATAATTGATGTGAAATTCACAATTCTCTTTTGAGACATAACATTCTACATATATTGTCATTAATTTTTAGAGAATCAAAATCATAGTTACATTTCATTTATCTTTATTTACAATTTATATTGACATAAATCCCATGGTCCCCAATAATTAAACCCCAAAGCACCCATTTGGGTGAGAAGTTACATTTCAGTACTTTAATGGAATCCCAATCCCTGAATGAATCCCCTGCCACACCAAAAACAAATAAAGCAGAAAGGCCCTCAAATTTGTTGATGAGTTTATTAAGCTTAACTTTTAGCTCAAATGTATCAAGGAATCTCTCTATTTTGAAGAAGCAAACAGCTCACTGCCTAGAGTAATTGTAGCAGTACCTTCACCCATCACTGTTGTCAGTGCCATCTCTTTCTCATGAATCTGTTCAAGCAGAAGCACAACTTTGTCCATTCTGGGCCTGCATTTTGCTGGAAAAGTCATGCATTGTAATGTCAGCCTGATCATATCCCTGATTCCTTCCATGGTGAAGCTTCCAACCAGTCGATGGTCCACAAAATTGTTTGAACTCAATCGTGATCGTACCTTCAAAAAAGTTACAAAAAACAAACAGACTTCAATTATTAATTGGCCTCTATCACTGATTTTTGCATGTGAAGTGATAGGTCTGCAGAAGGGAGAGTAAGCAAAACGATGTGAGCATTGACAGAAAAGAGCACATTTCTGCTACAAGCAAACAACCCTTTCGAATTCATGAACCTAAAAGATTAAGATTTTGCTTGTAACTTAATGAAGAAAAACATCAGAAGAAATCCATGGAGCATCATAAGTTTGTAACTTCCTGGTGTCCATAGTTAAACAGCTAGTCAGCTACAGCATACCCATTGCATTAAACTTTCGTTGGATACCAAGAAATCCATATGCACAGCCTCCTGTCCAGTTATGAGCTCCAAAAGAAATACCCCGAAGCTGTAAACGTCACTCATTTCAGTGAAGGTCCCTGATGCTTCTGCCCTGACATTGATTAACATGATTAACTGAGTAAATGGTCAAGGCTATTCTTTTCTGCTACCAAAAAAAAAAAGTTAATGCAATTTTTGAGAGAAATCGATTCATACTCTGGATCTTGAAAAACAGTGACACTAGCCGTGCAAGATGGACCTGCTTCCTCAATCCTTTCAAGTAGTTTCCAGACCCCAGCATCGGCGACCTTAGCTATGAAGTTCTCATCAACCAAGACATTGGCTGTTTTGAAATTCCTGTGCACTAATGGAGGTTTCAGGCCATGCAAATGACATAAACCTGCATAGGATAAACATAATTTCCCTTTATTTTTGAAACTTTCTGGAGTTAGTTTAGCATTTCCTCACCAGATAAATCTGTTGGATTCACCTTTAGCCGCCCCCAGAGCTATGGATAGCCGCTGCTTGAACTCTAATCTAGTTGATAACTCCATTCTAGAATCTGCCAAAGAATTGATGGACATGGTGCATTTCATTGATGATCATAGAAAAAAAAAACCTAATGTTGTTAATGAGTCGTTACCATATAGGTGATTGCACATGCTGCCGTTCGGTAAATATTCATAGACCAACATCTGTGATCCACTTTCCTGGCAGTAGCCTTGAAGAGTAACTAAATTACGGTGTTGAATCTCTGACAAATAAATTGCCTGTTTTACATACATAGATGTTAACTTTCTGTCTGAATCCTACAAGTTTCGAGCTGTTAAAATGTAAAATGTTAAGCTGGTGATCCATACTTCATCCATTTACTGTTGGCTTAGACGTAAGAACAAAATTCTAATGCTTGACAGTTCATGGGACTTTGATTATACCTCTACAACAAACTCCTGCTGGGGAGCTCCTTGACGTCTTTTAATAGCTACTACAGTGTCACGAAGCAAACCTTTATACACTGAACCAAAACTCCCATGTCCAATGAGGTTACTTGCATTGAATTGTTTGGTAGCCTGCTCCAACTCTTCCAATGTGAACCTTCCTCCCTGACTTCCGAATAAAGAAAATCCAGCTGCAGAACTTGGCCCAGCTCCTCTATTCCACTCGGCTGCAATGTTGGAGCATGAAGGAAGGTAGTGATTAAAGAAGCGAAGCGTGAATTGCTAGAAAAAAATGAAACCTTACCTCGTGCAGAAGGATCTGAGGAACCTGTATCAGAGTTTCTATTCGAAAAGCTCTTATTTTGTGACTTGCAGAACCAAATGAATCCAATTACCATTGCCAGAAATGCAAGTGCCCCCATAGCACCTCCAACTATAGTTACAGTCTTCGGCATCTTCTCTATTGAACATTGAACATGCAATACTGAAAAACCAGAGAATTTTTAGTTCAAGTATTTAACCAAAAAAAACAGGTGATCCTTAAACTATAGGCTATAAAGTAATACATTAATGATTCAATTCTGGAATTATGAAATGGAAGACTAAATTCCAGATTCAAGAACTCAACATTGTAGTACCTGCCACAGGAAGCAGAGATCAAGGGATCCTTATAATTGAACTTTGCTTGACTAAATTTGGTTTTTTGAGCAATGGCGCCCACTGGTCCACTCCTATTCTTGGTGCCAACAAAGTGTTCAAGAAAGGTAGCCGGCCGGTCTTTACTATCTCCTCGGCAATTTAGTGCTGCGTCATTAAACAACCCTTTTGCTTCTTCAAATTCATCCGCTTTGTTGTCCAACAATCTTCAGCAACTCATCAAAGCAGGCACTAGAGAACAAGCCTGATTGATGATGAACATTCTTTCCTTGCAAACAACCCTTTGTTTCATTTGTTTTTGAATGGGTGGAAGAAGATATTGAAAACAAGATAGCTCAAAGAAGAAGTTATTAACCAATATCTTACAGTCGATCGGCTTGATAATTGCATGTGCATTTGGTATTGATTCACTAAAACTTCATAATCTGTCACCATTCTTCAAAATAAAAGTACCAAGGACAGAAAGAAGAGCATTTGATGCAGACAGAAGGATTTCTGTCAAGAGAAGAGATGGTACACTATGTAAACCAAGGTTTAACATCTTTGCACATGTAATAAAAATATATATTTATTATGCTTACTAGCCCCTCCATCAGAAAATCAATGCCCATGTGGGGTGTTGTAACAAGCTGTAAATAGTTTTTTTTTTTTTTTTATCATTTAATCATGTGGAAATGGACAGGTATGAAAGTGACTTTAAGTGGACAGGCTCTGGAAGACATAATAATTGAAGGGATCAAAGGAAAAGGTAGCTATCAGCATATCAACTCCAAAGACCCTTCTCCCTGAATTTACTCTAGTTTTCCTTTTGCATCTTTTGTTTATCTGATCTTAAAAGAAAAGAGGGGATACTTGTTTTGGTCAGAGAGGGGACTCTTGTTAAGGTGGGGTCTTTGACAGCTAGCAGCACCAACAAGACACTACCACAGCAAGTTTATCACGCTCTCCAATTTCCATGGTTGGAGTTTCTCGGTTTCTATTGCTTAAGGATGAATATTTTGCTGCTTTGGCAAAAAATGGGAATTTGAATTTGCACCCCTCTCTTTATTGCTTGCTTTTGTAGAATATAGTAGTATTTATCTCTCATGCATATACTTGAAGTATTGTTACCAAAGTATGGGGAATGTTAATAAGCTTTGGGGCCTGTCTCTCTCTCTCTTGCTCTCATTTATTTATTCTGTTTGTCATCTAGTATTAAATTTGTTGTGTTCAGGGTTGGGCTGAAAAGCTAAAAGGGACTGATGGAAATGAAAGTTGTTTAGTTGTGAAGGTCTGTAAACTGAGTACAAAGAAGAAGCCAATGTCAGAGACAAGTTTTGTTGGGATTCTTGAGAGAGATCGGCTTCTCAGAACCAGGGATGTTGTTTGGATATCAGTTTTGTAAGGCTTATGCAGCTGGCAAGAATGGATTTTTGTCCCCAGTCTCCATGCAACTTTCTTTACTTATCTTCACTGAATAAACCTTATGCCAAAAACTATTCCAATATCCAAGTGGTATATGGTATATTTTCTTGGTCAAAGATAATCCCAACAAGAGTTTTAGCTTTTACATCGCCATTATCTATGCTTGGACTGCATCTGCATGTGCAGCACTCCATGAAGGAACCAATTATTTTTTCATGTTCCATGGCTCCATGTGGTTGTTAGTCAAGCATTATTTTTATGTATAAAAAGATCAACAGGCAAAGAAAAGAGGATCACATGTTGTAAAGGGAGGTCAAGGCAATGAAAAGATTTTGTTGTTTTCTGATTTATCAGACAAATATCAGATTAACCTTGGAACATTTGAGTATAGTAAAGACAAAAACCATGAACAAATTCAAAATCAGAATAGAATCTTAGCTGCCACTGATCAAAGAAAGACCAAACTGTTCATTCCTGTCATCTGTTTTTCTTCACCATTGATTAGTTCAAATGCAATTACGTTTTGCTTCCATCATCAGTGACTCCATTATTAGCCCATTCCTTTGTCAAAGTCTTGTTTTCCAAACAGTAAATGTTTTTGCATGTTACTTGAAGAATCCCTCCGCTTGTTTCGCCATAAATTTAGCCCCATTCCAATGTTTTACTTAACCTAATTGGTTTACATTATTGTTAGTAAATGTAAGGGCGTTGCTATCCTTGTGGATTGAACTTCACTACCAAGTGACTTGAAGTGATAATCACTCCACCAATTGCCTACTACATGACTATTTCTAGGATTCTTAGGTACAATGGGAAAATCGTGCAAAGTTGAGGTAAAACAATGAAAGTGATTATATGCATAGGAAACAATTAAAAAACATTGAATACTTTAGCATTAGGCAGGGTCTGCCTTTCCACCCTGCACTTTGTTCAATTTTCTTGGCTAGAAAAGTAGTAGTTAGCTTGAAAGAGACAAAAGGGAGAAGCATTCACGTCGGATGGGCTTAGAGATGTGTTGCCTTAAACAGATGTCAGTTAACATAAAAAAAAAATGGTTTATATACTTTACAATGTACTTAATTTTGCTTCAACTTTTTCATTTTGATTGCTACAATCATTGTCAATCCTCAGCATATACCATCTCGTCAAACAAATGAAAGAAGAAATAATCCTAGAGAAGAATCTTTGTCAGAGAGAAGTGAAGGAAACAAGAGAATAGGCCCAATGCCTCCAATTGTCTTCGGAGGAAAACTGCTCACCTCCAAACCGTTCAAGGGCCAGGCAGTGTAAGAGAAAGGGCCAACAGTTACAGCACACAAGGCTCAGGCTCAAATCTTGACTCTGGGCAGAATTGTGTTCCATCTTTCATTTTGAGCCAAGATGGTGGTTACCCAGTTTAGCTACGGCCTGTGTTTAAGAGAAACCAGAAATGGCCTGTGCCTTGAATTCTTTGGCAGTTCATCATTCTATAAAGAACTGAAAGGACAAAACAAAGTATCCTTTTCCCTCTTGTAAGGTGTGTAGGGAAACATGATTTTTACAGGAAAATGTAATACGAAATCGTCATTCTAACTACATTTTCAGAGAAACAAGCTTGAATTCAGATTGTCTATCTACATCAAGATCAATACATAATAAGGGTCACTTGAGTTCAAGAGGCAGAAAGACACATGCCATGTTATAAAATTCCACAACTTTTTAAGTGAAAAAAGGAACTGCTTTTACCTTTAACAAGCTAAGCCTGGTAGTTGGAAAGAAAAAAATAACAGAGATAAATACATGAAACCACCATAATGTCATCACAATTAGTTTTACATTTGAGTGACTGCCAAGGGCTGAACCCTCCATCCTGAATCTGCGTTTTTTCTTTTTATGCCATTTACGAGCCACAGCAAGTTGACTTTTGGGCAGCTTGACCACTACTTGCTGCAGGGTCTTGCTGATTAATTTTGAGCGTTGTGGGCTGTAACCACAAACAAAGAGACAAGGCATCCATCATTTCAACCAAGTAGCAGGGTAAGGGTTTAAAAACTATATTCCCGATTGAGGTTCCATAGACATAGTTACTCAAAGTGAATAAAGAAAAACAAAAGTTCCAAAGAAGAGAAAGTACCTCAGCCCTATTATCAGATTCTGCAAGCCTTTGCTTAATGTCACGAGCTATCGAAAAGAAAACCTCCTCCACATTCAAATTTGTCTTTGCACTCTGCAGAATACATTATTTTGCTATTAGCCAAAAATAGTTGACATCATAACAACATAAAAGATCCACTCAGCAGCAAATGTGCAACTTACAGTTTCAAAGAACTTGATACCATACTCATCAGCAAGAGCTTGACCCTTGGAGGTGGGCACAGCCTGAAAAAAAGATCATTGTCAATTATTAGAGGAGAAATGTGTCAGTCTTGCATGCATATGTGTGAGGATAAAGGAGACCTAGCCTTTTAGGAATAAAAATTACAGATTCAACCGCAACTCATCTTTTTTCTCACACTTAAAGAGTGCACAAGGACTACAAGAAGCAAAGTCAGTGACACAAGTTATTCAACAGAGGAGGGGTTGCATCCCCACTCAATGAACCCAAAATCTAACCCACCAAAATAAAAAGATAAGCATTTCTACAAATAATCAAAAGGGAAAAGGTTACCCTTTTGCTCTCATCCATGTCAGCCTTGTTCCCAACCAGTATCTTGTTGACATTGTCTGAAGCATGTTGTTCAATATTGCGAATCCAGTTCCTAATATCTGTACAAGAATAGAAGCTAGCTCTATAAGACTCGTAAGAGATGAGATCCACATCAACAAACTCCATTCCAACAGAGATAGACCCTCAGCCATCCACCCCAACAAAAGCAGGGATGAGGAGGATCAACTATAAACTAACTTACTTGGCTAACCCAGTCAAGGACACAAGCATAGAAATGAAGGAAATCATCCATCAATAAAAGCATATCAAACCATCTAAATTAAAACTTTACAATATGCCAAAAACAAAATTAAGAGAGGTGGGAAATTACTGTTGAAAGATGACTCATCCGTAACATCATAAACCAGCAAAATCCCCATGGCTCCACGATAGTAAGCTGCGAGAGCATAAATGCATCAGCAAAGTCAAGCATCAAAATATACTACACACTATAATCTTAAAATAATGCTCATATCTTCATAAGAATTAAAGCACCTACATAAGCATGCTCACTCAAAATCCTCCATTCAAAACACTAGTGGCCAAACAAATAAAACAACCAAAAACAACTGTTAAGTTTCTAAGAAAGAATTTAGTAAGATGGAGCCTCATCATTAAAGCTTCTTAAATAATCGCATCAGAGTTCATTTTTATATTCCTGCTTTTCTCAAATAAGCAATCTGCTTCATGTTTCAGAATTTTTCATTATCTACTATACACAACTTCACTATGACATAATTAGGGATAAACAGCTAGCAAAATTTAAAGTTTCCAAGCTATACCCAAATTGATGATGCTATATTTAACATTCATCCGCTCTTAACCCAATGAAAATAAGGATGGAAGCATCTATGAAAACATTTATCTCTTTAAAAACATCTAAAACAAAAAGAAGAAAAAAATCCAACTTGCACAAGATTAAACACCAACCTGTTGTAATAGTTCGAAATCGCTCTTGACCAGCTGTATCCCAGATTTGCAATTTGATCCTCTTACCATCAAGCTCAATGGTTCTTATCTTAAAATCAATGCTGTCAAGAAAAATAGAATAGTTGATAAGAAATAATGTTCAACCGAGTTTTAAATCAAACTTCTAAATCTTTGAGAATCTGATAAGTAGATCCCTCAACCACTAAATAAGGCAGAAAAGTAAGTGGGCGAGTGGGAGTGTTAGGACCCTTGCCATAAGTAGTTCTTAAAGCCACCTATGGAGAAGCATGTACAAACATTCAAATTGAATACCAAGGGATTGTCTAAGACAGAGAAATGAATAAGTACGATCATGGTTCTGTTAACTCTCCATCCCTGTCAAGTTGTGCTTTCATCGGAACTGAAACTAGTGATGAAAGCATCCTCAATTTTCTCCTGTAAGTCATGTAATTTACCCCCCCTAATGCTACACCTTAAGTGCTCCTCTTGGCAGTCGCATTTGTGCAATGCAAATACTGCAAAATAATTTTACCATGCAATGTTTGAAGCGTTGCCAGAAATACAAACCCAATAGTCGTAATGAAACTAGTAGTAAAGGAACCATCAGAAAAGCGTAAAAGCAGACAACTCTTCCCCACACCTGCATAAATTCAATAAGAAAATTACATAGTCATAAAAAAACAAAGCTTGAGTACCCATAACCAAGCACGTTACAGGCCTATGATGTTGGAATTGATAAAGCCATGTGCCATGGGTTCATATGAGGCCACACATTAAATAGAAGTAGGGAAAAATGAGGAGCCAAAAGAAACAGCTATGCTGCACCAAAAATAAAGCCAGAGGAAACTCTGAAACTCATATTTAAACTATTTGAAGTTTTACCTTAAAAATGACTTCAGATGGAAAAGTAGCTTTTAATGCAAAAAATGCAGGGTCAATGAAGTATAGGAGCATGAGGAAAGTATAGGAGATTGGGGGTAGCAGGTGTAGTTGCAAATATGAACAAGAAAGCCTACTATTACTATCTGCCACATATTGAGTTCTGCCACCATGCTGTTCAATACAGGTTAGCATCCATGATATTACCAAGATCTTTAATGAAGTACTCCAAACCAGGAGGTACAAATGAGCTAATGCGCTGAAGGCTATTCAAGGTCGCTTGGCTACTGGTCAGTTCTGCAGCTTTTTTAAACCATATGTTAAATTCAAGGCCCAAGAATTATCATCTTGACTTGTGAGCCCAGCCGCACACAGCAACCCTCTTTATGTGAAATCAACATAAATTTGTGGGTATAACAAAAACAATTCTATTCGCAACCTGCATCAGATCAAGTTCCAAAGCTTCCATGCAGCATCAAGATTTATATACCACAGCACAACAAATAATCCATATGAAAGTCTCAGCATCAAGTTTTCTATTTCACAGACTGTATGATTAAGAAAATCAACAAAAAGGAGTCCCTAACTTTTATCCCCCACCAAAGCTCCTGAATGGGATATATCAATACAGTCTGACTCATTACCATTTCTGCAAGTGTATAACACTTTCCAACCAAACATTTGCTATAGAATTCTAAAACAACCCCATGATCAAAAACCGTATTCACTTAAATAGGCACGAACTTGCATAAAATCACTCATCCAAACTTCACTCATCATCAATCATAAAGCAGAAAAACAGACACCGCTAACCGAATATATAACACTTTATATGGTACAATCAAACAAAGCCTCCTCCATCATGCTCCCAATCTAAATTCATAAATATGTCTAATGTTTTTCATGAAAATGTAGCATTTAATATGACCAAAATTGAACAAAACCCATTTCTTCAAAACCAAAGAAAAACCTCAAAAAAAAAAAAATTCTAAATTCAAGGCCGTCCCATCTCAAACCCAAAACTCATATGGTATCTAGTCTGTTTCAGAATAAAATCCTAAACACCCATTAAATCAAAACCATCAGAAAATAACAAAAGATCAAAATTTTTGAATACCCATGTTTTATTTTCAATTAGATAATAATAAATGTCATTACTTTTACCCCAAAGATAAAAAGGAGAAAAAATCATTACCACTATCACCAATCAAAAGAAGCTTAATGAGGTAATCATAATCAGCCCGAGCTCTTACTGGTGGTGCAGCCATGGATCCTCAAAAGCCACACACAAAATTCCCAATTTTAAAAACAAAAATCTAATCTTTTTCTCTTACTTATCTGCATTAACAAAAAAAAAAGTAACATTCATTTCCAAAATAAAATCCATATATACATATATAAGAATCAGATCAAATTGGGAACAAGGAAAAGAGAGAGAACCTACGACGCAGAGGGCAGCAAGCACATGGGAGGGAGAGAGTGTCCAATGAATTTGGGACTTTTCCTTTTCTTTTCCTTAGCGTTTTGATACGTATCACGTTTCAGTTCCTGCAATGTGATTGGCTGGAAGCGTTTGATTTAATAGGCTTGGCCTTACGAGATTCTTTCTTGTACCAAAAAAATTTTCTTTATTTATTTTTTTTCCTTTTTTTCATTATTATTTCCGTTAAAATTTAATTCATTGACCATAGCAATTTCTTCAAAGTTAATATCTAAATAAAAAAATATTAAATTAACCATTTGAAAAATATGTTATAAAAATTAAACAAAAAATGAATTTTAAAAATCATCACCAAAATTAAAATTATATTAAAAATTAACTATATTTTATTAGTTCTTTTTTTCTCAAATATTTATAAAATAGAGAAAATACATAACATTTAAATATTTAATTATTTGAATTATTTAAAAATATTTAAATGAATTTCTATTTTTTATTATATTTAATTAATTTATTTTATTTTATTTTAAATTAAATAAATTTTTATAATTAATTATTAATTAACTATCATTAGTCAAAAGCAATTTGTGTTTTGTAACATCACAATTACTTGTTATTTTATATCATATGATGCTAATGTAGTATATTGATATGTCATATAAGATGATGATATAGTATATTAATATTATGTAATAATATGATCACGAGGTATCTTTCAACCTCTACTTCCGTACCATATTTGACTAACGATAATTCATCAATAATTAATTATAAAAATGTATTTAACTTAAAATAAACATACAAAAATTTATTAAATATAATAAAATAATTAAAATTTATTTAAATTTTGTCAAATAAAAAAAATTAACATTATCTCTCAAAAAAATTACTTTTATATAATCTTTCCCTTTAAAAAACTATTTTATGCAAATTAATCTTATACTCAAGGACTAGAAAATGGGCTTGAAACTTTGATTTTTAAAATGCAATGGGCCTTTTAAATCCTCGAAGAAATATTAATGATTCAATCATCAAATAGCCTACTTTTTTGGGTCACCCATTGCATGTGATCAACTCCAAAGAATGGCCACATAAACTTGTCCCCCCCCCCCCCCCCTCACCCACCAACAATGACATGAAATATCACTCATGTAAATTTTATTATTTTTTTATATTTAACATTTATTTTTTAATAAATGCAAAGAAACTTGAAAAAAAGATTAAAAAAATTTCTTTTTCTTTTTTGTTCTTTGGGGGAATTTTTTTTTTGTTTGTGGGTCAATATTTTTGAGATTTTTTTTTCTGTCTATTATGTATTAAATTATATGCATAGGCATATGGGTTATGTACATGCTGTGTGGTATAATTGGGAGACCAATGAATGTGGCAGACAAATGGTTATACACATAGAGCAAAACAAGAATGGATTTTTTTTTGTTCTAGGTCACCTATATGAGTATTAAAAAAATATATATGTAATAATCATATCATTTCGTAATCAAATTTTACATTTAAAAATTTCTACTTCAATTTTGAGAATCCAAATTTTGTAAACTACAACTCATTTTATAAAATTTTACTCTTTTTTAACATTTTCACGTGATAAATATTAACATAAAATTAATGTATATTTATATGTATGTGTATCTATCACGAGTACCCGTTTCTAGGAAAATCAGAGAAACAAGAAAAGGACAAGTTGGAGAGAAGAAGAAACGCACTAGAGCCATGGAAAAAACCTTAGGCAGATTCCACAACAACAACAGCTACCAACAAACAAAAAAGTGAAATGAAAAAGAAACCATCAGCAAAGAGGGGGGGGCGGGGGGCCAAAAAGAAAAGAGAAAAAAGCTATGCTTTAAAGTATATGCTGAGAAGATCCTCTCCCCACCCATCTTTACAACATTGAAAAGCAAACAACCGCTCACCCATGAAAGGTCTCTCTGGGGAAACTCTTCTCTGCCATATTTTTGAATTCCCCCCCTTAGCTTTTGCTTTGCCTTCTGCTAGCTTCTTCTTCCTCTACCTCTTCTGCTTTCTCCAATGGAGGCAAATGGTGATGAGGGTGGAAGCATGCAGCTGCAGCAGTGACAAGGGACAATATATTGAAGGGGAAATTGTGGAGGAGGGATTGATTCTTCTTCAAGGTTAAGTCATGATGGTTTCATTTGTTTCACCATTAGGGCAACCATGAATCTTTGGCAAATATCAGTTTAATGAAGTATTTTAGAATTTATGTTATGGTTTGTAATATTAATTACTATGCTTAAGCCATCTTATTAATGTAAGGATCTTTCTTGCAGCTTTCTCAGTAGTTTCTCTTTATATAATATTATTTCCTGTTTGATTACATGGAATTAAGACATCCTTAATCAGCAAGATAATGCTAATCACCATTTAAATAAAGAAAATTAAGTACTTATGATGTTACATTTAACCTCAACAGCTTCATACCATATATACCCAACAGGTGATGGGCAATTCCGTTCTTGGGGTTCCAGGTCAAGTTTGTGCCTAACAGGGTTCCAGGTCAGGATATGATGCTACAGCTTCTAATGGCTCATTCAGAAATATGATAGAACTATTCTTGGGGAAATCCTAGGACTGAAACAAACTCAGTTGTGTAATTTGGCATTTCCATGGTCATTAATCAGCAACCTTTTAACTCTGCTTTTTGTGAAAAAATCTATCTTTACTCGTAAAGGAAAATAAACACTTACGATGCGCCGACTTTTTATTTTTTCGGAATACTCATATCTAGCACTTACGAAACTTCGACTCTTTATTTTTTTGAAATACTCATATGCAACTTTCCGTTCGAAATAAAAATGAAACCATAAAACTAATTCTATAATAATCACCTTCATGAGGAGAAATTTAACAAACTCAAGCCTAGGTGTTAGATGATTAGCTAATTTAATTAACCCAAAGTTTTTTTAGACAAATCAAGTGCAATAAAATTATAATGTAATGTTAATTTGATGTTTTGATAACAGTAAAAATATTTATAAGTTGACCACAAATCATGTACCTTGGCCTGCATGCAGCTCATTGATTCCTTAAGTGAAAACATCACCAAATATATATTTACAATTATTCTAACTTTATGGACTGCATCTAGATTAAAAGAAAATTTACTGATATAGATTTTGACTTGGCAAGATGTAATATAAAAACCCATTAATTGCTCTAAAAATCAATTATTGGAGATTTATTCACTCTTATTCTTTTATTTGACCATGCCATAAACCATAGGAAAAACATTATTTAAGGTCCAACATATTAGAGAGATTACAAGACCTACCTGACCATCTTCTTTGGCTTTGAAATTTTATTAGTTACGTTAAATCTTATTCAATAACATCTATATCTTTCCTTTTATTTATAGGATTTAAAATTTTGTATGAAATGTGACTAAAAAGTAATTATAAAAATAATCATATTATATATTTCAAAATTTATATTTATAATAATATAAAAAATTAAAAACTAAAAAGTAACAATCGTCATCACCTTAACTCCAACGGTGTTTGTAGTATCAATCATGTATGAATACATGCGACCTTTTACATCCTATCTCCATATAAGTTCCTTCTTGTACTTTGATTCTATTCTTCCAATACATCCAAAAACTCAAAGTTATGGAAAACTCTTTTTCTTTTTTTCTCTTTAAAGAATCCAATTTCAGTTTTTTTAACATATGCTTTTGGGTTACTGTTACATAATAAGAAATAAATCTCTCCGGTTAGATTTTTACCGTCCATTAAATTTTCAATTTTTTTATGTATTTTTTGTTTATACATAAACAACAAATCAATCGAGTCTAAGCTATAAGAGATGTTACAATAGATTAAATTAACCTAATTATTTGACCATTAATTAAATATAGATGGTTGTAAATTAAATTGATGAAAAATCCCCAACTATCCTAGGGATTCCACTTGTCAACAAATTAGAATTTAGTACTAATGTCGTTTAAACTCAAGACAAGTTGACTTCTATTCAACAATTATATATTACTAGTAATATTTTACATTAGATGAGATAAAGATTTTAAGGTAACAACACTTTTTTTCTGTCTGCAAAACGGATTTAAACCTGTTATTTAAATTAAAAGACAAGTCAATTTATCATTAAATTAAATTGTAAAATATAATTTGATAATAGTTTTAAACCTACGATTCAGGATCATTAAAAAAATCGAAATTGTGATTTAGGTAAATGTAGATACATATATGAGACAAACAGAAACCTGATAGTTGACTTTCAAGTCTTACTTGGTCAAATGTTTTATACTATTTGAATAAACTATATATTATATAAAAAATTTTTGACAATAATAAGTTAATCCCTTTCACAAACCCTTCTGGAAACTAAGATGACCATTTGCATATAATTAATTTGTAGCATTTTCAGCTACAAATTGAGTTGCTTTAGACAACCTAAAAGGACCACATAGGGAAGACAAAAAGAAGGGTATGTATGACCCATAATTTTTAATTTACTTTTCATTATTTACAAAATCATAGTTCACTGAGTTGAGTTCAACTCGGTGTCAATTTTCTTACTTACCCCAAAATTAAAAAAAAAAAAAAACCCCTTTTTCCATATTTGGGTATAAAGTATTATGTCTCAAAGTGAGCATGAAATTCAATCAATGTCCCTAATTTAAGCAAAAGGGTGTATGATATATTAAATATTAGATGAATTATGGTGTCCAAAAGAGCCATACATGTACATGATTCCACCATTTTAAGCAAATGATAGGGATGGGGAACCAGTTTGCTTGATGGCTTGACTCAATTCCTTATGTTCCTTTCGAAAAACCCTTTCAAACAACAACTTTTGTCTTGCATTATTAATTTCTTACCAAAATATACATATCTCAACAACTTGAATATGATATCATACTATTTTTTAATTTCAACGAAGAGGCAATTCGACTTGATCATTACTGAATGGACTATTATTTATTTTTTTCCGATTATCTATTTTAAAATTTTATTTTATTAAACCATAAAGTAAATATTACAGCAAGTTTTGGTTATAATTACTACACTATTGAAAGCATGTATACTATATGAGTCAGAGCTTATTCCACAACTAGCCATGACTATACAACTGAGTTTGTATCTGAGTTGATTTCAACAAGGTTTAAGTTTTGACTAAACAATTTTTTTCAATAATTTAATTGATGATTATAATAATTAATCAATTTCCATTAATCAAATCAAGTCAAAACTTTAACTTGAAAGCGAAATTAAACTGATAATTTGCCAGCAAAGAACCGCCCTCCTACTTATATATGTACAAAGGTTCTTTGATGAGTCACCTTATAGACGTTTCATATTATTTTTCCATGCAATAAATAACCTGTGACCTCCCTTCTCTCTTTGAAAGGAAAAGAACTGTTCCTACACTCAAAAGAAAGCCCTTGAGAAAATCTTGCTATATACCTTTGAATTTAATCCCTTCCTTCATTTGCTACAAACCAAAGAGTTTAACCCTTCCTTCATTTGCTCTCCACAGGGTCATTAGCATCAGGGTCGGATCAGAGGTGAGAGACTAGTCTATCTCTATCTTCTGTTGTTAAGCATAGATCATTTTGTCATGATTTCTGAGCATGATGCTTGCTCTTTTGGCCTGCTTTCATTTCTGAACTCTGCTATGAATAGGCTTTTGGACTCAAGCTTGGGAAGGCTTCTGAGTGTCCAGCTTCTGATCTTTGAGCATTGGAAAAAGCTGAGGACATAATTTCTCTGCAGAATAACCTGATCAGTTTGTTCTAGATATGAGGAATGCTCTTCTTCCCCCAGTGTCCTCCCGGTTCTACACCATTGGTAATCATCATTTTGAAGCCTATGTGAATAGTCCCCTGAGAGTCTAAATTTATCTGCACTCAAATTTTTTTTGTTTGTTTCAGGAAACAATGAAGTGCAGATGCCATATCTGGATGTCCTTATGCAGATGGAAAGCAAAGGGTATTTGCTCTGTCTTAAACAATGAATAGTACTTTGCATAATACCAAGCATTACCTTGATCTAATTCATATTAATTAATCGATGCAAAGGATGAGATAAAAGGGAATCATTTGCATAGATGGAGAAACAGAATTAGAAGATATATCAGAAGACTGATTACGGTAGAGATTTTGAATAAGGACGTCTTAGACTTTTGGTTTTCCTCGTCTTTAATGGAAACCCTCGCCTTGAAATCTGATCCAGAGCAAGAATATGTAATTGTTTTAAAATTTGCCCTTTTTCTTTTCTATGCCTGAACTTAGCTCAAATTCAATTAACCATTCAATGTCAAGACTCAGAAAGTACATGAGGGATACCACTCCTTTTGTCGGGAACTTGATTCATGAATGGCTATCTTTAGTTGTAGGAGGAATATTATGTGATAGGAACCAACCAAGTCAAATATTTTCCTTGCAGGTCAAGAACTTATATGTTGGAAAATTCCAAATTAAATTGGATGATAATGTGTTTTCCTTTTGTACGTTCTTATGCAGAAATGTCCATGGGGGTGGCTTTTCTTTGGAGTCCAAAATATTCAACAATGACACCCAGCTAAGAGATGGGGCCTTTGCTATTCCTTACCAATCCCATTTTACCTCTGATCTACAAGGTTTGGTTAATATCTCTATCACACTTTTTACCAATTCTAGGAATTTCTGACTTTTTCTGATTCTCAGCCTAACATCCCTCTCTTTCCATTTCTTCTATCTGTGAACATCCCTGTGACACATCCTCTGCTTAGTTCATACATGATTTTTACTTGCATAAGTAATCGAAAAATAGTAAAAAATTCCTTTTGTTTGGTGTTAGATTATCAGTCTGGCAGCTCCAACTGTGACAACAATTTCCAGCAGTCTATGTCACTTACCAGCAAGCTAGCACTTCCACAATTTGAACAGGTATTTAAAATCTGGCTCCCATTAACGTTTAGACTATCAGATTAAGGAGAGTTATGTTACCACAATCTTTATTATAGCCATAGCAATCCACCTAAGACCTTCTATGGTTTTTTGATTTCTCAGGACATTCAGAAGTTGCAAAATGGAAGGAAACGACCAATTGAGGTTAATGACCAAATGCCATTGAATGGAACTAGTGCTTTGAATGAGTGGAAGAAGAAGAACAAGAGAAAGAGATTACCCTCCTTTGAACAACAGCAATCTCATCAAATTACTGAAGCAGTAACTGAGATCAAACAGTGCAGGGTATGGAACTTGCAGCTTTCTAATGAAAAAGTAAATAACAGTTTGCTACATAAGAAACTGAGAAGCAAAATCAAGTTTCAAGTTTTTCCTCCTTTTTTTCCTTTGTAGATGCATATGCCTGCAGTTAGGAGAAGCCAAAAGCTAAGTGACAAGATCACAGCTCTTCAAAAGTTGGTTTCCCCCTATGGAAAGGTCAGTTTAAGTGCTAAAAACAAACATATTTTATTTGTTAAATGCAATATTATTGGTCCAATGTCAATTCCCACATTAAAACTAATAAAATCTTTGTCATTTGGCAAATAAATTCATTGCAGACTGACACTGCTTCAGTCCTTCAAGAGGCTTCTCTTTACATCAAACTTCTCCAAGAACAAATTCAGGTATATATTGAACTCCTCACCTAACCCAAATCAGTAACCAGTCATTTAAAACTTTCTCTAATATCTTTCCCACTTTCCCTATAGAATTTGTTCCGGATGCTGAGCAGCTCATATAACAGTCTCAGGCCTATTCACCCACAGGTAAATACCATGGGTATTAACCAACACCCTAGACATAGCCATTTTCCAGTTTCCTTGTAATTTGTCTAAACTCTTTGCATTGCCAACAGGAAATTGGAAAGAAGCAACAAGACCTAAGAAGCAGAGGGCTTTGCTTGGTTCCCATTTCATTCACCCAGAAAGTGACAAAAGAAGACCAGAAGGTTGATAGTGACTCCATATCAAGAAAAACAATCATCCCTAGAAAATTCTAATGCTACCATAATGCAAGAGCTTTGTCATATTTTAATCCCCATTATACTATATAGGAAGAAAAAAATAGATACATTTGGTTTTCCTAGTTATGATATTGAATGAGGAATCAGAGCAGCATTTACTAATTATTGAGAACTAGATTCATTTTCTTATATATATTTTTTTATATTCTCCTATGATGTTCCATCCCTAGAGGAAGAGAAGAAATGAGGCTCATGGTGCTTTTGACAAGTGAGATAGCAAAAATTTTCTTAATCTTTACATGCTATTTGCTTTTCTTTTTCCCTCTTACACAATAATTTTATAACTAAAAATCAGCTAAACAATGCAACCATAGAAAGGAAAATGACTGTTTCAAAGGGCTTTTGGCTAAATAAACAAAAATCCAAGTAAAATATTTGGTTGATAAACTACATAATAGATATTTAACATAAATATATCTGATCATCGTGGCGTCAGTCGGTCGTCGTCACCCTCCATCGTTTTGTGATGGCGAAAGAAATTGAGAGAGGCAAATGAGTAGAGAAAAAGGAAGAGTAAAATGAAAGTAAGTTTATTTTATATAATATTATTTCAATTCAACGGAATGATCAGTTTTAAAAAAATCGATAATAATTATTTTGATTTTTTTTAAAAATAATTATTTCTTGAAAACAATACCATAAAAGGCGAATGACTATGTTGACTGATAAGAAATCCTGCTTGAAATCATCACCAAGTTACCATCTCTTGGACAATTGAGCTGCACATGCTCAAATTACTGACTGATTCAAATTTTATACACTCGATTCCCCAATCCTGGATTTCTTTGTGCTCATGATTAAAAATGTTTACTACGCTGGAAGAGGGTTAGCGTCATCTCCTAGTGGTCCACTTCCATTGTCACCCACGTTACGAAATAACTGATGAATTCTGACAGAAAATTATAACATTTTCGACCAATTTCAGATCAAATTCCGACCAGAGCCCTCTGGTTCAACAGGTGGCTTGTCGGCTTATTATCCAAGTACTAGTCCTGATGGAATACTTTTCATTATTATTTATTTGCAACTCCATTGAAAATCCACCCCAAGATCATGAATATTTCCTTCAAAACTAAAAAGGGGATTTTGATGGAACTAAGGTGGTGTTTGTTTGTAAGGAAGTAAAATTACATTGTCTGTAATGTGATTAATTAAATTACATTGTAATGTTTATTTTGTAATAAACCACTACAATGTAAGATTGTGATGCAATCACATTGCAGCCAATGAATGTAATATAATTACAGTCAAAAATCAATGTAATCATATTACATTGCAGGCTGCAATATTATTAAAGATATTTTTACCCTTCAATTTTATTACTTTATTAAAAATATTTTATACTATTATAATTAAAATAAAAAAATTAAAATAAAATATATAATATAAAAATTTATATAATATAGATGAAATTTATTAAAATAAAATATATAATATAAGAAATAAAAATTAAAAATTAAAAAATAAAATATAAAAAATTAAAATTTATATAATATAGGTAAAATTTATTAAAATAAAATATATAATATAAGAAATAAAAATTAAAAAATAAAATATAAAAAATTAAAATTTATATAATATAGATAAAAGAAATTAAAATAAAATATACAATATAAAAAATTATATTAAACAAATGAAAATAAATTATACAAAATTATAATAAAAAATGAAAATAAAATATATGACATTAAAAATATATTTTAGAGAAAATATTATATAAAATTAACAATAAATAATATAAGTATATTAAATTTATATTTTAATAAATAAAGATAATTTTGTAAATTAATATTACATTTTCAGTAAAATACTTGTAAACCAAACGTTACAATGTTATCTTCTTTGTATTTTAATCATTGTATTACTTATATACCAAACACTGCAATATTATCTTCCTTACAACCACATTACTTGCAATTTCATTACCAGCAATCATATTACCTGTAATTGTAAAGTACCAAACGACATTTAAAATTATTTTGGTTGCTATGAAATTGCTATTATGATGATGAAGAAATGGTCATGTCTTTCGATATTTTTGTCAAAAAATGTCAAAATATTGTATCACGATTTACATTAATTTATTTATAAAAAACATTAATATATAATTAATATGAAATTTATTATTTAATATAATAATTGAGAACTGACTGTCATGATCACAGTATAGATTAACTTATAAGATATTACTTGCTTCGATCTCGTTAACAGTTTTTATCTTATTAAAAACATCTCACAAGTGAAATGAAGTGAATATTTAAATAATTCAATTGTGTCGACTTGAAATTCAGGACATGCTCAATACAGCGGTCCTTCGTTGGTTTAAAGCTCAAACGACACCGCATTGTAACGTCAAACCTTCTTATCTGAAAAAAGATGCCGTCACCGTGCCACAACATGGCACGCTTGCCCACTCAAAATTATACGTGGCAGCATTTGATTGGGCCATCTCCCTGGAACCGTCACAGGAACGATAGTATAATCCACCACATGCAATAGGAAAAACGTGAAAGCAAGGAAAGAAAGAGAAAAAAGAATAATAAAATTAAAAGACTGGGTGGGCATTTTCAGGCAGTCATCGCCGACCCAAAAAATAGAGAAAAATTTATCCCAACATTTCTCCCCCCCTTTCTGTCTCTCTCTTTCTGAAGAAGCCCTAGATTTTCTCGGCCTGTTCTCGCTCTTTCCTTCACTTTCTCGGGAAAAAATGGTAAACACTCATCTCCTGTTTACTCCACTCTCTCTATCTCCTAACCTCTAAACATTCAAATTTGAATTTCTTTTTTCATTTTTAGTTTATACAATTTTTTTTAATTTTCGATCTGAAGAATTTTTTTCCCCCATAAAATTAGGTGCAACACTACTCCAATTTAGGGTTTGATTAGGTCCTGTTTAGTTCCCCCGATCTGATTTCAATGTTCGATTCGATCTTCACATCTGACTGTTTCGTCGATTGTGATTGCGTGTCTTATTTTCAAGCGTTGATTTTGTCATTCTCCTGCGGTTTACTTCATTTAGCAGCTTTATTTAGTTTATATAGAAATTAAAATATTTTTTATTACAAATTTTAGTAAATTTTATTTTATTTTGGTTTGGAAGGTGTAAATTTTATGGCACATGAAAGTTATTTTAATTTTTTTTAGGCCCATCTACCTTTGCATGATAATGGCATCAAAACGTGGTCGATATTAGGCTGTTGATTCTAATTTGGACTAATTCGCCAAAAAAAAAAATTCCTATTTGAATTTATTGACTACAGTTAGGATTAGGGGAAATTTTAATTATCCCAAAAAAAATAGACGATATGTTATTGATGAGCTTGAGAAAATGGAAGGAATAATGTACGCATTTTAGGCGAAGCAATTCAGAATAAAGGGAATAAATTCATGAACTTGGTAATGTTAATGGGGTTGTGTCTGGTGGGAATTGGTCTTGAGGGATGGAAGGTTTTTGAACTTTTTAGTGTTATCTGGTTGTTAATGCTTTCGCTCTTCAACTTGCTTAATTGTTTGATAAAATGGGATAAATATGTAAATGGGCCTTTCCAGTTGAAGAGGTGGGTGTAAACTCTACAGTCTGAGAATCTTTTCCTTTTGGTGGGTGATGTATCCGGTTGTTAAGCTATTGGGAAAGTGCATTCGCTTACAAGTTACACCCTCTCTTAACAATGAATTAATTGAAAGGCTTTATTTTTGTGCCAAAATATGTATTTATGTTTTCATTAAATATGCTTAGTAAGGATTGTCATTGTTACAATAGCCCCAAGTAGATTCTAAATAATTTTGGAGCTTGTATCATTTTTGTGGATTCAGTGGTCCGCTGGCAATATGCAGTATGTTTTCTTAGTTCACTCGGTTGATGCATGATACTTGTTGAGATGGTTGTGCATGATTTGCAGGCAAACGCGGCTTCAGGAATGGCTGTGGATGATGATTGCAAGCTGAAGTTTTTAGAGCTGAAGGCTAAAAGGACTTATCGCTTCATTGTTTTCAAGATTGAGGAAAAGCAGAAGCAAGTTGTTGTTGAAAAGCTTGGTGAACCTACTGATAGCTATGAGGCTTTCACTGCTAGCCTTCCAGCTGATGAGTGTCGATATGCTGTCTATGACTTCGATTTTGTGACCGAAGAAAACTGTCAGAAGAGCAGAATTATTTTCATTGCCTGGTAACATGAAGTGTTAATGCATTTGTAATGTTTTTGGCCTGTTCTGTTCAATCTTGCTGTTCATGGATGTCTGCTGAATTGTTTCACTCATCTGTTAACATTTATATGTGAAGGTCTCCTGATACAGCGAAGGTAAGAAGCAAGATGATCTATGCCAGCTCCAAGGACAGGTTCAAGAGGGAATTGGATGGTATCCAGGTAGAGTTGCAAGCTACCGATCCTACTGAGATGGGTCTTGATGTCATAAAGAGCCGCACCACTTAAATGTATCACCTACTTTGTAATGGAAGTTCATACCATCTGGTTCACTTAAATGTAATGTCTATAGCAAATTTGGAACTTAGAACTTGCTTTTGATATTGGGTTGTTGTTCCTGAGTTCATACTCTTCAGTCCTTGTCTTGATTTCTTATATCTATGGATTCATGTGGGGTTGGTAACCCCACCTTTGGTGTGATATTTACTGATTAATATAGGATGGCTTGTGGGGTACCAATCTCATTGCACTTTGAATATTGCATGCCTTCTTTCTTTATGTTGGATTGTGTATAGTACTGTTTTCTCTCTCTTCATTGGAGAGATTTAACATCAGCAATTATATAGTACTTTTTGTTGGTGCAATAATTCTCCTATGACTTGCATTTGAACAAAACAAACTGATTTGTGGCCTTGAAACAATGAAGGGAAAGGTTAGGCAATGTTTCTTACGAAAAGGGTATTCTTTGATTGTTCTTTGCCACCAAAGAAAGACTATTAGCCTAATGTCATATATTGGAGATGATTAATGCCTAACATTAGTTTTTTTTTTTTTTTTTCCTTCTAAATTCATATGAAAGCTTATTGGCGTTTGGGTCAGTCCAAGGAAATAAAGATCTTTCTTGGGTCCTAAATTTTATCCTTTCTTAAAAGCTTCAAATGGAGAGTCCTGAAAAATCTAATGGGATGTGATTTCCATTGAGGAATAGCAATCATAACATATTTTTTAGAAGTGGAATTATTCTTTCCTAGAAATGAAAATTTTAAAAGTGGAAAATGTGTTGTGAGATATTAATTATTAAAAAAAATAAACAAAATTATCATGCAACAATCTTTTTTTGGTTCCTCAACAAAAATAAGTTAAGAATTTAAACGTATTCACTTGTTAAAATTAAATTGCATAAATTTTACTTATATGTTTCGTGGTTTTAATGTTTTTCACTTTTCACATAAAGATTATAGTATTAATTTTATCTAATGAAATTATCAAAATATTCATAATTCAAAAATTTACCTATTTGTTTAAATTTAAAGATATTTTGATAATTTTATTAAGAAAAATTAACAATGTAATTTTTTGATAACAAAATTTATCCACATAGAATTAATTAGAAAACGAGAGAAGAAAAACACAAAATGTTATACAAAATATTCATAAACCATGTTCTTTTTCTTTTTTCTTTTATTACAATTATCTTTGATTTTTACTATTGGCCCATGATATAACCCAGAAACTCCCTCTGGTGAGCTACCCGTTACCTATACAAAAACCGAGAACAAAAAACGCACGATGTCGTTTTCAAAATTCTATCTGCGTGCTCTTTCTATCTTAAGACAACGCAGTTCCAAACATCGGCGAAATCCCAACACTCGAACATCTCAATTTCCCAGGTAAATTAAACTCCTCCATATTTACGTATACATACGTATATAAAGTCTTTACCTTTTCCTTTTCTTGTTGTTTGGTAGATTGGATTCATTTTGTTCTTATGATCTGAATTTACGTTAATTCCGTCGTCTTCTCTTTCCAGAGTCTGGTGGTTTTATTCTATAATCTGTTCGAAGAAATGAGTTTGAATAGAAGCAGGAGCCCGCCACGTGGCAAGAGGTTCCGAAGCATCGAACGTGTCTCCTACCGTGACACGCCTTACTCCAGGGACCGTCGGAATCATCGGTATGAAATTACCTTTTCGATTGTTTTAAGGTTATTTAGAATCTCTTGTTTCACCATAATTTGTTAGGTTAGGCATAATTTTGAGGCAAGATGGAAAAAGAAGCTATTGAGGATTTGAAATGCAAGGATGGGGGCAAGGCATTGCTGAAAGTATCGGCTCTGATATGAGATTTAATGGGTTTCTACAGCCATTTCTGATTGGTGGATTAAGGATTTAGTCAAGGATCTCTTTGTTTTGATAGTGAATGGTACCCACAATAAGAACCCTAAGTTGGATAACTGTCCAAACTTGGCTGAACACTTTGGGGTTGTTGCTGTGATGCATAAGAATTCGTCAATTGGAGAAGACAGGTCATTGTAAGAGAGCAGAGATTTGACAGAGTGATTTTAAGAGATCATGGTTGTATGATGTTTACTGAGAAGTGTTCTTGAAACTGCAAATTTGCTTACTTTATCTAGTTCTTCACTGCAAATAATTTCACTGGGAGCACCTTGTTTATGTGATATTCGTGCTGCAGGGGAACCGGGTTTTCCCTGTTTCTAGTGCGTTTGTATTCTCACCTCTGGTGTAAGTCCCAAGCTAGTAGAGGGTACTATCCAAATGGGTGGATTCTAGTATTTAAAGATGATGTCAATTGAATTGTTCTGCAAAACAGACCAATTCATTTTTACTATTGTGAAATTTATGGCTCAAACTTTTGAGACTTGGGTTGGGCTAATTTTTGCAGCTTTTCTCATTGTCTAACCCTTGTCAGACAGTTTATTTCTGCATGCTTATAAGTTTTTCTTTTTCTGTTGATAACCCTGGTTTTGTTTCTCAGGCAAGATTATTTGTGCAATAAGTGTAAGCGACCTGGACATTTTGCAAGGGAATGTCCAAATATGACTGTGTGCAACAACTGCAGGCTTCCTGGGTGAGATGAATTCCTCCTCATTTAATTAACGTAGAGCCTTTCGCTTAGCCAAAAAGAAAATGGTATAACCTTCCATGTTAAGTTTTAGCTCATATCTTGAACCGTGATTCTCAGTTTTGATCTGTTTGCTTCTTGTCCTTATTTTGTTGTAGTCACGTCGCTGCTGAATGCAACTCAACCACTATGTGTTGGAACTGTAAGGAGCCAGGGCATCTTGCCAACCAATGTCCCAATGAGCCTGTTTGCCATATGTGTGGCAATATGGGTCACTTAGCTCGTGATTGCATAAATCCCGGACTTCCTGCTCATGATGCAAGACTCTGCAACAACTGCTACAAGCAAGGCCACATTGCTGCTGACTGTTCTAACGAGAAGGCTTGCAACAACTGTCGTAAAACCGGTCACCTTGCTCGGGACTGCCTTTATGAGCCAGTTTGCAACATTTGCAATATATCAGGTCATGTAGCCCGACACTGTACTAAGTCCAGTTTGTCATCAGACATGGGAAGCTCTTTCCAGGACATTATTTGCCGCTACTGTGGCCAGCCAGGCCATAGCAGCCGTGACTGTGTGTCCATTGTCATGTGCAATAACTGTGATGGGAGAGGTCATCTTCATTATGAGTGCCCTTCAGCCAGGATGTATGACTGTGTTGGTGCACGTAGGTATTAACTACTATTAACTAACCAATGGCTTTGATAGGATTCACTTTTTAGTATCCCCTTGTTTGACATGTTACAATTTGATTCTGAAATGATTTATTATTCAAGTAATACCCCATTGCTTTTCCAGCCCATTTTCTATCTAAAAGTTACAAAGAAACAGGGTTTTACCCATCAAGGCGGCTCCAAGAAATCAATATCTAGTATAATTCTAATAGAATTTCCAAAGAAACAGTGGAAGGTATGATGGCCCATCAAGGCGACAAATTATATTATAAATCTGATACGATAAAATAATTTAAAAGTCAGCACATTCTTTGATTCATTTATGACTCTTTCTCTCCTAATGCCTATATAGAAAAGAAGAAAAAGACAAGAAATCTTAATTAAGAGACTAAGAATTGTGCACCTTGGAGAAGCAGGAGAAGACCAGCACCAGGGTAAATTCCTGCCTGCTTCTTGGCTTTGATCAGGTTCAATATTTTGTTTTGTAGGAAGATACCCTTACGTTGATCCATAAGACAAGATTGCTCACCAGGCAAAATTTCTTGTTTGACTCGTTCAGTTTTTGGTGGGATCAAGATTGGGAATCCCATGCCTCAACGCAATGAGATACTGAAAGTGACTAAGATAATAGCAAAGAAAGCAGCGGAAAGGGGATTGTCGACGGAGCATATGATTCTGCTTAAGAGACATTGAAGGGAGCGGTTGGCTTGGCAGATGAGTTAGCTAAGAAAGGATGGGATGGGCAAGTTTATGGTGAAAATAAGATGGCATTTTTGCAAGATGCTATAGACAAATTTGGTGTTGAAGAGTCTGGGGAGGAAATTAACAAAGTCTTGTCAAAAATGCGACATTAGGCTTAGAAAGATTTAGGGAATAATGGTTTGAGGGTTGTGTGTAGGACAAACAAAGAGTGTTTAATGCACCAATAATCAAAAGTTGTGTCAGTCCTTTGATAAGCATGTTGTCATTCAATTTGATCTTTCTCCTAATCTTTTTTACATTTAATATTTAAGAGAGTCAAAATGTCACTCTTTAAAGTTTTTTTTTTATTTTAATTATCTCTTTAAAATTTTTTATCCTAATTATGATTTAATAAACAAACATTTTAAGATACAATTTTCTCACATTTTTTTTTCTTTCTTTATTTCTTGCTTTCTCGACTCTTTAAATTCTATAATAACTCAACCAAGACAACATAATAATGATAAAAGGAATAGTAATTTTAGAATAAAAAAATAATTTTATTACAAAAAATTAAACCTTATAATAGTGTTTAAATAATAAATTTCATCTATGTATTATCAAAATGTTGAATTAAATATCCCTATTATAATTCGTATAAATTGTGTTCATTTGCTTTCAAAATTGATTAAATTTATATCAATCATTAACACCGTTGAGTCTCTTCCATTAAATTTATTAAATGTATTAACCATTTGATATTATATAAGTGTGGACTAAAAGAATAATTTATTATATACATAAAGTTTTATATATATATATATATATATAACAAGAAAAAAAATTTAAAATTGAAAGATGGCGTGTATCACCACCTTAGCTCCATTGATAAATGTTAACTTTAAAATTTTATTATATATAATATAATTGATTTATCCAAATGTTTGTATTGATCCTAAAGTCATCCTTTGATGTGAAATCCTACATTAAAAATTCAAAAGGATGAATCCTATTCAAAAAATTAAAAATAAAAATTCAAAAGGAAAAGCATCGAAAATACTAGTCAAAGTATCAACCACTGCTTAAAAAGATAAAATGCTTTTGACTTTAGTGTTTGTGGACAAACTATACACGGCAAAGTTGATTGCTACCAAAACATTTGCAAGAAAAGGTCTTTTGCTCTTTACTTAAAAATTCTCACTTTGTATTTATATATTTTAATGCAAAAAAAAAAAATTACTCAAAGTTTAAATCTTTATCCATTTTTTTTCTTTTAGTACATATAAAAGGTAAAAAAAAATAATTTTAAGTTTCAATTTTCTTTAAAAAAATAATAATGCGAAATCAGACTAAAATGGTTTTCTTTTTGAATAAATATCATCTTATTTTTATGTTTGAGAATTTTTTCTTTTAAAAAATAACCTTCTGTAACATCTCGTTCCTTGATATGTTAATTCAACTAGAACGATATTAGAAATTTGAGCAAAACTATGATCATTGATGATGTGGGAAAGCATAGGAGATTGATGGAGAAGTGCAAAATAAAAATGATATTTTAATAATGAAATAATGTTAAAATAATGATGAAGGTTGAATAAATAAATAAAATAGTGAAAATTGATTTTGAAGAGATAAGTTCGACCAAAGTGAGAGAGTGAGATATTTATAGGTTGAAGAATTTTATCATAGGAAAAATTTTGGGGTGTTGGTCAAAAAAAATTGAGGGATTAAATCATAAATAATGAAAAGTTGAAAGACTAATGAGCAATTAATCCAACATATTTAGTTATTTATTTATTTGTATTTCTTCCACACTAATGCCATATTGATTGCCAAATATATATATATATATATGCAAATATGGATAAGAATTACAAAAGTGTATACATGAATATATATATATATATAAAATTTACTATTTATAAGTAAAATTGCAATATTAAAAATATAGAAGAAATTGAAATTCAAGTGGTGAATAAGTGACACATAAGAAAATTTATATGTACGTGAAAAATAGAATATAATATATGTGAAGAAAATTTAATATCTATGTATATTATATAATGACTAGTGTAGTAAGTGAAGGAAACCATGCCATGTATAGCCGGCCACCACATGGCCATATGAAGCATGCAAGGTCAACGATGCGTGCAACGGGGGGAAACACGTTGGCCTCATGTGAAAAAAAATTAATTAATTAGATTTCAAAATCAGATTGGAAAATCCTTTTGATCGGAGACTCCGCCCGTTACTTCCAACTTTCAGAATCTGCCCTTCTCTCCCTTTGAAACCCGATCACTCCCAAACAAATTTTCAAGAATTTTGAGCTCCCAATACCGCCTTGTAGTTGGGGAAAGGGCTGCCAAAAGAAATTGAAAGAGAAGGGAAAAGAGGTAAGCGTCTCCCCCGTTTTAAATTTCAAGCTAATGTAACTTTGATTTTCTTAACCCGAGCTTATCAAACCATCTTTGAAGGATTATAAGCTCCACAATGGAATCTTCGGGTTGGGAAATTTGCTGAAGAAGTAAGAAATTATTAGTTTTAGACATTATATTAAAATTAACCGGTTAAAAGTTTTCAAATTGTTTGTGATAGCCATTGGTGCCTCGGGTTGAAAGCTTGCTGGAGATTGTGGTTAAGGTGGGTTTAACCTATAAATGTAAGAGCCTTGGGCTTTAATTATTAAGTATTTACTATATTTTGTTGCTGGTTGGAAGAGAATTTTTAGATGAGCTTGAGATTAACAAATTGTATTATAATAATTATTGCAAAGAAGTTGGAAAAGAAAAAGATGAGCTTGCTGGAAATTTGAATTTAATGTCTTGAATTAGAGGTTTCCGGTGGAGTTATTGGGTTCTTGGAGGTAAGGAAAATGAATATAGTTAATTGGTGTGTAGTTTCAATGTTGAAATGCTAGTTAGACGCTAGTAAGAAATTATTGAAATTAAGCTTTTTTTTTTTTTTTTAAATAATTGGGGGAGGGGGATTTGAACTTTACTCTTTAAGCAAAGGATTATGCACCAACCAATGAGAAATTATTGAAATTAGGCTTGAATGTTGTGTGAATTAATTTGCAGATTCGGCCTAGAAAACTTTTGGAGGATTGTCAAGGTGGATTGAAACCTTAAAAAGAAAGTTGGACAAGGAAGAGAATTAAGCTGATGAAAGGTTATTAGAAGTCTAGAAACAAAGGCTTGTTTGAGCCAAATTGGAACTGCCAACGGTGAGTGATTTTGGTATGGATATGTGGAATATAAGTGCAATGTTGAAATGTTAAATAAAAGTTAGTATAAATCGTTTGGAAATTGAGCTAGAGTATTGGATATTTGAATATACAGATTCGGGTAGGAGACTTTAAGAGCTTGCTGAAAATTTTTTTGGTGAAATTACATAAAGTTAAAGGAGCGGTCAGTATTATTGGTGAGAATTACCACCAATTGAGGTGAGTGGGCAATTCCTTTTTAATTACTATTGAATATTGAGCACAATTATATCAAGTTTACTTGATATGCCCCCTATTAGAAATTATTCTATTGTGTTGAGTGAGATACTGGTATTTGAATGAAATTGGGTTGCGTGAGCTGTTAGTGACTAAGGATGATCACTAAAGTCGTTTTTATGTGTTGTTTTTGTGGGCATATTCAAACTATTAAGCTGCTTTACAAATGGGATACAAGCCCTTGAAATATGATGAGGTTATATTATGTTTTGAAACATTCAAAATTGTATGTATTACACTCCCGTTTGACGGCCCCAGAGTGGCTGTTAATGAGTTTTCTAATCTGTCTTGGTGGCAATTTTTATGATGCTTGAGTGAAATATTTTAACTATGCCATGCTCATTGATTTTCGTACGTGAACTGGTTTTATTAATGTTAACTGATTTTATGATGAACTTGGGTATATATCGCTCATGGCTTTCATGATTTAAACATGCATACATGCCTTTTGAGCTTATGATTGAATTGATTATATGCATTTGAAATTCCATTGGATTATTTTCTTGGGTAAACCTAGGTCTTGTTACCACACCAGATTTGTGTGGTATTTGTGCACAAAATAGTGATTATTGATGATTGATATTTGATAATAAAAGGGACCTAAAGCCCTAACTGATATTTGGTGACGTGGGGAGTTCCCACGAGTAGGTAAAGGAAACTTGAAGCCTTGACTCATATTTAGTGGCGTGGGGAGTTCTCACGAGTAGGTACAAGGAGATCTGAAGCCCGATTTGATATTTGGTGTCGTGAGGAATCCCTCGAGTAGGTGGTGATGTTATTGATATGAGAGAGAGCCTAAAGGCTATATTAGACCTACCTAAGGATACCCTTATTGATACGTTTTTATTAATTGAGTATGGCATTACTATTATACTTGCTTTGAAAAAAAAATTCATGGCTGTGATTTAATTGTTTACGTGACATAATGAAAATTTACTATACTTGAGATTGCCATGGTTGATTGATTTTATTGAGCATGAGATTTTTATGTTGCACAAGTGATTAAAAAATAAATTTGAAATTAAACTCAATCATCTTATATTGATTTGTACATGATTTATTAACTCTGTACATAGTTTCTCTCATCGTACATATATATTATCATTATGCTTTTATTAAAAGCCCTACCTTAATGCTTGCTTCCCATCTTATCTACTCGCTGAGTATGAAAGGTTCATCCCAACTAGTTGACAATGGCAAATAAGAGAATTAATTAGGAGCAGCTGTGGTGAAGGGACTTCAGCTTGCTGCATAGGTAATTAGCGTCTTGTAGCACTTCCTTGTGTCACTCCCCTATTTAGATGTCAAGTTGTCTACTATTTTTAAATAGAGTGATGTATTTATAAAACTCTTTGAGGCTGCGGCCCTTGGATACTGTTTGATTAACTTTAAATGGTGTAATGTTTGAAGTTCTACATTTTAAGACATGTTGTACATATTTTAATTCTCTTGTTAAGAATTTTTATGAGTATTTAAGAATTAAATTTGCAATCTTGGTTGTATAACATTGTTAGTATATGATAAAGAAAATAATTTATTTAGTGAGATTAATATATTTAGAAGGCTTGTCGAGTTGTGTAGGCTTGTCTACATGATTTATGTACTAGTAACAATCGTAGGAGTAGGTCGTTACAGTCTTAGTATTAGAGCCCTAGGTTTAATTTGAGTCTTAAGAATTCTTGAGTCTATTTGTGGAGTGTTGGGATTAGTGTAGAGTCTTGTTCATGGTCTATGATTGCAGCACGGATTATAGATAGGAGGTTGCACGAACTCCCAAGTCTTAGTAAGCCACCCATCATTAGTAAAGAAATGTGAAATTGCTGGTAACGCTCTTGTCTAGAGAAAGATGACATGAGCCACCATTAGAAAGATTTTAGAGCTAGATGCTGCTAACGAAAGGTTAATGGAACAACTTACAATTACGACTAAGGGTCGTGGCTGATGAAGCGAGACTAATAGGTTTGCTAAAGCTTATTCATCCGGTGAAGTAATAATTATAGCCCATGGCAGTGAATTTGAAAGTTGGGTTGATTGGTGAGGACCAATGATGAGTTTGCTAATTAGGTTAAAGTTGAGTTCTTGGAAAAATTTTATTTCTGTTCTTGCGACCACAATGGTGGGCATTGGTTAACGTGATTAACTCAAGGATTGTAAATCTGAGTACTGAGGGAGGTATAACACGATATTCCTGTGGATGAGAATTGTTGGGGGATATGTGCGTGATGAGCATGGAAGGGTTAAAGCAACAGGCCATCAGTCAAGTGGCTATAAGGAAATGGTAAGCTCTAAACGGCTATGTATTATGAAATATCTAATGCCAACATGAGGCAATAGTATGAGGTGGTGTTATGCATGTTGTGAGATCACATGCACTTTATGGGCAAACATATAATGGAGGGGTTTACCCTAGTTAACAAATTAATGTCTACTGGCTAGGTTAGAGATCAAGCATTCCTTGACATAAATGTCGGATATTATTATTTGGAGGGCCAAACATATACTTGAATACTGATGAGGTCAATAGGTTGACTAACGAAGAAATATGAATATTGTTGCCAGGTCACGCATTAAATTATAGAATGTTGAGGGCCACTATAAAATGTTTATAACTCTTGTAAATTGTTTTGAGAACTCCTTGCATTTGGGAAAATACATGTTGTTTATGTGTGAAAGACTAATTTATGGAGTAGTAATAAATTGCATAATTCTGATTTAAATTTATGTGACTTTGGATATTGCAAAAGAATTATGGCATGTTTTTTGAAGTTAATAAGATGGCATATATGGCCAGCTTGATTTAAGTGAACTGTGCTTTATTGAAAGCCTTACCATGTTCCTTAAATCCATGATTTAAAATTGATAGTTCTTTAATTAAAATATATATTGATATTTTTGGATGAAACTCTCAGAGGCCTTGATGATATTATGATTATGGGGTCGACGTGGGTGGTGCCCAAGATTTGTTGTTGATGATTGTGAGGAGTCCCACATGTTATAGTTAGGTCTCCTGAGTCGTAACACACCCTAGACATTTTTGACATTATCATGGAACATGGTGATTATTAACTTAAGCTATGGAATTCATGGTTGGACTTAATTTAAATACTAATAATAAGAATTTGTACATGCCATGTCTTATCCCTTGAGTTTTAGCTGGTTTTGGAAGTTGCCATGATCTTAAACTTGTGCTTAAGAGTCGTTGGCATACTTATGTCTTTAAATAAGATTTTGGATGGTGTGAAATATGTAACATTGAGCAATTTGAATATGTTGGCATGAGAATGGCATACCTTACATAAGAGTTATGTATGGATATTTAGCAACATTGAACTTATTAATATCATGGAATACTTTGAAATACATGATTTGGTTTACTTACCGATACCATAGCATGCTTTGAATTTATTACAATTTGAAAATTGATTATGGCTGGATTTTTGTGTAAATTGATATTGGTATTTATATTGCATAATACTAATTTCAAATGGAATTACAATATCATACCTGCATGATTAAGTTGCTTCCTAATTTTGAGGGCGAATTTGTGGTTATATCACTCTAAGTATGAAGTTTGAAATTCAATAATTGTATTGATGTTAAGGAATGTTCTAGTGGAGTCTTATTCATGAGCCTGCAATTGCAAACACACTTCAATGATTAAAGAAAGACAGTATTTCATAAGTATACTTGGTGGATTTAGGAAATTATAAAACTAATGAAAGAGATAACTGGTGGAAACTTGTTGGAATCTAAGTGTACAATGTTAAGACACGCATCGAGTCAAATGTTCAGAATCTAGATTCAATTATGAGAAAGGTGGTAATGGAAATAACTTATGCTAAAGGCATCAGAAAAGCCTCGATGAAGGCTAGGAGAGAATTGATGTGAGATTTGGATAATAAGTGAATAAATGTGGATAAATTACTACACTATCAGTATATAGGCTGTGGCCTAACAATGTTAAAAGAATATGGCTAGTAATTAATGCAAAATATGTGGCGCATTGAAAACTTATGTGTATGATATGAGGTGTTAGTACATAAGTATACATGTGAAGGTTTTTAAAAAAAAAACATGAAAAGCTTAGAGAATAATGTACTAAGTTATATATTGCAAGTCTAATAATGTGATTATGCTTGAAATTTATGAGTTCGTGAATGGTGTTTAGTAACCTGAATTATAAGCATAAAAAAAATGTGTTTAAATGCCTTGAGGAGGATGTGTTGAATTGATATGCAGCAAATATATATATATATATATATATATGATTGATGCTTATTGACGTAAATTGGCGATTTGAGATTTACCAAGGGCCATATCACTTGTGTTACATGCCATATGAATATATATGATGTGTGAATGGTTATATTTGTGTGCTGAGGGGCCTAGTAGCTGAACTATAGGTCATGTGGCTATATTTTGTGATGTTTAGACTTGAGATATGATCTATGCTTATTGATGTGGATTGGTGATTTGAGATTTACTAAGGGCGATATCACATATGTTACATGCCATATGAATATATATGATGTGTGATTGGTTATATTTGTGTGTTGAAGGGCCTAATGGTTGAGCTGTAGGTCATGTGGTTATATTTTGTGATGTTTAGACTTGATAGGGTACTCAAATATGTGAAGTGTGAATATGCTGGCATGATTATAGTTCTAATTTAAACAAAAGATTTGAAGCAGCCTTGGTGAGGGGAAGCGTAGGTAATTGGCATCTTATAGCACTTCTTTTGAGTCACTCCGTTGTTTAGATGTCAAGTTGTCTATTGTTTTTAAATGAAGTGATGTATTCATAAAACTCTTTTAGGTCGAGGCTTTTGGATATTGTTTGATTAACTTTAAATGGTGTAATATTTGAAAGTTTACATTTTAAGATGTATTGTACTGTACGTATATCTTAAGTGCATGTTTGGTCTGGTTTTTTTTTAATTTATTTATTTTTTAAAAGCAAAAGTCAGGCCAAACAAGAATTTAGAGAAGTTTTAAGAAAAATAAGTAGTTTTTTTTTAAAGAATAAAATTTTGAAAAAAAAAGCTTTAGAAAAGTTCTAGAGGGAAGCTTTCTCTTCTTCTTTTTTTAAAACATGCTTCTTTTTTAGGAAAATTTTTCTTTTTGTTTTAAAAATATCTTCATCTATTAAAAATAATTATAACATTATCTGTTTAAATTTTTATATGATTTATTAATTATAAAATTTATGTTATATAAAATAATTTTTATACTTTTTATAAATAAAAAAATAAAATTAACATTTTTTATTATGAATAAAAGAATTTGTGATTAATAGAAAATTATTTATTAAATACTTTTTTTGATAATTTTAATCAAAATTAGAATTTATATAAATTATTTTGTCAAATAATTTATTAATAAAAAAAATTTATAAAAGTAAATTTATTAAATAGATTTAATTTAATTTTAAAAGTTATTATTTTTCATAAGAGCTTCATAGTAGTTTTTAAATTAAAAAAAAGTTAGGCCAAATAGACTCTAAATCTCATCTTAAGAATTTTTATGAATATTTAATAATTAAATTTACAATTTTGGTTATATAGCATTGTTAGTATATGATAAAAGAAACAATTTATTTGGTGGGATTAATATTTTTACAAGGTTGGTCAGGTTGTGTAAGCTTGCCTACATGACTTGTGTGTCGGTAACGGTCATAGGAGTGGGTCGTGACACCTTTAGTCATTATATTAAGAAATTAATGATATAATATTTAAAAAAATTTTAAACTATTTATAAAAATTTAAATTTATTTTTATTTTTTATTATATTTAATTAAATTTTTATATTTTTATTTTAAATCAAATAAAGTTTTACAAGTTAACTTATGTTAATTAAAATATTATTTTTTTTATATCACGTGATATGTTGATATATTAAAATAAATTGATAATATAACATATTAATATAATTATGATATGTTTTACTTTTCACGTTAATATCATATAAATATAAAATAGCAGTTAGTTAATTGATAATTATAATTAAAATAAAAAACATAAACATTAAAAAAGAAAGAAAAGGAATTTGGATTGGGTCAATTAATATGTGCAATGTAATTAAAATCTTGAGAATGAAATTTTTAAGTATTTTAAATTTTTTCAAAATATCATTTTCATAACATGTTGAAGAAATAAATATATTGACTGTTCAAAAGATAGTATAAACAAACAAGAGTGATTAAAGATATTGTTATTTTGATTTCGTTTTCAAGTTCATGTTGTTTTTTTGTATTTAGAGTTCAACATTGTAACTCTTTCATCACAAATTTCTCAATTCCTTATTTAGAAACGAAACAAGGTTTTGGCAAAGAGAAAATCAGAAGAAGAAAAAATGGGCATGTGCACGTTAGAGAAGAAAGGTAATCTATTCATTTTAACTTTGACTGGCGAAGACGAACACCGTCTAAACCCGACCCGAATCGACGCAATCCGTTTAGCATTGAACCGAATTCGATTCGACTCCACCTCCCACTCCGATTCGATTCTCATCACCACCGCTCAAGGGAAGTTCTTCTCTAACGGTTATGATCTCACCTGGGCTGGCTCTTCACCAGACAAGATCCGTCTGATGTCTTCCAAGCTTCGAGCACTCGTCGCCGACTTAATCTCTTTTCCTATGCCTACCATCGCTGCTGTCACTGGCCACGCCTGTGCTGCCGGATTCATCTTGGCTTTTAGCCATGATTATGTTGTTATGAGAAAAGATCCGAGGGTTTTTGTACATGAGCGAAATGGATATTGGGCTTAAGATTCCAGCTTGCTTCATGGCCCTTATAAGGTAATTTTCTACTTCAAAAATGTTTTTCACCCTTATATGTATATCTCCAATGAATGTTAGTATATTTATATATTTTTTATTTTATTTTTCTTTATCATTAGTTGCAAGATTGGCGACCCTGTGGTACGACAGGAGGTGGTGTTGAAAGCGAAGAAGTTGACAGCGAAGGAAGGAGTGAAGAGGGGGATTATCGACGCGGCGTATGATTCTGCGGAGGAGACGGTGAAAGGGGCGATTGACTTGGGAGAAGAATTAATTCAAAAAGGATGGAACAAACAAGTTTATAGTGAAAATAGGAAGCAGCTTTATAAAGAGATTTTGATTCAGCTTGGCGCCGATGAAACCACCGATGATTTGAACAAAGTTGCAATTGCATCCTCCAAAATGTAGCATAATTTCCAATGCGGTTAGAGAAATTTAAAAAATATTTGTAATAATATAAGATTAATTTTAATGAAAGTTTGTATTTATATTTCTTCTTTTATTAATTTTGGTTATTATAATATAAATAAGTAGAAAAAAATTTATTTTTCGTGATTTAAGATAAATTCAGATATGTAAACAAGTGAAAAGAATTATTATTGTGTATTAATGAAGCAAGCATATGTTTAAAAATGATATAACAAAGCATGAATTAATTGGGTGTATTATTCTACATGAATTTAAATTCGTAATATATAGATTTTTTTTTATACATGAATGTTTAAATTTCAATAAATATCTATAATATATTCTACTATATATAAAAATAGTATAATTTGATTTCTCAATTTCTTTCAATTGAGTGTTTAATTGAATTCCAATTGAGTGTCTAATTGAATGACAAGTGTCATTCAATTAGAATTTTTTTTTATTTTTTTAACTTTTTTTTCTTTATAATAATTTTCAATTGAATTAATTGTTTTTGACATTTGAAGGGTTTTTTTTCTTTTACTTTTATTTATTTCAATAAAAAATACTTGAAAATAATAATTTCTAACATTTAATGCTTAGAAGATAAATGACATTTGTCATTCTTAATTGAATTAATTTTTTTTACACCTTATGTTAAAATTATATTGTTTTTGACATTTGAAGGTTTTTTTTCTTTTTTACTTTGATTTATTTTAGTAAAAAATATTTGAAAACAATAATTTTTAACTTTTAATGCTTATAAGATAGATTTATTTAATATTTATCAATTAAAATTTAATATAATTTTTTATCTATATTCTCTTATTCTACACGAACTTGAATCTGTAATATATAGATTTTTTTTTACATGAATGTTTAAATTTCAATAAATATCTATAATATATATAAAAGTAGAATGTTCAATTTCTTTTAATTTCTTTTAATTGAGTATCCAATTGAATGACAAGTGTCATTCAATTAGAATTCGTTTTTATTTTTTTAACTTTTTGTTCTCTATAATAATTTTCAATTGAATTAATTGTTTTTGACATTTGAAGGGTTTTTTTTATTTTTTTACTTTTATTTATTTCAATAAAAAATACTTGAAATTAATAATTTCTAACATTTAATGCTTAGAAGATAAATGACATTTGTCATTCTTAATTAAATTAATTTTTTTTACACTACATTGTTTTTGACATTTGAAGGTTTTTTTTCTTTTTTACTTTTATTTATTTTAGTAAAAAATATTTGAAAACAATAATTTTTAACTTTTAATGCTTATAAGATAGATTTATTTAATATTTATCAATTAAAATTTAATATAATTTTTTATCTATATTCTCTTATTCTGCATGAACTTGAATTCGTAATATATAGATATTTTTTTTATACATGAATGTTTAAATTTCAATAAATATCTATTTAATTAATTATATAAAAGTAGGATAATTGATTTGGTCAATTAATTGACATTGGACATTCTTAATTGAATTATTTTTTTTACACCTTATGTAAAAACTACATTGTTTTTGACATTTGAAGGTTTTTTTTTCTTTTTTACTTTTATTTATTTTAGTAAAAAATATTTGAAAACAATAAATTTTAACTTTTAAAACTTATAAGATAGACTCATTTAATATTTATCAATTACAATTTAATATTATTTTTTGTTTATATTCTCTTATTCTGCACCAACTTGAATTTATAGTATATAAATATCTTTTTTATATATGAATGTATAAATTCTTATAAACATCCATCCAATTCATTGAACAAAATAAAAAAATAAAAAAGGCCTACTCATTTCTCAATATACATGGCACACGATCATCATTGAATAAATAAATTAATTGAATTTGATAACATTTAGCCATTTAGTTTATATATAAAATACAGATGATACTAGAAATTATTAACTATTTTATATTAATAGGATCTTTACATTATACTATTACTTTATATTCTGTAACTGTTTATTTTAATCTGTTAATAGTATAGCTTATATACTTTCTCATTTTTTAATAGTTTATTATATATATAATAATCTTTGATAAGATTATTATTATTTTTGGATAAATTCTGTTTTAAATAAGATAACTAATTGGGTCAATTCGTTGTCATTTTCAATTAAATTAAATTTTTTTTTACACTTTTTATCAAAGCTGTGTTGTTTTTTTACATTTGAAGGGTTTTTTTTATTTTTATTTATTTCATTAAAAAAATACTTGAAAATAATAATTTTTAATTTTTAATGTTTAGAATATAGATTCATTTAATATTTATCAATTGCAATTTAATATTATTTTCTGTTTATATCCTCTTATTCTATATAAACTTGAATCTATAGTATTTGACATATTTTTTATACATGAATGTTTAAATTTCAATAAATTTTCATTCAATTCATTGAACAAAATAAAAAAATTAAAAAGGTTTATTCATTTCTTAATATACATAGCACATAGTCATCATTAAATAAATAAATCAACTAAATTTGACAACCTTTAGCCATTCATTTTATATATAAAAGATATATTATTAGAAATCAGTAACTATTTTATATTGATAGGATCTTTACATTATATGGTTTTCTTATATTGTACAATTGTTTATCTTAATCTAGCAATAGTACATGTTATATGCTCTCTCATTTCTTAATATTTTATTATACATCTAACAATTTTTATAAGATTATTATATTCTTTAAATAAGTACTGTTTTATAATTATATATGTAGGTATAAATTTTCAGTAATTGAAACCATTCATGCGGTTGATTAATACAATATAGCTTTCTCTATAAACTTTTTTAAAGGTACCAAATTAAAGTTTACTCCAGCATAATTAATATTTTCTGTGATTTTTTTTGTAGCGTAGCTATGGGCACTATCCTAATATATATAAAAGTAGAATGTTTCAATTTTTTTTCAATTTTTTTTCAATTTCTTTCAATTAAGTAATTGAATGGCAAATGTTATTTAATTAGAACTTTTTTTTTATTTTTTTGACCTTTCATTCTCTATAATTATTTTCAATTGAATTAATTTTTTATACCTTATGTCAAAAATACGTTGTTTTTGACATTTAAAGGGTTTTTTTTATTTTTTTACTTTTATTTGTTTTAATAAAAAATACTTAAAAATAATAATTTTTAATCTTTAATACTTAGAAGATAGATGACATTTGTCACTCTTAAATGAATTAATTTTGTTTATACTTTATGTCAAAACTACATTGTTTTTTACATTTGAAGGTTTTTTTTTCTTTTTTATTTTTATTTATTTTAGTAAAAAATATTTGAAAACAATAATTTTTAACTTTTAATGCTTATAAGATAGATTCATTTAATATTTATCAATTACAATTTAATATTATTTTTTATCTATATTCTCTTATTCTGTATGAACTTGAATCCATAGTATATAGATGTTTCTACATGAATGTTTAAATTCCAATAAATATCTATCTAATTCATTATATAAAAGTAAGATAATTGATTGGGTCAGTTGATTGATATTTGTCATTCTTAATTGAATTAATTTTTTTTTTACACTTTATGTCAAAACTACATTGTTTTTAACATTTGAAGGTTTTTTTTTTGTACTTTTATTTATTTTAGTAAAAGATATTTGAAAACAATAATTTTTAACTTTTAAAGCTTATAAGATAGATTCATTTAATATTTATTAATTGTAATTTAATATTATTTTTTACCTATATTCTATTATTTTGGATCAACTTGAATCTATAGTATATAGACATCTTTATTATACATGAATGTATAAATTCTAATAAACATTCATCCAATTTATTGAACAAAATAAAAAAAATAAAAAAAATCTATTCATTTCTCAATATACATGGCACACGGTCATCATTGAATAAATAAATTAATTGAATTTGATAACTTTTAGCCATTTATTTTATATATAAAAGACATATGATATTAAAAATTATTAACTATTTTCTATTAATAGGATCTTTACATTATACTGTTACCTTATATTCTGCAACTGTTTATTTTAATCTATTAATAGTATAGCTTATATACTTTCTCATTTCTTAATAGTTTATTATACATATAATAATCTTTGATAGGATTATTGTTTTTTTGGATAAATTTTGTTTTAAATAAGATAACTAATTTGGTCAATTGGTTGTCATTCTCAATTGAATTAAATTTGTTTTACACCTTATGTGAAAGCTGTACTATTTTTTTACATTTGAAGGTTTTTTTTAATTTTTATTTATTTCAGTAAAAAAATACTTGAAAATAATAATTTTTAATTTTTAATGTTTAGAATATAGATTCATTTAATATTTATCAATTACAATTTAATATTATTTTCTATTTATATCCTTTTATTCTGTATGAACCTGAATCTATAGTATTTAGACATCTCTTTCATATATGAATGTTTAAATTTCAATAAATATTCATCAAATTCATCAAATAAAATAAAAAAAGTCAATAAGGTTTATTCATTTCTTAATATACATAGCACATAGTCATCATTGAATAAATAAATCAACTAAATTTGACAACTTTTAACTGTTCATTTTATATATAAAAGATATATTATTTAAAATCAGTAACTATTTTATATTGATAAGATCTTTACATTATATGGTTCTCTTATATTGTATAACTGTTTATCTTAATTCATTAATAGTACATGTTATATACTCTCTCATTTCTTAATATTTTATTGTACATTTAACAATCTTTGATAGGATTATTGTCTTCTTTGGATAAGTATTGTTTTGTAATTATATATGTAGGTGTAAATTTTCAGTAATTGAAACCAGAGCAAATAACTATTTTAAGTTAATACCAATTTATTTTTTCCTCTATCAATAAAAACCAGACATTCATACAGTTGACTAATACAATATAGCTTTCTTTATAAACTTTTTTAAATGTACCAAATTAAAGTTCACTCCAACATAATCAATATTTCCTCTGATCTTTTTCATAGAGTAACTACGGATGATCCCCTAGGATATGATGCTGTTACAAGTTTTATGTTACATGGTCCATGTGGTACTGCCAATCCTTATGCACCATGTATGGTTAAAGGTAAATGTTCCAAGTTTTTCCCCAAATAGTATCAGTCAAAAATAGTATTAAATGAGGATGGGTTCACAGTTTACAAAAGGAGACAAGAAATAGACAGATCTTCTGTTGCTATTAAAAATGGAGTTGAGTTGGATAATAGGTTTGTCGTCCCTCACAATGTCGATTTAGTTGTAAAGTATCGGGCTCATGTAAATGTTGAACTTTGCAGTCGATCAGGGGCTATCAAATATTTATTCAAGTATATTAACAAGGGACCAGATAGAGTTAAAGCTGTCATTGAGAATGTTGGATTCAATTGTAATGCAGAAGAGCAAGAGATAAGGAACAACTTTGACGAAGTTAAAATGTACTTAGATTGCAGATATTTATCAGTTTACGAATCATGTTGGAGGCTGTTTGCATTTGACATACATCATCATGAGCTAGCAGTAGAAAGATTAATTATTCATTTGCCAGAAGAGCAGAATGTTTGCTTCTATGATACTGATGATTTATCTAGAGTTATTTAAAGGCCTGATGTTGGGAAAACAATGTTTACAGAATGGATGCAAACAAACCAGCTTTACGAAGAGGCAAAAGAATTGGTATATGCTAACTTCTCGACAAAATGGGTTTGGTCTAAAACTGAAACAACATGGAAAAAAAGGAAAAAAGGTAAAACCATTGGGAGAATTACGTATATACATCCAGCAGTTGGTGAACTTTATTTTATGAGGTTATTGTTAAATATTGTGAAAGGTCCAAGAACCTTTAAAAAAATAAAAACAGTAGAAGGTGTGCTTTATAGTACTTACAAGGCGGCATGTGAAGCTTCAGGTTTGCTTGGAGATGATCGAAAATGGAATGATGAAATTGGACAGGCTTCAGAATGGGGAACAAGTGAACAATTACGGTAATTGTTTGTAACAATGGTTATGTTCTGTGAAGTTGCTGACCCTTTGTCAGTTTGGGAGAATAATTGGAAACTCCTTGCTGAGGACATTGAGTATAGATTGAGACAGGCTTTTGGAACTACTCATTATCAAATTCCAAAAAAAGATCTTAAGAACTATACTTTAGTGGCTTTACAGCGAATTTTCAACAAGGATTGTAGTTTTTTTTAAGAGTTTGATTTGCCTACACCAGCAGAAGGTTCCATGTATGTGATGGAAAATAAATTGATCCATGAAGAGATGAATTACAATTTGCAGGAACTACAACAGCAGCATTTGCAATATTTGACAAACTTAAACCCAGAACAGTTAGAAATCTATGAAGTTGTCAAGCAATCTGTTGAGAATAATGAAGGACGAATTTTGTTTGTTTATGGACATGGTGGAACAGGTAAAACATACTTATGGAATACAATTACCTTGGGAATAAGATCTACAGGGAAAATTGTTCTGGTTGTAGCCTCATCTGGAATTGCATCCTTACTGTTACCAGGAAGAAGGACAACACATTCTAGATTCAAAATTCCTTTGAATGTTGATGAGTATTCCACATGTCAGATTAAAAGAGGTACACAGCTTGCAGAGTTGATCCAAAATACCAGTCTTATAATTTGGGATGAAGCTCCTATGGTACACAGACACTGTTTTTAAGCTTTGGATAAAACTTTACGAGATTTAATTAGTCATGACCCATCTGAACCTGTGGAGAGCCTTTTGGTGGAAAAACAATCTTGTTAGGAGGAGATTTCAGGCAAATTTTACCTGTTGTGGAATGCAGAACAAAATCTGAAATTATAGATACATCAATTAATCAATCTCTGTTATGGAATTATTGTCAGGTTTATAGATTAAAGACAAACATGAGGCTTTTACAATCGTATCTGAATGAAGAAACCAGGTATGAAATTTCAACATTTGTTCAATGGTTGTTAGATATAGGAGATGGAAAAATTGAAGCTTCTACTTGTGAAGACCAAGAAGAACCATATTGGATTAAAATGCCTACTGATTTATTGCTTCCATTAACGGAAAATCTAATAGAAATAATTGTATCAGCCGTTTACGGTAATCTTGAAGAAAATTTTACAGACTTAGATTATTTGAGACAAAAATCAATTGTGACTCCATACAATGATACTGTTGATATCATAAACTCATACGTTCTTGATTTGATTCCAGGTACTATGTGGTTACTTTACTTTTAAATTATGTAAAACAAACAATAATTGTTGTACAAGACAATGACATTATTAATATAATAAACTTATGTCACTTATTTGGTTCCAGGTACATTAAAGACCTACTACAGCATTGACCAGATATCAAAAATGTCAGATTATTCTTCAGAACATGAATTGTTATATCCGATAGAATTCCTGAACTCACTTAATTTTCCTGGCATTCCTAATCACAAATTAGAGCTGAAGGTAAATACAGTCATAATGTTGTTAAGAAACATAAATCAAAGCTCTAGACTATGCAATGGGACTAGAATTTTGGTAACACAACTAGCCCCCAATGTCATAGAAGGAAAAATCATTGCCGGATCATTTGTCAATACAACAGTTTATATTCCAAGAATAATTATGACAATCAAACAACAAAAATGGCCTTTTGTTTTCCAAAGAAAATAATTTCCAGTTAGATTATCTTATAGTATGACAATCAAATAAAGTCAAGGACAAACTCTTGATATTGTTGGTTTGTATTTACCGAAACCTGTCTTCACACATGGTCAATTGTATGTAGCTTTGTTTAGAGTTACATCACGACAAGGATTGAAGATCTTAATTTTGAATGAAGATAAACAACAATTGACTAGAACTAAAAATGTAGTGTACAAAAAAATCTTCCAAAATTTACATTAAGGTTAGACTGTTTTTTCTCTTACTTAATAAAATTGTATATTTGCAATTACTATATGATTACTTACAAATTATTTATCTTAATGAAGGTTTCAAGTAAATGTCAGTCTTCAAGCTGCTACATAAATCTGTATAATTTATGAAGGTACTCTTTCATCTGTAAAATTTGAACAAATTTCATTATTGCATATGTATTATCTCTTTACCATTTTAAATTGCCTCGATGTACTATGTCATTTTGAATTTTTATAATATTTCATTGGTAACTGCCAATTATTTGATTCAACAGCCACTTCATGACATACTAAGCAACCTTGATAGTTGTGGCAAGAATGGTAATTTCAATTAGTAATGGTCACATCACATTTGATATGGTAAAGAAAATAAAGCAATTGAGTATTTGAAGGGTATTCATCCAGAAGAGTCTGAACTGGAGGCACTCTTAAGAGTAAGTGTAAAAGTTGGAAAAGGTAACAATGTGTATTACTTATTGCATAAACTAAGAATGAGTAGGAGGAGGAAGTTGGCATAGAAAGGACCTTTATGTGACCTTAGAGGCAATAGGTTCTGTAAAATCTGAACAAATTTCATTATTGCATATATATTGTCTATTTTACATTCTAAACTGTTTCGATGTAATATATCATTTAGCATTTTAATGCAACAATTGGGTATAAAGCCTAGATTGCATTCTTATGGTCTTGTTGTAACTATTTTCTGCAATACTGAAAATGTTGACAAAGCAAGACAGCCTCAAGATTGGGGAAACAAACCATGGATCAGATATTTATAAAGGAAGCAATTGAAAATGGAGCAGAAGGATGCAATGGGCAGGGCTGGTTGGGTTGTAGCTGATGCATTATGTAACTGCTATAGAGGAAAGTTGACTGTAATAGATCTTGATCCTATAGAAATAGAGAACTTTACTAAATCAGTTGCATCTGTAGTTATAAAAACTATTAAGTATGAAGGGCTTCTTGATCTCTTTTCAATCACTCTAATCATGTACACAAATTTTGATAAAGTTGGTGTAGTTATTTGCTTGCAAATATAGCTAGACTATTATGTACTGTTTGAAGATGTAGTAGATGCATCTAACATTAGTATTTTCAGCTAGAGAAAGTTCATGGCATTAAAGGTTGGTGAGTCTTCCTAACTCAATTTCAGTTGAAACATTGAAACTTTAATTTCAGAAATTTCACGATGGTTGGACATGATTTTAATATGCTTATGGTTTATAGACTAACAACCACATATTATACTTCTTTCCTTTTATGCCTTTAATGATTGTGTCGGATTGAACAAATTGTATTATTGCATATATATAGTCTATTTTACATTCTAAACTGCTGGTAATGGCAATTTCAATGACTGTTATGGTTTATATTTAATTAGTGATGTTATATGTTTCTACAATATTGAAGATGTTTACAAAGAATTCGATATTGAAAAAGACATGTTGGAGCATGGTGTTCATCCAGAATAGGCTAAACTGGAGGCACTCTTAAGAGTAAGTCTAGAAGATGGGTAAGGTAACAACGTGTATTACATATTGCATAAACTAAGAATGTTTGTCAGAAAAGTGTGACCTTTTACTGCAAACATAATCGTGAAATAGTTTGAGAGCAAGGCAGCTTTGAGATTGGGGAAACAAAGCATGGATCAGAGAGTTATAAGGGAAACAGAAAACCTATAAAGATAGAGAAACATTTCAGTTTCAATCAATCTATGTACTCAAATTTTGATAAAGTTGGCATATTTATTTGCTTGCAGAAATAGATAGACTACTATGAGCTATTTGAACATGTGATAGATGCAGCTAATATTCATCTTTTTAGACACATAAGATTCATTCCATCAAAGGTTAGTTTGGCTTGAATTCTTATGTTTAAGTTTTATGCAATGAACATGGATGAGAGTTTAGTATCAAGGCATGCTATCAATGTCTCTCATCTTTTCCCATTAGTTCTCTTCTTAGCCACTACTTGCATTTTGATTAACACATACTTTGTAATTAGTCTTGCCTAAACAATCATGTATTAATAATTTAAGCTTTACATATATAGGATGTCAGGTTCGTCTTCAATTAACTATTAAGATATATATTCAGATATAATGTAAGTTATGCCATGCTTGGCAACAAAACCTCTCAGATTGTAAAAGGTTTTTTACCCCTTCTTCAGTCTGCATGGGTTATTAAGTTGTATTTCCATTTATCTTGATATTTTTCCATCAATTCTCTATCAACTAATGTTAAATATAAATATCAACCACCTCCCTCCTATATTTTTTTTCTCTTTCCAAACTAAAGAAAGCAAATTTCTTTTGATAGTACATATATTTTGAAGCTTTAGCTCTTTTAAAGGATGCTGGTCCTATGAGAGACTGATTTAGGCTTCAAACGATAGTAGTCTACATAGATAATAACAATTATTACCTATCAGAATACATTACCTTGGACAATGATTTTTGATGTTTTAAAGCCCTTATAACTCAAGCAGCTTTTATCATCTCTTTTTTCATGTAGAACTCAACCACAACTAGCAGGTAATTACATACCAAACTATAGCCTATATGAATTAGCTATTGAATCATGGAAAAAAAATCTATTACTTTCTCTTACGGGATACCACAATTGATCCAACATACTCAACAGTGAAACAATTCAAATACAGAACTGTTGACATATATGTTAATGAACTATGATATGTGAGATCTCATTTAGTAGTATATCATAATACTTAATTATCTATTTTAATACAAATCATGTCCAAAAATTTTATTTGAATTGACTAATAGAAACGATTAATTGGTTTTTTGTTTAACCCTTCTATTTACCGATCGTCGTGAACTGGTAACTCCAAAACCACTTTCTATACTACTATCAATCTGCAAATTGTGAGTACTAACAAAGAAACAGTTAAGATTACATGTGATTCCAACCTATCTTGGACATTGTGCAGACATTTGGCATGGCTGTATTCTCTCGTAATAAACAACTTCTTACTGAGTTTGTATCAACTTTACTTTGTTACTGTTTCTTCTTTACTACACACTCATGGCTTCTTTTGGTTTGTTTGAATGCACTGTTCGTTGGGTCTTGCTTTCTTTTGCTATAAACTACTCATTTATTGAGTTTAGTTGGATAGCATGTAGACATGTTTAATTTTTTGTTTATGGTGGTTTTTTGGTTATATGGGGTATTTGGACAAAGCTTATGTACAATTACCGAGTCCAAGTGCATGTAAAGCTCATAATCCATGTTTTATTTAGGCATTAAGACTATGGATATTTTATAAAAAAAAAGTTTTTTTCCAGCTGTAAAGTTTGAAAGAGTGAAGTTGATCATCACTTTTGGGTCCTGACTATTATAAATGTCATACAACTGTGGAAAAGATATGAATTTTGGGTTCATTTTGTGATATTGGATCATGAAATTGAACGGACTCAATTGAAAAGTATGCCTTTTACCACTTTTATTTCAATTAGACTTTTTCAGCTCTGTTACTGTTCTTTGGTGTACAGAGACGAAAAACTCCAATGCTCTGTTTCTCGCAAGCTTTTTTTTCACCGAACTGATTTCTGTTATAGCTTCTTTCGATTTGTGCCAGGTATAATTCTTAATCACTTAACTTCCGATACCCGTTGGCTTTTTACTTTTGTTTTCTTCATACATGGAATGTAGTTATTTTGATGATTACATCTTCTTGATTTTGAGCTACCTCTGAAACCACTCTAACAATTTTCAGAATTCTATAGTTTGATTTTAGTTATTTGATTAAAAGATAATTGAAAACAATAATTTTTAACTTTTAATACTTACAGAACATATTCATATAATACTTATTAATTGTAATATAATATTATTTACTATTTAATGCTCTTATTTTATGTGAACCTAAATATATAGTATTTACACATCTTTTTTATGCATGAATGTTTAAAATACAATAAATATTCATTCAATTCATTGAACAAAATTTTTTGTAAATCCTTTGGTTTGCTTTTATTTATTTCAATAAAAAATACTTTAAATAAATAATTTATTACTTTTAATACTTAAAAGACAGATTCATGCAATATTTATTAATTACAATCTAATATTATTTATAATCATACATGAATGTTTAAATTCCAATTAATATCTATCCAATTCATTGAACAAAATAATAAAAAAAAAAGTCTACTCATTTCTCAGTATACATAGCACACAGTCATCTTTGAATAAACAAATACATTGAATTTAAAAAACTTTTGTCATTCATTATATATATTAAAGACAGATCCTACTACAAATTTAACAATATTGTTCTCATTTAGTTGTTTCTGACATCTTTTCTTTCAATAATCATACTCCTAATTGCTGTTAGCCTCTGCCCGCTGGTGAGTTTGCGTTTCCTGACCTATTAAGTCCAAAAGAGGTACTTTCATCGTATAAAAATTTAGTGCATGAGGTTCTATCTACTGCAAGAGATATGGAGCATAGAAACAAGAAGGTGAGTAATAACTATTCTCTACTATGGGTAACAATTATCAGTTATGAATGGTTTGAGGAAAACTGGGAAATCTGAACATTTTTTGTTTTGTTTAATTCAGTTGCATATTCCATAAGCTCTTTAACCACTAAGGAGGATAGAAAGAAAAAGTTCACTAATTACTATTCTCTACTATGGATAACAATTATCAATTATAAATGGTTTGACGAAAACTAAAAAATCTGAACATTTTTTGTTTTGTTTAATACAGTTGCAAGGAAGCCATGTTGTAATTCCTGGATTCTATCTTCAGGTATTTCTTCTTTTCTTTTCTATCATTAGAGCCTTCCATGACCACTCCTCTCCCCCAAGTTGATATCCCAAAATATTACAATTTCCTTAACCATAATTTTGTTAATTTATGCACCTGAAAATAGAATACTTGATCATTTCTACCTGCTACTTTAAGATCATTTATTTCTTTGTTCATGTATAACGAAAAACAAAACTAACAATGACATAATGATTTCTGTAACAGTTACAATAACAATTTTTAGTTGAAATGTTATTCTAATATGTCAAGAATCTTTATTTGTTGGGGTATTCGCTTACAGAAAGGCCCTATTATAAATCTTGGATACTGTCTTCCAAAAGCTCTTCAAACTACCGCTTCTGATATTTCTTGAGGTACTTCTTCTTTTTTTTTTCTTTCCTAAATGTCTTCCATTTTTCAAAATTATTTTTCATCAAATATATGTTTGTTATTATAGCCCTTTACTTAATATTTGTATCACTCTGACCAGTCAATATGATATTAATTTTTTATTCTTGATTACCTTGGTTTTTTAATATATTACATATCTTGCCTTGCGGAAATGGACAAGTTTTAAGGTTTGTTCCAGGGTCATCTCATGGCATTCAATATCCCTCATTGATTTAAGACAACTACAATTTCTCAAAAAACATATTCAAAAAGCAGTCCATATGTTTTGTGATTACTAAAGACATAAAATATCTGATATTTGAATATGAAAATTCAAGATTATTTGATAGTCCATTCTATAGCGTTTGTTCGCTGGACGTATGTTCTTTAAGCTTTCAGTTTGAAGTCTGATTCCATTGTGCTTCATTGAGTTCTATTACTTATCTAAACCTTAAATATTGTTGTTTCACATACCTGCAACCAAGAATCAATGCCCATTTTGTTGGTTTTATTAGAAAAGTAAAAGAAAATTAATTACAGTATGCACATCATTTGTTATTATTATATTTATATTATGCACTGATATATTAATCTTTTAAGTCTGATACAACACGCAGAAATGGACTAGCAATATCTAAGTGACTTAGAATTGTACAAGTCACCAAAACCAATGAAAGTCAAGGTCATTCGAATTTGGCAGTCAACAACACCGGAGAATCCACAAACACTTCTGAGCTTTGATTTCATTGTTGCTGATATAAATGTACCTTATTAAAAATTGAAACCTTTACTTAAATGTTTTTTACTATATATATTTTTTAAATATACTAATATACAACTTTATTGTATTTATCTCTTCTAGAAAAATATAATACAAGTAATGATTAGAAGTTTAGATGCACAACAATTCAAATCTATTTTGAAAGAAGGCTCAGTATACTTGATTGTCAAATTTCGAGTTACGAAAAGCAAAAACAGCTACAATGCTTTGCGTGGTGATTTGATGATCGTTTTTTCAAAAGCAACAGAAGTCAAGGAAATTCATGAAGATGGAATTGCGTATCCTACTCATCATTTTGACTTTACAGACTATACCAAACTTCATGACAGAATACACCAGAAGTACATCTTGACAGGTATTAAAACAAAATATCCTACATATTCAAACATATTCAATAATTTAACTTCTAACTTTAACACTATGTTTTTTTGATACCATAATTGTAGATGTCATTGGAGTGCTGACAACAGTAACTTCTGCAAATAAAGTTCAGCTGAATCACAGAAGTACTCTTGTTCTTAAAAGGGATATGTATCTACAAAATCTCAGGTAATTACTATAAGGAATATATAATACATTTTTACATCAATATTTCTACATGCAAACATAGACATTTTAATATAAATAAACTGTTTAACATACAATGTTTCTTTTGTTATAAACTTTTCATAGTAACAATACAATCAAAGTTGTGTTGTATGGAGAATTGGCCTTGGAAATAAATGAAGATGAACTGCTTCAAAACAAGCCAAACACTGTTATTGCTATAGCTGGATTGATGATCAAGACCTATATGTGTAAGTTGATCATTAAAAATATTTTATACAATCACAATAGCTTTTTCCCTTTAAAAAACATAGTTATTTAACTAATTACATTTTGTAGGATCATTGTACGCATCTTTCTACTCTGTAACCAGACTTTACATTGATCCTGCTATTCCTCAAGTAGAAGAACGAAAGAACATGTAATGTTGTACAAGCTGAACAATTACATTATTTAATTTAAAACGAACTACAAAGCATCCTACTTATTACTGACAAAACAAAATTACAGATACCGAAATGAGCCAATTCAAGCCCAGCTGCAAAAAATGGAAGAGAAAAATCCCTTACAAATTACTCAACCAACAGCGATCCAAAAAGCAACAGTTGAAGACTTGCTGAAAATAGAACCCAGCAAAACAATGGTAAAAATCTATCTATACTACCATATTTTTAGCAACAAAAATTTATTTACCTAGAATCATATATAAATTAACAATAACATTTACATTATCTTTCAAAACAAGAAATTTGAGCTCCCAGAAACGATAGTCAATATAGAAGCACCAAATGGATAGTACTACAATGCATGCAACGAATGTGCAAAAGGATTGAAATATTTATCTGACAAATTTTGGTGTAGTACCCATGATGAAAAAGTCCCAATACTGATGTAAGAAAACTAAAACTTCATCATCAAATTCACAAACAAAATATTATTCTATAACATAATATTAATGATATTTTTATCTATTGCTAATAAGATGATTTTTGAGCTAACAATACAAGATACAACTGGTGAAATTCAACTGATGATCTTTGGTCAACAAGCAAAAAAGTTAATTGGAGCAACCATAGCAGAACTTGCTGCCATCAAGGAAATTGACAAAATGATTCTTCCAATTCCTGTTAAAGCCTTTATAAACACAAAGAGAACATTTAAGGTAGGATTGACAGCAAAAGCAATTGATCAAGATTTGTTGAAATTCAAGGTTTTTGAGTGCCACGTTGTCAAAGAAACCTTACCTGATCGTTGGGAATCAGAAAAATGGAACACTGAACAACCATCGGCAAAGAAATCAAAAATCATGTATACAACAGGTCTAGCGGAAGCCACACAATGACAGAATCCAAACAAATGGGCAAAAGACATATGTGACAGTTAGCTAATGGTATAATCATTTTGTTTAAACAAACGTACAAATGGGCAAAAGACATATGTGACAGTCAGCTAATGGTATGATTATTTGTTTAAACAAATGTAAAAACCTTTTGATTAGTTTATTGTCTTTTTTACTTAAGAAATTGTCCAAAACAAATATCTTTTTCCAATTAATATCAATTTATCTTTTTTTGTACAAACAAATTATTTTAAAAGATACCCTTCTAATTAAACATAGAATCATTGCATATAACAAATGAAAATTTCAGAGGACAAAGGCTAGATTCAACCATATATTTTTGTCTTATAAAAGAAACATATATTTGTTGATATAATTATTTTAATGAATTATATCATTTCAATATTTAGTTATATATATTTTATATTATTAAATGCTCTACACGATCAGGATGAGCGCCTCTTCCGCATAAGTAACAGCTTGGCAACAAATTAGGCCCTTCTCTACGACCAAACACTCAATCTGGCCAGAAAAGACTATTTTTTGATTATAAAGTACAAACTTTGTTAATTGCTTGCAATGTAAAGATTATAACAATGTTTAAACAAATTATTTCTTTCAAAAAAGTGTATATATAGAAAGGGAAAAAAGTAATTAAATATTTTTTAAAATTAATATCAAAACAATTTATCTTTTCAAGATACCAAATTAAAATCTAATACAACATAATTTATACTTTTTGTAAAATTTCAGTAACTTTTTCACAATAAAAAAAAGTCAAATCATTTTATTTTCTTCCTTAAGATTTGTAAGGGAAAACTAATATTTTTCTCTTCCATATAATTAAATCCTTTTCTTATTTTCTTTAAAATTTGTAAGGAAAGTCGATGCTCTTTTTTTCTTTAGAATTTATAAGGAAAATCTGATACTTTTCTTTTCTCTGACAATAATAGATTCTCTCATAACATATTTTACAATTTTTGAAAATTTAAAACTACCAAAAAAGGAATTTTATAAGAAGAATAGGAATTTGTAAACAATGAGAGGATATTCTGACTATAAAGTATGTTGGGAATAAAGTGAAAGTGATAGTATTTTTTAAGAAATGTTGAAGAAAGTGAAAGTATTTTTTATTAGGAATAATGGCTTCAATTAAGAATATGGTAATAAGTTAAAAAATGTTTGAAGTACTAAGTTTTTTTTTTAATTTTTTGTTTCAAATCCCTAACTAATAATTTTTAAACATTTGGATAAGTATAAAAGAAAAAAGCAATTCATAGTCAATAAATTTTTATATCACGTTATCTACCACGTGATATTGATGTTATCAAGATGATATATATGAAAAATGATGTGACATTGACTAACTTTCGTTAGTAAATAATTAATATAATAGACTTATTTGATTCAAAATAAAAAATCATAAACTTATTTGAATACAATAAAAAGATATGAATTAAACTGATATTTTTGACATAGTTTGAAACTTATTTACATATTTAGCTTAATTTTAACTATTTCCTTCTGTTTTACAATAATGTTGAAAAAACTTTTTTTAATTATGTTTAAATCAAATGGCAATTAGCAAATGTGAGAAATAAAGTAAGTTGGCCAATGATTGTTCACCTGTAAATCAAAACAAAGTTCAAATTGTTTGACTTTAGAAGTCAAGTTTAAGCCTAAGTTATTAAGTCATATAAAGAAAATTTGTGGTTTATAGCTAACTAAAGACCATCAATTTGCTTGCAATTTTAAAACCAACCAAATATTTTTATAATTATCTTTGGGCATTCCTTCATTACTTCACTAAAGATTGGTTGTCTTCTTATAGTTATTAAGTTAATTACAGCGCATAAATAAGTTAAATGTTCGCAAATTGGAATAAGATAAAAGAAGCCTTTATATAATTCATATTAAAAAAATTAAAAAATTAGATTGAGGCACTCAAAGAATATATAAGTCGTATAAGTGAACATTCAATCATCTCGATTGGTTCAAATTTAAAATTCAAATATTGACATAATTAAAATTTTTAAAATTTAAATGAAATTAATTGAATTATAAATAAAATTCATAAATATTCAAAATTAACTTAAAAATTCATAAATAATCGAATTTATATTGATCAATTGGTTCTAATATTTATATTTTAAAAATATTAATAATATCTATATAGTATATATTTTATAAAAATATTATTAATGATTTTTTTTAATTAGTGTGGTTATAAATTTTAAATATTAAATATCAATTAAAATAATCAAATAAAAATTATTATGTATTAATGAAGCAAGCATATGTTTAAAAATGATATAACAAAGCATGAATTAATGAAATGAATGTTTGGGAATTCAAAATAAGGTTTGATGAAGATACTAAATGAGAATAATGAAATTGTCAAGGTCTTTAAATTAGCTAGAGACAGATTAAGAACATCAAATTATGCCCATGTTCATCTCAGGCTTATAGGATCTCGAAGTAATAGAGAACCAAATTATGCACCATCAAGTTGTTCTGAAATAGCTAGACTAATAGTGAGAGATATAGTAGAATATGATAGATGTTGAGATATAATAGTTGATCATATTAATCAAAGGCTTAAATGCATAAGTGAATCGCATTCTTAATTTATGGGCATGCAATATCCACTTTTATTTCCTTATGGTGAATATGGGTATACAATCAATATAAATTATGTTTATTCTTCAAGAAGAGAGAAAGCTAAGCGAAAAATTGTGACCATGCAAAAATATTATTGTTATATAATCCAACAACATTTGATTATACAAAACTTGTTATTAAAAGGAGGTAGGCTTTTTTAATAATTTTTTGTTAATGCATTTACTGCTACAGAAGAGGAAATATTACGATACAAAAGAAATAATAAAAAAAATTAAGATCTGAACTATATAAAGTTTTAAAAGATATATTTGCAAGTGGAGATGTTAATGCAACCTCAATTGGTAAGCTGAGTTATTTTGCTTGCAACTTTCACTGGTGGTTTAAGATATTTATTCCAGAACTATCAAAATGCGATGGCTATCTGTAAGTATTATGGTTACCTTTATATTTTTATTACATTTATTTGCAACGGACGGTGGACTAAAATTCAAGAAACATTAAGTTTAATGCCACACCAAAAACAGAAAACAAGTCAAACATAACATCAAGGGTCTTTAGGCTTAAACTCTGTTATTTTAAGGAAGATTTTATAAAAAATCATTATTTTGGACCTATTACAACTGGTAAGACAGTTATTCTACATTCACATGATTTATTTATAACATATTAATTATTGATGATTTTATATACATAAAGATTTAAATGTTGATACATACTTAAAACATTTTTTTCCAACAGTTACATATACAATTGAATTCCAAAAATGGAGATTGCCTCGTGTACATAATCTTCTTTGGTTAGATGCAAATCATAAATATTCATCTGTTGATAATATTGATATAATTACATCAACTGAATTTCAAGACAAAGAATTAGATCTAATAGCTTATAAGGCTATCACATATTTTATGGTACACAGACCATGTGATTCTACAAATCCTAAATCTTTTTGTATCAAAATGCTACTGAAAATAATTCTAGTTCATTGCCACAATTAGTAAGGACAGATTTCCAATATATAGGAAAAGAGATATCCAAGCCAGCATGGTATTCAAAAATGGCATACAATTAAACAATAGATTTGTTGTTCCTAATAATGTTGATCTGGTTGTTAAATACTAAGCTCATGTTAACATTGAAGTGTACTCGATCTAGAGCTATAATTATTGCAATACATAAATAAAGGACCAAATAAAACACGAGTTGTTTTGGAAAGTACTAATTCAACTATAAAGCAAGATCAACAAGCAAGTATAAATGGAATTGATGAAATCAAAACATATTCAAATTGTAAATATTTATCAACATATGAAACATCTTAGAGAAATTTTAGATTTCCAATACACCATCAAGAACCTACTGTTCAAAGATTAACAATCCATTTAACCAAATGAGCAAAACATATTTTTTCATAAGCTTAATGTTACAAAGACTATGTTTATAGAACAGATGGTTTATAATGTAATGAATGAAGATGGTAGACACTTAATTTATGCTGATTTTCCAACAGAATTTGTGTGGTATAAACAAGAGATGAAATGAAAAAAAAAAAGAAGATATATCGGGAGAATAAATTATGTACATCCTATAATTGGAGAACTATATTATATGCATATCTTATTAAATATTGTCAAATGAGCTACTAGCTATGAACACATTAAAACAATTAATGGTATCACATATCAAATGTATCAAGTAGCATGTTAAGTATTAGGATTACTAAAAAATGACCAAGAATGGAATGATGCTTTATTACAGGCTTCCGAATGGGCTTCAAGTAAACAATTAAGACAACTATTCGTTATTATAATAATGTTTTGTCAAGCAACAGATCTATTAATACTTTGGGAAAATAGCTAGAAATTATTTTCAGATGACATGGAATATAGGTTGAAACATGCATTTAGATGTCTAGAATATTCAATTCTAGGCGATCATTTGAAGAATTGCTCTCAAAGATATTTTCAATAAAAATTCCAATTCTTTAGCTGACTTTAAATTACTCATACTAATAGACAAAAATTTACATCTATAGGAAAATCGATTAATACATAAAGAAATGAATTAAAACTTAGTTGAGCTTCAGCAATTATTAAGGATGTCAACGGGTCGGGTACCCTATAATTTCGAGGTACCCGAACCCTAACCCTATAAAAAATTAATTACCCTAACCCTATTAACTACCCGTTTAATTTTAAAATTACTATCCTAACCCTAACCCTAATACATTTCCACTACCCTATAATTACCCTAACCCATTTAAATACCCGATTAAATAAAAAAATTATTAAAATTTTCTTAATGGCAACCCAATTACCCAATTAACTTTTCTAATCTCATAACTTACCTTTAGATTTATATGTTATATGTTTATATAAATAAACATATATATACTGTAATTAATAATTTTATGAGTTATAATTTTTACAATGTTAATACAAAATAAAAAGTAAATATATTTATATTTAAAATACATAATATATACACACACACATTCATAAAAGTATTAATGTCATCATATTAATAATTAGAGTAATCATATTTAAACACAAATAACAATCTAATAATTTTTTAATTTAAATATATTAATGTCATCATATTAATAATTAAAGTAACCATACTTTTCATATATTTGTTAGTTTTTAACAAAAAAATTTACTTGTAAAGTTGGTAAAAATTATAAATTATAAATTTTATTATTAAAATAATAATAAAATATTTATAAATAATAATCGGGTTCGGGTAACGGGTACCTAATGGGTGGTACCCTAACCCTACCCTATTAAAATTCGGGTAGTGAAATCACTACCCTAACCCTACCCGAACCCGTTTATGAGTACCCTAATCTTGTATAACGGGGTCGGGTACTCGCGGGTACCCTATAAGAGGGTATCCGTTGACATCCCTAGCAATTACACTTTCAATTAGTCTCACAATTAAATCATGAGCAAATGGAAATTTATTGGTGTGTCAGACAATTAATTGATAATGAAGGACGCATGATATTTGTTGATGGTTGTTGGTCCCCAAAGGCATGCTAAAAGGAGGTGAATAACACTTAAAAATATTTTTAAGGGTAGCTTTTGAAATTTAAAATTTGTTTGGAAGACTTAAAATGGATGGTTTGAAAACTTGTTGGGGTTAACGAGCACTAAGTAAAAAGAGATTAAGAGAAGTGGACAAAACATAATATTTATAGTGGTTCGGTCCACTTGACCTACATCCACAACATTGATTTTCCCAATTAAAGATTTTCAACCCAACTTCACTAGAACCAGTAGAATTAACAACTTGCACTAAGTTTTTACAATATGAGCTTATAACCCAAGCTCCACCTTTTTATAATAAGTCCTAAGCTTACCTTAGCTTAAACTACCTTTTAAAGTGTTTCACATACTCTAAGTAAACAAGAAATAGAAGATAAAAGGAGGTACAAATGATCACCTAACTAATCTAAGTTATATAAGCTTCAGTGCAAACACTTTCACAAAAATAAAAGTGAAATACAAGTGTTAAAGGAAGGTTTTTGGATGTTTTAAGCTCAAAATCACTCTCGGTAGCTTTTTTATATGATTTTTGGTTATTAGAGAGCCTTTAAATACTTCAGAGATTGATTCTAACTATTAAAGATAGTTTCTAGCTATTATTTTGTCTTCTAGTGACTTTTTCAAATAAGTAAGCAATATTCCGTTAATTGGTTACAAGTAAGTTCAAACCGATTAGACCTTCCCTGGCTTGTACTCTGGCTGCTCTATTCATTGTGATAACCAATTAGAGGAAACTCTAACCGATTAAAAACTTTTTGTCTTTAATTTTCACTAAACAACAAACTTCCTTTAATTGGTTAGTCCTCCATTAATTGATTGAAGTTTCTCTTTCTGTTAGGAATTTTGAGAATATGGTGCCTTGGAAAACAAGTATACTCTCATATTTAATTTCATTAAATTTGTAATGAAAGTACATTTTGATAATAAGACGAAGAGTTTGTTTTAAATAAGCATTCATTATTTAGTTATTAAGGTATCATGATTCTATTGAGATATTAAAATACATTTGTATGAAGAGTCATACATAGGAGACATGTATTTTAACTGAATCTAAAAATTTTTCACAGTCATATAATAAAGCCGGTCACTTTATTGTGTTGTAGTATCCAGATTACTTCCAATGAAATAAATGTGATTCATTTCAAGGAAATGATGAGTCTCAAATCATCGAAATGGTTGACTTCTAGTAATGACACTATAACATGAACTGGAATCATGTGAGAATCAAATTTAAGTTTAATCGTTACTTAAATCTTGATCTCACACTTATGCATTTGCTTATAATAGAATCAAAATCTTGATGGATAGTGGACTCGTGTTTAATCTCATGATAATCTTTGATTTACTATGAGCATGATCATCATAAAAAGTTAGTCTAGACTTCGTATTGTGGGATTATAATTGAGATGAACATCTGGGAACATATATTCAAATAATGAAGTTTATAGCATTAACATCACTTCTAGTGATTTCAAGAAGATTGGTGATTAATCTGGATCCAGTAGATTGATAAATTAGCTACTCATTATATCTAGATACTTAAAAGATTAGATCTAGTGTATTGAATCACTAATTGGATGAAATTTGAGACTATAAGATAAAATTATCTTAAAGGGTAAAATAGTAATTTTACTTTTTGTCATTGAATGGTTATGAGGGTTCACAATATAAGATTTGCAATTGGATAACTAATAATTAATATCAACTATTGAATTATTTCTTATAATTATAGTTAATCAAAGAGCGCAACTATGAATCTATGATGGAGTGATTTTATGATTAACAAACTTGAATTATTTTTAATGAGATTAAGAATAATAATAAGTTTATTGGAGCTTAGAATATCTATGTCCAAATAGATTCCCCACTTAGCTTCGTAGAATTCAACTTGTTTAAGTTGGAATGCATATTTTAATTTGATTAATTAAATTGTGTACAAAAATGACAACTTAAACATGTTTGTCTTAATTTGGACAAAAAAACATATTTAGTCTTAATTTAGACAATAAAATATTTTTGTCTGAATTTTTTTTTGAAAGGCGAATATTTTTATCTTAATTAAAGACAAAAATTATCTTAAATTAAGATAATACTAAGAGGATTCTTGCAAAATGAATTTAGACATCTATGTTGATAAAAGAAGACTTCGTGTTTGACTATCACTTTTTTATTTATTAGTAATTCTTTTTAAATAAAGATAAATAATAAAAAAAAGAGTTATTATTCAATAAGGAGTTTTATTTTATCAAGAACTGTAAATGATAATTAAAGAATTAAATTATTTATTCTTTAATTTTAATTTTAATAATTATGGAGCATGTTTGATGCTTTCATAACTCCAAATGGATGGTTAAGATCGATTTAAAAGTGTTTGACTTTGATTAAACCTTTAAATCAAGAGTTTTAATAAAAAGAGAAAAAAAAATGGATGAACTTTTTCTTGAAAAAGTTTCAACTGTCACTTTTCTCCTTTTTCTCCAAACTTTGTTGTACCTTTCTTCTTCTTTTTCATTATTGGTTGAATTTTTTGAAAGAAAAGTAACCATTAATTTTAAGAAGAAAAGAGAAACAAAATCAATTACCAACTTGTAGTCTAGCATTCCACATCTTGTCCACTCAAGGTTTAAGTTGAAAGCATTCTTAAAGAATAAGCGGTAAATTTGTTTGGTCGAAAAATCATTCATTGGTGTGGTGGTATTCGAAAATAAAAAATTTCAAATAAAAGGTATATTTTTTCTTACTTAATAGATTTTTTTTTTTTAAAAGATGTGATTATGTTACTTGCAATAAGAGTGATATGTGTTTTCGCTTGTACAATGGGATTGCTTGCTTCCTTTATAAAAAAAAATTTTTGAAATCCATACTTTACACAATCACTTCAATCCATTAAGATCCAATTCCAACACTCCCTTCCCTTCCTCCTTAACTGATTAAAATGAGCTTCAACTAATTATAATTCTTTAAATTTGAATTTCTTCATTTTAGCTCCTTTGTTGACTTCATTTTAAATTTGGATTTTGACGCTTCGAGGTTCTTCAACTCTTGTGCTCTAACCAATTAGTGCATGTTTGACCTGACTTTTTTTCAGTTTATCCACCTCTTAAAAGCAAAAGCCAGGCCAAACAAGAATTTGGAGAAACTCTTAAAAAAATAAATTATTTTTTTATAAAGAATAAAATTTTGAAAAAAAGAGTTTTAGAAAAAGCTCTAGAGAAGAGCTTTCTCTCCTATTTTTTTAAAAACACGCCTATTTTTTAGGAAAACTTTTCTTTTTGTTCCAAAAACATCCTCATCTATTAAAAATAATTACAACATTATCTGTTTTCATTTTTATATGATTTATTAATTATAAAATTTATGTTATATAAAAATAATTTTTATATTTTTATAAATAAAAAAATAAAATTAACACTTTTTCATTATAAACAAAGGAATTTGTAATTAATAGAAAATTATTTATTAAATAACCTTTTTGGTAATTTTAATCAAAATTAGAACTTATATAAATTATTTTGTCAAACAGCTTATTCATAAAAAAGAACTTAAAAAAGTAAATTTACCAAACAGATTTAGCTTAATTTTAAAAACTATTATTTTTCATAGGAGCTTTATAATAGTTTTTAAGCTAAAAAAAAATCAAGCCAAACAAGCTTTTAATCTCATTCCTTAACTGATTAGCACTCCTCTGTCTTTAGCTTCCAACGCCTGTTTAATTAGTTAAGCCTTATGTTAACTCTTGGGAAGTCCTTGTATTGCACCCCTTTTAAAATAGCACTGAGCATTTGGCTCATTGGTTGGTGCATAATCCCTTTAGCTAAAGAGTAAGGTTCGAATCTTTTCTCCCCCAATTATATTAAAAAAAAAAACTAATTAAGATTTTTTTGTCTTTGCATCCAATACCCTTTTTAATTAATTAAGCATTGTGCTAACTGATTAAGACTTCTCTGTTTTGCTTTTTATATAGTGCCCAATTTTGCTTTAATTGATTAAAGCTTGACGTTAATCAATTGACAATGTTCTATTTTCACTAAGCCTTTTTTCCTTTGCTTCTTTAATTGATTAACTCATCTTCTTAACTTGCTTCCAAATAACAAATATATTAAAGGTTTTAATCTTTATCCTACACACTTAAATAAATAAAAACATATATCATTAATGCTAGAATAAATCAATCGCCAATATGGACTCAATATAAAGTCTTCCGTCTAAAGACTAATATGAGATTACAACAAGATGATTTAGACGAGCAATCAATAAATGAAATTGAGGCATTCGGACAATGGTTATTAAATATAGGTGATGGAAATTCAAAAACAACTATACATGAAAACGAAGATGATTCATATTTGGTCAAACTACTTGATGATTTACTACTTCCATACACAGATGATCCAATAAAATAAATATTATGATAACAGTTGATGATAATTTTGAGAAGCATTATGTTGATACTACATATTTGAAAAAAAATTGTGGTTACCCCTTACAATGAAATAGTTGATTCAATAAATGCATATATGCTTGGGTTGGTACTAGGAGAAACAAAGACATACTATAGTAGTGATAAAATTTCTTATTCAACAGATCAAATGTTAGAGCTTGAATTACTTTACCCAATTGAATTCTTAAATTCACTCAAGTTTCCTGGTATACTTGATCATATTCTCAATCTTAAAGTAGGTTGTGTGATTATCCTATTGAGAAATATAAACCAAAATTTTGAATTATGCAATGGCATTAGAATGGTTATTACACAATTGGATTCAAACATTACAAAAAGCAAAATTATATATGGTATACATGCTAACAATAAATATTATATTCCTAGAATAATATTAGTAATAAAACATAAAAAATGATCTTTTATTTTTAATAGAAAATAGTTTCCAATTATATTATGCTACGATATAACTATCAACAAAAGTCAAGGTCAAACACTCGATAAAATTGGTTTATATTTACCTAAATTGATTTTCACACATGGTCAACTATATATTGCTCTTTCAAAAGTTACTTCACATCAAGGATTGAAAATTTTAATCACAAATGATGATGAACAACCTTTAAATGAGACAATAAATATTGTATATAAAGAAATATTTAATAACTTACCTCCAAGTACATACCAAAACTTCTTTACACTTATTTCCTTTATTTCAATGCATTTGTTTTAATTAATCTAAACCTCAATAATGATTTGCCATTTTCTTATGGTAGCCCAACAGGTTAATGAAGCGTTGTCTTTTCTACTCTTATACAACAAGAAGATGAATTGAATATGAAAGTGTTACTAAGTTATGACTTTTAAGTTGTTCAAACACAGGTAAATAATTTTTCTTTATACAATACAATGCTCACAAGTTTTTCAATATAGCATACTTTACTTTTTTTTTTTTCATAATTGATAGCATACTATATCATTTACCATACACATTAAATATTACACTCTTCTTGATCATCGATATATATATTTTAATGTTAATAATTTAGCTAGTTGTGTTGTTATGATAACATCAACTATATAATTAAAGTTAATAAGTTAACAATTTATTCAACTATATTCTTTTAACAACATCAAATAGATAATTAAACTTTTATTCAAAATAATGATAAGCTTTTATACAATATTTCGAACAATGCCCACAAAATAATGAATTCCCAATGCAACACACTGGAAGCACTCTAGTAGTACTAAAATTTAGGACATCAAATGGGGGCATGTTGAAGAGTTCAAAAGTTATGGGTAGATTGATGTAATTGTTGTCACATTGAAGCTATCAAAATGATAGAAAATACATAAATTACAAAAGTTTTTTTTCCTCATTATTATAAAAAAATTATACTATGGTATAACTTTTATAAATTAATAATTTTGATTAAATAATATTTCAAAAGTTAAATGATTTTTATAATATATATTTATAGATAAAAAGGAAAAAAAACATAATACTTAAAAAAATTTCAAAATTATTCAAAAGAATTTAAATAAGTTTTTATTTTTTATTATGTTCAATAAAATCTTCATATTTTTATTTTAGATTAAATAGATTCTTATTATTAATAATTGACTAATTGTCATTAATTTAAATGTCACTTATCATTTTATATCTATATGACACTTATGTGAATAGTAAAAAAAATCATATGATCATGTCATATAAATATGTCACATTATCATCTATCATTACACGTCAACATACCACGTGATGTAAAAATAATAAGTAGTATTTTGATTAATGATAATTAATCAATTGTTAATCATAAAGATTTATTTGATCGAAAATAAAATTACAAAGATTGAACGTAAAAAATGAAGGCATAATATCTACAGAAAAGTCCCTAAACTATTTTAAAAAATTTAAATAAGCTATTATACTTTTATTTTAAGTCAAATAAATTTTTGTATTTTTATTTTACGTCAAATAAGTTTTTATAATTAATAATTGACTTAGTTAAAATGTTACTTTTTATTTATATCATGTAGCATTGACATGACATGTTAATATGTTATCATGCATGATAACATGGCATATTGATGTTACCAACCTAAAAATAACAAGTGATATTTTATCTAATAGTAATTAGTCAATCATTAGTTAGTTTTTTTTTTTATAATTGGGGGGAAATTCGAATCTTATTATTTAAACAAGAGATCATGCATTAACAAATGAACCAAATGCTCGGGTGCTTAGTTAGCTTATATGATACAAAATAAAAATATAGGGACGTGATTACATATAATAAAAGAAAAATGGCTTATTTAAATTTTTTTAAATGATTTAAAGTTTTTTTTATATTATGCCACAAATAAATATGATTTATTTAAAATTTTTAAAATAGTTTAGAAATTTTTTAAATATTATGTCATAAAAAGAGAAGAAAAAAATGAAAAGCGCAAAAAAAATACACTAAAAAAATCAAATTAATCTATAGTTCTATAATAGTATAAGGACTGAAATCATACTTTTTCTCCTTTTTTTTTTCTTAATGTGTGTGATAATAATATTATAAAAGTTCATAATCCATAAATAAAAAAAAGGAAAAATGAAATTCCTTATTTGCCCTTAGTGTTATCACAAATCTCGTTTTCCTCTTTCATTTTCGATTAGTTAACACTTTAATTTCCCCAGCTTAATTACTGTAAAAAAATAAAAAAAATAAAAAGAAGAGATTGCCAGCTAATAATACCTCATAAAACCACGCTTATACTTACAGCTAATACTCACTTGCTTAGCGGAGCTTTAAGAAATTCCATATCTCTCTCTCTTCTTTTCTCTGTTCAAATGAAGAAATTAACCCCAAAAAGAAAAAGAGAAAAACACTGAATCAAGAAAAAAGCTTCATTCAATATTTGAATAATTTTTTTTTTAATTTGGAGTTTAGTTCAGCGACGGTTGTACGTGGATTTGGTGCGAATAAAATTCCGATGACAACAACTTTCAGTCCGGGTCGGAGCCCGGGGAGTTCGAGGCTTCAGTTAGGAGCAGCCAGTGGAGTGTCGAGGCTTAGATCTTTGTTGCTTAAGAAGCCGCCGGAGCCTTTGCGTAGGGCGGTGGCGGATTGTCTCTCGTCCTCGTCGTCTTCTTTTTCGTCGCCGGCGACTGTGGCTGGAGTAGTTATCTCGTATCATCATGGGAGTCCTTCTTTGGTTTTATCTGAAGCTTCTAGGACGCTTCGGGTTCGTAATTTTTGTTGGATTTGAGTTTATTATTTGTTTTATTTATTAGATCTTGAAATTTATTGTGTATTTTTGTTTTTAATTTAATTAGGCTTTTCTGATGCTGTGTATTATTAATGGGAGAAAAAAAAGGAAAAGAATAGGATAGAATTAAAAAATTTTATTTAGGTGGCAAAGTGTACGGAAATTTGATTGATTGGCAGAAGGAAGAGAATTTGTTGAAAGAGAGGGCGTAAATTAGTGAAAATTGTGATTTACCTTTGTAGCTTCGCATAGTTGTTGCTTCCTGAAGAGTTGTTAAATTGGTGAAAGCAAAGAGTAAAAAAGAGGAAACCATATTTGATTTAAAATAAGAAAATGACTGAATTGAAATGTAAACTTTTTCATGTAAAACGAAAACCGTGCATTTTGTTATTTGCAAATGTTATATTTCAAATTTTAGTTCTTCACTGTTTTGCCTTTTGATTCGGGAAGCAAAACGGGAGTGGCAAAACCAACAACAAGATGCAGCTTAAGTGATTTACTTTCTAATTTTTGCCTTTCCTGAATTTCCAGTGATGAAGTGTCTGATGCATTTTCTTCATGTTAACAACGGTTTGATTGTTTCTGTATTATCCTTTCTAGGACTGCTAGATTTACTCTTATGTATGGTTTCAAATGTTATGTGATTTCAAGGTAAGAAAAAAATATTTGAATTACTATATTTTTGGAGGGTTTTTTTTTTTTTAATATCTATCTTGTAGTATTTGACCTTCCTTTTTACTTCACCTGTGCAATTGGTATTTGAACCTTATAATATCAGAATACCTCATATTTAACAATGGCAGGACTATCTGGCAGCACCCTTAACAACTGACCAGGCTTACATTGTTATCTTAGAGCATACAATTGCAGAGAGAGAACGCAGGTAATTTTATTATCTTTGAACAGCCATTTTTTTTATGTCATAGTCATTATAATTGATCCCCACTCCACTCAGTGCTTTGCTAAATCATCATAGTTTTGTGCGATTATCATTTGTGTCCTACAATTTATCAATCATTCTATGTAAAATTGTGGATGTTCTAAATTAGAAAAGGTTCAGAAAGGGACAGGGTTGTTGACATGTTTGGGTGGTAAATGGATGGAGATGTAAATTTAAGTGATTCAGAGATAATGCTGATCACTGATAAATGATGGTGTTGTGGTAACTTAAATAATTTGCACAAGTAAGAGGCTGAAATGAAACTTTGTTGATTTGTTGAAGGCTTATCTGCTTCATCCATATGAGAAAATGTGTTGACACCAAATTTATGCAACGAGTCTTAGTTGAACACATGTCTTGTGTAACTTCATCTAGAAACACCTACAAGTTATGTTTGAATGAAGTATCTGGAAATTCCATAGAAATGACCACAAAAGGATATACTGTTTATTGCAAGAATACTTAAATAATTTATTGGAATATAGTGTTGCAATAAAAATACATGTAAAGAAGAAATGATACACTATTATCATAAATCATTGTGTCCAGTTTCATAATTTGTTTTACGGTGAAATAATTTGATTACTATTGTTTTTAAATGCACAATTTACTTAATTTACTTTTCTTTTTACTTTAAGCATTTATCTTAGCATAGTGCTTGTACTATTTTTCTTCTTGCTGCTAATGTGCTATAATTTGTGCCAGCCCAGCTGTAGTTGGAAGGTGTGTGGCTCTCCTGAAGCGATACCTTTTACGGTATGTTGTTCTGCTGCACACTTGTATTTTTATTAGTTCTCATTTTATGTAGAATGGGAAAGTCTTTGACTCTAAGTTGGTTCTAGAATGTGATATATGAACCAGAATTGAACATCTACCAAGTGCTCAGGCAATTAGGTTGCCCTAAAATTTTATTCATTGTAAAAATAGGATCTGCTGTGGTTTCTATCCAGTTTCAGACTGACTGGAAATATTTATCAAGACCATAGGTTCCAAGATTCATAGGTTCTATCTTATATTGTTCTATTTTTAGGATTTCATTGTATGTTCCATTTGCTGCAGATATAAGCCCAGCGAGGAGACATTGCTGCAAATAGATCGGTTTTGTGTTAACATCATTGCTGAATGTGACAATAGCCCAAATAGAAGGTTGTCACCATGGTCACAATCATTAAATCAACAATCTGGTTCATCGACAACATCAACATCATCGGCAAGTGCTTCTCCTTCATTGCCTGTATCTAGTTTTGCTTCTGTGGCACTTGTAAAGTCATTGAATTATGTGAGATCCCTAGTGGCTCAATATATTCCAAAGCGGTCATTCCAGCCAGCAGCTTTTGCTGGAGCAACCTTGGCATCAAGACAAGCGCTTCCTACGTTGTCGTCTTTGTTGAGTAGATCCTTCAATTCTCAGCTATGCCCTGTGAATGGTGGAGAATCTTCAGAGAAGAAAGATGCTACAACTTTATCTGTTTCAAACTTGTCAAACATTGAGGAAGCTGATGGATTAGAAAATCCTGAATATATTGCGAATGATGTTTTAAAATGGCGCTGGCTTGGGGATCATCCGTCATCATTATTATTTTCTGAAAGGTAATTGATTTTGCATATACCTTTATAGTATTGAAATAGTTTGTGTTGGTACTATTTATTTCCTTTCTAAGTCTCTGGTATGTTTGGTTGTTAATACTGTACTTCCATGTGTTTGTTGCTTCTAAAACAAATTAAGGCTTGAAAAGTTTTATATTCTAAAAACAGTGACCGATCTGTGAATGTTCAAGACATGAGAAGACATAATTTCTTAGAAGTAGGAGCAGCTGCTCTACTTGTTGGAGACATGGAAGCTAAAATGAAGGGCCAGCCCTGGAAATATTTTGGCACTGCTGATATGCCTTATCTTGATCAACTCTTACAGCCCTCATCAGTCACAACAATTGCCAAGTCTGCCTCTGCTCGCTCCCACTTGAGAGCAATAACAGCATTGAAACGCAGTAAAGGAGAACCTCGCCAAATTTGGTATGCGGTTCACTTCCATCAGATTATTGCTTTGATGGCTTATTTTTAGTCTCACTTACTATTAGAGTATTCCTGCTTTGCATATGAATCCTATCTATTTGTTATTCTCACAAGTGTGACTTATATGGTTTTGCTATATCAATCGATGTATGATATTTCCCTTTTGATGGCTGTTAGAGGTGGTAGACTGGTAGCTTTAAGGCAGTGGTTTCAGGATAGCCTGGAATTCATGTTTATTGTTAAGAGTCTGGTAGCTGTGAGGTTCTTTTTGTTTAATATCAGATCTTTGAACTATGACTTTTAAGAATCTGGCTATTTTAAATATGAGGCTGTTTTTTTGCTGGCATAATTAGTAAGATAGAAACTGTTGAGTTTAAGACAAAAGTAGTTATGCATAATTTAAGCCTTAATTTTGATATAAAGTTATATGATTACAATTTGGAGTCTTGCATTTGATATATCTGTAGGGATGATTCACCAGCAAGCACATTCCGGCCACGTGCCCGGCGACTTTTCCAGTATCGTCATTACAGGTGTGCAATTTGAGATCCTTCACTTTATGGTTCCATTGCTTTTGTAACTTGTTAGCAAATGAATTTTGCTTCTCATGTTAGTTTACTAGTTTTTGGGATTAAATAGGGGAGCTTTTTTTTCCCTGTTGTTAGCAAATACTCCATCTTTAATTTGATGACATTCATACTGTTGAGTTGAATATGAAGCATTAACAACAGCCACTGAATTTGATTTATATAATTGTTCTTTAGCATCATTATGTGTGGCTGGGTGTTTTTTTTCATTTTTTTGAAAATCTGGCTGGGTGTATTTTGTGTATATTACACATAGCTTCCTGTTCTGAAGTGCCCAGTGATGTTATTTATTTTGAAGTGCAGTTTCATTTGCAACATTGATTGGCTGGCAAAGTGGTTGAGTTTATGTGTACAGTTGTTTTTTGTCTCATCACATACTTTTGTGTGCATCAGTGAACAACAACCTTTGCGATTAAATCCTGCTGAGGTATGCGAGGTTATTGCTGCTGTCTGCTCTGAGACATCTTCGACAAATACTAATACCATGATGGTATCATCTAGATTAAGTAATAACAGTGGAAAGCCGTCAATGGATGTGGCTGTGAGCGTCCTTATTAAGCTGGTTATTGACATGTATGTTTCTGTTTTCTTCTTTTCGTGGACCTCTTTTGTTCTTTATCGTATACCTTATGTTTAACCTTTTCTCCCTCTCCATTTGTAGATGCATTATTGATGCTATAATAATAGTAGTATCTAGTACTTGATGCATATTAAACCTGGTTGATTGATATGCTGATTTTATCTGTTGCCCTATATGCATAAGTTAAGTCCAAATCATCCTTGTAACAGGGTGAAAATTTTTCTGCTTTTTTCCTTTTTAATCCTCTGATTCTAAATATATAGTATTATGATGCACTCGTAATAGTTTACATCTTCTTGAATTTGTTGCTATTTAAATAATTTATCTGAAGAACAATTTATATTACCCTTTTAAGTATCTGAAGTCCACATCCCCTTGATCATGTTGCGGCCACATTTTGAATTGTTATTTCTATTTTCTAGATGGAAAGCTGACCCATATACTTCTTATCAAATTATTAAATAGTATTACAGGAGTGAGTTATTCATTTACCAGGTGGTTGATCCAGAATTTTACAATATAATTGCTTGTGTGTAGAATCCTGTGATTGACTTTGTTTCAGTTTTGTCCTTTGCTTGTTTTTTTTGTTCTAAATTTCACATCATCTGATGACTATTGGTTTGGAGGGAGTCCCTGAAAATTCTGTTTTGTAGGTATGTCTTGGATTCTGGAACTGCTGCTCCTCTCACTCTGTCTATGCTTGAGGTTTTGCATCAATTACATATCGATTCTTTATCACTTAAGCATTGTGAAAGCATCCTTTAATTCTTTCCTCTTTGATGAACTTTCTTACAGGAGATGCTTAGTTCCCCAAGAACAGCTTGTAGGGTGCGTGCTTTTGATTTAATTCTAAACCTTGCCGTCCATGCTCTCTTGTTGGAGCCAATGATAATTGATGATAATTCTGCAATTGAAGAAGAATATTCTCAAGAATTACTTTTAAATAGTGAAGATCAGCTTACCACAGGGATAAGGAAAATAGATTCTGCCAAGAAGTTGGGCACATCCTCAGCCATTGATAAATTTGAGTCTTGGATTTTAAACATTTTATATGAGATACTTCTTCTTCTTGTTCAGGTACAGGCAGTCCTTTAACTAAAGCTTGTGCACTTTGGCTGCTTCGATTTCATGGATGTTCAATCCATGCTTTTGTCTGTATATATTTTTATTTTTACTATTACCATGCTATTGCATTTGTCCTCACAATTCTTTATGGTCTCATGCCCTTAATGCTTGTTGCAGACTGAAGAGAAGGAAGAATCTGTCTGGGCTTCTGCCCTAAGCTGTTTACTATATTTTGTCTGTGATAGAGGCAAAATCTGGAGAAACCGATTAAAAGGACTTGACATTAGGGTGAGTCTGTTTTCCCTGCCTAGCTACCAGTTTATGGAACTTTCGTAATAATATCATATTGTTATTCACCTTGCTTTAACCAATGACAGTTTTTTGTGGAGTAAATTTGATCTAGGTTGTGAAATTTGGAAGTTTCACTTTTTGTGTGTGCAATTTGGTGTTAAATGTTTTTAAATACCTGTACTCTGAGTGGCAGCATGGACCTTAAATATCTAAATGAAAAAAAATGACACCCCAGTAGACTCACTGGTCTCCCAATTGATTAAATAGCAATTTTTCTTCTACCGATCTAAAATTTGTGAGGCACACATTAACAGTGCCAAGTGCCTCACAACAAAGTGCACACTGTGCTTAGAATTACTATCTACAACCAATCAATGTAAAATGTACTCCGAGCACTACAATTCCTCTGAATAATCCTGATGCCATTTTACGTGGGATCATGCTTGGAGCAATTGTTTCTTTTCGGTACTCATAGAGGGATTACAAAACTGAAGGCTGGTAGGATCTGCTGGATAAGTGATTCATTTCTAGCCATCTAGGTTCTGAGAATTATTCCATATGCTTCACTAGAAAGAGAATCTCATGTTTTATTGGAAAATCGTATATGTTGAAAGAAATTATTAACGCTAATTTTCACCTTTTTTTTTTTTGCATTATGCACCCTCTGCATAATATGTTGGTAGAATTTGCTCGGTATGCTATTTGATTCTAGCTTTATAGGTTCTGAGATTATTGGGATGGGTATTTGGTTTGCCTCATTGGAAAGAGACTCTCATGGTGTCATTGGAAAATTAAGCTTGTTGCAAGAATTTATCACCCTAATTTTCACCTGCCTTGTGTATTATGCTCCCTCTCAACAATCTCTCTCTCAAAACTATACACTTGTCAATCAAAGCGGACATAAAATTTGGTTGCATTTCCTTCTGAGGAAATTTTATGACTTAATTAGATTGTGTTTTGAAATGGATCTAACTTTATCTATTGCTTCTTTGTATTATTGTGGAAATAAATCTGAGTGCACTTGTGGTCTCTTTACTTGTGTTTGTCTTCAGGTTGTCAAGGCACTAATAGAGACTAGCCGGGTAAATTCCTGGGCTGAACTTGTTCATTGCAAGCTTGTTTGTGTCCTAACAAACATGTTTTATCAAGTACCCGATGAATCTACTCCAGATGCCATGAGCACAGCAAGCTTTCTTGTTGACCAGGTTGACCTGATTGGAGGAATTGATTTTATCTTCATTGAGGTATGCAAATTAGTTTGATATGGGGATGTAAAGAAATATGATTGACTTGGTCCTCTGCTGTAAGACAACATTCCTGCCACTATTGGTGTAATATTTTTATCTTTAATTAAAAAATTGATGTTCCTGAACGAAAGGAAGTATGGACCTAATCCAATATTCAATAAGATGACAGAAGCAGTGTAGTGCAGTTGCTTAACAAACTTTGGGAATTGGGTGACCGGGTTATTAGTTTGGTTCTAAATAATGACTTGCAATGTGCATCTATGTGAAGTTGTTGGACCTAAGGAAGATTGATGCTAATTGAATTCTGAGTTTTCAACAATCTTTACTAAATATGGAGGTCAATTGACATATACAAAAGCTTTTGAAATCTTAATCCTTTTTGTTGCTTCCTTTCATCATATTAATCCTTACAAAACTTATCCATATCAATATAGAAATCCTTTACCTTGTATGTTTACTCTTTTCATTTACCTAGTGCAGTATTCATTGTCAACCTCAAGGGAAGAAAGAAAACATCTATATTTGGTGCTTTTTGACTATGTTTTGCATCAAATAAATGAAGCATGCATATCGACGGGAGTTTCTGAATATAGTGATGATGAGATTCAACCTCTTGCTACACTGCTTGCTTTGGCTGATGCACCTGAAGCTTTTTATATTTCTGTTAAGCTGGGGGTGGAAGGCATTGGGGAACTTTTGAGAAGATCAATTTCTGCTAAACTGTCTAGATACCCTAACAGTGAGCGATTAAATACGGTAAGGTCTTGTGGATATTTTTGCCTGTGTTAGAAAAAGCATGTATGTTTTTAATGTTGGGCCAGTGGAGGTGGGGAGGTGGGGATGGTAAATCAGAAGCGGGCTGTTGATTTGGTTTTATATGATTTCACCAGTTTGATTCATTTCATAAGTGCAAGTATATATTTTTTTTAATATAAAATTGAATATGAATTAGGGAAGGGAGGAAGATTCTTTCTAGCTTTGTCATGTTAAATTTTGTCTCTTGCTCTTCTCATCTCTACTTACATTTTGCAGGAGTTTGCTAAAGTGTTAGTCATCGGTGTGAATTGCAAGTATATCCCTGCTTTCTGATTGTCATTTGTTTTCCTTTGCAGCTGCTGCAAAATATTACAGAGAAATTGGATACAATAATAAGTTCATTTACTCATTTGGACAAAGAGTTCTTGCATCTGAAACAGATAACAAAATCCTACAAGTTCATGGATAGTATTGAGGATTCATCCCTGCGAAATGGTGTTGGAATGAAAGCAAAGCCCGCTTGGGCCATTTTACATTCTCTTCTTCATTCGGATAGAATCTCTTACCACCAAAATGGATATATCTGGTTAGGAGATCTGCTTATTAATGAAATAAGTGAGTCAAGGGATGGGAGTATATGGTCTAATGTCAAGAGCTTGCAGAATAAAATTACTTATGCTGGTGTTCATGATTCCTCTGTTCCTTCCGACGTACCTTTGTCTATTTGGCTGATGTGTGGTCTTCTGAAGTCAAAGAACAACATTATTAGATGGGGCTTCCTAGTTATTCTGGAGAGGCTTCTCATGCGGTGCAAATTTTTGTTAGATGAGAATGAAATGCAACAGTCAAGCAACAGTGATGTTGGCCCTGATCATAGAGATACACGACTCGAGAAAGCAAATGCAGTGATAGACATCATGAGCAGTGCTTTGTCCTTGGTAGCTCAAATAAATGAAACAGACCGCATGAATATTTTAAAGGTATGTTGCTTGGAGAACTCTCAAACCATCTTAGAAAATGTCTCTGATATAAAATCATCAATTTTTTATGACAGGGAGGATGGCATGATTTGTCTTGGATATTTCTTGGAGTAAAATGTCCTTCATACTCTTTTCTAGCTTATTTTTGACCACAATCCTGCATGATTAGCTGATCTTGTTGTTAATACTTCACTCTTGTTTTCATTTCCTGGGAAAGAGCCCTTGAATAATTGAGGGGTGATACGGTTTAAGCCTGGAGAACCTTGATTGTTTTTCTTAATTTTGTATATGCTACTTTTAGGCAGTTACTAAGTTTCAAGTTCCTAGGTCTTTAAATTACATGCAGGTGACTTTAGTTAAGTTTTAATGATTTAGATCATAGGGTTACATCGAAAGTCATTTTTACGTAATACAAGTAGAAACCAGAGGATAAACAAAACTTGAATTATGAGATAGGAAGCCGTGGCCTATAGTAGATGTTTCTTTTTATTTGTTTATTTTTTGAAGATTTCACCTCTTTTAATTGTTAGGTAGGGATTTCCCATTGAGAATGCCCCACAAATATCCTAGATAAAAGGTTATATGCAAAATGTTACTATTTTATCTTTCTTGAACTTTTGGCTTGTTCCATGTGAAGGTTAGAGATTTTTTCAATATTGCACTTTCTGACTTTGGTGAAGGAAACAGCCTACTTAGAAAACCTCTTTATTTTTGTCGAAGATTGTTGGAAGTTCTTTCTTTATTTGTTAAATTTAGTTTACACAGAGATATCTAGTTTTAATTCTTTTTTTTTCCTTATTTGAATTTTTTTTGAAGCGCAAGGATCTATTTGGCAAGTTTTGTTGTATATATTCTCCTGTTTCGATGAACTGTTGTGCTGTATCTATAATCATTGGTAACTTGTAATTCTTGAGCAAACCCCTCTTCATTTGAGTTTTGAAGGAATGCAGGTTAGATGGCTAGCATAAAAGATAAGATGAATGTTGTGCTTAAACTTGATGTATGGTTTTCTCTGAGATGATATATGTATTCTTGTATCCAAACAAATAGATGTATTTGCATAAATTTTATTCATCTGGATTTGAGGATTTTCTCCATTATTTTATCCATTTTGCATATGAAATTCTTGTGCACCATTTCCTTATTATCACTTTATACAATCCGTAACATTCACTGTTTTTTTACCTTTGGTGAGCAGATGTGTGACATTCTATTCTCTCAACTGTGCTTGAAAGTTCCCCCTTCAACTGTGATGCCATTTGGAGAAGGAATACAACAGACTAAAATTTTCACTCGCTCTGATGAAATTAGAAAGACTAATACTGCTGAGCGGATATGTCCGCAAGCAAGCTGTCACTGGGATGAAGTAATGGAGGAAACTGATAGCAAATCAGGCTACAGTGTTAGTAGTCCTCCGATATGTGAGACAGCTTCTATGGCTGCCCTACTACTCCGAGGACAAGCCATTGTGCCAATGCAATTAGTTGCCCGTGTTCCAGCTGCTCTGTTTTATTGGCCATTGATTCAACTTGCAGGTGCAGCAGCTGACAACATTGCACTAGGGGTTGCTGTTGGAAGCAAAGGAAGAGGGAACCTTCCTGGTGCTACTTCTGATATTCGCGCGACCCTTCTTTTGCTTCTAATTGGTAAATGTACTGCAGATCCTACAGCTTTTCAGGAAGTTGGTGGAGAAGAATTTTTCAGGTGATTCTCTATTTCTTTGCTTGTTAAGAATGAACTTGACAGAAGCTTATCTAAGGGTATGTTAAAATTTACACTTTCTTACCCTCTCCTTCAGGGAACTTTTGGATGATACTGATTCTCGGGTGGCATATTACTCTTCAGCTTTTCTATTAAAGGCAAGAAAGCTCTATTTTGTGTTTCTCTTTCTCTCTTTCCCCTCCCCCCCCCCCCCCCCCCCCCCCCTCCCTGTCTTGCTTTCTCTCTCTCTTTATTTTGATGTTCTTCCTGTTCCCGTTCTGTTTTCTCTCCTTTCACTCTTGGTTATGCTTTCCACTAAGTCATTCAAGTATGGCGATTTTGCAGAGAATGATGACTGAAAAACCAGAAAAGTACCAACACATGCTACAAAAGCTTGTCTTCAAAGCTCAACAGGTAAGCAATTCCTTGATGTTCTGTATGAAGTTACTCTTTTGCAATTATGAAGTGCATACATACAAGAACAACTGATGAATGTATTCTGCATATGTGGAAGGTGACTTACATTTGAAATTCTAGATAATGGCATTTCCTTTGAAAGAAACACTCCATCCATTTTCCTTGTCTAATTGGCTTTGCATCTCAAAATTTAAGGAAACAGTTAAACCTCATGTAAGAAACAATATTTGTGCAAAACTTGCTACTTGAATCGATTTCCTTGTCATGGATAGATTATTTCAGAGTTAACCAATGACTGTGCCTGTCATTTACTGTATCGCTTTGCTGTAATATATTATATTAGTTAAGTTGCCTGTAACATAAGGTTGGCTTATATTCTATAAGTTGACGACTTTAGTACTGTCCATATCTAGAAGTGCTGGTGGGAAAGGTTAAATTTTTTATAGTATCCTTAGTTTTCGGCATTGGATTTACATGCTTTTTTCTTCGTTCTATTTAGTAGTGCTACTTTAAGATAATATTTATTTGCCGCTGAGGTCTTTGGTCTCTGCTTCAAATCTGCAGAGTAACAACGAAAAGCTGCTTGAGAATCCATATCTTCAGATGCGTGGGATATTTCAGCTGTCAAATGATCTTTGAGCTTGGTTGTATTTTGATGATTCTTCTCCACAAAGTTTAATTTACCTTCTCCCTGGAGGCACTGCAGTGTTCATTAACATGACTTCTTTTGCTCATAATTTTTCAACCCTGGAAATATTTGGCCTGAGTTTGGGAGACCATTCTTGATGTATGCTTGATATTGTGAGCCTTCATAAGATAGTCGGGAATCCTAAAAGTAGTTCAGAGCAGCAAAATTATTGAATTTAGGCCAAGACTGTGAGTTCCAATCTAGAAAGAATTACAATATTGAGCTATATGACATTGGATGACAGTGTAAATTCTTTGCTTGCTGCTATATATGCTCCCAGATCTGCAGTGGAGAAATAGAGAAGGTGAGACTTTCAATGTATGCTTCCCTTATTTCCATCTACGAGAAGAAATGCTATATGATGGGGTTTTGGGATTTTGTAGAAATGCAAGGTTCGATGTTTATTTTGAGACCTTAACCTGCAGGAATGCCAGGAATAAAATGGAATGACTGGAGTATTGATTCATCTGCCTTTTGTTCTGCTGCTGGAATGTGTATATCATGGCAATGAACATATCTTCAGGTACTCCTATCTATTGTCAGTCACGTGAAGTTACTTCAGTTTATGCATATTAATTCATTTATTTCTTTGTAAATTCAATTGAATTGATTCTTCCCACCATCGGATTGTCCATTAACTTCTTTCCTTCCTACTCCTTAACTTTGCCTTAGATGAATAATTGTTTATCAATTCTTTTGAAGATCCTTTTTACACATGTTGAAGATATGAACCACTTTATTAAGAATAGTAGTTTTTCAAGTCAAATATATGAACCCTGAAAAGTTCTGTCATCATAACTCAAAATCATCGATTGTACTGATATTTCTTCATTTTGAAACAGATTCCTGTGCTTGACACACCCGAAGAATTTCCAGGCTACTACAGAGGACTCTTTTCTTTGTACAGAACTAGATTTTCCCGTATCTTTCCAAACTTTTTAACAATTCATGAGCGCGAGTCAATGTTGGCTACTTTTTAAAGGCCATCTGTAGTAATAATAAAAAAAACCTCGAAGTTTTAAGTCATAGAGGTTCATTACCTTGATCGCGATTAGAACAAAGGATCCTTTATTTTCAATAGATAGGACCTTCAAGGCTCTTCAATTTCCATCAATAGGGTTATCAGTTAACACCTTGGGTGTCTGTTTTTAAGGGGCATCTCCAAGGTGTGCCTGATAGTGTTCATTTACATTATTTTGACAGTGTAAATATTGTGAATTTGGCTCTTATTTTAAGCCTGCCTCTGACTAATTGCAACTGTTGTAATATGGCTGCTGAGAATTTTGCTTCATGTGTAAGTTTTGGTGGTTTGATTTTTGAGTAAAAGAAATTTTGGCTTAGCTTCTCAGACTTGTATATCTTTTTCAACTTAGCTTCATACTCTTTTTGTGTACCATTTCTTCTTAATAAAGAAAGGAATTGTCTGGCATCTCAGATTCTTTTGTATAAAATATTTACATTGATTTCACCTAATCTCTCACACCTTATTTCCTTTTGAAGAATGGTTCCATTACCTATCTAATTCTCATCCCCGAAAACTTGGCAGATCAGAGACACACTTCAAGGTCGAATGGTATAAGGTTAATTTTGGGCTTCATCGTTAAACCCTTGAGCCCTTCAAGGAGGCAGGTTAGGAGGTCATGTGAAGACCGCAATACCACTAAGGTGGGTGGCTCCGGTGTGGTGGGGTACATTGGTAACGCAACGCGTCTTCTCAAGGGCAATATCAAGGATTGGAGACACACCTCGAGGTCAAATGGTTGTTATTATTGTCATCTGGACATTTTGTTCTGAATTAGATCTTTGAGATTTCTTGGTTGAGTGCAGGGGAATGAACCAATGAAGCCCTAAACCCCTTTTCGCAAGGTGGGCCTTCTGAGTTCAACAAGAAAATGCAGAGAGAAAATCTCAAAACTATGATGGAGAATGGACAAAAAAATATGGGAGAATATATAGCACCAAACAATGTCACCTTCATAACAAAATTGGGATGTTAAATTTGTGTGTCCAATTAGAGTCAAAAAGACCATGCTCCATATGTCTGCCACATCGTTTCCAACTACCCACCCACTTTTTGTTCTTTCCCCAAAAAAGAAACCAGCCAATGTTCCACCTAGACAAGACTAATTGGACAAGCAAATAGCAGAGGACAGGACATCATTAAATTTTTGTAGCTTCTAAGTGGTACTTATCCAAATCAGCATCAAGATCTTCTACAGATAGTTTCTGTCCAACGTGTCCACCTTGTCTACGTCTCCTAGCAAATCCACGGCCAGCACCACCACCATTAGGTCCATTACCACAACCATGAACCCATCCACTTCCTCCCACCTTTTCTTGATCCCTGTCCAGGGACAAAGACAATCATGTTAGTTTGAATTGGAAGTATCAATGAACTGCACCTAGGTGCAGAGTAGATGCTGAAACTTCCAACATGAATAAATTTCATTTATTGCAAAAACCAGGCAATTAGTGCCCATCTCATCTCTCTGGCTTGTCGCCGAAGTGAAGGCACATGGGTCAAACAGAACATTCAAGGTATCATTAAGCAGATTTAAAAATTCTCGTTGAAGCAGCAGAAACAAGTTATTCGAACACTTGAATAAAAAGCAAGAGACAGGAAAATTATTATCATGCAAAATAACTACGAAAAACTATTCAACTTCAGACCTTCTAAAAGCCACATTAGGATTTCTTGCAATGCTGCTATTGGTTGGGGGGATAGGAGCAGACATAACCACATTTGCACCCACAAGCTCAATGGTCATCGGTTTCCCATCAAGTTGAACATTGTTGTATCTCTTGATAGCTGCCAAAGCATCTGTCTGTCGATAAAAGACTACTTCTGCAGTTCCCTAAAAGAAATATAAAATTTTTAGCAGCAAAATGAAAAAAATCTGACTTGGCTTTCAAACTTGAACCAAGGGTAGATACCTTCGATCTTCCACTCCTATCATAGTTAATAGAGTACCTCTTCAAGTCACCGACCTCAGAGAAAAGCACCTACAAATTGAAGATGCTGTCATGACAAAATGTAACAAACAACCATATTCTCTAATTTGTTACAGACGGAGAACTGATAAAGCTATATGCAGCTTCCCAAAATGATGGTTGCCAAGAAGGATAAGCCATGAGATAGGTAAATTACCGAAGGAGAGACTAAAAGTGAATGTAATACAAATTCAAAAGAACAATATAGTTTCTAGCAATATTTCCAATAAAATATGCATCAGGCTTTTAACAGACAGTTTCAATCAACTTAAATTCATATTATCTCAATGACCTCCACAACCTCAACTGCCATATACCTCAGTCCTGCTGCACTACTATACTACACTGTCACAGATTGCAGACATATGCAACCAACCAGCAATATTGATATTATAACTAGTAACCAACTTCTCGGCTGCCCACCTTTCCTTCTGTGAAAAACACATTATCGTTCATACAGCGATACATTCTTCATCAGCTCGTTAGACAGAAAAGAAGGACCCAGAGTACTAAATGCTAAAGAAAAAGCATTCGTCATGTTCTAAATGCATATGAACGCATGCTCATAGCTCATTACAAACCTAACTGCGGAATCGTAATCCAAACTAATCAACTCCCAAAATTATGAAAGACAAACCATTAATCACGACATGCTTCAATGCTTAAACTCTACTAGGCAAGTAGTAAAAAATAATTCAACTTGTGCACAAGAACACCCACGTTACAAATTCTCCTCCGCCAAGCAATATACCTCCACAGTTTCTTACGGTCAAAACAACTACTTCATTCCATATCCAATGATCACCTAAATCATATTCTTCTAGCAGCTAAGTACACCAACCCACATTTTTTCTTTTAACAAACAACCGCTACACATTCGCAAACAAAACAAAGTAAGATTATAACAACATACAAATCCGCAAACAAAGAATTGAAAAAAGACAAACCTTGATATCCTCATTTGAAACACCGTAATCCAAGTTCGATATGCATAGCTTCGCCTCCATATCCGATCCTCCACTCGAAACCAACTGCCCATGCCATGCTGCTGCTGTTGGCACCTGCATTTGCTGCATTCATTCGCGCGTGAACGCACGCACGTCCCAAGCGCGTGGAAGACAAGCGTTCGAATAAATTTCCAAGTATCAGAAATAAAATAATTGAATTAAATAATTATATACGTGCAGTATCTTTACATTTCCTTTCTGTGTTGAGGCATTAGAAACTTACGGGTCTAACCGGGTACGGGTTAGTCCTGAGCGGGTCGCGAGTGGGGCCACGACGATCAGGGCCAGGGCCGGAGCCACGGGGTTTGCGTCTGGAATCACGGAAATGCCCTTCCGATCTGCCCTTATTACGGATGATTTCGTCGAGGGACATGTCCAGTGAGCTGGACATTTTCGGGAAATTGACGTCGGTGCTGTTTTTTTTTTTTTCCTTCTAGCAAAGATATGCTTTTAGGGTTCTTGTCTTCTTGAGGTTCTTGAGAGTGGAATACCGGGAAAAGTGAAGAAGGTTTTTGCAGGGGGAGTGAGGAAAGTGGAGGGTTTTACGGAGGCACGAGAATTTCGTTCACCTTGGTTTATTTCAGAGACACGTGGAATTCAGTGGATCTTTCGGTTGGGCCCGCTTTTGAGATGCTGGGCCTATTGGACTGGATTGAGGTAGCCTTTTTTGGGGTACAAATATTGATTAGTGGGCCAATTTGCTTGCTTGGCACATTTTTTAAAAAAATTACATAGCATTAAAAAAAAATAGAATATTAAAGCTTATATTTGCTTAATTTTGCTTCGATTAAAGTAGTATTTTCTTTATTTTCTTGTAATAGGAATTATGAAAAAGAATATTTTATTTGAAAAAATTTGAAAGCAAATATCTTTCTAAGAATTAATTTATATTTAATTCATTGTCAATATATAATACTTATACATTATCATTTAATCATAAAGTGTTATTTCATAAATATGTAAAGGTGAAAAATTAAAATTTTTTTACAATAAACAATTTTTAAAAATTATGAGTATTTATTTTTTAAGATTTCAAACTTCTTAATTTTATTTCTAATGAGATGACAACATTGACAAAGTGACAAATTCATTAAAAATTATCTCATTCAATTATCAGTAAAGCTAAAGCTAAAATGGTATAATAGTTTAAAAAACACTAAACCATTTAACAAAATTTAAATAAATTATTAATTTTTTATTTTATTCAATCAAATTTTTATATTTTATTTTTAATTAAATATATTTTTATAATTAATAATTAATTAAATACTATTAATCAAAATATCATTTATAATTTATATTTACATGATTTTAATGTAATATTGTTATAAATGATAAAAAATATCATATAATCATATCATCATATTATATCGACATATGATAACATTATCTTTTGTGATATGCTATGTAATATCAAATTATAAGTGATATTTTATCTCATAATAGTTAACAAGTTGTTATATAAAATTTTTTTTAATTTATAATAAAAATATAAAAATTTAATTAAATATAATAAAATAATAATAATTTATTTTAATTTTTTAAATAATTTAAAAATTTATTTAAATATCATTACCAACTCAAATCAATGATTATTTTATATCTAGACAAATAATTGAGTCAACTGAGTCAATGAAGATGGAATTATTATGCAACAAAAGTTTCTTACCAACTTTTGCTTTCCACATGGCCATTTGGCAAGTTGAAGCCTTAGCCTTTCCTTTTGGGTTGTTGTTGGTAGGAAAAGTCAAGTTAAAGCAAGGGGCCAATAAATAAATATATTACTTTATTTAAATTAACTTAATTGGATAAAAGAAATAAAAAAAAAAGTAAGCGGATCTAAAAAAGGGAAATTCATGCTCGTTTTATTTATGACGTCAGTGCTTAGCGGCCCTTCGGCCTTCATACGTCCAGAGCAGCGAGGAAAGTCCCTCAGCGCGTAAATTAATAACCAGATGAAGGGTATTTCCGTCATTGAAAAACTTCGCCCTCCTTTCGGTCCTACCGTTGATTCCTTTCCCACCATCACTGATTTTCCTCTACAGCCCGTTTCACCGTACGTTCGAAAAGACCGTTTCCTCCTTTGTAAGAAGAAAAAGCTTGCCCCCAGTATAAAGACGAGTTTTTTTCTTTTTAATTTTTTTGTATTGTTGAATTTCATGGAGAAGATCGATGAGCTCAAAGCCAAAGCCATGGCTTCAAATTCAAAGATTATAAACCCTAGCAAAGACATCGAAGCTTCTAAAACTAGAGAAGAAGGCGAGCTCTCCGATTCATACGACGACGTATTTGCCTCTCTCTCTTTATCTCCTTGACCCTAATTTCCCTCTCATTTTCTTCATCTTTTTATAACTTTCTTTTATTTATATTTGTTGCTTTTTCGGGCTGCTGAGGTAATAGAGGAAAGTCTTGCAGTCAATGGCGAATCCTTCATTAAATTTTCTCGATATATTGTGATGGTATATAGATTTTTTTTTTTTTTGCAATTTTTGGTTTCTTGAACTTGTGATAATGGTAACGATTTGACTGTGTTTGGTTGCTGAGAAATGAGGAAAGGAAAAGAAAATGATTTGGTCTTTTAAGATCTCAAATAAAGAGATATATGAGGGCTAATAAATCTTTCTTGGCGATTTAGTAGCTTAGTTTTTATATGGAGTAAATTTTTTACTTTGTAAAAGTTAATTATGCCCAATTGCATCCGCACTTTTCCACTAGGCTTAGTTAAATGTGCTTAAGAATTGTTGTTGTATTGTGAAATCATGGAAGCTGAGGCAGGCTTTAGTGGGCTTTGTTATTATTGAAAGAATTACTTGTGATTTTTTGTTCTATTAAATGCTTCTTTTTTTTTTTTTGGGGGTATCACAGGAAAACCAAGGTTGCTCCACTGCGCAGTCCAGTGGTACTGTTGCACCTCCTTCAGGGCCCAATTTGGCACCTTCGGCAGTGAAATCGCCACCACCAAATCTAGCAGGTAAGTCTTTCTAGTCATCTCAAGGCCAGTGTCTAGATTCTACAGTAGCTTCAATGTTTTTGACATATCAGGAGCTTATTTTTGTTACAATGGTTGACTTATATGTCGTGTTTCTATATTAAACAAGTGTGTAATGTACTTTAATCAATGCACTATGTGGCCGCTGTTTAATGGATTAGTTATAGAAATTCTTAAAGGGACATCTCTAAGTTGGTTATTTGCTTAGTTTTTCTTGAGATTTTGTTTCTCCTTCTACTGCATTTGCCACAACATCTGGAAACTTAAATGTCTTTTACCTTCTAAGTTTTGGGGGTGGCTTCAAGATGGGCTGTTTTCCTAATATTGTGTGCACAATTAATGCATATGTTCTGATTTTTTAATATTGTATGTTATATATCTGCTGGTTGATAGGGAACACTGTTTCTGGTAATAATCTTGCCAGCACTGTTGATATTCCGTCACGACAATCAGTTCAACCAAAGAGTCAGAAGAATATCGAGAAGAATCGGTTGCCATTTGAATCCAGTAATCCCAGTTGGTATGCACCTTCTGGAGGCAGCAATAATCTTGTAATACGCTTCACAGATGATGAAAGCGGTAGTGACTCTGAAGGGTGCAGCCAACAGACAACCGTTGAACATAAAGCTAACTCAACTACAGATGGTTATAGGAGACCCCTTACTTCATCTGCACCAAAGTCGAACAAGTTGTGCCAGACTTCCAGAAACATTACCAGAGTAATTCCCAAGAAACCTTTAAGCCATACATTTAGCTCATCAATGACCAAAATCAATGGTGGGGCCAATTCCAGAGTTGCTGGTCCTTCAGCAGTTGATCAAGGGTCACGAATTAGATATTTAAATCCCCGAAACAAAAATATGGCCAGCCAAGATCTTGGGTATGATCTAGGTGTGGGTTTGAACAATAGTAAGCTACAGGACTTGAGGCATCAGATTGCACTTCGGGAAAGTGAATTGAAGCTTAAGGCTGCCCAGCAAAACAAGGAAGCAGTTTCAGCTTCAACTATGAACCTGGACAATGGTGCAGAAAGGAAGTGGACTCCAACTTCAGTGGATGCTGGTCCAATAGATCCAAAAGAACCAGACAAAAAACGCTTGAAAATCAGTGAATCTAGTTTTACCCATTTAAATTCAGATGCTCAACAAGAGGTACATCTTGTAAAAGCTAGTTTAGTGTCAAAAGACCAACAATTGGAGACAAACAGCTTGCGGAGCAGGGATAAAGTTGATCATAGCAAGAAAGTAGTTCCAAGCAAAGCCAAATCAAGCATTAAATGGCAAAAAAAAGATGATAAGCTGGTTGATATTTCATCAGATGATACATCTAAAGTGGTGAAAGATGGTGAACAATCTGTCTTCTTGAGGTTTTATCTTTTAACATTCCATGGATGTTCTGACTGACAGGGTTCTTTCGATCTGCAGGTGTTGACATGCAGACAAATTTGCATCAATCCAAAAGGACCAGTAGGCAGGTGGATCTGAGTGTTTTAGCAAACCAGACTGCATCCTTAACAAACATAAGTCCTGGTGCTTTGCCAAATAATGCAGTAAGTTAATGTTTTAAGATGCTCATTACCCGATTTTTTTTAAAGTATAATAATATTGGCACTGTATGGTTAATATGTCAGATCTGTTTTCGAGCCTGCTTGACTGTTATATTCGTTATATTCTCTGAGCTTTTTCTTGATCTATGTTTCATTTTGATAGGCCTTGCTTCATATTATGTGTTAATGTCAATGTGCTTAAAATTTTATAATATTATACAGATATGTGGCAAGGATCATGTCTCAAGGTTTGATTAGATATTCGTAAACTGAACCTTCCAATTTCTGCCATATTTTGCATCATCTACTTGTGTGGAAGAAAGTGGTTAATCTTCATTTATTTTGTTACAGTTGGTGTTCAATGTGTTAAATGATTAATGAATACCTTGTTGTAAATTTTTCGGAGCTAAATTATGAATCGACAAAATTGAGTTTTATGTTCATAAAATTAGAATAATCTCAACAATCCAGTTCCAAATGATGGCCTTCACAAGATCATCAAAAATTTGTGTGTACAAGTTAATAGCTCTGCATCTTTGCAGAGTACTGCTGAGTTAAATCATCCAACTAAGGTTGGTTTACGTAATCCACCAAGTTCTTCACAAAGCAAAGCAACAAGAGAACTGAACTTAACAAAAGGCAGCAATTGTTGTGAAGTCATGTCTGGTGATAAGACACTTGAACCCTATCACAGCAAAAAATGTCAGGTCTGTTTTATTATGTATGGTGATATAATACTTGGAACTTTATTTGGTATCACTACACTGAGACTTGATTAATCAATGTTTTCAGACATCTCAAAATACCGCAAATCTGTGGAACTGTTTGGGTAATGTAAATGTCTCAGGTCATTGTAATGTAGATATACATTCTTTAGATGAAATTGAGGAAAAACTGGACAAAGAGCTAGAGGAAGCACAAGAGCACAGACGCATTTGTGAAATTGAAGAAAGAAATGCTCTTAAAGCATACAGAAAAGCGCAGAGAGCTTTGATTGAAGCTAATGCCAGATGTAGAGACCTTTATCGTCAAAGGGAACTTTGTTCAGCCCGTTTCAGATCTTTTATTGTGGATGATTCCAGTTTAGTGTGGTCCTCGAGGCAACATGAACACTCTGGAATTGGATTGGATAGCTCAGACGATGTACGTGAAAATATGGATCTTGTACCAATGTCAAGTCATAGATTACAGCTGGACTATGATGGTTTTAACGAACCAGCTTATGATCCAAATATCCAATGTATCAACATCGCTCCTCGCACTATGTCTCACCAGCATGAGAATGGACAAAATTTGGGTTCTGAACCTTGCAGTGAGCCAGATGCTAGTACATCAGAGCCATTTCATCGTAATAGCAACAATGCTGCAAACAAAGTAAGATCTCCTTGCAGTCCAATTATTTCAGCAGATGAAGATGAAGAGACATCTCCAATGGACCATGATTCTGTTCAACCCAGTCCTGAGTATCAGCAAAAGAAGCAAAAGTCTGAACTAACTCAAAAGAATTCAAATAATGAGTCTAATAATCAGGATTCTTTGCGTCTTGAAGCAACATTAAGGTCTGAACTATTTGCACGCCTGGGAGTGAGAACTTCATCAAAGAACATTGATTCATGTTACCATGGACAGCCTGCTGTTGAACGAGAGGCGGAAAATGATGTTGAAAGTGAAAAGACCCAGGTGAGCAATGGCAGTCTTAGACTCTCAGAGGCAGAAAAAAAGCAATTATTCGATGTTTCAGGTAACTTATTTCATTAAGAACATTGTTTTAACAGTCTATTTTTTTTATGGGTTTAGTTGAAAAATAATTTAATAATAGTCATTTCCTGATTCAGGTCCTGAAAAACTAAATAAAGTTCTATCAGTAGCTCTGGTGCAGAGTGAGAGCCAGCACCATGAAAAAAAGAATATTTCAGAGTTTTTCTCAGCAGATAATTCAGAGGACAATGGATTTTCCATTGGATGTCACTATTCAGCTACATCTATAATATTTTCACCTTCTTCCATTTTGAGGAGTGCAATAGGCCATGTGAGGGTAATGGCCGCGGTCACTAGACAAAGAGAGGACCACTTCTACAGTAAAGAGGGTGCTTATGTCAACTTTGATGAAATTCAGTGGTCTGGTCAGATAGCAAACTCTCTAGAGGAGGTCGTTCGGGGTTTATCTGGGAAAGAAATGGGCTCATATATGTGCACTATTGCAGTTGACCCATTTTGGCCACTCTGCATGTATGAGCTCCGAGGAAAATGCAACAATGATGACTGCCCCTTTCAACATGTTAAGGACTTTTCTAAGAGAGATACATCTCAGAATGCAGATGATAATTCTGACATAGCCGGTATGAATATTTCTATTATAACTTTAGAAATCTGTATGTTGTTGCTTACCTTATTGAAATCATCCTTTTGCAGAATGTCAGCTTGGTCTGATGTCATGTCAACAGCGAAGTAATGGTTCAACAAAACCTTCCAAGTGCCATGATGTTTTCATTTCACCAACTTATATCGTCAGCTTAGATATTTTGAAAGCTGATCCACATCCACATGAATCTGTTGTGACTTGGAGAAATGCACACTGCTGGTCGAAGTATTTCAGTATCTGCATAACTTTATCAAGTTTGCTCCAGAAAGATCTGCCTACAGATGAGCCTTTCTTGGATGGCAGTGATGGTCGGATTGAAGTGCATGGCAGCTGGAATAGACAATCGTCATATTTCCAGAGTAGAAATGGGATAGTGGTTTGTAATTATGCATTCTATGTTATTTCTCTGCTGTTTAAGGTTTTGCATGACATGATTATAGTTATTGGTGAATCCCAGCTTCTGCTATGCTATTTAATAATTATATCCTTTTTAGAATTTAAAGGATGATTTAATTGGCACCTAAGAACTTGCCTTGCTCAGAAATATATGCTTAGTCTTGGTTATTATTGGCCAATGTTTTCTCTGTACTGTCTTGCCTTTTCTTTTGGTATGAGCACTATGATCTTTTTGTTTGGTGAATTATAGCTTTACAAACTTCTGGCCCAATATTTATGCTATAGACATGTGCAACTTTAATCCATTTTTGCTTCCCTAAATCATTCTGTTTACTATCAAGTATCCCTTGTTTAAGTCCCTTGTTCTGAGTTGACCTTCCATTGACTTTTTAATAATATTTTGTTAATTGTGAGATGTGAGGAAAGGCTTGGTTATGTTTTCTAAATTACATTCTCTAACTGATGTCAAGTTTTCTTTGGATGATTACCTATAATCATACCCATTAGAAAAGCCTGATGCTCAATCCAAGATGGGGGGAAAAAACGAGGCCTCATGTAGTTTTTCAAGTTTTTGTCACTGCTTGCTTTCACACATTTATGGTTATTTAATACCATTACCATAAAGATATGTTTGTATTCTTTTTTCTGTATTATAAATGACAAACTGTCATATTGTGTTTTTTAAGTCCATATTCTAATTTGGACTCTCCTTTCCATGGTGTGTACTCAGAATAAGCTCAACCAAGCTTTAGGTATGACTGCCCAGTCCTTGGAGATGGCTCTGCTTATTCTCAACCAGGAGGTTAACAGAATGGAGGGTATGAAAAAGGTAACCTTAGCAACCTGTTAGATAACTTTTGTTTCGTATTCACGTTGCTACGCTTCTGTTTCTGTCATCAACTCTCCTTTTTTAAGTTTTGCAGGCTCTTTCTTTGCTGTCACGAGCCCTCGAGGCTGATCCAGCATCAGAAATTCTCTGGATTGTTTATCTGCTTATCTGCTATAGCCATATGACATTCGTTGGGAAGGATGACATGTTTTCTTATGCGGTATGTTATTATTTATGCCTGGTTTAAATAATTCCATGGAGTCTCTGCACTTCAGGAATCCATTCTTTTAGTGGGCGTGCTATTGGTTTTATGGTAACTTTTCATGCTAATATGTAGAGGTTTTTGGGTAATGGAATTTGTTGGTTAGCCCTCCTAATGGGAGTTCATACAAATACTAGCATCTACATGCCTGGAGGAACTTTTTGGTTTCTCCAAAGAAGTGCTCTTCATTTGGAAACTCATTGCACTGCTCATTGTCTTATGCATGCTATTAATATCTTTATTAGCTGTTTGTATCCTGCTTTTACTGCTCACTATTTGCAAATGCTATATTACTCTCCTTGTGATGGTGGGAATGGAATAAAAGCAGAAAAACTAAAAGAAATTACTTGTCCATTCATGATGCATGTGTGAGCTTGTTACAATTATTGTTATGGTGGTAATGGTAATTTTGGGATAGTGGGCGTTTTGGGGGGGGGGGGGGGGGGGGGGGGGGGGTGTGTCCATAATAGAATATGTGAACACTGTTGTTATTGGTTTTTATGTGTGAGTATTTGTCCATGTGTCATTTTTTTTGGCTTGCTTAAGGTTGTTCCTCTTTTGATAACTTTCTTGCCATCACTTCCTTAGATATTTGTGTATGTGTGTAAATTTAATGTATTATGTTCTTTCAAATATTTATTCTTTTGGTTTCTTTGGCATTAAACTTGTATTATATTGCGTATACTTAGGCAGCATCATATCTCTCATGCACACACCAAGCATTTAAGAATGTATTTCTGTGTATATGTGTATGTGGATGTGTTTGGTTTAACACATGCAGACATGCATCCTTGTTCCTCTAGAGAATTCAAATGAAGTTCAAACCTTTTGTTTGGGAATACTTCTCCTCTTGGTCTTCAGGTCAGAAACAATGAAGGATCGTATGAACTTTGGCTTATGTACATCAACAGTCGAAAACAACTTGATGATCGGTTGGTTGCATGTGAAGCTGCTCTTTCAGCACTTTGTCGTGGTGCATCTTCCTCTGGGAAGGATGAAATGCATACTAGTGCATGCATCCTAGACCTGTTTTTGCAGATGATGGATTGTTTGTGCATGTCTGGGAATGTTGAGAAAGCCATCCAAACAATATATAGACTCTTACCTTCTACAACGAATTCCGATGGGCCTCATTCTCCGATGTTTACTGATATCCTCACATGCTTAACAATTTCTGACAAATGTGTATTATGGGTTTCTTGTATTTACTTGGTTATTTACAGGAAGCTGCCAGATGCTGTGCTGCAGCGGTTAGAGCGTGAGAAAGAACTCCTTCCAGTTGAATGGCCCTCAGTTCATCTGGGCGATGATGAAAATAAAAAGGTTGTGCAGTTCTTAGAAATGGTAGTAAGTTGTGTTGACTCATACATCAATGGTGAAACATTTAAGAGTGAAATTGATCTCAGATCAGCACAACTTTTTGCTCTCAACCACATTAGGTGTATGGTGGCACTTGATAGATCTGAATGCAGTCAAAATTTGTTGGAAAAATACTTAAAGTTGTACCCATCTTGCTTAGAACTTGTTCTGATATCAGCACGAGTGCAAAAAAATGATTCTGGGAATTTGGCATTTATCGGCTTTGAAGAAGCCCTTCATAACTGGCCAAAAGAAGCCCCTGGAATTCAGTGTATCTGGAACCAGTATGCTGAATATGCCCAACAAAATGGAAAACCTGATCTTGTCAAAAAACTCATGACAAGCTGGTTTCACTCAGTTTGGAAAGTGCAGTACCCTGAAAGTGAAAATTTGAATGCAATAGATGTTGGGAACTCCTTTGTCTCTCTGGAACTGGGTTCAACATCAAAGCCTGAATTTTTGGCACCTAGCTCTAATCAGATGGATGTGATGTTTGGATATCTTAATCACTTTCTTTATAAGTTTTTGCAGAATGATCATGTTGAGGCTCGCTCAGCTATTGACCTGGCATTGAGGGCTGCTACTGCCACGGGTTTCAATCTTTGTGTAAAGGAGCATGCCATGTTTTTGCTTAACGATGAGTCTCAAGAGGAGGGCATTCCTATTAGTTGGCAGCTTAACACTTTGAATATGTATTTGGATGCTGCCCGGTCTTTTGCAGTCCCTGAGCCACTATCTAGACATTTTATCAGCAAGATTGAGAAGTCAAGAGTCCAGCAACTTGTTAGAAGCATTCTGAGTCCAGTCTCATTCGATTCTTATCTTGTGAACTTGGTTCTTGAAGTGTGGTATGGGCCATCTCTTTTGCCCCAAAACATAACTGAGCCAAAGAATCTAGTTGATTTTGTGGAAGCTATCTTGGGAATAGCACCATCCAACTATGAGTTAGTGTTTTCCGTGAGTAAGATGTTAAGCAAAGGCGACAGCTATAGTGACATTTCTCCCGGTCTTTTATTTTGGGTTGGCTCAACCCTGGTCAATGCAATCTTTCATGCTGTCCCCATTCCGCCTGAGTATGTATGGGTAAAGGCTGCAGATATACTGGGCAATATTCTGGGCACTGAAACCATACTTAAAAGGTACTATAAAAAGGCTTTATCAGTATATCCCTTCTCCCTCAAGTTGTGGCAATGTTACCACAAGTTAACTAAGATTAATGGAGATGGGAATGCCGTTGTGGAAGCAGCAAGAGAAAGGGGTATTGAACTTGACTGAAGCCTGTTCTTAAAGATTGTATAATGTTAGGTTGGTAGAGTCAGCACTTTTACTTGAGATGATACCATATTAGGGAAAATTTTGGCAAGGTAAATACTGAGCCAGTTCTGCTGTAACCCAGTTAGTAGAGATCGATGTGAGAGCAGGTAGCAAAGAAATATACAAACTATAGGAACAAAATCAAATACGTTATATCTTTGATGAATACTGAATAGGTGAAAGGTCTTCTTAGATGTAAACCTTATTATCGTGCACCTTTTTCCTTACTTCTAGTGTTGCTTTTTCTTCTTAATCAAGTGTAATTACCCATATTTTGTACTCATTTCATGTAGTTGAGTTCAATCCTTATTCATTTCTTCCCATTTCACTCGCTCTTCTTCCTCGTCGGTCTCTTTACCTGCCGATGGTTTCTTGAAGGTTTTGACAACAAATAGGGACTCTCGACTGCGTTATGGTACTCAGAAGAAGGCATAAAAACTATGAAATATGCTTGTTTAGAGTTTGAGCATGGGGAAGAAAATGCAAAGCATCCATAGGTTTGGATTTTGGGGTATATTTCTGCAGGTAAGAGAGCTGGTTTAGTGGAATGGTGAATGCTCATTTTCCATCTTGGAGGGCTCAACCCACATTCACAGCTTTATACCAATTTCTTTTCAGGTGTGCAACTGGTCAAATTCTAATTTATTAATACTTGTGGAGATAACTGAAATCTACCCCAAACTGGAGGAAGAAAAATGAAACTTTGGAAAGGGTAATTATAAAGATAATTATATTGTATATCACATTATCACTTTGATTTTGTCGATGCCGAAATGATTAGAAGCTTTTCACCTTATTGTCAAGCTTTTAATAATAAATTTTAAAAAAAAGATAAAAAATTCAAAAATATATATTAATAAGCTCTTAACTCTTAAAAAATTAAAAGATAAAAGAGTTTGAAATAAAATTTATTTTGAAATTTATATTATTTATGATAAGTTTTTTAAAAAAAACTAAAAGACAGAATTTGAAAATATAATAGTTTGAGTAATATGAATTCGGAAATAGAATGTACGAAATATAAAATTTACTTTAAAATTTATACTATTCATGGTAAGTTTTTATACAAAAAATAAAAGATAAAAGAGTTTAAAAATACAATATTTTGAATGGTATGAATTTGAAAATAGTACAGGTAAATAATAAAAATTTGTATTATTTATGTACATGATTATGATTAAATTTTCAATTATAATTTATAGAAGGAGAAAAACAATTCATTCTAAATTATTAATTATTTCTGTCATTAGCTAGAATTTATTAAAAAAAAGAAAAAAATCATTGGTTAGAATTCTAATTATTCACAAAAAGGAAAAACAAAAAAAAAAGTTAGAAGGAGAAAATTGAAAGAAAGAAAAAAAACATAGGGGCAAATTAGTCAAACAATAAGAATTTTTTTTTTTCCTCCAGCTAGGTTTGGCTATAGTGAATTGAAAGCTCCCTCCTTTTTCAGAAGTGAAAGCAAAAAGGCGTCCTTTTGCAAGGCTTAAGCCCCATCAAAACCCTTATTTTGGCTTCGATTTTCCGCTAGGGTTTTACGTTACTTGAGAAACGAAAAAAAATGAAAAACCTGAAGCTTTACTCAGAGATTACTTCGAATCTAGAGTTACAATCAGAAGGCGAAGTATTACTGTTCGCTGCATATGATATCGAGAGAAATCGCTTCTTCTTTGCTTCTTCGGATAATCTCATTTACACCCTCCATCTTTCTTCTTTCCAAGTATGCTGCTCTCCTCTTCTTCTTCTTTTTTTTTATAATTTTTTTTGGATGAGTTACATACAATTGGTGTAAATTTAAATGGGATTGTTAAGTCTGCAACTTTTATATATCGTTTGTAGAAATTTTTGGCCTTTTTAATGCAGCATTTTGTAGAATTTATAGTTGCTGACTCGAGTCTTTGAATGTTTCAGAATGAAAGGGCATGGACTATAGGTCCTTTGCAAGCAGAAATTGATCCCTTGGGGTTGGAGTCTGAGGATGTCATTACTTCTTTTGATTATCTTATGGAGAAAGAAGCATTGATAGTGGGTACTTCTAGTGGGCTTTTGCTGCTGCATAACGTAGATGGGAAGGAAACAGAAGTGGTTGGTCAGGTGGAGGGTGGAGTCAAGTGCATCTCACCCAGTCCAGATGGAGATCTCCTTGGTGTGACTACTGGTTTAGGGCAATTACTGGTGATGACTCATGATTGGGATTTGTTGTATGAGACTGCATTGGAGGACCATCCTGAAGGTGTTGACGTACGTAAGGACTTTTCTCCATTATTCTCTGATTTTTTTTTTTACTGCTTTTTCTGCCTGCAATTATTTTTTTTGTATTTTTCACTATCATGCTAATGTGGGATAAGGATAATAACCAATTTTTTAGTTATGTAACTTACTTCTGTTCTCTATCATATTGGTAATTTGTTGACTGGCTCCTGGCTTCAGGTGAACTGGATTTTTCATCCAGAGATGTTTTTGGAAGCCCCATTTCTTGGAGAGGTGATGGGAAGTACTTTGCCACTCTGAGCAAGATGCCAAATTCTTCTTCTTCGAAAAAGAGGCTTAAGGTCTGGGAACGGGATGCTGGAGCATTACATGCTTCCTCAGAACCAAAGGAATTAATGGGAGCTATTCTGGAATGGATGCCTAGTGGAGCAAAAGTTGCAGCTGTCTGTGACAGGAAGCCAGAAGCTGGCCCATCAATAGTTTTCTATGAAAGGAATGGGTTAGAAAGAAGCTCGTTTCACATTAATGAACCAGTTGATGCAACTGTAGAACTTCTGAAGTGGAATTGCAGTTCTGATCTTCTTGCAGCCATTGTCAGATCTGGAAATTATGATTCTGTTAAGATCTGGTTTTTCAGCAACAATCATTGGTATCTAAAGCAAGAAATCAAATACTTGAGGAAAGATGGAGTTAGGTTCATGTGGGATCCGACAAAGCCACAGCAATTAATCTCTTGGACTCTTGGTGGGCGGGTCACAGTTTACAAATTCATCTGGGTTACAGCTGTCATGGACGACTCAACAGCTTTGGTTATTGATGACTCCAAGATACTTGTGACCCCCCTTTCTTTGTCCTTATTGCCACCTCCTATGTATCTATTTAGCCTTAATTTTCCAAGTGCTGTACGGGAAATGGCTTTTTATTCCATGAAAGGTAAGAATCGTTTGGCTGTGTTATTATCAAATGGCTGTCTGTGTGTTGCAGAGCTTCCTGCACCTGATACTTGGGAAGAACTAGAGGGCAAAGAATTTAGCATAGAACCATGTGTATCTGCAACATCCTTGGGATCCTTTGTACATCTTATATGGCTGGATTCACACATGCTTCTAGCTGTTTCTCATTATGGATTTAATCACAGCAATTGTTCTTTCCAAACCCCTTCAAGTGAGGATAGGCTTTGTGGTTTCTATTTACAGGAAATTGAGCTTGCTTGTTATGAGGATAACTTGCCAGGTTTACTGACATGCTCTGGCTGGCATGCAAAAGTTTCCTATCAAAATTTGTTGGAAGGACTTGTAATGGGGATTGTTCCTAATCCTGCTAAAAGATGTGCAGCTTTTGTTCAGTTTGATGGCGGAGAAGTGTTTGAATATACATCAAAGTTGGGAATTACCAGAAGAGATTTGAAACATGATGAGATAAGTTTTTCTTCATCTTGCCCCTGGATGAATGTGGTTCTGGTTGGTGTCAGCGAACAATCGCAGCACTTGCTTTTTGGTCTCGATGATATGGGTAGGCTGCATGTCGGTAGGAGAATACTATGCAGCAACTGCAGCAGTTTTTCATTTTACTCGAATTTAGCTGACAATGTGATCACACATTTAATTCTTGCAACAAAACAAGATTTGCTTTTTATAGTTGACATCAGTGATATATTGCATGGAGAACTGGAATTAACATATGAGAACTTTGTACATATTGGTAGCAAACGAAAAGAAGAGGAAAATATTAACTTTATAAATATATGGGAAAAAGGGGCCAAAATTGTTGGTGTCCTGCATGGAGATGAAGCTGCTGTCATATTGCAAACAAATCGTGGAAATCTGGAATGCATCTATCCAAGAAAATTGGTGCTAGCTTCAATTGTCAATGCTTTGAACCAAAAACGCTTTAAGGATGCACTTCTTATGGTGAGGCGACACAGGATTGATTTTAATGTGATTGTTGACTATTGTGGGTTGCAAGCGTTTCTTCAATTAGCTTCAGAGTTTGTCAGGCAGGTCAACAATTTGAGTTACATAACTGAGTTTGTCTGTGCCATTAAAAATGAAAAGATGACAGAGACACTTTACAAAAAGTTTTTCTCTCTACCTTACTGCAAGGAGCAAAAGGATTTACAAGCCAATGATTTCAAGGGTTCTGATGCTAGTTTAGATGCTAATAACAAGGTGTCATCAGTCCTCCTGGCCATAAGGAGGGCTCTTGGGCAGCAAGTACCAGAAAGCCCTGCAAGGGAGCTCTGTATTTTGACCACTCTGGCTCGTAGTGATCCCCCTGCTCTTGAAGAGGCTTTGGAGAGGGTAAAAGTTATCCGAGAGATGGAGCTATTAGATTCTGATGACCCAAGAAGAATGAATTGCCCTTCTTCTGAAGAAGCTCTGAAACATCTCTTGTGGTTATCAGATTCAGATGCTGTCTTTGAAGCTGCTTTAGGCCTTTATGATTTGAACCTTGCAGCTATTGTGGCACTGAACTCCCAGCGGGACCCTAAGGAATTTCTCCCCTTTCTCCAAGAATTGGAGTGTCTGCCTGTTCTCTTGATGCGCTATAGCATTGACCTTAGGCTGCGCAGATTTGAGAAAGCTCTCAAACACATTGTATCTGCAGGTGATGCCCATTTTGCTGATTGCATGAACCTTGTGAAGAAGAATCCTCAACTTTTTCCTCTAGGACTTCAGCTGATAACTGATCCTTTAAAGAGAGGGCAAGTCCTTGAGGCTTGGGGTGATCATCTTAGTGATGAAAAATGCTTTGAAGATGCTGCTGCAACTTATTTGTCTTGCTCCAGTTTGTCAAAAGCTTTGAAGGCATATCGTGAATGCGGTAATTGGAGTGGTGTGCTGACAGTTGCTGGGCTTATAAAGCTGGAAAGAGATGAAGTAATGCAACTGGCTCATGAGCTTTGTGAAGAACTCCAAGCCCTTGGTAAACCAGGAGATGCTGCCAAAATTGCTTTGGAGTATTGTGGAGATATTAATGTTGGGATCAACTTGCTAATCAGTGCAAGGGACTGGGAGGAGGCTTTAAGGGTTGCTTTTTTGCATAGGAGAGAGGATTTAGTTTCTGAAGTGAAAAATGCGTCATTGGATTGTGCAAGCAGCCTAATTGATGAATATAAGGAAGGGTTGGAGAAAGTGGGGAAATATTTGGCTCGCTATTTAGCTGTTCGACAAAGAAGATTGTTGCTTGCAGCGAAGCTCCTGGCAGAAGAAAGGTCAATAAATGATATTGATGATGATACTGCTTCCGAAGCTAGTAGTACATTCAGTGGAATGAGTGTCTACACCACAGGGTATGTGTTCTGCATATTTAGTGTCATATGTGTTGCTCTATAGCTTTTTGTGGTTCACCATATCTCTTGGTGATATTTTACCCATGGCATTGTTGGTTATAGAACATGTCATATCTACTTATGCACGTGCATCAATACCTTGTTGCTTACTTATTCTTGTTATTTGTTGATTTTTTCTTTTTTTACTTTCTAGATAAATGAAGAACCTTATTTGATTGAGACTTTAACCTTTTAATCTAGCATTTAATGACTGAATTCTGTTTAGTTCGTAGCAAGTATCATTATTCTTAATTGTAAAGAGCTACCTAGAGGACAACTTTTTGTGTGCTTCTTGAATTTTTATTTTTCTAAATATTAGCATTTAAGCAAATATAATCACTTCCTTCTCAACTGATTATGTTTTATCAATTTACAATTTCTTTTTTCTTTGTTTATGTTTATTCTATAAGCATCCTCAAACTTTTCTGGTAAACTATCACTTTGGAGATCCAAGAGAACCATATATGAGTATTTCTTAACTTCAATCATAGCCTGAATACATTTGCATGTCACTACACTATCAATATCTTCTCAATGTGCTACAAGTTGCATGATTAATTAGGTGGGGCTCAGAGCCTGTTTTCTGACTTCAATGGTATATACAGATGGTCTTGTTTTGAGTCTTGTTCTTGTCTGAATGTGTTGTTTCCTTCTTGCATGAACAGGACAAGAAAAAGCTCTGCTGCTTCCACCAGCTCAACTCTTGCTAGCAAGGCTAGAGATGCAAGACGTCAACGAAGCAGAGGAAAAATTCGCCCTGGCAGGTATGTGGTTATTCAAAGTGTCAGGATCTCTCTTCTTTCTTCCTTGCTATATCTATGGTGACATAATTTTCTGAGAACATTTCTTGACATTGTAGCCCTGGTGAGGAGATGGCTCTTGTAGAACATTTGAAAGGCATGTCTCTAACAGCTGGAGCTAAGAGTGAACTCAAGTCCTTGTTGGTTTCCCTTGTAATGCTTGGCAAGGAAGAAACTGCACGGAAGTTGCAACATGTGGGGGAGAACTTTCAACTATCTCACATGGCAGCGGTCAGACTAGCTGAAGATACAATGTCTAATGATAGCATAGATGAGCGTGCACATACTTTGGAGCGTTATGTACAGAAAGTAAAAACTGAACTGCAGGATTCAGATGCTTTTTCATGGCGTTGTAGAGTATTCCTATCTCCTTGACAGGTTAGCTCATTTCTTGCCAATAACCACCCTTACAGTTTCAAACTTCTGCATTATTGAACCATATCTTATATTATTTGATTTTCCATAGAGTTTTTTGAGTTTTGACATCAAGATTAAATGAGCATAGAGTAAGTCAAAAAATCAGAGAACTAGCGTACCAAGTAACTTCTTGATGATTTATGCATATTTTAACTTTCTGATATCGATGGCACCTGTGTTTTGCACGTTGCTTGCTATTAGGGTTTCATAGCTATTCATACGCAATACTTCAATGTTAAAGCCTTGTTAACTGAGTATGGGATTCTCACATCTGTTTTCTCTGGATTCTCTCTTGCAAAACATGAACGCCCTTCTCCACAGGCATACATAAACAAAAAACCTGTGCAATGATTTAGCTCTTTGTACATGCTTAGTTCTTTTAAATTATAGCTACTGAATCCATGCCATGATTCAAATGTCACCAAAACTTATGTTTGATTTTTCACTATTGTGTGTCTACAGGCATAAATTGTCTTATACACACGGGCTGCTGAAGGCAATCCGTGTCCATTTTTGAGTCAGAAGGTTGTGGTTAAGGAAATAGGAGGCGTTATTCTATTGAAGTAGCTTTCGATCTCCACTCCTAATTTCATTATGTTTTGGTTAAGTTCCATTGATAGATAGCTAAGTTCATGGTTTTGTACTCAAGTCTCTCATTCTCAGTTATTAGATCAATGGGAATCATTTGGCTGCCAAGTGCATGTGAGATTTAGTTTCTTTTAAACCACAAGGAAGATGGTGTAATTTTTGTATCTTACACTGATTCTTTTTGTCACAAGAACCAATTTTGTTTCCTTGTTTGCTTTCTTCTTCATCTTTCTTAAAAGAGCATCTATTGAACTTCAAAGCCATAGAAGCTTAAAACTGGAAATGGCGAACTGATGGAAATTACGGTGAGGAAATGTGGGAGGGATTCCAACTTTGGGTGTTGAAGTTGGCCGAGGGTTGGTCTCAACACCAAAGGTAAATGAATCTCCCAATCTCCAACATGAATCCAAAGCCGTTCCTTCGTAATGTAAAACCAAAAGGAAAAATTCCAGAGGGAAAGGGGAAGGGAAAGTAGTGGTATTAGTTTTCTATTGTTTAATTGTAAAAGGGATTAGATTTGAAGGGCCCAACCGGGTTCGAACCGGTGACCTCTTGATCTGCAGTCAAATGCTCTACCACTGAGCTATAGACCCTAACATTGTAAGTGTGATCAAAACAGTCTTAATATTGTTTCTAACGAGGGTTGCATTGTCGCACATCAAATGCTATACCATCCATTGAGAATCTTAAATCCTAACATTAGAAACAAATTACTTATCATGTTACTTGTCCAAACCACTTGCTACCTCTTTTATAATTTTCCGTCATATATCTAATCTTATACTATCAGTCAAAGGTCTTAAATATTAATACTAGATATAACTTAATGTTTATATAGATTTACCATTCATGTGATATAAAATCATGAATGGAGCACCAAATGTGATAATTTTTGTTCATCCACGAGATTGGTAAAATTAGAATCAAAGGCTGTGATCAAAGTAAATATAAGCTTGCTTAGTACCAAACACTAAAAGATTTCACATGTAAACCATATGCAATTTTTATAGGGAAAGGAAACTCAAATCAGAACAGAGAGAGTGAATGGTCACTCCTCATTCCTTACCATGCATTCATAAGCGCCATATATAAAGGAAAATGCTTCCTTCCTTTCCATTCGCAATATTTCTACAATACAATCTCAATTACTTTGTTAAAAATTTAGTCCTTATCTTCATCAAGGCATGCCATGGTCTAGAATTTCGACTAAAGGGACAAGTTATGTACACATGAAATGAGGATTATACTACAGTTAAAACTTTAAGAGCCTGAAATGCCAAAGATGCTGCAAATAGCTTACAATGCAATCTTCAGAACTCAAAGCAGTGTCCCAGTCCTTGCTTCTCGACTGTTTGATTGGGACAAACTGGTAGCGTAGACATCAAATTGGGGCCAAGGAGGAGTTGTATGATATGCAGCCAAGATGATTCTTGTGTTTGTAAATACAGCAAAGGTACACCCACAAGAGCAAAATAATTGCTCACCATCAACATATAGATCAGCTTACCAGCCCATCAATATTCTTCTTACTCTGTCCACAATCTGATTTCTAGCTCGGCTGCTTGCTAATGGAAATTCACAGCTGTCATTCAAAAGAAATCTATAGACTTCCCATTGGCGATCTGAGGTCGAATGCCTTCCAATTTCAGCCTATCAATGGCAACAGTAAAGAAGACTCGTTCACAAACGCAAAAATATATTCAGATTTTGGGAGAAAAGGGAAAGCTGAAACACAAATAAGAAATTCCCATGTAAATCTTACCGAGAAAATGCATATCCCAAGCATTTTAAGAGCCAATGTAACATCATGGAAAACTCGAGGCCTTCCCTTTCCAGATAACTCAACAGGGTTAGCAACCAATAGTTCACTATCAGGGCCTCGGTTGACAATAAGCAGTCGAAATGGGTGAAGCATCTCCTCCTTTAAACGAGAACATAAAGCAGTCTGATGCTTGGGATCCACGATCTTTTTCCCATCTACTTGCCGAATAAAGAGATCCATATTACGGTAGCCTCTCAGACTTGAAGAGAATCTACCATAAGCGATCTAAATGAGAAACAACAACAACCACATATGGTAAACCACTAAATGCAAGCACTGTCAGCCAATAAAACCAAAAATATGTATTAAAGCAACATTTTCAAAAAAATAAAAATTAAAAAAAAATACAAGTGGTCCAGCCCCAGCAAATTTAGAGAATAAAAGCACTGTATTTTCACTGCTTCCCAGACAATCAAAGAACAATGATAGCAATGCCCAGCAAAGATCTAAAGGACAGTCAAAAAGTAGATGTGATAAATACTAATTTGATTACATATATACCAAGCACCTTACAACATGAAGCTTTATACTTTTCATGATTAGAAATCACTACAAAGAAGCCTAGTAAAAACAACAATCAACAGGAATTCAATAACATGAATCTCATGACAAGTACCTGAATATCACAGTCTTTTGAAGTCCTCAAAATGTCATAAAAGAGTCCTTTTTGATCAACACATTGGATTTGAAGCAATGTATGAGCAGGGCTCAACTGATTATCTACAGTAACAGTGGCCTTCTTCAGTGCCATCAGATCTGCCTTGAGTTCCTTTGAGCTAGCTTCCTTGTCTGCTAACTCATAGCTAAATAACTCTTCTGCAACTGCAGGAGGGAGAGAAGAGAACGCCTTCATGCTCTCATATTCTGGCCCTGCCAACTGAAGTTCGCAGCTGATACAATACTTCCCCAAAACAGTAATCAGATGCTCAGTGGTGTCATCTCGCCTCTGTTTTGTATGCAAAAGTTCCCTACAATGAGACAGTGCCAGACGTTATTACCAACAGCAAACAAAAATTTCAACCTGGTTAAATAGACCTAGCTCCAGAGAGAAAAAAAGGTACAAAAATATCAAAATCAACAGGATACAGACATCATAACTTCCTCTTCCAATCAAAGCTATATCTATTAGTTATTCTTCTCATATCTGGCTACAAATTTAAAACACTACAATATTTTGTCTACCAAAATCCAGCATTCTAGAAACCGAACTTCACAAAGTTCCATGAAAGAAAAAAACAACAACAAAGATAACCGTATAAATGTGCCATCATAATGGCATTATCTCAAAACTAACATATAAACAATGAACTCAAGTACGTATAGAATTGAAACACTAAACAAAATGGTACGCCCCCAAGACAGAACCAAGTTGAAAACATGTTTTATGGAATCAAAAGAAATTGCATACCATATTCACTCAACTAAAAATTTCTTTATAACAAAAATACTCACATTCCATCCGTGATATAAAACAAGTCCACAACTCTTCCATCCGGCGTTGTCATAACCTTCACCTTTTGAATCGTAAACTCAAGCTCCGACAATATTTTCGTAACATCTACATAAAAAAAAAGCCCCCAAAATCCCATAATTTATCTACCAACTCAAATAGTGAAAGAATCAATCAAAACACCGCGGAAATTTAAAGGGTTATTGTTAGCTAACCGTGAAGTAATCCTTTGCGGTCCAAGCAACAAAGTTTCAACAAACAAACCGAAGAAGAATGAGTTGAATTTTGATTTCCATTTCCATCTCCTCCTTGCTGATTAAAGTAATAAAACGGCAGCAAACACGAAGGACAAATCGAAACCAACCGATTTTTCAAGCTTTCCCAATCAATTCTCGACGAATTTGAAACATTCGGAACCAACCAAAATACTATATAACACCATCTTCCGTCCGTCGAAAAATCTATTAATAATCGAAATAAAGAAACATTCAATCTTTTTTTTTATAGTATTATTTGGCGCGCATTTAATTCATAAATTAATATGAAAAAAAGGGGTACCTGCTCGGGCAATTGAAAGCCCGAACTCGAGAATGATACGGCAAAGGTCGCAGCCGAGGCCAGGCTTGTCGGGGCAATTAACGGTGACGACGGTGGGCTCGGATGGAACTTTGGGTAATTGGATTAAAACGACGTCGTCGCTCGGAATGCCCATCACCGGAAAGTGCCCAGGTGTTTCTGGGTTGGTCGTTAAAAGGGTATATTTAGGAATTTTCTTTCCTAAGAGGCTGTCGCCGGAGCAAGGTGAGGTTCAGAGAAGTTTGGTGCTACAGCGGTGAGGTTTGACATTTCCTTTGTTCTGTGGAAATGGAAGCGGGTTGGAGGCAGCAGGGAGGGATTTTAGGTTGCCGATTTTAGGTGGGACCCATTTCTGGTTACGTCCACGTCAGATAGTGACGTGGTGTCAGATACTGTTCATGATCGGTGAAGGGCGTTTTCGTAATTTTACGAAGACATTTGTGGCTGGTGTCAGTGCGGGGGTATCTCCGCTGGATTTTAGTGGCCAATGCAATAAAATATAGTTAGTGGCAAATTAAATTGTTTTTTTTATTAATTTATTTAACAATATTGATAAGAACAATATATACATTTTTAATTACATTTAGCTTCTTTTTTTTTCTTACAGATTGCTACCTATCTACTGGTGGATAGGCGTTTAATTACAATTAGCTTCTTTATTTAATTTTAATTAATTTTGAATATATTTTATCCTTATGAATGGAAATAATAACCATGGCTCATTTAAAAAAAATAATGAAATGCTTGTTTGATAGAATATTATAACCAAAACAAGATATCATAGGAAATAAGTTGAAATTACAAAACGTAACTAAAATTTATTCAATTAAAATTATGCAGTTTGAGTTCGTAATTTTTAATAGTTGTTTTATCAATATTAATTTAATGACATAATATTGTAAAATTATTTAAATTTTTTTTTAAATGTTGAATTAATTCATAAAATATGAAATTTAATGATTAAATTTAAATAATAAAAAACAACTTAATTAAAAAAAAGAACATTCAATTAAGGACTTCCAGACAAATGAAGGAAAGAAATAATTGGACTTGTCTCAATAAAATGACAAAAAAATCCTTTTCATGAACAATAATTTTTAATTTGTCCCTTAATGGGCCAAGCCCGAAGAAACAAAGCAAAAATAATAATAAAATAGAATAACCACACAAATTAAATCACAACTCACGATTTGCATAGAAGAACAAATCCCAGCCGTCGGATCAAAATAATGCCACTTCTTGACAACGACATCAACGCTTTACTCTGTCATTCCGCACCCAATAAAAAGATAAAGCAGCCGGCCGCCGTTGTCGTTTTCGAAAATACTTTTCTTAAAAAATAAAGTATTTATATAAAAGATAATATATTATATATAACTAAATTATTTTTTAATTGCTGATTGACATGCAAGTTGATATTTAAAAAAAAAAAGAAAAAAAGAAAATTCGCCCAATAATTGCACGTGGTGATTAAAATTGATTGTGCTATATTTGTGAAATCATGTGGTTTTAAGTACTGTTTGGCTGCTTTATTTAACTTTAGGGTGTTTTTCAATGTATTAGGGCAGTATTTTTTGACCAAATTGCATTGATGTTTTAAGTCTAAGTGAGTAGTACTCTGCTATCATGTCTTTAGTCTTGTCATTGGCAATTAGAAGCTAAATCAAAGTCATTAAGAAATTGACGTCCTTAATTTAATTTTAACGTGACAAAAATTCAAAACTTATTACAGCATCCTCAGCCTCCTTGTCGGCAAGGTAAATTTTTTTAATAAAATCTAATAGTTAATAAAATAAAAGAAATTTTCTGTTATAAAATATAATTTGAAAAAATAGTTTGAAAAAAAGTGTTTAAAAAATAAAAAATTTTATTTAAATATATATTTACAAAATACAAATAAAATAAAAAATTAATATCTCTTTATCTAAAAATATTTATAAGATTAAAATAATACTTAAATATTTGATTTGGATAAATTAAATTTTAATTTTAATTCAATTTAATCTATATTCAAGGTTAGATATACATAATTGAATCTTATAGTTTAAATTAAATTATAATTATATATATAAAGCTGTTTGATTTATCTTAATTATGTAATCTAATCTAAATTCTTAAACCATAACATAATAAACATTCAAATATATATTTTTAATATTTTCTTATTTATTAAAATATATAAATAATTAACATAAAATAAAAAACATTATTAACTTACAAAAAAATTAATCTTCACAAATATAAAAATAAGAAATGGGTTTTATTCATTTTAATTGATAGTAAAATTAAATGAAAATGAAAATATATTTACAAATTTAAAACTAATTATATCTTTTGAATTTATATACATTTTTTTTCATATGCATATGAAATTATCATAAATCTCATATGGAAATAAATATATCTTTAAAATTAAAAATATAAATTCATGACAAAAAATTACCTAATATAAATTAAAATATTAATTTTTTTTTCTTTTTCGTTCATGCAATGAGTGAGCCATATCCTATTAAAAACAAAAACAAAAAACAAAAATAATTCTTTAAATCAAGAAACAAAAGGATTGATTAAATGCTTAAAATTTCATTCATAATCTCATAATTTTTGTCCATCAGTATTCACATCCCTTCCAAATCGAAGAAACATCAGATAAAAACCAAAAAAACAAGAAAACCCTAAAACTTCAACCGCCGAAACCGTAAAGAGTCCTTCCCTGTCTCTTAAGGGCATAAACAACATCCATGGCGGTGACGGTCTTTCTCCGAGCATGTTCCGTGTAAGTAACGGCGTCGCGGATCACGTTCTCCAAAAAGATCTTCAAAACACCTCGCGTCTCCTCATAAATCAAGCCGCTGATCCTCTTAACTCCGCCTCTCCTCGCCAGACGTCGGATAGCCGGCTTCGTGATCCCTTGGATGTTATCTCGGAGCACCTTACGGTGTCGTTTGGCTCCTCCCTTGCCTAGCCCTTTGCCTCCCTTTCCACGGCCTGACATTCTTGAGACTTGTGAGTTAGCGTTTTTTCTGAATTTGAGTTTTGACTGTGTGGTTTTTGGGGAGAGACGCTCGAGGTCTTATAAGAGGGAAATTAGGGGATTTGAATTTGAGCGGGGTGATTGGGAACCGTCAGATTTTGAAATGTAATCGACGGTTTACAATGGTGATCCGTGTGCTTGATTTCAGTGATTTCGAAACGTTGATGAAGTGAAGATCGACGGTTCGTATTGTTTACTTAGGTAAGGTGCGGATCCTGGTTTTGTTTTTCTGGACTTTTGTGCGTGGTCGGGCTCTTGGCGGGCGGGCTTTGGGAACTTTGGTGCCACGTAGAGTTAACGAGCCTGTCCAAACCTAACCCAAAGCTTAACCAAACTGAGCCCAACAATGGCCCAAAGAAGTAAAGAGAACAATCCATTCAGCCCAATTAAAAACCGAATGACTGAGACTCGATCCATTCAATTCTCTCCTGCGTCTTCTTCCCTTCCTTATCTGATTCCCTCTCCAAAGCTCTCTACCCTTCAGCCGAATCAAAAAATATTCAAATCTTTTTCCTTGTGAAAACAAAGCAAGTCAGTCCATTCATGGCTTAATTTATATAAAAATTATATTTATATAATTTTTTTTTTGTTTTACTTTCAACTTTTGAAGAAGAAAATGGCAGCAGCAATGATGAACTTGAGCAGTTCAATACAAAGCGGCCTTTTTAGTTCATTAAAACCATCATCTTTTTTCAATTTCAAAACTACCCATTTCAAAAATCGATTTTATCTTCCTCAAAGTCAGTTCATTTTTTCAAAAAGATCAATACTTTGCACTTGTTCAAGCAATAATAGTAATTTTCAAACTGGAGAAAAGGCTGAGCCTTTTGTTGTTACAACTCCTCTTTATTATGTTAATGCCCCTCCTCATTTGGGTAGTGCTTACACCACTATTGCTGCTGATGCCATTGCCAGGTTTCAGGTATTGTTAACTGGTGTCTTATTTTGAATGGGTTTTTTTTTTTTTTATGATTTTTTTTCTGTTGGTGAGGTTTTGAGAAGTTTAGGTTAGGGGCCGATTTTGGATTTAGAAGTGTAGTTTTGGCGTAGAAATTATATGGAGGCTACCATGACTTTTTTCCCAATGACAAGTTTGGATTGCTATATCAACTGAGACTTCAAATTGTGTTTCTTTGTGAATAAAGTTAGTTCTATTTTTAAAATTTTGATATTGGAATTGTTAATTATGCTTAGTAGGTTACATGAAGAAAATTTAGACTGACTCTGATTGTTGTTTTCAACTTGCTTTCTGATTCCAATATTTTCATAATATGTTAATGATTAGAAATGTATTGTTTTTAAGTACGTTGAACTAATGTATGATTTTACTTTTACAGAGAACAATTATGTCAGAATTGGAAATGCATTTTTACTTAGTTATTCATTATTAATCAATCATGATTTTACTTTTACAGAGAACAATTATGTCAGAATTGGAAATGCATTTTTACTTAGTTATTCATTATTAATCAATCATGATTTTACTTTTTACCATGTGCTTTTGCTTTTGCACAGATCCATTTTCATTTCTTTTCTTTGCTTGTGTTCTTATATTTGTGGCAGCGGCTTTTGGGAAAACGAGTCATATTTGTTACTGGCACAGATGAGCATGGGGAGAAGATAGCTACAGCAGCAGCTGCTCAAGGCTCCAGCCCAAGTGAGCATTGTGATGTTATATCTCAAGCTTACAAAATGCTGTGGAAAGATGTAATTCTTTCTTTTTCCACCTTAGGATGTTACTTTTGTTCTGAGCAATTCAGTTTTTGAATGTTTTTATCTTTGATCCTAGTACTTGAGGTCTCAAATGTCCTAATGACTGCTAATATTTTCCTGATTACAGTTAAATATAGCTTACGACAAGTTCATTCGCACAACTGAGCCAAAACATGAAGCTATTGTCAAGGAATTTTATTCTAGAGTTCTTGCCAATGATGACATTTATCGGGATGACTATGAGGGACTGTACTGTGTCAATTGTGAGGAGTATAAGGTTGATACTGCATATCCATCTACTTATAGCAACTGTTGTGTTCATAAATTTCTGTATGGATAAATTCATTAAAAGGTGATTTTCTTAGATGTTTTGAATGGAAAAGATTAAATTTTATGTTGATAGTTTCTAGAGTTTCAGGAGTTCATACAGTTCTATAAAAGCATACTTTCTAATGGTATTTGTTTATTGGTATGTGTCTATGCAGCAATGTTTTCAAATTCTTACTTGGTTAATTTACTGAATAGCTTGTTGTTGCATTCTGCAGGATGAGAAAGAGCTGCTCGAAAATAATTGTTGTCCTACACACCTAAAGCCATGTGTTCCTCGCAGAGAGGATAATTACTTCTTTGCATTGTCAAAATACCAAAAGTCATTAGAAGAAACTTTGGCCAAAAATCCAGATTTTGTTCAGCCTTCATACCGTTTGAATGAGGTGAAGCAAAGTAGAATTCTTTTCTTTTTGGGAGAGATTGATGTTCTTTTGTTGAAAAACTCATCTTAGTCATGAACTTTTTCCAGGTGCAAAGTTGGATCAAAAGTGGCTTAAGAGATTTTTCGATTTCCAGAGCATCTGTGGATTGGGGTATTCCAGTTCCCAATGACAATAAGCAAACTATTTATGTTTGGTTTGATGCACTCCTTGGGTACTGCTCTTTCTCATAGAGAAGGAAATTATAATAGATGTAGTAGGCTTTATAATTCTTGATTTGAATGCCATTAGGATGTATTGATTTCTCTTCTGTTTCATTGTTAAAATGTAAGTGAAACCTATTATTCTTGATAGTTTAACAGCTGTGTAAAAGATAAAAAAAATAAAGAGAGAACAGACACTAATTAAAGATTCTACCTTCTTTTTTTCTCATTGTGAAATATTTTTGTTGAATAAGGATTTTAACGAGTACAATTTGTTTTAAACAGCTATTTATCAGCTCTGTTGGAGGAGAATGAGCAACCTAGTCTACAAAGTGCTGTTTCTTCAGGTTGGCCCGTGTCACTGCACTTGATTGGAAAGGTATGAAACTTATTAACGTGGCAACCCTACCAAAATATTTAATTTCCTATTATTAATTCCCTTTAATGTCTCACTGATTTCTATGCTTGTCGAAAGCTGGTTGTCACATTCTCCGAGATGTTTCCCAGAAATTTGTTGTGCTGGACTTGAATAACTACATTGGTTGTTGGAAATAATGATCATTTCACCTTTTTTATTTGTTCATTTCATGAATGTAGATTATGATGTTATTCCTTGTCTTCTACTTTCGTTTTAAATGCCAAGGCATTTTATTAATATTCTAGCTTATCACCATGTTGAATGTAACTTAGGTGAATGAATTGTGTTCCCTTTTTGCATACGCATAAAGAGTTCGATATTTTCTTATGCTTTGTTTCTATTTTTGTTTGTGTGTAGGATATTTTACGTTTTCATGCTGTTTACTGGCCAGCTATGCTAATGTCTGCTGGATTGACTCTCCCAAAGATGGTGTTTGGCCATGGATTCTTGACAAAGGTACTTGAATACCATGAAGCATAGCCTATTATTTGCTTTTGAAGTAGGTGCATTTTATCTGCTTTGTATGAGAGCTTCAGGTAATAGAATGCCTGTATAAATATTTGGACAAGTAACTTTCACATCTGTTGTAACTATCTAAGCTTTAGATTGTGCTTGGACATGTCTGCATTGGCTATTTTTTTCACTTCTATTACTGTTATTTTACATAGCCTTACATAAACATGTCTATGAACCATTAAGATGCAATGAGACCATTATCTTTGTAGTGCTAAAAATTGGAATGTTGGAATCAAACTGAGTTTAGAAGAGCAAGGGCCATAGGAGTTTAGTAATTTATTCAAGGTATGGGAGTTGAATAGATGAAAAGGAAAATTTTGAACTGCGAATACTTTTAAACTTTAAAGAATTGTACATGGATTTGAAAAGGATGAAATTGAAGCTTTGCAGGCTATTATCTGTCCAATGAGGAAGTTAACTGACTGAGTATTGTATTACCATGTTCACTCATATTAACATTTGAGCAGAAGTGTGCTGTAGTGATAATTTCTTCCCTCATTATTGCTAATGCAGAACAAAATTATTCTTTGGTCCCTGGTGGTTTTTAAATTGGTGGGGTGGTGTTATGAAAGGTCTATGCGTCTTTTGTATGCTCTAAATGAGGACAGACACCTGGACAGATGTTTTTAATACATATTTACAATTTTATATAGTTTGAAACTGAAATCAGTCAAAAGAGCAAGCAAATTATTTAACATATTTTTTTTCTCATATACCTAATTTTATTTCATGCAGCAATGCTTTTTATTTTGAAAATTATAGGATGGCATGAAGATGGGAAAGTCACTAGGGAATACAATTGAACCGAATGAATTGGTTCATAAATTTGGGCCTGATGCAGTCAGGTACTTCTTCCTGAGGGAGGTAGAATTTGGAAATGATGGGGATTATTCAGAAGAACGTTTCATTAATATTGTTAATGCACATCTTGCCAATACAATAGGTATATTTCAGTTACCATGATTGGTTTTTTAGCTGATCAGTTGGGTTACTTTGTACTTGTCGGCCAACTACATACGTATATAACCTTGATTACTGCAGGAAATCTTCTTAACCGTACTCTTGGACTTCTTAAGAAGAACTGCCAATCAACTCTAGTGGTTGATTCAACTATTGCTGCTGAAGGACAGGATTTCAAGGACACTGTTGAGAAGCTGGTAAGGTTATTTTGAATCTAGTATCACATGTCTGACATTTAAACAGTAGATAGTAGCTTCTTAAAGAACTATTAGATTCTTCTCGTACCATATTTAGATTGGCTGTAGTGAGAATGACTTTATTGATGTAGGAAAAGAATATTGAAGTAATTTGCATACCACAGAACATGAAACCTGGACATCTTTGAAAGAAAAAGACACTTTTTTCTTTCCACACGTTTTGATTGCCAATTGTGGATTGACTTGGAACAGTAATGAATATTGCCCTGAGATGCAAGCATGGGCTGATTATAGTGTTTAGTAACTTTATTGTTGGTAATGATAAGTAACATTAATATTCTTTGATCCTGGTTTATTCCTTGGTAGCAATTTTAAGATCAACACTTGCTAAGTTCGTTGCCTTGAGGATCTCCTCTGGAAATACTTAAAATGTTCAAATTGTGTCAAGTAGCAGTTTGTTGTCTTCTTATTTTTCTTCCTATTTGCCAGCCTGTCGTGTTTTTCTTCCTATCTTCTCTTCCCTCTTTGCTGGCCCTATGCTCAACCACTTACAATGATACTTTGTTCAGTTGCTTATGCTGTCATGTTCTCTATACTTACATAGGTTGAAAAGGCTCACATCCATTACAAAAATCTCTCCCTATCATCTGCTTGTGAAGCCGTGCTAGAGATTGGTAATGCTGGTAATTTGTACATGGATAAGCATCAACCATGGTCTCTTTTTAAGCAAGGAGGTGCTGCTTCTGAAGCTGCAGCAAAGGTAAGATACTTTTTTCTGTCCATAAAGTATTTTGCATGAGGTGCTCGAGCAATCATAATCATAACTGCATGTGCTTAGACTTGACCCTCAGCAACTTGCAAGTCTAAATGAACATTGACCCAGCATGACATGTTATTTGATGGCAGTTATCTTGATTTATCTAGGAGGCTTATTCCTTTTTCTTATTGACACAGGATCTTGTGATTATATTGGAAGCAATGAGGATTATAGCAATTGCTTTATCACCAGTCACACCTAGCTTATGTAGGAGGATATATGCGCAGCTTGGCTACTCTGACGACCAGTTCAATAATTTAAACTGGGTTAGTCTCTCTCTCTCTATAGGTATTTAAGCCTACTAGCATAAATTTGTTGTATTATTAACTTAATTGGACGTCTGAACTGCAGAGTGAAACAAAGTGGGGTGGACTAAAGGGTGGTCAGGTAATGGCTCAACCTAAGCCAGTCCTCACAAGAATAGAACAGATAAAGGAGACAGAAAATGGGGGTGAAGCAGCTAAAAAGGTTGTGAAAAAGAAAGAGAAAAAGCCTCAAGTTCAAGGGGTTGTAGAAGCCTAGGATCCCAGTTTCAAAGGATTCTTTCACCCATAGTAGCATATTTTTCTCTTAACATAATGAAAAATTTTAATCCTAAAGTTGTAGTAACTCATGTTATTGTAATAGAAATCTGCTTCCTATTGGAATTTATTAAGTTAAACATAATTCTTATTTCCAACTCTCTGGGAAATCAATTCGATAATATCACATTCTCATTGAACACAGAGAGACCTAAAGATTTCATTTGGTGGCATGGAGAATCAAGTTACCAAGAAGTTTATTTCTTTGATAATCATAACTTATGCTTGCTATTTCTATTCTGTTTTATTCTTATGGAGTAAAGGCTACTGCCAGGAGATATCACTATCACTAAGTAACTGGGCCAACATGGTAGATGATTGAGTAAAAGGAAAAAATCCAGAGTAAGCAATGAAGAACAAAAGCTTCCTTTTTCCATTAAACCAAATACCATCCAAAATAACTACTACACTGTAAAGAAACTGATACCATTATTGTGCATGAAGAAAATATACTATAAGAATTGATGAACGAAACCAAATGATAGCATTTTATCTGTAGCTTCGACTATAACTGGGACATCAGCCTGCCGCCGGCAATGTGAATTTGTAAAAATAGCTGCACTCAGTTCTTCCTGGGGACCCCAAGCCTCTGACGGAAATCTTCCTCCATAAGAGGAAGTCCATCACGCAATTTGACAGTTGGTTCCCATCCTAGCAGCTCCTTTGCCTTGGTTATGTCTGGCTTCCTCTGGCGAGGATCATCAGGAGTGTTTTCAACCATGGATATTTGCACCTCAGGATTGATAAGCTGCACAAAGTATGGCCATGCATTTGATTAATCATTTTCCTGAATATATCTATGAAAAGTGTAATATCCAGCAGTTTGCTGGAACAGAAACTACTCCTATTAATGACCAGCAGGAAAAGTTTTCTTGTCAAATTCAGTTCTATATCAACATGCCTCCAGAAAAGAGAACTACACTACAATACGATGGAGAGAACAAAAATGAAGAAAAGACTGACCTCCTTCACAGCCTCTGCAAGTTCAAGCATTGTGAATTCACCTAAAATGTAGAACAAGAAATGTTACTATTGGAATTAAATGAGTTTCTAATAAGATACGAAAATCAAGATAAAGGGCTTGTATAATTACCTGGATTCCCAATATTGATTGGCCCAGTGTTCTCTCCTTCCATAAGTCGAATAAGGCCATCAACCTTCAATTAAAATGAAAAAAGTGAGTAGTAGCCACATTGATACGTAATAAGACACTTTGATATTAGCAAGAATTCCCAGCATACCATATCTGAGACATAACAGAAACTCCTTGTCTGTGTTCCAGGTAATTGAACAGTCAAAGGCTCATTACTGCACAATGAAACAGTTAAGTAACAAAGAGCGTAAGTATAGGGAAGGAAACAGAGAGGAAAATGAAATCATGGAAGGCATCTTTTCACTTACCGGATTGCTTGGGCTATGAAATTGCTGACAACACGACCATCATCAATATTCATGCGTGGTCCATAAGTGTTGAAAATTCTAGCAATCCGAATCTCTGTTATCATGAAAAAGAGTTAAGAATCCTCACAAGGAAAATGGGAAATGCACAGAAATTACATGAGCAGTTAACATTGTACTTATTACCTATGCCATGCTGCCTATGGTAATCAAACATCAAAGTTTCAGCCACTCGTTTTCCCTCATCATAGCAGCTCCTAACTCCTGTAGCATGATACACAAACAAATCAATAAAAGTCATATGTGCAACAATTGCAATACTATGTGGCATAATTCTACTTAGAAGTATTGGCAGCCATTATGAAAGGTAAATGAAATGGCATTCATCCTTTAACAAATGACAGCGAAGGACTTTCAGTTCTTGGATAAATCCATAGGAATATACAACATGAGAGGAGTAAAAGACACCAGCTTCTACATATCCATACCACAATAACTTAAAACCCTCCTCAACCATCAAAGTAGAATAGAAACATACCAATTGGGTTAACATTTCCCCAATAGCTCTCATTCTGGGGATGCTCAAGTGGATCTCCGTATACCTCTGAAGTTGAGGTAAGCAAAATCCTGTTGCAAATAATCATATCATGAGCAATGCAGGCATATATTTATAAACATTATATCATAGATATAAGTAACAGTCTCAAACCTTGCCCCAACACGCTTTGCAAGTCCCAACATATTCAATGTACCAATCACGTTTGTCTTTATTGTCTGTTTAATGTTACAGAAACATAGTTTTCAGGTAGGGTTTAAAACAAAATAAAATGTCTTACAACAGATATCTCATCTAGGAGATAGCATTATTCTGCAGATGAATCTTACTACCTTCACAGGATTGTATTTGTAGAAAATTGGAGAAGCTGGGCAAGCAAGATGGTATATCTGATCAACCTCAACTAGCAATGCCTCAGTTACATCTGCACAAAAAAATAAAGAAACCATTAATATTTGAACTTGAATATAATATTCAACATTGTCAGCCATAAATTACTCAACATATAGAAGAATACCATGACGAATAAGTTCAAATCTTGGATGCCCAATCCATTTCTTCAGGTTGCCCTTGGAGCCAGTAAAGAAGTTGTCAACAACAATAACCTGAACAGCAAAAAATCAGAACAAATGTTAAACTGTAAGCAAAGCACAAGTATCATTTTATGGACATGAGCATACTGATCCAAATATCTGACTGCACAATAGACTTTGAATTTCGCCCTTCTTCACATCTTAAACAATCTAGTGTAAAGAAACCTACGCTATTAACAATATGTGCTCACCTCATTCTTTTCATTCTCCATCAACTTGTCCACTAGGTGGGAGCCAATGAATCCAGCTCCTCCAGTAACCAGAATTCTCATGTTGGACTGCCCAAAAAACAAAGATCAGATTCCACAATTGCATATTATAAGTACCTAAGATCAAACAGGACTCTGTTCCGCAGGAGTTATAAGAAACCGTTCAAATAAAGAAAAAAACTTCACCATTAAACAAAAAGTTAATTCAAGGTCAAGTACAATGACATAAGTGATTAGTAAAAGATTATCAGGCAGACAGTAAAAATGCATAATGACAAACTAAATTCACATGAACTTCCATTAAAAAGAGCAATTGATGCAAGCACTGCAATTTACTCTTATCATTTCCATTTTGCAAACAGCATAATTGTCACCATTTCATTCATTTCTATATAGGATTCACTGATATCAAAGTAAAATGAGGGTATTTAGACTTGAATAAACAGAGATCATTAGCAACAACATTTATGCATAACCAAGATTCTTAAACTTTAAAAAGAAAAAAAAACACTAAAGAAACAATATTTTCCAATAAATTAAAACCAAAAACAGACATGCTAATAAGCTGAAATCTTAAAACTGAATTTATCTTACCTGAAAAAACTTGGAAAATCTCAAAGGAGATGGACTCGGTGGCTTCTTAGAAGCTGAGTTGTGATCACCATTTGCAGACATTTTTTCAGATCTTTACTTGAAATCCTACACATAAAACGAACCAAAACTCTCAAAATTCACCATCAACTCTTCCAAAAACCATCCACATACAAAGCAGAATTTAACAAAAAAAAAAAACTAACCAAACTCAAATTGCCCCAAAATTTTTCTATTTCTTCTATGCCTGTAGAAACTAAGAGATTGCGAGCCTAATATATACAATTCAATTTGATCCAAACAAAATTAATTAAATACTTAAAAATTGAAATCAAAATATAAATTGAATGACCAAACTGTACCAACCAGAGTGAGAGAAAGCAAAAAGAAATCTTCAAAACCAAGAAAAGTAAATAACAATCAAAAGCTTCACATTAACAGCACTATAGCCCACACCAAACTCAAAAAAACAAAAATAAAGCTTTTCAGATCTCAATCTAAATCCCATGGCCTAAAAGACCACAGAATTAAAACAAAAAAAATTTACCTGGAGAGAAACAAGGTGAAGATAAAATCTGGGTTTTGCTTAATTTAATGGAATTTTGAAGATAAATGAGAACTTTTAAGGATTTGAAATACGTATGGGACTGAGACTTGGAGCCAGTTTTTATACTGTGAGGTTAAGGTTGTAGAGATGAAGTAAAAAAGAAAAAATCTCAGGAATTCATTGAGAAAAATTGGATGTGATGACCTGGCATGGCAATGAATTTTGGTAATTTTCATCTGCAGTCTGCTTTCCAATTATGGAATGCCACGTAGCCTCCTTTCCAATGGTTGTTACTCATGAATCGGCCTTGACTTCACGTGTTTGGACGGGTTATTCTACGGGAGAATTTTGTTTGCTGCGGTTGGATGTACTGTAACCTTGGTATACCTTTTTAATTAAATTACTTTTTTAAAAAATATAATTAATAAATATTATCATTTATATATGTCTAAATAATGAAATAGATACAAAATATATAAAATTCAATATTAAAACAAAAAAATAGAACTTAAATGATTGAATAAAATTTATTTGTATAAATATATATTTTAAATTATATAATGAAAAGATAATTCTCTTGTCTTTTTCATTTCATATATTCCATTTTCTTAATTCAAAATTCAAAATTTATATTTTTAAATTGAAATTTTCAGTTTTCACTACTAAAATATCTCCTTGAAGATAAATTCTTTTATAGTTTATATTTTAGCATGTTAATTATTAGTTTCAATTACTTTTTATATTTTACATTTTTTTGTCTATTTTAAAAATGATTTTAAATTTTTTATGTTTTTAATAATTAGATTAAAAATCCCAAAAAATTTAAATATGAAAATAAATAATTTAATTTTTTTCAATATTAAAATAAAAAATTATTGCATGCATTTTATCCAAAAAAAAAATTGAACTTCTAAGAAGAGCCACGTCAATGGTGACATTTGTCTAAGCGCAATGTTCCAAACACCTGTTAGATCCTGACTGTTGATTTTATATATTATTGGTGGTCTACGGACCATCAGATAACTACTGTGAATAGAGAAATTTCCAAAATTATACGGTTCTCGGGTTATAGGCCACGTCGGATACAGCTAATTGTTTAGTTTAAGGAGAGATTGATAGGTACAAGTCAGAGTATGATAGTCTACTCTATAGCCTTATCCTGCCGCGTCAGATCCAAACCATCAACTTTGACCTTGTGATCCGAATATGCCAATTGTCAAATCTCCTCTGAATTGAAAGTTGTAGCTATCGGTTACCTATGACAAACTTTGGTAGCAATTGATGGGAATTGAATGTCTAACGTGTTTCCTCATATGCATTGATTTTGTACGTGAATATTTTATTTAATAATAAATATTTATTTTTTTCAATAACTAGAATTCGAATATTATCATTTTAATAATTTACAAATTTACTTAAACCCCTTTTTTATATTTGTTATCAATAGCTTATTTATAATCACATTTCTCAAAAATTTTTTCAATTATTCTTGAAATATTTTCACAAAATTTCATTTAGGTATACCCTAATTGATGAAATGCATTCTTATACCCTAATTGATCATTGTTTTACAAGGTTTAATAACCATTGCTCCTCTAACTTATTGAATTTCTATTTAGGTATGATATGTCTTCTTAATTATAAATGATTAGTAGATAAAGTATCCACCACTCTTGTTTTTTTTTTTTCTAAACCTTTTTGTGTAATTAATTGACATATATATATATGACTCTAATAACTATTTTTCTTGTAATGTAATATCACAAATTTCATATTAATATAAAAAATGAAATGGATCTTGAATTTATAAATAAGGGTTCCTTTCACCTAATAGGTATGTTTTTTGAACTGAAAATATAGACTTATGATAAGTGATATAAGAGTTTACTAAAATTATTACCGATGTGAGATCCTTCATGAAAAATACTAATATTGATGTAGACTAAGATCAATATGGACACGTAAGATCAATACTAATAAGTATGTTTTTTGAATTGAAAATATAGACTTATGATAAGTGATATAAGAGTTTATTAAAATTATTACCGATGTGGGATCCTTCATGAAAAATACTAACATTGATGTAGACTAAGATCAATATGGACACGTAAAAGAGTCAGTGTTAGTAAGATGTTACACAATTAAGTAAGGGAGAATGTTATGGATTTCATATCAATAAGAGATAAGATGAGTCATTGACATGTAAATAAAAACATTCATCCACTTAATATGTATCCTTTTTAGATTGAAATTATGCACCTATAATAATAAGACATTGTCATTTGATCTTATAATTATTATATCAACTATTTTTTCTCAACTCTTTCTATTTGAATCTCTATTAACTTTGATGGCATAATTTTAATATATTATAGCAAATTCAACTCAATCCATATTTTAAATTGTTCAATGTTTAAGTGAAGACATTTTGGCACATTAAAATCAAAAGGTGGCTGTAGTTTAGTGGTAAGAATTCCACGTTGTGGCCGTGGAGACCTGGGCTCGAATCCCAGCAGCCACAGGAAACCCCTTTTTGGCCAGATGTTTCAACTTTTCTTTTTATTTTTATTTCACTTTCCCGTCTAGGCCTCCTTTAGTTGAAAGGTGCCCAGCACGCAGTCGTTTTGCTTCCGAAGACCGCTATTACATACAAACTTCAAGTCAATAGAGTGAGAGACAGAAGAGGGATTTTCAGTTCCAGTCGTTTTTCGCCGGAGATCTTCTTCTTGGCTCGTTACATTGTCGCTTTGGCCTCTCCTCGATCCAGAAAGGTACGCCGTTTCTTATTCAACCCCTCTCCCGTTTCGCCTTTGTTTTTTCTCTGTTTAATTACCGTAGTAACATACCACGATCTTGAAGCAGATCGTCGATTTCTTTCTGATTCACAGTCTACAAATGGATTAATATTTTTTTCCTTTTTTTTGTTTCTTTTTTCGATTGTTTTGAAAGCGGCCGCGTTGTTTAGTGTCTGGTTCTCGAATAGGGAGTTCTAGCGATTTCAGTATATAAGTCGAAAATCGAATGATGTTAGTAAAATGCGATCGCATAGCGGAGTGGATATCGCGTTAGACTCCGGATCTAAAGGTCGTGGGTTCGAATCCCACTGCGATCGACAACCGTTCAACCGATTTTGCATTTTGAGCCTAGTGAAGTTTTCAGTAATTTAGGATTTTTTACAGCATTTTTTTTTAATTTAAATTTGAATTGTAAGGAAGAACATAGATGAGGTAGGTGTGTTGAAGCTCAATTGATGACTTAGAACATTTCTTTCTGTGTGCATATGCTGATAGCATCTTCAGGTTATAATGTGTATGCATTGTTACCGTCTGGATTTGAATTTGATATGAAACTCTGGCTGAAAATCTTAGTGACTGCCTGACTGGTATATTATTGGTTAAAGAACTATTTTAAACGGGCTCTTTACATTATCTTGACTTAAACATACTGATGTCGGATGCTCTTTGAAAACTTTAACCCCTTATATTTGTATGGTGATTATTTGATTATTTTATCGAAATTGATATGCGAGTTGCCATAAACATGACATTCCTGTGTCGGATACATACTAGCGTTTGAGACTGGATCTTGAGTGCCTGTAATTGGGGTGAAGAGTAAAGAGAATAATTCTGATTGAAATCAGATTCTTTTTATAGGGATATGTTCAAGGTGCTCTCATTTTATTGATTGCTGCTAATAATGATGTGTAATTAATTCTCAAAGTAAGAATTAGTTATTATTAATAGAATTGGATGAAACAAAGTAGATTTAGTCTGGAAAGAATGACTGGCTTTTCAGCCATAATGCATCCATTGTTCACTGCAATTCCTCTGTTGTTGTTTGGAATAATGGCCCACATCTAGTTTGCTTTATGTTGGTTTTAAAACTGTCGATATTGATTTGTACCCATAGTAGCTTTTTAATATTAGAGTCAATAAGATTTATGAACTTTAGTCTGGCATGTGTTTAGTTCAGCTGTTTGCTTGCCTAAAGGATAGAACTTATCACCAGCTATTTTATATGTATATTTTCCTATTGAAGTTGAGGTAGAATGCTTACTAAGTTAATGTAACCAAGTGTCTGGAAAATACTATGAGTTTTTGAAACTTGCTTCTCATAATGGGTTTTATTGCTAATATTTTTTAAAAACACAGCATAATTATTTTGTGAATAGCTACTGATATGTGAGGATTTTATGTGCTCGTGCAGATGATTGATGATCAGCAGCTGGGATTTCTCGCAAATTTTCTAGGCATTTTTATATTTGCTCTGGTAATTGCTTACCACTATGTGATGGCTGATCCAAAATATGAAGGAAACTGAATGCAAAGATAAAGTATGCACCTTTAGATAAGAACCTAGATTATACTTGTACCATGTTAGTATTGTTTGGAGAACTGTACTGTAAAACTGGTCCCTGTCAATCTTAGTTTTCTACTAAAGATTGGGCTATAAAAGTTTCTTTAGACTTTAAGCATATTAACATGGTTGTTCAATGCATTTAGTGATGCTTTGTCTAGATGACTGTTATCATTGAATACACACATGCAAACACATGAGATTTTCCTTGCATGTCTTCCAATTGTTATCTTTAACAATATTATGAACGAGTTAAGCATTGAAGGTTATTAGAGTTGCTCAAAACTAGGATTTCTGCTCAAATTTCCATTTCTAACCAAGCACTTGAGCCAAGGCCAAGTGGTAGCTAGCATCATGCCGGCCATATTTAAATGTTTTCATTCATTCCCAGGAAAAAGAAAGGCTCCCACCTTCTTAGAATACGTGTGTTTATGATGTTGAAATACTGATGTCTAGTGCATGATTACCATGCACACACATGCTTGCACATGCCATGTTCCTTGCAAGTCTTGCTATTGTGAATGTCTTCAACAATTCTATGAACAAATTAAGGAAAAGAAGAGTGTTAGAATCCGAAACTAGGACTTCTACTTAAATCCCCATTAATTATTTCCAAATTCCTCCAACCATCCACTTGAGCCAAGCCTAACCGGTACCATCATTTTCTGCTTGTGTTACACTCTTTTCATTCATTCCTTCCAAATAAAAGGCTCCCACTCTCACCTTGTCAAAAATTGCTCTGCTTGTGATGTGAAATGCTTGATTACTAGTGCAGGACTGCCATGATTTGCTTCTTGTCCATTTGTGTTTTGGATTGTAACGAGGGTTTCTAAACTTGACACCCACTTTGCGAAACCTCTGGCTGCCCGCATATCTTATCAGTCTACATGCTTTGCATTAGCAGAAGTCATTCCTTTTGCTGTGGTTTAAGGGCCAATCTGTCATTCTTGCAATGATTATGCAACTAGTCCTTGTGCTTATTCCCTAATTATGCAGAGCATGGATTTTCTTTGGATGAGCATAAAACCTCAATGTCGTGTGACCACCAAATTCAGCACAAACAGGAGTAATGTGGAGAAGTAAATGGAGTCATAAATTTATACTTATAGCTTCCCAATCCACTATGATATATTATCAATTGGTATTTTTAATATGAAAATACTAATACATTAATAAATTGATTATTAAATAAATCCTACTTAAACCTTAGCTAGCAATAAATTAAATAAAGAATACAACAAGCCCTCATGTACAAATCAGTCCATTGGGGCGACTTTACTAAAACGCAATCAGCGAATCACCTGTCGTCATCATGACATATAAATCCCCAAAATATGAAGAAAAAAAACATATCACAGCGTACGGTACACGATAAAAGCCCTACACCTTATGCACGCAAAAGTATTCTGTCTTTTCTCTCTCTCTCTTCTAAAATCTACAGATGGAAACGAGAGCCGTTGATTATGTAACAGACGACCCGAAAACCCGATAGCAGAGACGAAAACCCGAGAAACAAAAACCCGGCGAAACCCAACGCCACGGAGATATCGGATTGTACGCAAAACGAGTTCGATGCGTTACATGTGTCCGTCCCTTTTAGCGTCTTCGCCAACGCCGTTCCCGCCGAATCGGCCGACAGTAATAAATATGCGAACACCTAAATTGAAAATTGAACAAAGAAAATTATAATTAAAAGAAAGAAAAAGGAAAGCTTTCAAATTTTGGGTTAAATTATTTTCTTTACGAAAAAAAGAAAAAGGAAAAGCAAAAGAAAAAGAAAGAAAAACCTGGTCGTGGCCAAAGTCGAACCAAACTTGGAGGATTTCGGGGAAGAGAGTGGTTCCCGTGGAGATCTCCCAAACGGAAACGCCCATTTCGAAAAGCGAATACAACGCCACGATTGCGTTTGCCGCGAAAACGAATCTGCGGTGAGATTTCGCGGTTTGCTTTTAATTTAAGCTTTTTTTATTTTGAATTTTATGAAATTAAAATTGGAAAGGAAAAGAAAATGGAAATTGAAGACTTTTTTGTTCTTTATTTGAAGTAAAGAATCGCGCCCTTTCGAAAATGTTAAAAATTAAATTTTTTGCAACGAAACAAAGGCTTAAGGCTGACCTGTAAGCGTCAAAATCGAACCAATGTGGAGAATCTGAGCCGCGAGAGTTAGTGACCATAAAAACGGAGGAAGCTAGTGAGAAAGCGAAAGCGGCGAGCCGGAATACGAGAATCAGTGAGTTGAATCGTCTGAGTTTACGGAGCGTTACAGTGGACTGAAAGTGAGGGGTAAGGATTCGGCGGTGAGGGGAAGGGGTCTCGCCGTTGTGGACAGCTTGTGGGGACAGCATGATGAACAGCTGCGATGATGATAACGATGATGATGGTGGTGGTGTCGGTGAAGGTGGAGATGGCTGTAAATTTCGTGATGGAGGGAAGGAAAGGAAGTGAAAGAGAGACTCATGAGAGAAACGGGAAGAAGTTTGGAAGGAGAAGAAGACGAAGAGAAGGGTAGGAGTCACGGGTGAGGGCGATGGGAGTCATGGGATAAGGGAGGAAGTGAGAGGGAAACTGTTGTAAAAGAGATACGAAAAGAAGAGAAAAGAAAGAGAGGGAAAGTGGGAATAAGATGTGAAAGGAAGAGGGTTCTTTACTATTTATTTATAGTAATATTAAACATTTTATTTAAAAATGCAAATTATAACAATTTTCTGTGTTATTCTGATTCTGTAATTATTTTTAACATGTGATAATCGTATTTAAGAAAATATAAAATAAATAAATTAATCGATTAAATCAATCCCTCGATAATACAATAATATTTGTTAATAACCTACAATAATTTATAAGTAGAAAAAAAGTAAAGCAAGGAAATAGCTTAATAAAAAAGAAAATAGTTACTGCATGAGTGAAATTTATCTTTTATTCATATTTAAATTATATTTTTTAAAATTAAAAAATAAATAAATCATTTCAATCTTCTTATTAAGATTTATATGTCAACAAAAAATTATCGAATTCGAAATTTTTACTTACTCAAATTAATAAATTAATCAATTAAATCAAAAATTTTCTCATATAATTTTAAAGAGAGATTTTGTCTCATCTTTTTTTTAATTTTTTAATAAGAGAATGAGAGATTTGGACACGAAAAATAGACACAGCAGCCCGACAGCCACAAACAATAGTAATTGAATGGGAAAATAACATTTGAAGACTTTTCCTTTTTCTGTTCTTTCGAAACAGGCCTTCCTTGCTTTTTTTTAAGTTTCACTCTCCTTTTTAACAATTTACGCTAACTTTTTTTATCCATTGTTGTCTTCACGCGTTAGGACGAACGTGAAGGGAAAACGCTCTGTTCATTGGGGCGTTTGTGAGCACGCTCGCTCTGGAGGTGATATGGGTCTCCGAAATAAGTCGTTCATTGGGGCATTTCTTGTCTCCTTGTCTTGTTGTTCTTCTCATCTCCCTGTTGGTCAATAGTGAATATACAGTTCATATTAAATGAAATAAGAAAACAAATTATTTTTAATAATTAAATGAAAAACCCAAAAGAAAAAAAGAAATGCGTTTTTTTTCTTCATCCTAAAAAATAAAAACATTTAGCTAAAATTTCATAAATTTTTACCGTAAAAGTTTATGAATAAAAGTTGATGTATGTAGATTTATGTCCATATCACTGTCGACTAGCATGACACATCAATATGGTGTGACATAGGAAAGATGAGAAATCCCATTGTCTTGGCGTCGAACATAAAGACAGAATTCACATACAGTTGTGAACAAAGACTTTTTCTAATTTGTTCTTTTCGGCTGAAAGAAAGAAGATTTAGTAAATGATTGGAGGAGTTGGCCTTTTTATTTGCAGTTTGCATCTAACTGCCCTTTCTCTTTTGCTGCTGTACTTTTTGACCATTTTTGTTTATGTAACATACAATAAGAAGAAGAAAAGAAAACAATGAAAGAAAGAATGGGAAAAAATATGTTCACATGCAAATCACAAGCCTATATGAAATTGTGCTTTGATATGTTTGAGCTCAACTATTAATAATATTTGAGCTTTTCAACCAAAATTCTGTCTACATTCTTCAGCTGGCACTAGTTAGCTTGAAGATATGAGAAAAAAAAGAGAAGAGTTACTGCTTATTCAAAGAAATAGAGGTATTCAACATGGTTCCATATACTTTGATGGTCACCAGTCAGCAAGAAGAATTACCTTGTATTTTTATAGGGATAGATGTTATTAACTTTGATCTGCTGCTTGCACTCGAGTATTTGATTTATTGGTTAATGCATTATCCTTTGTCTAAAGAACAGGGTTCGAATCCTCCCTCCCCCAATTATATAAAAAAAAAAAAACTTTGATCTGCTGCTTGATGATCTTGTAGCGATGCTACCACACACTGCTTGACTTTCTGCTCAAACTCCTCCCTTTTATCCCTCCATTCCATCTGTAGTCAACCAAATCAATAAATGTCAAAACTTTAGCAAATAAACAACGCTCAAACAAGCAACTTTTAAGATGTTAGAGTTGCGTTTGGTATAAGAGATGTAAAGTCACATTCCCTGCAATGTGCTCAATTAAATTACATTGCAGTATTTGTTTTGTAATAAATCACTGCAATGTAAGATTGCAATGCAATCATATTATAACCAGTGGATGTAATGTGATTGCAATCCAAAATCAATACAATCACATTACATTACACTCTGTAATGTTTTTAAAGACATTTTTACCTTTTAACTTCATTACTTTATTAAAAATGTTTTATAATATTATAATTAAAATAAAATATATTAAAATAAAATATATAATATAAGAAATAAAAATTTTAAAAAATAAAATATAAAAAATTAAAATTTATATAATATAAGTAAAAGAAATTAAAATAAAATATATAATATAAAAATTATATTAAATAAATGAAAATAAAATATACAAAATTATAATAAAAAATTAAAATAAAATATATGATATTAAAAATATATTTAAGAGATAATATTATATAAAAATTAACAACATAGAATACAAGTATATTAAATTTACATTTTAATAAATAAGGATAATTATGTAAATTAACATTACATTTCCAACAAAGTACTTGTAAACTAAACGCTGCAATGTTATTTTCTCTGTATTTTAATCATGATTTTGTTTGTATACTAAACGCTGTAATGTTATTTTTTCTGCAACCACATTATTTGCAATTACATTACCTGCAATCACATTACATTGTAAAGTATCGAACGCTACCTAAATTTAATAAATTTTCAAATTATGATTCTCAAACAATGCATTGCATGCAAACCAGAAAGACAAGTTACATTCCAATGATAGTAGTAGCTTTGTACTAGAATTTGCTTTAACTTTGTTAGCATAGGGCCAAACACTTTTGTGGGATTCATATCTGTTATCTAAAATTATTAAAAATTATGGACCAGAAGACACCTTGACATACTTAAGACTTACCGCGGCACCGTCGTTGGTGGGGCTTCATCATCAAGGCTAGAGAGCATTGATATGATGCCCAAAAATATACTTTCAACCTGCAAATCAAAACCAGCAGCCTGCAGTAGAAATATTTGTATTCAGCAAAAAAAGGTTGTGTAACAAACAGTAGAAGGCAAAGCTGAAGATATTGACACTACTTGAGTAAATCAGAAAAAGTGGCTTCAAAACAGGAGATGGAACTTTAGCTGAAATGGTTTTAGCAATTATTCCATAATTGCAAGGTAAAACTTAATGTTTGACATGTATAATAAAAAGGCGTTTGTGTTTCTTGTTCAAAACAAATTACAAGGTAAAACTCTTCTTTCTAAAGTTGTTCTCTTATGTTCAAACAGTGAGATGTTAGAGTACATCTGGTGTATTTCTTCTGCCATTCCTCATTCTAATTAACGCTTATTTGTGCAGCCAACGTTCTTTATCATTCCATCTCATCACTGCTTCCTCTTTCACCTCTGTTATGTATTTAACCAGAATCTTATACCCACTCACTGCCCTGAATTAATACAACAAGCCGTTTAACTGCCCTTCTTGTGTTGATAAGTTTCAAGCAGCTAACTTCCAGAGTAATAGGCTCTGTTAATTTTTATGAGCTACGTCCCTAAATTAGTACTTATATTTGAACTACAAAGGGAGCAAGGAACGGGGATAGAAGAAAAGAAATCTTGAGCTGAAGTAGCAAGGTAGCAACTTCTAGGGTACTGGCCATGGGCAGGTATATGGGGAGATTATCTGATAGTATAGTGAACTATTGGCTTAGGGCTGAAATAATTCCATTCAAATGATCTGTGGTTCAAAGTTGAGGGATTATATACTCTATTGACAATTGCTTTTGGAACTTTGAATTTGTGAAGTAAAATGCACTTCATTTGCAAACATATATAGTCTCATCACCTGAGGCCTAAGTTCAGTTTTCCATTAATATTTTCCTTCAAGCTAGAGATGAATGCAAAGAGTTACCATGTCGCTATCTCCTCAACATTCATCCTCTATTCCTGGACCATGCATGATCCAGGAGTGCAAGTGACAAAATCCTTGTTCCACCACTTGCAGCATCGCAAGGGTTAGACATCATACAATGAACAGAGGAGTGAAAGAGACAAAAGTAACAAGACAAAAATCCATATGCACATTTGTAACTATCAAGACAGCTAAACATAATTACTTCACAGGACTTGATTTACAAATAAATTATTAACAAAGTATGCGGATAAATATAGGCAAACAAAAGGACAGCAAGAAATTAAATAAAATCTAAATCATATACCGTGTGGAGTGAAGTCCAGTGTTCTGTTGAAAGCGCATAGGCATTTGGATTCTCAGCAAAGGGGATCAAGAATTGATATGCAAACTTTTCTATTAGGAAAACTGTAGTTGACACATCAGCTTTCATTATGCCCACTTAAGAAAGAGAAAATTTGAATTTAAAAAAAAAAAAACAAGAAACATAAATTTATGGTTTCAAAGTCAGAATATAACTTCTCGCCATTAGGATGCCACATCTTTGAGATAAACCTTACAGTTGGAGGGTTTGCTGGGTAATCTGATGGAAAGCTAAAGATGGCATCGAAGCGCCCCCGTCACAATAATCCACAAAATCATGAAACAAGAAATAGGATCAATGGCAATCTCAACAAAACAACAACCCAAGCTTAGACTAGCGCTCATTATCTTCAATCCTATTGAACAAATTTTTATGAGAGTTAAGGTTTAAGGTCAGAAACACCTCTCCTCCATCATATTGAACAAATTTATAATGTCAGAACCAAATCGATAATCTTTAATCCTACTAAAATTTATCATCCCTAAGTAAAAAATTCTACACAATAATCAAAAACATCACTGTAATTGGACTACAAAGATAGAACTGATTAATCATCAAAAAAGAATGTTAAAAAAAGAAAGAAAAAGAATTAAAATTACATTCTAGAGAGTATTTGAGGCCCCGTAATTGTAACAATACATTCTTTTTTTAATTTGCCTTGTGGTGACACGTTAGATATTCTTTATTTTTCTTTTAAAATTTTATTCACATTTTTTTAATTCCTATTTGGTTTTAAACTTAATGTTTTAAAATTATATTATTTATATTAATATTATATATATAAGTGTTTTAGAAGAAAAATATTTTTTAAAGTCTAGCAATAATAAAAATCATGAATTCATATTACAAGGGCTGCTTTTGAGGTATTTTTTAAAATTGCTTTGGAGGTATTTTATTTTATCTATGATTTTCTTATGATAGATCCTTTGCTTTTATATTAAATAACAATGGATGTTATTGAATAAAAAATACAAAGTCCCTTTGTAACATAGAAACTTTAGGGACAATTAAGTATTTTGGAAGCGGCAGCAGGTAACCCTATATATACTTTATTTGTTGAGCTCTTTCGAAGAAAGTTCAAGGTGAAACCCCATAGACATCTTTTAACAGACAATAACATCGAAAGAATCCAGAGACAGATCCAAAGGAAGAATCCAAGAAACACGAGAATAAGTTGGTATTTTCTTTTGAATGTTGGCTTTGTCTGTTGATATTATCAGACCAATTTTACTCCTTATCAGTGATTTTCTTTTGATTGTTACTATTTGATAGGATCACATAAATCTTGTTTCTTTTAACAGGAATATGGATTCTAAAGATTAAATCAGTTGTTTTCCCAATGAGATCCTTTACCGATGACTCCTTAGGCTATATTTTCTTTCTTGTGACTTTTACTATTTGATTGGATCAGACTACTTTCTTTGAAATCCTTTAAGATAATTTTTACTATTTGATAGGATCAGATTACTATTTTTACCATGTGACATAAATTTTCTTTTTTTTTTCTTTTCAACAGGAATATGGATTCTAAAGATTTAATCAGTTGTTTTCCCGATGAGATCCTTTACCACATCACTACCTTCCTCTTGAATCTGCTGTCCAAACCACTCTTCTTTCTACTCGATGGAAAGATCTTTGGAAAAAGGCTTTTGTACATGGAAGCATAGAAGATGCTGTTGCTTCTGTATTTAGCCTTCTTAATGATTTTGCCGAACTTCGTCCACCAAGAAGAAAGAGGGGATTCCAGTTTAACATCGGACAAGGTAGAGCTCTCTTTGCTGCCATTGCGCCTGATGATGCACTCCACCTTGATTTCTCTGCTGGGGAACAAGGATCATTGAGATCATTTGATTGGTTGTTACCGTTGAATCTGCCGGCACGTGACAAATGGCCATTTCCCTACAAACATGATAAGCTATTGGAGCTAAATCTCCCATTGCAGCAGTTCAAAATAAAAGCTCTGTATCTAACATCAGTATGCCTCCTTTTCAGTAAGGTGCTTATTTCTCTGGTGTCGTATTTACCATTTCTTGAGAGTTTGACTATTGCAAAGTGTAATGGAGTACAATCTTTAGATATAGAAAATGCTGCTAGGCTTCAAAAATTAACTGTCTTGGATTGCCCACATTAGAATATTTCTGTTTTGGAGGTTCCAGCTGCTTAAAGTCTTTCCAATATCGAGGCAGATTAGTGTCTTTTCGGTTTAAACCGTCCTGCAAATTTAATTCTTACAACTCGTCAAATGAACATTTTTGTCACTGTGGATTCCACTTGGAAGATGCCATGTTTGATTTCACACAAGGCCCTCTAACACGATGGACATGGGACTTTGAAATGCCTTCCAGTGCTGATCCTCCTTATTGATTCTACAAGATCTGCAATTGTGGTAGCGCCACCTCGTTTCAATGCGTCAAATTAATTCTGAATAGCATAGTTGCTGTTGAATCTCTAACAATGTGCAGATGGCTTTTCGAGGCATGTTTCAGTAATTTATCTAAACTGTACTCCTATCCTCTCATAACCGATTAGTCTTTGATCAGTTTTATTGTGCTAAACTTATTTTCTTCTGTTCTCCTTTGTTATTATTTAGAAATCATTTTGCAAGTTACCCTCTTCAAGTACAGACCTTGGGTTTCGTTTGCCCCAGCTCAAAGAGCTTTGGTGGATTGATAGTTCAATGGAGAGAGACAATATCAATGCCCTACTTTGCTTTCTGAATCTCTGTTCTGAATTGGAAAGACTCTATGTGACCGTAAGTCTATACAAGTGCTTGTGTGAAAAATTGGTACTAGCAGAATATTAGAATGGATTTCACTTTTTGTTTGATGAGAAATTAAATCACTTTAATGATAGAACTCGCAACAATGCAACTATTAATGCATAAATTTGATACTCTTCAAATATTTTAACTTGCAGATTGATCCTAAATGCTATAACTTGCCTACCACTGAAAGATTCTCAGCTATGATCAATGTTCCTGATTATAAACTAAATAATCTCAAGTTTGTCAAAGTAGCAGCATGTGCAGACGTCGTAAGGCAGTTGAAACCTTATATCTAAGGAGTCGTTTGAGGTATGTGGTAAAGGTACCTAACCTGGAGAAGAAACTGAAATATCCTTACAGCTTTAAGCTGGTTGAAAGACTTCCTGAAATTTACTCTGATCATGTTCATATGAACCTTTAAATTAAGCTCAATAAATTTACCCTTATGCTTAATTTCATTATCAAGAAGAAGAAAGCAAAATACATTTCTGTATCTTTGAACTCAAAAGGACATGATTTCTATTTCTGTTGGATTGTTGAGTTTGTCCAGGAAAACGTTTTGAATTTTGGACATAGTTATCCTCGTTTCATATTTCTAGAAAAATTGCAGAACAAAATCAGCAGGAGCAGATTGAAAAACAGGCAGAGTAATTGTCATGGAAATGTGCCAAAAGAAATGCAAGTTAAGATTAAAGTTTCAACCTTCTGTAACTGTTATGTATACTGATACTGTTTTATATTCACTGATAGCTTAGTGAAATGGTATGGTTCATAGAGTGGAGTAAACAGAGCTATATATGTATTAACAGATGAATCACATGGTAATGTGCTAATACTTGAAGTTCCCCTCCACTTACCAAAACATGGATTATCCGAAGAAAGCTGGTTTTTCAATGAAGCTTGATCCTTATGAAGGCAGTTAAGCCATAGTTTAATGGGGTTTGTTTGAAACCTTTTGTCTCTCTGACCAAACTCAATTTACTTGCACTATAATTAATCCACGAAAATAATAACGGGCTGCAGCAGTTGCGTGTCAATTGGTCCAATCTTCTTCAAGAAATATAATGAATAAAACTTAAGGGTACCTAACTTGTCTTTTTTCTACTCATGGCTCATTCTTCTTGCATTATGTAGAAGGGTTCTCAAGGTATATTCCATTAATTTCTTCAAATTATAACATTCGGTCTTCAAATTATTTTGCCAGTGGCTTATCTGATGAACTTCTTTGCCAAGCATCATTATTCATCACCTTCCTCTCTTCGAAATCTCCGATAAGCTATACTAACAAGAATTTTTTTAACTAAATTATAATATATTTGATCAGGGAATATAACAACTTTCTTATCGTTTTTAATATATATGATCAATTTCACGTGGAAATTGCTAAACAAAATTCTTGTTTACTCTGATTCTACTGGCAACCCTATCATCGGCTCTCTTCGAATTTATTTTGTGCTAAACCATTTAGTTAAACAATCAATAATGTGTTATATATCTTTTCTATAGGAATCATCCTTTCCTTATGAGTATGCTTGGTTCATAGAATGGAATAGAGTGAGAATGGTATAATCATTACGTAAGAATAGAATAAAAAGAGAAATAGTTGTTATGTAGTTTGGTTAGTGGGAATGGGATGGGATAAAAATTGTTATTATGAATTATGACATTGACAAAAATAATTTCAAGAATAACTAAAAAATAAGTAATCAATGATAAAAATACCCTTCATTATAATATTTAATTTTTAAATTAAAAATAATTATTATTCTTATAGTTTATTAAAAATATTAGCGAATTGTTATTTGAATTTTAATATGATTATTTATTTTAATTTATAAATTATTAATAATCTATATTTCATTTAAAATATTAACAATTTATAACTAAAATATTTGCATTATTATTTATTTTATTTTTTATCTTTAAAATATTAATATATTACAAATTTATAAGTAAAATTTTAATTTAATTTTTACACTTAAAATAACAACTTTTTATAATTTAAAATTAAAACTTAAACCTTTTTATAACTTGTGTAAAGTCTTTGGTCAAAGTATGATGAATTTGAGGAAAGTTAGTTTCCTAAATTCATAAAGTTAGTCATCAATTATGAGAACTAATATGGAATGTCATAAGTAGACACCGAGCCATGCTTTATGACATAATTGGGATATTTGATGAAAATACCATATTGCACTGAGAGGCTTATCACTTAAGGGCTTTCAAATTCTTTAATCGACTCTCTCACATTTGAGTGGTTATAATGTATTGTTAAATATTGCTTATGATCTATAAATATAAACTAATTATCAAATTAATATTTGATTATAATTTATATTTATTACTATCATGTTAGAAGCCTAATGGATCACACACATTAAGTGACATGATTGATATTAAATAAGGATAATCAATTAAGTTGGACTTAATCGAAATGGAACAACATAAAGTTGAAAAATTAATTAAGTTCACAAGAACTTAATTGAATAAAAATACAAATGTTGCAATTAGTACTTAATAACTCTTTATTATTATAATTAAAAAGAGCACTATTACAATTTACTAATCATTCTTAGACTTGAGAGGTCAATATATTTTATTTAATATTTATATGACTTTAATGTTACCTATATGTTATCTTGAATTTAAAGATTATATCCTAATATGTTGGTTATGTACAAGTCAAATAAATTATATTCGATATTCAATAAAAGATTCACCAATCTCTATTGAAAAAGATTTAAAATGATTTTCATAAGATTGTCGAACTTCAAATATTTCTACTGGTGTGCTTTCTAAATATGTTTTAAAATTATATTATTTCTATTAATATTATATATATAAGTGTTTTAAAAGAAAAATATTTTTTAAAGTCTAGCAATAATAAAAATTATAAATTCATATTACAAGGGTTGGATGTGATGGTGGAAATTATTTATCCATAAAGTGCATGAGCAATATGGTAGGGTGAAATGATTGATTAGTAAAGATTGCAATGAAAGGAAACTCATTCATAATTCTTTTCTACGTAAAAGTCAATTACAATGTGTTACTGCTAATTAAATAAAATTTCAACTAAAATATTAGTCATGAGATTGCGTGGATTTGGATTCCCATTTTTTTTTTTAGAATTTATATATTTCTTGTTAGATATGGATTGGGCCAAGTAAAATCAAGTCCATTTAAGTCATCTAAATTCAAGTCCATCACTATATCCATATAAGTAAGAAGACCTTAAAAAAATAAGAACTTGAATTGCTTTTGAGGTATTTTATATTATCTATGATTTTCTTATAGTAGATCCTTTGTTTTTATGTTAAATAACAATGGATGTTATTGAAAAAAAAAATACAAATTTCCTTTGTAACATAGAAACTTTAGGGACAATTAAGTCTTTCGGAAGCGACAACATGTAACCCTATATATACTTTATTTGTTGAGTTCTTTCGAAGAAAGTTTAAGGTGAAACCCCATAGACATCTTTTAACAGACAATAACATTGAAAGAATCCAGAGACAGATCCAAAGGAAGAATCCAAGAAACACGAGAATAAGTTGGTATTTTCTTTTGAATGTTGGCTTTGTTTGTTGATATTATTAGACCAATTTTACTCATTATCGGTTATTTTCTTTATACTGTTACTATTTGATAGGATCACATAAATCTTGTTTCTTTTAACAGGAATATGGATTCTAAAGATTTAATAAGTTGTTTTCCCGATGAGATCCTTTACTAATGACTCCTTAGGCTATATTTTCTAAAGATTTAATCAATTGGCTTGTGACACCTCGTATGAAGGAAGGAAACGTAAGGGCTGGCTAAATGCAAAAATAAAAGAAGGAGAAGAATAAAGTGGGGGTAGGCCATGTGGAACAAAAGGGAAGAAGGAAAAGAAAAAAATTGGTAAGGGGCATGCCAAAGTGAAGGAAAAAGAAAGAAAAGAAAAAAAAAAGGAGAGAAGAAAGAGGAAAGAAGAAAAAGAAGAAGAAAGAGAGAAAAAGAGAAAAGAAGGAGAATGAGGGAAAGAGAAAAAGAGAAAAGGAAAGAAAAAGAGAGAAAGACAATCGGTTGGAAGAGAGGAAAAAGACAAAAAAAAAGGTCGACTGGAGGAGAAGAAAAAAGGAAAAAGAAGGTCGGCTGGAGGAGAAGGAAAAATGGGGAAGGAAGGTCAGTTGAAGGAGAAGAAAAAGAGAGCAGAAGAGAAAAAAAAAGGAAAAGGGGGGGGGGGGGGGAGAAAGAAAGAAAGAAAAAAGAGAGAAGAAGAAGAAAAAGAGAAAAAAAAAGGTGCTGCCAACCAAGGAAGATAGAGAAGAAAAATAAAAGGAGAAATAAAAGAAAAAAAAGAAAAGAAAAAATGATATAAAAAAAATGAGCATAGCCCAATAAGAAGAATAGGGAAGAGCCCATGAGAAGGGCCCCATGGCAACAAGGTAAAAAAAGTCCAAAAGAGAAAAGGAAGGTCGAGACTTGGGTCACCTAGCCCAAATTGGAAGTCCAAAGTAAAAATAGTGCACTATAGTGGCGTGCCGGAAGGGGTAATGAGTGACTGGCAAGTAGAAATAACGATGTAATATCCCGTTATTGTGAGGTGAGTAGGAGGTGTCAATTTTAAAAATTTTGTATATATATACATGTACGTATATTTTATGTTAAGTGCAAAATTTATGGATAGCATGAGTTGGTAGAAATTTTAAGAAAATTGTGGATGCAAATTATTCTTCGAAATTGTTTTAGATATATATATATATATATTTATAGATAAATTATATGTACAATGCTTTTAAATTGGGAAACAAGCTTTTCAAGACGGTTTATATCGAAAAATGTGCCTTATATTTGTGTAGTGTGCATTCATGAAATTTATCACATATTCACTATGCCATTTTGATATAAAAATATCATGCAACTATTCACAACGAACATCTTATAAAATAAGAGTTTTAACGTGATACGGTGATTGATGTTTTGAGAATGATTTAAATTATCTTCTTGAAAACCCAAGTTGGATCTTTTTTAAAATGATTTATTTAATCGAGAGATTCGAGAGTAGGTCGAATGTCACATCGGTTAAGTGTGACCCTCGTGCATGAGTGAGCTCTAGCTAGAGAACTTTCGAGTCATTGACGAGCGGATAGGAGTGGCAGGGGCAACGGCCTGTGATATATGTACATGTGGCTAGGCCACCAGTGATACACGGTTGCGACTGCCTGATATCTTCGATGTCGACCAACATTGTTGAGACCGCCATAGCATATGGGAATTCGGTGGAAGCGATGCTCCTGGATGTTATTACGTGGTAGTGGGACCACGAGTTTATTTCCATTCCTTACTCGAGAGTGGCTTTTCTGGGTTTTCAAACTCATATTTCTTTACATGGTGAAAATAGAATTAAATGGTTTTTTCGCAGCTCCTCTATTTTTAAGGTGAAATGAATTTTAACTCATCGAGTACAAGGCGATTTGTGATTTATGTATAAGTTTGATTAACATTTGATTTCATGGGAGCTTGCTTGAATTTATTGATTTGATTTGAGTAAAATGCCAATTGATTTCGACAATGGAAATCTTTTATGTAAAATGGTTTTAAATCAATATTTCAAATGATTGACTTGAATAAAGTTATTGGTTTGTTTTGTAGTGAAAAATTTTATTCACCTTGGTTGATTTACCACTTGAAGTGATTACAATGTATAAAAAATTCTCGATTTTTATATAAGGCACAAACCCCCGTTTGAAACAAATTGTTTTTATAATTGCATTTTTATATTCAACTAATCTGCTGTTTGCTTGTTTCCCATCTATGCCTTACTCACGGAACCGATAATCACTAAGTCTGTGAGACTCACAGCCCTCTTTTTTTCCTTTTTGCAGACAAAGATCGATCTAGCGTGTAATCATCGGTGTGTATGATCCACCACAAATAGGTAAAGGCATCTTATAGCATTTTATCCTGAGTCACTCACTGTTAGAGGTCGAGTCGTAACTCTTGTTCTTTAAGTTGTAAACGGATATTTATTTTGATATAAGCAAATAATTGGACTTAGTATATTTCAATGTATAAACTTGTGATTAAATGGTTTAAAGCTTGGATCGATTATTACGTCTATGTGTCAAGTCATGATATTAAAGTATATTGTTTTAAGTATTAATATGGAATAGTGATTGTATTTAGTGAATTAACTGGCATTTTGAGTAAGGCTTGTTTGAGACTTGACAGGTCTTTCTCGAAGGTCTTAGACATCGGTAGCTATAACGACCCTTCCCCTGTCGCTACTGGCGTTCGAGATTTCTCAAAAAGACCTACCAAGTCTCGAACAAGCTTGTTTAGAATTGTCCGTTAGTTAACTATGTCACGACCCGGTACCCTCCTCGAGCCCATGACAATTGCCGCGACGTTTCGATGGGCATTCAACGCCTCGAATGCCAACCGGAATCCCACAAGGCTTTCGCATCAGCTTTTTCACTTCCCCTATGAGCAACTATTACTGAAATCATGTTTTAGAAAATTCTAACTTTTTTTTCCCAACTCAAAACCGTAGAAAATAATTTTCACCTCACAGAGGCATTTTCGTTATTTTTGTCGAAAATTTCAAAATTTGCAAAAATCGTAGTAAGTGAGTAGAAAACACATATTTCAAAATCAAAAATAAGTTTTACTATCTAAAACCGGTATTTAAAACAAAAATGTAACTATTTGTTTATAATAAAAATATTGAATAAAATATTCTATTATTTTATAAAACAATTTTTATAGAAAAGTCCATGAATAATTTTTGTAGTGCAAAATCAAAATAAATTCTTATAAACTGTAATATAAATAACCAAAGTATAAGATTTCATTTACATTGACACGCGGGCCCCCCAATTGACCACGAAAGTATTGGACTACGAACCCTTACTTTCTCAGATGCCACTCAAAGATTTTCTTCTTGATGCAACTGATGGTCTATTACCTACTTTGAGCTTGAAAAATGTTTAGGAAGAATGGGTGAGATTATATAATCCCAGTGAGTAAACAGATACCATCTAAAGTATCTAAAGCCGAGTAAAAGGAGACAATGAAAAAATCCCTTCGCAAAACATATTTCACCACTTGGAAATTCATCCCAACCCATATAAATAATTTTATTTAAATTAATTTCTTAATATGGCTTATGCACTTTTCAACACTTGGCTTATCAGAGTACTCGGCAAGAGGCATACCAAGAAACCTCAACTAGAGGCTCTCTGCCTGCCCTCTTCCAAGCTCCTGCCACTTGGCCTATGCCAAAAATCTATTCTCGGGGATACCTCGGCCAAGGCATTTAACCAAGACCGCCAAAGCTGTTTATTGTCACAGACACAAAAACATATTTTACCTCTGACAACACAGCCGTTCCTTGGCGTTGGCTGAGTCTTACTTTCGCGTGGTGGTTAGCGTGAAGTTTACTCAAATCCTACCTCGGGAGTTATCCTACGCGCCTCTCTAATTAAGGTAAGCTCAATAAATGAGAATCGTGCCCCTCCAATAGACGGCCCACGGAACCCCCGTCACTGTAGTGCCCATTTTAATTATCCACCAATCAATAAAAATCACAATAGTATGATATGACGCACATAACACATTCAAGGCAAATCAAAGCAGTTCACATATTTTTCAAATCATAAAAACAATCAGTCATGCTCACATGTATCATAAGCCATTAAATTTAAAATCATGGATAAACAACACAAAATCACAGTGTGGGTCTCCAATTACTCTATTTTTGAAATCATTATTCAATTTTTAAAAATTTATAAAATTATTTTATAAAATCATATATTTCCCATAAAACACAATAATTTTTCAATTAAACCATTTTTCATAAAATCACATAATTAAATAAAACTACTCTAGATAATTAAGATGATAGTAAGTTTACTCACTGTATTAGGAGTAGAAATACTCATATCCTCCGCCCTCGGGTGCAGTCTGATACCCGAAACAATTAACTCACCACCTATCCATAATCCATGACACAAAATTCAATAAATTGTGTCAATTTATCATAAATTATTGCAGACTTTTATCCATGCGTATGCACTAAATAGGGTTTGAAATGTCTGGACAATCGCTTAATTGCGGTGTCTGACCTAACTCGCCTATACATAGTGTAAATTCCTAAAATCTCCAATTCCATCCATTTCAATTTCAATTATCCAATTATATCCACAATACCTCAATGACTGTGAATTTGGTCCAATTTATCAGTCCGGCCCAAAAATTACGCTTTTACCCCTAGTGGGTAAAAATTCCAATTTTTGTATCGAAAATTCTCATTTAATTTTCTAACTCCATAATTCATCAAATATTACCAAATACATGCCAACTAACCTAAATTTCAGGTTAATTATCTTCAAAATTATTCATGGAAATTTCAACTATACTAGGTGGAATTTCACTAAAATTTTTCCTATTTGATTTTCATCCCACAATTCATCAATTCTCAACAATTTCACTTGAAATGAAATCATTTCATTTTCAATAAAATCACTATGAAATTTGGTCTTTGAAGGATTAAGGGGGAAACGAAATTTTTCTTGTTATTTTTCTACTTAGACATGTTTAACTAACTAAATTCACTAACATACTTCAAAATCAATTATTTTCATTAACTTTCTCTCTCTAAACCCATTGGATCAGCCATGAAATCACCATAAAAATATGCAATCTAACCATGGAAAATAAGAGAAATTGCATGGGTAAGGTAGAAATTAAGTTAGAATTGAAAAACCTTACCTTTTTATTCTTGATTTCCTTGAATTTCCTTACTTTTTCTTGATTTTTCTCACTCTAGGGTTTATTTTTGTTTTCTCTCTCTCTCTTCTAGTCTTAGCCGAATATTGAAGATGAAGAATGGGTTATGGGCTGATTTTTTTATGCCTTTTTATTAGTTTAATGAAATAATATTATTTTATTCATATTTTGAATATTTTATTAATTCATTTTTTTTTAGCCGTCCACTTGTCTTACTTTTTCCACCATGCATTCCCTTTGACTTATCCAAGTCTTAGATGAAATTTTCAGATTTTTCCAAAGTTTTGGTGGAGCAAATTTTCTAAAATTATATTTTTGCCCCTCAACTTTTCAAAAATTACATTTTTACCTCAAAAATTGAAAATTTTCCATAATACATAATTTTCACTCCTCATACTCATATCACACTCCAAATAATTAAATTTGATCAAAATCCTTTCGAAAATTAAATTTTCGATTTCGGGTGGTAAAATTACTATTTTACCCCTATACTCCAAAAATACCAGAAACTCATATTTTTCACTGCTAGATCTTTCAATTGTACTTCAATACTCATATCATACTCAAACATGTCAAATGGGGCTAAGAAAATCTTTTCTAAAAATTTTCATTTTGTCCTCAAATTGAAAAATGATCATTTTGCCTCTAACTAGTCAATTTTCTTGATTGACTCCAAATTGATCGTCGAACTCCGAATCACCATTCTAAGTAGATTTCGGGGTTTCAGAATTCTCAAATTCCTTTTAAATTTTTCATTTGAACTAGCTCGAGGTATAAATCAACTTCACAGCACCTCTAGGGGCAATATCGTCTTTTGTCGATTTCTCGAGCTTCCTCAATATACAAACATTCTATCGAGCATATGAATGACATCATAATTATTTTACAAAGCAAGGTTTGACAAACTATATACAATCACCATTTCATATTAATACAGAAAACATTATACTTTCATAACATGAATTGGAAACATACACATACTTATTTATTCAAACTTTAAAGCATTTAATCACAAGTTTATACCTTGAAATTCACAGTATTCAATTATTTACTTATAAGAAAATTAATACCCTTTACAACTTAATAAATAAATTACTACGATTCTACCTCTAATAGCAGAGAGACTCGAGATAAAATGTTAGAAGATGCCTTTACCTATCCACGGTGGACCGAACACGCCGATGATTGTACGCTAGATTGACCCCTGTCTGCAAAAGGGGAAAAAGAGGGTGTGAGTCTCACAGACTCAGTGATCATCGGCTTCGTGAGTAGGACGTAGATAAGAAACAAGCAAACGGCAGATCAGTTGAATATAAAATGCAGGATTACAAAAACAATTTGTTTCAAACAGGAATTTGTGCCCTATATAAAAATTGAGAATTTCTTGTAAGATATAATCAACCGACGTACTAAAATTTTTCCACATCAAAATACTTAATAATCATTTTTAAATCAAATCAATATAATTGAGCAAGCTCCCGTGAAACCAAATATTATTTAAAATCATGCACAAATCACAGCTAGCCCCATACGCAAGAAATTATAGATTCATTTTACAGAAAAACAAATAGGGGAGCTGCGAAACAGTCATTTGATATTGTTATCACCATACAAGAAATATGAATTTTTTTAAAAAAAACCAGAGATGCCGGTCTCGAGTAGGAAATGGAAGTAAATCCGTGGTCCCGCTACCACGTAATAACATCCGGGAGCATTGCTTTCACCTGATTCTCATATAATGCTATGGCAATCTCCACGATGTTGGCCGACATCAGAGATATCAAGTGGTCGCAACTGCATATCACAGGTGGCCGAGCCACATATACATATCACAGGTCGTGGCCCCCACCACGCCTAACCGCCCGTCGGTGACCCGTAGATTCTCTAGCTAGAGCTCATTCGTGCACGAGGGCCACACTTAACCAAGATGACATCCGGCTTACTATTGAATTTCTTGATTTATAAAACCATTTTAGAAATTATTTTATATCCTAGAAGTTTCGTTCCAAATTATTCTCAAAACATTCGACATAAAATATACTAAAATCAATTGTCATTTTCATAAAATAAAATTTAGTGCATGAATTTCGAAATACTTCACATGGTAACTAGGCATCATAATCATGGATGCACACTACACAAGTATAAGCCACAATTTTAAATGTAAATCTCATTGAAAAGTTTGTTTCTCGGTTTAAAATACTTTACGTATACTTTATACATATATATTCAAAACATGTTTGAAATTCATTGCATTCACAAATTTCTTAAAAATCTACCAACTCATGCTTTCCACAATTTGTACGTAATATAATTTATGCATATACATATATATATATATATTTACGAAAATTTTCAAATTGACACCCCCTACTCACCTCATAATAGCGGGAAAATACATCGTTATTTTTACTTGCTGGTTGTTCGTCACTTGCTCCGGTACGCCGCTATAGTACACTATCTTTACTTTGGACTTCCAATTTGGGTTAAGTGGCCCAAGTCTCCACCTTTCTTTTCTCTTTTTGGACTTTTCTTTTCCTTGTTGCTATTGGGTCTTTTCCATAAGCTTTTCCATTTCTTCCTATTGGACCATGCCCATTTTTTTTACTTGGGCCATGCTTATTTTTCTTTTATTATTCATTCTTCTTTTCTTTTTTTTTTTATTTCTTTTTCTTCTCTCTCTTTTTCTTTTCTTTTCCTTCCTTCTTTTTTTTTTTTCCAACTGGTCGGCCTTTCCTTCCTCCTCACTTGCACCGCCCTGATTGGCCTTCTCTCTCTCAAAATCAGCTTCATAGCCTCTCTTTCCTCCTTAAAAAAAACTAGTAGCACAAAGCCCCCTTTGTCCTTCACAATCCAGCAGCAAATAGCCTCCACTTTTCCTGCACAAATCGGCAGCAACACAACCTCTCTTTCTACCCTCATGCTGTCATTTTTCTGCTCTCTCACCAGCACTCTTTCTCCCTTTTTCTTTGCCTCATCAACGGCACTCTCCAACTGCCATTTTCTGCTTTCTCACCAGCACTCTTTCTCTCATTTTCTTGGTTTTTCTTCAGCCGACCTTCTCCCTCTTTTTGCTCTTAAAATGTTGGTTTTTCTTGAAAGGAGGAAGACCACAATTTTATTTGAGATAAATTTTCACGTGGGGGACAAGATGGGCAAGTCAATGTACTTGCCATCCATTTCTTTTTTTTTTCTTCCTTTATGGCTTGCATTCAGTCGGCCCCTACCTTCATTTCATTTTCATTTTTTTATTCTCTCCACATGGGCGGCTACCCAATTTATTTTTATTTTATTTTTATAAAGGGGTGTTACAGTAGCGATCGGGGAGGAGTTGTTACATAGTCTCCTTATATGCAGTTTGCATTTAACTGCTCTTTTCTTTTGCCGCTGTACTTTTGATCCTTTTTGTTCATGTAACATACAAGGAGAAGAAAACAAAGAAAAGAAAGAAAGAAAGAATGGGAAACTTTGTTCACATGCCAATCACAAGCTTATTTATGGAATTGTGCTTTGATTTCAACCAAAATTCAGTCTATATTCTTCAGCTGGCACTAGTTAGCTTGAAGATATGAAAAAAAAAAAGAGAAGAGTTACTGTTGATTGACAGAAATATAGGCATTCTGCATGGTTTGATATACTTGGAGCGGTTATAGCAGATCTTGCGACTTTTTCACACAGTGCTTTGCTTTCTGCTTAAACTCCTCCATATTCTCCCTCCAATCAATCTGTAGTCAACACAATCAGTAAAATGTCAAAACTTCAGCAAATAAACTATAATATTAGCTGGAAATGTAAGAGTGACAACATTCATGCATTAAACAGGCAACTTCCAAAATATTAAGTTCAATAACATTTTCAAATTATGCTTCTTAAACAATGCATTGCATGAAAAGCAGAAAGAAAGGTTCCATTCCAATAATATTAGTAGCTTTGTACTAGAATTTGCTTTAACTTTGTTAGCACTTGCCAAACACTAATGTGGGATTCATTTCTGTCATCACAAATTATTGAAAATTATGGACTAAAAGAGAAGACGTACCGCGGCATTGACGTTGGCAGGGGATTCATCATTAGGGCTAGAGGGCATTGATATGATGCTCCAAAACTATACTCTCAACCTGCAAATCAGCAGTTAGCAGATGAAATATTTGTATTCAGCAAAAACAGGTTGTGTAACAAACAGTAGAAGGCAAAGCTGAAGATATTGACACTAATTGAGTAAATCAGAAAAAGTGGTTTCAAAACAGGAGATGGAACTTTAGCTGATATGTTTTTAGCAATTCCATAAAACTCTTCTTTCTCAAGTTGTACTATCGTGTTCAAAAAGTGAGATGTTAACATCTGATGTATTTCTTCTACCATTCCTCATTCTAATTAATGCTTATTTGTGCAACCAATCTTCTTTATCATTCCTTCTCATCGCTGCTTCCTCTTCCACCTCTGTTATGTATTTAACCAGAATCTTATACCCACTCACTGCCTTGAATTAATCCAACAAGCAGTTTAACTGCCTTTCTTGCGTCGATAATTTTCAAGCAGCTAACTTCCAGAGTCATAGGCTCTGTTAAGTTTTCTGAGCTACGTTCCTAAATTAGTATATATGGTGCTGCTGGGCTTCTCTGAAAAGTATACTAAGAAGACTTTGGGGTTTGTGCACTTAGTTTTACATTAATAAGGGCTTCAATGTGCTTTAGGTTTATTCCTTTAATTTCTTAAAACCATAACTTTTAACAAGTAATCTAGTTTTTATGTCAGTCTAGCCAAGGGTACTTTTGGAGCCACAGTCAAACTCTTTTAACTAATCATATTCTATGGCTGCAGCCCGCAGTCAGAGTTCAATGTTGCTCCGCAATTTACAAAGCTTGAAGGAAAAATATCAACTGAACTTAGACCTCAGGTGATAAGACTATATATGTTTACAATGAAGTGCATTTTACTTCATAATTTCAAAGTTCCAAAGGCAATTGTCAGTAGAATATACAAGCCCTTAACTTTGAACCACAGATAATCTGAATGGAAGTATTTCCTGTAATCTATATACCTTCAGCCCTAAGCCAATAGTTTGCTATGTAGTGGGATAATCTCCCCATTTACCTGCCCAAGGCCAATACCCTAGAAGTTGCTACTTCCTACTTCAGCACAAGATTTCTTTTCTTCTATCCCCATTCCTTGCTCCCTTAAAAGTTCAAATATAAATGAATGCAAGCGGTAGCAAAAAAGGCTACCAGCTGCCAGCATGTATCAGGTTTTTATTACACTAAAATCTGATCAAAGTGTAAATTTCCAGTTTTAGATGACCAATAAAACTACACTATACTAATGCCAAAATCCAACCTTGACCAACTAAAGCAATCTCTTCAAATCTAGAATTGAGCTAGGATTTAGGAACAACACCTCAAATGTAGTGATACTCAAGTTTCAATCCTCAAAGATACCCACCATCAAGATTACTGCCAATTATAACTGCCATCAGATGGCCAAACAACACTATGCACTGATAATATAGATGACTGCAAAGAGTTACCATGTCCATATCTCTTCAGCATTCATCCTCCATCCCTGGACCATGCATGATCCAGGATTGAAAGTGACAAAATCCTAGTTCCACCACTTGTAGCCTCGCAAGGGTTAGATATCATACGGTTAACAGCGGAGTGAAAGAGACAAACGTAACAAGACAAAAATCCATATGCAGTAACTATCAAGACAGCTAAACATAATTACTTCACAGGACTTGATATACAAATAAATTCATAACAAAGTATGCGGATAAATACAGACTAACAAAAGGATCAGGAAGAAATTAAATCAAATCTAAATCATGTACCGTGTGGAGTGGATTCCAGCGTTCTGATGCAAGCTCATAGCCATCTGGATCATCACTAGGGGATGAAGAATTGATATGCAAACGTCTCCACTATGGAAAATGTAGTTCACACATCGGCTTTCAAGCATTATGCCCACTCAAGACTGAGAAAAATTGAAAAAAATGAGAAACAAGAAACATAAATTTATGGTTTCAAAATTGGAATTTAACTTCTCACTATTAGGATGCCACATCTCTGAGATAAACCTTACTGTTGGAGGGTTTACTGGGTAATCTACTGGAAATTTCATAATGGCATTGAAACACCCCCTTCACTATAATCCACAAAATTATGAAATAAGAAACACGATCAATGGCAATCTCAATAAAATAACAACCAAAGCTTAGACTAGCACTCAATCTCAATAAAATAACAACCAAAGCTTAGACTAGCACTCATTTTCCCTCCTTATGAGACTTAAGGTTTAAGGTCAGAATCACCTCTCCTCAATCATATTGAACAAATTCTTATTCCCTAATGTTGTCACTAATATCAAAACCAAATCAATAATCTTAATCCTAGTATGATTTATCATCCCTAAGTAAAAAATTCAATACCATAATCAACTGCAATCATGTTAACATAAACCAAATAGAAGCATTATCATAAAAAAAAAAAAAATTTATTCCAATTAATCAAAACCCTCTTATTTTAAGCCAAAATTGCATCAATTAATCTAAACCCCTAGTCAAAGAGTTATGTCATCCCAAAAAGAATTCTAAGACACGCAATAAAATATTGCTGACCACTAAAGAACAAGTCTACCAAATTGAAACAAAGCTTCTTAATTAATTTCTTTTGGAACAATAAAAGCTTCTTAGCAACAATTCTAACCTTTCAAGAGTCGTAAGCCCATAATTAATTACCATAAAGCAAATAATTCAATCAAACAGTAACACTTATATTTTAGGATAAAAGAAAAAAGGAAACTTTCCTAGCAAATAAATGAGTAACTAAATAAAATACAAATTAAACCATGAAAAATTTTCTTTAACAGTTAATCAAACATCAACCCATAATGTAATATCCCGTACCCTCGTTAGACACAAATAAGACTTTATTGATCAAATGAATGATTATTTTATGTGAATTAGCGTGCTAAGGAATGCTTAAGAATAAAATGTATCGCACGAGCAGAACTCACAATTAAATAATAATATTTTTATCGGAGACAAATTAGCGAGTTAAAGGATGATTCGGAGGTAAACCGACACATAATAATGTGTTTCGGGACCAAAGAAGGCAAATGAAAATTTTTAGAATAAAATAATATTTTATTAATAAAATAATATTAAAATATTAATATTTTATTAGAGATCAAAATTAGTTATGAAAAATGAAATATGACTAATTTAAGTGGGGGAGGAGTAGTAAAGAATGTTGGACGAAAACGGCGAAAATCGTAAGACACGCATTTTAGTCGAGTTAACGCGGAGAGAAAATATTTAAATATTATGGAGACACCGCGTTGGAATGCAATATCAATAATTTGATTTTATATATGTGAAGAAAGAATAATTTTGAAGGAAATTGAAATTTAATAAGTGTGGATAGGAATGAAAAATATTGGACTTAATTTTTAGAGAGCAAAGTGTTGAAGAACATAAAAATGTTCTTGTATATGCTTGAGTATTTTGGGCATATCTCGGGCTACAAAACTCCAATTGAAGCAATTCTTAGACCATTGGAAAGCTAAGAGATAAAGCTACAACTTTGATGAAGATCACTTGACCCAGTTCTGTCTCTAAAATAGAGAAAATCATGTTGAAAAATGACGAGGTGTTATTTCTCGGAAATAAAAATTTCAAGGGTTGATAATTAAATTTTTGGAGTCTCTTAGTACAATTTTGAGCCTAATTAAATCCTAGGTTAATTAAAAGCTTAAACGAATATTTAGAAGGTGAAATAGATAATAAATTAATGAAATAAAAATATTGACAAGTCAAATAATATTTTTTTTATGTGTATGAATAACCATATGAAGACAAGAAATGATAATGAAATTTTACTGATGAAAAGGGGACTAAAGCATAAAACCATGGGTTAATACCCATAAGGAGCTTGTGTTAACAAACAAATATGGGTTAGTGGGGGACATAAGGGTCCCACACCATGTGGTGATACAAGAAGTCTGCAGGATGAAGGCAAATGGAACAAAGGAAATGGGGTGCACGGGTAAACAAGAGGAAAAAAAAAAAAACAAAGGAAATACAAGTAAAGAGAAATAAAAGAAAAGTTAAAAAGAAAAAATAGAAGAGTGTAGAAGACACTAGAGGGTCAGCTAAGAAAGGGAAGAGCAAAGAAAGAAACGGTGAAATGGAGAGGAAGGAAAGAACGGTGAAAGAAAATTCTGCAGCTAGGGGGCACGGTTTTGTTGCCAAATTTTGAGTGAAGAAGGAAGGTAGTTTGCTACAAATCTTAGGAATAAGAAAGCTGAAAAATCTTGCTATTTTGAGAAAGAAAGAGGGCTGATTTTGCTGCTGCTTTGGTGGTTGAAATGAGGAGTGTGAAAGCTGAAAATAGTCAAGGTAGGTTGCTGAAATTTTCAAGTTTAAATTGCTGGAAATTTTGAGACCTTAGAGCCGAAATTATGGAGGGTTATATTGCTGGAAATTGAGCTCAAAAAGCTGCTGGTTTGGTGTTGAAAATTCAGGGTGTTGCTGTTGGAAAATTTTGATTTTTGCTTGCTGGAAATTGGAGTGTTAGTTGCTGATTTGTTGGGAGAAAAGTGTAGAAATTTGCTGTTAAATTGTGTAGAAAAGGAGGAGTGTTTGCTGCTGATTTTTGAGAGATCTTGTGCTGCCATGGTAGTAGAGAAGAGAGAGACGGTTGGAGGAGGAAGAAGAAAAAAAAAAAAGAAAAAAAAGAAAGAAAGAAAAAAAAAATGGGTGGGCATGACCCATGAAAAAAAATTAACATGGGCATGGCCCAATGACAATTAGATGGGCAAGGCCCAATAGAATAATTAAACGGGCTTGGCCCAATAGAAAATTTTGACAGGCCCATGGATAAGGTTTAATGGCTAGGAGGAAAAGAAAAAGGCCATGGAGGGAAGGCCCAATGGAACGTTTATCGAGGAGGCGAGCAGAACAAAATAGGTGATCGAAAAATAGAAATAATCATACACGCGTACAAAAATAGCGATGTAATATCCCGCTATTTAGAGGTGAGTAGGGGGTGCCGATTTTAAATTATTCTTAATTATATATGTATGGATATATATATATATATATGATTTAATTTGCGCATAAATTGCGAGAAGTATGAATTGGTGAAATTTTAAGAAATTGTGGGTGTAAGCTATTTTAGAAATAATTTGAAATATATATGTATATTATACATAAAGTGTTTTCAAACCGGGAAACAAGCTTTTCAAAATGATTCCCATCAAAGAAATTGTGCCTTGTATGTTTGTGTAATGTACATACGTGAGTATGAGATTTAAATTTCTCTATGCTCGATGTTTCATAAATCGTGCATTGAACTTTATTTTGTGAACAAATGTTAGATTTTTATGACTTTTATACTGGACATTTAGCAATAAATTGGAAATGAGATTTCTAAATTTATTTCGAATTTAAATGGCTTATGATTATGATAGCATGAATGGCTAGTCTAACGAGATGTTGAAATTATATGAACTGATGGTTTTGCCTTAATTGGCCTAGTAATACTTTGATTGCCATATCATGCTATTTAAATTTTATTGATTGGTGGGTTATAGGATAGTCACTGCAGTGGCGGGTGCCGTGGACTGCCTTTAGGAGGGGCACAGTTACCCGGTTATATTCATACCTCGGTAGTAGAGGCGTGGAGGGTATCTCCTGAGGTATGGTTAGAGTTCCCTTCGGTCGACCCATCACGGGAAGGTGAACTCCGCTAATGCCAAGGAATGGCTGTGTTTTCTAAAATAAAAGTATGTTTTACATGTAAATGAGATTTTAACAGCCTTGGCGGATTCGGTTGGATACCCTAGCGCAAGGTATCACCGAATATGAGTTTTTATGGCACGAGCCATGTTTTTAAAAATATCATAAGCCTTACTAATTATTTTTTTTATAAAATGTAATTATTTTACATGGATTGAAATAAGTTTTAATATTATGAGTTGTATTTCCTTGCATGGTGAAATTTGATTTAAACGGATTTTTACAGTTCCTTTATTTGTTTTTCCATGAAATGGATTTGAAATTCCTTGCGTAAAGGCGAGTTATGATTAGTGCATGATTTTAAACAATGTTGGTCTTGTAGGAGCTAGCTTGATTTTATCAATTTGGTTTGAAAGTTGTTATAAACATATTTTGATGAGAAAATATTATTATTTCAATTGATTATACTTTCAAAAATTCTTGAATTTCGATATAAGGCACACAACCCCTTGTTTGAGACAAATTATTTTTATGATTCTGTATTTTACATTCAACTGATCTTCCGCTTGCTTGTTTCCCATCTACACCCTACTCACTGGGTCAATGATATTCACTGAGTCTATGAGACTCACCCCCCATTTTATTTCCCTTTTTGCAGACAGGGATCGTTTTAGTGTGAAGTCATTGACGCGTTCGCGTGTGGTCTACCATGAATAGGTAAAGGCATCTCCTAGCACACTATTATGAGTCGCTCCGCTGTGTCCTGTACCTGTTATATTTGAAGTCAAGTCGTAGTATTCTACTTATTAAGTTGTAAATAAATTTTAAATTTGTATATAAACATTAGTTTAAAAAAATTATAGATTTTGGCGTATATGTAATTGTGGATAAATAAGGAAAAAGTTTATAGTGATTTTTATATTTATGATTTAATTCAGTATATGAAAGTAATACTACTATTTGATGAGTGAATGTAATGGATTAACGAGCAATTTTGGTCAGGCTTGTTCGGGACTTAGCGGGTTTTTCTCGGAAGTCTCGGACGCCGGTAGCGACCGGGGAGTGATCGTTACACATAACATAAATTAACCACACAAAAGAAAACCCAAAGCCCATTATCAGGTTCACATACACACATCGGGCGCGCACCAAGGTTCAACTGATTAATTTGCCAAAAAAGAATATTTAAAAAAGAAAGAAAAAAGAATTAAAATTACATATTAGAGAGTAACCTAGAAACTTTAGGGACAATTAAGTCTTTTGGAGGTGACAACAAGTAACCCTATATATACTTTATTTGTTAAGTACTTCCGAAGAAAGTAAGGTGAAACCCCATAAACATATTTTAACAGACAATAATATCAAAAGAATCCAGAGACAAATCCAAAGGAAGAATCTAAGAAACACGGGAATAGATTGGTATTTTCTTTTAAATGTTGATTTTCTCTGTTGATATTATTAAACCAATTTTACTCCTTACAAGTGATTTTTTGTTGACTGTTACTATATGATAGGATCACATAAATCTTGTTTCTTTTAACAGGAATATGAATTCTAAAGATTTAATTAGTTGTTTTCTTGATGAGATCCGTTACTAATGACTCCTTAGGCTATATTTTCTTTCTTTTGACTTTTACTATTTGATTGGATCAGATACTTTCTTTGAAATCCTTTAAGATAATTTTTACTATTTGATAGGATCAAATTACTATTTTTACCATGTGACATAAATCTTTTTTTTTTCCTTTTAACAGGAATATGGATTCTAAAGATTTAATAAGTTGTTTTCCCGATGAGATCCTTTATCACATCATTACCTTCCTCCCTCTTGATTCAGCTGTCCAAACCACTCTTCTTTCTACTCGATGGAAAGATCTTTGGAAAAAGGCTTTTGTACATGGAAGGATGGAAGATGCTGTTGTCACTGTATTTAGCCTTCTCAATGATTTTGCTGAACTTCGTCCACCAACAAGTAAGAGTGGATTCCAGTTTAACATTGGAAAAGGGAGAGCCCTCTTTTCTGCCATTGCACCTAATGATGCACTTCATCTTGATTTCTCTGCTGGGGAACAAGGATTATCGAGATCATTTGATTGATTGTTACCGTTGAATCTTCCGGTACGTGACAAATGGCCATTTCCCTAGAAACATGATAAGCTATTGGAGATAAATCTCCCGTTGCAGCAGTTCAAAATAAAAGCTCTGTATCTAACATCAGTATGCCGCCTTTTCATCGTATTTACCATTTCTTGAGAGTTTGACTATTGCAAAGTGCAATGGAGTACAATCTTTAGATATAGAAAATGCTGCTAGGCTTCAATAATTAACTGTCTTGGATTGCCCACAATTAGAATATTTCTGTTTTGGAGGTTCCAGCTGCTTAAAGTCTTTCCAATATCGAGGCAGATTGGTGTCTTTTCGGTTTAAATCGTCTTGCAAATTTAATTCTTATCAGTCGCTTTCACATTTTACTGACTGTGAATTCCAATTAGGAGATGCCATGCTTGATTTCAGACAAGGCCCTCTAACACGATGGACATGAGACTTTGAAATGCCTACCAGTGCTGGTCCTATTGGATTCTACAGAATCTGCAATTGTGGTAGCACCGCCTTGTTTCAATGCTGCAAATTAATTCTGAATAGCGTAAGTCGTGCTGAATCTCTAACAATGTGCAGATGGCTTTACGAGGTACGTTTCAGTAATTTATCTAAACTCAGTAAAGAAAATTTCAGTTTCATGCTTCTGTACTCCTATCCTCTCATAACTGATTAATCTTTGATCAGTTTTATTGTGCTAAACTTATGTTCTTCTGTTCTCTTTTTTTTTTTATTTAGAAATCATTTTGCAAGAAGTTACCCTCTTCAAGGACAAACCTTGGGTTTTATTTGTTGCTGCTCAAAGAGCTTTGGTGGATTGATTGTTCAACGGAGAGAGAAAATATCAATGCCCTACTTTGCTTTCTTGAGTTCTGTCATAACCTGGAAAGACTATATGTGACTGTAAGTCTTCCCATTTTCTTGATATACTTTGCATTTTTATGATACTATGTAGAGTGCTTGTGAGAAAAATTGGTACTAGTGGAATATTAGAATGGATTTCACTTTTATTTGATGAAATTAAATCACTCCAATGTTGTGTGATTTTGAAACTTGCTAAGAAGCCAAACGGCCAAGTCACGGGTTAGGTGATCACTTGCTGTGAGACATAACTTTAAGATAGGTATCCCCAAGGAAATACTCAAGAGAAGTTCTGCTATAGATCTTGTGAAAGCAAGCATTAAGTTATGTGGTTATAAAAAGGAAGCCGTAAGCTGAGAGTGATATTTGTATTGAAATTGAAAAGTACTTGAGGAGGACCTAGTTTCAAGTCTTGCAATTTCAAGTACAACTTGTAAATTGGCTAAGGAAGAATGATGTTATGTTCATATGAAAGAGTGGAACAAAAGATGATTGAAGTTAACCTTGATAATGAAATCATATAATGAAAATTTCCTAATATATTATGGAAATTGGAATTCGAAAATGCTTGAGGCATACATGATTCAAATAAGTCTAAGTCTTAAGTGACAAATCAATATCGGAATGCAATAAGGATACAATGTAATGTAGGGGCATGAAAGATAATCGAGGAAAAATGATGACTCTTAGGAATTGTGGTATTGCATAAGATGCAATGATCAAGTCAAGGCAAATCTTTGAAGCATCAATGACATTACAAAGCATACACGCATATTGGATTGCAATTCAATGAAAATGACATTGTGATGCAATGATAGATAGTACAAGAAAACTTAAGCATATAATTGGAAATGATAAGAAAAGAGTATAAGTATGTAAATGATGTGGAACTATGCACAGACATGATGAGAATTTGTATGGATTACGTAAGGGGTAAATTGGGGTAAGACGCGAGTTGAATGGTATTTAAAACACATAATGAGAGCAATCTGAAATGGATGATACCTAATGTTCGTAAGTTAAATATGAAAATGCTAACATGAATTACGAAGATTATTCTATTGAATCTTGGTTATGGATGGGAAGGAACTAAGAGAAATTAGTCTGAATGCACTTGAGAACAAGGACCCTTACACATAATGAGGAATGTGGACATCAGAATGTGCGTGTGCATACGTATGTGTGGAGTTAGTGATGTACCCAACTAAAGTGAAGAATAGTTCTTAGTGGTTCGAGAATTGAACTCAATATATTTGATTAGTTGTATAGATAATGTAACAATCATGAATCTTATCAAAAGTTGACTTATAGCGAGCTAAGGAGTTTTGGGAAAATAGTCAAGGAAATGTAATCCATAGTACGGTTAAGCCATATGAGATGGATTAATAGGATTAAGAAGATTGAAATTTCCTAAATACAAGGTAAACATAAAGTATGTGAAAATAATTGAAGCCATTAACCTTCCCTAACGCTGAGGATATGTACAGGAATGAGTATGGCATGTTAATGATGCCGTAAACTACACAATAGTGTATGAGGATAGGATGAATGAATGAATGTCGAGAAGTTTGATAAGGAATGAAGTAATAAGATGGTGATTAGTGTACACAAATAAGTATAAAATATGATCGAAATTGGTATGATTGAGATGGAGTTATGGTTCAAATTTAATGATAGTAATAGAGGCATGCTTGGTGTCTTGATATAAGAAATCATGATCGTGAAGGTTACTGCTGATCATATTCTAAAGGATAATAATAGACATAAGTGAAGTATTCCAGTTGAACTGGAGGCAAATGAGGTGAACAAATCGAAAATTCTCTCTAAGGGAGATGACGTAGGAAGTTGAGCATCAGATGAGAAGCTAATATCCCCATCTTTTCTCCGAGTCCGGTAATTGAAATTTTGAGGTCAAAATTTTATTTTAAAGGGGGTAGTGCTGTCAAGCCCAGCTCTATAATATACTTGCTATATTGTATATGTACTTGATAGAATGTCTGCATACTTGAATGCCTTGGAAATCGTTAAAAGGTGACATTGTACCTAATGGTATAATTAAGTTGATTTAAGCCTCGAACTAATCCAAATAGAGATTTTAAGATGCATTCAAGAGTTATTGAACCTTAAAATGACTTAATATGGTGATTCGGAGTTCGAGTATTGATTTAGAGTTTAATTGGGAATTTTCATAACATAGGGGCAAAATGGTCATTTGCCACCCAAGGGCAAAATTGGAATGTTGGACGTGAATTTTGACCAAATTTAACTATGTGGAACATGATTTGAATTGAAGAAGTGAAAAATTTCAATTTTGACATTTTTCGAACATAAGGGCAAAAAGGTCATTTTACGTGTCTATAGGGACATAATTGGAATTTTTGAAAATTTTCATCACCAAGACACTTGTCAAGCCCATGAATTTCACCCATTATTATTTTGGATAATTAAGAGATTTTATGTGGTGGAAATGAAATGCTTAATTATTAAGTTTTATTTATGGAGCAATTAAAAGGTGACATGTGTCAAGCTTTAATATTATTATATTTTCCTTTATAAACACCATTAAAACTCTCCCATCTCATTTCTCTTAGCCGGCCATAGCAAAGAGCAAAGGGAAAAAGAAAGAAACAAGCCCTAGGAAGGAAAAATTCAAGAGAAATTGTTGGATTTCAAGGAATCAAGTGATTAAAGGTAAGATTTTTTGATTTTAGCTTGTGATCTACCTTTCCCATGCATTCTTTTTCATTTTCCATGGTTGAGCTTGAATTTTGCTAGATTTCATGTTATTTTAGTGTTTTTAGTTGTTTTGTGATGTTTAGCATGAAAAACAAGCAAGAAAATTACATGCCCTTCACCCACACTCATTGGCTGAATTTTTCAAGAGAGATATTAATGGTGAATCTTGTGACATCTCATGTCATTTGGCTTGAATTTGATGAATTGTGATGATGGAAATTGAAAATGGTGATTTCAAAAATATAATTCCTTTGGAAACCGATTGAATGGCAATGAGAAAATCAAGTGTATTGAGGTACCTTGGACGTATTTGGAGTATTGGAAGTGAAATGAATTTATTTGGAGTGGGATTGGATGTTTTGATTGATTAAACAACGTATGATTCGAATTAGGTTGAATGCCAATTTAGTCCGATAACAATTGGACCTGCGTAGAACACCATCTTCAAATGATTATTCGAACATTTCGCATCCCATTTCATGCATTCATTTAGAGCCTGAAATAACTTTATAGCCGTTTGGTACAAATATAGTGAATTACTTGTTGTGTACTATGTTTAGTGGTGAACCATCCGGTAAGGGTAAAGAGATTACACCCGAGGACCAAGAGTAGGATTACTCCCGATATAGTGAGTAACCATATTATCATCTTAACTATCTAAAGTAGTTTTTATTCATTTTTGTGATTTTAAAGAAAAAATGAGCTTTAATTGTAAATCTTTATGTTTTATGATTGAAATGTGATTAAATGAAATGAAATTTATAAATCATTTTGAAATTGAATGATGATTTTAAAAATTGAGTAAGTGGAGACTTTATTTACTTGTGAAATATATACAAATATATACTTGGTTTGAGTTGATGGCTTATGACAATACAATGGCATGAATGGCTGAAATTGTAGATTTGTGGAACATATGGGTTGTTTTGTGTTGTTTTGGCAGACTAGGTAAAATGATATTTGCCATGTCATGCTGCTGAAATTTTATTGATTTGGTGGGTTATTGTATTAGCTTACTGCAGTGGGCGGGTTTCCGTGGACCAGCCTTTTAGAGGGGTACGGTAAACCTGATTATATTTTACTTTGGTACGAGAGGCGTAGAGGGTATCTCCTAAGGTAAAGTTTAGAGTTCAGTTCACGCCGAACCACCACGTGAGAGTGAAACTCAGCCAATGCCAAGGAACGACTATGTTTTCAAAGTAAAAACATGTTTTAGGTGTATATGACGTTTTAACAGCCTTGACGAACTCGGTTGGATGCTCTGATCAAGTGTCACCGAGTACGAGTTTTGGCATGAGCCAAGTTTTTAAGAAAGTCATAAGCCTTGTTGATTATTTGGATGAAATACAATTGTTTTACATGGGTTGGGATGAATTTTCACGTTATGAAACATATTGTGATGGGATGTTTTAATTGTCTCCATTTACTCGGCTTTAAATGTTATAGACGATATTTGTTTACTCATTGAGTTTATAAAAACTCACCACCCTTCTTTCGACCCATTTCAGGCTCAAGACAGTCTGTAGATAGCTGATTACGTCGAGGGTTATTATTGGATTTGCATCCTCAGAAACCGTAGGTTTACAACTTTGGTTACTTTTGGTCATTCGAGGGCCCACATGTCATTGTAAATTAAAACACATACCCTAGCTATATGTGTTACTGTATGTATGAATTTATTTTACTTTTACGCTACAAAAATTATTTACAGATAATTTTATAAATATTGTTTTATAAGAAAATAGAATATTTTATTTAATATTTTTATTTTATTCTATTAGCTATATTTACAGATAATTTTATAAATATTGTTTTATGCATATATTGCGAAGAACTTTGTTGTTCATTGAGATTCATCATGACCTTCATGTTTTTTATTATACCTTTGGGCAAGTGACCAGTGAATTCATTGTTAGCAAGGTCAAGAATTCTTATTATACCTTTGGGCAAAGGACCAGTGAATTCATTGTTAGCAAAGTCAAGAATTCGTAACTTGGGAAGGGGATGGATAGTCCTGGAACTTTGTAAGACACCACGCAATTTATTTGACCGTTAAACTAGAACTTGTAATTCTGGCAGAGTATCTAGCCAATAGGGGAATGTGCCATTTAACTTGTTGCCACCAATATCCATAATTTCCAAGTTTCTACAATTGGCCATCGATCGTGGTAAAGACTCCTCTAATTTATTGCTATTGAAGTTGAGAAACCTCAACCCACAGTCCTCGCCAAAAGTTTCAGGGATGGTTCCATGAAAACTGTTCAATTGCAAATCTAAGATTGAAAGACCTTTGCTGAAGTTTCCTAGACATGATGGAATGGTTCCACTTAAGTCGTTATAACATAGATCAAGAACTTCGATGGAACTTATATTGCAGATGAAAAAAGGAATTTCTCCAGTCAAGCTATTTTACCCGTAAAGTCATTGGAGAAAAGTGGAAGAGCCTCCAAGCTATGCAATTCAATTATGAGTTCTGGGATCTCACCAAATAAATGATTCTCGCTAAGATCAAGGTGAAAAAGCTTTTTGAGGCTAAAAAAGGATTTAGGAAGCAAACCTGTAAGTTTGTTTCTACAAAGGTAGAGATATTCAAGATTGGAGAGGTTTCCAAACGAGGATGGAATTTGTCCACTGAGATTGTTGTTGTAGATGTAAAGTTCTTTAAGATTGGTGAGGTTCTCAAATGACGATGGAATTTGTCCGTTGAGATTGTTGTTGAAGAGGGAGAGGCATTGAAGATTGGTGAGGTTTCCAAGTGAGGAATGAATTTGTCCGCTGAAATTGTTGTAGGTAAGATCAAGAAGAATAAAAAAAACTAAATCAACAAATTCTTGCGGAATTTTGCTAGAAAGGTGGTTATTGCCAAAGTAAATCGACTCCAAGCTCTTCAGTTTGCCTAATGATGGAATTTGGTCAAAAAATTCGTTATGATCAAGATTTAAGATTTGCAAATTGCTGATATTTGATATGTAGTTTAGAATTTTTCCCACCAAATTATTTCACCAAGATCAAGTTCGTTTAGACTCTAGCATAATCCAATTTGTGGTAGAATTTTCCTAAAAGCAAGTTATTATGGAGATCCAATATTTCCAATGAAATTGAACAGTTTGGAATTGTACCAGTTAAATCGTTGTAACTAAGATTAAGATGTCGAAGTGACATAGAAAAAACCAAATCATTGAGAATTTGACCAGAGAATTGATTAATTGAAAGAATGATAGTCTCAATCTCTGACAAATGAAAGATTGAAGATAAAATTGTCTTAGAAATATTTTTTTTCAATGAGCTTAATTACCTTAATCCTAGAATAATTGTTGCAAGTGATTCCATGCCACTTGCACAACGGGGTGGAGGAATTCTAGTTGGTGAGGAAGCCAGATGGATCATCGATTGAAGATTTGAAGGATAAGAGCAGCTGGAGTTCGTTACCCTGAGACAAGCTAAAATTTAGTATTGATAAAAACATGAACAAGAACAAGAGTTTCTGTGCTCAATCTCTTTTATATAACATTTTACAAGAAGATCTTTCAACAGGGAAAGGAAGTCTTGAGCTTTAAGACTAAAAATAATTAATCCCAAATCAATTAAAATCAGAACGAAGAGGGTTTTGAACTATTGAGGTGATGATTTTAGGGTGGGTAGAGGCAGATTTTTTAGGGAATAGAGATGGTGGAGACTTTGAACATTTTATAGGAAAAAGATTACGTCAAGAAACTCATGATAATACGTGGAAAGCGAGTGGCTCCATACTTTTGTTATTAACTTTTTCTTTGCAAAAAATAAGAGAAAGTAAAAAAAAAAAAGGATAAGCATTAAAAAAGTAAATAGTAAACAGAAATAATTGCTCCCCTTTATATCTTAAATGAAACGAAATTCAATTTTAAGTTTAAGATTATATACATTTAGTTAAAGCCAAATTCAACTTTTTGTACATAAATGATAATTATTAACTCGTAGATGTTCCAGTTGCAAAAAAAAAAAAAAAAAAAAACTCGTAGATGTTCCCAATCAATTTCCAACACCTAATGAAAGATATATATATATATATATATATAGTGTTAAAAGTAGTGAATTGCAACAGATATGGATACTGCAGATTTGCCCATAAGTGGGGTGATTGAGTTTGGACCTACATGCCTATTTTCCTCCAGTGCAGGTTGGTTTTGGATAGCTTTATTGACCATATACCATGGACCTGATTCAATAAATTAATATGTACAAGTCTTCTTGGTCTTCGTACCCAAACCCTTACTCAGGGACTATAATCCTTTTTTTTTTCCACATTATTCTCACATCTCTGTCATCTCCAAGCCTGTCTCAAATAGAAGATTTTAGAGATTTACTAGGAGAGATGATGGTAAAAGGTAGAAGATTTGGCACTTTCCAAAAGCAAATGGAGTACTACTCTTATTTAGTGGTAAAGCAACCAAATCAGCAAGTTCTTTTGGAATTTCGGTGGAAAGTTGTTTACAACATAAATAAATCAAGTCCAAGCTCTTCATATTGCTTAATGCACGTGGGATTTGGCCAATCAAATTGATTTGAGCAAGAATCAAGATTTGGAAATTGCTGACATTTGATATGGAGCTGGGAATTCTCCCCACCAAATTATTGTCACCAAGGTTAAGTACTTTTAGATTCGAGCACACTCCAATTTGTGGCAGAATTATCCCTGAAAGCAGGTTACTACAGAGATCTAATATTTCTAGTGAAATTGAACAATTTAGAATTGCACCAGTCAAATGGTATTTACTAAAATTAAGATATTGAAGTGACATAGATGAAACCAAGTCACTATGAATTTCACCAAAGAATCAGTTAGTTGAAAGATTGATGGTCTCAATCTCTAACAAATGAAAGATTGAAGATGACATTATCCTAGAAATATATTTCTTAATGAGGTCAATTACTTTTACCCTAGAAAAATTGTTGAAAGTGATTCCATGCCACAGGCACAATGGGGTAGAGGAATTCCAATTGGAGAGGAAGCCAGTCGGATCATTGATTGAAGATTTGAAGGACAAGAGCAGTTGGAGTTCGTCACCCTGAGACAAGCTAAAATTTAGTACTAATAAAAGCATGAACATGAACAACAGTGAGTGTGCATGAATCTAATAAGCGTCCTAGCTCTTAGAAGAACATGGATTTAGATTAGAACAAAGAGGTGATGATATTAGGGCGGGGAAAGGCAGATTTTGGATGTATAGAGATGGTGGTGGAGACTCTTGAACAATTTATAGGAAAAATATTGTGTGAAACACTCATGACAACACATAAAATATGATAGCACATGGAAAAGAGTTGCAAATTTTTTTAAGCTTTATTTAGTTGATACGATTATTATTTACTTAATAGGAATTAAAAAGAAAAAAAATTAAATAAAAGATTAAAAACAAACAGAAAAAAAGTAGATAACAAGAGTATCAATTAAACGAAGCGTGATTGTTTCACTTATATCTTAATGAAAACGAATTCAATTTTAGGTTTAGCATTATATATATATTTGGTTAAAACCAATACTAACTTGTGGAAGTGTTTATCTTTATAAGCTCATAAACTTGTATTTGTAAATTAATTGGTACCTGTAACTAATTTTTAGGCTTAATTACTGTGCGCACTATCAACTTGTAGCTCGGTGACACCCTCATGCTGAGAAATCCTGCACATCACCTGTTACACATTCGTGCCACTGTCAATTCCACTCATCATTTCGAATTTTCAAATGACCAATGGCCCGGAATTTCCCAGTCAATTTGCAAGCCTGATGAAGGATACATGTATAGTTAAAAGTAATGAATTGCAACAGATTTCCATTTGCATTGAGATAAAGCACATACATGCCCATTTTTCTCCATTGCAGGTTGCTTTTAGTTTTAGGTACCTTTATTGGGCATACTAGGGACCTGATTCAATAAATTAATATTGTTAAGTCTTCTCCGTCTTCTTACCTGAACACTTAATCACGGGCTATAATCTTTTTTTCCCCACATTAATCTCACATCCCAGTCATCCCCAACCCTGCGTCATGAAAGTTGTGTACCTTCATTTTATGAACTTAATGTACGTATAATTTTATATGTATAAAAGCATCTAATTTTATACTTAATGAATTCCGTGGAAAATGCTTTTCCAACCAAAAATTCCATTGAAAATTGGTTGTGGAATTTTGCTGGAAATGCTTTTTCAACGAAAAATTTCGTTGGAAATTTCTTACAAAATTTCGTGAGAAATGCTTTTCTAAAAGAAAATTCTGTTAAAAATTTTGAACAAAATTTCATGGGAAATGTTTTTTCAACAGAAAATTCCATTGACAATTTCTAACAAAATTCAATGAGAAATGTTTTTCCAACGGAATTTTTATTGAAAATTTCTAACGGAATTACTATGGTACAATCGACGGATTATGCACTTTTTTTGATAGAATTTTCTGTTGAAAATTTCATACGGATTTTCAACAGAATGTATTTCCGACGATGCTTTTACCGATGAAATTTTCAACGAATGTTACCGTTGAAAATCCATTGGACAAAAGTATTTCTAATAGAATTTTAACTTTTTACAACATATAATTTTATTGGAAAAAGCTTGTTTTTTTATAATGAGAAAAATTCCGTTAGAAAATTACATGAGCCAATTAAATCCAAAAAGGCTTGTGATGTAGCAAGAAACCTCGTAACGAAAATAAGACAATCTAAACTCCAACAGTCGAAATTTTTACTTTTTCACCTTTAAGATTTGTCAAACCTTCAGCAACCCAAGTATTTGGCATTTAACAGTAATCCACACAATGACCGAATAAGACATTCTCAAAGGTAGGATTTTACTTATACTAGTAAGTTTTGTTTCTAAAACAAAAAGATAAAAAATTCTTGCAAATCTTATTTCTATCAAACAAAGAAAATTATTTTTCTTTTCTTATTTTTATGAAAGCCCATGAAACATAAGGCCTTGCAGGAGAATTGAAAAGTTGTTATAATTATGAGATATTTATGCTTCAAAGCCATGTTCCTAAAATAGTTCATAGTCATTGTACTGTCAAGATAGTGCATTGACAATACTCAAAGACTGGTACATGTTAAGCCTCCTTATTTAGAAAGTAAACAATTGATCTCATAGATTGAAGTATATGGGATACGTGAGGATGACATACGGGTGCTTGTTAAAGAACAAGTTCAATAAACATGACTCACTATGAAAACTCCATTTGGTGTTTCACTTAAATGTCTATGGAATATTGTAACGACCTTTATCCTGATCGTTACCGATGTCCGAGACTTGTGAGTAAACTTGCCAAATCCCGAACAAGCCTAATTTGAGGTTCTCGTTACATTCATAAAATATACTTTTACATACGTAAGCGATTAATAATAAAAGTTCTATTATTTACTCCATTCTAGATAACAGTAATCAAATGTCGATCACAAGGTCTTTAACAATACATATTCATTGGTTTAATAACTCTTACAAGACTAGCTTGTCATACTACAAGACCTTTATGCAGTGGAGCAACTCAGAGTGAAGAGTTAAGAGATGCCATTACCTAGGTCGTAGAGAATCTAGATCTGTTGGACGACACGTTTGTACTGATCACTTATCTGTAAAAGAAGATAAGGGGGTAAGTCTCACAGACTCAGTGATTATAGACTCGGTGAGTAGGTGTAGATGAAAAATAAGCAAAAAGCAGAGAATTCGAATATTAAAAATGTAAGAATAAATAAACAATTTAACTTAACAGGGAATATGTGCCTTACATATAAAACAAAGGATTTAATGCGAATTAGTTCAAACCATCATTATACACGGATCAAAACCAATCAGTACACACGTGCATGCTCCCATAAAACTAAACTCTTGAAACTTTAAACAAGTTCACAGGTCACCTCGTATGCAAGGATTTAAAATTCATACAACAGTATAACCAATGGAGCTGCAAAAAAATCATATAATTCCGTTTTCACCATGCAATGAAATATGAGTTTGAAAACCCAAAGAAACTTTACTCTCAAGTAGGAAATGAAATAAAATCAACTCGTGGTCCCGTTACCACGTAATAACTTCCGAGAGCTTTTCTCCACTAGATCCCACATGCCATGACAATCTCAACAATGTTGGTTGACATTGGAGAAATCAAGCAGTCGTAACTGCGTATATCACTAGTGGCCTAGCCACGTATATATAGCATAGGCCATGGCCCCCGCCACGCCCAACTGCCCGTCGGTGACCCAAAGGTTCTCTAGTTAGAGCTTACTTGTGCAGGAAGGTCATACTTAACCGAAGTGACAGTCGACCTACTCTCGAATCTTCTGGTTTAATAGAACCATTCAAAAATCCAAATCGAGTTTTCAAGAGATCATTTCAAATCATTTTCAATATACCGATCACAGTATCATGAGAAAACCCTTTTTATAAGACTTTATGTCATAAACCTTTACATGAGATTTCATTATCAAAAATGGCATGGTGAATATGTGTTTAAATCCATAAATGTACATCGCACAAACAATAAGGCACCTTTTTGGATATAAATCACATTCAAAAGCTTGTTTCCCAATTTAAAGCACTTTACGTATATCATTTATACATATATACATAATCGAAACATTTTCAAAGAATTGAGCATTCACAAAATTTCCTAGAATTCTACTAGCTCATGCTTTCCATAATTTGTGTTTAAAGAAAATCATTACATATAAGTGTGTATATATATATATATAACAATGGAAGCTTTAAAATAGACACGCCTTACTCACCTCGAAATAGTAGGATGCTACGTCGTTATTAATTTGTGCATGTATATAACTAATCCTAGTTGTCGGTCACTCTTCACCTCTTTCAGCACGCCACCACAGCTCATTTCCTCTTTTTACACTTTTCCTAGCTTGGGCTTAGGTAGTGACCTAAGTAATTTGTTGTAACCTGCCGGACCCCCTCTTGCTAATGGCACGGTTGGAAGATCAAAGGAGTGATTTTACTCCTCTTGAAGTAGCATCGTTTAGAGCTTTTTTAGTCAAAGTATAAAACTTTCTACCTTCCCCCTTCTTTCCTCTTTCTTCCGCCACTTATACTCCCATTTTTTTCCTTTCACCAGATCTTTTTCTCACTATGGTTGCAGCCTCCATCCTTTTTCTTTCACTCTCAATGTCGGCAACACTATCCCTCATTGGCTCTCTCATAAAATGATGGCACAGCCCCTTCTTTCTCTCTCACAAATCAACAGCACCAGCCCCTCCTTTCTCTTTTCTTCTTTTTATTATTTGCCATCCATGGGCGGATTGCCCAAAATCTCACCTTTCCCATCATTTTTCTCTTTTATTCCTTCTCCAAGCCGTTCTTATCTATTTGTTGCTTCTCATGGCCAGCTTGTTTTTTATCCACTCATTTTTCTACCATTTTGTTAACTTTTCTTTTCGCTACTTTATGCATTAATCACATGTCACAATGCACCTTTTTGTTTTTCTCCACCGCCACTCTCATAATGCTTTCTTTACTTTGATCATCATTATTATTTTAACTTATCTTTTCTCTCCATTTTGTGCACATGGGTGGCTAGCCCAAGAATCCATATCTTCTTTTGTCTTTTCTTCACTCATTTTATGCTTTAATTCACATGGCAAGCCTTAAAATGTTTTACTCCATTCACCACCTTCATTTCTTTTTATTTCCTTATTTTTCTTTCTTTATTTATTCCCTTCATTTCATTTGCATTTCATTTCACATGCATTTCTTTCTTCTTTTTTTTTTAATCCCACCATATCATTCAATAATATCTCATTAGTCTCCAAATATTAAAATTACACATAAGCCCTCAACTTTCCTTTATTTACCGTGTAACCCTCCAAACTTTGCTCATTTACAATTTGGTCCTTCCAACACGTTTTAAATTCCAATTTTCGTCTATCTTTCTTCCTTTATACGTGTACAACCAAAATATAAGGTTTGCACTTCAACGCGGTATTACCATAATATTTAAATATTTACTGACCCACACTAACTTTATTTAATAAAGTTATGTAACCACAATTATCGTCATTTTTCTCCAAAATCCTTCTTTACTTCTTCTCCCCCACTTAGATTAGTCATATAATCATCTTTCATGACTAATTTCGAAAGCAAATAAAATAGTACTATTTTAATATTATTTTATTTTAAAATTTTACACTTGTCTCCTCGGGTCTCGAAATGTCTTATTATGCCCTGATTCACTTCCAAATCACCTTTTATCTCACTAATTCATCCTCAACAAAAAATATTATTAATTAATTGTTATTTCTCGCGTGCGAAATATTTTACCCCAAAATATTCCTTTCATCCGTCACTTCTCTTTAGTACATAAATTCATGTCAAATAACCTTCTGTCTTATCGATATGGTCATGTTGACTACTATACGGAGGTACGGGGTGTTACAAATATGTTCTTATATGATAGTCATGCAACTAGTCATCGAACTTGAGACATTAGGTCATCTTGTATAGGGAATGACACACCTTGATTTCACTTCTACGGGTTTAGAGATTATTAGATGCCTAAACATGTGCTTTTGAGTATGCCATGAAGCATGCGAAGGTGGATGACTGGTCAAGAAAGGATTCATCATCCTAAATGATATGAGAGGATGTATCTCACTTGTCCTCGACTCTTGATTAACTTGTGTAAAGTTTTTGGCCAAAGTATGATGAATTTGAGGAAAGTTAGTTCCCTAAATTCATAAGGTTAGTCATCAATTATGAGAACTAATATGGAATGTCATAAGTAGACACCAAGCCATGCTTTATGACATAACCGGGATATTTGATGAAAGGACCATATTGCACTAAGAGGCTTATCACTGAAGGGCTTTCGAATTCTTTAATCGACTCTCTAACATTTGGGTAGTTATAATGTGTTGCTAGATATGCTCATAATCTATAAATATAAACTAATTATCAAATTGATATTTGATTATGATTTATATTTATTGCCACCATGTTAGAAGTCTAATGGATCACATACATTAAATGACATGATTGATACTAAATAAGGATAATCAATTAAGTTGGACTTAATTGAAATGGACCAACATAAAGACGAAAAATTAATTAAGTTCACAAGAACTTATTTGATTAAAAATACAAATGTTGCAATTAGTACTTAATAACTCTTTATTATTGTAATTAAAAATAGCACTATTATAATTTACTAATCATTATTAGACTTGAGAGGTCAATATATTTTATTTAATATTTATATGACTTTGATGTTATGTCAAGCCCGACATTTCTATATGCGTGTTATGACATTTACATGCTTGATGGAATAGTTGAAAATTTAGAAAGTCCCGAGAAATCGTCAAAAGACAATATTGCCCCTAATGATACTATTAAATTGATTAAACATCGAATTGGTTGAAAGAGGGATTTTAAAGATGAAAATGAGAATTTCACAGTCCAGAGATGACTCGAAATGATAGTTCGGAGTCGAGGTCCGATTAGGAGTCAATCCGAAAATTTCAGTCCATGGGCAAAATGGTAATTTACCACCTGAGGACAAGTTGGAATTTTTCAGAAAAGATTTTTATACCATGTTTGATTAAGATTGATCACATTTAACTTATTGGAGTACAATTTGAGGATTTAGCAGTGAAAATTTGTAGTTTTCGATATCTTTGGAATACAAGGGTAAAATAGTAATTTTACCATTTAAAGACAAAACGAAAAGTTTTAGAAAAGTTTTTGGCCCCATTTGATTAATAATGGTTAATTGAAGTGCTATTGGAGGTTGAAAAGTGGAAAAAGATGTAATTCCAGTACATTTCGGAGTATAGGGGTAAAAATCGTAATTTTACCAACCAGGGATAAAATTTAATTTTTCAATAGAATTTGAATCAAATTTGATAAATTGGAGTATGATATGAGTTTGAGGAGTGAAAAATATGCATTTTGGTAATTTTCCATTTTTGAGGCAAAAATGTAATTTTTTACTTTTACGGGGGCAAAAGTGTAATTTTTGAAAATTTGTTCTACTAAGACTTTGGATAAGTCTAGAAATTTCATAGAAACTATGGATAAGTGAGAAAAATAAGTGGTGGAGAAGAAAGTCAAAAAGAAAAGATTTTACACATTAAATAATAAAAAATGCCATGTGTTAAAAAAATATATTATTTATTTGCCTTATGAAAAGGCTTAAATTTTTCTAGAAGCTTAGTCTTTCTTCCTCAAGTGGCCGGCCATTCAAAGCAAGAAGAAAAGAAAAAGAAAACATAAACCCTAGAAGAGAAATTCAAAGGGAAATTAGTAGATTTCAAGGATTCAAGCTAGAAAAAGGTAAATTTTTTTTATTTTTCTTGTGATCTAGCTTACCCATGCTTTATTTTATCAATTCCATGGTTAAATTGCATGGTTTCTTAAGGGATTCTTGGCTGATCAAAATAGGTTTAGAGAGAGAATGATAATGAGTTTGGTTGGTTTTGAATTATGTTAGTGTTTTAGGTTAGTATAACATGTTAGTAAGCAAAATTAGCAAGAAATCAAAATTTTCTTCATTGAACCCATTTATGCTGAATATTCTACAGTGAGATTGGCTGCTGATTTTGATAATATTTCATGGTATTTAAGTGTATTTGGATGAATTATGGATATAGGAAATTAATAGGAATTTTTGGTGCGAAAATATGAATTTTTACCTAATAGGGGTAATTTTGTAATTTATGATCCGAACTGATAATTTGCACCATATTTGTGGACATTAAGTCAATTTGGGTATAATTGAGGTATAGAAATTGAAAGAAATCAATTTAGAACTTATTTGGAGATTTTAGAAAATTAAATCGCGTATCGTACGTGTTAGGCTGAATATCGTGTTTAAGCAATTTTTCGAACAATTGTATAACATTTCATGCATTATGTAGAGCCTGAAATTAATTATGGTTAATTGACACAATTTATTGAAATTTGTGTCACGCGTAACATATAGGTGGTGGGTCCCTCAGACGTGGGAAAAATATAATACCGTGGAAATTGAAAACAGGGGTATTGTACACTCCTGACGAGGTGAGTGGATAAATTATCGTCTGTAATATCTAGAGTTGTTTTTATTTATGTATTTTATGCTTTCTAAAGTATGATAAATTTAAATTGCAAAATATTATGATTTTCAATTAAAATGTGTTTTGATGAAAAATGATTTAAATAATGAATTTTTATAAATTATTTTGAAAAAAAACACTACTTTGAAATTGAACATTGATTTTATTAAAATAGAGTACATGGAGACTTACTCGATTAATCGTGAATTTCATGTACGATTAAAATTGTGGCTTATGATATTTTGTTAGCATGTTGGCTAAGTTTTTATATTATTGTGAAATATGTACATTATGGTTTATTTGGATGTGAGATATAAAATTGTACTGGCCATGTATGCCATTTAAAAGGTTTAATAAAATAATGGGTTAACTAGTTGCTGCAGTGGTGGGTTTCTGTGGACTGCCTTTAGGAGGGGCACGGTAAACTCAAGATTTATATTACCTCGGTTGTAGAGGAGTGAAGGGTAACTCTTGAGGTAACCATAGAATTCACTCCATGTCTAACCCCACGTGAGAGTGAATTTGGCTAACGCCAAGGATCGGTTAAATTTTCAAATATAATATGATCTAAACAACCTTGGCGGACTCGATTGGATGCTTGGGCCAAAGCATCATCGAGTAATAGTTTTAGCCATAGCCTGATTTTTACAAAGAAATCATAAGCCTTGTTTTTTGATAAAAATGAAATTGTTTTGTATGATTGCCCTAAATTGGGTGTTATAAATTATATTATGATACTATTTTTTATATTGTCTCCATATACTCGACTATAGATGTCGTAGATGGTAATTATCTAACTCACTGGGTTGTAAAACTCACCACCCTCTCTTCCCCTTTCAAGCTCGAGTTTATTGATAGACTCTTGGACTGCATTGATAGGCTGACTTGAAGTCGCATCCTAGCAAACCAAGGTACCTAATTGTACGTAGGGGGGCCCACTTACCATTGAAATTAATTTATGTACTTTGTTTATATGTAATACTGTATGTATAAATTTATTTTATTTTCAATTGCTGAAAATCAATTTTTGATCTTTCAAAAAATATTGTTTTGAAATAAAATGTAATATTTTGTTTAATATTTTATTTTATTCTATTCTCTAAAAAAATTTTGTTTTTATAAGGGTTTTCGGTATCAAAAGCTATTAACAATTGTGAATTTTGTTTATTCTACTCGTATGCAACGATTTTACAAATTGTGAAATTTTTGGATAAAAAGGACGAAAATGCCCCTGTGTGGAAAATTGTGAAATTTTGACTGCTTCGAAACGAAATCTAATTTATTCTTTGAAAAATATTTTTTGGAAACTAATACCCACGAGGGAGATGAAAAATTGGTACAAGATGCCTTGCAAGGTTTCGATTTATTCTCGGGGGATGAGGGCTTATCGGGACATTGCGGCAGTTGTCACGGACTCGATGGTAGTTCCGGGTCGTGATATGTTACCTACATGTGATCTTGAATTTAAAGATTATATCCTAATATGTTGGGTTATGTACAAGTCAAATAAATTATATTCGATACTCAATAAAAGATTCACCAATTTCTATTGAAAAAGATTTAAAATGATTTTCGTAAGATTGTCGGACTTCAAATATTTTGACTGGTGTGCTTTCTAAAATGTTTTAATATTATATTATTTATATTAATATTATATAAATATATGTGTTTTTGAAGAAAAATATTTTTTAAAAGTCTAACAATAATAAAAATCTTGAATTCATATTACAAGGGTTGGATGTGATGGTGGAAATTATTTATCCATAAAGTACATGAGCAATATGGTAGGGTGAAATGACTAATTAATAAAGATTGTAATGAAAGGAATCTCATTCATAATTTTTTTCTGTGTAAAAGTCTATTATAGTGTGTTAATGTAAATTATTGTAATTAGTTGATAAATAAAGTTTCTTAAGTAATTTAAAAAACTAAATAATAATATTGAATTAAATAAAATTCTAAATAAAATATTAATCATGAGATTACATGAATTTGGATTCTTAAAATCACACTCATATTCTTCTTTAGAGTTTTATATATTTCTTGTTAGATATGGATTGGGCCAAGTAAAATCAGGTCCATTTGAGTCATCTGAATTCAATGTCCATCACTATATCCATATAAGTAAGAAGACCTTAAAAAAATAAGAAGCTTGAATTCTTGGAGGCAAGGAACTTGAATTGCTTTTGAGGTACTTTTTAATTGCTTTTGAGGTATTTTATTTTATCTATGATTTTCTTATGGTAGATCCCTTGCTTTTATATTAAATACAATGGATGGTATTGAATAAAAAATACAAATTTCCTTTGTAACTTCAAAACTTTAGGGACAATTAAGTCTTTCAGAAACGGCAGCCGGTAAACCTATATTTACTTATTTGTTGAGTTCTTCCAAAGAAAGTTCAAGGTGAAAGCCCATAATAACATCGGAAGAATCCAGAGACAGATCCAAAGGAAGAATCCAAGAAACACTGGAATAAGTTGGTATTTTCTTTTGAATGTTGGTTTTGTCTATTGATATTATCAGACCAATTCTACTCCTTACCAGTGATTTTCTTTTGATTTTTACTAATTGATAGGATCATATAAATCTTGTTTCTTTTAATAAGAATATGGATTCTAAAGATTTAATCAGTTGTTTTCCCGATGAGATCCTTTATCACATCATTACCTTCCTCCCTCTCGAATCAGCTGTCCAAACCACTCTTCTTTCTACTCGATGGAAAGATCTTTGGAAAAAGGCTTTTGTACATGGAAGCATAGAAGATGCTGTTGTTACTATATTTAGCCTTCTTAATGATTTTGCCGAACTACGTCCACCAAGAAGTATATGATTATTGTTTATGACTTGTTTCATCTTAGCTTGTAAGTTCCAGCTATTAAGTGAGGATTAATTGAGGACTTGAATATGAAAATAAACTCATGATTAAAATTAAATGCAAACTGAACTATATATGTATTAACAAATGAATCACATGGATTAAATTAAAATAATTATAACATTTAATTTTTAAATTAAAATAATTATTATTTTAGTAATTTGTTAAAAATATTAATGCATTGCTATTTGAATTTTAATATGATTATTTGTTTTAATTTATAAAATGCTAATAATCTATATTTCATTTAAAATATTAATAATTTATAATTTAAATATTGGCATATTATTTTATTTTATTTTTATCTTTAAAATATTAATAGATTACAAATTTGTAATTAAAATTTTAATTTAATTTTTAAATTTAAACTAATAACTTTTTATAATTTAAAATTAGAACTTAAACTTTTTTATTTGAATTCATTTTAATTTTTTTTCTTTTTGGTTTTATTTTCTTTCTTCTTGACAATTGGCACATAAGGGAAAGCCGATATGCGCTCCCTATGGCCGAATCAAGTCAGGAAGCACCATGACCGAATCTGGCCGTGAGTGCCAATTCTGACTACAAAAGTTATACGGGAAGTGCCAGATCAGGCACTTCCCGGGATTGGTTTGGTTGAGGAGTGCCAAATTGACACTCCCTGTGGCCAGATTTGTTCTGGGAGAGCCTGATCGACGCTTCCAATGGCTGGCACTGGTGTCGCACCATCACTGCCATTGTTGCCGGCCTCTGGTGGTGGAGGGAATTTAGAGAGAAAAGGAGAAAGGAAGAAGATGGGTAGAGAGAAAAAAAAAACTGGAGAAATGAAAATATAATTTTATATTATAGAGGAGTAATTTTTTAAATTTATCTTTCTCTTTTCTTTATCTACTCCACTTCAAGTCTTGTTGGATTAATCCAACTTTGGAATAGGAATTGGGAAGTAGTTGAAGAAACCAAAGAACAAAGAAGATTCCATTACTTGTTTACCTAATGACATCCTTCGTCTCATAATTTCCTTGCTTCCCTTTAGAACTGCTGTCAAAACCAATTTGCTTTGTGACTAAATACAAGATGCTGTAATTACTCTCTATTATTGAGGTTCAATAGCATTACTCTCTATTATCAATATCAAAATCCAAAAGAGAATATTCAAGTCAAGATTTTATAATTTCTCAATAATTAGAATCTGAATATTTAGTTTAATGATATATACGCATATTTGAGTTGAGATCAAATATTTTTTATTCAATTTAAAAAAAAATTCACTCAATTATGCTATGAATTGGGCAATGTATCTCAAAATTTGCCCCTAAACTTACAGAAAATGTATCCAAAATTTGACCCAAAACTATTAAATCTTCTCAAATCTTCTATTTATCAAAAGGAAACGGATTTATGGCATTATTATTTAATTTTCTTTTTGTTAATTGAAAATAATCATAGTAAAAGATAAAAGCCTTGTTGCCTCTCAAAAAAAAAAGAAAAAAGTAAGTCTTGTTTGATTTTTTTTTATAGAATGTCTTATTTGATTTTTGCTCAGATGACAATAATACTCTTACAGCCTTCTCTGGTTGGTTAGGTTTGTGCTGTTTCCTATCTCCCTATCTTGGATCTTCTTCCCATCTCCTTGTTGGCCGATGGTGAATATACAGTTCATATTAAATGAATTAAGAAAAAAAATTAATAATTAAATGAGAAACCTTAAAAAAAAAAGAAATGGGTTTTTTTTTTCATCCTAAAAATACAACATTTAGTTGAAATTTGGTGAATTTTTCCTATAAAAAATTTATGTATAAAACTTGATGTATGTCAATTAATGTCCATATCACTATTTACTATACATGTCAACATAATACATAATTATTGTGTGATACAAAAAAGATGAGAAATCCTATTTTCTTGCTGTTGAACATAAAGACAGAATTCACACATAATTGTGAACAAAGACTTTTCTAATTTATTCTTTTCGGCTGAAAGAAAGAAGATTTAGTAAATGATTGGAGAAGTTGGCCCCTTTATATGCAGTTTGCATCAAACTGCTCTTCTCCTTCGCTGCTGTACTTTTGATCCTTTTTGTTCATGTAACATACAAGAAGAAGAAAACAAAGAAACAAAGAAAGAAAGAATGGGCAAATTTGTTCACATGCCAATCACAAGCTTATTTATGAAATTGTGCTTTGATTTCAACCAAAATTCAGTCTATATTCTTCAGCTGGCACTAGTTAGCTTGAAGATATGGAAAAAAAAAAAAAGAAAAAGAAGAGTTACTGTTGATTGACAGAAATATAGGTATTCTACATGGTTTGATATACTTGGAGCGGTTATAGCAGATCTTGCGACTTTTGATAGGCATTGGCTCAAAAGTTCTGCGGATTCATGATTTATGTCCATACCAAAGGGATGATAGTTGATGATAAGCACGTTATCATGGGATCAGCAAACGTTAACTAAAGATCCTTAGATGGTTCAAGGGACACAGAAATAGCTATTAAGTGCTTACCAACCAAATTTCCCATGGGCAGGAAAGAAATCCCTCCTGCATCGCCGGGTTTGGGATTCTGTCTCTACTCACTTTTAAATGCTCAAAATTACCCAAAGGGTTGTTTGATTTTTTTTTTTTTTACATAGAATGTCTTATTTATGCTGCTTAATCATCTTCGACCGAGGCTTCCACACAGCGCTTAACTTTCAGCTCAAACTCCTGCCTACTCTCCCTCCATTCTCTCTGCAGTCAACATCATCAATAAAACGTCAAAACTTCAGTAAATAAATTATAATATTAGCTAGAAATTAAGGAGGACAACAGTCTGAACACTTACGGCAGCTTCAGTGTTGGCTGGGGATTCAAAATCTGGGCTACAGAGCGCTGATATTATGGCCACCAGTACACCCCTAGCCTGCAAATCAGAGAAATATTTGTATTCAGCAAAGTGCAAACACAGAGTAAATCAGAAAAGGTGGTTTCAAAGTATGCAGATAAATACAACAAGAAATTTAATCAAATGTAAATGATTACCGTGCAACTTGGACTCCAATATTCTGTTCTAAGCGTTTCTGAACTATTAGGAGGGGGCTCAAGAATAGAAATGGCCACTCTACCATCAAGGAACACTGTAGTTCACACACACATCAGCTTTCAAGCATTATGCCCGCTCAAGATTGAGAAAATTTGCAAGAATTCAAAATCAGCCTATAACCTCTTACCATTAGGATGGTATATATCTGAGATAAACCTCAACGATGGAGGTTTAAAGGGATATTCTGAGGTAAAGCTCATGATGGCATTGAAACGGCCCCCATCACTATAATCCACAAAATTGTGAAACCAGCATCATAGGCAATATCAATAAAATAACAATCCAATAAAATCGATAATCTTAATCTTAGTATGAGTAAAAAATTCTACTCCATAGTCAACCGCCCACAAACATATCAACATAATCCCAAATAGCAGCACTTAAACACAATAAATACTACTGACTCCAAAAGAAAAGTCTGCCAAATTGAAAGAAACCATATTTATTAGTTTCTTTTAGAAAGAGAAAAGATACCAGATATCAGATTCGAACATGCAAACAGGGGGGCGCACAAAGATTCAACTTAGTAATAACCAAAAAAGAATATATAAAAAAGAAAGAAAAAAGAGTTAAAGCTACATACTAGAGACTATTTGACGGCCCCCTAATTGTGAGCTTCCATTCAAAAACGTTGTCATTCACCATCCCCACTGAGAATCCATCAACGGGTTCTTTGATAAGATCTGTGATAAACAAAGCCAATTTCTATAAAAACGAACCAAAAAATTCAGAAAAAAAAAAGAAAAAGAAGTAGAAGAAATGATCAATAAACCAACGCGTTCATATAAAACATAGAGACCTTCGAATTGAGTTTGGAGAACAAAAATCGCTATGGAGGAAGCCATTGAAGAAGAGAACTTTATTCAACTGACTGACCGGTATTTCTGTTATCAAGAAAGGAGGAGTAACTTGAAGAAGGAGGGAAAAAGAGCAATGAGGAGTTGATTATTTATAGGCGGGCGGTAAAATCAGTTTTGACTCCCATTTGTCCCGGTTGGATTTTTTGGGTGACACGTCAGACTTTTTTATTTTTCTTTTGAAATTTTATCCCCATTTTTTTGATGAATTCTACAATAAGGCTGTAAGGTTAATTAAAATAATTTTTTAAAAAATAATAAAAACCTGCTTAACAAGTTAACAAGTAAACAGCATAAACAATTTTTAAATTTATCCATTTTTTATTAACAATATAGATAATTTTTAAATTAATTTAATCTATTTTAATATTATATATATTTTTTGTTCTATTTGTAGAATTTTTAAATTAATTTAATCTATTTTAATATTATATATATTTTTTGTTCTATTTGTAGATCTATCAAGAATTGTATTGAAGCTAGTAATTAATTGATGAATCATGAAAAAAAACTATTTTCTTCGAAAATCGGAAGATGTCTTGTTTACTGTGAGTCTGTTAGTTGAGAAGTTCTTTTTTCTTAACTTGTTAATATTTGACAATTGATATGTTTAATTGTTTTACTTCTTTAAACTTTTTAATATTGTAGTTCTGACTTGTATTTGGCTGTTGCGAGTTGTTGACTATTGGATCTTGGAATTATTAATTAATTTTATGAACTTATAATGTGTGGTAAGCAATATAGGGCTAGTTTAATGTGCTGGTGATTTGTTAGTAATTTTAATTGTACTCTTGTTTCGCTGGTGATCTCATTTTAATGTGTTGCCTTTTTATTTGAGAATTTTGCCAAAAAAATTTAGGGGTTAGTTTAATATGTGTCGATTTAATTTTTCTATTATTTATTGTTCTTTTAAATGTTTTTTATGATTGTCTTTTATCTTCTTTTTTTTTATTCAACGGTCAAGTTTGGGCAACCTTCTGATCACTTTGATCTTCTTTCTCCGTAATGCTATTTTTTGCTCCCTAATTTTAACCTGATTTTGATTTAATTATTGATCAATTTGATTTTTTTCATTATTATTTAATCAGTTTGATTTTGATTTTAATTCTCGTCTACCCATGGGACCCCATGGATTTTCCATGTACTGTCTTTAAATCCTATTAATAAAATTCTTATGATTAGCTAGGTAAAAAAAAAAAAACTTAGGTCCGAAGGAGTTGATGACAAATTTATTTTTTATGCTGGTGAATTGATTTTGCAATAAGTTTTCCTGATTCCCTATCTGATTTTCCTGTTTGGTATCTGGCAAAGTGTCTCTCTTTATCACAATCAGAATTCCTATCCACACTATATTTTACCAATTCGTTCTTTTAATTTCCTCCATATACTTGACTTAAGGATGCTTAATCACAAAACAAAATGAGAAATACTCTGGAAGTCATGAAACTCAAGAGTGAAATTTGGGAAATTTCTGATCATTGAACAGTTGGGTAGCAAAAGAAAAGTTTAGAAAGTCATATAGCAAAAACTGACTATTACAAGTATTTATAGTCCTAGCTAATTTGTAATACAATAAACTGTACAAGGCTAAAAGTGTAAATGACTTATTTACAATAAATAAAAGAATAAGTTTATATTCTTCACTCCCCCTCAAAATGAGTATTATGAATATTAAGAATACTCATCTTGTGCAAAAGTGAGCAGAACGGTCCTGGTTGTATTGCTTTGGTGAAAATATCTACAAGCTGGGACTTAGTTGGAACATATGATGGATCAATTAAACCTGCAGCTACCCTCTCTTGTATGAAATGACAGTCCATCTCAATATGTTTGGTGCGCTCATGGAATGTGGGATTTCTATAGATATGAAGAGCTGATTGATTGTCACAGAATAGCTTCACTGCATACGAATGTTCAACATTGAAATCCTTAAGTAGATGTAGTAACCAAATCACTTCGCAACAAGTTGTCGCCATGGCTCGATATTCAGCTTCAGTAGAACTCCTTGCAACTACACTTTGCTATTTAGCTTTCCAACGTATTAATGAATTTCCTAGCAAGATACCATAACCTGTCACCGATCTTCTAGTATCTAGGCAACCGGCCCAATCACTATCACTACATGCTTGTAAACACAAGTCAGAATTACTCGAAAATAAAATACCTTGACCAGGAGCTGTTTTGAGATATTGTAATACTCTAAATGCTGCTTGTAAATGAACTTCACTTGGCTTGTCCATATATTGTGAGAGTATGTGAACAGCATATGAAATGCCTGGTCTTGTAAATGTAAGATATAGGAGTCTTTCAACCAGCTGTCTATACGTAGTACTATCCTTCAACTATTCTTCATTTACAGCCTTTGTCATTTTATGATGATATTCAATCGGTGTAGTCACTGGTTTAGACCCCAACAAGCCATATTCTGCTAAAATATCAAGAGCATATTTCCTTTGACAAAGAAAAATTCCCTTATTTGATCTTGCAACCTCTAATCCAAGGAAATACTTTAGTTTCCCTAAATCCTTAAGCTTGAAATTGGAATTCAAGTAATCTTTAACTTCATTAATGAGTTCCATAGATGTGCTACCAATCACAATGTCGTCCACATAAACCAGCAAAGCAATAAATTCTCCAGCTTGAGTTTTCTTAGTAAACAAAGAATAGTTAGCTTTAGATTGTTGAAACCCATATGCTAGTGAACAAGTGGTAAACTTTGAATTCCACTACCGTGATGCTTGTTTAAGTTCATACAACGACCTATTCAACTTACATACCATTTTACCACTAATAGAACACTCCTTTTTAAAATGGTACCCTTGTGGTAGCTCCATAAAGATAGTCTCATTCAAATCCCCATTCAAGAAGGCATTATTAATATCAAGTTGAGTAAGAAACTTGCCTTTAACAACTGCCAATGCCAAGAATAATCGAACAGTGGTATGTTTTACCACAGGACTGAATGTTTTTTGATAATCGAATCCTGTTCTCTGATTATAGCCCTTTGCTACCAATCGTGCTTTATATCTTTCAACAGAACCATCAGCATGTAACTTAACCTTGTGGACCACTTACACCCAATTGCATGACAATTAGGGGGTAAAGGTACCATTGTCCATGTCTCATTCTCCTCTAAAGCATCTAATCCAGATTTCATAGCCTCCCTCTATTGAACATGTTTTACAGCTTGGTGATAATTGATGGGTTCAGGTATATGCGACAAGGCTACTGTAAAGGCTTTTATGAGCAGGTGAAAGTTGATCACTAGACAAATATTTGGTAATGGGATATTTGGTAACAAGATTAGTTTGTGTAGGAAAAGTACAATGGTAGGCTTCAAGATATTTTGGTGGGTGTCTTTGTCTAGTACTGTTTCTAAGGTTAGAAGAAGAACTAAGGCACTGTGGTTCTTCAGTAGGTAAAACTATGGGTGAATTCAAATTAGGCAAATCATAACTTGAAACCGAATCAACATTATCAATAATAAGATCAGAAGAACTATTAGAAACAAGATTATCAGAATTATCAACAGAATTTTCTCGAATAGTATGATCAACAAAAGGTGTATCTTGAACAACTAGTGGGTGAAAAAATGAATAATCAATATGAGAATAAGGTGATTCAGAATCAGAATGTGAAGTTGATTGATGTTGCTGAAAAGGGAATATAGATTCATGAAATATAACATCCTTAGAAACAAAGACAATATAAGTAACTAGATCATAAAGCTTGTAACCTTTAATACCCACTGGATATCCTAAAAAAATGCATTTTCTAGCCTTAAGTTCAAATTTCTTTATATGATGTGACAATGTTGAAGCAAAACATAAAGAACCAAAAACCTTAAGATGTGAATATGAAGGTAATTTATGGAAAATTTTTTCAAATGGTGTTTGATCATGCAAAACTAGTGTGGGAATTCTATTTATGATATGAGCAGCAACTAAAACAGCATCACCCCAAAATTTTAAAAGAAGACTAGCTTGAAACAAAAGTGATCTAGCTACACCTAAGAGATGCTGTTGTTTTGTTGAGGGGTCTCAACACAAGAAAGTTGGTGCACAATTCCCTTAAAACTAAAAAAAATCAGTGAGATTAAACTCAAAACCATTATCTGATCTTATTTGTTTGATAGAAATATTGAATTGATTTAAAATTAAATTATAGAATGCAGGCAAAATAATAGAAACTTCTGATTTGTATTTCATTAAAAACACCCATGTAAACATATTATATACATGTCAAAAATAGCATAATTTATTGTTTATAAAGGATAGTAAATAGTTGGTTTTTATGTTTTGTATGCAAAAAGGTAAAAGTATGTTTTACCAATGTCATTTTTAGTTCTATTGTGAGCAAATCAGCTACATGAATATCTGAGATTGTAGATTGTTGCTGAGAGTGATACTGAGTGGATGCTTCCAACAATTGAAGGTCTGCTTGTATGTGTTTATTTTGGTATCTAATAATTAGTAATATGCTGTTAGTCATTTTTTTGTTGTTAAAGTAAATTTTTGTTGTTAAATATAATAGTTGGGGTGGTGGTTATGTTACCTTTGTTTGAGCTCATCAACTTCTGGAATTTGCAGATCAATGTATACTTTTGTTGCTAAGTATGATGATGCATATAATGATCCTACAAATTGACAGCACTTCTTTGTTAGTATATTTTGTATGGAGAATATTTAATGTTGTTAGTACAATAGTTATGTAGTATGTACTTACGCATGTAAGTCTTAATCATCAATCCAATGAATACAAGCACAACATTTGTGTTCTTCTGTAGTATTTGTTGTTCTTGTATGGATAATGCTATATCTCCATACAATACTACCTTTAAGCTCTTAGAATTGTATAGAGTAATGAAAAAATTACAATTATCAGATATAAGTTTTTTACAATATGATTATGCACATTTAATAGTAAATTGTGTTTTCCATTTACATTGCATCTTGAATGTAGATATCTCATTTTTGTACAAGGATATCTCTATTGTTTAGCTGCACTTTTATTACAGGTATTATTGTTGTAACAACACCGACAACATCTGTTGTTATTTAACAAAAAAACTGTTAGAATAAAGTGATAGATGTTGTTGTGAAATAAACTTTGATTATCAACTGTATTTTTTAGATTATCTATTAACACCTTTTTTTGATATATTTTGTGAAGGAGATCTTTGAAGTGCACAAAGTTGAAATGATAGTTTGGATATTGGATGTTGTCTTCAGGAATTTCTTTGACTTCTGACATTCTTGATAGAACTATCATGAGATCTTCAGGAAGAATGTTAAAGTTGTGCTTTGATTTCATCACTCGATATTTATCAATGAGATAAACAGAACCTTCTTTGAGAATTGGAATAGAGGTGCATCATAACCTCTAACCATTGCTTGCATGACATTTTTCTATGAGTAATCAAGATAAGTAAGTTGATGATGTCCATAATTGACATCCCTGTGGCCAGATTTGTTCTGGGAGAGCCTGATCGACGCTTCCAATGGCTGGCATTGGTGTCGCACCATCACTGCCATCGTTGTCGGCCTCTGGTGGTGGAGGGAATTCAGAGAGAAAAGGAGAAAGGAAGAAGATGGGTAGAGAGAGAAAAAAAACTTGAGAAATGAAAATATAATTTTATATTATAGAGGAGTAATTTTTTAAATTTATCTTTCTCTTTTCTTTATCTACTCCACTTCAAGTCTTGTTGGATTAATCCAACTTTGGAATAGGAATTGGGAAGTAGTTGAAGAAACCAAAGAACAAAGAAGATTCCATTACTTGTTTACCTAATGACATCCTTCGTCTCATAATTTCCTTGCTTCCCTTTAGAACTGCTGTCAAAACCAATTTGCTTTGTGACCAAATACAAGATGCTGTAATAACTCTCTATTATTGAGGTTCAATAGCATTACTCTCTATTATCAATATCAAAATCCAAAAGAGAATATTCAAGTCAAGATTTTATAATTTCTCAATAATTAGAATCTGAATATTTAGTTTAATGATATATACATATATTTGAGTTGAGATCAAATATTTTTTATTCAATTTTTTAAAAAATTTACTCAATTATGCTATGAATTGGGCAATGTATTTAAAATTTGCCCCAAAACTTACAGATAATGTATCCAAAATTTGACCCAAAGCTATTAAATCTTCTCAAATCTTCTATTTATCAAAAGGAAGGGATTTATGGGATTATTATTTAATTTTCTTTTTATTAATTGAAAATAATCATAGTAAAAGATAAAAGTCTTGTTGCCTCTCAAAAAAAAAAAAAAAAGATAAGTCTTGTTTGATTTTTTTTTATAGAATGTCTTATTTGATTTTTTCTTAGATGACAATAATACTTTTATAACCTTGTCTTATAAATTAGTTACTCCAAAATACACTGAAATTGCATTGTACTTTGAAGAGAGAACAGACTGATGAAAGATCTTGAGCATCACACCAAGAAACTCTAACAAAATAAAAAGCTGTCAATTTCATAATCAAACATTAATATTTTGGTTCATGAGTAAGTTTCCTTTCATGTTGAGAGGCAGAGTGATCAAATTAAGTAATTAATTAATCAATTAATGTTGCTGGTGAGAAGAGAATGATTCTGACATTTAATGACAGTCCATGCAAATCCAGCACCCTATTGGATATAGTTTATGAATTTGTTATATATCTAACGCAGCCGGCCAAGAACTTATTATTTTTTCTTTTCTTTCTGATTCTGGCATCGGGCTTTTGAGTTTTATATTTTTATTGTTAGATATGGATTGGACCAAGTAAAATCAAGTCCATTTGAGTCATCTGAATTCAAGTCCATCACTATATCCATATAAATAAGAAGACCTTAAAAGAAACGTAAGAACTTGAATTGCTTTGCTTTTGAGGTATTTTATTTTATCTATGATTTTCTTATGGTAGATCCTTTGCTTTTATATTAAATAACAATGAATGTTATTAAATAAAAAATACAAATTTCCTTTGTAACCTAGAAATTGCAGGGACAATTAAGTCTTTCGGAAGCGACAGCAGGTAACCCTATATATACTTTATTTGTTGAGTTCTTCTGAAGAAAGTTCAAGGTGAAACCCCATAGACATCTTTTAACAGACAATAACATCGGAAGAATCCAGAGACAGATCCAAAGGTAGAATCCAAAAAACACTGGAATAAGTTGGTATTTTCTTTTGAATGTTGGTTTTGTCTGTTGATATTATCAGACCAATTTTACTCCTTACCAGCGATTTTCTTTTGACTTTTACTAATTGATAGGATCACATAAATCTGGTTTCTTTTTACAGGAACATGGATTCTAAAGATTTAATCAGTTGTTTTCCTAATGATATCGTTTACCAATGACTCCTTAGGCTATATTTTCTTTCTTTTGACTTTTACTGTTTGATAGGATGAGACTACTTTCCTTGAAATCCTTTGAGATAATTTTTACTATTTGATAGGATCAGATTACTATTTTTACTATGTGACAAAAATTTTCTTTTTTTTTTACTTTTCAAAGGAATATGGATTCTAAAGATTTAATCAGTTGTTTTCCCGATGAGATCCTTTACCACATCATTACCTTTCTCCCTCTTGAATCTGCTGTCCAAACCACTCTTCTTTCTACTCGATGGAAGGATCTTTGGAAAAAGGCTTTTGTACATGGAAGCATAGAAGATGCTGTTGCTACTGTATTTAGCCTTCTTAATGATTTTGCCGAACTGCGTCCACCAAGAAGTAAGAGGGGATTCCAGTTTAACATCGGACAAGGTAGAGCTCTCTTTGCTGCCATTGCGCCTGATGATGCACTCCACCTTGATTTCTCTGCTGGGGAACAAGGATCATTGAGATCATTTGATTGGTTGTTACCGTTGAATCTGCCGGCACGTGACAAATGGCCATTTCCCTACAAACATGATAAGCTATTGGAGCTAAATCTCCCATTGCAGCAGTTCAAAATAAAAGCTCTGTATCTAACATCAGTATGCCTCCTTTTCAGTAAGGTGCTTACTTCTCTGGTGTCGTATTTACCATTTCTTGAGAGTTTGACTATTGCAAAGTGTAATGGAGTACAATCTTTAGATATAGAAAATGCTGCTAGGCTTCAAAAATTAACTGTCTTGGATTGCCCACAATTAGAATATTTCTGCTTTGGAGGTTCCAGCTGCTTAAAGTCTTTCCAATATCGAGGCAGATTAGTGTCTTTTCGGTTTAAACCGTCCTGCAAATTTAATTCTTATCACTCGTCGAATGAACATTTTTGTCACTGTGGATTCCACTTGGAAGATGCCATGCTTGATTTCACACAAGGCCCTCTAACACGATGGACATGGGACTTTGAAATGCCTTCCAGTGCTGATCCTCCTTATGGATTCTTCAAGATCTGCAATTGTAGTAGCGCCACCTCGTTTCAATGCATCAAATTAATTCTGAATAGCATAGTTGCTGTTGAATCTCTAACAATGTGCAGATGGCTTTTCGAGGCATGTTTCAGTAATTTATCTAAACTGTACTCCTATCCTCTCATAACCGATTAGTCTTTGATCAGTTTTATTGTGCTAAACTTATTTTCTTCTGTTCTTCTTTGTTATTATTTAGAAATCATTTTGCAAGTTACCCTCTTCAAGTACAGTCCTTGGGTTTCGTTTGCCCCAGCTCAAAGAGCTTTGGTGGATTGATTGTTCAATGGAGAGAGACAATATCAATGCCCTACTTTGCTTTCTGAATCTCTGTTCTGAATTGGAAAGACTCTATGTGACCGTAAGTCTATACAAGTGCTTGTGTGAAAAATTGGTACTAGCAGAATATTAGAATGGATTTCACTTTTTGTTTGATGAGAAATTAAATCACTTTAATGATAGAACTCGCAACAATGCAGCTATTAATGCACAAATTTGATACTCTTCAGATATTTTAACTTGCAGATTGATCCTAAATGCTATAACTTGCCTACCACTGAAAGATTCTCAGCTACGATCAATGTTCCTGATTATAAACTCAATAATCTCAAGTTTGTCAAAGTAGCAGGATGTGCAGACGTCGTAAGGCAGTTGAAACCTTTATTTCTAAGGTGTCGTTTGAGGTATGTGGTAAAGGTACCAAACCTGGAGAAGAACCTGAAATATCCTTACAGCTTTAAGCTGGTTGAAAAACTTCCTGAAATTTACTCTGATCATGTTCATATGAACCTTTAAATTAAGTTCAATAAATTTTCACTTATGCTTAATTTCATTATCAAGAAGAAGAAAGCAAAATTCATTTCTGTATCTTTGAACTCATAAGGACATGATTTCTATTTCTGTTGGATTGTTGAGTTTGTCCAGGAAAACGTTTTGAATTTTGGACATAGTTATCCTTGTTTCATATTTCTAGAAAAATTGCAGAAAGCAGATTGAAAAACATGCAGAGTAATTGTCATGGAAATGTGCCAAAAGAAATGCAAGTTAAGATTAAAGTTTCAACCTTCTGTAACTGTTATGTATGCTGATACTGTTTTATATTCACTAAAAGCTTGGTGACATGGTATGGTTCATAGAGTGGAGTAAACAGAGCTATATATGTATTAACAGATGAATCACATGGTAATGTGCTAATACTTGAAGTTGCCCTCCACTTACCAAAACATGGATTATCCGAAGAAAGCTGGTTTTTCAATGAAGCTTGATCCTTGTGAAGGCAGTTAAGCCATAGTTTAAAGGGGTTCGTTTGAAAACTTTTGTCTCTCTGACCAAACTCAATTTACTTGCATTATAATTAATCCAGGAAAATAATAACGGGCTGCAGCAGTTGCTTGTCAATTGGTCCAATCTTCTTCAAGAAATATAATGAATAAAACTTAAGAGTACCTAACTTGTCTTTTTTCTACTCATGGCTCATTCTTCTTGCATTATGTAGAAGGGTTCTCAAGGTATATTCAATTAATTTTTCAAATTATAACATTCAGTCTTCAAATTATTTTGCTAGTGGCTTCTCTGATGAACTTCTTTGCCAAGGATCATTATTCATCACCTTCCTCTCTTTGGAATCTCCGATAAGTTATACCGACAAGAATTTTTTTAGCAAAATTATAATATATTTGATAATGGAATATAACAACTTTCTTATCCTTTTTAATATATATGATCAATTTCACGTGGAAATTGCTAAACAAAATTCTTGTTTACTCCGATTCTACCGGCAACCCTATCATCGGCTCTCTTCGAATTTCTTTTGTGTTAAACCATTTAGCTGAACAATCAATAATGTGTTATATATCCTTTCTATAAGAATCATCCTTTCCTTATGAGTATGCTTGGTTTGCATAATTGAATAGAGTGAGAATGGTATAATCATTCCATAAGAATAGAATAAAAGAGGAATAATTGTTATGTAGTTTGGTTAATGGGAATGGAATGGGATAAAATTTGTTATTATGAATTATGACATTGACAAGAATAATTTCAAGAATAACTAAAAAATAAGTAGTAGATGATAAAAATACCCTGCATTATAATATTTAATTTTTAAATTAAAATAATTATTGTTTTAATAATTTATTAAAAATATTAACGAATTGTTATTTGAATTTTAATATGATCATTTATTTTAATTTATAAAATATTAATAATCTATATTTCATTTAAAATATTAACAATTTATAATTGAAATATTGGCATTATTATTTTATTTTATTTTTTATCTTTAAAATATTAATATATTACAAATTTATAAGTAAATTTTTAATTTAATTTTTACATTTAAAACAACAACTTTTTATTATTTAAAATTAAAGCTTAAACCTTTTTATAACTTATGTAAAGTCTTTGGCCAAAGCATGATAAATTTGAAAAAAGTTAGTTTCCTAAATTTATAAGCTTAATCATCAATTATGAGAACTAATATAGAATGTCATAAGTAGACACCGAGCCATATTTTATGACATAATCAGGATATTTGATGAAAAGACCATATTGCACTGTGTAAAGTCTTTGGCCAAAGCATGATAAATTTGAAGAAAGTTAGTTTTTTAAATTTATAAGGTTAATCATCAATTATGAGAACTAATATAAAATGTTATAAGTAGACACCGAGCCATGTTTTATGACATAACTGGGATATTTGATGAAAAGACCATATTGCACTAAAAGAGGCTTATTACTCAAAAGCTTTCAAATTTTTTAATCGACTCTCTAACATTTGAGTAGTTATAATGTATTGTTAGACATCGCTTATGATCTATAAATATAAACTAATTATCAAATTGATATTCGATTATGATTTATATATATTGTTACCATGTTAGAAGTTTAATGAATCACACACATTAATTGACATGATTGATATTAAATAAAGATAATCAATTAAGTTGAACTTAATTGAAATGGACTAACATAAAGTTGGAAAATTAATTAAGTTCACAAGAACTTAATTGAATAAAAATACAAATGTTGCAACTAGTACTTACTAACTCCTTATTATTGTAATTAAAAAGAGTACTATTATAATTTACTAATCATTCGTAAACTTGAGAGGTCAATATATTTTATTTAATATTTATATGACTTTAATGCTACCTACATGTTATCTTGAATTTAAAGATTATATCCTAATATGTTGGGTTATGTACAAGTCAAATAAATTATATTCGATATTCAATAAAAGATTCACCAAATTCTATTGAAAAAGATTTAAAACGATTTTCATAAGATTGTCGGACTTTAAACATTTCGACTGGTGTGCTTTCTAAAAATGTTTTAAAATTATGTTATTTATATTAATATTATATATATAAGTGTTTTAAAAGAAAAATATTTTTTAAAGTCTAGCAATAATAAAATCATAAATTCATATTACAAGGGTTGGATGTGATGGTGGAAATTATTTATCCATAAAGTGCATGAACAATATGGTAGGGTGAAATGACTTATTAGTAAAGATTGTAATGACAAGAACCTCATTCATAATTCTTTTCTATGTAAAAGTCAATTACAATGTGTTAATGTTAATTATCAGATATGGATTGGATGGATTTGGATTCTTAAAAATCCCACCCGTATTCTTCTTTAGAGATTTATATATTTCTTGTTAGATATGGATTGGGCCAACTAAAATCAAGTTCATTTGAGTCATCTGAATTCAAGTCCATCACTATATCCATATAAGTAATAAGACCTTAAAAAAATTAAGAACTTGAATTGCTTTTGAAGTATTTTGTTTTATCTATGATTTTCTTATGGTAAATCCTTTGCTTTATGTTAAATAACAATGGATGTTATTGAATAAAAAATACAAATTTCCTTTGTAACATAGAAGCTTTAGGGACAATTAAGTCTTTCAGAAGCGGCAGCAGATAACCCTATATATACTTTATTTGTTGAGTTCTTCCGAAGGAAGTTCAAGGTGAAACCCCATAGACATCTTCGAACAGACAGATCCAAAGGAAGAATCCAAGAAACACGGGAATAAGTTGGTATTTTCTTTTGAATGCTAGCTTTGTCTGTTGATATTATCAGACCAATTTTACTCATTACTAGTGATTTTCTTTTGACTGTTACTATTTGATAGGATCACATAAATCTTGTTTCTTTTAACAGGAATATGGATTCTAAAGATTTAATCAGTTGTTTTCCCGATGAGATCCTTTACCACATCATAACATTACCTTCCTCCCTCTTGAATCACCTGTCCAAACCACTCTTCTTTCTACTCGGTGGAAAGATCTTTGGAAAAAGGCTTTTGCACATGGAAGGATAGAAGATGCTGTTGTTACTGTATTCAGCCTTCTTAATGATTTTTCTGAACTTCGTCCACCAACAAGTAAGAGTGGATTCCAGTTTAACATTGGACAAGGGAGAGCCCTCTTTGCTGCCATTGCACCTAATGATGCACTTCATCTTGATTTCTCTGCTGGGGAACAAGGATTATCGAGATCATTTGATTGTTGTTACCATTGAATCTTCCGGTACGTGACAAATGGCCATTTCCCTACAAACATGATAAGCTATTGGAGATAAATCTCCCATTGCAGCAGTTCAAAATAAAAGCTCTATATCTAATATCAGTATGCCGCCTTTCCAGCAAGGCGCTTAATTACTTCTATGGTGTCATATTTACCATTTCTTGAGAGTTTGACTATTGCAAAGTGTAATGGAGTACAATCTTTAGATATAGAAAATGCTGCTAGGCTTCAAAAATTAACTGTCTTGGATTGCCCACAATTAGAATATTTCTGTTTTAGAGGTTCCAGTAGCTTAAACTCTTTCCAATATCGAGGCAGATTAGTGTCTTCTCGGTTTAAACCGTCCTGCAAATATAATTTTCATCAGTCGCTTTCACATTTTTCTGACTGTGGATTCCAATTAGGAGATGCCATGCTTGATTTCAGACAAGGCCGTCTAACACGATGGACATGGGACTTTGAAATGCCTACCAGTGCTGGTCCTATTGGATTCTACAAAATCTGCAGTTGTGGTAGCACCACCTTGTTTCAATGCTGCAAATTAATTCTGAATAGCGTAAGTCGTGCTGAATCTCTAACAATGTGCAGATGGCTTTACGAGGCATGTTTCAGTAATTTATCTAAACTCAGTGAAGAAAATTTCAGTTTCATGCTTCTGTACTCCTATCCTCTCATAACTGATTAGTCTTTGATCAGTTTTATTGTGCTAAACTTATTTCTTCTGTTCTTTTTTTTATTTATTTAGAAATCATTTTGCAAGAAGTTACCCTCTTCAAGGACAAACCTTGGGTTTTATTTGTTGCTGCTCAAAGAGCTTTGGTCGATTGATTGTTCAAGGGAGAGAGAAAATATCAATGCCCTACTTTGCTTTCTGAAGTTCTGTCATAACTTGGAAAGACTATATGTGACTGTAAGTCCTCCCATTTTCTTGATATACTTTGCATTTTTTGCTTGTGAGATCCCATTTTCTTGATATACTTTGCATTTTTATGATACTAAGTAGAGTGCTTGTGAGAAAAATTGGTACCTGCGGAATATTAGAATGGATTTCACTTTTATTTGATGAAATTAAATCACTTCGATGATAGAGCTCGCAACAAAGCAACGATTAATGCACAAATTTGATACTCTTCAAATATCTTAACTAGCAGATTGATCCTAAATGCTATAACTTGCCTAGCACTAAAAGATTCTCAGCTATGATCAATGTTAAACTCAATAATCTCAAGTTTGTCAAAGTAGAAGGACGTGCAGATGAGACCACAGAGATTCTCTTTGCAAGGCGGTTGAAACCTTTATTTCTAAGGACTCCACTAATTATATCAAAACCATATGGGAGTCGTTCGAAGTGTCTAGTAAAGGTGCCTAAGTTGGAGAAGAAAGGGAAGTATCCTTACAAGTTTAAAGTGGTTGAAAAGCTTCCTGAAATTTACTCTGATCATGTTCATATGAACCTTTAAATTAAGCTCAGCAAGTCTTCACTTATGCTTAATTTCATTGTCAAGCAAAATACATTTCTGTATCTTTGAAACTCATAAGGACATGATTTCTATTTCTGTTGGATTATTGAGTTTGTCAGGGAAAACGTTTTGAATTTGGGACATAGTTATCCTGGATTGATGACTTGCTTCATGTTAGGTTGTAAGTTTATATTTCTCGAAAAAATGCAGAACAAAATCAGCTGGAGCTGATTGAAAAACATGCAGAACAATTGTCATGAAAGCTAAGATTAAAGTTTCAACCTTCTGATACTGATACTGGTTTATATTCACTGACAGCGTTATGAAATGGTATGGTTCATAAAGTGGAGTAAGCAAGCCCTCCCAGCCCAAATATTGTATCTTTATCCTTTTTGTTGTACATTAGGAGTATATACAATACTATTGAAGGATTTGATATTAGGATACTAAGTGACGACTAATTGAGGACTTGAATAATAAACTCATGACTAAAATTAAAAGCAAACAGAACTCTATATATATATATATATATATATATAGATGTATTAACAAATGAATCACATGGTAATTTGCTAATCCTTGAAGTTCCCCTCCAATTTCTAAAACAAGGATTATCCGAGGAAAGCTGGTTTTTTTGATGAATCTTGATCCTCATGAAGGCAGTTAAGCCATAGTTTAATGGGGAATATTTCGTTTGAAAACTTTTGTGGGGATTAATCCAACTTCGGAATAGGAATTGGGAAGTAGTTGAAGAAACCAAAGAAGAAAGAAGATTCCATTACTTGTTTACCTAATGACATCCTTCGTCTCATAATTTCCTTGCTTCCCTTTAGAACTGCTGTCAAAACCAATTTGCTTTGTGACTAAATACAAGATGCTGTAATTACTCTCTATTATTGAGGTTCAATAGCATTACTCTCTATTATCAATATCAAAATCCAAAAGAGAATATTCAAGTCAAGATTCTATAATTTCTCAATAATTAGAATCTGAATATTTAGTTTAATGATATATACATATATTTGAGTTGAGATCAAATATTTTTTATTCAATTTTAAAAAAAAAATTCACTCAATTATGCTATGAATTGGGCAATGTATCTAAAATTTGCCCCAAAACTTACAGAAAATGTGTCCAAAATTTGACCCAAAACTATTAAATCTTCTCAAATCTTCTATTTATCAAAAGGAAACGGATTTATGACATTATTATTTAATTTTCTTTTTATTAATTGAAAATAATCATAGTAAAAGATAAAAGTCTTGTTGCCTCTCAAAAAAAAAAAAAAGATAAGTCTTGTTTGATTTATTTTATGAAATGTCTTATTTGATTTTTTTTTTTCGATGACAATAATACTCTTATAGCCTTGTCTTATAAATTTGTTGCTCCAAAATACACTGAAATTGCATTTTACTTTGAAGAGAGAACAGATTAATGAAAGATCTTGAGCAGCACACCAAGAAACTCTAACAAAATAAAAAGCTGTCGATTTCATAATTAAACATTAATATTTTGGTTCGTGAGTAAGTTTCCTTTCATGTTGAGAGGCAGAGTGATCAAATTAATTAATTAATCAATTAAATGTTGCTCAACAGTATATATATATTTTAACACCATAGTTTGCAATCTTAAACCTGAAGAAGGTGAAGCAGAACATGGTTCACCCCCCGATTCAATGACCCCAATTGCCGAAATTTTCAATCTTTAATGGACTTGGCATTCGAATTGCACTCTTGATCATTGAACGTTCCAAGCTAAGTTAAAAGGGAACCTATTCAATGAGCAGAATACATCTTTCCTGCTGGCCATTCAATGAGCAGCTTATGCCAACAGAGGAAGCTATTTTGGTACCCTGAAAACCCAGTACAAGGACAGGGCAAGTAACAAAGTCGAAAAACGTTATAAAATTTCCAAGCAAAAAACAAACCCCAGGGTTGATCCACATACAAGGAAATAAGCAACAGCAACGTCAAGAAAAGCTCTTATAAGACCAATTAAAGTTCGTGGAGGAATTGTACGGGAAACCATTAGAATTTGAAGAGCTCAAGATCCCCGCAGAAATGCAACTCTAGTCAATGCAATAACAGTGAAAACAACCCACAATGAGAAATACAATAACAAAACACAACTCGGATTTAGTAAATGATCGGAGGAGTTGCTCTTTGCATCTTAACTCGGATTCAGACATTTTTTATTTTTCTTTTTAAATTTTATTTGGGTTTTTTTTAATTTCTATTCTGTTTGTAAACAAGATTAAAGAAGAATAATATTTTAAAAAAAAAAATTAAAGAGGGAGCGAGTCACGCCCCCTCGAGATCTACACATGGGGGAGGGAGATCCGGCCATTGGAAAAGGTAGGGAAAAGAATTTTTTTTTAAATAGAAAAAAAATTAAAAATTAAAAATATAATTAATATAATATGATAATTTTTAAAATTAATAAAAAGTAAAATTATTTAAAAAATATTATCATATTATCAAATAAATGTTTGTAGGGTTTATATGTTTAGTGAAAATATATTCTTTTAGATATACTGTACATTTCGAAAATTAATTAACTTAAATAACATTTAAAAATGTTACTATATTTTACCTTATTAATTATTATTTTTTATTTCTATTTTTTTGCAAAAATTTATAGATTAATAAATTGCTTCAACAATCATATCAAAACATAAACATCAACAAAAAATTATGGAATTCAAAATTTTTACTTATCCAAATAAATAAATTAATCGATTGGATTAGTTCTTTGCAGAAACATTTAATCTTCATATGAAAAGTAAACCAAAAGAATTCTCTAACTTTATAAGATTGAGGACTAGAAACATGGAGTTGACATTCGTCTGCATTGGAAGGATAAACAAAGCTTTGACTTTGGAGTTCTTAAAAAGATAGACTTTGTTGCACCTCTACCTTTTCCCTTCCTTTTTATAGTTTCACTCTCCTTCTTAACAATTTAAGCTAACTTTTTTTTTATTGTTGTCTCAACGCTTTAGGACGAACGTGAAGAACAAACGCTCCACTCATTGGGCCTTTGTGTAGCATGCGATCTGGAGGTGATATGGGTTTCGGACAGAAGTCGTTCTCTGGTTGGTTAGGTTTGTGTCGTTTCTTATCTCCCTGTCTTGGATCTTCTTCCCATCTCCTTGTTGGCTAATAGTGAATATACAGTTCATATTAAATGAAACAAGAAAAAAAAATTTAATAATTAAATGACAGACCTAAAAAAAAAAAGAAATGGGTTTTTTTTTACATCCTAAAAAAAACAACATTTAGTTGAAATTTAGTGAATTTTGATGTATGTAAATTGATGTCCATATCACTATCTATTATACATGTCAACATAATACATAATTACCGTGTGATAGAAAAAAGACGGGAAATCAAATTTTCTTGGCGTTGAACATAAAGACAGAATTCACACAGTTGTGAACAAAGACCTTTCCAATTTATTCTTTTCGGCTGAAAGAAAGAAGATTTAGTACATGATTGGAGAAGTTGGCTTTTATCTAACTGCTCTTCTCTTTTGCTGCTGTACTTCTGATCCTTTTTGTTCATGTAACATACAAGAAGAAGAAAACAAAGAAAATAAAGAAAGAAAGAATGGGAAAATTTGTTCACATGCCAATCACAAGCTTATTTATGAAATTGTGCTTCGATTTCAACCAAAATTCAGTCTATATTCTTCAGCTGGCACCAGTTAGCTTGAAGATATGGAAAAAAAAAAAGGAAGAGTTACTGTTGATTGACAGAAATATAGGTATTCTACATGGTTTGATATACTTGGAGCGGTTATAGCAGATCTTGCGACTTTTTCACACAGCGCTTGACTTTCTGCTTAAACTCCTCCATATTCTCCCTCCAATCAATCTGCAGAACAGGCAACTTCCAAAATATTAAGTTCAATAACATTTTCAAATTATGCTTCTTAAACAATGCATTGCATGAAAAGCAGAAAGACAAGTTCCATTCCAATAATATTAGTAACTTTGTGCTAGAATTTGCTTTTAACTTTGTTAGCACTTGCCAAACACTAATGTGGGATTCATTTCTGTCATCACAAATTATTGAAAATTATGGACTAAAAGAGAAGACGTACCGCGGCATCGACGTTGGCAGGGGATTCATCATTAGGGCTAGAGAGCATTGATATGATGCTCAAAACTATACTCTCAACCTGCAAATCAGCAGTCAGCAGAAGAAATATTTGTATACAGCAAAAACAGGTTGTGTAACAAACAGTAGAAGGCAAAGCTGAAGATATTGACGCTAATTGAGTAAATCAGAAAAAGTGGTTTCAAAACAGGAGATGGAACTTTAGCTGAAATGTTTTTAGCAATTCCATAATTACAAGGTAAAACTCTTTTTTCTCAAGTTGTACTATCATGTTCAAACAGTGAGATGTTAACATCTGATGTATTTCTTCTACCATTCCTCATTCTAATTAATGCTTATTTGTGCAGCCAATCTTCTTTATCATTCCTTTTCATCACTGCTTCCTCTTCCACCTCTGTTATGTATTTAGCCAGAATCTTATACCCACTCACTGCCCTGAATTAGTCCAACAAGCAGTTTAACTGCCTTTCCTGCATCAATAAGTTTCAAGTAGCTAACTTCCAGAGTCATAGGCTCTGTTAAGTTTTCTGAGCTACGTTCCTAAATTAGTATATATGGTGCTGTTGGGCTTCTCTGAAAAGTATACTAAGAAGACTTTGGGGTTTGTGCACTTGGTTTTACATTATAAGGGCTTCAATGTGCTTTAGGTTTATTCCTTTAATTTCTCAAAACCATAACTTTTAACAAGTAATCTAGTTTTTATGTCAGTCTTGCCAAGGGTACTCTTGGAGCCACTGTCAAACTCTTTTATCTAATCATATTCTATGGCTGCAGCCTGCAGTCAGAGTTCAATGTTGCTCCACAATTTACAAAGCTTGAAGGAAAATATCAACTGAACTTAGACCTCAGGTGATAAGACTATATATGTTAGCAATGAAGTGCATTTTACTTCATAAATTCAAGTTCCAAAGGCAATTGTCAGTAGAATATATAATCCCTTAACTTTGAACCACAGATAATCTGAATGGAAGTATTTCCTGTAATCTATATACCTTCAGCCCTAAGCCAGTAGTTTGCTACGTTGTGGGATAATCTCCCCATTTACCTGCCCAAGGCCAATACCCTTGAAGTTTGCTACTTGCTACAAGTTCAAATATAAATGAATGCAAGCGTAATAAAAAAGGCTACCAGCCGCCAGCATGTATCAGGTTTTTATTACACTAAAATCTGATCAAAGTGTAAATTTCTAGTTCCAGATGACCAATAAAACTACACTATACTAATGCCAAAATCCAACCTTGACCAACTAAAGCAATCTCTTCAAATCTAGAGTTGAGCTAGGATTTAGGAACAACACCTCAAATGTAGTGATACTCAAGTTTCAGTCCTCAGAGATGCCCACCATCAAGATTACTGCCAATTATAACTGCCATCAGATGGCCAAACAACAGTATGCACTGATAATATAGATGACTGCAAAGAGTTACCACGTCCATATCTCTTCAGCATTCATCTTCCATCCCTGGACCATGCATGATCCAGGAGTGAAAGTGACAAAATCCTAGCTCCACCACTTGCAGCCTCGCAAGGGTTGGATATCATACGGTTAACAGAGGACTGAAAAAGACAAAAGTAACAAGACAAAAATCCATATGCAATAACTATCAAGACAGCTAAACATAATTACTTCACAGGACTTGATATACAAATAAATTCATAACAAAGTATGCAGATAAATACAGACTAACAAAAGGATCAGCAAGAAATTAAATCAAATCTAAATCATGTACCGTGTGGAGTGGATTCCAGCGTTCTGATGCAAGCTCATAGCCATCTGGATCATCACCAGGGGGATGAAGAATTGATATGCAAACGTTTCCACTATGGAAAACTGTAGTTACACATCAGCTTTCAAGCATTATGACCACTCAAGACTGAGAAAATTTGAAAAAAAAAACAAGAAACATAAATTTATGGTTTCAAAATCAGAATATAACTTCTCACCATTAGGGTGCCACATCTCTGAGATAAACCTTACTGTTGGAGGGTTTACTGGGTAATCTTCTGGAAATTTCATGATGGCATTGAAGCACCCCCCTTCACTATAATCCACAAAATTATGAAAAAAGAAACACGATCAATGGCAATCTCAATAAAATAACAACCAAAACTTAGACTAGCACTCGTTATCCCTCCTTATGAGACTTAAGGTTTAAGGTCAGAATCACCTCTCCTCCATCATATTGAACAAATTCTTATTCCCTAATGTTGTCACTAGCGTCAAAACCAAATCAATAATCTTAATCCCAGTATGATTTATGATCCCTAAGTAAAAAATTCAATACCATAATCAACTGCAATCATGTCAACATAAACCCAAATAGCAGCATTATCATTGAAAAAAATTTTATTCCAATACATAAACTCAAATAGCAGCATTATCATCGAAAAAAATTTTATTCCAATTAATCAAAACCCACTTATTTTAAGCCAAAATTGCATCAATTAATCTAAACCCCTAGTCAAAGAGTTATGTCATCCCAAAAAAATCTGACCACTAAAGAACAAGTCTACCAAATTGAAACAAAGCTTCTTAATTAATTTCTTTTGGAACAATCAAAGCTTCTTAACAACAATTCTAACCTTTCAAGAGTAGTAAGCCCATAATTAATTACCATAAAGCAAATAATTCAATCAAACAGTAACACTTAGATTTTAGGGTGAAAGAAAAAACGAAACTTTCCTAGCAAATAAATGAGTAACTAAATAAAATCCAAATTAAACCATGAAAAATTTTCTATAACAGTTAATCAAACTTCAACCAATAACATAAATTAACCACACAAAAGAAAACCCAAAACCCATTATCAGGTTCACATACACACATCGGGCGCGCACCAAGATTCAACTGACTAATCAGCAAAAAACGAATATACAAAAAAAAAAGAAAAAAGGATTAAAATTACATACTAGAGAGTATCTGGGGGCCCCATAATTGTAACATTCCATTCAAAAACATTGTTTTCATCAACCAACCCCGCTGAGAATCCATCAACCGGGTTCTTGCAAAGATCTGCAACAACGAAAATCAATTTCTTTAAAAAAAAACCAAAAAAATCGGAAAAAAAAAAAGAAAAAGAAGAAGAAATTATCAATAAACCAACGCCTTTAACCAAAAAAAAAACCTTTGAGTTGCTTTTGGAGAAGGAGAGTCGCTTGGGAAGCCATTGAAGAAGAAAGCTTATTCTTTAAGAAAAAGAATGCTAAAGAGTTGAATTTGATTGGTAATTCTGTTGATCAAGAAAGAAAAGGTGAAGAGAAGGAAGCGAGGGAATTTTCAGGGTGATTGAATACTTCTGGAGAGGGAAAAAGTTCAATTCGGAATCCGATTTTCTCCACGTCGGATTACTTTTTCCTTTTTTTTAATTTGCCTTTCGGTGACACGTCAGATATCTTTATTTTTGTTTTAGAATTTTATTCGGATATTTTTTTAATTTCTATTTGTTTTTAAACGAGATTAAGGAGGTAGGAGGAATATTTAAAAAAAAAAGAAAAAAAAGAGGTACTAGATGTTTTTGATATCAATAATTAAGCATGGAAGATATCAATTAATTATTAATAAGATTCTTCTTTTGATATATTTTTTTTCATTAGAAGAAGTATGGAATATTTTAGGCATAATGTTTTAAAAAATTTATTAATTGTTTAAGAAATTTAAATAAATTTTTATTTTTCTATTATGTTTAATTAATTTTTTTAATTTTATTTTAAATCAAATAAATTTTTATAATTAACGGTTTATTAACAATTATTAATCAAAATGTCATTTATAATTTTTTAAACACATATGACATTTATAAAAAATAATGTTACAATAACATCTATTATAACGTGTTAACATATCATGTGATACAAAATGATAAATAATGATTTGATTAATTACATTTAATCAATCGTTAATTATAAAAACGCATTTAATTTAAAATAAAAATTTAAAAATTTGATTGCATGTAATAAAAAATTACTTATTTAATAAATTTTTGTGTTTGTTTAAACAAGATAAGTAAAGGGTAAATTTTGTTGCCAAATTTTCACAATTACATCAATAAAATTGATATAAAAAAATTATAAACATATTAAAAATAAAATAACCCTTTTGAATTCAAGTGTTAAAATTAAATTAATGAAAGGAATTTCAATGAAATATATCATATGAAAAATCAATGGGACTTTCAATTAAAAGTCCCATATTATATTTATGAGAAAAATATGAATATAAGTGTGACTTATCTTTACTTATTTACTATTTATCTTTTTTAAATCAATTAAGGGAAGAATTCAGATCATCAAACTTCAAACTTTCATGCAAAAAAATCTAGCTCATATATTCTCTACTCTCTTCATAATTGTCTCTTTCTTTTTTTTCTATAAGGTCTTGGATATGTGCCATACAATGAGAAAAGCTATGGCCCTAAGCTAGGGCAGTAGGACCCTAAGCATGAAGTATATGGTAAGAGACAAAATATTCTTACCAAGATACAAAGGATTTGGTTTTAGATGTGATGATCATTTTCTTTTGGTAGAGTCTAGAGGGAAAGGGTCACCTTTATTCCTTCTTTAAAACCCCCTTCACATGGCCGCACAATAGCATATGAAATAAAACAAAAGAGATTTCTTATAGTCTCACCTTTAACTCATCTAATTTCTCTATTATTGATAAAAGATTATTATTAAAGGTAAAGTATAGTTAAACGCATGAGTGTTTGGGGCACTCCGAGAATTGAACTCGGGACCTCTCGCACCCTAAGCGAGAATCATACCACTAGACCAAGTGCCCAATAGTTGGCCACACTTCCACAAGCCCTAGATAACTTAGTTTAAGCAATAGTACTTTCAAATCTTTGAATTAACATGATTGGATCTTAACAGCTGTGGAAAAACCATATGGAAGTGCCAAAATTGACTCTTCTTCAACAAAGGAGGACCAAAAAGGGTCATAGCACAGAACAAGCCACAAGCATAACAGGGAAAGATCAAAAGAATCCAAACCTACTACTTTAATTTGAAATAATATAAAAAAAAAACCACCCCATATGAATGAGAATGTAATCAATTACCTACTGAAACCTACAAAATTCCAGACAGAAAATCCTTATTAACAGTGCTAAATGGTATCATTACAGCTTGTCTCATTGAGAGGTCAATGGAAGGTATGCAGCATAATTATAGACCCTTGGTTTTAAGAGTCCTTTTCTTTTCTTTGTTGCCAAGTGGTGTCCCACTCCTTAACAACTTTTTCTCAATGATAATTGTTGTAAAAGACCCCATCAAGCTTTTGCTAACACACTATAGTTCTTGAAAGAGCTGCAACAAAAGCTTTTTGATAATGAGAGTAGCCATGTATTCAACGATATACAGAACTTCTCCAAGTGGTTGTGTTAAGAACAGTTTTAAGAGAATTCAAGACTGATCATGTGCAACAATAGCATAAAGAAACCTCGACAAATGCTGATATTACCATGTTGCAGTACTAGAAAAATCTACCAGGCAACTTGTTAAATGGTCAGTTTAGCTGAGAAACATGCATTTTTAGCTTTTTAACCAATGAAGAAAAGGGGTTGGATTACCTCTCTGGTAAATGCCTTTGTTAATGAGGAATGAGGTGAATTCAACAGGCTTCAGAATGATTGAAAATTATTGAATGTGAAGAGTGTGCATCCCAAGGTAACCATTAAAAGCTAAAAGGAAAAATGGTTTGAGATGAAAGCACTTCGAAATCTGCTCAAGGGAGGGTGGTACAATCTTCAATTTTTTAGAGCTAACTTGACTGATTCTTTTCTCTGCAGAAAACATGTTTTGATGAGGAAAGAAATAGAAAGGCAGAACAGTTGAGGAGCTATTGCAAACAGTTTTTCACCCAACAACAAATCAGGCACTTTGGATTTGCATTTTCACGTTGCAAAGGCAATGATTTTGGACGTTTCTATTACATGATTAGAAAATCAACAACATTCCCATACCAATACCCAGCTGTTGCAATCAACTTTAGGCTGGAAGAGACAGTGGGAGGACCACAGAGTTGATAGCTCAATGATATGGTTGCCCATGATCAAAGCTCAAGCTTCAAGTCAACGTGCAACGCCAAGAAAATCCCGCATCTCTAGCCTTATTAATCCGAATCTGTGAAAAAGCATTGGATTCCCGGACAGCGTTTACAAGAAGTCGCCCTTGTTTTTCAAACTAAGTCATGATGAAGAAGCCAATTTGTCCTTCATAAATATGTCCCTCTTCCTCATGTGCTCATTAAGACCAGCACCGAGGGTGAAAGCACCGTGAGTTGGCGCCAAAGATGAAGAGAACACAAGCTGTAGCCTATCTGATCATTGCATTTCTCCTTGTTACAGCTTCTCAATCTCAGTTTTCAATAGCCATAAGGATTCAAGCCATGGGAACAGGCAAGCTCTTTCTTACCTCGTATATATATCTTCAGGCAATCTCAGAACATATAATCTTTGATAAAAGATGACAAACTACATTGGTTTTTTTTTTTTCGAAACTCTTTTTTTACAGTTGATGAGGATATGAAGATCAGAACAGCTAAACCTAAACCAAATTCTGGCAACAGGTTCTTGCTATCTACTTGGGTGAGTTTTGCTTATTGTTAAATATAATGTGGTCTTACCCTTTGTTTGATTATGATGAAATATGGCTGACATGAATGCCTCTGTCTTTCCTTGTGGAGAAAAGAAGGAACCTGCAACACAGTTCAATGATAACATGCGTAAGGTTCCATCTGCCCCAAACCCAATCGGAAACCGGCATCCACCATCCAAGCCATGAAAGGAAAGAAAAAGGATGGAGCTGTGATATTGTTTTCTCCTGTTGTTGAGGTTAATCAAAAGTTTTGCATCTGTAATATTTCTCAGTGCTTCCTATAATTTGTAGAAGGGCTTCATTATAGGTCATTCAGTACAATGAATACTGTCCTTTTCTCTCTGCTAAATCCTACTACATAATCAGAGAGAATCCCACAATATTATTTGAAGTACTTTTTGGAAATTCTGTGTGAATCTTTTTTCCCCACCTAGGTGTCTAAATATGGGGGGTGAATATGCTTAATTGGTTTGGAAAAACTTTATTCAGATATCAGGCAAGATGAACTTTCTCTTGCCATGTTTCCAGCAAACATTTTTCCATCAGAACTTCTCTCTTTCCCCAATTCTTTCCCTCCCCTTTAGATTATTCTGTCATTAGAATCTCCTGGAAACCTTTGGCTACCATTGTTAGGGAAAGAACAGTGGCCGTGAGGTGCTGATGCTATAGCAGAAACCATAAATTTTCTTCGACATGATGAAGGAAAACAGCATAGAAATTGTTGAATCAGAAAGAAACAAGGGATTGGTTATAAACTAAAGCAACCCTTTGAAAAAGGGGTTCATCCATGATCAATCAATGGCCTCATCAATTTGTACAAATGAAGAAATTATTAACACAAAAGAAGAAAAGGGTTTGTCACTGGTTAATCATGGTTTCCTCTCAAATTATGATCCACGCGAAATCGCAACTTTGAACTGTATATTCTTGTCAATTCAAAGGCTTTTCATCGTCTCTTTAAAGTATAAAGTTTGAAGCTAACGAGGTGAAAGAACGAAATCATTGACAAAAATAGTTAAAAATTTTTCATTGGTGAGGATTGACTATGGGAAGTTACTCTATTGTATAAGTATTAGCAGAAATTGGAATGTGGTTGGACTGCCCAATTCGGGATATTAAAGCCTCTCCTTTGTATTTTGGACTTACTTTTATTTATTTTTTTCCTACCACAAAAATATCTTGAGAATTAATTGACTAATAATAACATAATACGTGAAAATTTTTTAAATTATTTACAAAAATTAAAATAAATCATTATTTTTCTATTATCTTTAATCAAGTTTTCATAAAGTTATTTTAGATTAAATAAGTTTTTATGACTAATAGTTATTTAATTATCATTAGTTAAAATAATATTTGTATGTGACATTGACATGATATTGATTTAAAAGATGCAAAATACGATATGAAAATTTTATCATATCGTATCAACATGTTACACCATCATCTATTATATATCAATATGTAACATAAAATAACAAGTAGTATTTTCATTAATAACAATTAATTATTGTAATTTTTATTTTTTAAAATTTAAAAAAATGAGTTTCAAATATTCACAGAACATTTTTTTTTAATGTGAATGACAAATTTTGTCATTGTATTTCCAATTTCGATGATTTTTAAGTAAAAATTAAAAAAATTAAAATATTTCACAAAATATTCTATTACTAAAAATAAAAAATTATCAACATTTTGTTATTTAATTTCTAAAAAATAAACGAAATTTAAATTATAAAAGTAAAATTCAACTGTGAAAATTTTTATTATTGACTTAAATGATAGTGATAAATTTGATCTTAATCTACTTTAAAAAAAAAACAATTTGATCTTAATCTTATTATTATCCGATAATTAAATAGTAGGTCCTTCGATAATGACATGAAACATAAATCCAATTTTATTAAAATTGTTTGATTGTGAAATTTCTTTCCAACTTTTATTAATCCAAAACAAAAGCAAATAAATAAAATAAAATTATTTTTTTGTAGTCTTAGCGTTGAAGGAAGAATCCTCACCGTGTGGCGAGCCCACCGTCCACGATGGCCCAAACGAGCTGTATGTGACTTGTAAAGTAGATAACGTCAGCGTACTAGATTGCTAGATTCAAATAAATAAAATATTATTAAAATTTATTTAATTTATAAATAAATTAAATCATTCAGTATTATAATTGATAATTTAAATTTTATATATTTTAAAATATTTTATTTTATCTTTATATAATTATTATTAAAAAATAAAAACAAGTGAAAATAAAAGCGCGGGGAGAGATACTCCAACGGAGGAGGATTCGAAGTTCCTTTAAAAGTGCGCTTATTGGCGTAGAATATTCTTCAATAAATAATTAATCAAAAAAAGAAAAGATAACAGAAAAAAGAAATCTCCAGAACCAAGCAGGAGCGAGATTTTAGGTGGAAAGGGCAGGGTCAAATCTGACGGCTAAGAGTTCCCTTATCGAACTTTCTAGAACTCTTAACCCAAAAAATACATACCAGTATTCTACTATATAACTCCCTCTTCCCTCCCACTCTCTTCTCATTACAAGAAAGGCAAAGCGCTGCCAAACCTGAAAAAACCCTAAACCATTTTCTTTGATCTCTCAGCCTCCGATTTTATTTATTTCTCTGTTTTCAAAGTAATTCGTATCGATGGCCGGAAAGGGAGAAGGACCAGCGATCGGGATCGATCTAGGGACGACGTACTCGTGCGTCGGAGTATGGCAACACGACAGAGTCGAAATCATAGCCAACGATCAAGGAAACCGTACGACGCCGTCTTATGTCGCTTTTACGGATTCCGAGCGTTTAATCGGCGACGCTGCTAAAAACCAAGTCGCCATGAACCCCCTCAACACCGTCTTCGGTAATCCCTGATTCCCTCTCTATTTTATTTTGAAGGAATGAACATAGTTTGCTTTAGATCTGCGACGTTGTATGTTCTTAGATCTGTGTATAAATCTATTTTTCTGGTTTTTTTATTTATGACGTCATTTTAGGATTAGCGATTATTAAAAGAGTTGCCTTTGCCTTTACAGTTTGTTGACTATAAGTTTTGTTAATAATAAAACAGATGCCAAACGATTAATCGGCAGAAGATTTACGGACGCAACGGTCCAAAGTGATATTAAGCTTTGGCCCTTTAAGGTTATTGCTGGGCCTGGTGATAAGCCCATGATTGTTGTTAATTACAAGGGTGAAGAGAAACAATTTGCTGCCGAGGAAATCTCTTCCATGGTCTTAATCAAGATGCGTGAAATTGCTGAGGCTTACCTTGGCTCCACCATCAAAAATGCTGTCGTTACAGTACCTGCTTATTTCAATGATTCCCAAAGGCAAGCCACCAAGGATGCCGGAGCCATTGCTGGGCTTAATGTCATGAGAATCATTAACGAGCCAACTGCTGCTGCCATTGCTTATGGTCTTGATAAGAAGGCTACCAATGTTGGTGAAAAGAACGTTTTGATTTTTGATTTGGGTGGTGGTACTTTTGATGTTTCTTTGCTTACTATTGAAGAAGGTATTTTCGAAGTGAAGGCGACCGCCGGTGATACTCATTTGGGTGGTGAAGATTTCGATAATAGGATGGTGAACCATTTTGTTCAAGAGTTTAAGAGGAAGAATAAGAAGGATATTAGTGGGAACCCCAGAGCTTTGAGGAGGTTGAGGACTGCTTGTGAGAGAGCAAAGAGGACTCTTTCATCCACTGCTCAAACTACCATTGAGATTGATTCTTTGTATGAGGGTATCGATTTTTACTCAACTATTACTCGCGCTAGGTTTGAGGAGCTTAACATGGATCTTTTTAGGAAGTGTATGGAGCCTGTTGAGAAGTGTTTGAGGGATGCTAAGATGGATAAGAGCAGTGTCCATGATGTTGTCCTTGTTGGCGGTTCGACTAGGATTCCTAAGGTGCAGCAGTTGTTGCAGGACTTTTTCAATGGCAAGGAGCTTTGCAAGAGTATTAACCCTGATGAGGCTGTTGCATACGGTGCTGCTGTCCAGGCTGCCATTTTGAGTGGGGAAGGAAATGAGAAGGTTCAGGATTTATTGCTTTTGGATGTTACTCCTCTGTCTCTTGGGTTGGAAACTGCTGGTGGTGTTATGACTGTTTTGATTCCAAGGAACACCACTATTCCCACCAAGAAGGAGCAGGTGTTCTCGACCTACTCTGATAACCAGCCGGGTGTGTTGATTCAAGTTTATGAGGGTGAGAGAGCCAGAACTAGGGACAACAACTTGTTGGGTAAGTTCGAGCTTTCTGGTATTCCTCCAGCACCTAGGGGAGTTCCTCAAATCACTGTTTGCTTTGATATTGATGCAAACGGTATCCTGAATGTCTCTGCTGAGGACAAGACTACCGGCCAGAAGAACAAGATTACAATCACAAATGACAAGGGTAGGTTGTCCAAGGAAGAAATTGAAAAGATGGTCCAAGAGGCAGAGAAATACAAGGCCGAGGATGAGGAGCACAAGAAGAAGGTGGAGGCCAAGAATGCTTTGGAGAACTACGCCTATAACATGAGGAACACTGTCAAGGATGAGAAGATTGGCGCAAAGCTTTCCCCGGATGACAAGAAGAAGATTGAGGATGCCATTGATGGGGCTATTCAATGGTTGGATGGCAACCAGCTAGCCGAGGCAGATGAGTTCGAGGACAAGATGAAGGAGCTTGAGAGCATTTGCAACCCCATCATAGCTAAGATGTACCAGGGAGCTGGTCCTGACATGGGTGGTGCTGGCATGGCTGATGATATTCCTCCAGCTGGCGGCAGCGGTGCTGGTCCCAAAATTGAAGAAGTTGACTAAGTTGCTTAGTCCTGAGCCTATATGCTATTTTTAGAAATTTTATTGTTTGGGTATTCATGCGATTATGTTTCATTCTATGTTTATTTTTTATATGGATACAATCTCCAATTTTTGCGTAATTGGATCGGATAAATGCATCACATTACGTCTTAATGGCGGTGCGCTTCTGCTTTGCACGTAGAGTTACTTTGCTTATGTTTGCTTTTTAGCTAGCTTTTTGTACTTGTTTTTGGACTGCTCCAGAATATCTATTAGGAATAAATTAATCTCTAAAGTCTCATGTCCCTAGCCATCTGCACATGATGAGAAACAAAGTCCATAATTCATAATTACTAATAGAATTAACATGATGGCATAGTAACAAGGCTAGAAGAAGGTGGTCGCCTCAAGAAATCTACGATATTATCCTGGAACAGGAACTTGGATTATAGAATAACTTTTTAAGTGAGGATAGTGCTACTCCATATACAGTCTTGAACCACGGCTGGCTTGACCAATTGGGATTTTGATACAAAGCCAATTTCTACAGCTGAGAATCTTCATTTAACTTTCTATCACCCTACTACGTTATGGCGCCTCCATTGCTACATACAAAACAAAAACTAGGCAGCTCCATTCATCTTGTACAAAACCATGGTTTACCATTATGAATGATATACACAAGAACATGAATGCTTCTTCGGCAAGCAGCACCAAGCTCAACAATTTTCACTGCCTCTTACTCCATAGAGGAAGAAACGCTATATTTGCCATTCTCACAACATAGAGGTAGAAAAGAGAACACAATCTATCATGCCTGAAAGCAAAACTTAACCTTGCGAGCCAAGTGAAAACGCAAAATTCCAATATCGCAATTCACAAATTAAGTTAAATTCTTGACAAGTTAAATTCGAAGGAACGCACATACGTAAAGCAGTTATTAAGTCAATGAAGATGAATTGTCAATAATTATGATGAATCATTGACCCACATACCACCACGGACTGATCTAAAGATAAATTGAAAATTAAAAAAGGTATGAGAAAAAAAACTTATGTAATCTGAAAAAAAATGCAGTTTTAATTTCACAGATTTCCTTATGGAATGAGGTTAGTAAACAATGAAGCACCAACCACTCTAACAACCTTACATGTATTACACTATGGATTCCTCCAGGTCCACAAATGCTCGTTCACTCCATGGGGAGGGGCGAAGGCAGACACGGACCTCATGCTCTTCTGGTCCTACACGATGCTTGGGCACAATAATTTCAAGCATTGTCCCTGTCTCATCACGGTAAGCTTCCAGTTTAGCATCTTCAGGAATGCGGTTTGGAAGGGGAATTTCTCTTATAAATTCCCCTGGAGGGCAGTGCTCTGGTGTTGGATCTGTTAGCTTAAATGTCCTGTCATGTCTCTTAATGAATGGCATGCAGGCTGTACTCACATAACATATCTTTACAATTCCATGTGAGGGAGTATTTCTCCAAGTAACTTTCACCCTTTGAAGATCTGAAAAGGGCAAGCTGACGATGATCAAAAAGCCTTCATCATCTTCGTATATTGTTTTCGCTGCTGTAACGGGCCCATATACATTCTTCATTACCCCGCTAAATTCATTCAACCATGTTGGCTCGACTGGATGAATTTTCATATCCAAAACTCGGTTAGAATGCAAATTATTAGGTAAACAAGGATCCTCATCATTTCCATGCCGGAAATACTCCTTTTTCCGTTTGTTGCAGACAGGTGATACATCCATCCCGTCACCATTACTATGTTCTAATGGCTGAGTTGATAAGTTCAAACCAGTACCATTAAGCAATTTTCTAGGGTGGGAATTTAAATGACTCTTTAGAGGAGCAGGGGGCCGTTCAAGCTCAAATTCTGTGTTCGTAAGGTTCCTCCAAGCTCCAAAATCACTTGCTTCAGCAGGAATAGAGAAGTTTATATCCCTGCCCGTAAGCTCTGTCCACCTCCTTTTCTCTTCATCATCAATATTAGAGAGGTTTGGTGATGGCACAACTTCAATCCCATGTAAACATTGAGGATTAGAGAGACCCCTGTAGTGTTTCCTCTGCATTCTATGAGATCTGACAAAACCCTTATCCACACTAAATGGAAATGGGCGCTCCCCTTGCCGAGAGTGACCATTCATGTAACTCCTCAACTGCATCTTACCAAGTGCATTTTCTGGCCTTTCCTTGAAAACCCACATATACATGTTCTCCATATCATGCTGAACCAAGAATGAATCGAGCTGCAAGTCTGACTTGTCATACCCAGACACACCATTGCCGTCCCTACTTACCTTAGACTTTGACTTCCCATTCAAAACAGGCTTGAAGTAGAAAGTAAAGAAAAACCAAGCACCCCATACGCTATCAAGACGCTTGATGCATTTCTTAGCCACTTTTGGGATATTGGCAACCACCTCAGACTCATAAATCTGAGGTGCAAGGCTAACATCTAAGATGTCGCATGAATCATTCCACGCCAGTGGAGGTGGACTCGGTTCAGAAGATAGCGGAAGATTGATATCAGGTGGCTGAGAAAGCAGCATCGGTCGGTTCATCTCTCTTTCCAATTCATCTGGTGGAAAAGAACCTGAATCCATTGACAACAGTGTAGATGGGTGATAATTCTCCATTGACAGGGTAGTGAGAAGAGCTTCCCCCATTCTTTTTTCCTTGCTCTTTTCACTGTTTCCTCTCTGTTCGCCTATAGATGTAACTTACAAACCCCTAACAGTCAACAAAAGTTCCCTATTGACATCTTCACGAATCAAAAGAAAAAACCAGCAGTGTAGTAGATCCATCGATCAATCAATCCACAAAACCACTGATGAATCTCGTAAATATCTTCATGGTTCAATCCCCACCACAATAATACCCACAAAGTCTCATCAATCAACCATATTCACACTAAAACTGACAAGAGCATGAACAGTACATAGTTAACACCAAAAAAACCAACCTGAAAAACATCAACAAAAACACCTCCACTCAATAAAAAAAATCCATATTCATATCCAATAAATTCCATTACAAGAAACAAAAACCCAATTCAATCCCAAATTTTCCATAAGAAAATGGATTCAGAATAACGAAAAAGATGCTTCTTTTACAAGACAAATAAATCCTATATCAAGGCCTAGTCAAGCTAATGTTTTCACACTCCAAGATCTAAAATACCCTAAAACAATTAAAGACTCAAAATTTTCACTTTCTATGGATTTTCTCCCAGCAACCAAACAGAATATAACAAGAGAAAAAAGAAAGGAAAAGAAAATAAAAAAAAAAAAGAGCAAACCCAAGATTCTACATGAACCAGAATCCAATAAAATCTAACCGAATATTAACAGCCGCAAAAAGAACAGATTTGAAAAGCAATCAAATCAACCACATAAAAAAAAAACCCTAACCCTAAAAAAATAAAACAAAATAAAATAAGGAGAAATTTCATTTTCTTTATTATTACCTACAAGGAGACTCTTTGAATCCAGAGAAATTTGAGAGCTTGAATAATGATCCCCCCTTTGAGAGAGAAAACGGTGTTGAATATGGAAATGAAGGAGGCAGCGGCGACCGTTAAGAATTGACGACGTTACGTAACGGAAATGTTGACGGCGTTTTCCTTCTGTTTTTTGGATTGAACTGGGAAGCGAAAACCAGAGGTCAAACAGGGCGTCTCCCTCTTATCTGGTAAGACTAACAGTGCCAAAGAGTGTTATAACGTCGTCTGAGAAACTACAAAAAACGGACCCCAAAATACTAGTTGAGGAGCACGTGTTTCCTTTTTTATTTTAAAGATTTCTTTTTTCCAATTAGAATTAAAAGTTAAAATAAAATATATTAAATCTTACCTACTTATACTTATAATCTTAAATTTGGTTATTTGATTTTCTAGTTTTCTAATATATAAATAATTTTCATAAATCTACATTGTTTCCACATTATTTATATTATACAACTCTAAAATCATGAGTCTATTTAATTCATATATAAATTAATTAATTTACTTGGATCGGGTTATAAAATATCATAATCCTACTTAATCGAATTAGGTAATCTTGCAAAGAGCATCTGTTGATTTCCATATACGTAAAAATGTATAAATAATTATCATATGAAATTTAAGACGAATAAAATTAAGACTTTACAAAACTCTTAATCTTAATCTAAATTTAATAATTAATAAATATATTTTCTAAAAAAATAAATTTTGACTTGAAATGTACAATTAGATCTGCGATATAGATAAAACGTGCGGGTATATATATATAAAATAATTTTACAATGATCTCATCAATTCATACAGATGTCACCTGCATGTGCAATATGTGGAAAAGTTTTAAATATTCAAAGTGGTCCATCAATTTTTGTGTGGGTTATGTTCATTCATGCAAGACAACTTAATTAATTAATTAATATAGCTATAGTATTGATTGACAAGCTTTATGCAATTGTATTACTCAAACAACAATTTTAAGTATAATAAATTCCTGAATGTTGAAACTAGTTTGGTCTCCTCATTGCATTATCTTTCTTATATTATTATATGATTACTATTTTGTATAATTTTTAATTATCTCATAATTGAATTTTTTAATGTGTTTCTTCCTTAGTGACATTATTATAATATTAACATAAAGATTCTAATTATGGAAAGCTTATTAGGATGCACATATCATTAGAACATGACCAATTTTTTGTTTTGTTTTTTTGGAGCATGATAAATTATTTTTAAATTTTTAAGTAGAAAAATTGTCAAGGGCAATGAAAGCAGAAGCTGTTCGGGTAGCTAAAACACAATTTGTATTATTTCAACAAAAAAAAAACCATTTATAGAAATAAAATGGAGATTAAATTATATTTGGTTGAAAGAGAAGATATAAATTAGAAAATAAAAATTCAATCCGGGCTTAAAATAGGGAGACTTCTTTTTCTCTTTTTAATTTCTCACTTCATAGATTGAAGTTTGAATTTATTTATTAAAGATATAATACTTAAAAAATCTTTAATTATTCATGAAAATTTTAAAACATTATTATTTTTTACTTTTAATCAAGTTTTTATTTTTTTATTTTATATCAAATAGGTTCTTATGATCGACGTTTGATTAATTGTTATTAATCAATATTATTTTATGTTATATGGTGTTACCTTAATATAGTGACATATTATATTGAATAGTGATATTACATGATAATATAATTGAAATGACACTTTAACTAATGACGATTAGTCAATGGTTAATTATAAGTATTTATTTGACTATAAAATAAAAGTACATGAATTTAATTAAACGTAATTGAAAAATAAAAACTTATTTTAATTGAATAATTCAGAAATTTTTTAAAATATTACAGCTTTATTAAACTCTGCATTCTCAAATTTAATGGGTGTTTTCCTATTTATGAAATTTTGAAGGTATGAAATAATATGATCAAAATCTGTTTGTTCTTCTTCTTCTCTCTTATTCTTTTCAACCAAATAAAAAAAAAAAGGTAAAAGAAAAGAGAAAAAGCTTCCTCCTGCCTAATTTTCTTTCCATTCTTTTTTGGTGACCAAAGATTATACTCTCCACTAGCAAAAGTGTTACTGAACCCAAAGAATAAAAAAATGGGTATAAATTGTATTAAAAAAGTATATATCTAGTTTTCCTTATCAAAAAGAAAAAAGGAAAAGTCTTAAATAGAGGCTGCTTTGATTTGAGATTCAGGTTATTCCAGTTTGGAGACCTTATCTTTAGGTTTTTTTTTTTTTTAATTTTTTTTCTGGTCCATGGAAGTGAAAAGGGATTGGCTTTTGGCTAATCAAACAATGAACAATAATTCAAAAAGAAGCATCATTGAAGATTCCCCCATCCTTTTCACTTTTATAAGTAGTTGAGCTCAAATTCATTAATAAAAAGGTTTCAAAAAAGGGGCCAACTCCCTCTTTCTTTTTCCCACATTTGAGTACCAACAAAATGGATGGATTTGGTTCATGTTTAACTTCAATGCAACATTGAAGATATCCCTCCTTCCATTTTAGTTGAATCTTTTGATCCTATTCTTGATTAATCCATGTAGAATAATTTCCAATTGATTTCAATTATTAAATTATTGTTGGTACAAATTGAAGCTTTTTAAATTCCTTGCAGAGTCATGGAAGCTATATATTTGGCCTCTTAATTGCTTTATCAACTATAACAGAGGGAAAAAGTGAAAAAAGAACAAAGGTCATAGGATAATGTGTTTCTTTTTATACATAAAAACAAAATTTTCATGCTGCAGAGATAAGATAAATATTGGAGTCTTCTTCGCCTTGATAGAGACATCTTTTGATTTTAAATTATCAATTCATAAAAAGTAATTTTAGAGTTTATCAAACTCTTCATTGACGTAAGACTTTCATAAAATATATGAGGTTCGGAAGTCCTATTAACATGTTACACAATTGGGTGGGATTAGAGGTGGAGGAAGTGGGGTTAGTAGGGCCTTCATCCCCTTAAAATTATAAAATTTAATAATTATTCTTTGTTATGTTTCAAATTTTATAATTTTGCTTCTTATTTTTTAAAAAAATTTATAATTTTACTCCTACAAACATTAAATTTTTTATTTTCATCTCTCAAACCTGAAATTCTAACTCCATCACTAGATGAGATAGAATGTTGTAAAGACTTCCTTCACTTGATATCTTTTGAATTGAAAGTACAATTTCGTAACATTTACACATTAAATAAATTCCAATACTATATATCTCTTTTTATGTAATGCAAACCCAAAACTTTTACATGTACCCTAAAATAATCACAATATAACATTATTAGCCAATGTAGTAAATTGGAATTCCAAGTATTATCAAGGAAATTGATCAATCCAATTCTCCTTACAACTTTGTGAATGATTTGATGTAATTTTCACTGATATTATAATATTCTTCATAGGACAATGCTAATCTTTGCATTCATCGCCAAAGCAATGCCCAACACAATTCAAATGTTTCCTAGTATCCAAAACGCCGATCATTTTTTTGTTTAATGGTTCTTTCTCTGCCATGGAGGAAAGCGATTACGGTTTCGAAAACGCCAAATTATCCGTCGTTTTAATCGGCATCGGATCGGCAGCCTTGGTGGTAGCAATCTACCATTGCATCGCCATGGGGTGGTGCCGCCGTGATACCCAAATCCCAAGGCCACAACAAGCACAGCGTCAGCTAGCGCAACATTCTTTTAGGCACGAAACGTCGGCGGTACCGAGCTCGGAGATTTCAGCAGCCCAACTCATCCCGGCCCATAAGTACCAAAAGGGCATGGGCTTGGTCGATGACGACGGAATGTGCGCGGTCTGCTTGTCTCAGTTCGAAGAGGGTGAAGAGTTGAGAACGTTGCCGGAATGCCTGCATTCGTACCATGCACCCTGCATCGATACGTGGCTCTATTCCCATTCGAGTTGCCCCATGTGCCGCGCCGACGCCACGCCGTCTCCGTCACCGCAAATATTCCACCATCGAACGGATTCGAATTCGGGTTCTGTGCGTATGGATTCAGGTATTATGCATAACATTGTACAATCACGGACAACGTGAAAAAACTTCTACTCATCTTTTAAGTTTCAAGATTCAGAAATAACGGTCATTTGAGTTGCCAGAACACGGCACTGTTTCACCTCCTTCAACTTTCTACTCATCTTTGTGGCCAAATACTACAACTGCATGCACGAATTCAAGAGAAATATTCATTGACATGTTTCCAGGGTTGCAGTATCAAAGATTGTTCAATCAAAATGACTGACTGAATCATGGGATTTTCTTGATATGAAAACCATTAATCTCATGTTATAAGGCATGGGATTTCCCAGGGATGCAATATCAAGACTGTTCAATCAATTTGAATAACCCACTATTCTCATGGTCTAAGGCATGGGATTTCCTCCACAGGAAAACAGCATTAATCTCAAAAGAAAAAATAATTCTTATTCTAAAGATGATTGTTCCAGCTACCCTGCCCTCGGGGAATAATCCATTATTAGGTGAGTTCGTTACAGAGGACACCAAGACAGAATTCATCACAAGAGGTAGAAAAGTTCCATCATGCAGCCAATTCTTTCCAGAGGATTCAACATGATTATAAGAATCGTTGATAGGAAGGATTCAGCTGCCGTTTAAAGAAGCTTCAGCCTCTTTGTCCCAACCTTCACACTGGCTGCAAATTCCTTACTAGCAACATAATTTTGCAACCAATTAGATGAGCCGCAGAAGGCTTGATCAATTTGGGGGCACTTCTCTGTTTCCATCATACATCATACATCATTTCCTTGAATCTTCCTTATGTTCTATAGCATTAAATGAAAGGAGATAAGCACCAATGACTAGCAAATATAAGCAATTAAGCACTATTTATAAGGATTCAGCTCAAGAGTCAAGTGTAAAGACCATACTAACTCAAGCACAATCTCAACCAAAACAAAGAATAAGAGAAAGGGTACTTGGATTAGTAAGAGAAGTCATTTCCTGTATCATAAATCCTACCAAGGAAATTTTTTTTTTTAAATTAAAGAAGATTCATTGCATCAAGAACTCTTTACATACAAAAGAAGCAGTACTCAACTGAGAGATTTTCAGTCAAGAAACCGCCAGAAGACCGGCTTACCCAAAACAGCCATGGTCAAAGCCCTGAGAAACAAAACATCACACAGCATTTAAGTTCTCAATTCACAAGAAAATGCAATCAAAAGACACCAAAAGCCTACAAATGACCCAAACCAGGAATCCATCAGAAAACCTCAGAAAAGCAGGACATGTAAGAAAAGCAAACAAAACCTCTTGGACTGTTTTCCCCTATTAAACCTCCATACACACTTAACTGCATGAAGATATTATGAACATCGCCCAAGGAAAATTGAACACCCATAGAGTGGGAGTTTATAGATAGCAGCTACTGCATCAATTTGTAGAAAAACACATTACGCATCATAGATCAACCATGCCCTTTAATTTCCAGGGAAAGCAAAAAATTCTGGCATGATACACAGAATTGACCACCTGCAACTCTATAAAAAGATGAACAGATCCAGACTTAATTAGCATATTCTAACATCTGAAGTATAACGGATTATTGACCAAACCCATCAAAATGAACATGAAGATGAAAAGAAAACAGAGAAAGAGATAGAAGAGACCTGAAATTGTGAGACTGCAGAATGAAAGAGGGGAGAAATTACAGGGAAAAATCAGAAAAAAAATTTGGACCATTTCTCGATTTGTGCGTGTCATCCTTGCGCAGGGGCCATGCTAATCTTCTCTGTATCGTTCCAATTTTATCGGATGTCCCCGAAGGGACAAGCTAGGCTCTCCACCTTTGAACTTATAAAGCCTTATATTGTTCTGAAACTAAGCAATGTGGGAATTTGGTTCACTTTCAACTAAAACTTGTCCAAGTCATCCTAAGAGCCTGTCCGAGTCATCCTAGTCAGTTAACACAAGATGCAGATAAAACTCAAAACAAGTGCTAAGGATGTCATAACAACATGCAAATAAAGCTCAATCAACATACAGATAAAACTCAATCCAAGAACAAGAGACAAGCACAAAGGATGACATAACAATATTAGATAGAGCTCAATTCAAAAAAAAGAGACAAGTACAAAGAATAACATATTCAAATCTTATATATAACTACTTACATTTCAAACTTATTTTATCATTTAATTTTAGTACTATAAATACATCATTGTGAAATGAAAATACCAAAGTACTTTTCTGTCATATTCAATCTCCTATATTGAATTTCTTTATGGCACATGGGCTTATGGCACCTGGGCTTATGGCACCCATTTCGTGGTTCAAATTTTCAGCATTTAACACTTCAAGGCTAATGGGTATAATATTTTTGAACAATTGTGATTGTTTGTTCTTCCCTTTTTGAAAACTTTCCAAGAAACTTGGCAAACCGGGCCACTGGAACATGCAAAGAACAGAACTGAACTATTCTCTTATGTTGCAATTAATAAAGCCTCATGTTACCATGTAAGCAGGCCTGGTGAGGCTGCAATCTGAATTGAGTAGGTTTGAAAGGAGAAGGCGCTTCAACATTTTTATGCCACCAAAGACAGAAGACAACACTTGTTAAACTTTGCTCAAGAGAAGAAAGAGGAACCTTTGCCTTCTCGATGAGTAAAATTTGTCTGGCTGCTTTCTCTTGATGCAGACTAATCAATGGCAATGGCATCCTCTCCTTCCTTGGGTGATTAAGAATCAAGCCTGTATAAACAAAAATACTGTTGCAAATCCAACTAATACCAATACCATTTGGCTGCAAAAATTGGACCTGATAAACTGAGTGTGTTGATGCACTAAAACAAGCGCAGTTTACACCCAAGAGGTAGCAAAGTTCCATCATGCAGCAGCAAATGGCTTTTTTCAGAGGATTCACCATGATTATAAGAATCGTTGATACAATGGATTTAGCTGCCATTTAAAGAAGATTCAGCCACTCTCTCAACCCTCACATTGGCTTACTACCAACTTAATTTTTCAACCTGCAGAAGACCTTGATTAATCTGGGGGCACTTCTCTGTTTCCATATTACTTTTATTTCCTTGAATCTTCCTTATGTTCTATAGCATAAAATGGCCAGAGACAAGCACCAATAACTATCAGATATAAGCAATTTAGCACTATTTATAAGACTTCAGCTCAAGAGTCAAGTGTAAAGACCATCCTAATTCAACCACAATCCCAACCAAAAGAAAGAATAAAAGAAAGGGTACTTAGATTAGTAAGAGAAGTCATTTCCTATATCAGAAATCCAGTTTCTACCAAGGAAATTAAACACCCCAAAGAGTGCGAGTTTATAGACTACAGCTACTGCATCAGTTTGTAGAAGAACACATCATGCATTAAGGATCAACCATGCCCTTTCATATCCAGGGAAAGCAAAAAATTTTGGCATGACCAGAGAATTGACCACGTGCAAATCACTGAAAACAGATCAACCAAGCCAGTCCTATCTGAATTTAAACTACCATGAGCCTCTATATCAGTTGTTTAGCTAATTTTAACACCTGATCCATCAAAATGAACATTCAAATGTAAAGGAAACAGGGAAAGGGATGGAAAGATACAGGTAACACCTGACCCATCAAAATGAACATGCAAATGTAAAGGAAACAGGGAAAGGGATGGAAAAATACAGGGAAAAAAAATCAAAAAAAAAATTTAGACCATTTCTCGATTTGTGCGTGTCATCCTTGCGCAGGGGCCATGCTAATCTTCTCTGTATCGTTCCAATTTTATCGGATATCCCCGAAGGGACAACCAGCAATGTTGATTTCTGCTATATAAAACCTGTTACTGTTCTGTTCCTAACTAATGTGGGAGTTTTGGTTGGATTCTGACTAAACCGACTAAGACCTTACAAGTGGGCTGGTTGAGTCTTAAACATGGCACAAAAACCATGGGCTTTGAGGTTGTAGGACCCTGTTGATTCAAGTAAAACCCACAAGTGGACTGTTGACCTGTCTCAACCTGATGAATGGGTCTGAGTCCTAGACATCAAAGCCCAGCTGATCACTATTCCTGTAGTAAGGAAAAATTTTTCATGGGGCAATTAGCTTTAAGTTATGGTCAAGTTTTGGTAACAGATGGCAACAATTGTCATGGAGCCTGAATGTTGAAGAAAAATGAAGAAGAATATTGACATAACTTGATGAACCCAAGTTTGCAATTAGATAAATACAGCTTGTGATTTTTGGGTTGATTCAGAAGTATCAGTAAGGGCCAAGCAGATAATGGCTCTGTCAACTTTCTATAGCTTGGGTCTTCAATTCTTGGATGATGCACTCAACTGGCTCTTTCAGGCTAGCTTTTCTTTTCTCTTTCAAGTTCCAAAGTTGGAGAAGTATGTACCTCACACTTGCATTGTACTCGTTCAATCCCAGCAATGCATTAGATACAGCTTTGCAAACCTCATCACAGTTGATTATTTCCTACAACATCCAAAACAAGAGAAATGAGAATAAAACTCTGCACATTTTTTAAGTATATTCATGTTATCACATCAAGTTCACATAGTTCATCCATGCCATATATGGGACATACCAAAGTTTCTTCAATTCAAAGCTCCCTAAGCAGGTTTACCCACTCGACCCTAACCTTAAACATAACAAACAATAAAACATGTAACATAACAAACAACAAAACAAAATAATGCTCTTATTTCCCACTTTCATTCTTGTTTCCTCATCATTTCTTTTATTTTTTTCTCTCACAAACTTATAAGTGGTTTTTATTTATATCTATACGAAAATTATTAAATTTCACATAATTTATATATTTTTAAATGTTCTTATTTCCCTCTTTCATTCTTGTGTCCTCATCATTTCTTTAATTTTTTTTTCTCTCACAAACTTATAAGTAATTTTTGTTTAAATAGATTAAATTTCATAACCAAATACAAGTAAAAAAATTCAGTAAAAAATCACCCAAAAAAAAAAACAAAAAGAAAATTCAGTAAAAAAATCACAAAAATGTCACACCGGATTGGTTGAGTTAACCAACCCGACCAAACAATTTTGAATATCAAAGTAGTAGAATGCTTAATTTCCAGTTCTGTCTAAAGAAACGCCGGATGTATTTTTCTTTCTCTTATATAAAGCATTTCACTGCTATATTTCTAAGTGATGTGGGATATTTCGTTGGTTTCAACCTGATTTAAACTGCTACACGTGGGGGGCTAGCAGCACAAATTGACCTGAATGATTGATACAGGAGTATATTATTAGATTATTATTATTTAAGAATTATAGGTATAATAAAATTCTTCTTTTATTTGTATTAGGATTTTAAGTTAGTCATGTTCTATTTAGGAATAGAACATCTATTTTATTTAAATTTCTTATTACTTGTTTGAATTGTATTAAATAACTAGAAGTATAGTTTTATTAGGATTTGAGCCTATAATAGTATAAATAGGACCCTTAGGCTTGGTTATTATACACATTCAAGTTGAGAGTTAATAAATTATATTTTCTTAAGCAGGAGTGCTTATTTCTCTAGGCTCTTTTAAAGAGTAAGAGGTTTTAGTATCTTTGGTCTAGCCAACCAAAGTGAGATTTTGGCTATTTTTCACCTTAATGAGGTTTTCAACCTCGCCACGATTGGTGTCTTTCACAACGCCCAGGTGTCTTCACAACGCCCCGGCCTCAGTTTGGTATCAGAGCAGGAAGATCATTGTTCGCTGCATAAGTTCAAGTTTGCTGTCAAGTTTCGATACTCTCTATTCGGGTAATTTTATTTATTGCTTTATAATATATCATCTTTTTTTTTCTCTCTCTCTACATCACCACATCGTCATCACCATACAAAAAAAAAATGCTGCCAAGACGTCAAAATCGTCAAAGAGATGATCACGAGATTGAGATTGCAGAACTACGTCAGCAAATTCAAGAATTACAAGAGCAACTCGCAAGACGTGATGCTCAAATCAATAATAGTAACTCTAGTGATGAAGAGATTGACACCAACCCCTTTCATCAAAATTCGTCTTCTGATGAAGAAATACCTATTCGTCGCCTAAGAACTGCTGTTACTAGAGATTTGGGAATCAAAGTCGACGTTCCTGAGTTTGAAGGGAGACTTCATCCTGATGACTTCCTTGATTGGCTCTACACAGTAGAGAAATAAGCACTCCTGCTTAAAAAAAATATAATTTATTAACTCTCAACTTGAATGTATAATAACCAAGCCTAAGGGTCCTATTTATACTATTATAGGCCCAAATCCTAATAAAACTCTACTTCTAATTATCTAATACAATTCAAATAAGTAATAAGAAATTTAAATAAAATAGATGTTCTATTCCTAAATAGAACATGACTAGCTTAAATCCTAATACATGTAAAAGAAGAATTCTATTTCTACTGTGTAGAGCCAATCAAGGAAGTCATCAGGATGAAGTCTCCCTTCAAACTCAGGAATGTCGACTTTGATTCCCAAATCTCTAGTAACAGCAGTTCTTAGGCGACGAATAGGTATTTCTTCATCAGAAGACGAATTTTAATGAAAGGGGTTGGTGTCAATCTCTTCATCACTAGAGTTACTATTATTGATTTGAGCATCACGTCTTGCGAGTTGCTCTTGTAATTCTTGAATTTGCTGATGTAGTTCTGCAATCTCAATCTCGTGATCATCTCTTTGACGATTTTGACGTCTTGGCGGTATTTTTTTTTTGGTATGGTGATGACGATGTGGTGATGTAGAGAGAGAGAAAAAAAAAGATGATATATTATAAAGCAATAAATAAAATTACCCGAACAGGGAGTATCGAAACTTGACAGCAAACTTGAACTTATGCAGCGAACAATGATCTTCCTGCTCTGATACCAAACTAACGCCGGGGCATTGTGAAGACACTTGGGCGTTGTGAAAGACACCAATCGTGGCGAGGTTGAAAACCTCACTAAGGTGAAAAATAGCCAAAATCCCACTTTGGTTGGCTAGACCAAAGATACTAAAACCTCTTACTCTTTAAAAGAGCCTAGAGAAATAAGCACTCCTGCTTAAGAAAATATAATTTATTAACTCTCAACTTGAATGTGTATAATAACCAAGCCTAAAAGTCCTATTTATACTATTATATGCTCAAATCCTAATAAAACTATACTTCTAGTTATTTAATACAATTCAAACAAGTAATAAGAAATTTAAATAAAATAGATGTTCTATTCCTAAATAGAACATGACTAACTGTTCGAAGCTTTCACGGATTGACCTCCTTTTATCGGCATATCATTAAAAACTTTAGTTCTGTTGCTGCTCCACTTACTGAATGCCTCAAGCAAGATAGTTTTATATGGAGTATTAAGGCACAACATAGCTTCGAAAAATTGAAAGAAAGGATTACTAAAGCTCCAGTGCTTGCACTTCCGAACTTTGATTTGGTATTTGAAGTTGATTGTGATGCCTCTAATGTTGGTATTGGTGCTGTTCTCTCTCAAGAAGGAAGACCAATTGCCTTTTTTAGTGAGAAACTCAATGATGCAAGATTGAAGTACTCAACATATGATAAGGAGTTTTATGCTGTTATTCGAGCCCTCGATCATTGGAGCCATTATTTGTTGCCAAAAGAATTCATCTTATATTTTGACCATGAAGCCCTCAAACACCTTAACTCCCAGCACAAGCTTAATCGACGACATGCAGCTTGGAGTGAGTTTCTTCAAGCCTTTCCAATTCTCCTTAAGCATAAATCAGGTGCGCAAAACAAAGTAGCTGATGCTTTAAGTCGTCGCCTTACTCTCCTCTCTACCTTACAATTAAAGGTTGTTGGCTTTGAAGTTGTGAAAAAATTATATGAGAAAGATCCTGAATTTGGTGAGATATGGAAATCTAGTTCCCAACATCCTTATCGACAATTTCATCAGCAAGAAGGATATCTTTTCAAAGGTAGCCAACTATGCATTCCTCAATGTTCTTTACGCCAATCTATTATTTGGGAAGCTCATAACGGAGGATTAGCTGGACATTTTGAGAGAGACAAAACTTTGGCTCTTGTGAAAGAAAAGTTTTATTGGCCCAAGTTGGAACGAGATATCATCCGACATATTCAAAGGTGTCGTATTTGCCATATTGCCAAACTTGGAAATCAAAACACTGGTATGTATAAACCATTACCCATTCCTGAAGCTCCTTGGGTAGATGTAAGTATGGATTTTATTTTGGGTTTACCAAGAACTCAAAGGCAAAAGGATTGCATAATGGTGGTCGTCGATAGATTTTTCAAAATGGCTCATTTTGTGCCATGTCATAAAGCTGATGATGCTTCTCACATAGCTGATTTATACTTTAAAGAAATTGTGCGTCTTCATGGAATTCCAAAAACCATCACTTCAGATCGAGATGTGAAATTCATGAGTCATTTCTGGCGAACTCTATGGCGGAAAATGGGGACTCACTTGCAGTTTAGTTCAACAAGTCACCCTCAAACGGATGGTCAAACGCCCAAATCCTAATAAAACTCTACTTCTAGTTATCTAATACAATTTAAATAATTAATAAGAAATAGATGTTCTATTCCTAAATAGAACATGACTAGCTTAAAATCCTAATACAAATAAAAGAAGAATTTTATTATACCTATAATTCCTAAATCAACTAAAATTAACAAAAACTAAATTAAATAAAACACAATTCTAAACGCTCCTGCGTCATTAAATAAGCACTCATGCTTAAGAAAATATAATTTATTAACTCTCAACTTGAATGTGTATAATAACCAAGCCTAAGGGTCCTATTTATACTATTATAGGCTCAAATCCTAATAAAACTATACTTCTAGTTATTTAATACAATTCAAACAAGTAATAAGAAATTTAAATAAAATAGATATTCTATTCTTAAATAGAACATGACTAACTTAAAATCCTAATACAAATAAAAGAAAAATTTTATTATACCTATAATTCCTAAATAATAATAATCTAATAATATATTCCTGTATCAATTATATTCTTCTTCTCCTTGAGATATTCATTCCGCAATGAGCAAAATTTTGTCTAAATAGCAGTGCACTTATTAAATTGCAAAATGTCTCTTTCTTTAGATGATAAATAGTGAACTCAACACACCAGATCTTATTTTAAGGATCAACTTTGCTCTTCATAATCTTTTCCATAATAATAATAGTTCTTTTTTTTTTTTAAATTCTGAAGAGAAACGAACAAGGCTCTTATGGTGTAATGAATAGATGGTCACGTTAGTATGTAAGCAGGTCATGAGGTGGGAGTTTGTTTGTGTGCATCAAAGTAAAGCTCAGTACATGGGGCTGCAATCTGCATCTCTTCTTAAAATGAGCATTAACCAAAAAAAAAAAAGCAAAGAAAATACAGTAAAAAAATTACATTTTTTATATTTCATATTTTTTTTATATAATTTATATTTTTTAAAATTTGACTATAAGTAATTTTTATTTGTATATGTAACAATTATAAAAAAATTTTATTTTAAGTAATTTTTATTTGTATATAGGACAATTATTAAATTTCACATAATTTCATATTTTTTAAAATTGGATTATAAAATCTCATCTTAAAATGAGCATAAAAAAAAGTGAAGAAAGTTCAATTAAAATATTACGAAATCTCATCTTGAAATGAGCATAAAAAAAGCAAAAAAATTTCATTAAAAATATTCAGAACATCACAAAAAAATCGGAGTTAATTATTTTAACCGGCCTGACAATTTGAGTTATACGTGTACACGTGAAGTGTCAGCTCACAGCAGAGAAAACGGCCCCCCATCCGTACGCTCTATTATATTAAGCATTTAATGATACTATATCTGAGTGACGTGGGATATTACGCCCCTACATCTGATTAAGCCCCTGTTTTTCTCCCACGATTGGGAATGCCCTTTAAGCTAAGATTGGGTTGAGTAAGTGTTAGATAGAATATTCCCATTCATGCCCAAATGGAACGATGCAAATTACGATGAAATGAAGTCGAGATCCTCGAGATATTCATCCCAGAATGAGCACACTTCCCACACTCCTGCAGCAACTCACCATTGCTTGTACGTCTTCAAGCTCTATTCTCTTTAAGAGTTGCCTCCATCTTCCTCAAAACTTGTATATCATCTTCATCTCCCATGTATCAGGCAAGGGAAATGCTGCTGGTTAAGATCCTTCAAGGTGTTGTGGATGTGAGAGGAGAGCCAAGAGTCAAATTTAATGACCCAAATGAAAAGAGAGAAATGGTTGATATACTCATGGAAATTGAAGATGAGGATATAATCGATTTTACTGCTCGTGTTGTTGTTTTCTGGTGATGAAACCTCAGCCCATGCAGCTATGTGGGCAATCATCTATCTACATAATGACCATCCACAAATGTTGCAAAAGGCTAAGCAAAACGCCACGAAGAGAAATGAACAAGCCTCTTATGTTTTAATGAATAGATGGTCATCCTAAAAACAAGAGAGAAATCTGAAAAAGCTGATGGCTGCAGTGTCCCACGTTAGAAAAAGAGAGAAATTTCCCCAGAGGGTGATGGCTTCCAAAGTGAAAAAAGTGCAGAAAGGGTAAGAAAAGCTATAGCTTCAAAGCTCATACACCAAACAAAACCATGAAAAAATATATGACACCCTCTCTTGCCTGTCTTGCTTGTCCATAAGTCCACAATTCTGAAATTATGTGCCTTCCACTGGGATTGGTATTCATTTATTTCCTTTATAGCCCAAGTGATTGCCTTATGCACTTCATTACCCATCTCATTCTTCTTTCTCTCAACTTTTCATCCTCATCATTCATGACGTCCTGAACCAACATTACTCAACTTTGACCAGACCATTTCACACCCATAGGAAAGCAACAGAACAAGGAACAACCAATATATGTTCCACAAGAACAAATGTATGATTACATACGTATATAGAGCACGTATACATTTAGACAAGCAGCCCTCTACCAAGCCAACAACTAGCAAAGATTAAAACTTATAGCAAAGTTTTGTCTAAACTGCAGCACACTTATTAAATTGCAAAATGTCCCATTCTTGAGATGATGAACACTGAACTCAACACACCAAATCTTACTTTAAGGATCAACTTTGCTCTCCATAATCTTTTCCATAATAATAATAATTTTTTTAAAAAAATTCTGAAGAGAAATGAACAAGGCTCTTATGTTGTAATGAATAGATGGTCGTGTTAATATGTAAGCAGGTCATGAGGTGGGAGTTTGTTTGTGTGCATCAAAGTAAAGCTCAGTGAATGGAGCTGCAATCTGCATCTCATCTTAAAATGAGCATTAACAAAAAAAAGCAAAGAAAATTAAGTAAAAAATGACATTTTTATTTCATTTTTTTTATATAATTTACATTTTTTTAAATTTGATTACAAAATCTCATCTTAAAATGAGCATATAAAAAAAAGAAAATTTCATTTAAAAAAATTACAAAAAGTTAAAACCAGATTGAACCATTTCAACTGTTTTTTAAGAAAGTTTTCAAAAACCGCCACATTTCCTCCCTCGTCCTAGGAGGCTGCTCTTCGATCTTGCTTCCTACTATATAAAGCATTTAACAGTTATAATCCGAGCAATGATGGATATTACGCCCCTTAAAGGTTGGGTTGGTCAGTGTTAGATAGAATATTCCAGTGCAAGCCCAAATGGAAGCATGGAACAATGCTAATTATGATGAAATGAAGTGGGGATCCTTGAGATATTCATCCCAGAATGAGCACACTTCCCAGACTCCTGCAGCAGCTCATCGTTGCTCTTACAATAAGACTTTGGTTCAGTGCTTGTACGTCTTCAAGCTCTCAACTCTTTGAGAGTTGCCTCCATCTTCCTCAAAACTTGTATATCATCTTTCATCTCCCATGTATCAGGCAAGGGAAATGCTGCTGGTTAAGATCCTTCAAGGTGTTCTGGAAGTGAGAGGAGAGCCTAGAGTCAAATTTAATGACCCAAATGAAAAGAGAGGAAAGGTTGATCTACTAGTGGAAGTTGAAGAAGAGAATGGCCAGAAGTTGGAGGATGAGGATACAATCGATTTTACTGCATGTGTTCTTGTTATCTGGTCATGAAACCTCAGCCCATGCAGCTATGTGGGCAATCATCTATCTACATGATGACCATCCGCAAATGTTGCAAAAGGCTAAGGTGGGATTTTATAGCAAATCACCCTGAAGCAAAACGCAAAGAACAGAAATGAATAAGCCTCTTATGTTTTAATGAATAGATGCTCATCGTGTTTGTATGTGAGCAGGTCATGAGGTGGGAGTTTGTATGCATCAAAGTAAAGCTGAGTAGATGGGGCTGCAATTTGCATTGAGTTGGGATACATTAATGCTAACCAATATTCAGAAATCTTCAAACAAGAATAACCATAACCACCAAGACCAAGACCATAATCTCGGATATTAGTATGCAAACAAAGTGAAGTTCCAAGCACAATCATGGATTGTAATATCTGTATTTGTTCATTGTTTTCTGATATACGGAATATAGCCACAAAAATGTCGATGGCAACCTGACATTTTGGTGAAAGTTTCTGTTGACTTGAAGCCTTGAGATTAACTGCACCCAGATTCCAGCACAGGCTGAATTCTAGTAGAAAAGTGTAAATATGCAGAGTTGAGCTCCATCCTAGTCCTAATAACTTACAATTTATAAGAGAAATAAAATGATATCAAGTATGAGCAGAATGACCCAGAGAGTACACAGAGCAAAACCAGAAAAGCAAATGAAATTGAAAGCTGAAGTGCCCCATGCCAGTGGTAACAGATAGATCTTGTGGGATCATTGCTTGCTAAGAATGAAAGGGACACAAGAGACCAGACTTCAATCCCAGTATTTATTAAATACTAACTACCAGCTATCATCATTTTGAAGAATCCTGCATGGTGGCTACCCCACATTTTTTGGGGTTCATTTGCTTTAAATATATATAAACAATCATTTGAAAATTTTGAATCTTACCTGCTTATTTGAAAAATCAAAAGATAAATTCTGGTGCAAATAGACAGATATGTTTAAGCAAAGTCTTGACAGAGATATGAAATGTGATATTTTAGCAGAAGCTCTCACTTGAAGGTGATGTGCTAAACATGCTGTGCTCACATCTCATCCATATCATGTGGGCTAATTTAGTACTACCCATGCTTGTAGGGTACCCCCTTTCTTATTCCCCCTAACTTAGGGAAATGATAAGTGCAGCAAAGCTTATGAAAATATCCCTCCAACTCACCCCACCTTTTTGTTTGTTTTTTTTCCTTTTTATTTTCTCCCTTTTAGTGTATTCCAAACAAGTGAAAGAAAATAAAAAGGTTGTCTCATTGCAAAAGTCATAGGTAATGAAAAAGCCTAACAATAGGGGATGTTTGGTTCATAAGAAAATCTTCTTTGCAAGATTTTGTTTCATGTAGTTCATTGGTGGAATGATTGGGAAATGGAAATTTGATGCTACTCCTTTAACTAACCTTTGTCCTAAATGGGGGAATCTTGATACCCAATCCCAACTCAAAGCCCATCTAGGTGCAAAAATGCCATTAACATTTTTAGTCAAAAAGTCTTATTTATTTATGTATATTTATTGGTTGAGTTATTATTATGATACAAATGATTCAAACTTTCAATCTCTATTGTTTTCTTTACAAACAAAACTAACATAATAAAAGGAGCATCAAAAAGTATCCTTGAAGTAACCTTCCAGGGTCTAATTCCATCAGACAATAATGATAAACAGCTCCATTGATGTTTTATGCCACCAAATTTTTTTATATATATAATATTTAAAAAATTCTTAAATTATTCAAAAAAATCTAAATAAATTCTTATTTTTTATTACGTTTAATCAAATCCTTATTTTCTTATTAATCAAAATATCATTTACCATTTTATGTTACGTAAATGTTTATGTAACATGTTGATGTAACATGATAATATGCTTATGTGATATTTTTACTTTTCACGTCAGCATCATATGAATATAAAATGATAAATAATATTCTGATTAACAACAAATGAGTATACCATTAATCATAAAAAACTATTCGACTTAATATAAAAGTATAGAGACTCAATTAAATGCAGTAGAAGAATAAAAATTTATTTACATTTTTTTAAAATAATTTGAGAGTTTTTTAAAAGCTATTCAAATTTTAAAATTTCTTTTAGTGCTCTACCTACATTGAAATCATACACAATAAAATCCAAATTATTTAAAAGAGAGAGTAGGAGTTATGAATTTCACCTAAAAGAAATTATGGTCTATGAATATATATATTTAATCCAATTACCTACAAGGAGTTATGGATTTCCCTGTTTTGTGATATACCTTTCACCAATAAATCAATGTCTGCCCTCATTTATTCTTCTTCTTCTTCTAATTATATTTTCCACCTTCCTTTTCTTGGATTTGAGAATCATCCCATGTGAAGTTGTGTGAACTTCCCATCAAGAAAGACAGAAGTTCCCACATCAACCTTATGGTGGGTTATCACTGCCTATGAATATATGGGAAAGGTGAGTTCACAATCTGAATTTTTTTTTTTTTTTTAACCGTGAATGCCTCATTGCTTCTATGGAAACTTGTGCTTTTAACTGTGGGGCTCCAAAAAAGTAACAAGAAAAAAAAGTAAAAATGATTTTCACTTATTAGACAACAAATTACTAAATTACTAGTACTACTAAAGAACTATTTGAAATTCAGTAAACAATTAATTTCCCACCCTATAACAAGTCAAACACTAATTACTCAAGGTAACTAGGGGAATTTATTACCAATAGTAAATTTTTTACTAACTTTTAGGTTTATGTCTTTTTTCCCAAATTACCCTTGTCTAAAAAATCAATACACTATTTACCAATAAGTTCTTTGAGGGGTATTGAAGTAAAATGAAACCAAAAAAAGGGAAAAATTCCAGGCCCAATGACATATCACTTTCCTTTTGTTTGTGATCCCATGTGAGTATCCCTCGAAGCAAGTGACCTCTCAACCATAAAAATACAAAGGCATTTGCCTAATCTTCTTTCCCCTGGTGGCCCTGTTTCCCCCCACTTTTGCTGTTCTTTCATTTGTCTCTCATATTTGTACTTAACAAATCTCAATTATCCCAATGATTTAAACCCCAAAATTCTTTGTTTAAGATTAAATATTCTGTATTAATTTTTTTAGTAGAACTTGTTTGATAAAAGCTTGAAGTTATGTACAAGTGTGTGGTGGTCTACTTCATGTGGTCTTTTACAATAAAAAGGGCTTTTACAATAAAAAGGGCTTTGATAATCATGCTTAATGATTAAAATAGTGTGATTTTCAGAGGAAAGTGAGCTTTTTCAGATTTTCTTTTTTAATTTTTTGAGTAGCTCAAGGGTTTTAGGACACTGTTATTTTTGCAGGTAAAGCTGAAGGGTATGTTTCTAATGCTTTTGAGAAAAGGGATAGAGTCTTGATATGACTCACTTTGGGGGAGGGGATTGTAGTCAAAGTTCATGACCTGGGTTCTTGCCTCCTGGGCTCTTGGTTTTGTGTTCTGTGAAGATTGAGACTTCTCAGTGAGCTTTTTTATTTTTTTTGGGTTTTCTTCTTGGGTTGTTCGCTTGTTCTTGCAATGAAGGAATATCTTCTTCAACTTTATTAATAGTAAGTTTTCCCTTCTTTGTAAAGCTAAAGGGTATTTTGAGTGGAAAGTTTTGTGTATTTTGAGTTGTTTTTCTAATGTGAATTAGAGAGGGGAGGGTCGAAAATGAAATCTTTGAGTAGTGTAGGACTTGGTTTGAGCATAGTTTTTGGTTGTCTGGTGTTAGCTTTGGTTGCTGAGTTATATTACTTGTTGTGGTGGAAGAAGAGGTTAACAAGCAGAGATATTGAAAATGATTACAGCAATCCAGCTCGGGAGTTGTTTTACATGTTTTGCTGGAAAAGGTCATCTTCCATGAGTCATACAGCTTTGAATCCTCAAGAAATTAGAATGACAGAAGAACAGCAGCAATCTCATCATCATCAGCTTCATCTTCACTCAAATAAAGATTTGTTGCTCAAGCCTAATTTTGGTCACCATGATGATCCTCATGGCATGGAGAATGAGCTACTGAGGCTGCATAGTCTTTCAGGGCCACCGAGATTTCTCTTCACAATCATTGAAGAAACAAAGGAGGATTTGGAGTCTGAGGAAGCCAAGTCCAAGTGTGATAATAAGAGTAGAGTAGGGTCTAGAGGGAGGAGTTTGAGTGATGTACTTCTCACTGTGGAAACTCCATATCTAACCCCTCTTGCTTCTCCACCATTTTTCACTCCCCCTCTTACTCCCATGGAAGCTTGTTATAGTCACCAAGGATTCAACCCTTTATTTGAATCCACAACTGATGCAGAGTTTAATAGGATAAGGTCATCTCCTCCTCCAAAGTTCAAGTTCTTGCAAGAAGCAGAGGAGAAACTTCATAGGAAAAATTTAATGGAAGAAGTTCACAACAATGATGAATTTGGACCGTTTGGTCAAGAAAATGGTGACATGACTCCTCCTTCAAAGTATCTCAAAGATGAAGAAGACGGATCTTTCATCACAATAATTGTTGACAGGAGCAAAGAAAGAGGGTTTAATCACAATCACCAACAACAACTCCATTCAAGTACTTCCCAGGTACTTCCTCTTAGTTCTTCACCTTCAACATTCAAGTCACCAGCCAGGAATACTCCCATCTAACAAATATTTTTAGAGAGTTTCATCATGACCAACCAAACTAAAAATGAAAATTCCTTTTTTCTTTTCTGTTGTCCTTTTAGGTTTTGATTTATTATTCCTTTTTTTTTTATTTTGCTTATTTGCTATGTATCTTTTCTTTAAGGGAGAGAGACAACATTCTCTTCCAGAACATGATGATGTGAGTTGGTCTTAATGCAAGTGGGAGGGGGACTAGTGGGGTTACTTGTTTTATTCAATCTCCATGTCTCTCCTGAGCTGTTTGATACCTGTAATCATTCCCATGAGTGAATTCAATTACTAATGTTCTTTCAAAGATCAATCCCTCTACTTATTTCTCTAACAAAATTCTGTGCATAATCAAGTTATTGACAGTTTGATATCCCTCTGCTGGATTATTATTGTTGTTTAGTGTTTACTCAAATGACAATCTTTGGGGTACATAATGTGATGTGGACCGTGTGATAAACTTTGACAAAAGTAGATGGAAGTGGGGTTTTGGGTGGGGCCAAGATGAGTAGAGTTCTATCTATAACCTGTATGTGAATGAGAAAGACGGTACAAACGCTTCAACAAAATGACAAAACTGGAAAAACACATAAAGAGGGAAGAAAAAGGATGGGGGCAGATGGGCAGTGACTTGTTGTAAGATGCCCCTTTAGGCTTTTTCCAAAACAACGGAGGATGCAATTGCCCGTGAGAGTGTGTCTCGTGGGCATACGGCCGAAAGCTACCCAACCCTGAAAAATTATTGCAGTTTTCCCTCTTTCTACATTAATTGCTGGGGACTGGGCGAGAAGCTCCGTGGCTCTTAATCATGAACTCATGCTCTTATATTTTTGTTCTTTTCCTCTTCGATACACAGCCACAAACATAACTGTTGGTTCCTTTTTTAAAGAGGGAATTGGAGTTAGAATCCTGTTTCTTTAATAAGAGATAAAAATACGTGTATTTATTATTGAATTAAACATTTTTATATAATTTTTCTATTTGGGATGTGTCATAAACAAATGCTTGTTAGATGCACTTACCACAGACATGTGTCTTGAATTTTCTAAAGACGTATCTCTTAGAGAAAAGAGATTCATTTTGATCCGAATTTATCTCTATTCAAAAGACATGTCCTTTAAAAGGAGAAAGATTCACTATGATTTGAGTTTATCTCGATTTGTCACGGGTGACAAAAGTGAATCTCTATCCTCTAAGAGGCATGTCTTTTGAAAAGTATGCACCCATGACACACAGACTTCAGTGTAGTGTAATAGTTTCAAAGCCTTATGCCATTTTGTTTTCAAAGTAGGCAGGTTGGAAACTTGGCTAAATAAAGGTTGAGTTTGCAGTGATGCAGCACTTAGATCTTTTTGCAAAAGAGAAGACAGTAGTAAAATGCAGATGAACTTGTTTCAGATTCAAAATTGAAGTAAATTATGGGTGAAATCAACAGCCCCAAATATTTGATAAAGTTAAGCAGCATGTCTAAGTTGTTCCTCAAATGCAGTAAATTTGCTTTCATGACCACACCCTAAGACAGTTGGGTCCTGATTTAAAGATGCATCCATGACAATAAGGGCAAATGATAAAGAGAAGCAATGTGATTAATGAAATAAAATAGGGATATCCTGTCTTACAAAGTTAACAATATTATGACATTGATCCTGTCATCCTCCTCTGAGATTATACATTGAAACTTGTTAATAAAATACAGGCTGAACTTTTTAAATACATGCATCGTCACACCAAGGGATGGAAATCAGTAGGTTTAGAAACGAAAAATGAGAAAAGATGAGTACAACTACAAGTTGGATATGTAAACATTGTGGTCCAATAAGGATGGGAGTGCAATGGAATTCAAAGATAAATAAATTACCAAACCAATGAGGTGGAGTAGAAATGGTGTCAAATGATTCCCAAGGCAGCGAGATCTGTCATTCCAAGTTCAGCACAGAGTGGGTTCAAGCCAGGTTCTTCCAAAAGGCTGAATGCAGTATATCCGTAGTAGGAATGATATATATCTGGTAGCATCTTGGGATACTTACTGAAACCTCCAAGCTGGTAAAAATAGGATATAATATAATTATCCAAAAAATACAAGGATGCAAGTGACAGATAAGGGTTATTATAGTATTAGATTACATACATGTACATGATGCAAAGCCAACTGTTTTCAACATTTTAAGCTTCACATTTACCGCTTAATGCCTTAATCCTATTTTCCTTTGCTCTTAGTTTCAATTTCCGTATTGCAAAGGCATTTGATATAGAAATTTCAATAATCCCTCCCTCCCTCAATAATTGCTTTCAGATAAATAAATCATTCGTTCTAATTAGGAGATGGTGATTACCATTAAAGACTATTTTTTAAAGTTTTCAGGCATTGGTGCCAGCTTTAAGCAACCAAGAAAGCAGCTTCTTATCTTCCACGGATCATGGAAGGCTGTTCCATTTACTTTATTATTTTAAATGCAAAGAGTATATTAAATGACAAACTACAAATGAACAACTCTACAACCACTATTTATATAAGGGTGTGTTTGAATGCATGCTGAATTTGGACTGTGTGAAGCAGTAGCAGCACCTCAGACTGACAAGTCAGCAAAAAACTGCGCAAAGCAATCTTGTCAATGAATTTGTATGCCCCTAGGATCCTTAAAACTGCCCCAATCCTACACAAAAGCATCATCTCATCAACAGAAAGATGGCTTATAATATGTAACAAAAAATGGTTTTTCTTATACTTACCAAAATGCATAGCATGTATCACTAGCTTTATTGGCTCTGCCTTGAAATCCACCATCAGTTGCCTGCCTCTGTTTGAGAGAGAAGAGAAGAGGAGAGGATGGAAATCACTCTTGGGGCAAAAGAATGCAAAGGTGCCTAACATTCAACTCAAAAATTGAGTTTGCACACAGAGATAACAATAATGAATCATCTCTGAAAATATATTTGCTTTATTAACATTTTTTATGTTCTTAATGGCCCTTTAGGGCTCCATTGTCTACTTCTAGATATTAAACTAAAAACTGTATCTTCCTGACATAGTAAGTAATGCTTCTAGACTTTAAATGGCGAAAGTAAACCTGCATACTCCAATCCAGCAATAACGGCACATTTATGATGGAAGATGATGCATTTTTTGAGAGAAGATCATCTTCAATGTACCCCATTAACCGAAGAGATGCTACAGCACAATACGTACCACCCCCTGCATCACTAAGATTAATGATGTTGGTAAATATCATCCAGCGAATAGAATTTGAAAACTAAAGAAACTATAGCATGGAGCAGTTTCATGCAGATACTTTTCCAACTAAAAAATAGACCAACCAGCAAATGACACTGAAAAATGTGATAATTTAAAAACAGAAGTGGTTTGGATGAAACAAAAATGAAATGGCATCAGTTAAGTAAGACTAAACTCACGCTCAGCCTAATTTGTTTATAAACTCACGAAATCTAAGAGAAATGAGAAACTTACAGATTAACAGTGATTAGACCTGCTCTATGTGCATAGAGTTGACAGAACATATATCAGCAATTACACAACATGTTTTTTAACTCACCATGTGATTCTGAACCAGGCGTTAAGCCAAAGCCACCGTCATAAGACTGAAAGAATAAAATCACTTCTACTTCAGTATATATGGCATAACAGAAAAATAAAACGGAAACATTGAGAATTGAGCACTGAAGTACAGGCATACCTGGCAATTTAAGATGTACTCCTTGGCTTTCTCCCTATCCATGCCACTCCAATCCTCCAACATAAAACAGACAGCAGCTGATACACCAATTAGCTATACTGACATTTCATTATGGAGAACTCCAATTGATAGAGCTTTTGTAACTGTGTAATGATTCAGTTCTTACCAGCACAATATACAAATCGAAGATCTGTCTCTGCCCCAACATGCAAGGGCATAAAACTGCAAGATGAATAAAAAAAGAAAGAAAAGTCAGCTTTATGCAGTAGTAATCAGTGTAGAAGATAAAAATTTTCCTTTTTCTTTTCTATTCTTTGCTGGTGCATAAGAACATTATCAGGGTACTTTCATTGCTTTTACAAACAATATGCATAGTTAGACTTTGATGAAAAATATCAATCAATATACATCTCTATGAAGCATCTAAAGCAGATTTATTCTGTAAATAGTAGTATTCAAAAATAATACTTTGAAGAATACCTTCCATCAGGCTGCTGAAGGTTTCTCATTGAAATCAGTATTGATTCTTTGTCTATAGTCAAGAGATTATATCCAACAGTCTTTAGTATGGCTAGGGCACAATATGTGCTTGCCAAGTGACCGGCATTATAAGCTGAAACCTATATGCAGAATAAACAGATTAACTAAACAATTAAAATAATAATAAGAAAAAAGATAATGTACAATGAGTTTCTCTTACCCCATTTTCATCAGGAGGGAATTGTGAAGTCCTAGAACCATGAAACCCGTAAAACTGACCTACACAAATCACATCTCTGTTTATAAAATCTTTTCTTTTTTCTTATATCAAAGCACAATAGAGCATCAAAACCCAACAAAATAACACAACATTTTTCAGCAAAAGCCCAAACCATTTTTCAGTTCAGCTTTACTTTGCGGATGAGCTTGAAATGATAAAACCCAATTGGCAACTCTGTCCTTGTCGACCTAAAATACATAGAAAACCATAATCAATAAACATTTTTAGAACTTTTTCATGAAGGTATATACAGCTAATTAACTAGACAAATTCAGAATCAAATTGTCTTAGAAAGGGAATTCTTTTATTTCTTACTTTTCACTAGAAAATACAGTAAAATTTAATATTTTATCTCTTAATTCAGTCAAAATATGATAAATTTGATTTTGTTCAAAGACTTCTCCAATCAACCAGTAAACAATTACTACAAAATTAGATACTGCTATTCACTTTATCTCTTTTTATCTAATTTTAAATTTTTAACTTCAAATCAACATTTTCTGCCAAACCGTAACCCTAAATTTTCTAAAACAACAAATTCGAAAAATAATAAGCAAATTTAAAGGTTACGCGATCTAAGGCTTGAAGGAGGTGAAGGCCAGAGATGGTGAAAAATGCGAGAGTGAGGCGATTGATCTCCTGCGACTGGTAGTAGTGAGGTATTAAATTGTACATCATCTCCAAGAACGCCACGTGTCCATCTCTGTCGAAGTACGGATGCGGCCATGACGGTGATGATAAAGCCGACGGCGATGGAGACGACAGTTCCTCTGCGTCTTCTTCTTCAACTTCGGAATCCGCAGGGTTCCAACCTCTCGTCGCCATGCCGATTCCACTTTTCGAATTTCTAGCCTTTTTTTCTCAGTTACTGAGTTCTGACCTTTTTTTTTTTATGGATTTTTTTTTTCTGTTTTTCTTTTCCTCTAGTCTTTTGCTAATAGAAGTATTAAATTAATTTTTATAAATTTTAAAATTATATTTCGCAAGTGCAAACGGTCCCTACCATATTAAAATTTAAAAAATTGAAAATTCGAATTTATCTTGCACAAAAACTTAATGAATTGAATTATTATATTCAATCGAAATATAATTAATTTAAATAAAATAAAATAAAATAATATATATAAAAATAAAATAATTAAAAATTTTATTAATTAAAGTTTAATTATCTGATTTGTTTAATTGAAAATTTTAATCACCGAACATCAAACGAATTGATTAAAATAACCAAATATATAAAATCGAACATCTCAAAATTCATTCTATTTAAATAGAAGATTTCGAAATCAAAATTTGAAATGATTTTGCTCACTCCTAATTATAATGGGTAAAAAGTTATATATAATATTTGATTTAAAATTAAAAAAGAGGGTTGAGTTGGGCAAGTGGCGACTAGCTAAAAGCCAAATTCTCTAAAAAAAAAAAAGAAAAAAGAAAAAAGAAAAAGAAAATCCTAAAACCCTGATAAACTCCATAAATGATAAACCTCTTTCCTTCTAGCGGGCTTCGCTTTAAAAGGAAAACCCTTGTCCATCACATCCAAAAGGACCCAATTTTCGAAGGAGTAATTTGGTAGAGCAGCTGGGGTTTTTCATGAAAGGCAGCAATAAGGCCACTGTTTTAAGTCTTGCTCAGAAATGCAAGGTTGCTTCTTTAAAAACTTTCCAGCATTTTTCCATGCTGAAAATTTGCTAACTTTAGTTATTTGCAGAATATTTTGGCATCAAATTGGCAAGGTCATCTTAATACCATCAAATCTGATGCCAAAGGAAGGTACCCTTTTCATGTTTCAGTTCAATGTTTTTGTCTTTGCTTTTTATTCAATTGGGTCTGTTTTGGGTGTTTTGGCTTTGATAAATCAAGGCCTTCAGCTTTATTTAGTTGTTAAAAAGCTGAAAGGTGAAGAAAAGAGAAAGAACTTGATATTTAGTTAGTGGAAGTAGTTGAGGTTAGTTGTATTCTTTAAGAAATCAAAACAGCAGAACTCAACGAAGTCATGAAGTTTTAATTTCATTTTCCTTTTCGTTTTATGTCTGATTACGGGTATGTTAGGATAAAGTGAAGAGTTTGTATAACAGTCTTGCTTTCATGGCGTGAATTTGTTAAAGAATCTAAAGAAGAGTTGAGAATCAATTCACATATATTGTTTTATTGCTTTGAATGATTGTATCACAGTAAGCAGGATATATACGCTTCGAAGGTTAAGTATATTTTGAAGAGGGGGAAACCATATATCTGGGTACCGGAAAATGATTTACATAATGTGGTATGTTTCTCTAGCTAATGGCTCTACTTTTTTCGTTTTGGATATAAAATCTATTTTCTGATATTCAAGGATCTTGTTGGTCGGTCCCTTAATCTTGTATTTTCTACTTATTGAGGTGAAACGGTTTGAATATTCAATGAAGACTGAATAATTCCAGGCTGTTTTAATGACATTTTGAACTTTTATATTCTCTGTTTGGTTGATTAACCATTTACAAGAGCTGCTTCTGCATTTGCTCCGGTCAAAGGTTTGAGTATGTATGTCTGTACTCCTTTTAGTTAAATGTTAGTCTTCTGTGTCCTTTCTACTCTCTCCTTGTTTAAGTTTACTATTTATCTTCTCTGTCATGTTTCCGGTATAAGCCCTTTTTTTCCCTTTTATCTTTTTGGATAAAGTTTAAATTCCTTTTCCAAAATATTTTTTACTCTTCAAAGACTACTATGAATGCAGAACTTATTTTCTTTGTTTGTATGAGTTCTTAGAACTTTGAGAAACTATCTAGTCACTGTGTGTACGGAATTCTTAATTATTTAATTATTTCCTATTTGTACGCAGAACATTATAATTGATGAACGTGGTTCATTTTCTGTAGCCAGTCCCTTCCCAGGGCCTCTTGCAAGATTACTTAGATCAATGGACAAGGTTGGTGTCTGTTTTAACTTGCACCACCTGTCTTTTGTTGCAAGCAGTATTTTAGTTCCTAGAGGGAGCTTCCTTTCTTTGGATAGTATATATTTTTCAAATTGTTCTAATGCTCCTAATAGGAGTAAGTTCCTGAATGACTTGAGCAAGTATTTTGGACGTAAAGCAATAGTATAATTTTCTCTAATACCATGCTGCAGTTCCCGGCTCGGGTTGCTCTAACCGGGGATGTTGTGCCTCTCAAAGATAAAAAGGTAACTATATTTAGAAAAGCATCTATTGTTTTGGGAATTTGGTACAGCAATGAATAATATGTGCATGATTAGACTGCCCAGATTAGCAGACTTACAAGAATGCAACTGCAGTCTGCATGTATGCATAATTAGATGGTCGAATATTGACCATCATTTGCAGAAATCTTTTTATTTTTGGGTCAAGTGTCCATTTTATGTAAACAAAAACAAGGTATGGTCGTCAAACCAACTATATATCGCCAGGTTCAAGTAACTAGTAGCCATATTTGTTCTTCCTAACTTTCCTGTGTCCCTACGTGTACAAATATCAAAGCAACCAAGATGACACTTTCCGACTGATAAGCTATTAAAGATAACATAGTAGAAACTGAGTATTTGTGAATATTACTAATTTATTTATCTCTTTCTTTAAATTTTAGAAACATAAATAAGTTTTTGGGATTCTGATTTATTAAGTGTCTAGTAAAGCCCCATTAACCTGATATTTTAACAATGTGATCCTTTCGGGATAAAGGCTTTTTTGGAATATTAACCATCATTTGCAGAAATCTTATGTATGATTGTCAATCTTAAATTTTCTTCTTCTTTCCCATGGCTGAGTCTTCCTATGGCATGGCATTTGATAATCTAGGTTGACTTTATTTTGAAGAGTCCTACAACCACTGTCAACTTTATTTTTATTGTTCATGTTATAGGCTCAGTCAGCTGCAGAAAGCCTTAAAGAAGTCATGCTCTCTGAGGAGAAAGCAGTTAAAGAATTTAGTTCTACAGTTTCTGGTGTATTAAGTTCTTCTAACCACTTGTCCACAGCTCGAAGTGAAAACCTTAAGGAGCTGCTTGATGGGGGTGAAAAGTATGTGATTTATAAGTTCAATCTAAGGTATCCACTCTGACTCAGATTGTTAGTTTGGTATAATGAGTAACTGTAGATATTGCCATCACATTGAACCCAGTGTCAATGATGTTTGGTTTTGCTTCTTTGCTGATTCTAGAAAGGGTGATATCATATCATATCCTGAAAGAAGGTTCATACCTGAAGTTGTCTGTAGCATGTAATTGCCTTGAAAAATAATGCAGACAGGTTAAGAGGTAGCACCTACTATTAAAACCTGCAAGAAATTGTTTTTTGAGGGTTATTAATATGTTACTTTTGCTTATTAAGTTATCGATGATTGAAGTGCTGTCTGAAAGAGGAACCAATAGGGATCCTCATGTTATATATTGAAGCTTCAATGTTATGGTAAATTCCTGTTCAATATGATTTTACTTGAGGAATAATCATGTATTCAAATCATATGATAAATTTAGCTGAAAGAGTTAGTAAATATGATGAGAATGGGGCCTAGTTTGAGAGAAAGGGAAAACGGAAAAAGAGGCATCTCATGTGTTGACTTTCTGACATTAAATATCTACTATCCAGTTCTTGCATGTTTGTTGATGGCAATGGAGGAACTCATGAAGTAGACTTTGAAGATATAGAAAAGTGTAAAGCTGATTTGCTAGGTAAGACCTCACTGCAGAAACAACTGTTCTATCTTAAGGATAGTAGTGGCATGAATTACAACCATGCAAGTTACATTGCATTTTTCAGACTGTACTGACCAGATTATATCTTTAATTTGTTTCTTTATAGCACCTTATTCTGCGAAGCTAATTGATGGTATTAATCAAAGCGAAGCAAGGCGGAGAGCACTGATCCTTTTTTGTTTCATATACTTGAATGTAAATGCAAGAGTAAGTTTTACTACCCTTGTCCTGCTTTTAATATGTATTTGTTAATGAGTGGCTGATGCAAAAGTTTTAGTTATCTTCCTTGCTTCACTCTCTCACTTTACCTTTTTTCCTCTTTCAATTTCAATTATGCATATCCTGCTGCTTGTGCTTCTACTTTCTGTGTGTTTGTGTGTGCATTTGGTTTGAAAGATAAGGATTGATTTGATGTTTATATCTCTGTATCATGTTCATTTGCTTACTAAGTGCGGCTGATAAGTGTGTATTGATTGAATGCATGAGACAATGGGGTTAAGGCTGTTAATTTCACCATGGAAAGTTGTAGATCCTTAAGAATAGTCTTCAGTTAATTAATAATGAGCTTCTGTAGCACTGGATTGCAATTGTCTGACAATGAACTCAATGTTCTTTACAGGATGCATACATGCTCTCTCTTGATCGTAAAGGATTTGACGTCCTGGTAAAGGTTCGTAGTAAAGCAATGAAGGATGAAGTTGGTGAATATCAATGGAAGCAATTCCGGATAACATTCAAGGAAGAGGCACGAGATGTTGAATCCTTTTGCCATCAACTTGTGCAAATGGAAGAAGAGGCTGTCAAAAAGGTTTCTAGCTACAGTGGTCTGGCATAAAAAGTATAATTGGTCCCTAGAAATCAAGTCAAGTTTTGGTGGATTTTTGTTTCTTTTGCATGCATGAACTGAAATGAACAAGACTAACAAAGTTTCCAATCCCTGTTTACTCACCCTCGAAAGTTTCTTTGTATATGAAACAAGGAGGTGGTATTGATATTTCCCAGTAGCAGTTTCTTTCAAATTCATTTTTTTTAACTATAATATAATCTGTCGCCTATGTTTGCTTGAGGATATAAGCAAGTTTGAAAGGGGAAGAAAATGCAAGCACAGGCAATGCTCTAGAAAGGAAATTGAATAAACAACAACCCTCGAAGGGAAACATTCATTACCTAAAATGGTATCTCCAAAATAAGATACGAAGTTTTCAAGACAAAATGGTGGAGAATTCCTAAACAATAACATTCTAAAGAAATAAATCGCAGAAACATAAAAATAACACCATAGGCAAATGCTCGTCATACTAGGTTAAAATTTAATCAACTTCCTCGATCTTGGGGCCTGCACCGCTGCCACCAGCAGGAGGGGCATCATCATCCATGCCAGCACCCATGTCAGCACCAGCACCCTGATACATCTTGGCGATGATGGGATTGCAGATGCTCTCCAGCTCCTTCATCTTGTCCTCGAACTCATCAGCCTCAGCTAGCTGGTTGTTATCCAACCATTGGATAGCCCCATCAATGGCATCCTCAATCTTCTTCTTGTCAGTTGGGTCAAGCTTTGAACCAATCTTCTCATCCTTGACTGTGTTCCTCATGTTGTAGGCGTAGTTCTCCAAAGCGTTCTTGGCATCAACCTTCTTCTTGTGCTCCTCATCCTCGGCCTTGTATTTCTCTGCCTCTTGGACCATCTTTTCAATTTCTTCCTTGGACAATCTACCCTTGTCATTTGTGATTGTAATCTTGTTCTTCTGGCCGGTAGTCTTGTCCTCAGCAGAGACATTCAGGATACCGTTTGCATCAATATCAAAGCAAACAGTGATTTGAGGAACACCCCTAGGTGCTGGAGGAATACCAGAGAGCTCAAACTTACCCAACAAGTTGTTGTCCCTAGTTCTGGCTCTCTCACCCTCATAAACTTGAATCAACACACCCGGCTGGTTATCTGAGTAGGTCGAGAACACCTGCTCCTTCTTGGTGGGAATAGTGGTGTTCCTTGGAATCAAAACAGTCATAACACCACCAGCAGTTTCCAACCCAAGAGACAGAGGAGTAACATCCAAAAGCAATAAATCCTGAACCTTCTCATTTCCTTCACCACTCAAAATGGCAGCCTGGACAGCAGCACCGTATGCAACAGCCTCATCAGGGTTAATACTCTTGCAAAGCTCCTTGCCATTAAAAAAGTCCTGCAACAACTGCTGCACCTTAGGAATCCTAGTGGAACCGCCAACAAGGACAACATCATGGACACTGCTCTTATCCATCTTAGCATCCCTCAAACACTTCTCAACAGGCTCCATACACTTCCTAAAAAGATCCATGTTAAGCTCCTCGAACCTTGCACGAGTAATAGTTGAGTAAAAATCAATACCCTCATACAAAGAATCAATCTCAATGGTGGTTTGAGCAGTGGATGAAAGAGTCCTCTTAGCTCTCTCACAAGCAGTCCTCAACCTCCTCAAAGCTCTGGGGTTCCCACTAATATCCTTCTTATTCTTCCTCTTAAACTCTTGAACAAAATGATTCACCATCCTATTATCAAAATCTTCACCACCCAAATGAGTATCACCAGCAGTAGCCTTAACTTCGAAAATACCTTCTTCAATAGTAAGCAAAGAAACATCAAAAGTACCACCACCCAAATCAAAAATCAAAACGTTCTTTTCACCAACACTTGTAGCTTTCTTATCAAGACCATAAGCAATGGCAGCAGCAGTTGGCTCGTTAATGATTCTCATAACATTAAGCCCAGCAATGACTCCGGCATCCTTGGTGGCTTGCCTTTGGGAATCATTGAAATAAGCAGGCACTGTAACGACAGCGTTTTTGATAGTGGAGCCAAGGTAAGCCTCAGCAATTTCACGCATCTTGATTAAAACCATGGAAGAGATTTCCTCAGCAGCAAATTGTTTCTCTTCACCTTTGTAATCGACAACAATCATGGGCTTATCACCAGGCCCAGCAATAACCTTAAAGGGCCAAAGCTTGATATCGCTTTGGACCGATGAGTCCGTAAATCTTCTCCCGATTAATCGTTTAGCATCTGTTTTATTATTAATAACAGTCTTAGTCAGCTCACTCCAAAAAAAAAAAAAAACCATTCTTAGACAACCAGCGGACACATCAAAGTCAACGATCCTAGACTCTAGCGTATCAAATAATGACGTCATAAATAATAAAAAAACAGAGGAACAGATATTTACTTCTAGATCTCATAATAATACGACGTTCTAGATCTGGCTAAAAATAAATGAAATTCTTCTAAACAAAAATCGGGGACTGGGAATTAGAAAAATTACCGAAGACGGTGTTGATGGGGTTCATGGCGACTTGGTTCTTAGCAGCGTCGCCGATCAAACGCTCGGTATCAGTAAAACCGACATAAGACGGAGTCGTACGATTGCCTTGGTCGTTAGCGATAATTTCGACTCTGTCGTGTTGCCATACTCCGACGCACGAGTACGTCGTTCCTAGATCGATCCCGATCGCCGGTCCTTCTCCTTTTCCGGCCATTGCTAAAAAGTCCAACAAAAATCAAAGGTAAGATAAAAAAATAAGATGGAGAAGAGAGAAGATACGAAAAGGTATCGTTCTTTCGATTTGAACTGTGTGTGTGGCTCCGAGTTAGGGTTGGTGTCTTTATATGGTTTTCGTTTTCTTTGCTGGGGTTCTAGAATGTTCGGAGGGAGAATGGGGATTCTGAGCCGTTGGTTTTAAAAGGATGGACGGTTGAGATTCGGTTTTGGATTTGGAAAAAGTGCTGGTCCAGTACAAGTTTTTGGTTGCGTGTGTTTTTCAAAGTTCGCTTAGCGGGTGAGAATTTTGACGAGGTCGGCCACCCGCTTTGACGGGTCCAGGCTGTGCCCGGTATGGATCCAAACACAACCCGAAATCCATGCCAATGAATGAGTCTGGGTCTGCTCTCTTGAGTATGAGCTTGAGCCTGAGTATTGCAGAAAGAGAAGGCTTCACCCAGGGCCCAAGAGATGAACTGGGACTTGTTATTTCTTGGGCCTGCACCTTTCTTTTAAAGAAAGAATTAAATAACTTTGGGCTTAAGAAAGCTAGTTTTTGCAAATTGAGGCCCAACCATTGGGTTTTGGGCTCACTATTACCTATTAATCATTGCTTTAGCTTTATCAAAAAAATTTTGGTGCATGTTTAAAAGTGTTCATAAGTCAGGTCGAGTCCTATTAATATCTCAAGACGAGCTAATATCTGGAAAATCCTCTCCAAAACTCAACGTGTACATCGTAGATAGGTCTCTGCATGTCGTGCGGGGTTACAAGTCCTACATTTAAGAGGTGGTGCAGGTTTTAGGTTTATAAATAAGGTTCTTCTACTATTTACCAAATATGTTTTTTGGATTGAAAAATGAGTTCATAATAAGTGCGGATTTTAGGTTTATAAATAAGGATGTTTTACCGCTTAATAAGTATGTCTTTTGAGTCAAAAAATGAGTCCGTGACAAGTGATATTAAAATATACTTAGATCTTTACAAATATGATATTCTCATGAAAAATATTAAGGTTGAAATAGACCTAGATCAATGTAAGGGCTCCTCTTCTCTGTGAGTAAAGAGCCAGTGCAATGAAAGTGTTACATAATTAGGTGGAACAAAATGTTATGGTCTCATAACAATAAAAAAAAATGAAATGAGGCTTGGGTTTAAAAACAAAGACCTTCATTCACCTAACAAGCATGTCTTTTAAATTAAAAATGTAAATTGTTTAGGAACCTTCCATTTTTATGATTCAAATGGATATTTTTGAACCTAGCCAAATAATGACCTCAAAGCATGTGTTGAAAAAATTCTAGAATTTGCTACATATTGTGCCCAAAGGGGATTAATTCTTGTATAGTTTTGACGGAAGAGGCTCATATCATGTAATTATAAAAGAAGGCATAATTATTTTAGATTGTCTTAGAGATTAGAGATGATACTGCAATATAATTGTACTGTTGTATCGAATTTGCAGTTAGATCATATTTAAATTAATATTTATATAATCATTGTTAACTAATGTAAACATGACTCACAATTTTCCAAATAGGGTCAAAAATCACCTTCCAAAATGTGAAAGTATACTTTTGATTTCAGAAGCAAGAAAATTAACTAGTAATTGATGGACCACTAGCACTACCCTCATGCTTGGAAGGTTTTAATTAATTACAATTTACAAAAACAAAATCAAATTTAATCAGTGGCGGATTGAACGGTCTTAAAAAATTATTTAGGAATCTTGGCTTTAGAATCTTCATGGGAAAAGCACGTGAGCACGATTTTGAGCCTGATTTGTCAGCTTCCTAATCACTCATTTTCATCTCTCTCTCTCTCTCTCTCTCTCTCTCTCTTTGCTTTAATCCTTCCTTAAACACACGTGAGCCCTTTGTCGACATGAATCCTACTTTTTCCCTTTTATAATGTTAATGCATAATTATTTCATGCTAAGGAAGAGTTTAACTTCTCTCTCCTAAATTATATCTTAAGTACATAATGAATGCACTAGCTAGCTGTTTTGATCACATATTTAATTGAGAGAAAATGTTTTTGATGTTTAAGCATATATATTCCTTTCCAATGTGAACGATTTAAACCGTTAAGTTTTGCATTTATATATATATTTTTTGATATATATGAAAAAATTTAGAGAAATGAGAGAATTCGAATCTTAAATTTTCAATTCCATTAAGAAAGGTTCAATCTTTAATTAGATTATGTTTAGATGTTGTTCATAGTAATTTCTTGATTTATGTGTAAAATTTATAATTATTATAGTGATTTATGCGATAACACTTTAATTATCTCTTATTAACCTAACTAAAGAATTAAATTGAATGTTTTTTTTTTGTCTCCATAGGGAGCTTGTTAAATATTTCACTAGGTAGTTTGATCACGTATGCAACCTGATGAGTTTTCTTTTCTCACTTTCGCATTTTTCATGCAGGACAAGCCATGACAGGGAGCTTCATGTTCTGCATGTGCTGTATGCTCTACTACTACAAAAGGGTAGTTTTTTTTTTTTTCACCATTATGAGTAATGAAATCAGTAATTCCCTTTCAAAAAAATTAAATAGAAAAAAATGGAGTACTTTTACCATTGTTCTCTATGAATCACTTGTATTATATAAAATTATCTTTTTGAGAGAAAGAAGAATGTGGGATGGGAAGGTGACAGCAAGTGAACAAAAAAATAATAGTGGCAAAAAGCTGAAAGACCCAAGCTTCCTTTCCAACCATGTATATATATATATATATATATATATATATATATATATATATATATATATCTGCATACAAGAAGGGAATTCTGCCAAAGATTGATTAGATATGGGAATTAGATTCCGACACCACCCAAACCTTAAAAAAACCTTTTTCCTAAATCACATGCTGCAAATAAAATTCAGGATTTTGATCTCTCTCTCCATCAATAGTTGCATGCACGATCCTCTTCTTCAAAAATAATCACTACTTTGCAGGCAACTGGGTATGCTTTAATAAGATCATGTGGTTTGATGATCTTATATTGTCTTTAAAATCTTCATGAATTTACCTTCTAGGTCTTAAGTTCTTGGCCTTGTGATCTCTCTGACCTCTAGATCAATGAGCTTAGAGCTCCATTAATAATAAATAAAGCAAAACATTTAAATTTTTATCTTCCGATTCAAATTCGAGATTTTTAAAACGAAATTTATATTGGGTTTTTGTTTCATTATCTTCTCGTTTTTCATTTTTTGTAACTTTTGTCCCCCATCCCTCACAATCTTAATTAGCTCAGGGAGATGGAATTTCTGTCCAATTAGCTAGTAAATTTTAGTTCAGATTAAGAAATTGAAATGCATTTTTAAAAAACCAAATGTTTGATGTAACTTCATGGCTAATGAAAAGTTTAACTCACAGGCCAGATATGGAAAATACATACTACTACGTTACTAAATAAATATACTTGTCTAATTATTCCACTCATTCAATCAAACATTAATTTCATGATAGAAAGATTTATGTTCAGATATATTTCATGAACCTGCTATCAAAGACAGAAAGTTTTGAAAGGGAAATATTGCCTAAAGGCACCCTGCATGGTCAATGTATAAACCTTGGAAATTAAGGAATTGATGCCAAGAATTTTCCCACTAAGATTGTCTCAAGGGAATATGTTTTTCCTTTCCCCCCCTCCAAATTACTCCCACTTTTGACATAATTTTCAACTGATAAATACTCAAAAGATTCAATAATTATTTAAAATCATTAATTTGTCGTATTTAGAAAAATTAATGAATTTAAATTTCAATTTCCTTTGCTAATTAAACATAGACCTCAGACAATTAGGAGTGTATTAATTAGTTGGTAAGTACCCATCTTTAACATCTAATAAAAAAAATAGATGTTAATCACTTTACAAAGTATATATTAGTTTCATAATTACTATAAAAAATTATTGTTGAATGGGACTTTTAAATTGAAGACATGGAATGATTTAGTTCGTTGCAATCAGATAAATTAATTAAATAGGGGCCATGCGTTGGTGGGCCAAAGGAGACTGACCTCACCATATAATTTTAGAGACAAAGAATCTTTATCTTAGAAGCTATGTAAAGGCAATAATTAATTAATTAATTAATTACATACTATATTGTATTATAAGAATGTTCAAAAAACCCCACAGTACTAAGATATGTAATTAGACCTTTAAGCATATGGGAATATGCTATTACGAGGCTAATCGCGGCACTTAATTCTTTTTATATTAATTAAATTACTAATTATCTTGATTAATGGTATATAATTGGATAGTAGGGCATATCCTTTGCAAAGAAGATCAAATGGAAAAGAAAAACCTTTTGATAGGAATTTCCTTTGAATTCAGATATATCATTAATTAATACATGGCATGGTATTAAGTTTTTTGTGTCCTACTAACATCAATCTAAGAAGGACAGTCATTTGCCATTTATGTATTTATAAATGTATAACGAAATGTCCTCTTGCAATTTAATAAGGCATCGTGGGTTCATTTGCTATACAAATTGACACTTCTAATTACTTTATCTCTCCCTTTTCTCCTCAAATTCATTTAATTTGATGTGGGCATATAACAAACCAATCTAAATTGTTGATAATTTATTTAATTGAATTACATTTATCCGTCACGATTTTGCTAAATAAATAATTCTTAACGTATATGATATAATTATTACATTCAATACAATAAATCGATATAATACAAATTAAATTCACAGTTGTATACAATTAAGATGGTCGACATATATGAATATATTTTATTTTTAAAAAATTTGCTGAAAAAGGATAAGTACTATTAATTTGATAGTAATTCACCCAAGATGTGATGTTGGATGCTAGAATAAATCTTGCTTTGAGACAAGTTTGACTATACATAACCAGTCTTTTGGAACCATTAATGATTACTTGAAGCATGATTAGAACTTTCACCAAACTTAATTAACACAGAACTCAAATAAATCCAGAACTCAACTAACTCATTGGCCTTTGCTTTAGCATCATTCTCTTCCCAAAAAAATCCAAGAAATATTTCAAGGTAGTTAGCTCTATATCAAATGTGACAACCGATTGATTATCTTTCAAAAACTCTGCTTTGATGGATAAGACTTTGCAAGAAAAGAAAATAATTATAACATTTGAATATTAGCTGAGTGAATGTATGTCAATTCTCTATCAATGAAAATTTGTCTCCTACCCCAATCCATAGTTGAATCAATGAATTCATTTGAATTGTACATCATCCAATACCCTAACTTATTAAAACCAAATGTTTCAATTAACGGGTGTTGCAGATTCTGATTAAGTATAGTTAATTAAGATTTTTTTTTTTGAAAAATGTATTTAATGCATTGCTTTCATCAAATATTATCTTAAATATTACCTTGACTAATGTCCTTAGAGATTGGTTAACATTTCCCTTGAAATAATTATAAAATGCAGTGTGAACGTTTGAGCTTGAGCTGAGTAAGAATAATAATACCATATTAAATAAGGGGAAAAGTAATGGTCCATTTGGGGGGAAGAAGCAAAGGGAGATTAAAGATACCCCATGGCCTTGGACCACAATTTCTTTGCCAATGGACGATTGGGACAGAGTCCTGAAAATATGTTTTCCTTCTTTTTCAGCCTTTTATGATGAATGGCAATGTTTATATCCATTTATCCATTAAAACATTACCAGCAGATTCTTTTTGGGGTATAGTACCTCATTGTTACTATGACTTTAAAGCTGAATTCAACCTTTCCCATGCCATGATGTTCCAACAAGTTGAACTCTCTCCCCCTTGTATGAGGCATGTGGGTGTGAATTGGAGTTTCCAATTTGGTTTCTCTTTTTTGGGTCTACAGGAGGGTCAATTGGTCCAAAAAGAAAGCAAAGCCTCTCTAGAGTCTTCATGACTTGGCCAGGAAAAGAATAACTGTCTATAATTATTTAGCAGAATACACAACGTATGGTTGTTGGTCCTGCACTTTGTCAAGTATGATTCCCATTTGTAATTTTTATTTTATTTTATTTATTTTGTAATCAAATATAAAGTCTTTTATCTATATACATTGGTTGAATTTTGATATGCCTAAATTTTATGTCTCTCTCTCTTTCTTGGGTCAATTTCTCAACAAACTTGCATGGCCAGAGGCCACAGCTTGATATTGTGCTAGATCCAGTGGACCATAGTGCATGGATTGTGATTCCCCCAAAATGAAACTGAAGGTGACACCCCTCAAAATCTCATGTTTTGGGAATAAATGTACGTATAGGCCAAGCCTTTTTGCTCTTCCCTTGACCAATTTTCTTTTGAATTATCCCATCTCTCTAAATATCTCTTGAGATATCATTTTCAACACAATTTCTTGAAAATTAATGAGTGAGATGTGCTTATTTTTTGTATGTAAAACACACCAATCCCTTGCAATAGTAGTTCCACTTGTCTTTATTCCAAAGTCCTTATATAAACAACTTGAATTAAACAATATCTCTGTAAATAATTATTGTCTTTGCAGGCTAAGATGTAATTATAATGCAGCTATGAGTCCAGTGGATTGTTAAAGCAGCAGACTCGAATTGGCATTTATGTATTCAATATCAATAATTAATCGAATTATGCTTTATTTTTAAAAAAATATTATCTCCCTATCAGATATTTCGTTGATTAGAATTTACAGAATTAAAAAAGAATCATAAATACTATTAAATAAAAATGTCAATTTTTTAATTTAATAAAAGAAGAACCTATCTAACAATTGATCAAGGGAAACTTGAAGTTGAATCTTGCCAGCTTGTGGGATACGTGGAAAACATTTGATGGACTGAAGGGAAAAAAAAAGGAAAAGAGTGGGTGTTAAATTAAGATGTAGGTAGTATAGACCTTTTATATAATTAAATATTAGTCGTTGGAAGGGATTATCAAATCTAGAGCGTCCCATCTTATCCTCAACCTCCATTCAATTGATTAGGCAGGTCACTTCTTCTATATATCAAATTAAACGTGCTAAGTTTTCATTATCAGTCTCCAATTGAAATTGAGTTTTAACTTACTATTGCCAGCTAATTAATGTAATATATATATTTATATATATATATATATTATTTTGAATGTAATTACGTGTATTTTGGGAACATATTTTTTCTTTTTTGAAAATTTTTGTGAAAACAACGAGACATGTATATGTATAAATGCACGTATGCCTATCTGTGTTTTATTAGTTTATAAATATAATTAGAAAAGTTATACATAAAGGGTTTTCTTGACATGCTAGATCATGAAAGAAAATAAAAGAATATCTAGATCATGAAAGAAAATAAAAGAATATCACTAGAAATATAATTAATTTAAAAAAAATTTCAAATCCGGCTACAACACGAGTATATTTTAGAAAACAATCTCAAAACTCATGAAAACGAGTCAATATTTATGAAAAGATTGAAAAAAAATTTTGGAAAAAATTTTCACTCTTGTTCTAGGCTTTAACTTTTTTTTCTTTTTTATGAATTTAAAATGTTTTGCCGCTCAATGGATTATATTAGCCAATATAAAATGTCTAATACTTTGGTTTTTGATATTAGTACACACATTTTGACTTTGTTGACTATATCTTTTTAGGTTTTAGCAATTTAGCCAATTGATGTAATTACTATTTTATTAAAACTTCGATTGGAGTGCTGTTTCCTAGATTGATTCTAGAGTCTAGAGTTTCATCTATTGAACGTAAGACCTGCTTCTTTATGCTTTTCTCTTTTGGGATCTTGTTCTTTACAGTGCAACGATGAGAATAATTTTACTTTGCCTTAAAAAAAAAAGGTAAATTAATAATTTCTCATTATTTAATTACTAAATATAAAGGAGAAAAAATTTCTTTTTTTTATTTTATATATACATGTGAAAATATTTTAGTATGTGATGATAGAATGAAGTAAATTTCTGAACAGTTCGTTTTTTTTTGTTGAAATTTTATTTTAATTCATTTTCAAGTGTTTGTATATATTTTTCTATTAATATCCTTATCAAATATTATAATTTTGTATTTAATTTCTAACATTAAATAAACTTTACATTGTTAGAGAAATATATATATATACACACACATAAAAGGGTCCTTGATTTTGTGCCACCCACTTGAGGGCCACAACCCATATGCATGATTGGTAATTTCAAGTTAAAAAGCAATTTGCAGGGACCCCATTCCATGCAACATAATGCAACCAACCAAGCCTTTTTCCCTTCATTTCTTTTACAGAAAAACTAAAAAAAAAAAAGAAAGGAAAATTCCACAAACACTCAAATGTTACTTGTCTCTTGTGACATGGAATAATCATGTCAAAATTACCCATTAATTTATGAACCCCGATACAATCTCGTATAAGCAACTCTTCGTGATTGTAAATCAATGATTAATTAGATTGATTATTGATTAAGATCCTACATGTACATCAATATATATATATATATATATATTATCATTGAAACATTCTTTTACATGTCAGAATGATCATAGAGTCTCTGATCACTAATTACCACACTCAATCAAACATTTATATTTGTATTAATTGATAATTAAGATTTACGGGAATATCATTTAAATTTTATATACATAAAGTTAGATATAACATGACTTATCCTATCTCGATGTATCTTTATAAAAATCTTTCCGTATCAACTCTGATTAGCATTTTCTCACTCTTATCCCTCGACTGCTAATCTTTTAAGTAAAAATGAGATACATAAATCAATTATTAAATTAAATGTTCAATTACGAATAATTAAACTATCATTTTTTAAAGTTTATCATGGTTTGGGAAATTGATCTTAAAATTTTAAAATTTAATTTCTATTTGAGACCTAAATGTCTTTCGTTTTTGCGAAGTTAGTTCTATGGTTAACTTAAAATGGAATGGATGATAGAGATATGACGTGGAAGTAATGGAGCTGATGTGGCATCTAGGTGGCATCTAAGCCAGATTTGAACCTGAAAACATATGTTCTTGCTCTCTTTTATATTCCTCCTTTCCCCTTAACCACCCGTAGAATCGATCCTAGGGTCCAAATTTCACCATCAAAGCAAGAATGGGGGGAGGGATGCTCATTGCATGATCCATGTATCGTACTCCATGAAAGCTTGAACGAAAATTTCGGCCTCATGTTTCGTGTGTGGGGACCTCCTTTCAGAGCTGTGGTGGTGAGACGACCTTTTTCACCGACCCAATGCCAAGATAGAGAAGGAACTGAAGGAGCATATTTGCTTAATAAAATATATAATATATATTTATACTTACTGTTTCTAAGGTCGGCCCAGAAAGACAAGAACCTTACGAGAAGGTGTCGTGGGACCCAGTGGGATCTGACGTGGCACGTGGGAAAAGTGAACCTCACCCGACCGTGAGCATCTGATGAAGACTAATCTCTCCATCCCACATACGGCGGCTTGGCCACCACCACCACCATCACCAAACCCCATGGAAAAGGAAATGGAAAATTAATCAAAAAACATGCCCTTTCTCTTTTGGTCAGTCCAAGCATTTCGTAGGAAATTTCTGGTATGATTCTTAGATTAGCTATCGTATTCAATTCGTCAATAAGGATATATCGGCTCCATCTTATCCATAATAAAGTTTATGATGTTCATTTTGTATATATACAAAAATGTCTTGCATGATTCATGTAATATACTTTTATTGTTGGTCTTAATCTAAGAATTTTAAAAAATTAAAATGTCAGATAGATTCAAACTGTGTTAAGAATCATTCAAAATGATTTGAGAATATATAACTTTTACCATTAACGTATTTATTCACATAAAAATTGCACTTTGAACATAATAATTGTATAATCAAAGAAATTCCAATATTATATCAAAATTACTCAACTAAAAAGTTTAAATAGAACAATTTTTGTTGTGATTTCTGCTGTACAGGAAAGATTCAACTTTGGTTGTGGTGGGATGATTCAGTCCATTCCTTGAGCCTTTTTCTTCTTGTGATTGGAAATTTTGTAAGTTTTTCTCTTCTGTTGTTGTCTGATCTCATTACAACTGGATTGGCTTGATTTTGTTATTTTACGTAGCATAAACAAAGAAGAAGATTTTATGTCACTTCTTATACAGTTTTACACCATTATCGTTTTGCAGAATAATTTTTTGTAAAATTTCTCTTAACGAAACTGTTTCATTTGCTTCTCAAAAAAAATTTGTAAGGTGAGGGTCTATTGATGAATGATGAATGGTACTTTTCTAAAAAACTCACTCTCAAAGAGAGTTCTCATCATCAGAAACGACATCTAACATCTCTCACCTTAGGGTTTTGAAGATTTGATTTGAACTTGTTATAATTAGGTGATGTGGATTGAGATCCTAGCTAGGCCAGTTTAATTTCTGTCACATTCTTCAAATTTTCAGCACAGCAGGTATCCTGCTAATGTTGATAACGATTAATCAGTAAACATATAAGAGCCATGAAACAATTTTTTAAGTATTTATATCTATGAGATATTTATTTAATGCAATGAACATAAATTACTTATCAATTGATTTTAGTACTCGTGCAAGCTTAAAGGTAATAAGGAAGTCGCATTCACTTTACCTGCCATGAACTAGTTATCTCCTACTTCCCTTTATTTTTGTTTTCTAAAAAAGGGCAGAACTTAGATTAATTGATTTCTATATTTCAGTTGGAATTAACTTCCTTTTGCATCTAAAAAAAAAGGGTATGAGAAATGGTCCTTTTCCACATTTTTGTCCTATAAAGATTGACCTTGGTCTACCTTGTGAGTTCTAACTGTACATTTAGAAAAGAAATACTGCTTTTATTCAATTTACTTTCATATTTGATCCCATATGAAAAATATGAACTTGTGTTATACATATCTAATTGTTTGATTTTCTTTAAAAGTAAAGATCAATTGATTAATTGTCGATAATAATATAAGTGTCGATTCGAGTCTACGGTCATGAATAAATCGGCTGTAAACTTGGTTTGATCTTAATAATAAAGAATTAAACGTCCTTTTAATTGAATGGTTCAAATTGCTAGCCAATCTTTTTCTTGGTTCTTTTCCCATCACGCTGCTAAGTCCTTTTTGACTTAAACCTACACACATTTTTGTATTGACTTGAAAAAAAGAAGAAGCAAAAAAAAAAAAAAATCAAAGTCATGCACAAAACAGTATAAAAGTATAATTAATGGGTGATTAAGAAAAGTTACAAGAATATGTTAAATGTATCACTATAGGGTTTGCTTAATGATACTATACCCAAAATATTCCATTTCTTTTCACACCTGTTTTCTTGTCTCTCAACTGATCTCATTGGAATTGAGAGAGAGATCTTTCATGGGTTCTTTACCAAAATCCCACAGTGCTAATTGGAAAAAATACGACAATTTGTAGCAAAAGGTAATGTAAAACTTTACCTTACAATAATCTACACACGTATACAGCAAAAGGAGGGGGAAAACAATAAAGAAAAATCCTTACAAAAAAAAAAAAAAATCCTCAAGGGGACAAACCTAGAAACAAAGGTACATTCGATTGTGACACATCCACCCATAAGACTCCCCCACCAAGACCAACTTTTGTATAAATTTTTTTTCCTTAATTCCATTATTATGATCTTAATGAATAATTTATACATTATAGTTACTAAGTTTCACCTAGGGTTTCCTGTCTTTCCCAAAACATGCATGGCCACTAATATCTTTTTCGGGCACTGTAAAAAGCACAAGAACAACATAAAGAAATTGAAGCTTGCTTACTAAGAAAATAAATAAAGAAAGAAAGAATTGTTTGCAACCCTAAAAATTTAATAAAACAAAAAGAGAGAGTGGGAGGTGAGAGAGAGGAGAACAAAGAACAAAATAAATAAACACACCCCAAGCTTTCCTTTTATCTTTCCATCTCTCTCTCTCTCACCTTCTCTCTTTCTTTTCTTTCTCTGCAACTCCCTTGTTTTGATGTGATTCTCCACCATATCTCCCCAAAAACCTTATCAACCTTTACAAAAGATACAAAGCTCTAGCCACCATGGTTTTCTCATCTGTGCCCGTCTATCTAGATCCACCCAACTGGCAACAGGTAATGTTTTTACTAATATTTCTTTTTTCCCCAGATTTTTTCTTTGCTTTTCTTTTCTTTTATTTCCCTAGCAAGCTTCTTCTCCAAAAAAGCCAATTAAAGATAAATAATATTCCTACCCTTTTCTAATCTTCTCTTGAATATACCATATATTTGATCTTCTTTTCTTTTTTTTTTTTTTTCTTTCTGTATGTTTTTAGTTTTACACTTTCGATTTTGTTCTGCAGCCACCAACTCAGCAACCTGGAGGTACTAGTGATAATCATCATAATCCTCAGCTTCCACCACCGCCACCACCACCTCAAGTTGGTGGTGGTGGAGCGGGAGCTATTAGGCCTGGGTCAATGGCGGAACGAGCCAGGCTAGCCAAGATACCACAGCCTGATGCAGCTCTCAAGTGCCCTCGATGTGAATCAACGAGTACTAAATTTTGTTACTTCAACAATTACAGCCTTTCCCAGCCTCGTCACTTTTGCAAAACCTGCAGACGATACTGGACTAGAGGCGGCGCTTTAAGGAACGTGCCGGTTGGTGGTGGTTGTAGAAGAAACAAAAGAAGCAAAGGAAGTAATAGATCAAAGTCTCCAGCAGTATCCGAACGCCAAACCGGGTCAAGCTCATCTTCAAGTACACTTGCTTCAAATAGTTGCACTGATATGTTAGGCCACATGACCCCAGCACCACCCCAATTGCCTCTATTGCCCCCTTTACATCATCTTGGTGACTATAATTCTGGTGATATTGGAATAAATTTTGGGGGAATTCAGGCTCAGGTGGCTGCGGCAACAGGTGGCGCCGGTGGTGCTAGTGCTAGTAACATGGATTTTCATATTGGAACTAGCTCAAGTGGTGGCGGCTCAATGTTAACAAATGGACTAGTAGAACAGTGGAGATCACTGCAGCAAGTTCAACAATTTCCATTTTTATCTAGTTTGGAGCCTCCAGCCGGGTTATATCTGTTTGAAAGTGAAGGTGTGGAGGCACCAAGTTATGGTGGTCAGCTTCGGTCTAAGCCATTGGAGAGTGCGATTACTCAGTTGGCAGCTGTTAAAATGGAAGAAACTCATCATCAAGGGTTGAATTTATCAAGGAATTTTTTGGGAATTTCAGGAAGTGATCAATACTGGGGTGGTGGTGGTGGTGGGAATGCATGGACTGATCTTTCTGGTTTCACTTCTTCTTCCACCAGCCATCTCTTGTGATTTTCTTTTTCTTTTCTCTCTTTTATATCTTTCCTTCCCTCCAAAACCCAATCCAATCTTCTTTTTCTCTTCTCTTTTTTTTTTGGGTTGAATTACTTACAGGTTCCATCAAAGAGAAATCAACTCATAGATAAGGATTTTCAATGAACAACTCTAACTTTTGCCAACAAAAAAAAAAAAAAATTCAAGTTCCAATCAGATAATGATGAGAAAGTTGATGACACCACTTGGGAAGGAATGGATCAAATGAATTACTCGTCATGATCACTCCCTTGATCTACTAAAACAAGACTTTAGAAAAATGGTAGACTTCTACTCTCGAAAAATTATTTGCTGTTGTTCATTTTTGTTGTTGTTGTTGTTGTTGTTGTGTTCTACTATTGTAATTCTCTAAGAAAAAATTAAGTAGGTCTATGTAATCCATGGAGAGAGTTTCGGCTTCTGACATGAAAGAGATAGATTATTGTTATAGTTGATGATGATCAAATGCTTTGTACTAAGTGATTTCCCCTGATATTATGTGAAAATATATCCATTATTTTTTGGTTTTCTTCATTCGTTTTGCTCTCAATCTGCCACCTTTTATTCTCTCCTTTGTGAAGTTTAAAGACTATCTCTTCTTCCAAATTGCATACATTAATCAATAATTATTGATGTATGATCAGTGTTATCTTCAGCAGCAAAATGATTAGTCTTTGAGAGAGGTAATATAAGTACGTGAAGCATAGCTTATAGCTGTAGCCTGAATCCATTTGATGAAGATGATCAGTACCGTTATCTATTACTCTTATATCTTTTTTGGGGGTTTCTTCTTTACTTGTTTGCTTACATATTATGGTGATAACCCTAGGAAGCACGTATCATGAAATAATTAGTTTCCCATGGCACACAACTTTGCCATTTTTAGGCCAAAAAACAGTGACCAAAATTCACCTTTTTTAATTTTTCTGGTGGAGAGAACTCTGAAAGGGGCACAGTCCTTTCTGGTATGACTCCATGCTTTGTACTCAACAAACATCAAGGCTTGAAACCAAGTCATTTCAATATTACTGCTAGGGGGATCACTGAGCATCTCAGTTCCCCTTTAATCATCTTTCTTAGCAAATTCCAAATTCCCAGATGTCTCTTGGTCTCAGATTTTTAAGGAATTTTAACCTGAGGTTAGTTATGTTTCACCCTCCCAAGAAAAGAAAAACAATTTGATTTTTGAATGCATATAAGTCTGTGCCCATGCCATGTCGCCAGTGGTTTTAAAAGAAAAAATTTTTCACCCCAAGAAAAGAGAAAGGTAGAAAAAGGATTTGATAATGATTTTGTAATTATAATAACCAAAAAAAAGAGAGAAAAAAATTAAACTAAACCTAAGACAAGTACTTATTTGTTGCTTTGTGGACTAAAAAATGATTATGCAATTATATGAAATTTGACCAAACAAAAAAAAAGAAGGTACTGTTTTTTTTTTTTGTTGTTGTTTGTACAGCAATGCGAACTGAGAGTTAGACAAAGAGAGAAGAAAAAACGCCAAAATCCCACTCAAAATCATGCAAAGAGATACTCTCCAATTTTCTTAGCAAATTCCTAAAGTAAGACCAAAACCCACCACATAGAGAGAGTCAAAAGTATGAAAACGAAGGGAAAAAACAAACTAAATCCTCTCCATCAGAAGACTTTTCGCCCCCCGACGCTTTTAAGCTTTTGTTTTTTGGTATTTTTTGGGAACATTTTTGTTAGTATTTTGATGATAATAATGATGTCATTGTTCATATATTTAAATATTCTTTTCTCTTTGGGGTGTTTCTAGTTCTATGAGAGAATGGAATCTGAGTTTTGGATCTGCTTTTGCAATAACCAAGGCTGGTTACTAACATGGAATAAAGTCATCTATCAATAAAGCAAATCTCTCTCTCTCTCTCTCGCTCTCTCTGTTCGAGAGCAATAGTTTTTTTCTTTGTTGTTGCTTGGTCGGCTGATGGGATGGTAACTAATGAGATAGGGATCCAAAATTGTCTATGGAAATTGGCAATTGGGTTTCTAAAGGAGAAGAGAAATGGAAGAAGAAGGTGAAGGAGAAAAAGAAGCTCGGAATTCCAAGCAAAGGGTACTTAGTTTTGCTTGGAAAATTATTGTATTGGATACCCACAATGGAAAATGTTTACAGGCGTGAGATGTTCTCTCTGTTTCCATGGCAGCTTTCACTTTTTGAAACGTCCTTGTTATATTTCTTTCTCTTTCTTTTTCTTTCTTTCTGTGAGATTCCAATCTATGCCTTCTTCTTCGTGTCTTCAGTCTCTCACGTTCTTCCACATGTGCTCAATCATAGAATTGTTAGATTCGTGTCATCACTTCTGAATAAACTTCCTTCCATGATCGTTTCTCTTTCTTTTCTAATAATTTCTTTGGTATAAAAATCTTTTATATATATACTAATGAACTTTGCCTTTTCACATCAAGAGACAAGAGTACAAAGGGTGTTTGACCTCAACTTTACTTTCAATATTTGCTTGAATTTGGAGGGACTGAGAAATGAGAAAAATAATCTAATATATTCCCATAGCTTTGGTTAAAAATAGGAGTAACAATAAGAAAAATAGTAGCAGGGAATTCAAATCAAATAGGTGGGAAATGGGATAACGAGAAAAAGGGAAAAAGTTGGCAATAATTAATGCAGTCCAAAGGGTACATCAGTATCTTACAAATTCAAACTAGCTGAACCAGGCTCTCCCCACCTCATGGGGTTGAATTCTCCATTGTTATAACCTGGAAATATAAAAAAATTAAAAAGATTCTGAACTAGTTTCTCTTGTTAATTTGTCGTATTAATTAATTATCGATGTCTAAATTATTGAAAACTCGTGAATATTCATGAACTAATTACTGTCAATCTGTCCAACTGTCGAGCAAAGTAACATTACCCTGTACAATATATAATATGAAATAATATCTCAGTGCATGCAAACGAGTTAATATTTAAAGTTGCAATGGGGGTGGGAACGTTGCATCATGCACTTCAACTTCATTCGATCCCACCTTGGACATGCAATCAATCATATATTATTGGAAGCTTGCGCAATCAAGCACTAACTCTTGTTGCCATCCATTGATTTGGTTTCATTTTTTATTATTATACAAAGTCTGGAGGATAATAACAAAGAATGGTCATAAAAGTGAGATCCTATTGAGTTAGACTGTCAAGTTTTTGACTAAAATAGTTAACCTAATAAGCTCCCCCCCTATGCACTTCCACAATGGTATATCTTGATTGAACCAAAAAGAGGATGATTTTGGATGTTTCTTCCTGGGAAAAAAAACCATCTATATTTGACTGGGAGAGGAACATTTGTGTTAAGCTTAAGCTCATATTCAAAAGTGGAAATCGATTTGATGAAGCATTATAATGTGCTTTTTACATTAATTTTTTATTTTTATTTTTTGTTTGTTGATGTTGATGATGTGATGGAGCTTTTAATTATCAGCTTATTATAGAGGAAAAAATATATAAAAATATATTCAGGTTATTGGAATGTGATGTCATACATAAAGGTAATTAGAAAGGCTTCTTGGCCTTTTCATCTATTGGAGTTGGAATGTCTGGGACATCATTTAATATATATATATATATAAAATTTAATTTTAGAAATTTTAATTTGAATTGATATTATGCTTACAATGTATCAAAAAAGCATTAAAATTATATATCAGAGCTTTTTGTTTCACCCCTTTATTTTTAAAAGAAAAACAATTAATCATTTTGTCTACCCCAAAATTGAATTCTTTTTGGACAATCTTGTTAGTATGTAACTTAGCAACAACAGCAAACCCTTTTTGAGAAACCAATTTTAAAAAGGAGCTTAGCAATGGAAAAAGGGAGGTGGGCAATTTTCTATCTTATTGCTAGCTTTTGCTTTTTGGAATGAAATTGATTTTGTCCTTATTATATAAGCACTAGCAAGCCATTAACCCCTTATTATGACCAAGGGTTTGAGCTTAAAGCTTCTAAAGAAACACCAACAACAGATAACTTCCAAAAAGATACTTCATCCTTAAGTAAATTTTCTTGCCTTTACCAAAAGCTCTCCTCTCAATATAAATTCTCAGTATACAGCATTGATGCTATGCTACTAAGCAAAACACATCAAAATTATTAGAATATGTATTATCCTAGGCTATTAGCTGCTAATCTTTGACTGAAAGATTTGGGCCAATAGACAGCTAAATTTGTGGCTCTCTTGCTCTCTCAAAGTGGAGTTAAAGGCAAATGGATCATGAGAAAAAATTTTTGGTCCCCAAAAGTACAAGAAGCTTTAAAAAACAAATACGGGAATATGTAGAGATAGAAGAGGGCCATGCAGAGTCCTCCCCCCTGCAACAATATTTAATCTATAAAAATAAAAACCCAAATTAAAATTTGTGATGATATATAACATCATGGTCCTACTTAATCATTTGCTTTTTCAAAAATTGAGTCATGTCTTCACTTTAGTCTAAAAAGTTGATTAGATCAGCCTTTAAATTTTGTGCAAGGGATTTGAAACATAATTATTTTGTCCTAGAAAATCCACCTCAAGAGATTGATTAATTTTGATTAATAATTTTTTGAGTTTATATATATATATATATATTATCTAAGATCAAACAGTTTTGTTCACTACTTCCTTTTACTTTTCGGTTAAGAGTTTGGGACACATTTAACAATGGTGGATGGTACAACATTGGCTCCTAAAATATTTGCTTATTCTAGCAATGAGGTAATGGAAATGAACAAAATTTTTTACTTTCTTTCTTTTTCTTTTCTTTCCCCCTTTCCCCTCTCAATTCTTAGTTCAACAGTAGACTCAATCGCTCTTCAAACACTCAACTCAATTGTAAATCATAAAAATTTATTTTTTCAAACCGTTTTTTATAAATATAAATTTTAATTATTTTAATTATTTTTTATTTTAAAAAAAATCCAAAACCTAATTTTTTAAACACAAAATATAAATAATAATTATTAAATCAAATATTCGAATAATCAAGTGCATAGTGGTTGCAGTTTGTTCCCCGTATATTGCCAACAAGCTAATTCAAAGGAAAAGCTCATAGAATATAATAAAAAATTGGGAGAGCGTATTATTTTTCCCACCTAGAATATTTGGGTCAACGAAACCGGGCAAGGTATGAGCCCATATCATACAAAGTATATCCACTGTATGAAGGGCTAATTGGGCTAATTGACCCAGTTGGAAAATTAAACTATATAAGGGCTGTTGCTAGTTTACTATACTAGCATGGCTATCAATAGGTGTAGGTTTCAGACCATTGTAACCTTGGCTGACCATATACGGCAGCTTCTTACTTCTTAACAACATAATAGAAATTTTGTTTCAAGTCATTATGATATTAATTAGTTACATTATTTTAACTTTATATACAGCTGCGGTTTTTTATTTTCTGATAAAAATGTTTTATGTTACTAATAAATTGTTCAAACTAAAATTTTAAAGAAATCCCAAATATTCTTTTTGAGTATTTGTAGTTATATTGTGTTAATTATAATTATAATTAATACATTGTCTCCTCTTGAATTAGTGAAAAAAGTGTATTAAATGTAATTTTTTTTAAAAAAATATTTTAACTAATCTTAAATAATAACTATAGTACCCATTAACATAATTTATATAGTTTCCATAAGGAATAATTAAAAGATAATTATATAATATTATGAATTTTTATATTTTAAATGTTATTTATATAATAATAAAAAAATTAAAAATTAATAGATGATGGTACTATTTTAGATCCGCCCCTATCGAAGAGTACTCCATCTTTCTACGAAAGGCTAAACAATCATTATCATCATCATTTCCTCGTCTTTACATTCTCAGTAACTAAAGCAGAGGACAGAATTAAATACTTTCCAATTTGTTTCTAGGCTCTGTTTTTGTTTACATATTGTCCAATATATAAAACAAGAGAATGCCAATCCCTCAAATTGACATCCTCAATCGTGCTCGTTAGAACATTGAATTGGAGACGAAAATTTCCAAGTAAACACTCTCTAAGCCCCTGACATGTAGCAAATTGACAGAGCAAATTGCAATAGTAAGGGCAATTGGAACATCAACGAAGTTAGAAGATGGCACCTCCACCTCCTTCAACAACTCCCCGAGTTATTACTCTGGTTTTGAAAGTCTTCATGTTTGCTCTTCTCTTAGCATCGCTCATCGTACTCGTCACCGACACCGCAACCGTACCGTTAGACGTAATCTTGGAGTTGAAAGTTCATTTCGATGATGTCTATACTTACTGGTGAGTCCTGGTTACATCCATTGTTAAAACATGAAGAAGCTAATCAAAGTTATCCATGGCTTTCCTAAGGCAACTCTATAAGTGGTTCATGTTGTTCGTTATGGATCTCATATTTTCTTCTATTTTTATTTTCATGTTTAGAGATCTTGTTACTCTTCGTATAATTTAAGACAAAAATTAACCGGATTGTCGAGCGTAGACAGAGATTATGTACTTGGATTGGTAAAATCGAAATACTCAAACGAATTCATGTAAACACTTTAAAAGAGTATACCCGAAGATTAGAATTCAAGATTATAATTCAAAAATCTTGAATTTAAACAATCGTCCCCCTGAAAAATTAGTTTCAAAATTTCTGAAATTTATTAATCAGTTCTCTTTCTATATCCATTGCAGATACGTTCTTGCTTCAATCATCATTGGACTCGTATAGTCACACTTGCAAACCGCTTTCTCTTTGTACCATCTTGCCACTGGAAATCGACTGATAAGTGGAGATGGCGGCTTTGTTTTCGATTTCTATGGTGACAAGGTACAGTCCAGACTCCAGACTAGGCTTCAAACACATTGCTTTCTGTCTCTTTTCAATTGTCATGGCGATTAAATTTCTGTTAGTCTTAATCATCCCATAATATCATACAGCTGCCTTAATATTCTATATTCAGGTTAGATGGAGACAGGGCCGCCCTAGTCCCAGCCACATCTTGTCCTCTTTTCTATTTGCTTATATCAATTAATTAGAGGTCTGGGTAATACATTGGCTACAAAGGTATCAGGTCTGTGACATTGGAACCTGAAACAAAGGTATCAGGATTCAGGATTCTTTTTCCCTACCATTGAAGTAATACATGAATTACAAATGCTGGGCAGGTTATATCTTATGTGATGGCCACCGGTTGTGCTGCTGGATTTGGTGCAACCAAAGATCTAAAGGCATTGGCTGACGCAAGGAAGCTTGATTTCGATGACTATTTTGATAAAGCATATGCTTATGCTAGCTTGCTCTTCCTGGCATTTCTCTGTGCTGCCGTTTTATCTGTTTGCTCATCGTATGCTCTCCCGAAAATGGTTAGTGAAAGCGGATGATGATAGTTTTGTTTCATATTATATCTTTGCTAGAGCTGCAAACAAGTTAAAAAATAAAAAGAAAAAGAAAAATCTTTATATTTTAATTGAATTAAATGCCTACACCATCTGCCTTAAGTCACAGACCTTGAAACATATACCAGCATTTATGAGGAAATTGTGAAAAATGACCTTCGTAGTAAGAGCACTTAAAAAATGACCGTCATTATAATTTTAACTATTTTTAGATAATTTTTTATAGGACTTGATAAGAATATCCTTTAAATAATTCCAAACAAATTAAAATGGTTTCAGTTTTCTCTATCCCGTCATCCAAATAAAAATTTCAAAATTAAATCTTGCTTTCTCTCTCTGCTCAAATACTATTTATCTTACCATTCAAAGAGTAGAGATGGCATCAAACTATTTTTATTTTGTTTTATTTTTTTATATGGTGGATCTTGGTGTTCTCAAGGACGATGAACATCGATTTTGCTCGATTGCAAGCAGCATGATGAATGTGGTAATTGGATGCTTTTTGGTGATGACTTACTTCGAAATGTGTGCTGCGATGGAGATGCCTGTGTTGATGAGTTGGATCAGATTGGTTAAGATGATGGGCTAAGAGAAAAGAAACAGTTAAAGTATATTTGATAGGTTTTATGGTGGTTCACAGTTTTGTTTTGTCTGGAATTGAGATAACTGTTAAGTATGTTTGTTGAGAATTTTGATTTTCTGAATTTTGATTTTTTTTATGAAATTTTGAGTTAAAATTGTTTAGGGAATATTTTGTTTTTGCATGTGGGGAGTGAGCAAGGCCCTCCCGATAAGGATATATTTTGTCTTACTTTGAAGGGTTATGGAGTTTTGTAACCTATCTTTTATGAAATACACAATTTCATGGCTTAGTAAATATATATATATAAATATATATATATGTATTTTAAGTTTTTGAGTTTATTGGTTTGGTCATAGAACCCCAAAGTTGATAAGTTGAAATTAATTAGACTAATTTTTAAGTATTACAAGATTGATTTTTAAGTATTGCGTGACTTAATCACTGCGTGACTGGTTTTTAAACATTACATGATTGGTTTTAAGCATTGCATAACTGGTTTTTAGGAATTGTGTGACTGATTTTTAAGTAATGCCTAAGTCAAACAATGTATCAGTAACTAGTCACGCAATGCCTTACTAACTAGTCACGTAATGCCTATTAATTAGTAACGCAATGTCTTACTAAAAATTAGTCATATAATGCTTAAACACTAGTCACGCAATGTCCAAAATCAGTCACGCAATGTTCAAAAACTATCAAAATTACTGAATTCCATTCAACAAAATCAACAATTTCAAATGATACACCATATTCTATTTAACGACATAATTAACGAATATGCCTACTTGATAAAAAATACTCAAAGTGTTCAAAGGCTTTCTTCATTATAAAAAATCACTCCAAAATGCTTAAAAATGCTCAAAACGCTCAAATGTTTTTTCCATTTATCAAAAATGACTCTAAAATGCTCAAAATACTTAAATGTTTTCCTCCGGTAAAGAATACTCTAGAGATGAATAGTCTGGCGAGAAAAGCTCAAAGAATATGAGTTTGTTTGAAGCATAAAACTGTTTTTGAGGAGATGTACGGTCTGTTTATGAGAACTGATGAATTATGGATCATATAAACATACTTTACCCGTTGAAACGTTTCAAGTTAAGGCGTAGACCCAAACGGATGGGTTGGTTTCATTAAGGATAATTTTTTCAAAATGTGACTTTTTGGGCTAAAAACAATTAAAATTATTAAGAGGCCTATTCTCAGAAACACCTTATGAATGGAGCCCATTTATGAAAAGTACCCAACATTTATAGTTTAATCTCGAGAGGCATCTAAATAGAAACCACTCAAACTGAATAGAAAACAAAGACATTGGATATCAATGACCAAATCTAGCAATAAACAAGCTTTGAGAAAAAAGAAATTGATCAATGAAGACGAAAAGAGCGAGTGACATTGTTCTGCAAAGAAAAGAGTCCATTCCTCTGAGCTTGGGGATTGGCATTTTTCAGCATCTGGTGTTTCCAACAACCCGCATGATAACTGTAATGCTCATTGGGAGAGAAATAGGACCAACCATAATTGGTATTTGGACACATTGGGTATAAACATCTAGGCAGATACTCATTTTTAAGTGTCATGTTCATCCCATTACTTGCAGTTATGGTCCTTGGGAGCCTTGCACAAGATAGGTGTAAATTCCTATTGCAGTGATTAGTGGTAGTAATTTGGCCCATATACAATCTTCTGGCAGGCATTGCATGTAGGTTTTTATGAAGACATTGATTTGGAAAAGATGAAGTTACAGTTGATTAAAAATGGGTGCAAGGTGATAGAAGTGAAAATGTCGCAGCATTCTTCACGGAGATTGAAACAACAGCCACGGTGGGGACATGAAAACTGAGGTCCCAACCCTGAAGCTCCGCATTTATTGCATATGTAAAAGAAATCAAACTGGACCAAATGAAGATCGTGTTACTGGTGACTAGAATGATTTATTGCTTTAATTCTGATCATGTCACTTGTGTTGAAGATAATGCTTGGCGTGTTTTTTAGTTTTTGGTTATATGTAGTTATTTAGTGTGTGTGTGTCTGCTATTTTTTAAACTGTAACTAAGTCATGGGATCATGGATGCTTTTATGTTTAGTTTATTAACTAACATTTGAAAACCACGTTTCAGCAGGTGGTTATGTTTTTTAGTGTTAGTTAAAATTCTACTATGCAAGTATACGTATCGAATAGATAGTATATAAGCAAGCAGAGTGTCGATTCCATAGGGAATTAATCTAAAACTTTACTAAGTATTAAAATTAGAACAATTTAATCTTATCCAAACAATCCAAATTGAGTAATTAAATAAAACTAATAACTAAAATTTAAACTAACAAGAAAAATCAAAAAAATAAATTGAGAAAAGAGCAAATTAAATAAGCTTAGGATTACAATATCCCTCACATTTCATCTAAATTTTACCTTTCTTCCTTAACTTATTTCAATGGGTTGAATTGCTAACCTAGAGTCCTAAATTATTTATAAGGATTTCCCAACTCAACTTATAAAAATATCTATTTTAACCAAAACACTATATCCCTATGTGAATTAAAATTAAAACAGACTCATTAAGTCGACTCTAATCTGACTATATATGACCTATAGGTATATCCCTATCCTATTCGCAAATCAATTGATATGATCATATGCTATCTCAATTTTAGTCTACACTAAACTCCCTTTCCCAAGTTTGTTTAGGTTCCTAAATCAATTTAATTGGTGGCCAGACAATTAAAAGCATTAAGAACAACTTGGAATAAACAATTCCATTCCCATTAAAATAAATAAGAAAGGGATTAAAAACTTAGACTATATGTGAGTTCAATTGCAATCCTAGAAAAAGAAAATTAGCTACTCATGATTGCAAAATCAAATAACATTGTATATAATTCAACCATTGAAAATAACAAGAAGAATAAAAGCCAAGGAGGAAACAAAACAATAATTGTCGTCTTGATCTATGGGTTTCAGCCTCAACTTCTAACTTCTTGAATCTCCCCAAAAGTTCTCTTTAATGGTCTCAAAATATCCTATATATACTAACAAACTTAACCTAAACTTCTCAAGTTGACCTAGGGTTTAATTGGGCTTAAAAACATAATGAGAGGCCCAAAAATCACTTGTCAGTCTTTACAAACTTCTATTCTTGACACAGTACGTCCATTAACTTTTTGATGCAATTTTCTCTATCTTTGAGGCAGAACTAGGCAAGGTGATCTTTACCAAAGTTGTAGGTCTTCTCTTAGCTTTCTAATAGTCCAAGAATCGTAGCAATTGGAGTTCTGTAGCTCGAGATATGACCAAAACAGTGAAGCATATGCAAGCAGACTTCTGGATCTTTCAACACTTTACTTTCCAAAATTAAGCCCAATTACTTTAGTTTCTACCAAAAATATAAAATCTAATAAATATTAACCAAATTAAAAGATAACATAAAATTACAATAACTCGCTTAAAAATAAACTAAATATAAAAACAACTAAAAATTAAGTAAATTATAATTAAAAATTGAGAACTTAGTTAATATTTAATAACAAAATTGGAATACAATAATTCTATAAAATAGAATTATCACTTAGTTTTCTAGTTCTAAGCTATATGTAATATTTTATCAGCTTTCTTTAATGAAGTTGTGTGATAACTTTACATCCTCTGTTAATCTCTGTTTGATTGTTGCATAACAGAGTAATTTACAGCAGGAATTTATTCTCAAAATCACTCCACTAACATGGTATCAAAGCCTCATTAAGATCGTAAGGGATCAAGATAAGGCTTCATCATTTACAAACCTTGTTTAAAACATCCTGCAAACTGAATTTTTTTTTTTACTTGTTGCCTAACTGATAATTCTATTTTATAGAATTATTTTATTCCAATTTTGTTATTAAATTTTAGCTAAGTTCTCAGTTTTTAATTATAATTTACTTAATTTTTAGTTATTTTTATATTTAGTTTATTTTTAAGTAAGTTAATTAATTTTATGTTATTTTCTTTAATTTGGTTAATATTTATTAGTTTTTATATTTTTGGTAGGACCTAAAGTCATTGGGTTTAATTTTGAAAAGTAAAGTGCTGAAAGATCCAGAAATCTGCTTGCATATGCTTCAGTGTTTTAGCCATATCTCGAGCTACAGAACTCCAATTTCTGCGATTCTTGGACCATTGGAAAGCTAAGAGATAGAGCTACAACTTTTATGAAGATCACTTTGCCCAGTTCTGCTTCGAAGATGGAGAAAATCGCATCGCAAAGTTGATGGACGTACTGTGCCGGGAATGAAAATTTGTAAAGACTGTTAAATGATTTTTTTGGGCCTCTCATTATGTTTTAAGCCCAATTAAACCCTATGTCAACTTAAGGAAGTTTAGGTTAAGCTTGTTAGTATAAATAGGATGTTTTTGAAAAACTTGGGAGGGAGAGAACCTTTGGAGATTCAAGAAGCTAGAAGTTGAAGCGGAAACCCGGAGATCAGAGCGGCAATTATTTTGTTTTCTTCTTTAGCTTTTATTCTTCTTGTTATTTTCAATGGTTGAACTTTATACAATGTTATTTGATTTTGCAATTATGAGTAGCTAATTTTCTTTTTCTAGGATTGCAATTGAACTCACATGTAGTTTAAGTTTTTAATCTCTTTATTACTTATTTTCAATGGGAATTGAATTGTTTATTTCAATTTGTTCTTAATGCTTTTAATTGCTTGGCCACCAATTAAACTGATTTAGGAACCTAAACAAACTTGGGAGAGGGAGTTTAGAGTAGACTAAAATTGGGATAGCATATGATCAATTCAATTGATTTGCGTATAGGATAGGGATATACCTATAGGCCATATGTAGCCAGATTAGAACCTGAACTTAATGAGTCTGTTTTAATTTCAAATCACATAGGGATATGATGTTTTAGTTAAAATAGATATTTTTATAGGACGAGTCGGGAGACCCTTATAAATAATTTAGGACTCTAGGTTAGCAATTCAACCCATTGAAATAAGTTAAGGAGGAGAAGTAAAATTTAGATGAAGTGTGAGGGATATTGTAATCCTAGGCTTGTTTAATTTGATATTTTCTCCAGTTGTTATTGTTTTGATTTTTCTTGTTATTTCAAATTCTAGTTTATTAGTTTTAATTAATTAATTAATTTAGATTATTTGGATAAAATTAAATTGTTTTAATTTTAGTAATTAGTAAAGTTTTAGATCAATTCTCCGTGGGATCGATACTCTACTTGCTAATATACTGTCTATTCGATACGTATACTTGCGTAGTGGATTTTTAACTGACAAGTTTTTGGCGCCGTTGCCGGGGAATTGTTTCTAGAATTTTTATTAATACTAATACCAAGCAATTTAGTCTTATTTCAAATTTTATTTTTCTTGTTTTAATATTTGTTTTTGTTTGCTTGCAGTTATCGTTGGTCATTGTATGCAAAGAAGAAACAACTTGAATCTTGTTCCTTTTGATCCTGAGATAGAAAGAACTTTCAGAAGGCGTCGAAGGGAGAATTCACAAGTTGCAGCTTTAAATCAGACAATGGCTGAGGATAATAATAACGATGGCAATAATGCCATTAATCTGGTTCCTGAAGCAAATAGAGCACTGAGAGATTATGCTGTTCCACTTTTGCAAGGTTTGCATCAAAGCATTAGAAGACCGTCCATTAATGCCAACAATTTTGAAATTAAACCAGCTTACATTCAGATGATTCAGTCTTCAGTCCAGTTTGGTGGGTTACCTAGTGATGATCCTAATTCTCATTTGGTAAATTTCTTGGAGATTTGCGACATTTTTAAATATAATGGAGTAACTGACGATGCTATCAGATTGAGACTGTTTCCGTTTTCTCTGAGGGATAAAGCAAAAAGCTGGCTTAATTCACTACCTAATGGGTCTATCACTACATGGGAAGAACTGGCTCAAAAGTTTCTTGCAAAATTCTTCCCCCCTGCAAAGACTGCAAAGATGAGGAACGATATTATCTCATTCACGCAATTTGATGGTGAGTCCTTGTATGAAGCTTGGGAAAGGTTTAAGGAATTACTGAGAAGATGTCCACATCATGGGATTCCTGATTGGTTGCAAGTTCAGACATTCTACAATGGGCTGGTTGGGTCAATTAAAACTACAATTGATGCTGCTGCTGGTGGGGCATTAATGAGTAAGAATGTTGCAGATGCCTATAACTTGTTGGAAGAGATGGCTTCCAATAATTATCAATGGCCCTCAGAAAGGTCGGGATCGAGAAAAGTGGTTGGAGCCTATGAAATTGATGCACTTGGCAACTTAACTGCTCAATTAGCTTCACAAGTAGCTGCATTGACCAAAAAGATTGACACACTGGGAGTCCATGCAGTTCAAAATTCAGCAGTGGTTTGCGAGATGTGTGGATATGGCCATTCACATGATCAATGTCCATATAATTCTGAATCAGTCCAGTTCGTGGGGAACTTCAATAGACAGCAGAATAATCCTTACTCCAATACTTATAATCCTGGTTGGAGAAACCACCCTAACTTTTCATGGAATAACAATGCAGGGCCTTCCAATCCAAAACCCATCATGCCTCCTGGTTTCCAACAACAAGTCAGACCACCAGTTCTTGAAAAGAAATCCCACCTGGAAGAACTTCTCTTGCAATATATGTCCAAGAATGATGCTTTAATTCAAAGTCAAGGAGCTTTGATTCAAAGTCAAGGAGCCTCCTTGAGAAATCTTGAGACCCAATTGGGGCAACTTGCGAATTCCATCAACAATAGACCACAAGGTGCCTTACCAAGTGATACACAAATCAACCCCAAAGGTAAGGAACAATGCCAAGCAATCACTTTAAGGAGTGGAAAAGAGATTGAAAGGGTGAGTGAAAAAGCAGTAGAACCTGAACATGAACTTGTTGAGAAAGAAGGAGTATGTGAGAGTGAGAAGGTAAGTGAACAGCGAGAAGATGTAAAGGTTGAAGATGAAAGAACTTCGCAAGTCATTCATCCTCCACCACCTTTTCTACAAAGGCTCCGAAAGCAAAAGCTTGAAAAGCAATTTCAAAAATTCATCGATGTCTTCAAGAAATTACACATAAATATTCCTTTTGCTGAAGCTTTGGAACAAATGCCTAGTTATGTCAAGTTCTTGAAGGACATCCTCTCCAAAAAGAGAAAGCTAGGTGAGTTTGAAACTGTTTCCCTTACAGAAGAGTGCAGTGCTATTCTCCAAAATAAACTGCCACCAAAACTCAAAGATCCAGGTAGTTTCACTATCCCTTGCACTATCGGTAATTTATTTTTTGCAAAAGCTTTGAGTGATCTGGGTGCAAGTATCAATTTAATGCCTTGGTCAATTTTTGAGAAACTTGGTTTGAGGGAATGTAAACCCACTTCTGTTACTTTGCAATTGGCTGATCGTTCTTATGTGTACCCAAGGGGAATCATTGAAGATGTTCTTGTCAAGGTAGATAAGTTTATTTTTCCAGTTGATTTTATAATTCTTGACATGGAAGAAGATAGGCAAATTCCAATCATCCTTGGGAGGCCATTTTTGGCAACTGCTAGAGCTCTGATTGATGTGGAAAAAGGTGAGCTCACTTTGCGAGTTCAAGACCAACAGGTAACATTTAATATTTTCAAAGCTCTAAAATTGCCTGTAACATCTGAAGACTGTTTTGCTGTGAGTGTGGTAAATAAGTTTACACATGATATTTTCTTAGAAGAAAATCCCAACGACCCTCTTGAAGCATGTTTAGTTGCTAATTCTAACATGGGTGATGATGAGTTTGTTGAATATTCTAATTTGTTAAATGCTCACTCAAGACTTAAGACTAACCATCAATTTGAGTCTTTAGATGTTTCAGCTTCTTTGGTGCCAGCTTCTAAACCTTCCATTGAGGAACCACCTACTTTGGAACTTAAACCTCTACCTAATCATTTGAGGTATGCATTTCTTGGAAAATCCTCTACTCTTCCAGTTATTATTTCTGCTGCTCTTACTAACATGCAGGAGGAGAAGTTATTGAGGACACTTCGAGAATTCAAGAAAGCAATTGGGTGGACCATAGCTGATATAAAGGGAATTAGCCCTTCTATTTGCATGCACAAAATTCTCCTTGAGGAAAATCACAAAACCACCATTGAGCAACAAAGAAGATTGAATCCTATCATGAAGGAAATAGTTAAAAAGGAAATCATCAAGTGGTTGGATGCTGGAATAGTTTATCCTATCTCTGATAGTTCATGGGTAAGTCCAGTTCAATGTGTTCCTAAGAAAGGAGGAATGACTGTGGTCACCAATGATAATAATGAGCTCATTCCAACAAGAACTGTGACTGGATGGAGAGTGTGCATGGACTACCGCAAGCTCAATAAAGCTACAAGGAAAGATCACTTCCCTCTTCCATTCATTGATCAAATGTTGGACCGCTTGGCTGGTAAGGAATATTATTGTTTTCTTGATGGTTATTCTGGTTACAACCAAATTGCTATTGCTCCTGAAGATCAAGAGAAGACTACATTTACATGTCCTTATGGCACCTTTGCTTTTAGAAGAATGCCGTTTGGATTATGTAATGCACCCGCCACCTTTCAGAGATGTATGATGGTCATATTCACAAATATGGTGGAAAAGTGCTTGGAGGTATTTATGGATGATTTTTCTGTTTTTGGGAATAATTTTGATGATTGTCTTTTGAATCTTGCTAGGGTACTCAAGAGATGTGAAGAAACGAATTTGGTGCTCAATTGGGAGAAATGTCACTTCATGGTGCGAGAAGGTATTGTCCTTGGGCACAAGATCTCTAGTAGGGGCATTGAGGTAGATAAAGCAAAAATTGAAGCAATTGAAAAACTACCACCTCCAATAAATGTTAAAGGTATTAGAAGTTTTCTTGGTCATGCTGGTTTTTATAGAAGGTTTATTAAAGACTTTTCAAAAATTTCTAAACCACTTGGCAATTTATTGGAGAAAGATGTGCCATTTAAGTTTGATAATGAGTGTCTTGCTGCTTTTGATGATTTGAAGAAAAGATTGATATATGCACCTATTATAATTAGTCCCGATTGGACTCTCCCTTTTGAACTAATGTGTGATGCGAGTGATTATGCGGTGGGAGCTGTTTTGGGACAAAGGAAGGATAGAGTCTTTCATTCCATCTATTATGCTAGCAAGACTTTGAATGATGCCCAGAAAAATTATACCACAACAGAAAAGGAGCTCTTGGCTGTAGTTTTCGCTTTTGACAAATTTCGCTCCTATCTTGTGGGGACAAAGGTGATAGTGTACACTGACCATTCAGCTATCAAATATTTGATTACAAAGAAGGATGCGAAACCAAGATTGATAAGGTGGATTCTCTTGCTTCAAGAATTTGATCTCGAGATTCGTGACAGAAAAGGAACAGAAAATCAAGTGGCCGACCACCTCTCACGATTGGAGATTGAAGCTCAAGGTAAGGACTCCACCTTAATCAAGGAGACTTTTCCTGATGAACAAATCCTTCAAGTTGGTAAGGAATCCCTTCCTTAGTATGCTGATTTTGTGAATTATTTGGTAAGCAATATTATTCCCTCTGAGTTAAATTTTCATCAGAAAAAGAAATTTTTGCATGATGTCAAATTTATTTTTTGGGATGAGCCTTACTTGTTTAAGCAGTGCAAAGACCAGATTTTCAGAAAATGTGTTCCAGAAGAAGAAATTCAAAGTGTGCTTTACCACTGCCATTCTTCAGATTATGGAGGACACTTTGGAGGAACAAGGACTGCTGCTAAAGTCCTCCAATCAGGTTTGTATTGGCCTACATTATTTAAGGATGCTCACAATTTTGTTTTGCATTGTGACAGGTGCCAAAGAGTGGGCAACATCTCAAGGCGACATGAGATGCCTCTCAACAACATCATGGAGATTGAAATTTTTGATGTATGGGGTATTGACTTCATGGGTCCTTTCATATCTTCAAACAACAACAAATACATTTTGCTTGTTGTTGATTATGTCTCCAAGTGGGTTGAAACGGCAGCTTTTCCTCATAATGATTCAAAGGTAGTGATTAATTTCATGAAGAAAAATATTTTCACTCGATTTGGCACTCCGAGGGCAATCATTAGTGATGAGGGAAGTCACTTTTGCAACAAGTATTTTAATGCACTTTTAGCGAAGTATGGAGTTAAACACAAGGTTGCAACTGCGTACCATCCTCAAACCAGTGGCCAAGCGGAGGTATCAAACAGAGAAATCAAGAGGATTTTGGAAAAAACTGTATGTCCCACAAGAAAAGATTGGTCAAAAAGATTGGATGATGCATTGTGGGCATATAGGACGGCTTATAAGACTCCGATTGGCATGTCTCCTTACAAGATGATCTTTGGCAAAGCTTGTCACTTACCGGTGGAACTTGAGCATAATGCTTTTTGGGCTGTGAAGAAGTTGAACTTTGATTTACATGCAGCAGGTGAGAAAAGGTTGTTGCAATTAAATGAACTTGATGAATTTCGCCTTCAAGCTTATGAAAATGCCAAACTCTACAAAGAGAAAACAAAGCAATGGCATGATAAGAAGATAGTGGACAGAAGTTTTGAACTGGGACAATCAGTGTTGCTGTATAACTCTCGTTTGAAGCTATTTCCGGGAAAGCTCAAATCAAGGTGGTCTGGTCCGTTTATTGTCAATGAGATATTTCCACATGGAGCAATTGAAGTTCAAGGGACAAATGGTCGAAAATTTAAGGTCAACGAACAAAGATTGAAGCATTATTGGGGAGGCGAAATTAATCGTCAAAAGTCCTCAATTCACTTGCTTGACACGACCTAGAGTCTGCTACAGTCCAGCCGAAGACTATAAATGAAGCGCTTCTTGGGAGGCAACCCAAATTCCTCAACTTTATTTATTTTCATCATTATTTTATTTCATGAGTTTTATTTTATTTATTCTAATTTTTCGTTTTCATGTCTCTTTTGCAGGAAATTGGTTTCAAAAAAAAAAATTCAAAACAAAAAAAAAATTTCAAAAAAAAAAAAAAAGCATCAGAGCCGCGGCCCTCAAATTGAGAGCCGCGGCCCTCAGATGTGCTGCCAAAGCAGCACAAACAGAATGTTTGAGCGCCGCGGCCCTCAAATGGAGAGCCGCGGCGCTAGAAGAAGTACAGCACAGAAGCATCGAGCGCCGCGGCGCTCAAACCCGAAGCGTAACGCTTCAGGTACAAAAAATTTTGCGCGCCGCGGCCTTGGCCGCGGCGCTGGGTTAGGGCATAGCCCTAACCCCTTTGAAATTCCAATTTTTTTTATTTTTTTTTCTTATTTTTTATTTTATTTTTTTTTCTCTCTCTTCATGTCACTTTTATTTTGTTTTCTGCCGCCCATTCCCCTTCCCCCTCCATATTTTTCCTGCAACTTTCTTTCTCTCTCTCTCTCTCTCCTTTTCACTCTAAATTTTTTTTATTATTTAGTTTTTTTTTGTTTTAGTTTCACTTCCACCACCACCCTCACTCCTCCCTCCAGGTAAGCTTTCTCTCTCTTTCTCTCACACACACACACACACTCTTTCTCTCTCTACAATTTTCAGAAAAAAAAAAAGAGAGAGAGAAAAAAGAGTAATCTTTGCCCATTCCATGTTTCCATTGTGCAGGTTTATGGATGTTCTTTTTTTTATTTCCCATTACTTTATGCTTTGTGTGTAGTGGTTTTTCATGATTAAGGCTTAATTTGTTTCACCCATTCCATGCATTCTTGGACTTTATTTGCTGCCACTATAATTGTTAACTGCTTGGTTGGTAAAGGAACCTATGGTTTAATATTGTGTTTCACTGTTACTGTTTGGATTAGCCCGTAGGAATACATTCTGGAATTGTTGGTGCAACTCATGCCATGGTTGATCTTTTTGCATGCATACATTTGTCAAGAATTATTTTTATTTTGGTGTTGGCTTGTGCACTGTGTTGAATCTAATTATGAGAATACTACCTGACGGTTGTTTGCATCTTAGTGAGTTGTCAATGCACTTTTGGAATGTAGGTTGTCAATGCACCTTTACATTTATATGTTTATGCAACAGTACTTGCAGTTCTTATTATTCTTTTCCTTTGGACTTATTTTGAGAATTAATTTTTTTAGGAATGGCACCAAAGCGATCCAAAGCAAGTTCCAGTGGGTCTTTTGATAGATCGAAATTCGTCTCCGCTGAAGCCTCGGAGCGATATCACACGTCCTTGATCAACAAAGTGCCCATTCCTGAACGAGGAATTCATATTCCTCCCTTACCTTACCAGGCGCTTTTTGACATGCTTTATGATAGACCTTGGCTCAAATTTACCACTCAACCTGAAGCCGCAGTTGTACCTGTAGTTCGCGAATTTTATGCCAATGCGGTCGAGCATGTTGATCATGTAGCTTTTGTCCGTGGTAAACGAGTACCTTTTCACAGCCAGGCTATCAATGCATTTTTTGGGACCCCAAATATCGAGCATGATGAATACGAGCAATATTTGGGAGATCATCAAGACTGTCGTGAGATTATATCGACATTGTGTGTTGAGGGAGCGCAATGGAAAACATCACATGGGGAGCCAGTGTCATTTAAACGCAGCGCCATGAAACCAGAGTACAAGGCTTGGTTGCATTTTGTAGCGGCATGATTGCTCCCTTCCACTCATATCAGTGATGTCACAAGGGATCGTGCAGTGCTTATCTATGCCATTGTCACTCATAAGTCTATTGATATTGGTAAGGTGATCTCGCATGCCATCTTACATACGGGGCGCACAAAACGAGATGGTATCGGTTTTCCGTCCTTAATTACTGCTTTATGTGCGAAAGCTGGTGTGTCTTGGAGCGATGGCGAAGAATTGCAACAACCAAAGCTTCCAATCACCCTGAGCATTCTTCAGAGATTCGAGCCATCTGCACCAGTCGCTGGAAGTTCTTCTCAGGCCGCCCCTTCCTCTTCACAAGCTGTTCCTCCAGCCTCCCAAGCAATGCCCACACGCAGTATCGCTCAATGGATGGAACGTGTTGATCGTCGCTTAGATCGTCAAGAAAGACAAAATCGGGCACTTGAACAGATGATGAGAGCTTATGGTGCCTACATTGGGATGGACATGACTACGTTTCCTTCGTTTCCTACGGATTCTGACTCTGACGATGATCTTGGAGGTGACAATGCAGAGGACTCATAGTCTGCCGTTTCGAAGTCAGGGGAGTATTCTTGTCCTTTTTCTTTAATTTCTTTTATCACATTGAGGACAATGTTTATTCTAAGTTTGGGGGTAGCATCGCAATTTTTAATGTTTAGTTCGCTTTGGTTTAGAATTTGTCTTGCATGTTTAGTTATATTTTGCATGTTTTGCATGTTTCACTTGTGTTTTCTTTTAAAAAAAAAAAATTTTTTGAGATAGTTGCACCTTATTCATGATTGTCTCAATCCTAGGATGATATGTTAATTATCTTTTGATTTTTAGCTTTTGGGAATCATATAGTTATGATTTAATTTTATGTGATATTCATTTGTTAATTTTATTTTAGAGTGTGACTTCCAATAATTTGAGCACTATACTCTTTTACTTAGAATTTTTATGTGATTTAGAGAAAATTTATGTTGATAAAAAAGTATAGTGAAGTCATGAATTCTAGAATTTGTTTGATTCTCTCTCGAGGCGAAATCTTAGATAACACTTAGGATAGGAAGTGATTTAGGCCATCTTTGGACCGTTTGAGCCTTTTGAGCCTACCTTATTATATTTATCCTTAGTCACCCCTTTTCGAGTCTAATTTACCTTTTCTTTGTAATTACCTAATTATGTAGCCTTGGCCTATCTATTTAAATCCAATAATTTGAACCTTTCACCTTTTAAGTATTTTAATCTTTCTAAGGAATGATTTGAGCTTAAAGAATAAATTGAGGAAGAAAGGTGTGAAAGAAAAAAAAAATTTGATGAAGGTTGTTGGAAAAATTACCCCTTGTTATAACTGTCAAAAATAAGTTTGGGGGTTGAAAAAAAAAAAAGAAAGAAAAGAAAGCAATGTGTGTTACAAAGGAAAGTTTACTTCAAGTTTGAGGGTGCTAAAAAAAAAAAAAAGTTGAGCTCTTTATATGTCCTAGATTGATTAAGTGCTTAGGGTGAATTTGAGCCTAAATATATCCTTTATCATACCTTGACCCTAGCCTTACATTACAAGCTTGATAAAGACCTATTGATTCTTGAATAAGTGTTAATCTACATTAGTGGAGAGAGAGATGAAAAGCAAACTTATGGGATACAAGTACTAATCTATGCTTAGATTTGGCATAAACTAATTTGAATTACATGATATTCTTTGTAAAAGAGCATTCACACACACACGGAAGTCCATTCGAAAAATAAAGTTTCACTTGAATTGATGCATGAATTTAAGGATTAGTTGTATGTTACCTTAAGCTAGAATTTGAGTTAATTTCTGAGGAAAAATTGAGAAATCATGATTTGGTACTTCTATCTCTCGTTTAAGGATTTTTCTTGTTTAGTTTTCTTTTTGTTTTTTTTTCTTTTGCTCGAGGACTAGCAAAATCTTAAGTTTGGGGGTGTGATAATTCTATTTTATAGAATTATTTTATTCCAATTTTGTTATTAAATTTTAGCTAAGTTCTCAGTTTTTAATTATAATTTACTTAATTTTTAGTTATTTTTATATTTAGTTTATTTTTAAGTAAGTTAATTAATTTTATGTTATTTTCTTTAATTTGGTTAATATTTATTAGTTTTTATATTTTTGGTAGGACCTAAAGTCATTGGGTTTAATTTTGGAAAGTAAAGTGCTGAAAGATCCAGAAATCTGCTTGTATATACTTCAGTGTTTTAGCCATATCTCGAGCTACAGAACTCCAATTGCTGCGATTCTTGGACCATTGGAAAGCTAAGAGATAGAGCTACAACTTTTATGAAGATCACTTTGCCCAGTTCTGCCTCGAAGATGGAGAAAATCGCATCGCAAAGTTGCTGGACGTACTGTGCCGGGAATGAAAATTTGTAAAGACTGTTAAGTGATTTTTTTGGGCCTCTCATTATGTTTTAAGCCCAATTAAACCCTAGGTCAACTTAAGGAAGTTTAGGTTAAGCTTGTTAGTATAAATAGGATGTTTTTGAAAAACTTGGGAGGGAGAGAACCTTTGGAGATTCAAGAAGCTAGAAGTTGAAGCGGAAACCCGGAGATCAGAGCGGCAATTATTTTATTTTCTTCTTTAGCTTTTATTCTTCTTGTTATTTTCAATGGTTGAACTTTATACAATGTTATTTGATTTTGCAATTATGAGTAGCTAATTTTCTTTTTTTAGGATTGCAATTGAACTCACATGTAGTTTAAGTTTTTAATCTCTTTATTACTTATTTTCAATGGGAATTGAATTGTTTATTTCAATTTGTTCTTAATGCTTTTAATTGCTTGGCCACCAATTAAACTGATTTAGGAACCTAAACAAACTTGGGAGAGGGAGTTTAGAGTAGACTAAAATTGGGATAGCATATGATCAATTCAATTGATTTGCGTATAGGATAGGGATATACCTATAGGCCATATGTAGCCAGATTAGAGCCTGAACTTAATGAGTCTGTTTTAATTTCAAATCACATAGGGATATGATGTTTTGGTTAAAATAGATATTTTTATAGGACGAGTCGGGAGACCCTTATAAATAATTTAGGACTCTAGGTTAGCAATTCAACCCATTGAAATAAGTTAAGGAGGAGAAGTAAAATTTAGATGAAGTGTGAGGGATATTGTAATCCTAGGCTTGTTTAATTTGATATTTTCTCCAGTTGTTATTGTTTTGATTTTTCTTGTTATTTCAAATTCTAGTTTATTAGTTTTAATTAATTAATTAATTTAGATTATTTGGATAAAATTAAATTGTTTTAATTTTAGTAATTAGTAAAGTTTTAGATCAATTCTCCATGGGATCGATACTCTACTTGCTAATATACTGTCTATTCGATACGTATACTTGCGTAGTGGATTTTTAACTGACACTAACACCATTAAAATGGCTACAAGTTCTTCTTTCTCCCACCAGGCACCTTCTATATTTGATGGGAGTAATTATCCCACTTAGGCCATCAAAATGAAGGCTTATTTGAGGGCTAATAATTTGTGAGATCTTGTTCGAAATGGTACGTTACCTCCACAGTTAAGAGAAAATGCTACATTGACTCAAATCAAACAGCATGATAAAGAAGTGGCAAAACATTACAGAGCTTTGTCATATCTGCATTCTGCTGTAACAGAAGTAGTGTTTACTAGGATCATGGCTTGTGACATAGCAAAAGAAGCATGGAGCAAGTTGGAGGAAGAGTTTCAAGGGTCTAATCATACCGGACAGATGCAAGTTCTCAATTTACTAAAAGAATTTGAGGTTTTAAGGATAAAAGGCTGACTCTATCAAAGACTATTTTGATAGGGTAATAAAGGTGGTTAATCAATTGAGGTTATTGGGTGAAAACATGCCTGACAAATGAGTGGTTGAGAAAGTTTTGGTTAGCATCCCTGAACGCTTTGAATCAAAGATTTCTTCCTTGAAAGAGTCTAAGGATTTGTTCAAACTTTCCCTTACAGAACTTGTAAATGCTCTCCAGGCTTCAGAACATAGGAGGGCAATACGTTTGGATGATAACGCTAAACATGCTTTGGTGGCTAAGTTCAAGGGAAAGATAATTGCAGATATTGGAAAAAAGGGGCACAACTAGTCAAAAGAAAAAAGAGGCACTCATCATAACAAAACACCTAACAAAAGGAGCAAATTTCCAATATGTCCACATTGTAAAAAGAAAAACCATGCAGAGTTATGCTGTTGGTTTAGATCGAGTGTGAGATGTCATGCTTGCAATCAATATGGTCATATTGAGAAGGTTTGTCAAAACAAATCAGAAAAACGAGACAATTCACCCCAGAAAATTGAGAAGGCTGAGGTGGCAAAAAAATAATTGTTTATGGCATTGAGCAAGACCAAGGTTGCTGATCCAAGCCAATGGTTGTTGGACAGTGGATGTTCAAGCCATATGACTCCAAATGCAGAACTCTTCATTGAACTTGATCATCAACATAGATTAAATGTTGAATTAGGCAATTGAGATTTTTTTCATGCAACAGGGAAAAGTACTACGAGAATTCAAACTACGTCAAGTAACAAGATTGTTTCAGGAGTTCTACTTGTGCTTGAAATTTTCCAAAATTTGCTTAGCGTTGGGCAAATGGTTGATGATGGTTATGTCTTATTATTTAAAGACAAATCCTGCACTATAGTTAATCCCACAAGAGAGTTTGTTATGACTATTTTTATGAAAAGAATGTGTTTTCCTCTGAATTGGAATGATGTGTCTTGTTAAGCATTTGAGAATGGTTTGAACTCTCCCTCTCTATGGCATAAACGTTTAGGACACTACAATTTCTCTTCATTGATTCATGCTAGCAAGGTGAGTTTAATGGAAAATCTACCATTTTTGACTGAATCAAATAAATTGTGCGGCATTTGTCAATTTGGAAAGTCAACTAAAAAATCCTTTCCCATAAATAGTTCTAACAGAGTTACTGAAAAGCTAGATTTGGTTCATACCGACGTTGCAGGACCTATGAGTGAATTATCACTCAATGAAAGTAAATTCTTCTTGATATTTATTGATGATGTTACCAGAATGTGTTGGATTTTCTTCCTCAAAAATAAATCAGAACTGTTTGACTGTTTTTTGAAATTCAAGGCAAGAGTTGAAAAAGAATCAAGAAGAAGAATTAAAATTCTCATATCAGACAATGGTGGAGAATATAAATCTTTGGCATTTTCTAAATATCTTGAAAAGGAAGGCATTCAACATCAGCTCACTGCTTCATACTCGTTTAAGCAAAATGAAGTTAGTGAGAGAAAAAACCGAACCATAATGGAGATGACTAGGTGCTTGTTGATGGAGAAGGGACTACCCAAAAACTTCTGGGTAGAAGTAGCCAACACTGCTGTGTATCTACTAAATCTTCTTCCTACAAAAGCCTTGAAAGTTGTGACTCCACATGAAGCTTGGTTTGAGAATAAGCCATCAGTAAGTCATTTGCATATTTTTGGGTGTTTGTGTTATGTGCATGTTCCTGCAGAACTGAGAAATAAATTGCAGCCTAAAGCACAAAAAGGAATATTTGTAGGCTACAACTTGGAGTCAAAAGCCTACAGAGTTTATCTGATCAACTCTGGTAAGATTTCCATAAGTAGAGATGTTATTTTTGATGAAGATCACAAGTGGGATAGGGAAGAACCACAACAAAAAAAATCTGATGACCAAAAAGCTATTCCAAGTGAACTTGATCTTGACTAAATTATTGATGAAGCACCAGTGAGAGGTACACGTCCTATTTAAGATATTTACGATAGATGCCAATTTGCTGTCTCCGAACCTGACTCTTTTGATGAAGCTGTGCTTTATGATAAATGGAAAATTGCTATGAAGGAAGAGATTGCTATGATCGAGAAAAACAAGACGTGGACACTTGTTGACAGACCAAAACACAGACAAGTGATAAGAGTCAAATGGATCTTCAAGAAAAAATTAAATTCTGATGGGTCTTTGAATAAGTATAAAGTGAGGCTCGTTGCTAAGGGGTTTTCTCAATTGCCAGGGATGGATTATTTTGACACTTTTGCTCTTGTGGCAAGGCTCGACACAATCAAGCTACTTATAGCACTTTCTTCAACATTTGGCTGGAAATTATTCTATCTCGATATTAAGTCTGCCTTCTTAAATGGTAGACTAACTGAAGAGATTTACGTTGAACAACCTATGGGGTTTGAAGCTGAAGCTTGTAGGCTTCATAAATCTTTAAATGGCTTAAAACAAGCACCACGTGCCTGGAATGCTAGAATTGACTCTTATCTACAAAGTCAAGGATTTTAGAAAAGCTTGAATGATGCAACTTTATATGTCTTAAATGGAGGTAATGGTGTTTCTTTAATTGTATCATTATATGTAGATGATATTCTGATAACCCGTGCTTATTGTCATGAAGTTGAAAAATTCAAAGCAGATTTGCAGAAAGAGTTTGATATGTCTGATTTGGGGTTGATGAGGTATTTTTTGGACTTGAAGTATCACAAACCAGGAATGGTATTCATTTAACACAGCAGAAATATATTCTTGATGTCTTAAAAAGATTCAAAATGAACAACTGTAAGGCAGTAGCTACTCCTCTTGTTGCCAATGAAAAATTACCTACTGATGCAGGTGATAAACTTAGTAATCCTGGTGAATATAGAAATCTTATTGGCTGTCTTTTGTATATATGTTCAACTAGACTTGAGATCATGTTCTCGATTAGTTATTTGTCAAGGTTTATGCAGCAGTCATGCAAGTCACACTTCATTGCTGCAAAAAGATTACTGAGGTATCTGAAGGGCACTTCAAGCTATGGTGTTAAGTTTACACGATTTGATGTTGTTGATCTTGTAGCATTCTCAGATAGCGATTGCGAAGGTTGTATTGATGATGCTAAGAGTACTTCTGGGTACATATTCACTCTTGGTAATGGTGTTTTCTCATGGAATTCACATAAGCAAGAATCTGTAGCCCAATCCTTAGCTGAAGCTGAGTATGTGGCAACTGCTGCTGCTGTAAATCAAGCTCTTTGCTTAAGAAAAGTGTTGATTGATCTTGGTATACCTCATACTAAGCCAACCATGCTGTTCGTGGATAATGAGTTAGCTATATCCATCTCTCAAAATCCTGTTTTTTACGGAAGAACTAAACATATTCACGTGAAATATCATGCCTTGAGAGATGCACAGAAAAAAGGTGAAATCTTTGTTCAATATTGTTTCTCGGGTGATCAAGTTGCAGTTATCATGACCAAGGCACTTCACAAAGCAAAATTTGAACTCAATCGAGGAATGCTGATGGTTAAAGATGCAAGCATTAAGGAAGGGTGTTGAACATAATGCTTGACGTGTTTTTTAGTTTTTGGTTATATGTAGTTATTTAGTGTGTGTGTGTCTGCTGTTTTTTAAACTGTAACTAAGTCATGGGATCATGGATGCTTTTTTGTTTAATTTATTAATTAACATGGGATCATGGATGCTTTTATGTTTAGTTTATTAACTAACATTTGAAAACCACGTTTCAGCAGGTGGTTATGTTTCTTAGTTTTCTAGTTCTAAGCTATATGTAATCTTTTATCAGCTTTCTTTAATGAAGTTGTGTGAAAGCTTTACATCCTCTGTTCATCTCTGTTTTATTGTTGCATAACAGAATAATTTACAATAGTAATTTGTTCTCAAAATCACTCCACTAACAGCTTGAAGGATTTAAGCTAGGAGCTCCTGCAAAACATTCAGGCCTTTTAGGCTGGCACATAGTCATGTTTGTTTTTATTACTAAACTTGATTAATTCAATCAAACTTGTTAGGATAAACTCCACTAATATTTCTCTTGCAGTTTCAATTTGTCACACATGGCAAAGAAACTGGGAGGAAAGCAAGACACAAGCAAAAGCAGAGAAAACAAAAGGTTGAACCAGGCTGCAGAATAAGGCCATCAACCACTGGAAGATCACCACAGAGAAAAAATGATTTCCAGCTACTAAAACCAGAGAACCAAAACATATAGACGAAGAGAACCGTTTGCAGAAAATATATATGGAAGTAAGGTGAACCAATTAACGTCTCAAATTAAAAGCTGAACACAAACAATCAAACTCAAGAACCAAAAGGCAATCCTCTTCAAGAACCAAGGAATTGAAAACCCATGGAGTTCCATAAATGGAGCAATGGTGATGATGAAGAAATGTAATCGACGCATAATTCTAGCAAGTTGTACATATTCAGCATGGTAAAAACAAAAGCAAATCAAACACTGAGTACAAACATATTATAAGCAGATCAGAAACCAGGGAAGCAGATCTTGGTATTTCTCAGTTGTGATACAGCTAGCTTGGCATCAGGGCAGGTGCAAATTTAAAGAGTTCAAACATAATTCTAACCAGACCATAAAATAGTAGTAAATGAAAGACTTCTTCGTCTTTATTATATTACTTTTGTAGTTAAATGCCGCACCAAGGCTTGATAGCATGCTAACATTGACCGAGATGTCTTCCATGTGAATGATTTCTTTTTGTTACTATTAACTAAGGAATAAAAAATGACTGGGGTTTCTCTTTACCTTCTTCATCTTTGTCTTTTCATGGAGAATTCGATCCATCTTTCCTCGCCACCTCATGTCCAATTTCATGGCAGGTTCCTACCATAGCACCATGTTTTCCCAAGACTGCTTAGATTGACCACATTTGGTCTTTTTTTATACCTATTTTTGTGAAACTTATCCATAGAAAATTGACTTGATATTTCACTACCAATGGTTTTCCATTATCATGATCAAGACCTGATAGCAATGATTACTGGCAACCATTACTTTAGGATATATAAATGTAAACAAATAATAATATATTTTTTTGAAAAGTAAAACTGAGAGGAAAGCGAGAGAGAAGCAAAAGCAGAGTAAACCAGAGAGAAGAAAACCTTGAACCAGACTAAAGGATAAGGCCAACAACCACTCAAGACTACATAATAAAAAGATTCCAGCAGCCAGAACCACCAAAACCATAATATTCGAAAAGAACCATCGCCGAAAATAGGAAATCAATGGTGAACCAACTCTCAAATTAATAATTAAAAGGTTGAATTTAAATAAATAATAACATAATATTTAAGTATTTTATTCATTGATTAATGTATGATTTTCTGTTTAAAAAATAAAGTTTAAATTCTCTTCTTCCAATTAAAAAAAATTATCATCGAGTTAGATATTTATTTTTTGATTATTAAAGTAAAGGGAAGAACAATATGATTTAATTAATCTTAAATTTCCAATTATGCTCAAGTTACATCTAGATTTTGGTAAGAATATAATTGATTAGACTACTATAAAAAAAAAAGATAAGAATTTTATTGATAAGAAATTTGACGTACACGAAGTCACTTCAATAAATTCTGGTTTATACTCTCAACAATTCTTGATAGAGACTCCATTTCTACAAGGTATGAATATTTGGACTGGCAGTTGCCCTGATTTTCTTCGTCAAATTTGCACAACACTGCAATGGCTCGACATCATATCCTTTTTGTTGTACCTTTGTGTACATAAAAATATGCAAAAACGTGTATTCTGCTCCTTCTTAAGATTATCAGAAGTGTGTACAGTCTTTGAATCATAATAAACATGAATCTAGTTCTTAAAAAATTCACTAATTACAAAAATCAAATCACTTGGATCTCTAGTCGTAGCTAAGTTTGCAAAACCTCACGTAAGGAATCCAATTCTTTTAATTATTTCCCGCCTTTGCATTGGTCTAGAAGACTACAAAAGAAAAAAAAAATCCTCAATTAAGGACTTAAATTGGATGGATCTATTGTTTGTTTTCGCTTCTGCTTAACAGATTCAAATTTTACATAAGAGGTGACTAAAGGGTAATATACAAAGTTATAGATTTATATATCTCAAATTATATATATATATATATAAGAATAATAAAATTAAAAATTAAAAAATTGAGAGATGATGATCATCATCACCTGCCACCACCTTGACTCCACTGCTAACTTGCGTGGATGTTAGTTGATGGGACGTTTGTCCTAACACAAGTAACATGTCCAATATTTAGGGTTCTATTAAGTCATTCTTGAGTATATGTAACATGCCCAATATTTAGCTAATTTTGTTGATGGAAATACATGTTGCATGGCTTAATAAGGAATAACTATTGATGAAGAAAGGGTCTTAAGATAATAGGATATTGATCAAGAAAATACCTCATCTTGTGATCTCTGCTTCGGAATTGCATCTTAAAGTACTGAATATCACCAATTAATCTCATGCTGAAGTTTTTTACAGACTTCGAAAGTATCCCAATTAAACTGTCTAATGGCAGCATCTGAGAGAGGAGAAAATAAAACCAAAAGGCTGTTATCTAAAAGATCGTATTGATATTATAAAAGATTTTTTTCATTATGAATGACAAAAAACATACTTGCATGGAAGATTTGCAAGCATACACTATTTGTTTGACGCTAATGTTTGAAGAATCTTTTTTTTTTTTGTGATTGATCAATGCCCAGTTTTTGTTCCAGGCGCAGTGAGCTTCAAATTAATTTCTGTGATGCAGCTAGGGAACATTTTGAGCTTTGCCGTCAATTGCTTTTCTAGTGATATCTTTTAATTTGTACTTGTACCCACTTCTTATATCCGAACCAAGTTATTATATCATGGAAAGTCTCCTGTTAAACAAACAAGACACTTGGAATGGCACATTTGCAACAGGGCACGAGTGCAAAGAAGCTTAAAGATATTATGTACATTACCTTCACATCCTTGGTCAAAATCATGTATTGTAGGATGAATACATGATTTAGCAGAAGCTGCAAATTCTTCTCCATTCTTCAGCACATCTTCCAGTCTAGACTCAAACCTTGTAAGTGCCTCCGATAGTAAACGGTCCAACAGCATAAGGCAAGCAGGAAGAACAAACTGCACAATTTAGGAGTCCCGCAATCAGAGGAAGGAAGATGTCTATAATACAGAGAAAGCTGCAAGAAGCTTGCTCGTTGCAACAGATATAATATATAATTAGGAGTTTGCATAAAGGTAGGTAAAAGATAACCATATTATATATTTTAAATTTTATATATAATAATAAAAAAAGTTAAAAACTAAGATGCTTCCACCCTGCCATCGCCTTCCCTCCGATATTGCATAGAAGAATCATTACTCTCATCAAGAGATGACAGCCATACTTAAAAAGGGATGCCACATCACCAGCATCCTAGGACACAACGAGCAATCTTGATTGATAATTCTTCTGATCTGCAGCCAGCCAAGCCTACCTTTCAATGATATAGCTGTACCATTATTTTGTATATTAATTGGTAGGATTTTATATACGTGATGAATTTTATACATATGTATATATATATATATATACATATCTATATGTATAAAAAATTAAAAAATAATAGTGTAAAGAATTTTAGTTGAATGGTTTTCTAAAAGTCAACTAACTAGAAATTAGGCTTAGGCTTGTAAGATGGTGGAAGCTTATGGATCTATTTATCTGCCAAAAGGAATTATTATTATTTCAAAGGTAAACTTAGTTTCAAAACCCCAAAGACTATATCAAATGTACTAAGAATTTGATATCAAATTAATTAATGGGATTATGATTAAAGTTACTACTTTATTATATTGTCCCATAGAAAAAGGGAAGCGGGCAAATGTTGGGCAGGTTATATCTTATGTGAATTACAAATGTTGGGCAGGTTATATCTTATGTGATGGCCACCCATTGTGCTGCTGGATTTGGTGGAACCAAAGATCTAAAGGCATTGGCTGATGCAAGGAACCTTGATTTCGATGACCATTTTGATAAAGCATACGCTTCTGCTAGCTTGCTCCTCCTGGCATTTCTCTGTGCTGCCGTTTTATTTGTTTTCTCATCGTATGCTCTCCGGAAAATGGTTAGTGAAAGCGGATGATGATAGTTTTGTTTCATATTGTATCTTTGGTAGAGCTGCAAACAAGTAAAAAAATAAAAAGAAAAAGAAAAATCTTTATATTTTAATTGAATTAAATGCCTACACCATCTGCCTTAAGTCACAGAACTTGGAACATGTAACAACATTTATAGTTTAATCTCGAGAGGCATTTAAATAGAAACAACTCAAACTGAACAGAAAACAAAGACATAGGATATCAATGACCAAATCTAGCAGCAAACAAGCTTTGAGAAAAAAGAAATTGATCAATGAAGACGAAGAGGGCGAGTGACATTGTTCCGCAAAGGAAGGATTTCATTCCTCAGAGCCTGGGGATTGGCATTTTTCAGCATCTTGTCTTTCCAACAACCCGCATGATAGCCGTGCTGCTCATCGGGAGAGACATAGGACCAACCAGAATTGGTTTTTGGACACTTTGAGTCTGGACATGCACGCACATACTCATTTTTTAGTTTCCATTTTATCCCATTTCTTGCAGTTATGGTCCTTGGGAGCCTTGCACAAGATAGGTGTAAATTCCTATTGCAGTGATTGCAGTGGTAGTAATTTGGCCCGTGTACAATCTTCTTCCGGCAGGCATTGCATGTAGGCTTTTGTGAAGGCATTGTTTGGGAAAAGATGAAGTTACAGTTGCTTAAAAATGGGTGCAAGGTGATAGGAGTGAAAATGCCGCAGCATTCTTCATGTAGATTGAAACAGCAGCCCTCGTGGCGACATGAAAAGCGGGGTCCCAACCCTGAAGCTCCGCATCCATTGCAAAAGTAAAAGAAATCAGACTGGACCAAATAAAGATCATGCTGCCGGTGACTAGAATGATTTATTGCTTTAATTCTGATCATGTCGCTTGAAGGATTTAAACTAAGAGCTCCTGCAAAACATTCAGGCCTTTTAGGCTGGCAGATAGTCATGTTAGTTTTTGTTACTAAACTTTTAATTCAATCAAACTTGTTAGGATAAAATCCACTAATATTTCTCTTGCAGTTTCAATTTGTCACACATGGCAAAGAAACTGGGAGGAAAGCCAGACACAAGCAAAAGCAGAGGGAACAAAAGCTTGAACCAGGCTGCAGAATAAGGCCATCAACCACTGGAAGATCACCACATGGAAAAAATGATTTCCAGCTACTAAAACCAGAGAACCAAAATATATAGACGAAGAGAACCGTTTGCAGAAAATATATATGGAAGTAAGGTGAACCAATTAACGTCTCAAATTAAAAGCTGAACACAAACAATCAAACTCAAGAACCAAAAGGCAATCCTCTTCAAGAACCAAGGCATTGAAAACCCATGGCGTTCCATAAATGAAGCAATGGTGATGATGAAGAAATGTAATCGAAGCATAATTCTAGCAAGTTGTACAAATTCAGCATGGTAAAAACGAAAGCAAATCAACACAGAGTACAAACCTATTTTAAGCAGATCAGAAACCAGGGAAGAAGATCTTGGAATTACTCAGTTCTGAGATAGCTAGCGTCGGATCAGGGCAGGTGCAGATTTATAGAGTTCAAACATAATTCTAACCGAACTATAAAATAGTAGTAAATGAAAGACTTCTTCGTCTTTGTTATATTACTTTTGTAGTTAAATGCCCCACCGACGTTTGATAGCATGCTAACATTGACCGAGATGTCTTCCATGTGAATGATTTCTTTTTGTTACTATTAATTAAGAAATAAAAAATGACCGCGGTTCCTCTTTCCCTTCTTCATCTTGTCTTTTCATGGAGAATTCGATCCATCTTTCCTGGCCACCTCATGTCCAATTTCATGGCAGGTTCCTACCATAGCACCATGTTTTCCCAAGACCGCTTAGATTGACCACATTTGGTCTTTTTTTATGCATGTTTTTGTGAAACTTATCCATAGAAAATTGACTTGATATTTCACTTCCATTGGTTTTCCATTATCATGATCTAGACATGATAGCAATGATAACTTACTACCATTACTTTAGGATATATAAATATAAACAAACAATAATATATTTTTTTGAAAAGTAAAGCTGGGAGGAAAGCAAGAGAGAAGAAAAAGCAGAGTAAACCAGAGAGAAGAAAAGCTTGAACCAGACTGAAGGATAAGGCCAACAACCACTCAAGACTACATAATAAGAAGATTCCAGCAGCCAGAACCACCGAAACCATAATATTCGAAGAGAACCAGTGCCTAAAATAGGAAATCAAAGGTGAACCAACTCTCAAATTAACAATTAAAAGATTCAACTTAAATAAATAATAACATAATACTTGAGTATTTGATTCATTGATTAATATATGATTTTCTATTTAAATAATAGAATTTAAATTCCCTTCTCCTAATTAAAAAAAATTATCATTGAGTTCGATATTTATTTTCTGATTATTAAAATAAAGAGAAGAACAATATGATTTAATTAATTGTAAATTTTTAGTTATATTCAAGTAACATCTAGATTTTGATAAGAATATAATTGATTAGCTTATTATAAAAAAAAAACAGGAATTTTATTGATAAAAAAATTGACGTGCATGAAGTCACTTCAACAGATTGTAGTTTATGCTCTCAACAATTCTTGATAGAGACTCCATTTCTACAAGGTATGAATATTTGGACGGGTAGTTGCCCTGATTTTCTTCCTCAAATTTGCACAACACTGCAATGGTTCGGCATCATATCCTTTTTGTTGTATCTTTGTGTACATAAAAATATGCAAAAATGTGTATTCTGCTCCTTCCTAAGATTATCAAAAGTGTATACAGTCTTTAGATCATAATAAACATGAATCTAGTTCTCAAAAAATTCACTAATTACAAAAATCAAATCATTTGGACATCCAGTCGTAGCTAAGTTCGCAAAAGCCCACGTAAGGTATCCAATTCTTTTAATTATTTCCCTCTTTCGCATTGGTCCGGAAGACTGCAAAAGAAAAAAAAAATCTTCAATTAAAGGCTTAAATTGGATGATCTATTGTTTGTTTTCGCTTCTACTTTGTAGATTTAAAATTCTACATATGAGGTGACAAAAGGATAATAAACAAAATTATAAATTTATATATCTCAAATTATATATATATAATAATTATAAAATTAAAAATTAAAAAATTTAGATATGACCTTCATCGTCATCTGCCACCACCTTGAATCCACCACTAACTTACGTGGATGTTAGTTGATGGGATGTTTGTCCTAACACAAGTAACATGTCCAATATTTAGGGTTCTATTAAGTCATTCTTGAGTATTTGTAACATGTCCAATATTTAGCTAATTTTGTTGATGGAAATATATGTTGCATGGTTTAATAAGGAATAACTATTGATGAAGAAAGGGTCGTAAGATGATAGGATATTGATCAAGAAAATACCTCATCTTGTGATCCCTGCATCGGAATTGCATCTTCAAGTACTGAATATCACCAATTAATATCATGCTGAAGTTTTTTACAGACTTCGGAAGTGTCTCAATTAAACTGTCTGATGGCAGCATCTGAGAGAGCAGAAAATAAAACCGAAAGGCTATCATCTAAAAGATCATGTTGATATCGTAAAAGATTTTGTTCATTATGAATGACAAAAAACATACATGCATGGAAGATCTGCAAGCATACACTATTTGTTTGATGCTAATGTTTGAAGAATCTTTACTTTGTGATTGATCAATTCCCAGTTTTTGTTCCAGGCGCAGTGAGCTTCAAATTAATTTTTGTGATACAGCTAGGGAACATTTTGAGCTTAACCGTCAATTGCTTTTCCAGTGATATCTTTTGTACTTGTGCAGACTTCTTATATCCGAACCAAGTTATTATATCATGGAAAGTCTCCTATTAAGCAAACAAGACACTTGGAATGGCGCACTTGCAACAGGGCACGAATCCAAAGAAGCTTAAAGATATTATGTACATTACCTTCACATCCTTGGTCAAAATCATGCACCAAGGTTTGATAGCATGCTAACATTAACCGAAATGTCTTCCATGTGAATGATTTCTTTTTATTACTATTAATTAAGGAATAAAAAATGACTGGGGTTTCTCTTTCCCTTCTTCATCTTTATCTTTTCATGGAAAATTCGATCCGTCTATCTTTCCTCGCCACCTCAAGTCCAATTTCATGGCAGGTTCCTACATTAGCATCTTGTTTTCCCAGGTCTGCTTAGATTGACCACATTTGGTCTTTTTTTATGCCTGCTTTTGTGAAACTTATCCATGGAAAATTGACTCGATATTTCACTTCCAAAGGTTTTCCATTATCATGATCTAGACATGATAGCAATGATTACTGAATACCATTTACTTAAGGATATATAAATATAAACAATTAATAATATATATTTTTTGAAAAGTAAAGCTGGGAGGAAAGCAAGAGAGAAGCAAAAGCAGAGTAAACCAGCGAGAAGAAAAGCTTGAACCAGACTGCAGAATAAGCCAACAACCACTCAAGACTATATAATAAAAAGATTCCAGCAGCCAGAACCACCGGAACCAAAGGCAAAGCTAGTCAAATTTTATTAAGAGGTTAAATACAGTTGAATAAAAGTTAAAAATTTTAAAAAATTAATATGTTAAATTTAATCAATAATAAAAATATCGATAATAGAAATATAAAACTAAATATAAAACTATAATTTGTAAAATATAAATAGTTAAAAACAAAATATAAGATTAATAATTTTTTCTTATATAATCAAAATTATTTAAATATTATATATTCAAGATAATTTCATTTTAACTAAACATAAAACGTAAAGCATATAAAAAAATATACTCAACTTAATTTCCTCTTATATAATCAAGATGAATAAAAAAATGATACGTTGATGAAATTTTAAGTAATAATGTAACACTACAACTTATATTTAAGAACTATATAATAATTTATTAATTTTTAAAGATTAAAATTATAGAAAATAAAATTTATGTAACATAAAAAAAAATATGACAAGCAGAAAGTAGATACCATATATTACATAAAAAAAATATATAGTTAATAATTTGTAGAAATTTGGAAAAGAATATTAATAGAAATTTATAATAAATGAACAAATAGAATAGAAATGAAAAAAATAAATAAATATAAATAATAATAATATAAATTAAAAAAATTAAAGTTGAGTGAGATAAGTGAAATCATTTTATTATTTTTTATTGATATTAATTATTAAATAAAACATTATTTTGAGGGAGCTAATAATAGAACATATAAAAAATATTTAAAAAATTTTTATATGTTATGAAAAAAATTTAAAAAGTAATAGATATCAATTTTTTATTTTTTTAATAAAAGATAGACTTGCTTTAAAACCTCAAGACTGTCGATTAAAAGAAAAAGAAAATAAAGAAAAAAGAACATCCAAGACTATGTCAAATATTGATAACCTATTTTTTTTTTCTACATGGTGCTAGCATTAAAGGAAAAAGAACATAATACTTTTAAAAAAATCTTAAATTTTTCATTTTAGATCAAATTAAATAAATCTTTATAATTAACAGTTAACTAATTATTATTAATCAAAACACCATTTGTTATTTTTATATCCATACTGAAGTGGCACTAATATAAGGGATAAAAAATGTTATATGATCATGTTATCATGCAACATTAACATGCCGTGTCATCATCTACTGTGATATGTTAATATATTATCTCAACGTTATGTGATATAAAATGATAAATAACGTTTTGAGTAACAATAGTTAATCAACCGTTAATTATGAGAGTCTATTTAATTCAAAATACAACTATATGAATTTGATTAAACATAATAAAAGAATAAAAATTTATTTAAAATCTCATAAATAATTTAAAAGTTTTTATAAATATTATAAAAAAGAAAAGAACGGAGAGAGAAAATTCTATATGCTTTCAAATCAAACTTTTTTTTTTTACGAAAGAAATAATACTTGTATTAATTAATCAATGTTGTTACAGTAGACACATGGGATGGATATACGCTCAACGTAAGAGGATCTCCACTTCCAACACCACCTCGGTAGAGAGTACGCAACAAAACCATCAAAACTACATGAGAGTTACAACTGCCAGTCGATGGAAGCTCACTGGTTCCAAAAACCAAAGCATTAATAGTTCCTCTCAATCAGCCTACAGTAGAAACGACAAACAACAACTGGATTCACCAGTAGGGAGATTAGGCCATAGCGGCAATAATTAGGATTTTGCATTAAAGTGGGTAAAAGATAATCATATTATATATTTTAAATTTTAGATATAATAAAAAAAATAAAAACCAAGATGCTTCCACCCTGCCATCGCCTTCCCTCCCGTACTGCATAGAAGAATCATTAATCTCATCAAGAGATAACAGTCATACTTAAAAAGGGATGCCATATCACCACCATGCTAGGACACAAATTGATAATTCTTCTGATCTGCAGCCAGCCACGCCTACCTTTCAATGATATAGGTGGACCATTATTTTGTATATTAATTGGTAGGATTTGAGATTTGTGTTCAGAAGTTTCCTGTCTGAATGGGCTCTTCTTTTTCTTCTACTTGGTCCAATCCATTTCCATCCTTCGGCCCGTCTCCTTTTTCATTTCTGGAGCCCATCAACCTCATTTTCCTTTTATGCTTAATTTCTCCGCCTCAAACTAACCATGCTGCCCAGCCCTTGCCCATTCGAAGTTTCCGAGCTCCCTCCAAAGTCGACACTTTGGCTTTTACCGTCAGCTCAGCCTTTTCTAAAGCTGCCACGTGCTCTTTCTCTGCTTCTTTCTCATCAATCTGGATACAATCAGGACTTGCATGTCTTGACAAGTCAACTCCAAATCTTCTGGGCAGATGAAGGAAACGTAGAGAGAGGCAGAGGAAAATATGCATGCAGCTTCCATTTACGTACTTTCCATTCTTGTTTTAAACTATAAAATTTCCAGGTAGTTTGACGACAGAAAAATCGAACCTAAATTTATGTCTGTAGGGTTCACACCTAAACTTGCAAGCTGAAAGTGTTCCCCCACCTAAGAAGTGCCCCTTGGCGTTCCCTTTTCTGTCTTTTTGGTGTCCGATGGTCAGATGGTTGATCACATTGGCCTTCTAAAGGCTGTGATATGCTCCTCTACGTTTCATTGGGGAGCTTCCTCTTGGAAGTTGACTTTATGAGATGTCCTCGGAGAGGTAATGTGCGGTGACCGTAGTCATTTTTTTATTTTTTATTTTTTATTATATATAAATTAATATATTTAATATTTTTAATAATTTATTTTTTAATCATCTCTTATGTAAAATTTTGAATTTGTCAAAAAATTATAGAAATTATTTCTAGATTAATAGTTTTCTTGCTTAAGGATTATTTTTTGTATCTGCTGTTGGGCAAGTTTACGATGTTGTTCACGTCTGTAAAAGCATATTTACATGCTTTATTTTTTAGGGTGTCTTGAGTTTTGGGAAGGTGTCACCACCATGAGTTTATAACCGGTTTCTAGAATAGTAGAGTCTCTTGGTATATTTGTAATTTGTAATTGGTGCCTTCCAATTCAATGAAACTTAACTTTCAAAAAGAAAATTACATACAATGTATTATTTTAAAAACAAAATTAAGAATATTACAAATTTTAACATGAAACTTCATCCAACAAGTTTGAGTGATCAATTTAACAAGGATGCATGGCAATAATTTAATTATAAAAACACAAATAGATGCATTTTCATTCAGAAAAAATACATAAGATTAGAAAAGCACTTGAACACTTGAAACCGAAGAGGTTCAATGACATAGTCCTTCTGGGCCTAAGTTAACACCATACAATAAAATCATAAAGGAATTTTAACAATTGCATACCATCACCTATTATCTGCTAAGCAAAAACAAATTAGCATATCTTCACAGTTTGGATAAAACAATTAAAGCCGAGCCACTAAATGTTCATAGGCTGATAAACAAATTAGCAATTAGAGACAATGGATCTCCAAATATAGCAGAAACGACCAGCTTGAGAAATATGATCAACCACTTGATACCCTTCATTACTTTGGGCTTTGCCCCCCTACCTTGGAGAGCTACATTTTTTGGAGCAAGATTTTGCAAGGCTACGGTTTGTGTATTCTGATCAGCAGCAGCAGCAGCAACATCAAGTTGGAAATAAACCAAATTCCAATTGTCAAGCAAGGCTTCTCTCAAGCAGGCCACGTGGTAACAGTACGTACCATCCGAAGAAACATAGGACCAACCCTGGACTTTGCCTGATGATCTTTTCCTGCTTTGGCATTTTAAGCATTTTGATTTGATCTCTTTGCTTAGGTAGATTTCCATGTCGACACCCGGGAGGGAAAAGACCAGTGGAAGGTTTGCGCAGCAGGGATGCAAATCTTTATCCCCATGGGAGCACTGGTACAAGAAGCCATGTATATCCAAGGCACAGGCGTCGCAGACTCGGTTGCCCTCCAGTGGATTTTTCTTGTGAAATTTGAAGTCGCACTTCTTAAAAAATTTGTGAAATGTCTGAGGCCGACGAATCCCACACGTCTTATGGAGAATATAATTGCAGTTCTTGTTGGGACATTGGTAGCAAAATCCAAATCCTAGCTCCATGCATCCATCGCACTGGAAAGGAGCTTTGCTGTTTTTCAACTTAAGCTGGTGTGGGTGACCATCGTCCTTTTGTTTTACCAACACTGGCATTTCTTCTGCAAATATTTATATATCTGTATAAGCAGATCAACAAAGTTGGATCGATCTGAATGTTTATAATTGATAAACTGGAGTCTGATGATAATGGAAAAGAGCCCTGATAAGTATTTATACACATCAACGTTGCGCGGCAAAACCGCGTGAGCTTTGATCAGGGACCACAAGTAATCCTCTTTCATATGTAATTTCTTCCCCAGTTCTGCGTCATTCTGTTTCCTTCCTTCCTACGTAGCCATAAATAACTAGAAATTTCCTGTTGCACTGTGTTCTGGTATTGTTATACCTTAGCTTAAGTTTTCGGAAGAATTGAAACGATGCTTCTAGGACTTTTCCAGCTTGATTTAATTGAGCTTTCCTTGCTTTGGCACGTCGAATCCAAAGAAAGATTTTTTCTTTTCATTTGCGAATTAAGGGCTGAGGATTCACACCCAGTGCTGTGAGCATAATAAATAAATAAATAAATAAATAATTTACATATATAGTATACTATTTAAAATTAAAAATCAACAATTTGATATAACTTTAGTAAACTTTTCAAGTCAAGGCATTATATGAGAGTAATTATAAGGATCCAATAACAATTATATGGATCTTTCTTATGATCCAAAATTTAAAAAAAAAACAAATTTATTTTTGTAGAAAAATGCAAATTATTCTCTTTTTATAGTTGTATAGCAACATAATTTATAATCCAATAACAAAAAATTATAAGTAATTAAATACTTGACTCAATCCAAAGTATATAAGTATTTTAGAAGAAAGGAACTTCGCTTCAACTCGAGCTGATGTAGGCAATGAACATTGTCATTTAGTTTTAACAGTGTTTTTTTTTTTTTTGAAAAGTAAAATTTTATTATATGCTAATTTGATCAGCTTGGTTAAAGAAATTATATATGTAGATAATACTATGTTTGTCTGATATAGTACTATAAATCTATTCATGCCATTTTCAAAAGATAAATAACTGGCTTTCATAATTAACTAATTATAATTTCCTTGCTAGAGTATTAAGTCTTGGGAAGACAAAATTAGAATACAATAAACTTTTCTGCTATGACTATTACAGCTTCATTAAATTGAGCTTTCCTTGCTTTATCTTTTTCAATCCAATATACTATGTACTTCCTTGCTTTGTCTATGGTAGCTAATAAAACAGTTTTATTCATTCAAAATTTTTATAAAGTCTGATAACTTGAAACCCTTTTGGACTATTGTCTACTTTTTATAGTTTGTTAGTAACATGATTTATTTTTGAATATAGAGAAATAAGTAATATTAGCATTTGCTTCTATGATAAATGTATACATATCCTTATTCAAAGAGTTAAATACACATCTTTGCCTGGATTTTTGTGAAATTCAATTTTAAATAAAGTTACTTTCCATTTTCTGTATTGAATTTGATTCATACTGGTCTACTAAGGTTCTGGTTTTTAACAAATTCAAATCAAAGTGCATAGAGTCATTGATCTGATTGTTATCCCCATGTTAAATTTGTGGGTTCTTCTAGCACATTGCCCAAAATGTTCAAACTAAATTTGTTGCTGGAAATGTTAAGAGGAATATTGGATTTATACAGTAAGGCCAGATTGCAGATGATCCTCTGTTTTCATTTTGTTTTGCTGAAGGAAACTGCAGCAGTCTTTTATTTCTTCTACATTGAACTGATTGTGGGGTTTTGGAGTTAAAAAAAAGATCATGAACAATCAGGCAACAAACATGTTTAAGTCATACAAGCATTCCAGGCGCTTAATTTGATACATGATTCAGCTCTAATGGGAGAGGAATTGGATAAGGCATTGGGGATTCAATTGAGCAGACCAATCTCTTTCTAAAGCTCTTATCATGACCCATTTCAACCTGAATTACCCAACAAAACCAGCAGCAAACTCTGAAACACACCCCCCTCCCCCTGCAACAGTAAAAACTACTTTTGATTGAATTGAAACATAGCAGAAATGAACAACGAAGGATCACCAAGTAAAGCAGAAACGGCTAGCTGCAGAAATACGACCAACGATGGGCCTTGCTTCTTTGCTTTCAAGCTTTGCTCAGAGCGGAGAGCTACCTCTTGGTTCGAAGCCTGGTTCTCCAACACAAGGTTTTCATTCTCGGGCTCGGCAACATCAAGCTGAAAATCATCCCTTTGGCAACTCTCCAGCAACTCTTCTTTCAGCTGCGTAGGCATATCTCTTCTAGTTGATTCTTGCTGCCTTTTCTTCAAAACTAAATCAATTTATTTGCTGTGTATGAATGTATTTCAACTTGAGATGCAGAAAAGAAGAATACCCTTTTCTGCTATAAGCCTAATTAAAAATATTTCAGGCCAAATTCAGCAGATATGATGAAGGTAGAGGCTGGTGTAGGAATGGAGATGAAAGAAAGATGTCTAGACAAAGTATTAATTATACATAAATTTGTCGGTGAAAACGACTTTGACCCGGAATCCCCTTTCATTGTGTTCCGCGTCATTTTTTGCCCCTTTTTCATAAGAAAAGTAGACAAATTTGACTAGAAATTTCTTTCAAAAGCGAGTTTTATTCCTCCGATACTTCGATAATCTCATGATAAATCTTTAATTTAATTGACAAAAGATTTTAGTGACATAGAAAATTTGTTAAACTATTCTTTAATGTTATATGTACATACGATTGTATATATATGTATAAAAAAATTAAAAAATAATGGAGTAAAGAATTTAGGTTGAAGGTTTTTCTAGAAGTCAATTGACTAGAAATTAGGCTTAGGTTTGTGAGACGGTGAAAGCTAATGGATCGATTTATCTGCCAAAAGGAATTAGTATTATTTCAAAGGTAAACTTGGTTCCAAAACCCCAAAGACCATATCAAATGTACTAAGAATTTGATATCAAATTAATTAATGGGATAATGGTTAAACTTAGTACTTTATTATATTGTCCCATAGGAAAAATTACTAGGAATTTGATATCCCATTAACAAGTTAATACAAATTGGGATCAAAGGATAAAGTTATAAATCATTGAATTATATTTTACATTTCATATTTCATATGTTTTTTTTATTAAATTAAATACAAAGTGTCGTCTCTCATATAATCTAGAAATTAAGATGCGATGAAAAGTGGACTAAATATAAAGTACCGTTTCTTATATATTTTGAAAATTAAAATGTGATGACAAATAAACTAAGATTAATATTAATTTATTATAATTAAATGAAAAATTATATATTAATTAATAAATCAAATACTCAAATATATTAATTTATTATAATATATATCAATCTGTCTATCATAAATTTCTGAGTCGAGACATATAATCTATCGATACCATTATATTGTACATAATGTGTAAAACTGAATTTAATATCACGAGTCAAGTGACACTAACTCAATTAAGGAAAGGACTTCAAACATTACAAAAAAATAACAACAACAAGCATAAATTAGTGGTATTTATGTCTTTTCCATGTTAGCAACAAGCATGAGAACTAATCACTCCCTCCTTGGAAAACACTGGCAAAGGTCAAAACAAAAGAAAATTTGAAGTTACCGGGCAGCTTCTAAGAGAAACTTGAACCAGGATTATCCGGGAAAAGAAAGGACCAATGAACCAAAAATTTGGAGCAGCGAAACAGCCGACGGGGACTCCGTCTCTGGCCTGGTCATGCGTCGTCGTCATCGTTTCACTTCTCGCCGGCGCCTCCGTCGTCCACAACATCTACAGGCCTAATCTCGTAATCACGACTTTCTCCACTGCTAATTTCTTCATTTCTTTGTAGTACTAGTTCGCTTCTTTTGATTTATGTGTTTCTTGGATATTGAAATACCCTTCAAATGTTCGACGAAATGTCCCAACCCAACATTTTGAATTCTTGAAACTTGAAATGGCTAATAACCCATTATCATATCAATTACAGAATTATGGTTTTTATGCTAATTTGTTCTAGATTGCTCGAATTGTGTTCGAATAGATACAATGACATAACCCGTAAATAAGGTTTCAGCATTTCCCTTATTTACTAATGGCTTGTGTGAATTTGGTAATGCAGACACTACCACCGGTTGAAAATGTGGACGAGGCTAAGAAGAAACAACCTGAAAACAAAGAATGAGCATTTTTATTCCTTTTTGTGGCTATTGTTTCAGTACATTTGTTTTCTGATTTAGTAAGAACAATTAAATTATTTGCAAGAACATGTGAAGATGCTTAGTTTTTAGGTGATCATGGCTCTTGATTCTTGAAAGGGAAAAAAGAATTTGGGTTTTCATCAATGGCATTGTAGTACCCTTGTATTAAACTTGCATTTGTTTTGTTCTATCTGAATCGTAAGATTCTTCTTTAAACTTGTTCCAAATTTCTTTGGCAATCTCACAACAAGCCATTATCCTTGTGAAGATGGTATCTGTCATTGCACAATGAATGCATGGCAATGCCTTCAACCTCTTGGTCATCTCTTCCTCTGATGCTTGATTTGATCTATGTTGAGATTCTACCACTTCTTAGAGATTTTTCGTATCTCTTGATCATCTCTTCACTATGTTGCTTGATTTGAGTTATGATGGGATTTGCTTTTATAACTTCAAAGGATCTATTCCTTGTTTCACTACTTCCCAAAGGTGAAAACCTTGTAAAATAAACATGATCATCATCTAGCCATGCGATTAAGGTTTTCAAGGTCTTCCATGCAAGTAGTCTCAATTCAACAATTTCTCTAGCAAGCACTCTTACCATGTAAAGAAAACAAATATAAATAAATTAAACCCTCTAACTTCAATTAGGGTGCATGCATTTCTTTCCCTTACAGTGGGAATAATTAGAATAAAAAATGAAACAAAATAATTTTTTTTAAAAAAGATAAAAATAAACAACATAATTTGCTTAGATCCAAAAAAATGTTATTTTACTTTTATATTAAACTATTATGTGTAAAATTGGTGTCACATTTTAATAATATATTTATTTTCACTTTATTATAACTTTTAAAAATAAAAAAATAAATAACAAAAAACAATAACTCTACCAAATTTTGCCCTTTTTTATTTTCTTTATCTTTTAGACTTTTAAATTCTAAAATAAAAAAAAAAATGATAAAACGATGTTCTTTGTTTATAAAAAAGTGGGCCTTGAATTGGGCTCTCTTATTTAAAATAGGGGAAAGAAAAGATCTTAAAAGCCTTAGTAATTAGAGAACCCGACCCGTTACGAATTAGACCCTCTCTCTCCTTCTCCTACCCAAATTTCATTTACAGTCAGCGCATCCTTTTCCGTTTCACCGCGTCTCTTTGGCCGCCGGCTTAACTTAGGCGCCTCCGCCGCCGATCATTCTTTCAATTTTAATCGAGTTAAGGTTCGTCTCCCTTTAAAAAATCAATCTCTTTTGTTTATTTTCACTGTTTTTTCAATTCTAATTATTTTTTTCAATTCTAGGGTTTCTGATTTTTCCCAATGGGAAAAAACGATTTCCTGACACCCAAAGCTATCGCGAACCGAATCAAAGCCAAAGGTCTCCAGAAGCTTCGATGGTATTGTCAAATGTGCCAAAAGCAATGCCGAGACGAAAACGGATTTAAATGCCATTGCATGAGCGAATCTCACCAACGCCAAATGCAAATCTTCGGGCAGAACCCGGACCGGATCGTGTCTGGATACTCCGAAGAGTTCGAGCAGAACTTCCTCGACCTCATGAAACGGAGTCACCGGTTCAGTCGCGTGGCCGCCACTGTCGTTTACAATGAGTTTATTCATGATCGACATCACGTTCATATGAATTCGACCCAATGGGCTACGCTAACGGAGTTTGTTAAGTATTTGGGACGAACCGGCAAGTGTAAGGTTGAAGAGACGCCGAAGGGTTGGTTTATTACTTATATTGATAGAGATTCAGAGACGGTTTTTAAGGAAAAAATGAAGAATAAAAGGATTAAATTGGATATGGTCGAGGAAGAGAAACAAGAGAGGGAAATTCAAAAGCAAATTGAGATAGCTGGGCAGTTAAAAGCTCCTTTGGAATCTGAGGAGAATGAAAAAAAGGCGCTCATGAAAGAGCTGAACTTAGAGAGTGGAGTGAAAATTGGGTTTTCTTTAGGAGGTGGAAACGTGAAAGGGGAGAGTTCGAGTTCTGCTAGGTTGGTTTTTGAGGAGGAAGAGAATGAGAAGAAGAAAAAGAATAATGAGAGGAAAGAGAATGGTGGGAGAAAAAATGCATTGGAAGAGTTGATGAGGGAAGAGGAGAAGGCAAAGGAGAGGAGTAATAGGAAAGATTATTGGCTTTGTGAGGGGATAATTGTAAAGGTGATGAGTAAAGCTTTGGCGGAAAAAGGGTATTATAAGCAGAAAGGAGTTGTGAGGAAAGTGATCGATAAGTATGTGGGAGAGATTGAGATGTTTGATGGTAAACATGTGCTAAGAGTTGATCAAGAAGAGCTGGAGACTGTGATTCCTCAAATTGGGGGATTGGTGAGGATAGTGAATGGGGCATATCGTGGGTCGAATGCCAGGTTGTTGGGTGTTGATACAGAGAAGTTTTGTGCAAAGGTGCAGATAGAGAAAGGGGTGTATGATGGACGTGTGATTAAAGCTATTGAGTATGAAGATATATGCAAAGTTGTCTAGTGAGCTTATAGGGATGGAAATTGATATTTTTGCTCTTTATCAGTTGGTCCTCAAAAACATTCAATAGCTTGTGCAATGCATGGATTTTATTTGGTCATGTATCATTTGCTTGATAAATGCTAATAACTGTGTTAAAAACTTTCACTGTCTTTATTCCTTTAGAAAATTTCAGTATTGTGAATTGGTATTTTCAGGGATTAGGAACCCCTAACTGTTAGTAAAGTAGTATAGTTAGCAATTTCTATGCAAGTATACATTTTGTCTTGCTACGTTTCGTTTTGTTTTCTTGGTAGCTAAATTGAATGGAGCTCATGTAATTAGACATTTGAATGTAAATGATCAGATAAGAAACTAAGAACACATCTGATTTTGAATCTTCCATGGAATACCTTGATGTGCTGACAAATTTTTTTTTTTTCTGGAGTGGGTTCTCAGGGCCCATTGATGGGATAACTAACACTATAGAACTAAGTTTATTTTCTACTTTTATATTTGGTTACTTCTTGTGGTGGCTTATGAAATGGTTTCGTAGCTTGAGAATTATGAGATTGCTGGAATCCTGGAAAACTTAGTTTTTAGTTTGGTGAAAGATTGAACCTTTAATGCAGTGGTTCTCTGCGGGGTTGATGGAAGAGTGCTGAAGGCTATTTAATATGAGGCTCTTTACATAGTTTCTTAGTGAGTTATAGGTAGAATCTTAGCCTATATTCATGGAATTTGATCTTCTTTTTGTATCAATTCCTCACAAAATTCACTAGCTTGTGCAATGCATGATTCTTTTGGTTTATTCATGTATTATTTTTGCCATATGTTGAAAACCTCTGTTGATGAATGAAGTGTGCACTAGGAATTGAATGGAGCCATTTTGGTTCAAAATTCAAATGCAAATATATTGCCTAAATCATGTAAGAAGCTGGAACTTTTTGCAATTTAAGATCATTCAAATGGTCATGAAATAAACGCTTTTATGCACTGGCATATTTTCTCTGGAGTTGGTTCAGGGGGAAACCGAACACTATAAACGTGTCGAGTATCCACCATGTTGATATCCAGCCCATCCCTTTTGTACAGCACTCTTGATTTTCTTGGCAAGTTAGTACTCGATGATAACAAAGTGCTGTTTCCAACCTATGATCCTTTAATTGCTAATATAATCATGCAGATTGATGCTGCTATTGAGTTGTGAGATAGAGTTTGGCAGAAAGTTAGGTAAAGAAAATGAAGGAATGGAGAATGGAACTTGTAGGAACCGGGAAGTTGCCCTGCCTTCTGGGATCTGGATTTCCATTTATTGGTTTGTACATGTATTCTTTGTCTATTTTCCAGTGACGCCATGGCCACAGCATCACCCATGTTTATCAACTGGAATAACAATGCTTAAGAGGGGCAGAGAGAGGCGTGGGGTGGGGTGGCTCCGCCTCATGGCGCCGGCTGCCGCTACCTAGAAAAGTCGAAGGGCTGGGTCATTATACTTGAATGAATTGACGGGTACATAAATTCCCAGTTAGTTGGGGAAGATATCTGCTTTGGGCACTTTAATTTAGTTATGGATCAACGTTCAACCACTCACATGATTGTATATTACGATAGTGATAGATGACTAAATTTTATGTCCAAATGTCTATATTACAAATTATATTGTACTAATCAATGGACATTCAGCTTTTGAATCCCAAGTTTAAATTTTGAGAAGAAAAAATAAATGAGGTTTATGTGATGGAAAATAGTAACAATTGATCTTCTACGCCAGTAGGCGACGTGTGAAGATCAGGACCGTTAATGAGGGCCTATAAAAGTGGACCCCTCGAAAATTGTCGCAATTAAGGAAGGGGTGTGGTTCATCGGTCTAGATAGTTAGCTCTCCTACCCCAACTATACGCCTTTAATATATACTTGCTCAATTCCATTACTTCCCCATTTCTTAAACTAAAATAAACCCACAGCTTCTCACTTTCTTTTTCAAGTTATAAACTTTGGGATCTCCGATACTGAACGCATCCACACTTTCCAAGCTTAAAGCTTTAAAGCGTTTGTTCCTTTCACCATAACAAAAATTGGGTCTCTTTTGTTTTGGTCTCAAGAAGGATGAAGGTCACTCTAGTTTCACGCAGTGGAAGAGAGGTCATCAAAGGAGGCCTTGAGCTTCATGAATCAGTATGCCTTTCTCTCTTTTGTTTTTTCTTGGGTTTTTAACTCTTTTGTGATTTGTAGTGTTAAACTGATTGTTTGCTTGTAAAATGAAGGAAAAGAAAGGAAATTTATTGTGTTTCTTTTTTTTTCTTTTCATGTAGGCCACTGTGGCTGATCTGCAGGAGGCAGTTCACAAAAGAAGTAAGTGATTTGATTTGTTAGTGTTTAATTTGTTACCATGTTTGTCAATCAAGTGCCACGGAACAAAACAAGGAGGAAATAATTGTCTTATAACTTTGAACTGGGGGAAATAATTGTCTTATAAGTCTGAACTGGGGGAAATAATTGTTTAAGGTTTCTCTTTCTTGACCCCTACCTGTTTCAAGCTGGGGCTAGAGTTTGAATTCTTTTATTTGCATATTGTATTGCATGGATGCTCTTCATATTGGGGTATAAATCTTTGATAATGGAGTTGACAGTTGAGCGATGAAGTAACTAGAAACCTTGGGTAAGATGATGTTTCCTTATGTATTCTTGACAGATGTCAAGGAGGTTGACAATTTTTTATGTTCCTTAAAATGTAGTTCTTCCACTTGTCATGTATGAGCACTGAATTCCTCATGCAAAATATGGTTTCCGGCTGCATAGGATATATTTTTTCATGCTATTTATATTATCTGAGGGTTACTACATTTCCGCTTAGTGAAGCTTTTCTATGTTTGTTCAAATACTTGGTAAATGTTATTGTTGCAAACCTTCCTCCTATTTAAGTTTCAGATGGGTTGTGAAGGAGATAGATTTAGACTCCATCCATATTCATGGGGAAGAAATCTTGCCAATTGCAATGCGCATTATATGCTACCTGCTTTTCTCTCAAGGCAAGGAGTTGTATGGGGTTTGTTATTAATTTGGCATTTGAGCATTCATGAATGACAATGTTTGGATTGAGTGTTATGCCTCTTTTTATTGTCATCTTTAGCCTTCCCTAAATATTGAAGAGATGTATTTTTGATTGCATGTTTCTAGGCAGCTTCATTTGTCGTTAGATTTTCAACTCAGTTCACATGTTTTTGTACTAGCAGCTAAGAAGTTCTATCCTTCAAGACAAAGACTAACACTTCCTCTGCCACTGGGGTCGAAGGAGAGGCCTGTTGTTCTTAACTACAAGAAGAGTCTCAAAGATTACTGTGATGGAAACCAGAACAATATAACTGTAGTGTTTAAGGACCTGGGTCCACAAGTATCTTATCGTACACTTTTCTTCTTTGAATATTTGGGTCCTTTGATCCTTTATCCCATCTTCTACTACTTCCCTGTGTACCAGTTCTTTGGTTATAAAGTGGAGCGTGTCATCCACCCTGTTCAAACATATGCTTTATATTACTGGTGTCTCCACTACTTCAAACGTATTATGGAAACATTCTTCGTCCACCGCTTCAGCCATGCAACATCTCCACTATCAAATGTCTTCAGAAATTGTGCTTATTACTGGACCTTTGGTTCTTACATTGCTTACTATGTAAACCACCCACTTTACACCCATGTTAGTGACCTCCAGATGAAGATTGGTTTTGGGTTTGGGTTGGTTTGTCAAGTCGCAAACTTCTATTGTCATATCATACTGAAGAATCTACGTAGCCCTGATGGTAGTGGAGGGTATCAAATTCCTCGTGGTTTTCTGTTCAACATTGTGACTTGTGCAAATTACACAACAGAGATTTACCAATGGCTGGGTTTCAATATTGCTACACAGACTGTTGCAGGCTATGTATTTCTCGTGGTTGCTGCTTCTATCATGACCAACTGGGCCCTTACAAAGCACCGCCGCTTGAAGAAGGTATTTCCCTTAGCTTTTATAGTTGAACTGCTAAGTTCTTGTAGCTTCCCTTACTTTAATGCCTTGCATTCAGCCTTTCCTTTCTGCCTAAAGCTGAAAGTAAAATTGGATCATGATATATATTGCCTTTTATTTAATTTGCAAAGCACATAGCAGATTAGGATTTCTTGGAGTAACATTCTCCATTCTGCTAATAAATGCATAGGCATACCTCTTTCTGCATATAAAATTCATATAGGTCCATATATGATGCATGTGTGCACACACTTAAGCATGTTGGGGTGCATCATGAGCAGACAGGATATCTCTTATATTGAATTAAGTTTAGCCAAGGAATTCATATATAAGTAAGTTGGCTGTTTACAAAATATAGTACTCTGCTACTTCCTTTTATTGAAGTTTTCCCTTACCTTTGACTTCTTGGCATTCGCAGCTATTTGACGGTAAGGAAGGAAGGCCCAAGTACCCTCGCAGATGGGTAATTCTCCCCCCATTCCTGTAGAATTGATGTGTGAACCAGCTACTTATTGGTCTCCTTAGTATCAAACTGCAATCTAGAAGCATGAATTCAAGTGTATTGAAGATTCAATTCTTGTCAGTTTAGAACTTAAGATCACTCCCCACAAAAATTGTTTTGATTAATTTTGCTTTTCTGTTTAGACAAGTTGCTCTTTGGTGGAAGAAATAATTTCATTTCGACAGAACATCATTGCTGGTTTAAGCCATTAATGTAGGTTGTTATGTGAATTGTGATGATCAGTTCTATCAATATTCCATTGCATAAGGCAGATGCCATTATCTGAGCTGATAGTTTTGACATCAAACTACATGTCCTTGGTTTTGAATTATAGGAAAAAAGGTGGATGAATTCACTATCATTACTTAAATGCCTCTACTTCCCTGTTTTTTTAACTATAAAAGGTGGCAAACTGGCAATGGCAGTAGAGGGGAGGTTGGCTAGTAGCTCAAGTAATGATAGGGAAATGCTGCCACCCAAATCCAACCCCCCAAAAGCCTTTTGACTTATTTAAATATGATAATCTTAACTTATAAGTTTCAAACTTCAAATCTAATGGAGAAATTATCATTGTGAAACTTGTCCAATGATCACAGCACAGCAATAACCCCAAGTTGCCAAAGTATTCAAAACCTGCTTTACATTTTTCAGTACTGCCTACAATGTAAACAATATTGAAACTTGTCCATCAACAGCAAAAGTTCCCAACTGCCTAGAGTACTCTAATTATGATTGTAATTTCCAATGGCTGCAAAACCTTAAATGGGAGAAAAAGAAATAGGGAAAATACACCTAAGAATCTATGATGACTAATTCCTATTCAGGATTTATTACAACAAATTTGGTTGGTGACTACTTTTGTCCCAAGCATTATATGATTTTTGGGACTGAATTCAACATCAAATTTTTTATTTTAAAGTGTGAAAAATGGTTGGTCCAATATGGGCTTTTGACAACTATTTTGGGTTGGAAGAGTTGCCCCCACAAAGCTTTGCAAAGCATATAATTTTTGCCTGAAAGGAACATACTGGAACTCCATCAAATCCCTTCAAGGTTGTCAGTTTATTTATTTTATTTTTCAAACCAATCTAAGATTTACAAATCTAAAACCCACATATCCAATAACTAAACATAAATAAATAACAAATAAATAAAATCTTGCCATCTCATATCATGGTGGCATTGCTCCCCTTGTGTTGTGTAACTCAATCAAATTTATTTATCTATTCATTTTAGGACTTCTTCTTGATCAGGTTATCAAGTTAAGTATTGGAATTGGGATTGAAAACAAGATCAAAGCCTATGTTTTCCCCCCCTTTTTAATGCAAGAAGAAGTTTTCTAAATCATTGGATAGTAATTCAGTGAAGAATTTACTTGATAGTATGACTTTTATTACAAGAAAAAATTGATCCTTTCTCAATTTTTTTTCCTAAATACCACTTTCAATAATGACTATATATATATATATATATATGATACGTTGATCGATAGATTTTACAATCTTTGTATTTTGATAAATACATTTTACATATTATAGTTATACTTTTTTTAAAAAAAATTATAATTATAATTGATATAATAATTTGATTTATTAGTTGTATAACCCATAAAAAACTTTTTTTCTGGGATTATAATTTTAATAAAAAGAACTAAAAAAAAGGGGAAAATTGAAGGTTGGAAATTACTGGCAGCTAAGCCCAAACCAAATAGCAATGATGGTGAATAATCAGTGAAAAAATGACTGGAAGCGCGAGACATTGAGAGAGAGCCCAATGACGCTTTCTCTCCAAAAATGGAAATTAAAAGCAATCCAACGGCCCACGTTCGCTCTCTGCCCCTTCTTATACTCCCCTTACCTTTCCTCCTTTCCTCCCCTATTTCAAAAACATTTCCTCACACACTCTCTCTCTCTCTTGAACACTCGCATTTTCTCCATCAAACACACCCTCGTTTCTCAAAGGTCATTTTCTTCCCTTCATTTTCCATTAGATCTGCTGCCCTTTCTCTGTTCGTGCTGTTTTGTTTTCTGGGTTGTTCTTGGTTTGTTTTCTGTGGTTTTGATTTGTTTTATGAATTGGGTTTTCTTTGTTTTGATCGAAAGACAGAAAATAATCCCGTTTGTTGTAATGGGTTCTCTCTGTTTTTTTTTTGGCTTAGATCTGTTTTTTTTTTTTTGTTTATTAGTTGATTTATTTGTTGTTGGTTTTTTGGCTGATGTGTTCTGATGGTGTTATAGATTTCAGATTCTTAAGGGGATCTGTGGATGTTTGAAATTTGATTTCGTAGAAAAAGGGAGACAGATAGAAAAAGATGGAGGAAGATTGGATATTTAGAATGTATGAGAAATTAAATTAGAGGAAGATTGACTTTTATTGTAATTTTAGTCTATATAAATCCGCTGGTTTCATTAATTGGCATTTGAGGTTTGACAGAAGGGAAGGGATTGGTGGAATTTCTGTGGAAATCTATGCCTTTTGTTTTATTTAATTAGTTTTGCTTTCTAAGTATGATATATATGTACCAAAAGCTAACACCTTTTTTTGGTTATGTATATCAGGTTGTAGAAGATGGCAGAAGCTGAGGATATCCAGCCACTTGTTTGTGACAATGGAACAGGAATGGTTAAGGTAAATCATTGAAAGGTTTTATCTTTGAGTCAAATTTTGTGTTTTTTTGACATGCTGATATGTTATGTTAATTTTAATGTGTCTGCCTTTTATCTGATTTAAGTTGAATGTTAAATGTTAATGCTCTAGGCTGGATTCGCTGGGGATGATGCTCCCCGAGCTGTGTTCCCTAGCATTGTGGGTCGGCCACGACACACTGGTGTGATGGTTGGCATGGGCCAGAAAGATGCGTATGTTGGTGATGAAGCGCAATCCAAGAGAGGTATCTTGACCTTGAAATACCCTATTGAGCATGGTATTGTGAGCAACTGGGATGACATGGAAAAGATCTGGCATCATACCTTCTACAATGAGCTTCGTGTTGCCCCAGAAGAACACCCAGTTCTCCTTACTGAGGCTCCCCTCAACCCTAAAGCTAACCGTGAGAAGATGACCCAAATTATGTTCGAGACCTTCAATACTCCTGCTATGTATGTCGCCATTCAGGCCGTGCTTTCACTTTATGCCAGTGGTCGTACAACCGGTATGTACCATTTATAAAATTATGATTGATTCCCTGAGGTTCAACTTTGTTAGAATTGTGCTTGACTGAAACTGATGATAAAAAGCTCCCAGATATGCGAAGATGTGTCTGCTTAGTGTATCAATATAGTTTGACTTGTAGAAACTGAACTATAGGCTGGGGAATGTTGGTATGAATGGCATGAGTTTGGTTCTGTTAATAACATGTTATGAACACTTTTATCAAAAAGTTTCCTATTTGATTAATGCTTGGAAGGCTGGTTAAAGCTTTGATCTTTGACAGTTGGAGTTGAATTGAATTTAACATTCTTTAGCACATTTTGGCTATACTGGAGACAGGGGATGTAACAATGCTGTGCCTTTCTTGTATGTAGGTATTGTTTTGGACTCTGGAGATGGTGTCAGCCACACAGTCCCCATTTATGAGGGTTATGCCCTCCCACATGCTATTCTCCGTCTTGACTTGGCTGGCCGTGACCTCACTGATCACTTGATGAAAATTCTGACTGAGCGTGGGTATTCTTTCACCACCACCGCTGAGCGGGAAATTGTGAGGGACATGAAGGAAAAGCTGGCATACATTGCCCTTGACTATGAGCAGGAGCTAGAGACCTCCAAAACGAGCTCAGCAGTAGAGAAGAGCTACGAGTTACCTGATGGTCAGGTTATTACCATTGGTGCTGAGCGTTTCAGATGCCCAGAAGTGCTTTTCCAACCATCCCTGATTGGTATGGAAGCTGCAGGCATCCACGAGACCACATACAACTCCATCATGAAGTGTGATGTGGATATCAGGAAAGACTTGTATGGTAACATTGTCCTCAGTGGTGGTTCAACCATGTTCCCTGGTATCGCTGATAGAATGAGCAAGGAGATCTCTGCACTAGCTCCCAGCAGCATGAAGATCAAGGTGGTTGCCCCACCGGAGAGGAAGTACAGTGTCTGGATTGGAGGCTCAATCTTGGCTTCCCTCAGCACCTTCCAACAAGTAAGTTAATTCACTTTTCATCTGCATATGAAGTAGTCTAGTTGCTTGCTCATTGTCTTACATTAGCTGATTGTGCTGGCTATTTGGTTGCAGATGTGGATCGCCAAGGCAGAGTATGATGAGTCTGGTCCATCAATTGTCCACAGGAAATGCTTCTAAGTGTTTTTGATTTGAGAAGTAGGGTCAAAGAGAGAGTATTGTATCACCATTTTCTGGTGCAGCTTGGAACTTTGCTTTGTTCTAGCTTTGCTATTCATCTATGTTTATTCTCATGTTGGAGTGACCATGAACTTTGAGAAAGCGAGGGGGTTTGATTGTGGTCCAATTCTTTAATGGCTATTTAATGTCAGAAGTTTTTGACTATTTATATCTGATTTCTTTTGCACCTTAAAATGCTTACTATTGAAGAATGAAACTGAACCAATTTGCATTGAATATTCAATCCTTCCCTAGCTTTAAATTGAGATACCTATTTAGACTTATTGTCACAGGCCATGTTAGGGTTTTACAGTTTTGAAGATGATGTGAATATTTGACTATCCAATCGTACTTTAGTATAAATTTATTAGTACCTCAGTCGATTTTGATATTTGGAATTACACATTAACTTTTATTGAAGTTAACGGTTTTGTTTCACGAAAGAGATCGAAGATGATATGAATATTTAAATATTTAATTATAGTTTAATGTATAATTAATGTCGGATACACGATTCTCTTCTTGACGTAGGATTTACTATCTTGATATGAGATTCACGATTCTTCTCTAAGATTGTGTACTTAGCATGTGAACAATGATATCAGACACCTTACTTCCATACATTTTATAGCTGGGTTTGGTGGTCCTGGCTGAAACACCTTATTTGCTTCCAAGATTGGATGGCTTCCTGGAACTGAACTGTCTTTTTCTCTTTATTCCAAGCTTCATTTGGTCTTTCCTTTGTTATCTGTTGTGTGATCCATACACTTAGCTGACCCATCGAACCCCATTGGGATCTTGCAAAGTGCAAATTGACTAGACTTCAGGCAATTCTGCATAGATAGAAAACAACCCCTGCCTATATTCTCTTGTCCTAAATATGTTTTTTTAAAGTACAAAACATTTCAGTGTTGGAAAATTATTAAATATAGTCATGATCTTAAAACCACAAAATCCTTTTTATCATCAGATTACACGAGTAATTTGTTTTTATTTTCATTTTCTTGTTCATTGTAGCCATCCGTTCTAAATCCGAAAACTCAACCTTGAAATCTATTTTTGTTTTTTTTTTTTAATTTTTGAATTTTTTGATGATTAAATTAAATTAAGATAAAATCTAAAAAAATAAATGTATTTTATTCTTTAAAAAAAAACTTATTTGAAATTCATAAATGAAAAGCGGGACAATTTGGGAGCAATCTACATTTTTTTTTTTTGAGAAATGTGACCCTAAAAAGGAGGTGTGAAGGTAAAGCAAAGACATTATGTCTGAACAACAGTGAATTCTGATATTGCTAGCTTTTCATCAATGGAGGAAGCTATCATCTGCATGCAAATTGGATAGACTTTATTTTGAATTAAAGTATTTGGGAATTCCCTAATTCTAAAAGCAAAATCATGGTTTAACGTTGCTGATCCTCACCTAATTCTTATATAATTTATCTGATTGTTATAACCTCTGAACAATAAGAAAATCAAAGTGACAGAAAGACTACTCAGTACTCACTACTGTTTGATAGCCTTTTTGGAATTAATTATTTCTATTTAAGCCACTCGTTTTCTTTCCCTCTCTCTTTTCAAAGGTATGAATGAATTAAAGTAAATTTGTTGCATTACAATATATTATGTTTATTGAAAATGCGATTATTAAAAAAATAATAATATTATAGCATTTAATATATAAATATATATATGTATGATTAAAATATACAATTTTATTTTATTTACAATATAAAATATAATTAAAATATCTGTGAGTTATTTATTGTGAAAAAAATATAAATTATAAAAAATCAAATTAAATAAAAAACGACCCATTTTGCATAATGATATGATTAACACTTAATTATTATTGTATGAAATTTTTTTTTTCTTTTTCCACCCTTACTTTTAAAACCCTTTTAGACAAATGGTCCCAATATTGGATCACCAATTAAAGCTTTAATTACCGGTTTTCTTTTGGTCCTCCAACCTACTCTTTCTAGCTCCTACCACATAGAACATAACAAGATATTAGCTAATCTATTACCTAATTAATTAACATTTTTCTAGATTATAAAGGGGAAAAAGAAAAAAGAAAACAGTTTTTGCAAGCATTTACAACAGCATTTGCCAAACTCTTTTCTAACCATTCCAATGCAATCATGTGCATATCCCACCTAAAATGACAATGCAACATATTAGGTTTGCATTTTAATTCAACAATAGCATTGCTTTATTGTGAGTTAGGGGTCACAGATACAGATTTAAGCTCTCCTTTTCTTTTCTTTTATACTATTAAAAGATATAGGTTCGAATAATCGGAAAATGAGGAATAAAATCTTTACTTCAAATATATATATTATTTACACATGATATTATTATTTCTATCGACTTTTTCACTTTCGGATCATTTAACACATCCCTCATAACATAAACACTAATAAGAAAAAAAACCCAAACTAATTAGCCTATCATTGTTGTAAACATGTACTAAAAGAGTCCCTCAAATCCTGTTTTCACATAATTGAAGAAAGCAATGATTCTGCTGTCTCTTGCTCATCTTCACAGAATGGATGTTCCCTTTCCCTGGCAAATCCATCTCCATTGATTTCCAGCTTCTCTGGAGCTAACATGTTTTGATTGTAATCTTGTTCTGTTAGTCCTGCCCCTTCCTTGGATGACAAGTTCTCTTTGAACGCCAAGAAACAGTCTTCTTGAGAACTAGATCTTCCATGGTTGCTAAACGAGTTGAATCTTTGATCCTTTGATGAGGAAAGGTGGCTGAAGCTCCCAAAACCTTTGATCCCCATTGTTAGTTTTCGAGCTCTTGCTCTCTCTTCTTTGAGAAATGACTGATTCTCAAGTAGCATCAGGATTTTCTCTGATAATTTCCCAACACTCAAGCCCCAATTGAACCTGCATATTTATAAGAACTTAAAAGAAGTATCTAACCACTATCAATTTTGATGTAAACATTGATTGATGAATATACCAACCCTTTCTCATCAATATATTGAAAGCTTCCCATTTCCTTGATGGAATCTCTATGATTCTGAAACTCCTCAGCAACCCTTAGAGGACCATGTGTTAACAGATGTTCCAATAAAACCAGAGCATTGTAAGAGGCACGCCAGTTCTTTGTATCAAACTTTGACAATCTGAATTGGATTGAAAGGCAAAACAATATGAGAATTTTACAGCCAGAATTCTGTTAGTGAAAGTGAGAGAAAAGCCAAGAAATTTAACCTCTTGTGCAAAATGTCAACAATTCTCCAATAATCATCAACTTCAAAGGCAGCCCTTGATATTGCACCCATGCTGCATGCATCTGGTGATAGCATGTTTCCATCTGTGGCTTCTTCTGTCAATCTTCAAAATCCAACCAAGAAAAAGACTTGGATCAAACGAAAATGTATAGACATAAAGATATTGAACATAATCCTCAAAAAAAATAAAGATATTGAACATGTTTCAGGACTGAAGCTTACAATTCTACTGGTGTAACATCAGTTAAAGCCAATCTAGCATTCTTGATCTTCTCCTTGAGGAAAAAAGAAGCTTGCCTTTTGAATTCATGAAAAACAGGACTACCCATTTTGCAGTTTTATGTCGGGAATATGAAGGATTAACAAGCCTGTAAGATAAGGATAAATGTGAAAAGAATTCTGCATGAAGTTTCTTTGGAAATCCTTAGCTAAGCATATTAACAGTTCAACAACTCCATTACAGCAACAAAAAAACAATGAGTCAGCAACTGCTCTCCGAAAAGAGGATTTGCATATGTAATTAGATAATAAAAAAATGCATGGCCATGTAAGAAGAAATCAACCTGTTTAATGGTAGATAAGGCGAAAATTGGAAGGCAAATTTGGGGTAGGAGGGAAGGCTTTGTCCTAAGGATTCCTGGCCTGGTCCTAAACAAATTGCCTTAAAAGATTTGTTTGCTGTCAAGCTAATGCTTTGTTCTTGACCAACAAATTGGAGCTACGACTCTTTAAAGTTCAGTTATTACTTAATTTTCTATATGGATATTAAGTTAGTTAATTAGGCACCTAATTACCTACTTATTTTAGGTTCTAACTACATATATAGCACCTAACTTTTTTTTTAGAAACTATTATACATAAATTTTTTGTTTATAAATTATTATACATAGATTAAATTCACTATTTGACAGATGAGAGACACTAATTGCATAATTCGATATGTTTAATTAAATGAATTTTAATTAAATTTGTTTCTACAACCTAACTCTGAGTATCTAAGTTGGGTGCATTAACTCTTTTATCAACAAATGCAATGCCATCGATATTCATTTAGAATTCATAAATTTACTAGTATCTTATTCTGAGATTAAAGTTTTGAGGTTCAAATTTATGCAGTAAACATTTCTTCCATAAGATAAAAAAGTTAAGAGCATAACACCAAGTTAACAATTACTCAACTTGCATGGAAATTAAAGAGACATGGCAAGTATGAACATCTGATTGAAAGCTAGGATCCATGTATAAATTTGGCTTTTAACCTCCAAGGTACTTCAGGGTCTTGCATATGCTGTTTAGTTACTTAACAAGTTAGACACAACCAGAAGAACGCTTTAAGGTAAATTACCCTAATCAAAAGGTTAAACTGCTCCAACAATCACCTTCAAGCACTTATCCAGGAAATAAATTCGTAATTTGATTGTCAAAATGTGATTACAACTGAATAACTGCATGTTCTGGCCGTTCCTTGCATAAGGAAAAAGCTCGGAAAAACTGATTTTCAGCTAACTGTTAAAAGTTTTTTCCTCAAGAGTGTATTAAACCTAAGGCTATCAAATCATCTGCATAGCTGCTGCTCTTTGTTTGTCATCACTCAATGGAGCCGAGAGCCAGGAAGATCATGACATCAAGAGTTAATTTTCCACATTCGAGTTCTGTATCCTACAGACATGAGGGCTAGCTCCCAAAGCATGTTGGGTATGCTCAATGGATTTACCTTCGACCCAGGAATTTCAGACCAGTTTACGGATATCTCGAGCATTGGGATGCTGAACCATTTGCAAAGGAAAACTAGTTCAACATCAAAACACCACCTGCACATATAATCCATGACGCTACGTCACAGAATTTCGAAAAGATAGAGCACAGCAGTGAACAATAGAGTAGTAAATCTTCGCATGCTACAACCTAAGTGCTAGACCTTGAAGAAGTTCATTTAAAACAGAGAACATCGGAAGTGTTTTTAAAATGAGAGAAGTTAAAGAGAAGAGATGCAAAATGAAGAGAAATTGTTAAATTTTGCCTAGTTTTGAAGAGAAAATAAAAGAAATGTAAAGAATTATAAGTGAAAAATTGGCAATTTCTATCCAAAATTGGTTGGAAAAGTTTTTGAAAACTGGGGAGGTATGGAAGAATGAAACTAACATGAATGGAAATATCTATTACTGAAAAAATTACTTTAATTCCACTCTTTATTATTTCTTTCCATTCTCAACAACTAAATAAAACTGAATTTTACATAAGCCTTCACCTCCATCCACCCCTTTCTATTGTTTATCTCAATTTCTTAGACACTTATATTCGAAAATGGGAAGCAGCAGAAAAATACCATAGACTATTCAATGAGAAAATTGAGCATGTACCTGATGACATTATACTAATCTATACATGTAATATATATTTGTTTTGAATTCCTAATGACAGGATATGCACGTAGTAATACTTAAGGATGGGGTGATCAGTAGTGTCACCAAGGTCAGAATCACCTTTTCAAACGGATGTTAGTAAAAAGCTTCCTTGCTGCAGATCTTGTAAACATCTTAAAACCGCACTGCATTGTAAGAAGAAATACTAATCAGGAAAATGCTAATAAAGAATTCAGTATATATTTCAATTACATTAGTAATATAGAACATGCATCCTGGTCCATAGACTTTAGGCCAAAAAAATAGAAATCTAAACAATGAAGAAACACACCTGTGTGTCACGAATTCCGGGACCAGCAGCCAAGAGAACCACAAGATGGAAACCCTTCATCAAAAAATTACGGTACCACTTCCTCTGAAACATAGATTGAACAAATTCAACTACAAGAAATGTGCAACTAAGACAAAAGAATCAAAATATGGCCAAACAGCATGCATCATTAGTAAACATAACTGTAGCAAGAGCTTTCTCCTCAAGATGAGCCCGCGAACCAAATGCAACTATTGGGACATCAGATACTCTAAAACTTGTGTCACTGGCTGCTGAATCCTCACGACGAGTATCTTTTCTGGCAACCACATGGATCTGAAGTGTAAAACATCAGATAATCTGTAACACATAGAATATCCTCAACATGACTAGTCAATCTTTTACAAACCTGATTTTCAAGTTTTTCCAGGTCAGTAACCTTAGTAGCCCCATCAGCATCTAGCATTAGAAGTAATTCACCACGTGAATGAAGCATTCCCTGTTTTACAATGCTTTCACAGAGGTAAAGAGCTTCAATCAATTGTTGTCGTGCAGAAGTATGATAGCATAATACTTTCAGTAGCATCAAAAAATGTTTGTGAATGTCAAAATAAATGGTGGTTAGACTCACTTTTCTTATAGCTTCTCCTTTGCCATGATTTTTACCAAGAAGGATAACCCTTACATTGTCCACACCATACTTCTTTACAAAGTCAAAAGCTACTCTCTTTGTTCCATCCTTACTTCCATCATCAACGATCAACACCTGCTCAGCAACTCGTCCACATAAGAGAGATGCAGACATGCAAAAGCACATTTAAATGGCACAATTTTTTTAACAAAATGGTTAGTGAGCCTCAAACACACTTAACCTATCTAAATCTAAATTTCATTATAAACTTCTGAATAAAAAGACTTCACAAAACCAATTTAGAAATCCAGTTAATAGAATAAAAAAAATGGTACCTCATAAGAAAATGACTTATCCTTTGCTACCCGTTGTTGAAGATAACTGCAAAGTAACAACATAACATCACATTATACAACATTGTAATCTTTTCAAGGACAACCATGGATATAGTTTGAAACGATTTCAATGAAACATATCTAAGAAACCACATTTTACATCCTGAAGTAAACAAGACAAGGATTAACCAAGTTGCAGGTGGAGAATGGGAAGTTAAAGTATCACTTCTGAATGAAAACTGCATCATGCTGTAAAAGCTCCATCTATTACTTAAGAAACCTTACTCTAACCAGTTTGAGATCAAGCATTAACAATAGCCAATAATTATAGCGGGCTATGACATAATGAATAACAATGATCGCCCAACATCAGTACCAATGTTATTTTACAAAAGCAAATTTACCATATGAGAAAATAAGGTCAATCAAATGAATAAACTTGCATCTCGGCGTCCACCTTTCTAGTCCTTTTTTGTTTGGTGAGGAACTCAGATTCACATGTTAGCATTTTACCATATTACCAACTATTCAAAATATACATCCTACACTTTGAGACATAAAGCCTATATTTATACCTTCAACTAAAACACATATGTGCAGACATTAAGGGGTTTAACAGAGAAACATTAACTTACTTCATGGTTTCATCAAGTGCTCCAGGAAGCCTGTGCTCTTCATTGAAAGCAGGAAATATCAACGACAAGTATTTCTCTGCTGGATCAAAAATGTCAGGACAAGGGACCTGGACAAGAACAAGCATCCAGCGAATTCTTAGCACCCGTACCCACTTCCAATGTCATTATCCCATAAATAAATAAATTAATATAGAAAACAAACATTTTAAAGGAACCAAATGCAAAATGGTATTAGAAGTTCTAATTTACATCAATAATTCGCACATAATAAAGTGGACTTCTTAAACTAGAAACCATCAATTCCTGGCCCTTGTATTATTTCGATTCACTAGTTTGCTTCAAATAAAAGGGATAATAAAAATAAGTTCCCATTCTAATGAACTTAGTTAGTAATAACTATTTAGTTATCTAGCTTCTTGAAATTTTGACTTTTCCATTAATATTCTAACCAAAATCACAGGGAAAAAAAAACGAAATTTGACTCATTTTCTAGGCAAACAAACAAGCGATTATAAAGAAAAGTCCCCAAAACCATAAAAGATAAAAGAAATGCGATTACCTGTTTCAATGATTTCGGATCCTCAAAGATCGCCGGGGCTTCAACATGACTACATTAAAAGAATTGAACAAATTATTAAAAAATAAAAAAACTACATCAAAATGAAAACGGAAAAAAGAGGAAATTAGGGTCAGTACGCGTTGTTGTGACGTCTTCTGTAAGCTTCAAAAATGATTACAGAAACTAATCCAAAAACAACGATCAAGATTAAAGCAGCCAAATACTCCACAGTCATCAATAGAAACCCCATTTTCGCTTGTTTCTTCTTTCTCCAAGCTTTTGCCTGCTGCTGCTGGTAGTCAAGATTTAATACTAGTGTTCACCTTCGACGAGGACTCAATTTCTTTTTTCTGTAATGACACAATGAAATGAGACGTTCAGATTTCAACTTAGCCCGTCTAGCTCAGTCGGTAGAGCGCAAGGCTCTTAACCTTGTGGTCGTGGGTTCGAGCCCCACGGTGGGCGAAATTAATTGTTGGGCTTTTCGCCCTTTTTAGTCTTAAGTTGCAAAGTGTAAGTTCAGCCCACTTTCCCAAGTTCAGTAAAGCCCAAACTGTGGACCTATTTTTTTTCTCTTAAATTCTCTCTTTGGTCTTTTTCTTTTTTTTTTATTAATTTTTTAAGTAACAATCTTAAAAATTTGAATATATAGAATTATCACAAAATCTCGACATGATATCAGTTGTGATGAGTTTACAGTGACTATTAATTAACAATAAAATCGACCAAGTAAAAAAGGACATTTTCATTTAGGTCATTTCTCCTTTTTGGTTGATCTACGATTAGTGCATATGATTTTCAATGTTTCCATGTTGCATTATAATGGTGAAGTTGTGCACATAAAAGGCCCTTAATTGAATTAAGTGCCAAGCTTTCTGGTGATTAATTGTCCATATGCATGGTAATGCAGCCAACTCATTGTTGCCAGTAGATCATAACTCTGCTTGAAAGATTCCATGGGAAAAAAAACGTAAAGCAAGCATCTCTATGCTGTCAGCTCATTACCAAGTACACCCTCGGCCTTGAGGGCATGCTCTCCCCCTCCTGTCTAATCCCCAAATACCAAACCCCTAATTACTGTTTCTGTGATCACAAAATTGCTTTCAAAATGGTAATATTTCTTGCCAATCCTTACTATTTTTAGATTGATAAATGAAGCAAGTTCATAGATATCAGGGTTTTGTTCTCTTTCAACATATCAGAAGTCTGATAAATTCTGATACCAGATTGTGCGAAACCCACCATGTTTTTTCCTAAGTAGTACTTGCTTTAAATAAACCATTAGAAAGAGAGGATTGGTGGGTACTTCTTACGGATAGCATGTGACACCCCATGATTCTATTTATGAATCACCCAAATAGGCAAACAGTACTAAATCTGAGTGCAGCAATGCAAGGTTTTCAGCTGCAACAAGGAGAGATTTGTACATTATTCATGTGAACAAAAAGGCAGCTGGGATGTGGCAATATGGCCATATGGGTCCTTCTCATGCCATGATTAATCCCACAAGAGCAAATGAGAAGAAAAAAAGAGAAAGAAAGGCTTTTTCTTTTCTTTCACTTTCTCAGACCATAAAGCCATGGCTTGGGTGGAGAGGTTGGTCCTTCACCCTACCCCATTTCTGCTTTCATCATTTCATTCCATACAGCTATAGTTTTCCCCCATTTTCTCATCATCTTCACCTATTTGTCATCATTTTATTATCATTAAAGCTTACATAGATTGCACCATTAGACCATTTTTACATCCATGAATTAAATTTACCAAATTTTATATAATATTTTCCCTTTCATTTTTCTAGAAAAAGAAACCTTTTAACCTATCAAGAAGATTTTAATATTATTGTAGCAGGACTATGCATTAAAAAAATAGTACACCCAGACCTGAGTCCTGCAAACCAATATGCAGGCTGAAAGGGCTGAGTGGCAGAGGCCACCGCTTGGCGTTCACGGGTTAAATCTCAGGCACAATTCACAAGAAAAACACCTTTGTAAATGGGGGTAAAGACAATTAATATTTGGAACTTGAAGCTTTGAGAAATCAAAACAATATAGTAAAAGTAGTAAATAATTAATAATATTAATTAAATGTTGTCCACTGTCTATTTATGGTTGCTTAAAATATGCTTTAGGTATAGAGTAAACTAGAAGACATAAGAATTATGACAGTATAGCCTTAATACACTTAATTACCTTACAGTCAGATTGCCCAGAAAGATGTGCTGCTGCTGCTGCAAGTAGGCAACAATATTTACAGAGACTTTCTGATTAAACTGTGAAGAGAAGAACTCCAAATTTATTCATACTACAAGTTTGTTCAGGAAAAAAGAAAAGAAGATTTAGGACATTAATAACATGAACAAGGTCTTCAACAAATAAACCAATTCCCCCCCACCCATCATAAAAGAAAAATATTTCAAAACTAAAAAGAGAAGAAGAATATGATCATGATTTGAGAAGGATGATTGAGGAAAATTTTATAATTAAAAAGAAAAAGAAAAAAATTCTAGTGAGCCATTGCAACCGGAGGGCAATAGCTAATGCTTCTCTGGTTAGGCATGGCAAGCATAGCAGTATGGTCCAAGAAATCCTTGAGTGCAACCACGGACTGCAAAATTGTTCTGAGATCATCAGCACATGAAAATCCCATGTTCCCTACCTTCCTCACTGCATAAACATAGAAAGTGATGCACCCTTTTCTGAACTTGAACCTAGCCATTTCACACCCAGTTAGCCCCCTTATGAGCTTCTTGTTCACTTCTCCCAGAGGAATTTCCGGTGGCCATATCCTATCCACAGCCAGCTTCATGGCCTCTGATTCAAAAACAAATAAAAGAACTTTGGATTTCTTTGTACCAAGGCCAAGAGTCAGTGTGTGCCAAGCATGGTGAGCTAAGATTGTGAAGTTTGTAGGCAAGAAAGCTGTTGTTGAAGGGAAAGGGAGCTTGTTTCTGTTGGATTTGTTTATTGGTGGGAAATCAAGCAGCTTCAGGAGCTCAGGAGGCCTTGCTCTCCTGATTGTGAATGACTTTACAATGAACTGCCCACCAAACCTGAGACCTTTTACTTCAGAGCTTGGCTTGAATGAAAAATCTGATGCTGGCTTGGTGGTCTGATCATTGGGGTGTTGATGCTTTTGCTTCTTGTTCTTCTTATTCTTTTCCTTCTCTTCCATTGTGCTTGTAAGTTTCCTTTTTGGTAATGGTGGTGGTGAAGGAAGGTTTTGCTTCTGTATGTGTGTGTATAACTGTTATAACAAAACCAATCTAGAGCTTTTGGTGGTGTGCAGTTGTTTGTTGGCTTCTTTGTCACTAGCTTGCTTTTGTTTAAGAGATTTGGAGTCAAAAAGAGGGCTATACTACTTTGCATAAATTAGATCATCTTTTTTTTTATTAAATATAATAATATGTTATCATTTTCAATGTTTGTTATGTATGGCATTCTTCATAATATTTTAAGGGAGTGATGAAACTGTTAACAACTTAGCATAATTTTTAATAATTTTTAAATTTATTTTGTCATTTTTATAATCTGTTAATTCATGTCAATCTATTATTTAAAGTGGGTTTTTGAGATGGAGTAGGTTGGAGTTATTGAGTACCCCCATATATTTGATGTACTAGCTCATGATGCTGCCACTTCTTTTTCATCATCTTTCCATGTAGGAGAGCACCTTTAAAAATGATGCCCTTATACCAATTCACATGATATTCTTTGCATGTACATATGACATATAATCAATTCATTAAGAGTACATCTATGATTATATATCAATAACTTACCTTGATAATTAAGTTTCAAGTATTTTTTTTAATTAAAAAAAATTTGAGATTCGAAATTAAGATCTCGATTTCGAGTTTGTAAATTAACCTTGTGGTTAATTTAATTTACCAATTAGATAATTTAATTCTTCAAGTTTGAGGAACATAACATGTGCTCCTTGAAAATCTTGAGAGAGACCTAATCAATGAAATAATTAACCCCCTTAATATTCTTCATAAGCTCACCAATTGAGGAGGATTTAGGACCACATTAAGGTGATTTAATTACAATTAGCAAAATAAAACCATCCATGAGAATTTGCATGCATAATAGTAATAATTACATCCATTTGCTAAACTACTTCCAACAAATTTGCTAATTAGACTTTATAATTTCATGGGATTAAAGCAAATGCTTCAACCAAGCAAAGATGATATTCATTTCATAGGTTTGGTAATGAAATTTGTTGAAAGAAAATTTGGGGGAAAAGAAAAAAAAAAGAAAATGGAAAAGAAGTGGTTACATTTGATTCTATCTGTTCTTGGGAGAGATAAGGTTGGCTCACCTCATTTGACAACCAATAAGTCATCCCATTAAAGTTGTTTCCTTCCAAAGGCAAACAAACCCCATTGCCTTTAATCATTCATATGAAAGAAAAATTTTCAGAGGGCCTTGAGAAGACCAACCAAAAGCAACAAAACCTCTTGCAGAGAGGGGCCACACCAAGGGGAGCCTAATAAAATATCCTGCCAGGTTCCCTGTCTCCTCCAATTAATGCATCATCATCAATTAACCATATTCTTCCAAACTTTTAATTTATGGTTTGAAATTCAGGGTTTACGCATAGATTCTTTAGACCAAAGCATTTCCCTTTCATTGTAATTACCAGCACCAGAAATTGATAGGCAAGTAGGTGGCAAAGAGCCAAAGAAGTTCCTAATAAAGTTAGTCTGATCAGGTTGATTATTATGCCAATTTTTGCTTTGATTATGTCCGCATCTGCTTGATTGAGAAGTCTACCAAATAATGATCAGTGTGACTAATCATGTTTTTGGACTAAGCATTGACAGGGACATACCCAGATTTTCTCCTTTCTGGTTCTCTATATATATAAATGTTAAATACCTTTTGCATTAAACCCACCGACACTAGTCCACTTGGGGAGACATGAAGACCTCTGAGTACACTTGGAATTAATACCATAACCATTTGATTAAGGACAAATATCATATTAATGTGAAGAAAGAGCCCCATTATTCAATTTTTTTTTCTCCCTCAATCAAATTTGTTATTAAAAATCAAAGATATGATCAAAACTGATCATACAAACAAGAGTCCTACGAAATTCTGTCGACATAAACATGTTTAAAAATTAGATTCGCATCATAAACTATATCGTAATATTGTCATAATTCAAGTTTTTTGCAAAAGAAATTTGACCTGCACCAAATTAAAGGATTTGAAGAAGGGAAGGGAATAGGTTGGCTGTAGTTCTCCAACATACTTTAGGTTTGGCATGATTATCATTGGCCCGTCCTTTTGTTTTCTTCATAGACTTTATTCTATTTCAGTTCTTTCCTTTTACACACCCCATTCTTTTGGGCAACTAAAACTTTACAACTGTTGTGGGCATTGATGCAGCGGCTTTGAGGTGGACTTATCCAACGAACGGTGGGCCAATTTCCAAATTATGCATTCAATATACTTGAAAACGATGTATATTATTTAGTCACTATGGATAGTTTTATGGGGTTTTTTTTCAATAATTAACTTTAAAATGTTTCATTTTTTTCCGTAACTTTATCTATTATTTAATAATTTCGAATATTCAGTTCAATTCGTTAATTTAGAATTATTGAAACATTAGATACTTAATTATTGAAATTTCAAAAGATTATTAAAATATTAGATACTTATAGTTACCGAATTATCATAAATTCAAAGAATCAAAATCAATATAATGATACAAAAGACTATAAAATATAAATTAATATGAAATGACTCAATTTTTCTAATGCGATTCTATCTCAAAGTTAAGACAAGTGATAAATTATCTTACAAAAATTTAAACTAACACTAAATCATATATATATATTGCACTCAAGTATTTAATTTATTAATTTGTACATGATCATCTACCTAAATATTAGAATTCCAATCCTCATTTTCTTAATTAAAATATATATATATATATATATATATATATTCTCTGATTCTGTCCTTTTGTAGTGAGGAGCATTTTGGAATAATAATGGAAGAACAGATCATGGCGGCTTGTATAATAACATAAGAAAACAATCAAGATGAAAGATATTTGCTGTTCCAAGATTCTCTCTCTCAGGATTTTGAGCTGAGCCTGGCAGGCCAATTTAGCATTTCGATATACCACCAGGGCTGCAACTGCAGGGCCCCTCAGAGTTTGATTTTCCAACAGGTTGATGTGAATGTTTTTGGTCCTCCCAAAGGGGGCTGTAGTTTGGCGTAGAAGGTCAGGAACTGGGCATTGTTTGTCCGCTAATGTAGTCAAAGTGGGGGAACAAAACAACGATTTTTAAGTACATTTTCATATGTTTGTAGCATTCAAATTTCAAATTGAAGGAACTGTGTATGCACCAATGGTTGTTAAAAAGAAGAAAACGCCAATGAAATTTGGTGAAGTCCATTGAAGAAGGAAAAGTGCTATCATCATGGCTTGATTGGCTCACTTTGGCCTCCAGCTTATATATACAAGTATTGTTCACCTTTAGACTCCATGCTTAACAAACCCTGTCCTTTGTTTTGTAAAATGTGATTTGAGAACTTAGTCAAGAGCAATCACATTTCGAAAACAAGTTTTGATTTTGACTCAATGTTAAATACATGTATCTTCAAATTTGAAATCAAATTAAAAAAATATATATCTTTCCTCAAAAAATTGTACATTGATCATCATTTGATCATGCCTAAGACACAAAAATCCTGGCAAATTTACATCTTTTTCACACCACAGTTGGATCATCCTGGTTTGAAATTTCAAACTATAATCTTGTCAATGTTCAATAGGGGACATTGGGTCTTTTACTCTTCTTAATTTTCACCAGGCCAATGGCCTGCCCCCAACATATTGTTGAAATGTAAACAAGAACAGGCCTTTACATGTGAAGGCCCAGCTCAAACTTCAAATATTTTTCGGTAATCAATTTAAAATTTATTACGTAACAATAAATGATACATAATCATCATCCCGTCGAGGATGTAACAAAATTTTTTCTCTTGCAAATTGCAATTGTTTTGCAGTGTGGAACTCTGGAATTACAGTTCCATCAACTGTTTTTAAGCAATTGTTAAGACTTTTATCTATTTTTTCCGCAATCCAAACCATGCAAAAATAAATTAAATTATTGGAAATTGATGTTCACATTTGATACTGCAATTGCAGCATACAACAAAGCATCAAAGAAAGTACAAGAACTACACTACACAGTAATTTGTACGAGGGAATTTCTCAAGCTTTTTCCTCCAAAAGGGAAACTCCCCTTCAACCAACCTTCACTCAATAGCCAATCTTTTCTCATCCAATTCTTCAAGGGTAGTGGCAGTTGCCATAACCTGCACCACAAATAAATACCCAAACAAAGAAAATTAAGCAATGTCTTCGATTTGTAATTGTTTTTTGAGTCTCAATACCAAATTTTTGCTTACTTGGATCGGCAGTGGTGATTTGAGCAGTGCCAGAAAAATAACAGGCGTTAGCTTGACCTTTGTTTCGATAGTAAGAATTCATGGCAAATGTTGCACGAGACCTGACGGTGTCTGGTTGAGCGCAAGTTCCACCAGTTTGAATTGGACTGCAATTAGCACCTTGGCTACATGCGTAATCTAGGTTAGATTGCAGTTGAGCATCAGTGACTCCAGGTTTCGGTACACAGAACTTCTTGCTTGATGGTGCCCGTATTGCTGGTCTTGGCATCGGCTATATCATATTTGATACAAGGAGGAAAGACAAATGAATGAAACCATACAGAAATCATATTTGATATAGGTCCAACTTTTAGTAATAAATCATACCTGGCCATTGCGCAAAACTCCAGCATTGTAAACAGGGGTGAAATCTGGCCTAAATAAACCCCAATTCCTCTCAGAGAGGGGACCTGGTTTCTGATTCTCATTAAACAATGCGAAAATGTAAGTCTCAAACCTCCTGTTTGGCATCAAAGGTGTGCCATTTCCTGAAAGGATTTCCCTAACCAAATTCCCATTGTAAGACAGTGCATTCCCAACATTAGCAACCAGGTTTCCTCCATCACCCTGGGAAGGCCAACCGGTTTCGCCAATGACAATGTCAACATCTCCACAGCCAATGGCACTCATGGCCGAATATGTCTTGTCCAAGAGAGCATCAAGGGCATTGGTGTATGTTTTCCCACTGTGTTTATCAAACAAACCAGGATTTCTCTTGAAAAGAGCATAGTCCAATTTGTTCCCCATAGCATTCAACTCGAAGTAAGGGTAAGGGTTGATCATGAAAGGTGATTTTGTTCTTCGATGGAATAGTAACAAAGGTGCAAAGAAGCTCTTAGCATAATCCTGCCTAAACCGAGCCAAACTTGGCAGAGAGTCACCGTTGAATATGTTAAGAGCATGAGCTGTTGTGACCTGAAAAACAATGAAGAAGAAGAAGAAGAAGAAGAAGAATGCATTCGAATTCATCAATATTAACCAATATCTAAAAGAAATGTAAGAATCAAACGAAACATAAAGCATATATCGAACCTTAATACCCCGAATTCCAGCTTTAGCCAAAGCATGATGAAGAGATTTCATTGCTGGCACAAGATTGTTAATTTGATCCTGAACGTTAGAAAACAAAACTTCGTTTCCAACAGAAATATACTTGATCTTCGTCTGTGGATAAAAAGGGCGAATGTGGTTATTCACCCATCTCCTTGCCGCTCGAACATTGGTTAAAGAAGGGATTTCTCCATTGGCAACCGTGACCGTGACCGAAATATCAGTGTTTGCAAAAGCTCTAAGGACATCAGGGTTTGTATCAAAGATCTTTACGCTGTCAAAAATAGTTTTGGTCTTGATGAAGTTGGCAACTTCGTAAGGTGACGGAAGGTTGTCCGCTATCATGCCATAGTTTACGCCGAGGGCAGCGGCGGAGGTGAAGAGGTGAAGGAAGGTGGCCAGGAGGAGGATTCCCATGGTTGCAAAAAGATGTTCAATCGTTTTGACTATTCTTCTATTTTGTGAGGTTAATATATAGTAGAAAGAAGAAGAAAAAAGTAGGTTTGATGTTCAATATTTTGACAGATGGAATCAGTGTTAAAACAAAGAATAACAGCTAGTCTTAATCAAAGAGATCTCCCTGATATTGGAATTGTCCCAAATTTAGCTTCCCCTTCCACCTTTTTTAACCCCATATTACTTGGTTATCATGAATTCTTTTCAATATTGGTAAAACCCATATTAAATTTTTTGTTCATTAGCGAATATTTGATTTGCTGTCTTATTGTAACTCCAGTTATATACTTGTAATTAGTTCAGAATTAAGAACCCCATTGGCATTATCCATGGGAGAAGAGGTGAGCCAAGGCTGATGCAATTTTACTAGCATTTTGCTTATACGATTCCAATTCCCAATTTGAGTTTGACACGATCGAGTATTTTCATGGCGTCCTGATGCAGTCAAACATGGCGACTTCCTGGACTTTTCACCTGAAACAGATAAAGGTCAAAAACAGGCAGCGAGGTGAAACTGTAGAACCCGGCGCATGCAGGGGTGTGCCCACTTGTTATTTGGCAAGTGGAAAGCTTTTGAAGTTTAACGGAGACTGTGGCAGCTTTATGGATTGCGAGAAAACTTGCATTCCTATTGTCTTAACAACTTTAATTAGCTTGTTTATCATTGAGATTAAGAAAACAAGAAATTTGTTTTCTTTATTATTTTAGTATAAAAAAAAGCTTTATTATAAGGCTTAAGGACTTAATATGTTAATTTTTTTTATAAAATCAAGATGTGGACTTAAATTATTTATTTTTGTATTATAAATTTCAACTATGATAAGTCTTAGATTAGTATAAATTTATTATAATAAAGACTACCAATTTGTCAAACTCGGCCTTAAAATATCTTTCATATTATACATGTAACTGATAGAGTGATAGTATATTTGAATAGCTGGGAAAATATTTAAAAGGTAGTATTATAACTAGAAATATGACTAAGATGATTTAAACCTCGAATAAGCTCAAATACGGATTTTAAAAGTGAAATTGAGAATTCTACAGTTCAGAGATTACTCAAAACAATGATTTGGAGTTTGAGGTTCGGTTTTGGGATAATCGGGAAAATTGACCGATTAGGGATAAAATGGTCATTTTATCATTTAAGGGCAAAATGGAGATTTCATAAAAGAATTTAATCACAATTGACCAAGAATAATTATATGAAGTATAATATGATTATTGAAGCATAATATGAAGTTTAGCAGTGATAAATGTAATTTCTCAGTAGTTTTGAAGCACAAGGGTAAAATAGTAATTTTGTCATTAAAGGACAAAACGAGAATTTTTGAAAAAGATTTTGACAACAATTGATCAAGATGAATTATTTAGATTATTTAGAATATAATTTGAGGATTTAGCAGTGAAAAGTTTCAATTTTCAGTACATTTTGAAGTATATGGGTAAAATGGTAATTTTACTACCGAGAGATCAAATTTAATTTTTCGAGAGAATTTAGATCAAATTTGATAAATTGGAGTGTGGTATGAGTTTGAGGAGTGAAAAATATGCCTTGTGGTAATTTTTAATTTTTGAGATAAAAATGAAATTTTTAACTATTACGAGGGCAAAAGTATAATTTTCAAAAATTTCTCCACCAAGACTTTGGATAAGTCTGAAAATTTTATCTAAGCTGGGGATAAGAGAGATAAATACATGGTAGAAATTTGAGAATAAATGAATGGCTAGAAATTAATGGATTAATAAAACATTAAAAAAATAAATAAAATAATAATATTTTATTATGCCTTTAAATAGGCTGATTTTTCAGCCAATGACCCTTAGGAGGGTCGGGTAGAACCAGCCAAAAGAGGGAAAGAAGGAAATCAAGAACCCTAGGGGAAAATCAAAGGGGAAAAGTGTAGAAATCAAAAATTTATCAAGAAAAAGGTAAAATTTCTTTAATTTCCTTTGATTTCTTCATTACCCACCCATTTTACTTTAATTTCCAAGCAAATTTAGAAAGTGGGTATGCTCCCCACATGCTGGCTGAATTTCTTGGAGTGATTTTGGGTCTTGATTTGGTTGAATTTTAACTTGATTTAATGTTTTTAGTGAGTTTAGTAAGTGTAAAAATGAGAAATAGCAAGAAATAGAATTTTTTCATATTGAAACCCATTTATGCAGAATTTTAGAGAGAGAAATTGGTTGCTGAAATGATGTTTATTTTGTGATATTTAAGTGAATTATGTTGAATTATAGCTAGAGGAAAATTTTGAGAATTTTCAGAGTAAAAATCGAAATTTTTACCCGCTAGGGGTAAAATCATAATTTTCAGTCTAAGACTGGTAAATTGACCAGTAGATACTGTCATTGAGAAATTGGAATATAATCGAACAATTAGAAATTTAAACGGGTCAAATCGGAGTTAAAATAGAGATTTTAGCAATTTAGACGTGTGTAGGCGAATTAAGTCGAAAACCGTGTTTAGACGGTTATTCGGACAATTTGTAGGACATTCCATGCATTTAGAGCCTGAAATAATTTATGATGAATTGACACAATTTATTGAATTTTGTGTTATGAATTATGGATAAGTGGTGAATAAATTGGTTCGGGTAAGAGACTGCACCCGAGGACGGAGGATAAGAGTATCTCTACTCCTAGAACAGTGAGTAAATATATTATCGTCTTAATTATCTAGAGTAGTTTTATTCAATTGTGTGTTTTATAGAAAATGAGTTTAAATAGTAAATTGTCATGTTTTAAGAAAAATTGTGATTTTATAAAATGATTTTATAAATTTTCTGAAAAATTGAATAGTGATTTCAAAAATAGAGTAATGGGAGACTGTTCGCTTGTATTGCAAATTATTGTTTAAATTGTATGGCTTATTATAAATTGTAAGCATGACTGGCTATTTTTATGAATTGATAAATACATGAACTGCTTTGATTTGCCTTAATTAGTAAAATAAGAATTGTGGGTCATGTTATGTTATGATAATTTTATTTAATTGGTGGAATAATTGTGGTCGCTGCAGTGGCAGGTTCCATGGATCAACTTTTAGGAGGAGCATGGAAACCCAAAAATTTATTGTGCTTACCTCGGTAGAGAGGGGCGTAGAGTATCTCTTGAGGTAGGATTTGAGTTTACTTCACGCCTAACCACCTCATGGTAGTAAACTCAACCAACACCAAGGAACGGCTGAATTTCGAAAAATATGAAATTTTACAGCCTTGGCGGACTTGAGTGGATGCCTCCGTACAAGGTATCCCTGAGTACATGTTTTGGCATAAGCCAAGTTTTAAAGATTGTGCATAAGCCAAGTGAATTATTGGAATAAAGTTGAGTATTGATGTTGTGAAAAATATATTAGATTTGAATATTTTATTTGTCTCATTTTTACTCGGCTTTAGATACTTTAGATAGTGTCTGTTTACTCACTGGGATTTTATAATCTCACCCTTTTTTTCCACACCTTACAGGCTCAGAGCATTCATAGTTAGCTGATTCGATCAAGGACCACAGTGGACTTGAATCGACGAGAACTGTAGATTCACAGTTCCCGAGACATTTTGGTTAATTTTGGAGCTCACGTATCACTGTAATTTAATTTTAATATTATAGTCTTTTGTATTAAAGTATGTAAAAACATAATTAATTTTTTACACTGCGAAAATTGTTTATCAATAGTTTTATAAAATTTGTTTTATGAGAAATTATATTATTTTATTAAATATTTTATATATTTAAATAATTAAATTTTATTTCCAAATATATATTTTAGATACTCAAATTTATTTTTATCATGATAAATGTGTTTTATACGTATTTACTACATTTTTAGCAAATTTCAAAATTTTCGATAAAAAACGATGAAAATACCCCTGTGAGCCAGATAAAACGATTTTAGTATTTTTAAATTGAAAATGACTGATGGTATTTAAAATGTGACATTTTGTAATCGTCGCTCACCGGAGAAACGTGAAAACTGATACCAAAACCTTGCGGAGTTTCGGTCGGTATTCGGAGTATGAATACCTATTGAGACTTCGTGACAGTTGTCATAGACCCGATGGGGAGTTCCGGGTCGTGAAACAATTGATGTCAAAACCTTAGGATTTATAATCCTAAAGAATTATATGTAGATTACATTATTCATGATTGCATGTTAAGGTATTGTGCATGGTTTTTTGAATTTGTGTAATTACATTGTTAAAAATCATAATTCTAGTTATACAATGTAATTAAATTATGAACATGATTAATTTGTAGTACATTATTGATTATATGATTCTTAGGTCAAATTATATCTATGTAATTAAATGAAATCGTATTTGAAAAATTAAGATTTTTCAAAAAAAGCATAAATTTTAACAATTTTAAATCAAAAACAATTTGATTTTATATAATTTTTATTACCTTAGTTATGGGTTTTCTTTTTCATTTATGAAATTGACTACGTTTAAACAAAGTTTTGATTTTGATCCCAAAAATATAAACAATAAAATTATTTAATGGAAAATAAGTTAAATTATTTGCCTCATACTAATTTATCTCATCTAGCCCACAATTTTAAAGTCCAAACTTGTTTAGTGATTTTAAAGTCTTAACTTGTTTTCACTAAAAAATTTACTTCAATTAGGTCAAAATTAAGATAGTGGAGAATCTATTATTCTTAAATGTACAAACTAATGAACAATTGTAAGTCATGCATAAAGGTGGACCAATTGTGAGGAATTATCCTCTACAACATATTTTTGTGCAATCCAAAAGTTTTTGCATAATCACTCTATCATCTAATTTGATATCAAATAGTTGAAAATCAATAAAATTTTCAAATAACAATATTTAGAGAATTTAATTACAAGTCAAAACCAAGTATTCTTCACACACTATTTTTCTTTTTGCTTTTCTTTCTTGCTTCTTTTCTTTTTTTTTTCTTTCGTAAAATTAAGATGTTGAAACGATTTCATCCTGTAAAAGATGATCATCTTTTACGATCAGATTCAGAGACGGAATCTGACGATAATAATTTAGACGATCATGTTCATAGCGAGAATCTACATCGGAAAAGAAATAATAGAGAAAAAACCATTGAAAAGGAATGCAAGAGTTCAAATGAGAAGGAAATTACTCTTGATAATGAAAAAAACAGTCAAGATAGGGAAGAAGGATTCAAGGAAGAGCCAGGTTGATTCAGACATGCTAAGTTCATTTCAAATATGTTGATTGGTCTTTATTTTAATTATATCACTTATTTTCTACATAAATTCTTCTTTATCTCCATTAATTATTATGATCACATTTTTCATCCTTTTTGTATGAATTAATTAAGTTTTATGTCATTGTGGATCAAATCTTTCCTTTTTTTGTGTTCTAATGCAGAAAATATAGTGATGAAAGATGCAAAAGAATATCAAGAATACATGAAGCAGCTCCCTGTGCCTGATGCTCTTGAATCATCATCATCATCAGTACTTCCTTTCATTACATGGCAAGGCTTAGCAGAATCAATGAAGCACAAGTATGAGCAGCCACTTCATTACCTCACTCACATCCTCTTGAAACAATGGGATGAATCAAGAGACAGCACCAAAAATAATGAACCAATCAAGCCTATTAGCAATGTCATTCATCCTAGCAAGGCTGAATCCACCATCTGGGTGGCTGAAGAATTCAACAGGCAGTTTGCTTCCCATCATTACCTTGCTAAGCTCTGGCTTTCTGACCCAAACTACCATGAATTTGTTGATGCAATCATCCCCAAGCATTGAAATCTCAACTTGCAAACATGCAATTCAATAAAATCTCATGATACATTGCTGGTTCAATATTTGGTTAATTTGTTTTTTTAATGTTCAATTCAAATTTGTTTGTGTGACACAATTGGTTTATAAATTCTGACCTGACCCAATTCGTTCATTGCAATTGGTTTTTTTTTTCCTTTTTTATTATTAATTTATTGACAGAATCAGAGATTAAAAAAAATTTAATGGACAATTAAAGAAATAAGTGCAAAAGAAAGTAAGTGACAAATGGGCAAAACCCAATTTAAAACCTTATACTAATTCTTGGAAGAATACATACAAATGCCAGCTCTATTTTAGAGGTCAATTAGATACCTCCATTTTTTTTTTCTTAAAAAGGGCGAAATGCCAAATTTAACTGACCATTCATTTTTTAACAGCTCAAAATACCATAAATGCAAGGTTTTGAGTTTCTCCAATGATTTAAATGATTATTCCCTGAATTAATTATATGGTAAATATCCTTTGAATAAATAAATATTTGGTAAGTATGTGGGAAAAATAAGGTAAAAAAGCCGACAGTGAAATCCTGCCATTGCTTATCAAATTGAGCAGTTACACAGTCAATGTTGACTCGGGAATCTCAGCTAATATTAGACAACGAAAATCCATTTGGATTTTTTTTTTCATGTATAGCACTATTAATGTTTCTCTATTTGCACAACAACCACAACATTTTGGTTAATTAAATACCACCCCTTGAATAATGGATATTGTTGTTAAACCCCTACATTTTGAAGTGCTTTTTTTCTAAGACCCTCTCCTTATAACTCCCCTTTCTTAAATACTTATATCATGTCCTAAATTTTGATTGTTATATATTATATATAAATAACAAACACTTTCTTTGATTTTGTTAAGATTTTAAAATCTTTTTAAATTGGAAAAAATCAAAATTTTTTAAAAGCATGTCTTTTACGTAGTTTTAATTATCACTTTTTTATGTTGAGTGACGTAATGCTTAAACTTTACATACCAATCAAAGAAAAACATAACGGCCGACATATATTCTCTTCACTTACTCCTAAGTTACTTTAAAAACAGTAAGTTTAGTTTTATTATTTATGTTTTATAATTAATAAATATATTACCACCTTTCAAAAAAAACTTATATATATTACATTTATTTGGATTAATTTATGTAATGGTGGAGAAAATTTAAAAATTAAAAAAAAAACATTCATAATAAGTTATTCGATTAATTAGCCCTTGAAATCTATACAAACTGACAAGTGTAAAACTTTTATCCTCACTTTTATATAATTTTTTTAAAAAAATAAAGATTAAAACCAATCAATTATTAAAACGTTAGGCTCATGGTCACGAAACTTCATTCGTTTTACATATGCATGTTCATCTTTAAAATAATAATTTATATACTTGACATATTAACCCTATACAAACTTCTAAAACATCTTGATTATTTATAAAACAAAAAAAAAATGCTCAATCAATTGCTAAATACATAGGGCAAATAACTCTATAAATTAGAATTATGTCCAAGGGCAAAATTGAAAAGAATTTAAGTACTCCAGGGACTAATCTGAAATACTACAAAATATAGCATCCTCGTAGCGCCTATATATAGTGCTATGAATGAGGTGGAAAACAACCACCAAAGGAAAAAAAACTTCAGCATTAAGCTTTCAATCTCTTGCAGTCATGGCTAAGGCTAGGGGGAGACCGAGACGCACGTCAAGCTCAAGCAGCCATGCCAAGCAGTGGTCTCCGCTGACGCTAGCCACATTGCGGAATATAAGAGAACGTCCTCGTCAGAAGTGCCATACGAGGAAACCAGGGACCGCCGTCACTTACCGTGATCAATCCGATCATGGCTATGGTTGGCTGCTACCTGGTTGGGTAGCTGAGGAGCGCCGCATGCTTACCGGCAGGCTCTATACGGTAAAAATTCACTATCATACGCACAATATGTACATATATCTCCCTCTTCATTTTGAACTATGGTTTCCATTGCTAATATCCTTTTCGTTATAGATATATTTGATTAACCCTTAATATTATGTGTTTCCAAATCCTTTTTATCTCTGATATATCTGACAAACTGTTTTGTGCAGCAATATTTTTAGATATAATCATATCAATTAATTAAATTAATGAAAAATATGAATATTTGGTTCAGTGATAACAACAAACTTCGTTTGATGGTTGCAGTATTATTATGATCCATTTGGACGTCTGTACTACACCAAACGTGAAGTCCTGTATAGATGGGCAGTGTGCGGCCTGATTCTCGTTGAGTGATCAAATGATGGGAAAAGGTGAAACCATTGATTCACAAAAGAAGATTCGTCTCTCCTTTTCTTGCTTATTTTCTGATCTTTATGCCTAATTAATTTGTGGGTTAATGTTTTGCAGGGTTCATTCGGAAGCAGCTGATGATGATAGGAGGAGGTGTTGATACACATCTAGAGCTAGATTACTCTCTTGTACCATTGTTGTTTGCTTTGGCTGTGTAAAACACATATTGTACCTCCGAAGAATAGGTGTAAATAAAATGAATGAACCTTTTTTTAGCTTTAATCCCAAGTGTCATTGAGCATCTTTACTTATGACACTGTTATTAATTAAGAGTGATCTAACAATTTATATCACATTGATTGAGGTTTATACATCTTTCCTGGCACGGTTTCTTCGCTTCCAGAGTGAATTCTAAATCCAAGATTATGTGCAGATAACCGGCAGTATCTCAGTAAATATACCATGGGTCTTAGAATTGGAGAGCATAGGCTTCATCATCTAACTTACTGGATGAAATCAAGGAATAAAAACGAAGTTATGAAAATCAAAAAATAAAAATATCAACCAAACAAAGTCTTAAAATTTTAGAGAAAGAGAACTGTGGAGGAAAGAAATTGATAAGCATTTCAATCAAAGTGTTGGAAATGCAAAAAGTACAGCAGTTCAACCCCATTTCCATATGGGGGAATCTTCCTATCTCTTGAATGGCATGCTGACTGCGGTGGAAGGACATAATTATAGGGAAAGAAATCCAAGGACCTTTTCTTTCTATAATACATATATAATTTTTTTAATTAAAATAATATCAGAATCAATCTTATATCTATAGGTTCAATAGTTTGATTTCATGAAATTTTTGGATCCTCTAGAGAGGGAGTCTATGTGGAGACCGCAATGCCCTACCAAGGTGGGTGACCTCCATGTGGTCCGGTCCACTTGAAATACATTGTCCTTACAAGAGTAAAGCACGCGATGTCAAAATGATATAAAGGTAATTCTAAATTGATTTTATCCAATCAAGTTAACATTTTTGGTTAAAATGATATATATATATATATACATAATTTTTTTAATTAAAATAGCATCAGAGTCAATCTTATATTCATAGGGTCACTAATTGGATCTCATGAAATTCTTGGTTCTCAAGAGGAGTCTATGTGGAGAATACAATGCCCGATCAAGGTGAGTGGCCCAAATGTGATAGGGTCCACTGGTAATGCATTATTCTTTCGAGAGCATAGTAGGAAATTGGAAACACACCTGATGCCAAAGTGATATAAAGGTAATTATAGATCTTATCCAATCAAATTAACGTTTCTAGTTAAAATTTTATATATATATATATATATATATATATAAATGAGTGCTAAGGTAAATTTCTTTCTCCCCACAACATGAGATATTGCTCTTCCGAATAGTGTACCTTATGATAATATCAATTATATTAAATATTAACACAAACAAAACACTAATTAATCAAGCTGGTTAAGGCTTAATTAATCACGTAGTGGTAGGTAAATTACCCAAAAGGCAATGGTGTATAGCGAAGCATATATAGTAGGCATATTCTGCTTTTAATTAAAACTTGAAATTTTTCTTTGGCGGCACATCACGGAAACATTGATTGCGCATTCTGCTTTTCTGAATGTGTGGGACAAGTACACAAACAGAAGAATCAGCAGGTACAGTAACAAAAGCAGCTAATACTCTAGTCATTCTCTGTATAATTTGTAATCCATGGTTCAATCTGCAGTGACTATCAATGCTCATGGGCTTCAATAGTCGCTCTGCTTCTTATTCGGATTGAAGTGAAGACGGCAGCCCCCCGCAAATGCCCGTTGCACTGTTTATTGTCAGAAGAAACATTTTCTTCAAGACCATGTTCATTGGGAGTAAATTGTCTCTGGTAGGGAGACTGCCACTTTGCTTGCAAATATGCAAGAGATCTCCATGGAGGAAAAGGCATTGAGTTTTGCTTGAGAGACGACCCAGCAGCGTCAACCATGAGCTGAAGCAATTGTTTCAACCTAGTCAACGAGCCCATGTAAACAACCGGAAGTGAATTCAATATTCTATCATAAGAATCAACAGCTCTAGCTATCTCAAAGTGGCTTCGGAAGTCAATATCAATAATCAAACGCTCAGAACTTCCCTTGCTGTCATTGATTACATCGGTATACTCGTGATCACCTGCATATATTACTTGTGTTAACTTTATCAAGTCTAAAATTATTATAATTTTGAAATGACAAAAGTGGTCAAAATTACTTCAATGATCTTTGAACTTCTTTGAGTGATTATTGAACTTGTTTGAATGATTTTTGAAGTTGCTTGAAAATGTTTTTAAACTTAATTTATTAATGTTAAAAACTCTCATATATTTGCTTTTAAAATTTATAAATGTTTATATGTGAAAAATAATCAAAGCAGCTTAAATGATCTTTGAACTTATTTGAATAATTTTTAAAGTTGTTTGAATGAGTTTTTAAACTTTTTTAAATCAGTTTTGAAGTGTCTAAGTGTTTCAATGTGAAAAGTTTTAAAATTACTTGAATGAGTTTTGAAAATTACTTTAATAGTTTTTAAACTTATTTGAATAGCCTTTAAACTTGTTTAAATTAGTTTTAAACCTCTCTTGCATTTTGAAATGTCGAAGTTTTTGACATCAAATTGGGTTCAAAAAGAAAAATTTTTATGTTTTAAGCTACAAGTATCGATACATTTAAAACAAAATGATTCTGCCCAAAATGTATGGATATATTTTCAAAATGTATACATTTGTTGCAGAACTAGCTGTTACATACAAAAATCGAAGGAAAAATAGCTATTTTTTTCACCAAACCTTTTCCAACGGCTCCAAAGCTTCTTCAATATAAAAAGGACTTCTCCAACACATTTACAAGGTAAGAAGAGTGGAGAAAAACATCAAATACTCAACTATCAAATCCTATAAAGAAAAGAGAAGAAAAAAAAAATCAAGCTAGAGCAAGCAATTCACATTCTTCTACCAAGCTTTTAAGCTTTCTTATGTTGTAATTCCTTTGTGTCTTCATTCCTATCTTTTGTAATCATTTTTATACTCATCACACTCTTCTTACATTGTACTCACTAAACAAAACCCACTTTCTAGAGGTATAATTATTATTCAAAATTATAACAGAGAAAAGGTTGTGCCTTAGCTTTTAAAAGGCATTATGAAGATTGTACTTGATCTATAAAAGGCATTGTATTGAGAGGTTATTCTTAATCCTTGAAAGGCATTGTAAAAGTTATGCTTGGGCCTTAAAAAGTATTTTACAAATGGATTTAAATTTTCTTAGTAAGTTAAGGGAGAGAATGTAGACACGGAAGCCGAACCTTTATAAAAATATTGTATCTTCTCTCTTTATTTTTCGCTTCTTGAATTTATGCATTTACATTAAAGAATTTATCAAATTTGTTCATAAGTTGTTTACTCCTTAATTTACTCTTCAAATTATTATTGATACACTTTGATAGAAAAACAAATTTATGAAAATTATTTTTAGCTTGACCTGATTGGAAGTTAGTGAAAATTTTACACTAGTGCATTTTGCCTTAAAGAGTTTAAAATTTTATTTTCTACTTGTTTGATCATTACTTTACTAAATTTCTTTTAGCATGTTTTAAAGTGAAAACAAATTTGATAAACTTGTTTTCAGACTTATTTTCATAAAAAGTTTAAATTTGTTGAAAGGAAATTTTAAAAATCCAATTCACCTCTCTTAAATATTTTTCTCATTGTTATAGAACTAACTAACAACTTGGTTATCATGAATTCTTCTTTGCAGTTTTGTTAAAACCTATATTAGATTTTGTTCATTAGCGATTTGATTTTCTGTCTTATTGTAATTCCAATTATACAGTTCTGAATTAAGAACCCAATTGGCATTATCCATGGGAGAAGAGGTGTGCCAAGGCTGATGCAATTTTACTGGCATTTTGCTTATACGATTCCAATTTCCAATTCGAGTTTGACACGATCAAGTATTTTCCAATTTGATTTTCTGTGGAAACAAGTTATTTTTTGCACTGTAGCTTGTAGTTGCTTGTACCCAGGGCCTACAAGGTCAATCCTTTTGTAACTATGTTCTGATTCTAACGAAAATATTTGATTGGTTAAGAAAAAAAACAAAAAATTAGACAAATTATGCATAAAAATCATAGACACTTTTGTATTTTAAATTTCAACTATCATAGACCTTAGATTAGTTTAAATTTTATTATAATAAAGTCTAACAATTGATGTCAAAACCTTAGGATTTATAATCCTATAGAATTATACATAGATTACATTATTCATGATTGCATGTTAAGGTCTTGTGTGGTCTTTGAATTTGTGTAATTATATTGTTAAAATTCATAATTCTATTTATACAATGTAATTAAATCATGAACATGCTTAATTAGTAGTACATTATTGTTTATATAATTTTTAGGTCAAATTTTATCTATGTAATTGAATGAAATCATATTTGAAAAATTAAGATTTTTCTAAAAACGTGTGGACTTTAATAATTTTAAACCAAGAACAATTTGATTTTATTTAATTTTTGTTACGTCAGTTATTATTTTCTTTTTTCATTTATGAAATTGACTACATTTAAACAAAGCTTTGCATTTTAATCCCAAAAATATAAAAAATAAAATTTCGAAGCAAAATTAAAGTATTTAATATAGATAGATAAGATCTAGTATATCTTTTGCTTTTTTAATGAAAACAAGTTAAATTATTTGCCTCATACTAATTTATCTCGTCTAGCCCACAATTTTAAAGTCTTAACTTGTTTAGTGATTTTAAAGTCCTAACTTATTTTCACTAAAAAATTTACTTCAATTTAGTCAAAATTAAGATAGTGGAGAATCTATTATCCTTAAATGTACAACCTAATGAACAAGTGTAACTTAAAGGTGGGCCAATTGTGAGCAATTGTCGTCTACAACATATTTTTGTACAATCCAAACTACCTTGCTAAGCTCTGGCTTTCTGACGCAAACTACCATGAATTTGTCGATACAATCATCCCCAAGCATTGAAAATTCGACTTGCAAATATGCAGTTCAATAAAATCTCATGATACATTGCTGGTTCAATATTTGGTTAATTTGTTTTTTTTTTAATGTTCATATTAAAAAAATAAAGGTTAAAACCAATCAATTATTAAAAAGTTAGCTCATGATGACGATTTAACTAATACTAATTATATGATTTCATTTTTTTTCTCAATGTTAAAGTCAAAATCCTAAAGTCAAAAGCACGTGTCAACAAAGCAAGTCTACTAGCAAATGTTATCTATCTTTTCATGCAACGTACGTAATTTTATTCGTATTTCACATAAATGTTCCCTTTTAAAATAATAATTTATATACTCGACATATTAACCCTAAACAAACTTCTAAAACATCTTAATTATTTATCAAAAAAAAAAAAAGACTTGCTCAATCAATTGCTAAATACATAAGGCAAATGACTTTATAAATTAGAATTATGTCCAAGGGCAAAATTGAAAAGAATTTAAATACTCCAGGGACTAATCTGAAATACTACAAAATATAGCATCCTCGCAGCGCCTATATATAGTGCAATGAATGAGGTGGACACAAACCACCAAAGGAAAAAAACTAGAGCATTAAGCTTTTAATCTCTTGCAGTCAAGGCTAAGGCTAGGGGGAGACCGAGACGCACGTCAAGCTCAAGCAGCCGTGCCAGGCAGTGGTCGCCTCGGACGCTAGCCACCTTGCGGAGTATAACAGAACGTCCTTGTCAGAGGTGCCATAGGAGGAAACCAGGTAGCACCGTCACTTACCGTGATAAATACGATCATGGCTATGGTTGGCTGCTACCTGGTTGGGTTGCTGAGGAGCGCATGCTTACCGGCCGGCTCTATACGGTAAAAATTCACTATCATACGCACAATATGTACATACATCTCTCTCTTCATTTTGAACTATGGTTTCCATTGCTAATATCCTTTTCGTTGTAGATATATTTGATTAACCCTTAATATTGTGTGTTTTCAAATCCTTTTTATCTCTGCTATATCTGACAAACTGTTTTTTGCAGCAATATTTTTAGATATAATCATATCAATTAATTAAATTAATAAAATATATGAATATATATTTGGTTCAGTGATAACAACATACTTTGTTTGATGGTTGCAGTATTATTATGATCGATGGGGACGTCAGTGTAAAACCAAACGTGAAGTCCTGTATAGATGGGCAGTGTGCGGCCTGATTCTCCTTGAGTGATCAAATGATAGGAAAAAGTGAAACCGTTGATTCACAAAAGAAGATTCATCTCTCCTTTTCTTGCTTATTTTCTGATCTTTATGCCTAATTAATTTGTGGGTTAATGTTTTGCAGGGTTCATTCGGAAGCAGCTGATGATGATAGGAGGAGTTGTTGATACACATCTAGAGCTCGATTACTCTCTTGTGCCATTGTTGTTTTCTTTGGCTGTGTAAAACACATATTGTGCCTTGGAAGAATAGGGGTAAATAAAATGAATGAACCTATTTTTAGCTTTATTCCCAAGTGTCATTGAGCATCTTTACTTATGACTGTTATTAATTAAGAGCTATCTGAATATTTATCTCACATTGATTGACGTTTATGCATCTTTCCTGACACGGTTTCTTCGTTTTTGCATCCGAAGTGAATTCTAAATCCAAGATTATGTGCAGATAATCCGCGGTACTTCAGTAACTATACCATGGGTCTTAGAATTGGAGAGAATAGGCTTCAGCATCTAACTTACTGGATGAAATGAAGGAATGAAAACAAAGCTCTGAAAATCAAATAATAAAAATATTAACCAAACAGAGTTCTAAAATTTTAGAGAAAGAGAACTATAGAGGAAAGAAATTGATAGGTTTTTCAATCAAAGTGTTGGAAATGCAAAAGTTCAGCAGGTCAACCCCATTTTCATATGGGGGGCTTCTTCTTATCTCTTGAATGGCATGTAGATTGCTATGGAAGGACATAATTACTGGGAAAGAAAGTCGAAGATTTTTTTTTCAATATATATATATATATATATATAATCTTTTTAATTAAAATGATATCAAAATCGATCTTATATTCATAGGTTCAATAGTTCGATCTAATGAAAATTTTGGATCTCCAAAAGAGGGAGTCTATGTGAAGACCACAATGCCCTACCAAGGTAGGTGACCTCCATGTGATGGGTTCCACTTGAAATACATTGTCCTTACAAGACCAAAGTACGCAATGTCAAAATGATATAAAGGCAATTCTGAATTTGAATTGATTTTATCCAATTAAATTAGCATTTTTAGTTAAAATGATATATATATATATAGTTTTTTAAATTAAAATGGCATCAAAGTCAATTTTATATTCATAAAGTCACTAATTTGATCTCCTGAAATTCTTGGTCCTCAAGAGGAGTCTACGTGGAGACTGCAATGCCCCACCAAGTTGAGTGGCCCTAATGTGATGGGGTTCATTTGTAATGCATTATCCTTTCAAGTGCATAGTAGGAAATTGGAAACACACCTGATGCCAAAATGATATTAAGGTAATTTTGGATCTTATCCAGTCAAATTAATTTTTCTGGCTAAAATGTTATATATATGTATATATATATATATATATAGATGGCAAATTTCTTTCTCCCCACAACATGAAATATTGCTCTTACGAATAGTGTTACAGTCCCCTTAATCATTATCTCAAACATAGAGGAATTCCACATGATGTGCTTAAACTGAAATTATTATAATTGGTAACAAAGCCTTATGATAATATCAATTATATTAGAGAATATTAACACAAACGAAACACTAATTAATCACATAGTGCTAGGTAAATTACCCAAAAAGCAATTGTGTAGGCATATTCTGCTTTTAATTAAAACTTGAAATTTTTCTTTGGCTGCACATCACAGAAACATTGATTGGGGATTCTGCTTTTCTGAACGATATGGGACAAGTACAGAAACAGAAGAATCAGCGGTACAGTAACAAAAGCAGCTAATACTCTAGTCATTCTCTGTATAATTTGTAATCCAAAGTTTCTATCTGCAGTGACTATCATTGGTCATGGGCTTCAATAGTCGCTCTGCTTCTAATTCGGATTGAAGTGAAGACTGCAGCCCCGCCCCTTAAATGCCCGTTGAACTGTTTATTGTCAGAAGAAACATTGTCTTCAAGATAATGTTCATTGGGAGTATATTATCTCTGGTAGGGCGACTGCCACTTTGCTTGCAAATAAGCCAGAGATCTCCATGGAGGAAAAGGCATTGAGTTTTGCTTAAGAGACGACCCAGCAGCGTCAACCATGAGCTGAAGCAATTGTTTCAACCTAGTCAACGAGCCCACGTAAACAACCGGAAGTGAATTCAATATTCTATCATAAGAATCAACTCCTCTAGCTATCTCAAAGTGGCTTCGGAAGTCAATATCAATAATCAAACGCGCAGAACCTCCCTTGTTGTAATTGATCACATCGATATATATAGTCGTGATCACCAACATATATTACTTGGTTATCATGAATTCTTTGCAATTTTGTTAAAACCCATATTAGATTTTGTTCATTAGCGAATATTTGATTTGCTGCCTTATTGTAATTCCAATTATATAGTTCAGAATTAAGAACCCAATTGCCATTATTCATGGGAGAAGAGGTGTGCCAAGGCTGATGCAATTTTACTAGCATTTTGCTTATATGATTCCAATTTCCAATTTGAGTTTGACACGATCAAGTACTTTCCAATTTTGAGGACTCAAGTCTTGCAGAACTTCTTGCAATTCGCGAAGCTTTCATTATCTTTGCCTTCTCGGTTTGGGTTGGAAATTTCTCACTCGTCATTGAGGGTGATTCTCTTAATGCCGTGGAGTGGATCAAAAGTACAAATGATGCCCCGTGGAGACTTAGAAAATGGATTTTACACATTGAGAGCTTGAAGGAGATGGTTGATGATTGGAAAATCTGTCATACGCTAAGGGCAGGAAATAGAGCGGTTGACAATTTGGCTAAGGGGGCAATTCGAAGGGCCCCTGATCTGCTGGAGACCAGTGATGATATAGAACATGGGTTAGCAATTGATACACAGTAAGTTCTTGTAAATTATTTTCCCAGGTTGCATTTTCGGTTCTTGTTTTTTATGTTTGTGGAACTTCTACCATTGTTTGTCTCAGTTGTGGTCATTTTTGAGGTCCCAAAATGTATATTGTGGATGGGATTATGTTGCTGGAGGTTCTTCATTGGTTTCCAGATTGGGTTTGATCTCATAGGCAACCAGTGGCTTGTCTCCTGACCCTTTCTTCTTCTGCAGCCTACTGGATTTTTGTAAGCAGTAAGGAGCCGCTGCACTACCTTATGTGGTAGTTTTTTGTAAATCTTTTATAAAATGAACTTTGTTCTGCCCTTCAAAAAAAGAAAGTATTTTCCAATTTGATTTTCTGTGGCAACGAGTTATTTTTTGCGCTGTTGCTTGTAGTTGCTTGTACCCAAGGCCTTCAAGGCCAATCCTTCTGTAACTATTTTCTGATTCTAACGAAACTATTTGATTGGTTAAGAAAAAAATAAAAAATTAGAGAAATTATGAATAAAAATCATATACACTTTTTTTTTTTTAATTTGGGTAAGGGAGATTCAAATTCCGTTATTTAAATAAGAGATAATGTACAAATCGATAAACTAAATACTCGGATGAATTAAAAATCATATACACTTTTATATTTTAAATTTCAACTATAATAGATTTTAAATTAGCGTAAATTTATTATAATAAAGTCTAATATTTGATGTCAAAACCTTAAGATTTATAATCCTAAAGAATTATATATAGCTTACATTATTCATGATTGCATGTTAAGGTCTTGTGTGGTTTTTGAATTTAATCTAGAAGTTTCAAGATTCCAAGATTCAATCTAGAAGTTTCATATTCTCCATGAGTCGTTGTAACAAAGCAAGAGAAGGTGGTCGACTGGTTTGATTTCTTTATTGCAAATGGCACATAAAGCCACATTACTATTGACAAGACCCCTTCTAAGAAGCTCCCCTCTTACATTGGCAAAATTCATAATTCTTTTTAGACAATGTAATTAAATCATGAACATGCCAAATTAGTAGTACATTATTGATTATATGATTCTTAGGTCGAATTATATTTATGTAATTGAATGAATTCATATTTGAAAAATTAATTTTTTTTTCAAAAAAAGTGTGTAGATTTTAATAATTTTAAATCAAGAACAATTTGATTTTATATAATTTTTGTTACCTTGGTTATTATTTTTCTTTTTTCATTTATGAAATTCACTATGTTTAAACAAAGTTTTGCATTTTGATCCCAAAAATATAAATAATAGAATTTCAAAGCAAAATTAAAGTATCTAATATAGATAGATAAGATCTAGTATATCTTTTGCTTTCTTAATGAAAAGAAGTTAAATTATTTGCCTCATACTAATTTATCTCGTCTAGCCTACAATTTTAAAAGTCTTAACTTGTTTAGTGATTTTAAAATCTTAACTTGTTTTCACTAAAAAATTTACTTCAATTTAGTCAAAAGTAAGATAATGGAGAATCTATTATCCTTAAATGTACAAACTAATGAACAATTGTAACTTAAAGGTGGACCAATTGTGAGCAATTATCCTCTACAACATATTTTTGTACAATCCAAACTACCTTGCTAAGCTCTGGCTTTCTGACCCAAACTATCATGAATTTGTTGATACAATCATCCCCAAGCATTGATAACTCAACTTGCAAACATGCCATTCAATAAAATCTTATGATACATTGCTGGTTCAATATTTGGTTAATTTTTTTTTTTTTAATGTTCAATTCAAATTTGTTTGTGTGACACAATTGGTTTTGTCCATAAATTCTGACCTGACCTAATTAGTTCATTTCAATTGTTTTTTTTTTTCCTTTTTTATTTTTAATTTGTTGACAGAATCAGAGATTGAAAAAAATTAATGGACAATTAAAGAAATAAGTGCAAAAAAAAGTAAGTGACAAATGGGCAAAACCCAATTTAAAACCTTATACTAATTCTTGGAAGAATACATACAAATGCCAGCTCTATTTTGGAGTTTAACCTTACTGTAAGGTCAGTAATTAACTGGTTGAACTGATTTACAGGTTTTTTTATCAGTTTTAAATCAATGGTTACAATTTAATCTCTTAAATTAAACGGTGTTTATTACTTGAACTTACAATAAGATAAAAAATAATGACTTTACTGCAGAATTTGCCCAATTAGATACCTTCATTTTTTTTTTCTTTAAAAGGGCAAAATGCCGAATATGACTGACCATTCAATTTTGAACAGCTCAAAATACCATAAATGCAAAGTTTTGAGTTTATCCAATGATTTAAATGGTTATTCCCTGAATTAATTATATGGTAAGTATCCTTTGAATAAATAAATATATGGTAAGTATATATGGGGAAAATAAAGGTAAAACAGCCAACAGTGAAGAACCTGCCATTGCTTATCAAATTGAGCAGTTACACAATCAATGCTGTCTCTGGAATCTTAGCTAATATATATAAGACAGCGAAAATCCATTTGGATTTCTTTTTTTTCTTTTTTTTTTTTTTTTGCATGTATAGCACTATTAATGTTTCTCTATTTGCGCAACAACCCCAACTTCTTGGTTAATTGCAATATCATCCTTCGAATAATGGATATTGTTATTGAAATCCAAGATTTTGAAGTGTTTTTTCTTTTCTGGGACCCTCTCCTCTTAATTCCCCCTTCTTAAATCCTTGTACCATGTCTAAACTTTTGGTTATTAGATATTATATATAAAGAACAAATATTTTCTCTGACTTTGTTAAGATGTTAGAATGTTCTTAATTTAGAAAAATCAAACTTTTTTAATAACACATTTTATATGTAGTTTTAATTATCACTTTTTTATGTTGAGTGACGTAATGTTTAAACTTTACATATTTGTCAAAAGTAAACATAACGGCCGACATATATTCTCTTCACTTACTCCTAAGTTACTTCCAAAACAATAAATTTAGTTTTATTGTTTCTGCTTTATAACTAATATATGTATTACACTTATTTGAGTTAATCTGTATAATGATCGGAGAGCATTTAAAAATTGAAAAAAGAAAAACAATTGCAAATAAGTTATTCAATAAATTAACCTTTGAAATTTGTGTATACAAACCGACAAGTATAAAAGTTTTATCTTCACTTTTATATATCTTTAAAGAGAAAAATGAAACAACTAGAGATTAAAACCAATCAATTACTTAAAAGTTAGCTCATGGTCAAATTTAATTAATACTAATTATATGATTTCATTTTTTTTCTTAATATTAAAGTCAAAACCCTAAAGTCAAAAACACGTGTCGACAAAGCAAGTCAGTTAGCAAATACTATATATATTTTCATGCAACATAAATTTCTTCATTCGCATTTCACATGCATGTTCATTTTTAAAATAATAGTTTATATACCCCGCCATATTAACCCTATACAAACTTCTAAAACATCTTGATTATTTATCAATCAAAAAAATAAAAGATTTACTCAATCAATTGCTAAATACATAAGTCAAATAATTCTATAAATTAGAATTTAAATACCTCAGGGACTAATCTGAAATATTACAAAATATAGCATCCCCATAGTGCCTATATATAGTGCAATGAACGAGGTGGAAAAAACAACCACATGAAAAAAAAACTATAGCATTAAGCTTTCAATCTCTTGCAGTCATGGCTCGGGCTAGGGGGAGACCAAGACGCCCGTCAAGCTCAAGCAGCGCCAACGATGCCAGGGAGTGGTCTCCGCTGACGCTGGCCACCTTGCGTAAAATAAGAGAACGTCCTCATCAGAACTGCCATAAGAGGAAACCAGGGAGCACCATCACTTACCGTGATCAATCCGATCGTGGCTATGGCTGGCTGCTGCCTGGTTGGGTCGCCGAAGAGCGACGCATGCGTACCGGCAGGCTCTATAGGGTAAAAACTCATTATCATACGTACAATATGTACATAGATCTCTCTCTTCATTTTGAACTATGGTTTCCATTGCCAATATCCTTTTCGTTATTGATATATCTGATTAATCCTCAATATTGAGTGTTTCCAAGCCCTTTTTGTCTCTGATATATCTGATACACTGTTTTGTGCAGCAAAATATTTAGATATAATCATATCAATTAATTAAAAATCAATAGAATGTATGAATATTTGGTTTAGTGATAGTAGCATAATTCGTTTGATGGTTGCAGTATTACTATGATCCATCAGGGCGTCAGTACAGCACCAAACGCGAAATCCAACATTCATTGGCTGTTTGTGGCCTGATGCTCGTTTAGTGATCAAATGATGGGAAAAGGTGAAACCATTGATTCACAAAAGAGCATTCATCTCTCTTTTTTTTTTTTTTTTTTGCTTATTTTTTGATCTTTATGCCTAAATAATTTGTGGGTTAAAGTTTTGTAGGATTCATTCGGAAGCAGCTGATGATGATTGGAGGAGTTGTCGATACTCATCTAGAGCTAGACTACTCTCTTGTACCGTTGTTGTTTACTTTGGCTGTGTAAAACACATATTGTACCTTGGAAGAATAGGTGTAAATAAAATGAATGAACCCATTTTTAGCTTTAATCCCAAGTGTCATTGAGCATCTTTACTTATGACTCTCTTATTAATTAAGAGCAATCTAAATATTTATCTCACATTGATTGAGGTTTATACATCTTTCTTGGCAAGGTGTCTTTGCATTCAAAGTGAATTCTACATCCAAGATTATGTGCAGATAATCGGCAACACCTCACTAACTATGTGTTGGGTCTTAGAATTTATGGGAATAGGCTTCATTATATAGCTTATTGGGTGAAATCTAAGAATAAAAACAAAGTTCTGAAAATCAAATAATAAAAATATCAACCAACTAGAGTCTTAAAATTTCAGAGAAAGAGAATTATGGAGGAAAGAAATTAATATGTATATTAATCAACTTGTTGGAAATGCAAAAGTTCAGCTGTTCAATCCCATTACCATATGGGGGCCATCTTCGTATCTCTTGAATAGCATGCAGATTGGTGTAGAAGGGCATAACAATAGAGAAAGAAATTCGTGGACCTGTTCTTTCTAATATATATTATATATAAATAGTTTTTTAATTAAAATGGTACCAAAGTTAATCTTATATTTATAAGGTCACTAGTTTGATCCCATGAAATTCTAAAGTACTCAAGGGAGGGAGTCTATGTGGAGACTGCAATGCTCCACCAAGATGGGTGGCCTCAATGTGATCGTCCTATCGAGAGCATACTAGGAAATTGGAAACACACCTCTATGCGAAAATGGTATAAAAGTAATTGTGGATTTTATCCAATCAAATTAACATTTATGGTTAAAATAATATATATTGTCACGACCCGGTACCTCCTCGAGCCCGTTACAACCGCCGCGAAGCCTCGACAAACATTCTTCCCCTGAATAACCCTCGAGACCTCGCAAGGCTTTTGTACCAGTTTTTCCACTCTTCTTTTTTTTTTGAATAATAAAATAAAATAAAAATATTAATTAAAATAATCTATTTTAATGTAAAACAATATATATATTTTTGAAACATCAAAAATTAATTTTCCGCACATAAAAACAAAATAAATTTATACATACTGTAATATAGAAAACTAGAGTATGCTATTTAAATTACAATGACACGTGAGCTCCCAAATAACTGAGAAGGTTTAAGTCTATAACCTTGCTTTCTAGTATGCAACTCTGAAATTTACTTCTTGATGCAATTGATAGTCTACTGCCTATTCTGAGCCTGAAAAATGTATAGGAAGAAGGGGTGAGATTATATAATCCCAGTGAGTAAACAGATACCATCTAAAGTATCTAAAGCCGAGTAAAAGGAGACAATGAAAACATCCCTTCACAAAACATATCTTTCCATTTGGAAATTCATTCCAACCCATATAAACAATTGTATTTAAATCAATTTCTCAATATGGCTTATGCACTTTTCAACACTTGGCTTATCAGAGTACTCGGCAAGAGGCGTACCAAGAGCCTCAACTAGAGGCTCTCTACCTACCCTCTTCCAAGCTCCTGCCACTTGGCCTATACCAAAAATCCATTCTCGGGGATACCTCGCGGAGGCATCTTTACCGAGACCGCCAAGGCTGTTTATTGTCACACACACACACACACACACACACACACACACACACAAACACATTTTACCTCTGACAACACAGTCGTTCCTTGACGTTGGCTGATTGACGTTGGCTGAGTCTTACTTTCACGTGGTGGCTAGCGTGAAGTGTACTCAAATCCTACCTCGGGAGTTATCCTACGCGCCTCTCCAATCGAGGTAAGCTCAATAAATGAGAACCGTGCCCCTCTAATAGGCGGCCCACGGAACCCCCGTCACTGCAGTGCCCTCTATATATATATATGTATACACATATATATATATCCCACCAGTCAATAAAATTACAATAGTATGACGTGACCCACATAACACATTCAAAGTAAATCAAAATAGTTCATATATTCAACACATTATAAAAACAGCCAGTCATACCCACATTTATCATAAGCCATCCAATTTAAACAATTTCATTTGCAAATATAACCAGTCAATCTCCAATTACTCCCTTTTTCCAAAATCATCATTTAATTTCTAGAAAATTTATAAAATCATTTTATAAAATCACATTTTCCTATAAATACAATAATTTTCCATTTAAACCATTTTTCATAAAATCACAGAGTTTAATAAATCTACTCTAGATAATTAAGACGATATATGAATACTCACAGTATTAGGAGTAGAAATACTCCTATCCTCCGTCCTCGGGTGCAGTCTCTTACCCGAAACAATTGACTCACCACCTATCCACAATCCATGACACAAAATTCAATAAATTGTGTCAATTTATCATAAATTATTTCAGGCTCTTATCCATGCGTATGCACTAGATAGGGTGTGAAATGTCTAGACAATTGCTCAATTGCGGTGTCCGACCTAATTCGCCTATACACGATATAAATTCCTAAAATCTCCAATTCAACTCCAATTCCATCAATTTCAATTTCAATTATCCAATTATATCCACAATACCTCAATGACTGTGAATTTGGTCCAATTTATCAGTCCGGATCAAAAATTACGCTTTTACCCCTAGTGGGTAAAAATTCTAATTTTTGCATCAAAAATTCTCATTTAATTTTCTAACTCCATAATTCATCAAATATCACCAAATACATGCCAAATAACCTAAAATTCAGCTTAATTACCTTCAAAATTATTTATGGGAATTTCGGCTATACTAGGTGGAATTTCACTAAAATTTTTCCTATTTGATTTTCATCCCAAAATTCATCAATTCTCAACAAATTCACTTGAAATGAAATCATTTCATTTTCAATAAACTCACTATGAAATTCAGCCTAAATGAATTCCCATTGAATAGGTGATTTTCTCACTTAATTTTCTTCCTACACATGACTAACTAACTACAAACACTAACATAGTTAAAAATCAAATAATTCCATCAACTTTCTCTCTCTAAACCCATTGGACCAGCCATGAAATCACCATGAAAATATGCAATTTAACCATGGAAAATAAGGGAAATTGCATGGGTAAGGTAGAAATTAAGTTAGAAATGAAAAACCTCACCTTTTTATTCTTGATTTCCTTGAATTTCTTTACTTTTTTTTTATTTTTCTCACTCTAGGGTTTATTTTTTGTGTTTTCTCTCTCTTCCTTCAGGTTAGGACGAAATTTTTGGGAAAGAAGGCTGAAATTTGGCCTTTTTATCATTTAAATAAAATAATATTATTTTATTATATTTTTTTATTAATTTATTATTTTTATTTTTTTTCTTTATCTTTTGACTTTATTTTCAGCCACCAATTTTCCTTCCCTTATCCTCAGCCCTCAAGAAGGTTCTGAACAAATCCCAAAGATTTTTATGGTGTAATTTTGTAAAATTACACTTTTACCTCCGAAAAAATACAAAATTACATTTTTACCCCAAAAATTGAAAAATTGCCACAAGGTATATTTTTCACTCCTCAAACTCATACCACACTCCAAATAATTAAATTTGATCAAAATCCTTTCGAAAATTCAATTTTCAGTTCCGGATGGTAAAATTATTATTTTACCCCTATACTCTAAAAATATCGAAAACTCATATTTTTCACTACTAAGTCTTTCAATTGTACTTCAATACCCATATCATAGTCAAACATGTCAAATGGGGCTAAGAAAATCTTTTCTAAAAATTTTCATTTTGTCCTCAAATTGTAAAATGATCATTTTACCCCTAATCGGTCATTTTTTCGGATTGACTCCAAATCGGACCTCGAACTCCAAATTACCATTTTGAGTTATCCCTGGACTGTGAAATTCTCAATTTCATCTTTAAGATCTCGATTTTATCTTATTCGAGGTTTAATCGACTTAACTGCACTTCTAGGGGCAATATCATCTTTTGTCGATTTCTCGAGCTTCCCCAATATACAAACATTCTATCGAGCATGTAAATGACATTGAAATCACTTTATAGGGCAGGGTTTGACATATATAGTTTTTTTACTTAAAATGGTATTAGAGTCCATGTTATATCCATAAGGTCAATGATTTGATCTATGAAATTCTCGGATCCTCATGAGAAGCAGTCTATGTGGAGACTACAATGCCCCACCAAGATGGGTGGCCCCAATGTGATGGGGTCCACTGGTAATACATTATCCTCTCGAAAGCATAGTAGGAAATTGAAAACAAACTTAATGTCAAAATTGTATAAAGATAATTTTGGATCTCATACAATCAAATTAATATTTCTTATTAAAATAATATATATAATTTTTTAATTAAAAATGTATTAGAGTTCATCTTATATCTATGAAGTGACTAGTTTGATCTTATGAAATTCTTGGATCCGAGAGAGAGGGAGTCTGTGGAGATCGCAATACCCCACCAAGGTAGGTGGCCCCAGTATGGTGGGGTCCACTGATGGATACTAGTTTGAGCTCATGAAGTTATTGGATCTTCGAGTGAGGGAGTTTATGTGGAAAACTGCAATTCCCCACCAAGGTGGGTGGCCCCGATGTGGTGGGATCCACTAGTAATGCATTATCCAAGAGCATGGTAAAAAATTGGAAACACACCTTATGTCAAAATAGTATAAAAGTGATTCCAAATCTTATCCAGTCAAGTTAATTTTTTTTATTAAAATAATATATATATATATATATATATATATATATATATATATGAAACCAGCAGACCAAGAAAATGAATGCTAAGGTCAATTTCTTTCTCCCCACAACATGAAATATTGGTCTTTCGAATAGTGTGGCAATTATCTCAAACATAGGAGGAGGAGATTGCCACATGATGTGCTTAACTGAAATTATTATAACAGCTTTGCCTGCTAACTGGTATCAAAGCTTGATGATAATATCAATTATATTAAAGATTAACACAAACAAAACACTGATTAATCGAGCTGGTTAAGGTAAAATTAATCACAGTACTGCCAGGCAAATTAACTTAAGAGAAATGGTGTATAGTGAAGCATATATAGTAGGCATATTCTGTTTTTAAGCCTTGAAAATTTTCTTTGTCTGCACATCACAGAAACATTGACTAGGGATTCTGCTTTTCGAAGTGAAATGAGACAAGTACACAAAGAGAAGAATCAGCAGGAACAGTAACAAAAGAAACTAATGCTCTATTCCTTCTGTGTACAATTCGTACTCCAAAGCATATATTCTTTGACTGCTGCAAAGGATGCAGACACATTTTCCACATATAATTCTGTGTATACATGTCTAAGAGCCCTGCCTCTGCCTATCAAGGTTCATTCTCCAGAGACTAAATCAATGTTTATGGGCGTCAATAGTCGCTCTGCTTTTAATTCGGATTGAAGTGAAGACTGCAGCCCACTTAAGTGCCCGTTGCACTGTTTATTGTCAGAAGAAATATCGTCTTCAATATCATGTTCATGGGGAGTGAATTGTCTCGGGTAGGGCGACTGCCACTTTGCTTATAAATAAGCAAGAGATCTCCATGGAGGAAAGGGCATTGAGTTTTGCTTAAGAGACGACCTAGCAGAGTCAACCATGAAATGAAGCAATTGTTTCAACCTAGTCAATGAGCCCACGTAAACAACCGGAAGTGAATTCAATATTCTATCATAAGAATCAACTGCTCTAGCTATCTTAAAGTGGCTTCGGAAGTCAATATCAAAAACCAAAGGCTCAGAACTTCCCTTGTTGTGATCGATCACATCGATATACTCGATCACCTGCATATATGTCACAAATGGTTTTGTCAAAATTACTGTAGTTCCACTGATTTATGAGTAAATCAAAAACAGTTGAGGGACAAAACCTACAAAATGACATGCAAAATTTCGCCTTACTTTTACTGCCCTAATAGAACTGTTGAGGGGAAGTTGATTTTCATCATGAATGGTAGGTTTGAACTCTCAAAGACATGCAACATAGATAACAGATCAGATGCAGCAGAAGAAAGATTCTTCACAACGGCACAACCCATTGACATGCAAGCACACAAACATACCCAGAGAAAGAGAGCGTGTGTGAGAGATGGAAGGAACATTAATAGTACACGTTCAAATTTCAAATAAAGAATTCGAGGCATCTAGAAAGAATAAGCTCAAATAAAGCTCAAAATCTACTGTTAAATGATCCAGCAAAAGATAAAAAGCTCTACGGCATACCTCCAGGAACTTTGCCACTTCCTTGCCACCTTGATGCACACACAGCAGCATCATGGCAAGAAAGTCTCAACAGCTTTACCAGAGAAAACCCGATGCAGCTAGCATTACACGAACCCGACTTCACAAATTGTAGGTCCGTCTCACTCATAGATAATATAAGTGAATGAACCACAGATAACAAGTCGATCTCATACGAACCCACGGAGTGCTTATAGTACTGCCATATGACAGAGCAAAAATAAAGAGAACTAGATCCATATTAAAAAAAATGCTCTTGGACAGCTGCAATCAAGTGGTTCCGCCGATTTGGTGACCATCCTCCTTTGTATGGCTTCTTACTTGCCCTTGTTTTTTCAACGGCTTGTAACTTACAGGTTTAGTGCTAAGGGATCGATGTAGATCGAGTCTTTATGGCTATTGTCTTCTTGTCATGGATATGTAACTTGGATTTGTAACTATGGAAATATGGATAGGCTGAAATGATGGCTTTTTCAATTGTTGTGATGCCTCATCATTCTACTTTGAGGCCGAATGGTGGTTGATGTAGACTATGACGAATTCTTTGTTCATGTGTCACGCCCAGTTTTTTGTAATAAAGGCAGATAGCTACGATCCATATTTGTCCATAGGATTTAGAGATGCCGTTAATAGCTTTTTGAGCAGTACTATATTTTGTAATTGTATAGTTTTTTATGCCCATATGTTATGGAAAGTTTTTTTGACCAATAAGCAAGATATTTAGAGTGGCATACGGTTCACTGAGGTTAATAAAATTACTTTAAAAAAAAAAGTAAATACTCTTGATAAGAAATGAAGAGGGTAAAAGTAAAAAGAATCACCAAAATTACGAAATGAAGAGAGTAAAAGTAAAGAGAATCATTACAATTACAAAATTAAGATTATTTTCTAATTGATTAATACTTTCTTCAATCTCCAAAATAGATATAATACAAAAGTATTTTAGCCTTAAAATAAAAAATTAAAAAAATTTCATAATTCAAGGTCAAGAATACCATAAATGTAACGTTTAAAGCTTACCCAATGATTTAAATGATTGTTCCCTGAATCAATTATATGGTAAGTATGCTTTGAATAGGTAAATATATGGTAAGTATATATGGGAAAAATAAGGTAAAACAGCCAACAGTGAAGAGCCTGCCATTGCTTATCAAATTGAGCAGTTACACAATCAATGTTGACTCGGGAATCTTAGCTAATATGTATAAGACAGCGAAAATACATTTGGATTTTTTTTGCATGTATAGCACTATTAATGTTTCTCTATTTGCACAACAACCACAACTTCTTGGTTAATTGCAATACCATCCTTCGAATAATGGATATTGTTATTGAAATCCAAGAATTTGAAGTGTTTTTTTTTTCTAGGACCCTCTCCCCTTAATTCCCCCTTCTTAAATCCCTATACCATACCTTAAGTTTTGGTTATTAGATATTATATATAAAGAATAAATACTTTCTCTGACCTTATTAAGATTTTAGAATATTCTTAATTTGAAAAAATCAAACTTTTCAATAAAGCGTTTTATATGTAGTTTTAATTATCACTTTTTTATATCGAGTGACGTAATGCTTAAACTTTACATATCAATCAAAAGATAACATAACGGCCGACATATATATTCTTCACTTAATCCTGAGTTACTTCCAAAATAGTAAGTTTTGTTTTATTACTTCTGTTTTATGATTAACATATATTAAGCTTATTTGTATTAATTTGTAAAATGGCGGGAGAAAATTTAAAAATTGAAAAAAGAAAAACAATTGTAAGTAAGTTATTCAATTATTTAACCTTTGAAATATATACAAACCGACAAGTATAAAACTTTTATCTTCACATTTATATATCTTTAAAAAGAAAAAATAAAAAAATAAAGATTAAAACCAATCAATTACTTCAAAGTTAGCTCATGGTCATGGTTTAATTAATACTAATAATATGGTTTCATTTTTTTCCCCGATGTTAGAATCAAAACCCTAAAGTCAAAAACACGTGTTGACAAAGCAAGTCAACTAACAATATTTTCATATAACTTACGTAACTTCATTCGCATTCCACATGCATCTACATATTTAAAATAATAATCTATATACCTGTTAGATTAACCCTAAACAAAGTTCTAAAACATCTTGATTATTTATCTAACAAAACAAAAAGACTTGCTCTATCAATTACTAAATATATAGGTCAAATAACTCTATAAATTAGAATTATGTCCAAGGGCAAAATTGAAAAGAATTTAAATACCCTATGGGACTAATCTGAAATAAGAGAAAAAAGAAGAGCAAAAGTTGAAAATACTACAAAAATATACCATCCTAGCGCCTATATATAGTGCAATGAACTTGGTGGAAGGAAACCACCAAAGCAAAAAAAAAAACAAACTATAGCACTAAGCTTTCAATCTCTTGCAGTCATGGCTAGGCCTAGGGGAAGACCAAGACGCACGTCAAGCTCAAGCAGAGCCAACTATGCCAGGCAGTGGTCGCCGCTGACGCTAGCCACCTTGCGCAATATAAGAGAACGTCCTCAGCAGAAGCGCAATAGGAGGAAACCAGGGAGCACCGTCATTTTCCGCGATCAATCCGATTATGGCTATGGCTGGTTGCTGCCTGGTTGGCTTGCAGAAGAGCGCCGCATGCGTACCGGCAGGCGCTATACGGTAAAAACCCATAATCACACGAATAATAAGTACATACATCTTTCTCCTCATTTGAACTATGGTTTCCATTGCTTATATCCTTTTCGTTGTTGATATATCTGATTAACCTTTAATATTATGTGTTTTCAAGTCTTTTTTTTGTCTCTGATATATCTGATATATTGTTTTCTGCGGCAATATATTTAGATATAATCATGTCAATTAAATCAATAGAATATATGAATATTTGGTTCAGTGATAAGCACATGATATATTTAATGGTTGCAGTATTATTATGATCCATGGGGACGTCAGTACACCACCAAAAGCGAAGTCCTGTATGTATGGACAAAGTGCGGTCTCATTGATTGACGAGAGGATGGGAAAAGGTGAAACCATTGATTCACAAAGGAAGATTCATCTCTCCTTTTCTTGCTTATTTTCTAATCTTCATGCCTAATTAATTTGTGGGTTAATGTTTTGCAGGGTTCATTCGGAAGCAGCTGATGATGATAAGAGGAGTTGTTGATGCCCATCTAGAGCTACGTGACTCTTATACCATTGTTGTTTACTTTGGCTGTGTAAAACGCATATTGTACCTTGGAAGAATAGGTGTAAATAAAACGAATGAACCCTATTTTTAGCTTTAATCCTATGTGTCATCGAGCATCTTTACATTGATTGAGGTTTATACATGTTTCCTGGCAAGGTTTCTTCGTGTTTGCATCCAAAGTGAATTCTACATCCTAGATTATGTGCAGATCATCGGCTGGACCTCAGTAACTATACGATGGGTCTTAGAATTAATTGAAGGGAATAGGCAATTCATCGTCTAGAGTTTATTGGATGAAATCAATGAATAAAAACAAAGTTCTGTTTGTTTGATATGTTTAGAAATTTGTGTTTTTTGTTTTCAAAAATCAAATAATAAAAATATCAACCAAACAGAGTCTTGAAATTTTAGAGAAGGACAACTATGGAGGAAAGAAATTAATAGGTATGCCAATCAAATTGTTGGAAAAGCAAAAGTTCAGCTGTTCAACCCCATTACCATATTGGGGGGCATCTTTGTATCTCTTGATCAATGGCATGCAAATTGGTGCAGAAGGACATAATAAGAGAAAAAACAGTTCTTGGATTTTTTCTTTATAATATATATATATATATATATTATAAGATTTTTAATTAAAATAAAATAAAAAATAATCATATATCAATAAGGTCACTAGTTTGATCTCTCGAAATTCTTTTGTCCTCAATGGAGGGAGTCTATGTGGAGATTGCAATGTCTTACCAAGGTGGGTGATCCTAATGTGGTGGAGTCCATTGATAATGCATTAATCCACTAGAGAACATAATAGGATATTGGAAACACACCTTATACCAAAATGGTATAAAGGTAATTTTGGATCTTATCCAATTAAATTAATTTTTTTAGATAAAATAATATATATATTAATATTATGAAACCAATCTACTTGGAAAATGAGTTTTAAGGTAAATTTCTTTTTCCTCATAACATGAAATATTGGTCGACAATACCTTCAATAATTATCTCTAACATAGGAGAATTCCACATGATGTGCTTAAACTGAAATAGGAGCGGCCCAACAAATTCAAAGGCCTAAAGCGAAATACTCAAATGAGGCTTTTTTTATTAAAATTAAAAAAATTATTAAAATTTTATTCTTTTACCTTTTAGAGATGCAAGATTTTTAATTAAACTTTTATAATCAAGTTCTTCTAATATTTCTTTTTCAATTGATAATATAACCAATCCATTTAATCTTTCTTGAGACATTGTTGATTTTAAATAAAATTTTAGTAATTTTAGTTTAATCTATTTAAATAAGACATTTTATAATCAACTATTATAAGTATCTTATATTTTCTGAATGACTAATATAAAATCAACAATCAAAATTTTTAATTCAAACAAATCAACTATCACATAAAATAAAAATAATATAATAATATAATATAAACTCTAAATTAAAGTAAAAAAATTTGTAAAGATTAGAACAATAGTACTTAATTGTTGAATGTTTATTACAAACTGCAAATGAAACTCACAGCTTTATGAAAATAATAAAAGAACAGATTTTTTATGTATTCTTTGATAAAAAATTAAAGTTAAAGAAAGAAAGAACAAATGAAAAGGAAAATTTCAAAAGTAGATATTATATATTGAAAAAAATTAGTTTTATATATAGGAAAAAAATAGTTGTTGGAAATCATTAAATGCATTGATTGGAAATAAGAAAAATAAGTGAAAAAAATAAAAGAACAGGCTTCTTATATATTTTTTGGTAAAAAATTGAAGTTAAAGGAAGAAAGAGTATATGAGAAAGGGATACTTCAAAAGTAGATATTATACATTGAAAAAAAAATTAGTTTTATATATAAGAAAAAAATAACTGCTGGAAATCATTAAATGTATTGATTGAAAATAAGAAAAATAAGTGAGAAAAAATAATTGTTAAAGATGAATAAATACATATGACAATTGGTTTATTAAAAATAAAAAAATATAGTTGAAAATTAATAGCATTCTAAAAAAAAAAAGTAATAGAAAATTGAAATTATTAGATACATAATTAAAAAAACAAAAAAAAATTAATAATTATTTTTTATTTTTATATATTTTTTTAATTTTTATATATTTTTAATATAATTAATTATATTATAATTATTATAAAATTATAAATTTTTTTAAAATTGAAACCTCTTCAAATTAAAGACCTAAAACTATTGCTTGGGTGGCTTCACCCAGGGGCCGGCAATTATTATAACAGCTATGCCAGCTAATTGGTATCAAAGCAAAGATTAACACAAACAAAACACTGACTAATCGAGGTGGTTAAGGTTTAATTATTCACAAAGTGCCAGGCAAATCAACCACAAAGCAATGGTGTACAGAGAAGCTTATATGGTAGGCATATTCTGCTTTTAAGACATTTTTCTTTGGCTGCACATCCCAGAAACATTGACTGGGGATTCTGCTTTTCTAAATGAAATGGGACAAGTACACAAACAGAAGAATCAGCAGGAACAGTAACAAAAGCAGCTAATAATCAATTCATTGTGTATAATTTGTAACCCAAAGCATATATTCTTGATGCAGACAAATCTTTCAGATTGAAATCACATATTAATGAGAAAGAGCAAAGATTCTAAAAAAAAAAATTCCTAAGCTTGAGAAAATAAGAGGCAAGGAATACATTCACGATGATACATAAAAGGAAAAACAAAGAACCATCTATAAGATGATGCACGTTGCCTAGTAGACTTTAGGAGCTGTTTCAAGCCAAACAATTCGGCAGCAGTTCTCAGGAACTCGATGCTATCATTCACCCCGTGCATAAAAAATCAAAACAGAAATATACGGCTCCCCATCTCCAGATGAGAAATGAAGATGCCTGGACAACAAAATATGGCGCGTTATTGTCTTCACTGTCAGCTGTGTGAGCCTGCCCTTCATTCCAGTTCACACTTATTCACTATCAAGGGAAAAAAATAACTTAAAGAAAAAAGCCGCAATACAATTAATCTCTCACAAAAAGAACTTGCATCTTCCAGATCAAAATCTATACATGTCAAAGAGCCCTGAATGAGGAGTGTCTCCGCCTGTCAAGTTTCAATCTCCAATGACTATCAATGTTTATGGGCTTCAACAATCTCTCTGCTTCCAATTCGGATTGAAGGGAAGCCTGCAGCCCCTTTAAATGCCCATTGCACTGTTTATGGTCAGAAGAAACTTTGTCATTAATATCATGTTCATCGGGAGTAACTTGCCTCTGGTAGGGCGACTGCCACTTTGCTTGCAAATAAGCAAGAGATCTCCATGGAGGAAAAGGCATTGAGTTTTGCTTAAGAGATGACCTAGCAGCGTCAACCATGAGCTGAAGCAATTGTTTCAACCTAGTTAATGAGCCCACATAAACAACTGGTAGTGAATTCAATATTCTATCATAAGAATCAACTGCTCTAGCTATCTCAAAGTGGCTTCGGAAGTCAATATCAATAATCAAACGCTCAGAACTTCCATTGTTGTAATTGATCACATCGATATACTCATGATCACCTGCACATATGTCACAAATGGATTTATCAAACATACGTTCAAACCTCAAATAAAGAATTCAAGGCATCTAGAAAGAATAAGCTCAATTTACAGTCTCTTTTCTCCACCCAAGGCAGCATCAAAATCTACTGTTAAATGATCGAACAACAAGATAAAAAGCTCTATGGCTTACCTCCAGGAACTTTGCCACTACCCTCCCACCTTGATGCACAAACAGCAGCATCATAGCCAGAAAGTCTCAATAACTTTACCAGAGAAAACCTGATGCAGCTAGCATTACATGGACCCGACTTCACAAAGTGTAGGTCCGTCTCACTCATAGATAATATAAGTGAATGAACCATAGACAACAAGTCGATCTCATACTGACCCACAGGGTGCTTATAGTACTGCAACATGACAGAGCAAAACGAAAGAGAATTAGATCCATATTAAGTAAATGCTCTTTGTAGGAAATGAAAAGGGTAAAATTAAAAAGAATCACCAAAATTCAAATGCTTATTAAAGATTCAAAAACCGAATAAGTTGAACTAGATCATAAAAACAAAGGCAAACTTCAGTTAATTTTCACACAAAATTTAAAAATTTCAAAAATAAAAACAAAATGAAACAAAAACAGATTAACACATCAACAGGGCAATCTTAAGGGAAGTTACAAGTTACCACTGTTTCAAATATGTGAGGGAACTCATATGACGATAAGTATACTTCGGATATGAACAAGGACCTACTTTCTTCAATCTCCAAAACAGATACGGTACAAGAGTATTTTGACCATAAAATAAAAAATTACGAAAATTTCATAATTCAGGCTCAAGTTTATTGTTTTCCTTCCTTAAGCCATAGCAGAACATCAGCAAACATGCTAGGCCTATGAAGCTCATTCAAGCATCTCTAATCAGAACATCAGCAAATAAATTCATTTCTCATTCTCAAAGAGTTCAAGTCAAGAGCCCATGAATGCTCAAATTTGGCAATTTGCAGCCTAAAAAGAGTATATAAAGAACATTTCCTTAGCATAGTCAGCTCCTTGGCATTATCTTAGCCAAAAGAAAAAAAAAATTCAAATTAAATGAGCAAACTTAAAGTTCAACCCTTAATTAAATTAGTTCGTTCCATTAAAAAAAATAGTTCTTATACATATGAATTAAAACCCAAAAACCAACAGAAAGAACAACCCAAATATACAATAAATAAAACCCAGAAACAAAAAAGAGGAAAAATATAAAATTTTAAAATACCCAATTAAAGAAACCCAACAAAAACCTCAAAATTAATGGGAAAAAAAAGACCCCAAATTTTTTTTATGGAAATGGCAAATAGTAAATACTAACGGAGATCTTATCGGAGAGGTGGAGAAGATCGGAGAAGCCAGACTCGCTATCGCTGCTACACCAAGAATCGCCGCCTGCGCTTCCACCGTTATTTTCCAAAAAATCGCTTACCATTAAAGCCAAATCATGCTCGCTCTCATGGCTCAACCCCCACAAATTATTATTGTTGCTATTATTATTGTTATTATTATTATTAGAATTACTATTACTATTTTTATGATCCCCCGCGGCCACCCATACGCTGCACTCCATCATCGCCACAACACCCCGCCGTCCGATTACAATTTCCCCCGTCTCTCTGAATTCACGCCAACTATCCAAAAGAAAAAAGGGATGGCGTTTCCGTAATTTAGTGGAAGCTTGGGAGCTTTTTTCCTTTGTGGTGAGCGGGAAAAATAGAGAGAGGGAAGGGAACCAAATGGAAAGGAAAGGCAAAAACCAAAGGGAAGGAAGGGAAGACTAAAGCCTATGAGAAGGGAAGAAGAAGCAGGGGAGAGCTTTGATTATAAAAAAAGTTTTGGAAAAATGGAGGAAATGTGAAATGACCAAAATGGGCTTGAGAAATGCTTTTGTTATGACGGAGGTTAATTAGTTGTTCCTTTTTCCTTTTTTTTGCCTTTTTTTTTTTTTTGTTAACTGGAATTACGAGGGATTTAGTTTTGGATAAGGTGGAAAGTGTTGTATTGTATGTGGACGTAATTGAGATTTGGTTCACTCGAAAATTAATTGTACTTCTTTTTTTATTGGAATTTATTTTTTAACAAAAAACAAAAGGCCAAAGCGGTTTTTGTAACAAAAAGAATAAAAAAATCGTTGTAATTAGACGAAAAAGGGGATGGATGCTTTTTTTAATAATATGAAAAAGAATTTTAAATTTTTAATTATTTTTTTTTATTAATTGAATAAATTTATCACAGATTTTATTATCGAACCAGATGAGTTTTAAATTTATAAATAAAAATTTTTTTATTAATAAATATATTTTTTGAATCGAAAATGAGAATTCATAAAAAATATATATCAAAATATACTAAATTTTTTATTAATACAAAACTCTTATAAGAGATCCCAAAATTGAAATAAATTTAAATTAAGATAAATTTATTTTTACTGTTACGTAATTAAGTGAGATAAAATATTACATATTAATAATATATTTTTAAATTAAAAGTACAAATTGTGACAAATATATAAAAAATTAACTTTAAATTTTCATTTTTTTTTGTGAAATTTAACTAGTCAATGAGGAAAATTTCTAGACTTAAAAAGAATTAAGAAAATTGAATTTGAAAGTAAAATGATAATTTTAAATAAAAGTAATAGTAATTAAAAAAATAAAAAAAAATGAAGAGGCTTGGGGACCATGTGGCCATGCAACTTGAATGGAACAGAAAGAAAATAAAAAGAAAAAGTACGGTCATCGTCTAATTGCTTTTATCTTATAATATAATTCTTAATTGGAAGACGACTTGAGCCACAAAGAGACCCAACTGTTACGTCAAAACATAGAATTAAATCACCGAATAATTGACTCTTGAGTTGGCTTTTCAGTTCTCTTCGGTTAAATCCTCACGTTGAGAATCTAAAGGCATTATCATTTACCTAACTTAAAAAATAAATTATTTAATATATTGTCAAAGAAATTTATAAATTTTAAAATTTATAAATTAAAAAATAAATTTATTATCACAATTTTAATTTTCAATCTAAAAAATATATGAGAAAATCTTATTTATAAACGTAAGATTCATTTTATTTTTCACTAATGTAAAAACTTATAATATTCTATCTCAATTTATTGTTGAATATTCTCGTTATATTAAACTTTTTACTTATAAATCACTCATGAAGAAAACAAATCTACTTTTATTCTGAACTTACCTCGATTTTAATATATCTAAAATCTCATATAAATAAAAATAATAAATAAATAAATTCTTATATTATTTATCACAAACATTCATACATTTCAAAACTTATTACATTTTTTATAAATATAAAATCTGTAACATTATATGCTATTAAAATTTATTTAAAAATTTAATATAAAAATAAGAAAACATATGATGATATTTTAATCACATATATAGAATATCAAAATTATACGAATTTTTATCTTATATGTTTTAAAGAAAGTTTTTATCAATATTAAAACAAAACAAAAATAAGGATCAAAGCTCATACGTTTATAGTTAAATAAAAAAATCAGTTTTGAATCCGTCAAGCTAATCCTTTCTCAATGCAACCAAAAATGAAGTTTGACCGTTTACCATATATATAGGTAGTTATTTAACTATATTTAAAATATTAATTTTATCAAAACTTATACATTTTTTTATTAACTTGCAAAATGCACAAGGTAGACTTAATCTATTACTTGGACAAAACGAAACCAAAATTATTTTCTTAATCAGATCCAAATCTTCGATTTAGTTCAAATTAATTTACTCAAAACTTATTTAAAAATTCAAAAAAAATTATTTTATTGAAATTATGATGATTAGGCAGTGAATTCATGATTCTTACTAAGAGGAAGTGGGGACGCGATTAAGCAAATAGATATATAGAAAATGAAAGATTAATGAAAGGAAAGCAAACGAGGAACACGCGGGGGGCGAAGTGGAAGAGGGACCACGCGCTTCCGCTGTATCTTTCTGTCAGTTTAGAGGAGAAGAAGACCACTGGTTAGGCCACTTAGGAAATCAATCATAGCCTCAAAAATTTTGAGCAAACAAAACTCGTGCTTTAAAGATTGGTCGGCCAATTAAGACAGAGAAAAAGAGAAAGAAATGTTGGTTCTAATGGCCATGGCCATGGGCACTCTCCTTTCGGTTCATGTGCCAGGTCTGGCCTATTTCCTGATCAATTGTTTCCAAATCCTTCTTTTCTGGGTCGGTCAAGTATAAAACTATATAAATGTAAGTAAGGTTAGTGTTACAAAACAAAATTTGTTGTGGCTCATATATAAAGAGCATGAGAAAACTTGACCTCTTCTTTGTTTGCACTGTTGAATCACCACATTCACACAACTGTAAAAGTTCATTTAAAGAGTTTCGGTTGGATCATGAGAGTTAGCAAAGTAACCTACCAAGCCAAGGTTTAGGTATCCATCGTTTTCATTTTTATTGTTCTTTTTCCCTTTCAAAATCAGGTGCAATGTTCACATGTTTATGCACTTTCTAGCAAGAAAAAAATGTCTTCTCTAGTCTACATCACAGCATCGCTGTTATGATTGAACAAAAGCTAAAGGACCCAAATGAGATGCAACCAGGATTAAGATCAACAGTGTTCCTAAATCTTAAGTTGTTTACCAATGCCAGTGGTAGGTTAAGGTTTGATTTGAACTGACCTACAGGCAAAGCAAGGTTGATGTTTATGCTCCTCATGAGTCATGGCACCCCCCTCATAATCTCATATTCCTCCATCAACTGCCTGCTCCTCACAAAAGAGAGAAGAAAAAACAACCATTTGCAATGGCATGCAGCTCTTACGGATAGATCTTTCATTATTCTACAATTAATGATTATAAGCTGCCGGCATCTTTCAATGTCGGTAACCATACCTGCACCAAATGTTGAATCTCTTTCGAAGGGGAATCTAATAATGCATAAAAAGCAGACCTTAAAGGGGAATCTAATAATTCCCTCAAAAAACAGCTGCGTAGCCAGCTAAAGTTCAATAGAAAACTGATTTTATGTTCTGAATGACATAAATTCTAACCTTACTGACTTGCTATTTCGCAAGGAAAATGCGGGCTATGGCAGATAGATGCAATATAAAAGGCGTTCCTATGATTGAGAAGTAAATTGTCCACTAGGATCCAAATAGCAAAGAGACTTTTGAAGGTCAACTGAAACATAAAGTAAACAGTACATTTCAAGTCATGCAATTATAGGTTAGAATTAAATCACAGAGGATAGAAAAAACATAAACTATCTGAAGTGCAGGTGACAATATTTTCTCCTGTATCCCTATATTACTTCAATGGTGAAAACAAACACTCGGTCTCTGACACATCCTCAAACTCACAGCTCAGTCGACAAAAAACCATGTTAAGATTTCTTTAATTTATCACAACTGTGTTTCTCCCCTATAAAATGTTTATTTGATATTTTGCTTTCCTAGGAGGTTGCGGATGATAACCATTCTTGTTCCTTTGTTTATGGATGTTAAGCTTACAATGAAGACAGAGAAAGTCTAGAGGACCCATGGGATGTGCAAATAAACGCTAATTTAACATCCCTACAAGTTAGAGTGGGTCAGATGAGGGAACATGAGATACTTTTCTAGAGTTTTCTATCTTGCTTCTTAGGACTATCCAGACCTCTCTCCTGAGTCTCCATCTTTTTTAAAAACAATATGGATTCTCTTTTATGACCTCCAGCACAAAGGATAGACATTTGGCACACTGGATGTGATATAGACAAGGAATACACCTTGGACCACTTCTATGGGGCTTCAAGTTTATTTTATACCCAAACAAGACTAATTCTAACATATTAAATAACTGGAAATAGTAATTTGCAGGAATGCCTACTCTAGTATTGAAGATGAAAAGGGGATCTCTTAAAACAGGAAGAATACAAGGTGTATTTGAGAGCAAGGTACAGCCCTAGACAACAATAATACGATTGTTGACATCCAAATTGCAATTCATTGTGAAATAAAACTGAGCACAAGTTTTTTACCAGACAGATAAATAATCATCAATCAGTAACTGTCCACCAGCAATGAAATATATGAAGAGAAAACTGAATATAAAAGGGAGCACTGTCTAGGATACATACATGAAGCACTTTCCACCATTCAGCTCCAGAGAGCCAAATCTTCCTTCAAATTGTCAGCAATCATGTTATTGGATTATCTCATCGGAGATTTTGTTTACTCTTTGATTTATTTAGCATAAGTAACTCCTCTATATTCGCGCATTACTCCTTCTTCTTCATGAACAGGAAATCTTAGGCAACCTCCATGGTGACACCAATCCTATATTATCTTTCCCCCATAAATCACATCAACATCGACTTAGATCTCCATTTCTTATAAATTGTTTTCCATGATAAACAATATGCAATATTCCAAATTTAGCACTGCATTCTCATTTCATGCAACAGTCCACAAATATCAACCCCAGGCCCAAGTCAACACCAAAGAGATCAGAGGGGCTTTGAAAAATGCAGTAAAATGCTGTTGTTACTGACAAGAAATAATTCTCCCCATAACCCAATCCATTTGTATTGAGGTCTTCACAGCTTTGTGGGAAATAATAATTTTAACGGCTATTACAATAAGTTATCAACTTTACTCAACAAGGATTCAAAACAAAGGCCGCAATTATTTCACAGTTACAAAAAAGAAGAAACCAAGTAGGATTCTCCGAAAAGTGTTTCAAAGAAAACAGAAGTACCTTCACTGCTAGCTGGCTGAAGTTTCCATTTCAATACAGGGAAGGAATCAAAAATGAAAATGACTTCTTATCTCCTCAGAGGACGCTGTAAAGCAAAAAATATTAGTTTAGAAACTTGTTTGCAACCTTTAGATGTGTCTTCCTAACACAATCGGAAACCAGTAGGCAAAGAATCAAAAATCTTTGCAGAAAATATATGCAGACCACTGGTCAAGCCATTATCCATTTAGTGTTATAACCTTTGGATAAAACAGACAAATTGCAAACAAGAACATACTCTTGGTTCATTATTAGCTACACGGGTCTGTCCACTGGATGCTCTATCTACATCTGGTATTTTCTCTGGATTATCATGCTTATAGAATGCCTGTAGGGCCCTCCCAACAAATGGACGAATTATATTCACTTCCATGGCTGATAAATTTGGAATCTGACCAATTTCAAGAAATTAGAAGCACGGAAATCAAGAGGAAGACAAAGGAAGATTCATAATTAACACAGAGATAATTGAGGAAATCCAGTTCATCTGAAGCACATTAGGAAAACGAAATTCAGCAATTTAGTGTGTGTATAGTTTGTCCATTCCCCACAACACCCCCTCCCAAAGCCCTTCTTTTACAGCCCTGAACTTATCTCTCTCTCTCTCTCCCACCAGAAAGCAAGACCCATTTGAAACCAGAAAACGAAACTCACTCACACATTGCAGTAAAGCCATATCTTAAAACCTGAAAGAAAACAGTAATAACCCCCAATCCCCCCCCCCCCCCCCCCACACACACACACACACCACCTTGCATAAGCATGTAAAATTCAATTTACAAAAGCATAGCTAAGCATTCAACATAAATCTAAATTACCCAAATAAGCAATGACCATCCCAAAATAACTCCAAACAACAAGCAAAGCAAGCATTGCATGCGCTTTTGCTGTTGGTTGTAGGATCACTTCACCCCTTTCTCAAGCAGCAGGGGAAAGAGAAGTTCAACATGGGTGCATAAAGAACATATATTTCAGTGACTTGCAGTTTTTACTTTTCTGTGCATATGAAAGTTGCAAAACAAGAGAATTTTCTATACCCTACTTTCATACTGAGTGAATGTCTTCTTTATCACTAATACATGCATGGCCACACTTCCAAACCACAGATGTCTAGCCATATATTATATGGCTTACGTTTCATGCACCATATGCCATACAAAATAAAGATCATAAGATAACAACAAACATTATCCACTCTAATATATATGTCATATTTGACTTCAAAAAATTGTTCAAACTATTTCTTTTTGCATTCATAACAATTATTCCACTTATATTAAGTGATGATAAAAATAAGTATCCAAAGCCATAAATATTTCATCATGATAATAAGTATCAACAATTCACAAGAGTGGCAAAAATGCATACTTTCACTGCAGATGTCCCACTGAACTTTTCCAAGCTAGTCTCAACTTTATGAACCCGGACATCCCTTATGTCTTCAATAAGAGACCTCACCTGCAAAATGGATTTATAACTAACTACTTGCAGAAATCAAATGGACAATTTAAAAAAGGTTATGAAAATCCTCCAACTCACCATATACATGTCAGGAATGTCATCACGCGCACTGCCATGACAAAATAGCAGTGTACATTAAGCTTTTCTCATGTTATAGTGTATAATAGTAAGAAGAAAGCTTAGGAAGGCTTACTGATCAAAGAGAAGTCTAGATATCTCCACATAATGAAATGGCAGCACCTGAAATGCACCTTGGGAGTCTCGTTCTCCTTCCAAAACCTGTGTCAAATTTTCTGGTCCACAACAAAAAATTATAAGAAACAATATAACATATTCACAACACAACTGAAACCCAAAAAACCCCTATCAATTAACTAGCATGTTCTCAGCTCAACTTCTAAGCCCTATGCAAACAATACATGAATGAAGTTTTAAAACCAACATCACAATATAATAGACCTTTCTAAATTAAAACTTGTTTTTCTCCCCCTGGCAAGGTAACATTATGGTAGAATTCCTGAAAAAACTTGACTCAATCATAGCAGCACATAGAAACGACTTGATTAGATTAATCAGGGGAATAAATTTCCAGATAAATGCAAGTAATGAAGTTACTTGCACACATACATTCCATCATTTTACTTAGTTGCCCAAATCATGACACCGACAAAAACAGGAAGCAAACCTTAATGAGGACTAGTAATACCCAAAAATCAGTTTCCTATTTGAATATGCAATGAAATATTTTGCATGACTCAAAACAATAGCATCGAATCAAGTGTCACAAATTAACAATTCTAATTCAATATCAGTGGCAAAGTTTAACTAACCAACTGACATCCAAAGGGGAGGACGAATTGCGCACTTCCCTCTCTTTTTTAAAGCCACAGCGAGCCACAGTGGTACCTGAGTCGCTATTTGAGGTAAAAATGGGCCAAAATCACCCTGCCATTTCATCAAAATTAAAACCAAATTAACCAAATTCTTTAAAGAAAGAGAGAGAAGGAAAAAATTGAAAGGTAAAATAGAATTGAAGATTACACAGATGAAATTGAGAGGATCCATTCGCATATTAGGCACAATCTCTATCAACTCATCTTCAGCCATGAATTCCACCTGATTTAACCAAACAAACCAAAAAAAAAAAAGTAAAATCATCGCTAAATTTCCAAAACGACGACGTATAAAGGATAACGAGAGAAGGCAAAGGGACCTCTTCGGCAGAGAAGACAGAGATGTGAGGATCGGATTGGCCGGCCATGCCTGGGAAGGGATCTAGGGTTTTTTCCTAGATTGCAAAATTGGGAAATAATTTGGGAGAGTTAGAGATAAATCAATTAAGGATTACTGATTAGAGAAAGAAAATGGATATGGAGAAGTGAGTCGAGAATCGCCCCAGTGGAGATGAAGATACTGAGTCACTAAATCGGCGTAGAGATGTGAAGCGGGAACCCTATATAGTTCTTTCTCCTTTTGGAGGCGGGAAATGATGAAAGCATGGCAACGCGGCAAAAGAATAATTTTTAAAGTTTTCAAAATTATCAAAAAATAAAAAGTTCTCAAAATATTTCTTTAACGGGAGAAAATTTATAATTATAATAATACAACAATCCATTATCAGTCTATCACCAATTGAATTTTAGTTTAAATATGCCTAATATTTATTTTCTAATTTCAATTGTAATTTTCATTACATTCACATTTTAAAAAAATATACTAATCATAAATTGAATAAAAAATAAGAAATTAAATCATATTTAATTAAATACCATCTTAAACTTTGTTTCAATTTTCAAATCCATATAATAAAAATCAAATTGAAAATATCAATTAATTTTAAGGTAAAATATTTCACATTTTTAAATTTTAATCGAAATTTCAAATTAATTCATTAATTTTTAAAATGAACACTCCATCTTAAAAAAAATCTTTTATTAGACATATAAATCTAACAATTAATCAATATTAGTATTTATATTAATTTAATAATATAATAATATTAAAATAATAATTTTATTTTTTATTAATTTTAAAAATTATTACTATATTTTTTTATTAATTTTTTTAATAATTATATTTTGTGGATCAATGTTTCTTTTCTTATGGAGTTGGGAAGCATCAACTTATGCATTTTTTTTAAAATATATATATAATAATAATTTATAAATTAATAAAAAAAGAAATTTTAATTTTTTTATCATTTTTATTAATAATATTTACATTTTTAAAGTAAAAAATTCATTTTAAAAATTAATAAACCCATTTAAAATGTTGATTAAAATTTAATTTTATAATATTGTCACGATTCAGTCTTTTAATCCAAAAGACACATCATTGTGCGAGACTCTTACGACTTATCTCGATTCTGATATTAGATTTTTTATTGAAAAGATTTACCGAAATAGCAACTGCAGGGAATAAGACTATGGTACCAAAATAGTGAGAGTGAGATTCAAAGAAGCGAAAGGCAGCATTGTCTGCAAAACCTTTACACCAAATCAAGACAGTTCATTAATCTACATGTTATCAATCAGTCAAAGTTAATAACAAGTTAAAGGGAAACAAGCCCCAATTTCCCATTTCAGGCATCTAGTTCTAGACTAATAGCGGAACATCCAGTTTTCTAGTCTTCATCTTCCTCGAAGTCAGAGTCATCGGTGGCATTGTCAGTCTCGGAATCACTAAGCACGTACGTTGTTTGCTTGCGGTTGGTCCTTTGTGGTCTGGGTCTTGCTGGGACAATCTCAGTCACTTCTTCAGTGTCTGCTGACATAGAGGAAGAACCAAAGGTTTCTTCACTATCAGTTGTTGATTCTAGCTCTTTGCCAACCCTCCCCAAGACAGAACCACTCTTCTTGTTAAATGGGGATGCCCTCATCTTCCTCACTTTCTTCTCGGGTGATATCCCTGAATCTTCTGCAGGCTTCAGCATTTCTGTCAAAAGCTTCTGCTGCTGAGACTTCTTGCCTGCTGCGGCAGGCGCTCTCTTCTTTGCTGCTGCAGGGGGTTTAGCTGCTGCTTTTGAATTTGCAGCAGGTTTTCTTCCTCCCTTCTTCCCCGCTGGGGCTGCTGCTTCTACTTCTACTACCTCCAGGTCTTCATCATTGATGTCAATTTCACCTATGCTCTCAGAAATCTCCGAAAGAGATGTGGCTGGCTTCTTCCGAGCAGCAGCAGCCCTTTTGCTCTGTTCTTTCTTCCCAGCAGGTACTTGGGGCACTTCAGTTTCCATAGCTGTGGGGATCAGAAGACAGAAGTGAAAATGCAACACAGGCAAATCACGATGATACATCTTTTACTATTGAAATAGCTAAGACAAACATACCAGCTGAATGATCCGGAGAGGAATCAAGGTTATACTTAGCAAGTCGCTCCCTTAGATCAGGAATTCCAAAGTCCTCATCATCGTCGTCGCTGTCATCCTGGCAACAGACAGGCAAGGAACACTCATCAGTTAAAAGAGCACCTTACATGAAAACAATTATAACAATCTGCGTTTATCATTCTCATTCTCACTATCATCCAGATAGGAAACAGCACAAGACCTTTTTAGCCTTCCTTGAACCACCCCGACCTTTGGGCTTCACCGCAGCAGGAACATTCTCTGGTGAACCAATAGACAAAATAATCAATTTTCAGGAAAAAAGAAACCATATAGTTACAAGACAGGGAAACAAAAAACAACGTTTCCAAAAGGCAAGTACTAGAAAAAATCACAAGATCACCTGTTTCCATCGCTGAACTGGATGAAATATCCGTGGTTTCAGTAACAGTTTCTGCGTTTTTTTCTTTCTTATTTATCTTCCGTGGGATTTTAGGTGCTTGCCTCTGAGCCCTTTTGCCAGCTTCAGCCCTGCCTTTAACTAATTTTGCTGCTTCCTCTGCCTGAGCAGCTTTATCTTGTTCCTGATTATACAACAAAGTATCATAATAATGAGAACACTGATAGAACAAGTAGTCCATATAACACAAAAGCAGTTCATGGTTCATACATCTAGTTGCAACTCAAGATTATCAAGATCTTTCAGCCATAAAGACTTTGGAGTGGCTTTTCTCAAATCTTCAACTTCCTGCTGGAGTTTATCCCTATCAGCACAAAGCTCTTGGACCTTCTCTAGGGTCAGAGTTCCAATTGCCATGGACAATAGATAGTCATAATCACTAGCCTGCACTCCTTTGGCGCTAACCTCAGAGTTCTCCTCAGTTTCCTCCGTATCATCAGTAGCCCCAGCCACGGCAACTTCAACAGTTTTGGCCTTCTTTGGGAAAGGAGTAAAACCTTTTGTTTGCAGCTCAAGGAATAGTTCGGCTCTCTTCCTATTGTTCACAATGATTTCCCCCTTTACAACACCAAGGATAAACCTCACTTTGTTTTCCATTTTCAACAACTCCATTTCAAGATTGTCTAAAAGAAGTTTCTGCGACATATGATAGGTATCAGTTAATATCTGTCTAGATAAAATAATTTAAGTGCATACATGATGAACTTCAATTATTCTGAAAACCTCAAGTGACCTTACCTTTCTTTTCTCATAAAATTCAAACCTTAAGTGAAAAAATTCCTCAAGGACTGCATTTAGACATATTAAGAAGTCAGTATAGCAGCAATGTACATGTTATGAAACACAAAATCAATTTTTAACTGCCCAAAATTGTAATAGTTAGCACGTACTTTGCTCTGGGGTGTCATATTTCTTAATCATCCCTTTTGAATCAAACAGATGCATGTTACTTGTGCTAATTGTTGTTGTTAGCTTAAACTTCTTCAGCAAACCCTCTTGCTTCGCCACCATCATGTTCTCCTCAGTCAAAATAACTTCAAACTCTACAGTTGTATCATCACTGTATTGTCTAAATTCCTGTAACCAGTACACTGATGTATGAGACAAATCCATAAACCATAAAAAGAGCCATTTCAAAGTAGCACAATTTACCTTGATGAAAGGATCGTTTCCTGTTATGATAGATTCCAAAAATTCCCTATAATCTTGAGTCCATCTACGGACTGGTAATTCTGTTATCCTGAGTGTGGTCTCATCAACCTCCTCTATAATTCCAGTGATAGTGTAGGTCACACCAGCTTCCCTTGATGCAGTTTTCTCAATATTCCCTTTGAATCCTCTGTACCATGGATGCATGGGCTCCATTGGTTCACCATTCAACAAGCGCCTCACATTTGCAACTATATCTCTTGGGTTATAGTTTGGAATGTAAGAGCTCCACCCTGTCCCAATTCCTTCACTTCCATTGACAAGAACCATTGGTATAATAGGCACATACCTAAATACCAAAACAAAGGCATCAGCTTTATGTACACAAAGTTTCAGAGTACAAGTATTTGGTACTGTAAATTTAAATTTACCAGATTGGCTCAATGGATTGACCATCTTCATTCAAGTAGTCAAGAACGCCGTCATCATCCTTGGGGAACAGATACCGAGTAATGGGAGAAAGATTGGTAAATATGTACCTAGCACTCGCAGCGTCTTTGCCCCCCTGTCAAGCGTGAAAGCAACAGATTATGCATGATTGGAAAAAAAGAGAGTAAAACATTGTGATGTGATGGTCTGTACTTGATTCAATTTTAACAACCAAGATGAAGTTTAACTAACCTGGTTACGAGTGCCAAATTGACCACCTGGATGGAGAAGGTTTATGTTGTTACTGCCCACAAAATCTTGTGCCATTCCAACAATTGTACTAGCAAGACTCTGCTCACCATGATGGTAAGCAGAATGCTCTGAAACATAACCTGAAAATTGAGCAACCTTTGCTTCTTTTACAAAATTCCTCTTGAAAGAACAAAAAAGGATCTTCCTTTGACCAGGCTTCAAGCCATCAATCATTGAAGGGATTGACCTTTGAAGATCAGCCATGGAAAACAGAATAAGCTCCTTATTAATGAATTCACTATATTTGATGAGCTTCTGACTCTGATCAAGGTGCGTGCCAGGCTGCAACTCATAAAGGTGAGAAAATCCCATCAAGAGGCCAATTCAAAATTTAGATTCTCTGATAACAATGCAATTTAGATTTAGATAAACTGTAACAATTGCAAACCTCGAACTGTCGAAGCCAATTTTTCCTTGCTTCTATCTTTTTCTTACTAAAAGCAAGCTCTATTGCCTCCCCGTCCTGCTCATCTTGCCATACAAATTCTTTCTTATGCTTGTCAAGATTTTTAAAGTAATCCTTCCCTTCTTTCGATGTGCTTGTTCCCAACCCCTACAAGGACAGGATCACATTATATACTGCTTAATTGCTGCAAAACCTCAAAGCAGTACTCAACAGAAATATATACTGCTTGATTGCCTCCTTGATTATAAATGAACGAAGATGCAAACCTTATAGTACTTAATTGACCAGCCCTTTGCATTACCCCCCAAGCTTTCCTTCCAAGACTCGTACTCAGGCATGGAATAAAAGGATAAGACCTCCTTAGTTTTGTGAGTAGCCTGTGCAGAGAATAAGGATAATAAATATAAAAAGCTTTCTTCAAGATGTTCAACCAGTAAAATCTAATTAGCTGAAGGTACATACTAACCTTCACAATAGGAGTTATAAACTCAACCATGAATGATGGGATTTTTAGCAGTGACGGCCAGAAGGAATGAACAAAATTGATCAGCAGCCCTTTAATATGGGAACCATCATGATCCTGAAGAAATTGCAGAATGTGAGATTCTTTATTGCAAGCTGATCGTGCGCTTGTTAGCATGAAGACAACAAAGATACAAATCCAATAAGAAAACTGTTTGAACTGCATTAAACCTGATCAGTCATTATCATCAAATGCCCATATCTCAATGACTTGACATTAATATACTCCTTGCCCTGCTGCAGTCCGAGAATCCGCTTGAGATTTTGTATTTCTGCATTATCCATTAATTGTTTATGACTGGCTTCCCTCACGTTGAGAAGTTTACCTCTCAACGGGAAAACACCGTAGTGATTTCGGCCTACAACAGCAAGCCCAGCCACCTGCAAAGTTTAATTCCTTGTATGAAGAGACTCACATCATACTGATAAATGAAACTTGAGCTGTTAAAACATGTCGACTTACGGCAAGAGCTTTTGCCGAATCTCCTTCTGTCAAAATCAAAGTGCATTTATCAGAATTCCGCCCTCCAGCTTCATTAGCATCATCTAGCTTGGGGATCCCACGAATACTTCCTGTCTTTGCTCCATCAGTCTTCTTAAGATCTTTGCTATGCTTGAACTCTGCCCATGAGAGCAAATTATCCACAACTCCACACTTTGCAACTGCAATGTAATTCACCATCCAAGGACCATATTAGTTTTACAATTTCGAGCTTAGCGTAATGTACATACAAGTGAGTTAATCTAACAAACCTTTCTTCAAAAATTCTTCTGAAAGTTCACATTTAGAACCGAAACTGCTCTGACGAAGTGTCAAAGTTTCCTTGGTTTGAGAGTCAAAAGCAGGGTTGTCAATAAGAGCATTGACAAAAACCCACAGATGGTTCTTCACATTATGCGCTTTGACATTAGCATTCTTGTTCTTCTTATTTACAATATTCATCACATAATTGGATATCTGATTAGTGACATAGTCAACATGGGTTCCACCCTTGATTGTAGCAATCCCATTAACAAAGCTGACCTGGTAATTAAAGAAAACTAAAATATTAGATAACTTCTAGAAATCTAATCACAATAACTTCAAACAGACAAGATAAATACCTGTTGAAACTGCCCGTCACTAAGACTAACACAAACTTCCCATCTCTCATTAACTTTCTCTAGAAGCCTGATAAAACAAACATGTTTAAATAAGTAAAATACCTTCAATTTTAACAAAAACAAAAACCTTAAAAAATTTCATGATAAAGACCTTGGGAGGGGTTCTGTCTTAGTTTTAGAGGCAGCACTTAGGTAGAGGCTGACATAATCAAGAAATGATTTCACAGGAACCCGTTTTCCATTCAGCTCAACCTTCACAGTCTTGCCAAGACAACCAGCTAAGTCAAACACCCTCTTCTTCATCAATGCAACCACATCTTCCTCCAAGTGAGTCATGTTAAACTTGGCCAAGTCCGGCTTAAATGTAACCTTTGTCCAGTTCTCAGCCTCCTTACACTTGCTTATAACAGGCTCAGATTTCTTTCCCATGTTGTTTGAAAACACCTTCAAGAAAACGCAACAGTTTAAATTGCAATTAATTACTACTGAAAAGTGAAAACAAAAATAACTTTCAGCAGTTTAAATCAAATCATTGCTACAAGTTCCTTTCATAAGCTAAAACCCTATTACTACCACACGAAATCAGTTATATGAATCATATTGCGCCACTATTCGCTGTTGAAAACCACATCCTACGTAAGTCAAACTATATTCACATCCAACAGGCAAAATGTTTGGGAAAAAAAAAAGGGAAATACCTGCTTATACTTCTTCTGTCGTTTCCCATCAGCCGTTTCGATAATAAAGTCAGTGGAGAAGATATTCGTAAGCTTAGCACCGTACCCATTTCTCCCTCCGGTAGTCTTCTTAACCGTATCATCATAATTACTACTAGTCAACAAATGCCCGAAAATCAACTCCGGAACGTAAACACCTTCTTCCTGATGAACCTCAACGGGAACCCCATCTCCGTTATTATAAACGGAAATCAAATTCTGCTCCACGTCGATAACTACCTTAACGGAATCCATCGACGGATCCCGTTGCTTGTTATCGGCGGCGTTGACTAAGATCTCGTCGAAGATTTTGTAAAGTCCAGGAACGTACTTTATGTCACGGTGGACCATCTCGTCGTTTTCGTAAACCCAGAGACGTTGAGTGTGTTGTTCGATCGAACCGATGTAGGTGTCGGGTCGGAGGAGGATGTGTTCTAATTGGGTTTTCTTTTGGTAGGTTTCTTCGATTGTTTTCGAGGCTTTCATGTTCGCGTTGTTGCTGCTTTGCAGCGGAAGCTTCGAATCTGCAACCATGGCGGATTTCGGATTGGTTTTCCTTTCGGAGAAAGAAATGAGGAAGGGTTTTATGCTGGATTTGATCAGAAGGAGACGTTGGGGAAGGGGGTCTAATTAGGGAAGAGAGCCTCGGAATTTTGAATTCGAAATTTGAAAAGTTTGGGCGGGATTTCGGACATTTCTAGAGTTGCGATGTGATTTGGAGGATCGGACGGCTGTGGTTTGTTCTGTAGCATTGGAGATTTAAAAAAGGGCAAATTTGAGGAATTTATAATTTTAATTTCATTTTAGATTTTGCAATAAATATGAAAGTGTCTATAGGAAATATAATAATTATTTGAAACTTTTATGTTTTTGATAATTATTTTTTGTATACATTAAATACATAATCTAATTATATACCATGACAATTTCATAACTTAAATTTTCATAGAAATTTAGACTATACTCGATTCTAATCTTTATTTTTAATAAATGATAATTTTAATTTTTTATTTTAAAATTATTGTTTTATACACCAATATTGAATTTTTAAAATTTCACAAATAAAATTAAATAGTTGTAGTACAGTCATTTAATAATTAATTAATTTTTATATTGTAACAACCTGGTAATATTAATTTTTATAAAAATTTTGACTATACTCGATCTTTATCACAATAATTTTTGGTTTTAATCTTATTTTTTAAATAAATGATTATTTTAATTTTTAATGTTAAATTATTATTTCATACAAAATTAGTAAAGTTATAATTAGACGGTTGTCATATATACATTTAATAATTAATTATTTTATTAATTTTTATAAGTATATTCTAATGAACCATGTATTAACTCCACAAGTAGTGTATAAAATAATTTTTTTAAATGGTATTAGTAAAGAATATAAAATGTTATTTATACTTCTAGTTGTATGAGTTTTAAAAATAGTGGAATTTTTCATAAATAATAATTTCAATTATCTCTATTATAATTTGTAATAAATCTTCATTTTGATAATTATAATTTATACTTTATTATATTTTTATTTAGAACAACAATAAATAATTAAGAGTGAAGTAAACAAGTAAAGGTATTAATAAATTAAGCTTAAGTGGTATTTTATGCTAAAAGCATGTTTGACTTGATTTTTTTTTAACTTAAAAGTTATTATAAAGTTCTTATGAAAAATAATAGTTTTTAAAATTAAGTTAAAGTATTCGGTAAATTTTTTTTTATAAGCTTTTTTTTTATAGATAAGTTGTTTGGTAAAATAATTTATATAAACTCCAATTTTAGTTAAAATTACTATAAAAGGTATTTAATAAATATCATTTTATTAATCACGAATTTCTTTATTCAAAATAAAAAAATTAATTTTAATTTTATCTATTTAACATAAATTTTTAAAAATATTAAAAGGATTTTTATATAACATAAAGTTTATAATTAATAATAAATAATAAATAAAGAGTTCCACAAATAATTTATTAGTAACACATAATTCATAAATAATTTTTTATTAAATAATAATAAATAAGAAAAAAATTTATTATGTGGATTGGTTCATGGGAATAGAATAGGAATTCCAAAGAAATATAATAAAAGAAGAATAACTATTATGTAAATTGGTTTATGGGAATGGAATAGGATAGAAATTGCTAATATTACTTATTCCATTATTTGGTTGGTAGGAATAATTTTAAGAATAGTTAAGGAATAATAGGTAAATGATAAAAATACCATTTATTAAAATTTAAAGATTTTTTAATTAAAAAAATACTATGATGAGAAAAGAATACTCTTCATTAAAATTAAAGAATTTATTTTATTAAAAAATAAAAATATTCTAAGCAATAAAATCAAAATAACTTTTACTATAATTAAATAATATTTTCACCAAAATACAAACATATTTTTATTATAATTTAATAATATTTTGTATTAGAAGATAATTAAACCTTTTATTTTAATTAAATAATATTTAATATTAAAAAATAAAATATATTCTTCATTAAATTTAAATAATACTAAATAATATTTTTTATTATATTTATTATATTCAAATAATATTATTAAACAATGTGCTTTATAATATTTATTATAGTTAAAGAATATTTAAATATTTTCATTTCTTTTTTTTTTAAATGAAGTAAAAAATTTTGTGTCTTTTGTGCTTTAGAGAGAGAAGGAGTGAAGAAAAGAGAAAAAAAATAGGTTTAGGTTTTTTTTATTCGGTAATTTTTTAAATTATAAATGGGTATACTTGTCTAATCAATTTTTTTTTTATTTTCAACAATTTGGAATAGCTATTACCAAAAGAGACTTTGGTAATGACTATTCAGGCTTCTCTTGAAATGGTTATTCTAAAGAATAGACATTCCATTGAACCAAATGCAGTCTTATCTCAAAAATGAGAATATGAGAAGAATGGCTATTCCATTCCTCCCAAACAAGCATGCCCTAACCGCATGTTTGGTTGGAGGAATGGCTATGTCATTCCCCTTCTATTCCCCATCAATTATTATCCCCTCGTTTGGTATCAAGGTGCAGTACGGAATAGAAAATCCTCAGTCATTCTTATTTCATGCTACAGGGTAACAAGGTTGGCTTAATTGTTCCCGATATCCCCTCGGTATTAGCTATTCCATGAGACATGGAATAGTTAATAAATTTACAAAGACTAAAATACCCCATTGTATTTATAAAATATCAAATTAGTCCATATATAAGAATTGTTTTCTTTCTCTTTCCTCTCATCCCCATTTCTCTCAGTCGATCGTCTTCTTCCTCTCAGCCCATCTTCCCTTCTCCCGATCTTTCGAAAAACCCTTCTCTTTCTCTCAACCGATCTTTCCCTTTCTCCCCACCAATATTCCCCTCTTTCGTTCTTCTTATTTCTCTCATCCGATCTTCCCTTCTATCAAGCAACTGCTCTTCCACGATTTAGGATTGTTCCGCACTGCAAGTACTTGCTGTGATTTCTTTGGGCTGTGGGTCGATTTTGTTATGATTTGATGTGATTTGATGTGATTTTGTTCTCTCAGCAGTGGGTGTGATTTCAGTTTGCATTTGCTATTGTTTTTGGCTGATCGATGTTAATCACTTCTAAGATTTTTTTTTACTGTAATTCTGAATTCTGACATATCTTCCTCATGAATGCTTGGTTGATCAACTGTCCTCTTCAACCTTCAATATAATCGGATACTTAGAATATATATTATTGTTCATGAAGAGAAAATTGAAGTGAATTTTCATCAAAGTTTGGCAGGAGTATACAAAGATAGCTATTAAGGTGGGACACATGTGATTTCATTGTATCTTATAACAAATATCAACCACACAAAATTAACAAACCCAAACCTAAAAAAAAGAAACTCAAAAGTATAGTGTTGTTAATTTCTTTCAATAATGCCAAAATAAACAACAAAACCATATATATTAGTAGAGGTATATGGGTCCAAGAAACGGATGATTATGTTCCTGATAAATCAATTTTCTGATAAATCAATTATATTTGAGATGGTCAAAGGTCCTGGATTCAGCAATTATATTACATCAAATTAATATATATCTTACTGACTTGATTTAATTGACTGTTAGTCAACACATCATGTTAAATTTCATTTATATGTGAATCTATCACTACATATAAAGGTGGCGTTTGGTACTTTACAATGCAATGTGATTACAGGTAATGTGATTGCAGGGAATGTGATTACAGGTAATGTGATTGCAGGGAAGATAACATTGCAGTGTTTGGTATATGAGTAATGTAATGATTAAAATGCAGGGAAGATAACATTGCAGTGTTTGTTTTACAAGTACTTTACAGGGAATGTAATGTTAATTTACAAAATTACCCTTATTTATTAAAATGTAAATTTAATATACTTGTATTCTTTATTATTAATTTTTATATAATATTATCTCTTAAATATATTTTTAATGTCATATATTTTATTTTCATTTTTTATTATAATTTTGTATATTTTATTTCATTTATTTAATATAATTTTTATATTATATATTTTATTTTAATTTCTTTTGTCTATATTATATAAATTTTAATTTTTTATATTTTATTTTTTAATTTTTATTTCTTATATTATATATTTTATTTTAATATTTTTTACCTATATTATATAAAATTTTAATTTTTTATATATATTTTTTAATTTTTATTTCTTATATTATATATTATATTTTAATTTCTTTTACCTATATTATATAAATTTTAATTTTTTATATTTTATTTTTTAATTTTTATTTCTTATATTATATATTTTATTTTAATATTTTTTACTTATATTATATAAATTTTAATTTTTTATATTTTATTTTTTTAATTTTTATTTCTTATATTATATATTATATTTTAATTTCTTTTATCTATATTATATAAATTTTAATTTTTTATATTTTATTTTTTAATTTTTAATTTTTATATTATATATTTTAGTTTAATATTTTTTATTTTATTTATAATATTATAAAATATTTTTAATAAAATAATAAAGTTGAAGGGTAAAAATGTCTTTAATAACATTACAAACATTGCAGCCTGCAATGTAATGTACATTGCATTGGTTTTGGGCTGCAATCACATTGCAGCCAAGGGCTGCAATGTGATTACATTACATTATGACATTGCAGCGGTTTGTTGCAAAACAAACGCTGCAATGTAATTTAATTAAGCACTTTGCAGGGAATGTAACTTTACATCCCTGCAAACAAACGCACCCAAAGTGTATTACACTTCCATTACGAGATAAGTATTCAATTTATAAATTTAGCATTTATGAAGGAAAGAGGGATGCGATGGGAAAGTTCTGAAAAAAAAAACTTGAAAAAACAAAAAAAACATGCGCTCGGAAGAACCAACGAAACCGACTCTATGGTGGAAAGCAGTGGGCAAAATAGAATATAAGAAGAAAATAAAAAATTGAGAAAGATAAAGAAGAATGGAAGGCTATATATATATATATATATATATTAAAAATAGAAGCCTATTTCTCTACTTGCAAAGATATGATTTTCTATTTAATATATAAAAAATATGATTTTTGACTTCTACTTGTTTTGTCGTTTTTTTCTCCAAATATTTATTCTCCAATATTTTATCTATGAAATATTTAGAAAATGATTCATAATATGTGAGGAATTTACTAAAAATAAAAATTTATACATGAATTTTAATTGATTGTGATGGATAAAATATAATATAATTAAATTATATTTTAGAATAATTATTCATTTATAAAAATATATTATTAAATTATAATTATTTTTAAAAATTTGAATAAAATATAATTATAATGGATTATTGTCTTTTTGGATAATTTACATATTTAAATTATAATAAAGATAATTTTATTTTTTGATGAAAATTAATAAGTAATAATGGCAAGGGTATTTTTATCTTTTGATCATCTATTCCTTTCTTATTTCAATGTTATTTCTGTCAACCAAACACTGCATTAAGTAATAATAGCAATTCCTACTCTATTCCATTCACTATATCAAACAAAGTAATAACTATTATGTTCTATTCCTACCTTATTCTATTCCTACAGAATAGCTATTATATTCTATTCCTGTTTATTCCGCGAACCAAACGTGCGGTAAGAGATGAAATAAAATAATGAGTTGACTATTGAAATTCTTATCTCTAATAATGGAGGAGAATCCAAAAAAGAAAAAGAGAAGTCTAAGGTGGTAATAATAATTCAGGAAAATCACAATTAGCTATTGATGTTCTTACTAACAAAGTTCACTTCAATGAATAATATTATTTTAACAATCATAATCAATAAATATTATCTCAATTTTCATCTAATTTATCTCAAAACCATTGACTTATTTAATTAATTATTTCAATCATAATTATTAGCTTTTGCTTTTAAGTAGGAGGTAAATTAAAAATAAGTCAGGTCAAATTAGCCTAATTCGAATTTTCATCTTGTAAAAATATTTTACTTTTATATTTTTTACAATAATATTTTAATATTAATTTTTGATTGGGCTGGATCGAATTTGAAACTCATTGGCTGGCCGAGCCCAGCTTGACACAGGGTGAGCTGCTTATTTTGGGCTGATCGAGCCATATACAACTCTATATTTGAAAAATATATATTTAATAAATTATTTTTACCAAATTTAAGAAAAAATTAACATTAATTAAAAAGGCTCAATGTAATGAAAAAAAATCTTGAATCAAATTAGTTTTAATTAGTCCTTTTTTTTCTTTGCAAAATATAGAAATATTGTTATGATTTGAATTTAATTGCTTTTATCTAATTATTTCCCTTAAATACTAATTGAGTTTTTTTTTTTAAAGGCTAAACACTAATTGAGTTAATCATAATTGGCTTTGAGAATGATGTTATGCAATAGAATTTGGTTATATTTTTGCATGTGGTCTTAACAAATAATATTATTTTCACCGTACTCTTGTTTTTTTTAATTAAATGTAATTTTGAAAATTATAAAAATTTAATTTTTATAAATTATTATATATCAATTAAATCTATCACTTTAACAAAATATAAAAATTAATTATATAATTTAACCAAGTTTAATTAAAGTGATTAGTGAGTTTTTTATTTTTTGAACACTCCCCACAAAAGAAATAATTAAAAGAAAAAAATCATAAAAAATATGAAATCATCTTAAGACTAAAAAATTCATGTATAAAATATCTAAATTTACTTTAAAACATCGCTTTCATATATATATATATATATATATATATAAAACGATCGAAAGTCAACGACTCCAAAAAATAATATAGTAACAAAACAAAATTGACTTTATAAAAAAATAAAATAAAATAATGATTTTTGTGGCAAAATATATGCCTAAGAAAAAGTTAATAAAAATATCTTTGAAAAATGGATTTTTGCTAAAACTAAAAAGTATGTATTTGGCCAAAGGCAAAAAAAGGAGAAGAAAATATAAGAAATAAAAATAAGAATAAAAAAATGTGCACCACAGGTCCACAGTGGCGCATGACCCATGATGCATATGACAATGTGAGTGGTGGGCGTTAGGCGTTAGCCCGTGAGGTGATGACGTGGCCCTTAGCCTCCCTTCACCTGAATGGCAGACCTAATCCTGTGGGCCCACTCCACTGCCGGCCTCAAAATCCGAATATCCCAATTGGCTATCAGTTTTACTTAATTTCCCCCAACTTCCCGCTAAGAATATTCGAATCTATTTGGCTAGAAGAGTAATTTCGACTAATACAAAGTTTTTGAAGATTTATCATCACTCCCCAAAAAGCCAAAGCCAGAAGCCAGAAGCCAAAAGCCAAAAACCAAAGAAGTTTGAGATTTGGTGATTTTCGTGATCGTCGGGAAAAAAAATGGGAAGAAAGTTCTTCGTCGGCGGTAACTGGAAATGCGTGAGTTTCTGCTTCGGATTTCCCTTTTCTTTTTTATTTTTTTAAAGTAATTCCATGACTTGATAGACTGATAGTGTCTTATGATCTTTTTTTCTGTTTGGTTCGTGAGAAAATGAAAACGAATATCGGCTTTATCCAACCGTTTCGCATTTTATTATTATTATTATTATTCACTTATATTAGGAAAAAATAGCTATTAACTTCATTATAGATCTTTAATAATGTATTAATGTATTTTTTTTGTTTGTTATGTAAATAAGTAAATTTAAATGTCTAATTTGAAGCAAAAATGTCTGTAGAATGGAACGACTGAACAAGTGAAGAAGATAGTAAGCACTTTGAATGGAGGAGAGGTGCCTTCTCAGGATGTTGTTGGTAAGCAAATAGATTACTGTTTTATAGATTTTTATTTTTATTTTTTGTAATCTTCTTCTTTGAACTTGATTCGTTATACTGCGGGTTCGAAGCCTACTTAAGTGAAAAATTAATGGAAACTACCAATTTCATGACAAAGTAAAGGTGTTGTCTATTTGCTTTTATATTTTTAGAAGCTAAATTTTAGTCTAACTTACGTATCTTGGTAACATCTATAGATATTTTGTCTCTAGCAGTTTTTTGACTGATTTCTTTATTAAACATTGGATTTTGTTATTGGATAAATAATCTCTTGCCCTGTTTGTTGTTGTGCTTGTTGTTTCTTTGCTATAACTACTTTTTTTTTGATTGGTTTTTGTGAGTGATGATAGAGCAGATGGCTTATTTTGGATTAACATGTTATCCTTATGCAGAGGTTGTCATTAGCCCTCCGTTTGTGTTCCTTCCTTTCGTAAAAGAGGCAGTGAGGCCTGACTTTCATGTTGCTGCCCAAAATTGTTGGGTCAAGAAAGGAGGTGCTTTTACCGGCGAGGTTAGGTATGCCCACATTTGCTATCTACTGTTATTGGGTTCTTTAGTCGTCCAATCCATTGTATTTGGTTGTTTAATGGTCTTGCACTTTGCTTCTTTGTGTTTAGATGTTGTTGTTTTTTTTGCTCAAGTAAGCATATCTGTATCATTTTTCTGTTTCATAAGAAGAAACATAATCTTGATAATTAAGAAAAGGATGGTGCTGTCTTTTCTTGGCGAATGCTTTCACTCAATGCAATTTCATCCAGCCATTAATTTGTTTTGACATTATGGACAAAAATTATTTTAACTGAACAATACATGTATTTTTTTTCAGTGCGGAGATGCTTGTCAATTTGAGCATTCCTTGGGTCATTATTGGCCACTCTGAGAGGAGACTTATTTTGAAGGAGTCAAATGAGGTAAGTGTGTTTGATCAGACCATAACTACTGACATCTGGTGGTGCTTCCTGATGGATTGGTTATTAGAGTTTGATTTTTGCTCATTTTCGCTTGCTAGTTAAACTGTCAACATTTTTATTAACTTGGAAATTTTGGTTCTTTTGTTTTAGTTTGTTGGGGATAAGGTTGCTTATGCACTCTCTCAAGGTTTGAAGGTGATAGCTTGTATTGGGGAGACACTTGAGCAACGTGAAGCAGGATCTACTATGGAGGTTGTTGCTGCACAAACTAAAGCAATTGCAGGTATGCATTTAATGCTTTCTCTCCATTTGGAAAGCCCATGGTGCATTTCTCCTGGTGATACTCCTAAAATTTCTATATTTTCAAGGTAGCAGACCTTGTGTGAGTGTGGTCAGCTTTGTTACTTGTTTAGATGTCAGATTTGTTGGATATTTCATGTAAGTACAACTTGGTCTTTTTGATTCTATATTTGCATGCATTATTGTAATGATTTCTTTGCTTACATTTTGTTCTCATTTGTCTTGAAAGAAGTCTATTTTGAACATCAAAACATACTGAAATATTACTATGTCTTTCTGCTTGTATAAAGGGGCTTGCTGCATACATTTATCTAGTGGCAGGTGTTTTTATTTTGTTTAAAGAATAATGCTTTTTTTTCCGTATAAATCTTCATGTCAAGGTAGTTACTCACCTTGGTATCCATAAACATCTGCACGACTCTGTTAAATTCTCTTGTATTACACTTGTAATGTGACTGTGACGAGACTTAAGTATTGCACTTATTCTAATTTGAATGTTCTTTTGTTTTCTTTATGTTTTTTCTTACTGTAAGAGTAACTTTGAGGTTCAAGATAGGTATAGAACACTAACTGTAACAGGCTTCAAGGACTGCACCTGCTTCTTTTACAAATGTTGTTTTTGCATCACTAATTTGAGTGCTAACTGCTACAAAATCTAAGCATCTGGCTGCTTTCCTGTATAACTTGCAATGGCAGCAAAAGTATCAAACTGGGCAGATGTTGTTTTGGCCTATGAGCCTGTATGGGCTATTGGAACTGGGAAGGTTGCTACTCCAGCTCAAGCTCAGGAAGTAAGTTAGGCTGTTTTCATTTTAAAACCTCATAATGGTGTTTCTTGACTAACTCGTATGTTGTATACAAGTGTAGATGATAAAACTTGTAGGTCATATTTTGCTTTTCATTTCTATGAATGATGTGGAATTTCTCGCACACAATTTTCCTTGGTGAAGGTTAACTTACAAAGTTTTTGTCCATGTAATAGGTACATTCTGAGTTGAGGAAATGGCTTCAAGCAAACGTCAGTCCAGAAGTTGCTGCATCAACCCGGATTATTTATGGAGGTATATTTTACATCATCCCTATTGTCTTGCCTCTTGATCTTATCTAAGTTACTCTTACAATCCAGAATGAAAGTTCAGTAAGTTGGCCCTTAGAACCTTCATGTTCTGAAGGTAGTGAACTTCATAGTTCATAAACTGAAAACTTTTACACAAAATACCGGGAAGATGCTTGCCCACTCTTAAGAATGTAAAATCTTCAAATAATTTTTTTTATTGGTTGACCAATGTCTTCAGTTTAAGCTAAATATCTTCAGTTACATCTGAGTTCTCAAGGAGCCATACATTACTCTATATTCCCTTTGGAGGATGATGTGTGGCATATAACAAATCTTGACTAATCTTTTATGTACCTCGACTTGGCTGGATCCATTTTTAATGAATGAAGGGCTGTGCAAAATTAGATTGAGCTTGTTTGCCATCATGATTTAACTTGGTCAATAAACTCATTCATGGCAAGTTTGGCGAAGATGATTTGTTAAAATAACATTGAAAAAGTTGCAATCTGAGCTCATATTCTAGTAGGCTTGAATAATAAAAGCTTATTGACTTCTAGATCATAAAAACTTATTGATTTTTAAAAGATAAAGCTTAGAGGAAGAAAGCGTTATGCTGCCACTTTTAGCTCTAACTGCACCTTGATTCCCCATTTTTTCTTCTTTCTTGGCTAATAGAGAAATAATGAGTAGATCCAACGGTTGGCATCATTATCTCATTATAGTTAGAAGGAAAAGAATATTAAATCTCTTGCACAGGCAAGATTGCTTATATTTGGTGAATTTGTCATTGCACGTGCTTGCCAAAACTCACAACATACAGCAAAATATGATGCAGAATAGTTGTATCTTCTTCCCTGTTTCTTGCCTTAGTTTTAACTGGATACCTCTTTTAGGATCTGTCACTGCTGCAAACTGCAAGGAACTAGCAGCTCAGCCTGATGTTGATGGTTTCTTGGTTGGTGGAGCTTCATTGAAGGTAATGATGTTGCTACTCTCCTCCTCTCCTTCGCCGCCCTTTGTTTTTATACACAAATCCATGTGTATTTCGGTGGGTTCTAATCCTGATATTTTCGTCTTGCCTCCAGCCGGAGTTCATTGATATTATCAAGTCTGCTGAGGTGAAGAATGCCTAAGTTTTAGTTTGAAGCAATTAAGTTGGGGGTACTTGCAAGAGCTGTTGTTGGGGGAGGTATAGAATCTGTTTCATAAGAGTTTGAAATGTACTACTTTTTGGGGAAATAATTCATGCTTTTATATTCCTTACCAGCACCTCAGACTGGCTCCTTATGTATTAAATAAGTTTTACTATTTCCTTAGTAATGCAGTTTTCTGGCCTTCGTTTAACATTGTAACGAGTTATACTGAAGTGTGAGATTGTCACGAGATCACATTATTATGTTACGTTATTATGTCATGTGGTATAAAATAATAAGTGTTTTTTTTATTGATAACGATTGATCAATCGTTAATTATAAAGATTATTTAATTTAAAATAAAAATATAATGATTAGCTACAATTAAGTAATTATTTTTTATTTAAAACAAAAATATAAACTCTTAATTAAACACTATAAAAAATAAAAATTTATATGAATTATTTTAAATAATTCAAACTTTTTTTTAAAAAAAATTATGTCAAGAAAAAACTCTTCAGTACATAATTCATTGAAATTTTGTGATTTTACCAAAAAGGCCCAAGAAATAGGCTCACAGTCCAGCCCGCCCACAAAAACAACTTCTAGTCCAAAGTTAGGTAAAAATGTCCTAATTTGCGTATAGAGGAAATTAAGCCCAGCCCAGAAATCAGCTCTAGAAAGGTGAAAGAACGGAAAACAAAATCCTTACGCAGAAGAATAAAGAAACAGAGAAACCGAAGGGGAAGAAGGCTTTTGATTACTGCCCGAAGTTGAAGAGGTCAGTCCCCGTAGCGTTCCCCCAATATCTCTTTTTCCTTTCTTTAAACATCCATTATTCATTTCCCTTCTCTGTTTGTAATCTTTTTTTTTTTTTTTTACTTTATAAGCTAAGAAATTGAGTTTCTAGGGTTTCTGAGCAATGGAAGATTCAGAAAAGAGAAGGCATCGTGAGAGGAGGGATAGGGATAGGGATAGGGACCGAGAACGACGCCGTTCCGAGAGAGAGAAGAGTAGTGATTCGGATAGGGAAAAGGAAAAGCATCGAGAGAGAGGGAGAGAGAGGAAAGATAGGGAACGAGAGAAAGAGAAAGAGAGGGAAAGAGCGAGGGAGAAGGAAAGAGAGAGGGAAAGAGAGAAGAGGGAACGGGAAAGAGAGCGGGAAAGAGAGCGGGAAAGGGAGCGGGAAAAGAGGGAAAGAGAAAGAGAAAGAGAAAGAGAAAGAGAGAGGGAAAGGGAAAGGGAAAGAGAAAGAGAAAGGGAGAGGAAGTCGAGGGAAAGGGAGAAGCGGAGGGAATGTAACAGTGATGACAGTAAGGAGGAGAGGGAGCGACATAGGAAGCGTCGAAGGAGGGAAAGAGATGATGACAACAATGATGATTATAAGGAGAGAGAGAGCAAGTTGAATAGAGAAGAGAGTCCTGTGAGGAAAAAAAGTGCTGACGATGAGTTGGAAAAGGAGGAGAAGAAAAGTAGGGAAGAGGAGATGGAAGATGAACAGCGTAAATTAGATGAGGAGATGGAGAAACGGAGGAGGAGGGTTCAGGAGTGGCAAGAATTGAGGAGGAAGAAGGAAGAGTCAGAGAGGGAGAAGCGTGGGGAAGGAAATGCGGAGGAGGAGGAGACTAAGGTTGGTAAGGCTTGGACTCTTGAAGGAGAATCGGATGATGATGAAGTAGCCCCAACAAAATTGGAGACAAATATGGATGTTGATGAGAATGAAAATTTGAATTCTAAGCCTGATAGTAAGGGAATTGGAGATGCAATGATGGAAGATGGAGATTCTGACAATGGAGAAGATAAAACGCTTGTTACCCAAAATGGGGGTAATGAGATTGCTGAGGAGGACGATGAAATTGATCCATTAGATGCTTTTATGAATTCAATGGTGTTACCTGAAGTTGAGAAGCTAAGTAATGCAGTTGTTGTTCCGCCTACTGCTGCTGATGATGATAAAAATGGGAACTTGAAGAAGGATAAAAAAGATGGCTTGAGTAATGGGGGACAGCAGCCAAAGAAAGGTTCGAATAAGGCACTTGGGAGAATTATTCCTGGGGAAGATTCGGATTCAGATTATGGGGATTTTGAGAATGATGAAGAGAATTTAGAAGATGAAGATGATGATGAGTTTATGAAAAGGGTAAAGAAGACCAAAGCTGAAAAACTATCGATTGTTGACCACTCAAAGATTGATTATAAACCGTTCAGGAAAAATTTTTATATTGAAGTGAAGGAGATCTCAAGAATGACACCTGAAGAAGTTGCTGCTTACAGGAAGGAATTGGAATTGAAGTTACATGGAAAAGATGTGCCGAAACCAGTCAAGACTTGGCATCAAACTGGACTGACAAGTAAAATATTGGAGACAATAAGGAAACTTAATTATGAGAAGCCAATGCCAATTCAATCTCAGGCACTGCCCATAATTATGAGTGGTCGAGACTGCATTGGTATTGCAAAAACCGGGTCTGGCAAGACCCTTGCTTTTGTGCTACCAATGTTAAGGCATATCAAAGATCAGCCGCCTGTAGTAGCTGGAGATGGGCCTATTGGGCTCATTATGGCACCTACGAGGGAGCTTGTGCAGCAGATTCATAGTGACATAAAGAAGTTTACCAAGGCATTAGGAATCAGGTGTGTCCCTGTCTATGGAGGTTCTGGTGTTGCTCAGCAGATTAGTGAATTAAAGCGGGGAACAGAGATTGTTGTATGTACTCCAGGTAGGATGATTGATATACTTTGTACTAGTGGAGGAAAAATTACTAATCTGCGTAGAGTAACATACTTGGTTTTGGATGAAGCTGACAGAATGTTTGATATGGGTTTTGAACCTCAAATCACTCGAATTGTTCAAAATATTCGCCCTGATCGCCAGACTGTACTATTTTCTGCCACTTTTCCTCGCCAGGTTGAGATTTTGGCACGTAAAGTGTTGAGTAAACCTGTTGAAATACAGGTTGGTGGGAGAAGTGTTGTGAACAAGGACATAACTCAGTTGGTTGAGATGAGGCCAGAAAGTGAAAGGTTCCTAAGATTGTTAGAACTTCTAGGTGAATGGTACGAGAAGGGGAAAATTCTGATTTTTGTCCACACCCAAGAAAAGTGTGATGCTTTGTTTAGGGATTTGCTCAAACATGGTTACCCTTGTCTGTCACTTCATGGGGCCAAGGATCAGACAGATCGTGAATCCACCATTTCTGATTTTAAGAGCAATGTCTGCAATTTGTTGATTGCAACAAGTGTTGCAGCTAGGGGTTTAGATGTGAAGGAGCTTGAATTAGTGATCAATTTTGATGTTCCAAATCATTATGAAGATTATGTTCACCGTGTTGGTAGGACAGGTAGAGCTGGCCGGAAAGGCTGTGCCATCACATTTATCTCCGAGGATGATGCAAGATATGCACCAGATCTTGTAAAAGCTTTGGAACTCTCTGAGCAAGCTGTTCCTGATGACCTGAAAGCTCTTGCTGATGGCTTTATGGCAAAAGTCAATCAGGGGCTTGAGCAGGCCCATGGAACAGGTTATGGTGGAAGTGGTTTTAAATTCAATGAAGAGGAGGATGAAAAGAGAAAAGCAGCAAAGAAAGCACAAGCAAAAGAATATGGGTTTGAGGAAGACAAGTCAGATTCAGAAGATGAAGATGAAGGGGTGCGGAAGGCAGGTGGTGACATCTCACAACAGACAGCACTTGCTCAGATAGCTGCCATGGCTGCTGCCTCAAAAGCTGGTACCGCTTTGATGCCGAACCCTCTATCATCTGCCCAACTGCTTCCCAATGCTGTATTGCCTATTTCTCTTCCTGGTGTACTTGGTGTTTCGATGCCAGGTACTGCAGCGGTTGTGCCTGGGAGTGGGCTGCCTGGTCTTGCAAATGAAGAGGCTGCTCGCAAAGCTGCACTGCAAGCTGCTCTCAATTTGCAGCATAACTTAGCAAAGATTCAAGCTGATGCAATGCCTGAACATTATGAAGCTGAGTTGGAGATAAATGAATTCCCCCAGAATGCTCGATGGAAGGTTACCCACAAGGAAACTTTGGGCCCAATATCAGAATGGACTGGAGCTGCCATTACTACCAGGGGCCAATTTTTCCCACCTGGTCGGATCCCGGGACCAGGAGATCGCAAGCTTTACTTGTTCATTGAGGGACCTACTGAGCTATCTGTTAAGAGAGCTAAGGCAGAACTAAAACGTGTCTTGGAAGACTTCTCACACCAGTCCTTACAACTTCCTGGTGGGACTCAACCTGGCAGATACCAAGTTTTGTAGATGTAAGAACTCAAATCCAACTTACTATAGGCATAATGTTTCTTTCAATGGAAGACTTCTCTGTAGATCTGCATTGTTCATGTTCATTTTTCTTGTTCAATTTTTTTTCCTGCAACATATGCTTTTACCAGTTACTTTAGACTTGTTGCAAAGGTGTTGGTTTTGTTATTTTCTGATAAAAAAAGACTGTGTAGTCATTCTAATTATGAAAGTTAAATAGAAGTACATCATTAAAGATGGAACCAAACGTATTAATTAAAGGCAAGCTGAATTGGTCCTGACTTTATCTTTGGTACAACGAATGGACTGGTAAACTACACGCTCTTCTCTTGTATAGATTGTTGGATTTGTAGTCGGACTTGTCCCTCAGACCTGAAAGTCAATCTTCGTGATGGCGTTCCTCTTCGTATGATTCAAGAGTCTGCATTCTTCTCGGGGTATGAAACCAATTAATAGTCGTTGACTACAAATGGCCATAATTTTAGTGATATTGTGTTTTGAAGACATAAAACATAATGATGCTTTATAGTTGGTATGGCTAATTACTTAATGATGTTTATTTGACTGAGGCAAAGTAATTTGGGAGCAAATACTTGATTAATGACATAGATGACCCAGGTGAAGTAATTTGGTGCCAAATATATTCATTTGGACTAAATAAATGCATCAGGATGTAAAATAAGAACATTTTTATGTAGATCGGATAAGTTTTATTATCTAATATGTCAAAGACTGATTACTTTGTTTTATTTCCAGATACTTGGTTTAGCCCTCTGCCCATGGAATGAGAGCTTATGACCTCCATAAGTCAATTCTCTTTGATTTTCATTCTGACTGTAAAATTGTGATGTTGTAGGCTCATGAGCTCTTCTTATAATGATCCTTTTTTATATTTTTGGTGTACTTAAATCTCCATTCGAACCATAAATAAATATGCTGTATCATATTGTCACCATTTGCTTATTTAGTTACTCATTCTGATGTTGCAGAAGCTTTTTTCCTATTCTCTCTGCTGAGAGTCTTATGCTATTTTATTTTTAATTTCTGATCGCAGAGATAGAGCCATTACTAGCTCTCACCTTCATTGTGGTAGGAACTTTCTCAAAAGTACTAGCTGATAAATGCTGATTTTCTAATGTGCATACATTGGTTAACCTCTGTTGATATTCATTTAATACTGGTGATTAACAGCAGGTTTTTTTTCTCTTGTTTCTTTTCTTTACTTTTGTTTTTCAGGTCTGAGAAGGGCAGGATTCGTAAGTCCATTATTTTCAGATTTTACTGATTGTGGTGTTTCTCATCGATGTTGTTATAGTTAAAAGGAGCACATTGTTTTAGTTTGGTGCATTCTGATGCATTGGCTCTTTTTACTTGGCCTCATATTCACTAATCCTTTAGTCAATTTGATATGGATGGTGGCTTGAATCCTGCTATGGTGCTTGGTCGAGGAATTGGTGTAACTAAAAGACAAATAGAGGAATCAGATGCTGTAGTTCCAGAACCATATGATGAAGTTTCTTTCTTATAAAGGCATTAAGTGTTTGATGATGTTTTTATGTTATTCATTACTTTTTGATGAGGAAGATGATGTATTCTTTTCATGTCTTAGGTGTTACTGGTAACATTATTCTCCCTAATGGGAACTTCCTTGCTATCTCAAGCATCAACCTGAGATTGCATTTTGGTTTAGAAAGACGTGGATGTCCTGGATCCTTGCAAAGTTAATACTTTAAGCCATATTTCTGTTCTGAACTTGATTTTTTTTTCATTTCTTAAAGGTAATATATATGTTTTGAAAGTAGATCTGATTCCAATCTGAAGTTGTGAACAGCATATAGCACATGCAAGCAGGGTTGCTGGGTTGGCATTTGATTTGTGTGTTTCCATTTTTATAAAAAGTAGAAAATGGAAGGGTAACTGAGACAGATAAAGAAGAAGAGCCTCACAATGTGGAAAATGGGCAGAGTATGTATGTTTTTGTTTGATTGGATTTGCTTTATATAAAGGCAACATTAGTGACTGAGTCATGAATTTAATTGAAATGACAGGATTGAAGATATGCTGAAGAAGAGTGTTATAACATTGGATGATTTCACACGCCCTCTTCATCAAAAGTAGAAAAAGAAGTAAAAATGGTGGTCAAGTATGCATGTTTAGTGGACATGAGCTTCTCCAAGGGAAAGCCATCCATACTGTGTGGTAGGTTGGTATGTTTGGACCTCCATAATACACTGCTCCCCTTGCCTTTCAGGATTAAACTATCTACCTCAATATACCTTATGTCCATGCTCTGCTCCTAGGTGGTTGAATGTTGTTGTCTTTCTGCTTTGGACTTGATTGCATATTATTATACCAATGGGCTTGCTATGTGGATTTCCTTGTTAAAGATCAAAGTAGTTACACACCTGGATATTGGTACATTCTCATGTGAATGCTGTTAAATTTTCATTGCATTATGCTTGTACTGTTACAGTAACGATTTAAGGACTGAACACTTTCTTTTTTGCATTCACTTTTTGGTGTTGGAAATCATGTGCTGCGCCAATTGTAAGTGTAACTTTGAGATTCAAATGAATGCGTATAAACCCTAACTGTAACAAGTTTTGAGGGCTGCACCAGCTCCTAATTGGAATTTTGTTTGGTACTGCAAGAACCATCTGGCTGATTTCTTGTTTAATTTTCCAATGGCAGCAAATGTATCAAACAGGGCAGATGTTGTTTTGGCCTATGGGCCTGTGTGGGTGATTGGTACTTGGAAGGTTGCTATTCCAGCTCAAGCTTTTGACAGAAGTTAGGTGAGTTGGAAGAGCTTTTTTTTGGGGAGGTATAGAATCCGTTACATACAACTTTAAATGTACTTTTATCGGATTTCTCAAATTGGATTTTATGTAGAGTAAGTTTTACTATCTCCTTAGCCGTGGATTTCTCTACTAGTGTGTATTTGCCCTTCTATATATTGTTGTCTCACTTGCCAGTAAGTAGAGCAATAAAGGGATCTTAATAGAAAGCTTCGACAGGATTGTGAAGAATTATTTCATTATTGTCAGTCTTACGTAGTAATACATCCTTGCCACAGCATGTGTTTTCTATTTAAAGTTTTAAACATGTCTTTGGTCTATCATCCATCGGTCAGTCCTCCCCTCAGGTTATGCATCCAGATTCTTAACCCCCTTTAGAATTTTCCGCATTATCGGTTAGTTCAGATTCGAGCGTGACAGAGATCTTTGTTTCCCTTCAGTGTGCTAGCTTCTACGCCCTTTCTAATGACATCCTTCTTTTACCTTCACATACACTGAATATTGACGTCCTGCATGAGTGGACGAGCTGAGTCTTTCTGGGATGAAAAGGTTGTACATGTACTTGATTATTGAGAGAAGAAATATATTAGTCTTTTTAAGTAATCTGAATGCAATTTGGCTCAGTACAAAGCAGTTTATGCAGCAATTGATTGGGTTTTGCTATCTGTCAAGGTCAGTGATGCCTTCCCTTGTTGACTGTTGTGAGCTGAAGTAAGCACACACCTTCCGATTGGGTTTTGGGCAGCAGGTGAAACACCACGAGTAGGACTAGTGAAAATTCCATGGTTGGTATGGAACCGTTGGCCATAGATATTAGAGTTGCATGTGAGATTGGTAGACATCTTTTAGGATTAGCATCGAATTTGTCATTATACTTTGGGTTATGTTAAATTTTGTTGCTGCATCTGAATTTTGTCACTCTAGTTTCAATTTCATCGATTTTTTTAGATAAAAAGTAACGAAATTGATGGAAAATATCTAAAAGAATACCAGGCCGCGTACAGTGATCAACTTTTTATTTCTATTGAGGTTTTTTTTCTTTTAATCGGGAAAGGAGATTCCAATCTTGTTTTCTAAACAGGAATTATGCATCAATTAATGATTTAAATGTTATTTTTTTTTGAATTTTTAATTAGGGAAACTTATTTTTCTAATTGCAATAAGGATCGAGACTTTTTGTCACGGGTTGGATGTTGAAATTGTTCGATTCCAAATTTTAATGCCCAACCATTTGTAAGATCAGTGCGATTTATAATCAAAATGTAATATTGATTGGTGACTGACTTATATGGTTAATAGCTAACAAAGAAATTAAACAATTTGATAGTTACTTATTTCATCATCAATGGTTTGAAAATAAGAAATAAATTAAAAAAATAATAGTAGAAATAATAATATCAAGAGTGTTACAAAAAGACAAGCGTCGTACGTGAATCTTCCATCACGATCACGTTCTTCTTTAAAGCTTTTGAGGAATTAAAAAAATTAAAAAAAAAAGAAAATTAAAGTCAAAATTGATGTCTGGTGAGAAAGGTCAAGAAAGTCTCACGTGAAAATATTTTCTGCCCTTTTCTGGTTACATTTATTTAATGCGTTCATTCCCTGATCTCTGATTTCTAGATCCCCATCTCCAATTTGCAATTCAATATATTGATTCTATTTTTCTTTATTCCTTTTCTTTTAAAAAAATTTATTAATTATTTTTCTATTGACTTCGACCGTTCGGGTTGACAGTTAATGTTAATGAATGTCGGTTTACATGTAAATGTGATATTTTAATGATATAATTTTATATAATTAGTGTTTATCTTTTTAGTTATTATCATATAATAATTTTATTTTATTTTTTGTTTATATTTGTTCCGATGTATTCGATTTATAAACAAGCTGTGGATTTTTAATTATTTGAATAGAATATTACCTTAGTGCTTTGAAATTAGTTTATATTAGAAAATGGCATTAAACCTAATAAACAATTATTACTTTCTCAACGAATCTTTTTGACCTTTGAAAAAAAGAAAAAAGGTGCTTTTGCAGCAATATTAGGCAGGACACATACACACACGTGTATATATATATATATATATATATATATGCTAAAATTCCTTCCAGAAACTTGTTATGTGTATTAATTGAAGGCTTCCAGATACTATGAATTTTTGGGTATATGAAACATTTGTCTCAACAGGTAATTGACTCTATGAATAGATTTCTTTTTCGTTTTTATCTCTAAATGCTCATACCGAACATTTATCAAACATTTTGAATTTATGTTTGACTACTTTTACATCAAGATAATGATATAATATGGGTCCGACACGAATTTATATCCGATATCTAGAAATAAAATAGAAACATTTTATTCAAGATATCAAAATTAGTTCCCTAATCAGAAAAAAAAAAAGGTTTATTTGATTTTCTATTGTAGGACCCTTTAACTCCACCAAGCTGTGGCTTATAAAAGGCCACTTGACCAGTCCCTAGATAACCCCCTTTGCCGGCAACAAATAATAAACATTGACAAATCATGGATGGTAATCCAATGGGTTGATTAGAAAATTTCTGTATACAGCAGCCCTTCCATGGCTGTCTCTTTCGTGTGTATGAAAGCCCCAAAAGACTAGAAAGGAAATGAAGGGCAACTGGTCATTAAAATCAAAGGGATGAAAAGCCCTTGAGCCATGAAAGCTTTAATAATGCAACAACGACAACCTCTTTCTACTGGCTGATTAATATGGAGGTGAATGGAACATGGAGCTTGAAGCCAAGTCAACCCTTTCACTTTTGTCTTTCCCGAATCTTTTCTTTTTTAAGTTGTAACTTTCTTTGAAAGGTAAACAAAAAACATATAAAAGCCAAGACCTGCCTGGCCCTGACCATCTTTTTCTCATGCTGCTTTGCTCTTACTCAATCTTTGTTTTCTCATTCATCTTTCCTTTTGTTTTGCTTTTTTATTGATCAGTCAAAGTTTTCAAAAGGATTGTTATTCTCGTGGGTGACAGCTGACACAGAGAGAGAGAGAGAGAGAGAGAGAGAGAGAGAGAGAGAGAGAGGCATTCGGCTACGTATAAAAAGTTTTACTTTCACACTAGAACCCCTTTTTTTTCTCTGTTTCACGGGTTTGGGTTGCTTGCATCAATTGTTCTCTGTATTTGTTCTCCTTCTTATGTTGGAGGAACGAAACCAGACCCTGAGTTTTTGTCTTCATGGGGTCTTGCTTCAGTGCTAGAATTAAAGCTGAGAGTCCTCTCCACAATGGTATGCTTTCTTTTCTATATTTTGATCACTTTGTCTTTCCCTGTAAAGCATTTTTTGGAACATGTTCTGCCATTTTTAGCAGCAGCTGTTAAGTTTTAACTGGCCTTTTTTGAGATCCCTTTCATTTTTGTTGGTTTCTTGAAAGTAACACTAGATTTTGGAGTTTATTAGATAAGGGTGTATAAGTTCGAATTCAAAGATTTTTTTCCTGGTGTTGATATGTGGCAGGGTCTAATTCAGGGCATGGCGGTGGGAAATATGGGAATGGAATGAGTGGTTCTAGCAGCAGGATCTCATCTGTTTCAGTGACTAGAACTGAGGGAGAGATCTTGCAGTCTTCCAATTTGAAAAGCTTCAGCTTCAGTGAACTGAGAACAGCCACCAGGAACTTCCGTCCGGATAGTGTTTTGGGTGAAGGTGGTTTTGGTTGTGTCTTTAAGGGGTGGGTTGATGAGAATTCACTTACAGCTGCCAAGCCTGGCACTGGCATGGTTATTGCTGTCAAGAGGCTTAACCAGGAGGGTCTTCAGGGCCACCAGGAATGGTTGGTAAGTAATCTTTCCTTCCCCCAGTTTCCTCCTTTCCTCTCAGCATTACTTCAAATCTTTGTCTCTGGAAAAGTAGTACTATTTGTTGGATGGCATCATTTATTAATTCAATGTTGCATTTGGGTTGCAGGCAGAAATCAACTACCTGGGGCAGCTGTACCATCCTAATCTTGTCAAATTGGTCGGTTACTGCTTAGAGGATGACCATCGGCTTCTGGTTTATGAATTCATGCCCAAGGGCAGCTTGGAGAATCATCTTTTTAGAAGTGAGTTATGCCTTTACATCTTCCTTTCTTTAGCCAGTTCAATCCTTTTCATTTCAAGGTATATAATCTTATCCAAGACCTCCAACTTTGAACAGGAAATTCTTATTTTCAACCACTTTCTTGGAAACTCCGGATGAAGGTTGCTCTTGGTGCTGCCAAGGGCCTAGCATTTCTACATTCTGATGAGGCCAAAGTGATATACAGAGACTTCAAAACTTCAAATGTCTTGCTTGATTCGGTATGCAAAACATGCTTATTATGGGAATTCATCGCTCCTAACTTGGATTTTTTATGCAGCTCTCTCACATCTTTTAATTTCCAAATGTAAAATGACAGGACTTCAATGCAAAACTCTCTGACTTTGGGCTGGCCAAGGATGGACCAACTGGTGATAAAAGCCATGTCTCTACAAGGGTTATGGGCACCTATGGTTATGCAGCTCCTGAGTACATGGCAACAGGTATCTTTTAACTTGCCACCTTCAATCATTTTCTTAACCAACTTTTTATTTTATCCTAACGTGCTTGTGTCGATACAAGGGAAGATCTATTAGAATTACCCAATCCATGGACAATACCCATGTGTCTGGCACCCCAACCTGAGTCAATGTAACATAGCTGATGTCCAGTTTTTTGCAGAAACGCTTTATGCAAGCCATAAACATATTTTTTTTTTGAAAAGTTGCAAGCCATAAACATATCATCCTCCAGACCAAATGTTTATGCCTCAATGGAATAACTTAATATCTGATACGATTATAAATTGCAATTTCCCTAATCATATTTTAACTTAATTTATTCTTATGAAGGTCATCTGACAGCCAGAAGTGATGTGTATAGTTTTGGGGTTGTTCTTCTTGAAATGTTAACTGGCAAGCGAGCAGTGGACAAGAACAGACCATCTAGGGAACAAAATTTAGTTGACTGGGCCAAGCCTTACCTTACCAGCAAACGCAAGATTCTCCAAGTTATGGATGCTCGTATTGAAGGCCAATACACGCTGGATGTGGCATTGAAAGCCGCTTATGTCACACTGCAATGCCTGTCTGTAGAACCCAAGCTTAGGCCTAATATGAATGCAGTAGTGAAAGTATTAGAGCAACTCCAAGACACCGGTGACAAAGGGGGCCCTCGAAATGCATCCGTCCAAAATTCTCATCAGAATTCAAGGAATGCTGCCAAATTTCAAAGGAAAAATGCCAATGATGTCAGCAATGGAATCGATGGCTCATGTCCCCAGCCATCAGCTTCTCCACTACCTACATAAAGAGGAAAATATCTGATGCATGCTTTTATAATTACAGATGATATCAAGCATCTATTCCGGCTATTGATCACTGTACAGTTCTTGAATTCAATAAAATCGGAGTTCCTCATTTTGACTCATTTTCTTTCTGTGTTGCACTAGTTGTAAAATACAAATGTTTGGGAGTTCTATTAGCAGGAGGGTGCTTGATGCATTAGGGTCTCAAGGCCTGGAGGCATAGCCGACAAAGGCTTCATATTACCTCTAATACTTGTTGGAATTCTTGTTGAATTGAATGTGAATGCAGCAGTAAATAGTCTGAACTCTAAAGTCATCAGTCTTTTCTTTGCTTAATGAGTATCCTAAATGGTTATTCGAAACTGATACCAATAAGCAACTCATTTGGAAGTATAATCTTTCTGATACCTGGAGCCTAAAGATGTTCACTTGTCCATAGTATCCGTGTCCAATACACATCTGACAGACATGGATATAGAGGTCTGACCTTTCAAATACGTAAAAAACCTTATCCATTTGGGATACATATCTGTATCTAACACTCCCTCTAGTCTGAGTAACATTTTGCCCCCAACCCCAAGCACCTTTCGGAATAAAAAAAGCAGAGAAAGCAGAGGAGAAACTGGATTCAACGCATTGTCTCTAAGCCATAACTATTGAAGGGTCTGCAATTTGGTTTCACCAAAGGATTCAATCAGATATTCTCACATTGTCACAGCTTGTTCATGGTGGCAACTTCATTAAACAAAAGATTTTGATGCTTCTTAGGAGGATTCTAACAGGTATGGTAGATTAAAAGAGGCAAGTTGTCTCACTGTCATAACCAATGGAAGCTTACAAATGCACATGACGTGGTCAACTTTCCATTGCATAAAAGACAAAATCTGTCCAGATGGAGCTCAACCTCTTTCATTCAACTTTACAAGACAAGGATTAATGTGAAAAATATAGAAAAGTGATTCTGGCAGTAACCTACTTAAATCTTTTTCAATACCCAGGGTCAAAGGGTAGAGAAAGAATAGCAAAATGAATAACTTAATTTTATAGTACCAAAAATTCCCACAACTCCACGTCTTAAGAATGGGTCTTCAATTTTTTTTTTTGGTGCTCTTTGCTAATATAATTCATGTGAAGAAATCCTACAAACTTGGATGTATATAAGCAATCTTGCTCCATTTGTCATTTTTCCTTTTTAAGTATTGGTCTCGGACACTTATCGAACAATTTAAAATGAACATGTAAAAAAAATTTGAATACATCCATGTTTGATACTTGCTCATATCGGATACTTAAAATAACCATGATTAAAATATTTTGATTTTTTAAAATTTTAATTAAAATTAAACGGAAGTCTATTAATTTTTGAAATAGACATTCTGTTTTAAGAGCACCAATACTATTAACAAAAGTTATGAAAAAATTAAAATATTTTTTTATTAATTTAAAAAATTATTATTATTATTTTAAAAAACTTGAGGGCACCAATTGAGGGGAGCATTGATGGGGTCCCTAGGGGAACATCGGTGCTTCCTTAGGGAGCCCCAAATCGAGCGCTCCAGGGGAGCTCCGGTGCTCCTTGATGGAGAGCCTTTTTTTTTTTTTAATTAATAAAAAAATAAAAATTAATAAAATTATATTATAATAATTATAAAAATTAATTAAGGGTAAATTTATTTTTTATCTTTGTCACGTCAACAAGTTGACAAAAATATTAATAATTGATTAAAAGTTGGACCTACATGTCTTATAAAAAATATTTTTTTGAAGCGAAGTGTCCAATTTAAAAATTAAATAGACTTTTATGTAATTTCGATCAAAACTTAAGAGATTAGAGTATTTTACCCAATAAACATATATGAAAAATTACATGCATCATGTTTGATATGTAACCATACCCGACACTTAGGTTGGAAGCATTTCTCTCATTAATGCAAGTTGTAGGAAGATTGTGGAGAATGTTAAATTAACATAATTGCCCTTCAAAAATTTGGAAGCCACCGTCATTTATGTTCTTTGCTGGACTAAATTGAAAGTTTCTTCAAAATTTGATATTCATTAGCCCATTTTCTTTATCTTGTTGGGCCAAAAGGTGAACCAATATTGGGCCGTATTTCTTTTGAACAGAGGAAACGGTAGGGCCCGTATGAATTTTCTCAAGCCCATAAAATAAACAACGTAGGGGGTAATTTCGTCTTTTTACACCAAAAGCTGAGGTTTTAGCCAGTTCATGAGGCTTGAAGCAGAGGTTTAGGCTCTTCGGTCATCAACAGACGAAAAGCTCAGAAGAAGAGAGTGTGATGATTACAACCAAAATGTCCATGCTTCAGCACGTGTGCTCCGTCCCTCTAGCACGTGCGATCCGCCCTCGTCCCTTCACCGTCTCCTGCGCCACCACCCGCGTCACGCCGTCACGTAACCTCACCGTCTCCTCCCCTTCCTCCTCCTCCTCACGTACTGCTCACGTAGACCCCCGCGTCCTTCTCGGCATGTCTGAGCAAGACCTTCAGCAACTTGCCGTCGATTTCGGCCAGGTAGTTTGACAGCTTAAATTTGTAGTATATATATTCCTTATTTCACTGGAAAAATTCTAATTGTTTTTCATTTTTTTTTTGTTTCTTTGTTAATTATATAGCAAAGGTACAGAGGAAAGCAGCTACACCATTTAATTTACAAGAGAAAGGCAAAAGAGATTCAGGATTTTAGTCACTGTGAGAATTATTTTATATACACTTTCATTTTGTTCATTTTTAGTTATTTATTTAAAATTTTTAGCTTATTTTTGAGATTTTTTTCCCCTTTTCTTATGGTGGTTATAATGTATAATAAAAGTGCCACAAGCATTTAGAAATGATCTTATGGAGGCTGGATGGAGGATTGGGAGGTCTCCTATTTACCACACTGTTACTGCAGCTGATGGCACTGTTAAGGTAATAAAAGGGAAAAAGAAGAAATCTTTTTCTACTCAACTCATGAAGGTTATGTTTGGTTGTTTACTTGTTATTTTTGTTACTTTTTATTTGAATGTATAAAGGGAAAAAGCGTGTTTGGGGTCGAAATCAAACGAGTTAAAAGTTAAAATTACAATTTTTTTGTTATAATTATATTAAACATGTATTAGATACTTAGTTTTAAGCTATTTACTCGTTTCCTGTCATGCTTTTTACATTTTTAGCAATATTAAAAAAACAAAAAGCAAGTAGCATAACTAATAATTTGATCGAGTTTAAGTTACTTGAGGTTGTTGCATTGTTGTTTTACTTGATGAAATTGTATTTTGACTGGATTTTCTTGTATTTAACTTTGATCATGAATTCGTTTTGGAGCTTAGTTTTTTTCAAGTAAACTATAGAATTGTCTACTGTATTAATGGTGGTTTTGTTGTTGATTTGTATTCTGTTAATCATGCATGCTTTTCTGTTGGTCTTTTCAGTTATTGATAAAGTTGGAGGAAGACAGAGTGATTGAAACAGTTGGTATACCAGTTGAAGATGAAAAGGGTTCAATGCGACTTACTGCATGCGTGTCATCACAGGTGATTTTCTTTATATATGTTTTTGGGTTGTTGTTAGGAAAGTGGGGGGAGATTTTGTGCCCTCAGTAATGTATTTCTGTTGTTATCTCAGGCAATACTTTTGACTCTTTTGTTCTTGTTTTTCTCTGGTATACAGGTAGGCTGTCCATTGCGCTGTTCATTTTGTGCCACTGGAAAGGGAGGGTATTCAAGGAATCTTCAGAGGCATGAAATTATTGAGCAGGTTTATGATCCGTTTCTTTAACTTTTTGCATATACATTCTTTTCAAACTCTTAATAAAAAAAATGGGATTGCTACTCTATGGAAAACAGTGGCTTTTTTTCTTTTAATGTATAATGAAGGCATTAAGACATTATACGCTTGGAACTATATGTAAAGACATTTATGTGAACAGGTATTGGCTATTGAGGATATCTTCAAGCGCAGGGTGACAAATGTAGTGTTCATGGGAATGGGGGAGCCCATGTTGAACTTGAAGTCAGTAATTGACGCACACCGATGCTTGAATAAGGTGCATTTTTTGCAAGTTGGAACTTTTTCTCACACAGCATATAGTTGTGTAAAGATATTTTGTGTTGTGATATAAAATGCAGTTGATTTCTCTTCTTCTTTTTCCTCCTGATAAAGGATAGCTTTGTTACTACTACTCTGTTTGAAAAAAAAAAAAAAACCATATTTCTTCTAATGTTTGGTGCTCATATAATGCTTCATGGTAAACTGGATCTGACAACAAAACAAGTCAGATGAGATTTGCTTATCATTGGTTTTGTGAAGTATAAAATCATGGAGGTCTGATCTGAGATACATGTTTCCATACAGAATTCTGTTGTGTCACTCCGGTGTGGATTATTACCTGGATTATATCAAACTAATTCCAATGAGGAATTCTCATTTTCAAAAGTCTCCTAAAACTGTTGAAATGCTGTGGTAAATGCCTGTATGTGGCTTTCAATTTAAGCTCATTTATGATGTTTTGTTCCTTTTTTTTTCTTCCAGGATGTGCAGATTGGGCAAAGAATGATTACAATTTCCACTGTGGGAGTTCCAAACACCATAAAAAAGCTGGCTTCTCACAAGCTACAGTCAACATTGGCTGTCAGGTCTGCTTTATTTAACAGGAACAATTTGATATCTGAATGTTATTGTTTTTGACTGATTCTTAAGCCTTTATTTTAAAATGTTAATTTAACTCACTTTCTTGTACATCAGCTTACATGCTCCAAACCAGGAACTCAGGGAAATGATTGTGCCTAGTGCAAAATCTTACCCTCTTGATGCAATCATGAAGGATTGCCGGGATTACTTTGTTGAAACCAGCAGACGAGTCTCCTTTGAATATGCACTTCTAGGTACTGAAGTTTTCCTTGCATGCCTACTTTAGGGAATTCAAATGTTGTTTAAAGCTGTAATCCGATTTCTTTTTCTTATTTTTTTTTAATGCAGCTGGAGTCAATGATTCAGTAGAGCAGGCAGTAGAACTAGCTGAGCTGCTGCATGAGTGGGGACGTAATTATCATGTCAATCTCATACCTTTCAATCCAATAGAGGGTTCTGAGTACCGGCGGCCATACAAGAAAGCAGTACGCTGATCATTAATTGCCATTTTCCCCTTGTTTTCAAACAATATAAACCCTTTAATTTCTTGAGCGTATACATAAATCTTTTATTCCATTTTGCAGGTGTTAGCATTTGCAGGTGCACTGGAGTCCCGTAAAGTAACTGTTAGTATACGTCAAACAAGGGGCTTGGATGCAAGTGCTGCCTGCGGTCAGCTGAGAAATAACTTCCAGAAAAATCCTCTGCTTACTGAATCTGACAGTGAGCAATCACAATCAAATGTTGCAGTTGCATGTTGAATGTTGATGCCACGATATAGACTGCTGCAGTTTCTACCTGCTCTGTTGTCTATGTACACACTTAAGCCCCTCTCGTTTGCATCTGCAGTAAGCAAGATGATCTGATGCTGGTTCTCTGCTATTTATGTATTATGGAGCAATGGGCATCGATACTGTTGACTGCAAAAAGAGTTTCTTTGGCACACGATGCAGAAACTCCGGCGATATAGTTGATGTGTGTGAACACCAACAAGAGTTGCCAGCAACCGTGGATGCGATGCAAAACTGGGAAGTCAATGACTACATTTCTCTTGCATTTCACTTTGTAGCAATGAAATCATACCATAGAAATCAACTTCTTGGCCAACTTTTATACATATATAAATGTTGATTCTTATTGTAAGGAGCTATAGGCTAGGCTGATCTGTGCACAGCATAGATATGCGATTCTCTGTTTTCTAACTTCACTTTCACATTTGCTAAAGCAAATTCCTAACTTACAAGATTATTATGCCCTTGAGCAAGAAGCTAAAGTTTCATAATTCTTGGGTGTTTTTCTAATGTTATAAACTTTTCATTTTCAAAGAATAAGAATGCTAATTGTAGGCATAAATGTACCCTTCCCTTTTCCTTTTTTGGAGAAAATATTCCCATAAAGTTTAAACATAAGCAAGAAATGAAAACAAGAATTCCTAGAGCAATTCTTTTACTAGTACTATCTTTTTCATGTCAAGTAAAGTATATTCCATTATGTTTTATAAAATTATCGTTTTCCTGTCAAGTAAAGTATATTCCATCATGTTTTAACAAATTAGTAATAGTTAAATTTCTTATTTTAAAAATTTTACATTCTTCAAAAAAAAATAAATAAAAGATTTATGAGATAAGAAAAAGTAGTTTTTACTTATATTTGGGTTTATATAAGTTTTTATTAAAATATTATATTCAATTCAATTTTTATATTATATTTTAAACCAAATAAATTTTTATAATAAATGATTAATTTACTATCATTACTCAAGATGAAATACATTTCAAAAAAAAAAAATCACTCAAAATGAAATATGTAATTTTTATGTTCAAAAAACACTAACATGGTTTTATTTTTTATTATATTACTTGTTAATGGCATGTATTATGTCATATCATCACTATGATATATGAATATATCGTCACGTGATAAATTCACTATCGATGGTTAATAACTATCGACAATTAATTCTTTCAAAAAAATTATTGACAGATAATAAATCACTTACAATTAATAAACTGCTAGTTAGTTGTAAATATTTATTTAATCAAAATAAAAAATATAAAAAATTTATTAAATAAATTAAAAGAATAAATACTTATTTAAAAAGTTTTGAAATAGTTAGAGATTTTTTGTATTATGGCTAAATTATTCATAAATTAAGAAACAAAAAGAATTCTCATTGCGAAACGGGCCGTCCGGGCCCAACACGGCGGTCCAAACCCGATATGAACTACATATATAAAAGTACGTGAAGCGTAGCATTAAGATAGTAGTAGTAGTAGTTCAGATCTAAGTAAAAATCTGTGTCTTCTGTTGCTGTCTCTGTTTCAAATTTGTCTTCCAGGTAATTATCTATTGTCTTCCAAATCGAAAAGTTTATCCCTTTTCTCCAATTTCAAAATCTGGGTTCTTCTTTGTTGATCAGTTTCTAACTTTTCTTGGTATAATTTAATTTTCAGTGTATAGTTGGGGTCAACCAAGTCAATGCTCAAAGAAATTTTCTTTTCTTTAGTTTTCTCATCAGCCAAACAGAAAGTTTAAGTTTTTTTCTTGGAATCTTATGGCTTTTTCTTAGTGATGAAAGAGTTTTCGTCTGGGTATTTAATGAGTTAACAAAATTTCTCTTTTTTATGGGCTTTTCTTAGGAAAAAAAGATTCTACTTTTGTTTTCTCGAATAAGCAAATACTGAATTTTATGACATCAAACCATTAAAATTAACTGTAGTTTTTGTTTGGGTATTGCATTTTAAAAAAAAAAAAAATTTTTTTTCTTAGATTCTCTTAAAATATCAGGCTTTATTGTAGTTTGATGGGTAACTTTTATTTGTTTCTGTTAAAGATTTACATGGAATATTTGGATTTTGTTTTTGAAGGGTATTTGAGATGAGGAGGTACAGTCCCCAATACTATAGTCCTCCAAGGAGAGGCTATGGAGGTAGAGAAAGGAGTCCTCCAAGGAGGGGATATGGTGGTGGTGGCGGTGGAGGGTACGGTAGAAAGAGGGAGCAGAATCATGGAAGCCTTTTGGTTAGAAACATTCCCTTAGATTGCAGGTGAATCATTTATTATAAGCCTTCTGGTTTGATATTTTTGTAATGATGGTTAAATGAGTAGTATTAATCTATCTGTGATTGTTTTTTGCAGACCAGAAGAACTTCGAATTCCTTTCGAGAGATTTGGGCTTGTTAGGGATGTGTATATTCCAAAAGACTACTACACCGGGTTGGTATTTTAACCTTGATGTGATGTTGGATAATCCTGCATCACTTTTTTTGCTATGGTTTAATGGAAGTTTATTCTTTGTAGTTTATATTTGTTTAAGGTGTTTTAGGTTATGTTTGTCTAGTTTCATTCGGATTAAGCACGAGCCCAAGTTTGTTGGTCTGCCTGAATTGGTATTTGTTTCCCTACCACAGTTGGCGTTCTGTTCCATAAAAATGGGGCAAATAGTTGTCACATTCTGCAAAAGAGTTTGCTTACTATTATATTGAATTAGCAATTACATGACCCCTGACAAATGGATAGTGTTTTTCTTCTTCTTTGGCCATTACTAGTTATTGCTCAGCTAGGTTTTAGGATTGGCAAAGTAGGGGTATAGTTGCTGGTTTTATTAACTTTTGCAACATGCTACCAGCTACGACCTTTTTCCTATTCTCCTCTTAGATCTTTAGTCATTGTTTTTAGGTACTATAAAGGAAGTTGTTTCCTTTGAATTGCTTTCCGCACTATTTCTTAAAGCTCTTTCTTTTTCCTTTTCCATAGTGAATTAAATTTTGAACTGGTTTGTCAGGGGGGCATATTTGTTTGAAGTAAAAACAAGCCCAAGCCCCACATTTGATGAAGACGTACTGTTTATGATTGCTTAACATATTGGTCCAAGGGTGTTAAGAGTAATGATCATATGAAGAATGTTCCTTTATGAAGCGAAACTATATAATTACACAATCAATAGAGGTTTGATGAGGAAGAAGATTGATTCCTGACCAAATGAAGGCTTCATGAAGAGATTTTTAGTTTGAGGAAATGTTGATATCGAGTGCTTCTTATATTTACAAGCATGTGAAGATTTTTCAAGTCACTTGCCTCTTTTGAAGTTGCCTTTGATATTGACTATTAAGAAAAAAGGTCAGCCACTGAGCCTATTTTTATGTAAATTCAGTCCACGTAAGTGGTTGTGCTCTGGAGCTGATATTTAGATATGTAAAGGTATACAAAGTAATGGCATTATGACAGCAACTTGGTATTCTGGTTTTGACATCCCTGTCTTATCCTCCTCTTGCTCGTATCTAACTTGCATGCTTAAGTGAAGGCCTGCTGTATCCTTTCTGCAGGGAACCTCGAGGGTTTGCATTTGTGCAGTTTGTGGATTCTTATGAGGCTGCAGAAGCTCAACGGCGCATGAATGGGAAAATATTTGCTGGGAGAGAGATATCGGTTGTTGTTGCTGCAGAGACCAGGAAAAGGCCTGAGGAGATGCGCCATAAAGCTAGGCTTAGGTACTCTATCTCTTACAGATACAAAGACAAACATGCACATACAGTTTCCTGTTATTTTAGTTGCTTATATTTACGTGGAGATTTATTTGGCCTGTAATTCTTCAGAGGATCTTCAGGCTATGGGGGACGATCATCCTATTATGGTATGTTATTCCTGACATATACATTCTCTTTTCAGAGCTTATTATTGTGTATGGCTTTGCCCCGGTCTTCTTTCTTATGACGTAATTCCATATCTTGTGATTTGATGTATATTTTATATATAATCCTGAGCTCTTTATAGAAACAATGTGGTGAAACTGGTAGTCTGTTTCAGATCTTACCTAAATTGACTCCTTGCCAACTTATTCTTATTCCTCTTCTGATATGTCTCAGGACGTTCTCGGTCTCGTTCACTATCACCTATGCGCTCTCCTCACCATCCTTCAGGTTCTAGAGGCCGATATCGTTCAAGGTAAACTGTCAAATTGCCATCATATATTTTTCTTTGAAAGGTCCCATCATATCCCTTTGACTATTAGCAAATATATTTATATATTCAATTTGTCAGGTCATACTCCCCTGCTGCAAGACGACGAGGAAACTATTCTGTTTCACCGGGGAGAAGGCACGCAGACCATCCAAGATCTCCAAGAGGTCCTCCACAAGAGCGAGATGGTGATTACAATCACAGATCATATTCTCCAGGATATGAGAATGCTGGTGGCAATGGTTATGGCGAGTAAGTGGAAGTCTATATATTTGTTTCAACATTTTTAGTGCTGTCTTGTATTGCAACCCATATATTAATTGGCCTATTATGGGCAAAAATTAATAAAGGGAAAAAAAACATGCTTTTTTAATGTGGCTATTATTGCAACATCGGAACCTGGCTGCTTGTACTACGAGAAAATTACTAGTAGTAATGCTATTAGAGCTCAAATACATTAGGTTTTTATGATGCTTATGAATGGCACTTTATTGCGGGTTTTCATTTCCCAACTGGATGGTGTCTGTAACTAAGTCTAGTGATGAGCCGATGTCTAATAAAGAGATGTTGCGTATCTGATCACTTCATTTATCTTTTTGTTAGTGATTTTTCTTCTTTATACTTGACTGTTGTTTTTTGAAATATTTCGCTGTAGGAAGTCTGCATATGAGTCCGAGGAAGCTCATGCTGCATGGAGGTCACCGCCTGGTAGAGTGTCAAGGTCCCCCTCTGGATCCAGATCAAGGTCTGCTGACCTGTCACCCAGGCGTAGCAGATAAGCAAGTAGGCGACCAAAGGAACTAGCCTTTGGTTTTATATGCCATTAATCAGATGGTGGATTCTGTAGGAATAGGCTTGTGTGCTATCATCTAAAAACGATAATGTAGTGTATTGGATGGATGGGAACTCCTAAATTTGTGGCTTGATTTCTTGTTTATTGCATCTAAACTCAGATGAAACTATGATGACGTTTTGAGTTTTCTCCTTTATTATCAATACCCAAGTTCATTATTCTGCTGAACAGACTCTAAACTTAAACTCTGGCTCAAACTTTATATATTTGAGCTCTCAGCATGACGTAGAGAAGCTGTCTGTAATTGAAAGGCAAAGCTCCTTCCCCTTAACAGAGCACATCATCATGGCATTTGCCTGGCTTTGACAAATACCCGAGGTGCGGTTTGAAGGGAAAAGGCGGCGGCAAAAAGAGAGCTGGCTTTAGCTGATTGAATCAAACCCAAATTTAAAAATAAAGGTCTACAAGTTGGACATATATAAACATAAATCATGATAATGAAAAATGAAAAATGAAAAATCTTTGAATTCAGAACCAGGACTGAGCAAAAACTTTCAAGAATCTTGTACCCAATTGCATTAGTATAAAGTTTAAACGAAGATGAACAGTCTTTCACACATGAAAGTAATGTTGAAATCTGCTTCAGTTTTCAAAGTTTTGGCAGCCCCTACCTCATGGCAAATGGTAAGGATGTCAACGGGTCGGGTACCCTATAATTTTGAGATATCCGAACTTTAACTTTATAAAAAATAATTACCCTAATTTTATTAATTACCCGTTTAATTTTAAAATTACTACCCTAACCTTAACCCTAATACATTCTCACTACCCTATAATTATTCTAACCCGTTTAAATACTCGATTAAATAAAAAAATTATTAAAATCTTCTTCATGAGAACCCAATTACCCAATTAATTTTTCTAATCCCATAACTTACCTTTAGATTTATATATTATATGTTTATATAAATAAACATATATATACTGTAATTAATAATTTTATGAGTTATAATTTTTACAATGTTAAAACAAAATAAAAAGTAAATATATTTATATTTAAAATACATAATATATACACATACGCATTCATAAAAGTATTAATATCATCATATTAATAATTAGAGTAATCATACTTAAACATAAATAACAATATAATAATTTTTTAATTTAAATATATTAATGTCATCACATTAATAATTAAAGTAACCATACTTTTCATATATTTGTTAGTTTTTAGTAAAAAAATTTACTTGTAAAGTTAGTAAAAATTATAAATTTTTAATTTAATTATTAAAATAATAATAAAATATTTATAAATAGTAATCAGGTTCGGGTAACGGGTACTCCAAGGGTGGTATCCTAACCTTACCCTATACCCTATTAAAATTCGAGTAATGAAATCACTACCATAATTTTACCCGAACCCGTTTATGAGTATTTTAATTTTATATAAATGGATCGAATACCCACGAATACCTTATAATAGGATATCCGTTGACATCCCTAGCAAATGGGCAAGAAAGCCTGGGCTGGCTCGACTTTTCAGATTATAATACTACTACTTTATCAGAACTGTCTATAATTTTCATCAAATAAAGCTCATTTATGAGTACAAGGTCATAAACTCGAAAGTTGCCAACCCCTGTTTTTCTATTGGCTTCCTCAAAACTAGTCAATGATGGGGGTTGAACTGTTCAAACCCTCATTGACATGTCAGTTGTAGTGTTTAACTTCTATATGACGTGCCTGTCGCCCCAATAAACTTTCCATTCTTATGTCCTTTCATTTCCTCTATATAAACCAGAACTAGACAAAGAGTCCTACAACTCAAAGAATCAAAACAGTTTCAAAGAATCTCTTTGAGGTAAAAAAAAAAAAAAAAACACCGAAGAAGGATGGCTGTTGGGATATTGGAGGTGTTGTTAGTTAATGCAAAAGGCCTTGAAGACACTGATTTCCTAGGTATGTAGGTACTATAATCCATGCTTTGTTTTCTTCTTTGATCAGTTTGTGTTCCTCAAGTTCCTTCTTTTGTTCATTTTCTTGCCAACCATTCTTTTCTGAATTTAGCTCTTCTCAAGGTTTCATCATGCTACAAAACCGTTCTAATGGAAAACCTTGACTGTTCTTGTCTAGAGAAGAGCAAGAAAACAGAACAGAAAGAGAATTGATTTGATATTTGGATAATGTTTTTGGCCTGATGAGCATGAGCCATTGATGGGTTTACTTTTTTGACAGAAGAGTTTCCTTCTATAATTTTTTTGCTATATAAAACTATGGATTAAAACTTAACCTTTGAAAGAAACTTTTGATTCCTTCATTCTCTCTATATATTATATTCATTTTTAATATAAGATTTAGATTTATACAAGGATATTTGTAAGGTTTTTCCCTTTTTCTGATATCAAAAGAACAGGATGTCTGCATAGCTGGAACCTCAAATTTTCTAGCTGGCATCACTCATTAGCTGCCAAATTTTCCAGATTTTTTCCAGATGTAAATCCTCATAGTTGATTACATTTAACACCCTACAGTCAAAAATGGCTAAGTCTTTTTTTAAGTCAAGTCTTGGGCGTAGGCTACAAGGTTGATGATTGTGGAACTAAAGATATTTACTGTTCTTTTCTTTTTGATTGTGATGTGTGATGGTAGGTGGAATGGATCCTTATGTCATAATTCAATACAAAGGTCAAGAGCGCCAAAGCAGTGTAGCTAGAGGTTACTTCTTTCCCCTTTCTTACTCTCTGCTATCTAAAGTTTGAACCCTTTGCTTAGAATTTAATGTTAATTAAAAAAAATAGACCTGTAGTAGATTGGATGGTACCTGGTCAAGATATATATGGGGATTAGTTTAGCTGGACAGGTTCTACTTAGAGGTAGAAAATTCTATCACCTGTTCTTTTGCTGTCAATAGAATAGTCTACATTCTGTCACCGGTTCTTTCGGATCACTGCTTAATTATCACTCTACTTGATCTTTGTTATGTTGCTCCCCCTAGAAGTACCTGTATCCAATACACATGGATGGATATTAGTATGGAGGTTTGGCCCTCCGAATAGAAGGAAAATCTTAAAAAAAATGTACTCCTGTCATACACATATCCGTATCCGACACTCCTGAATCCGAGTAACACAGGATGTTTGCATCAAAAACAAATTCAAGCAGCAGCCTGATTGAAAGAGACATGACATTGTTGTTCTAATTGCATTATATTTTGCTAAAGTTTTGGCATATTACCTAAAGGAATAGCCCATGGTGCAGGTGGTGGTTCTAGTCCATCATGGAATGAAAGATTCACATTCAAGGTGGAGTACCCAGGTTCAGGTGATGACTACAAGCTTATTCTTAAAATCATGGACAAGGACACCTTCTCTGCTGATGACTTTGTTGGCCAGGCCACGTAAGCACATTCACATTCTATTGAGTTAAACACTCCGGAGCCACAATCAATCCTAGTTCATCAAGCATACCAACTCCCCAAAACATGCTTTTCATTTGTTTGTTGCATCATCAATGAATTATCACCATCCCAAAGAGCTATGAGACCCTCCCCATGTTTGTTTCTCAAGAGAGTGATGGAATGAAAGTTAAAAAGAGTAGCTGAGAACTATTAGAGGAATGGTGTGACATTACTCCACAATGATTCATAAAGCTTTTTCCATACCTGCAGGATATATGTAGAGGATCTGTTAGCCACTGGAGCAGAGAATGGGAATACTGAACTACATCCTAGTAAATATAGTGTAGTTCAAGCTGACCAAAGTTATTGTGGAGAGATTCAAGTTGGTGTTACTTTCACTCGAAAGGTATGTTTCCTATGGTACAACTTATTGATCACAATGACTTCTTTCGTTCTGTAATGCATAAGTTCTAAAGTTGGTTGGCTAACCAAATGTCATTGCCTAAACCACTTCATCGACAAGATTAAATGATTGACACATTTCTCGTAAATGATCTATCTATATTGGCGATGTATAGAACAATAATCTTTTTACTCGTACATCCCAAAATATGAAAAATATGAAAAAGATACATCGAGTAATAATCTTTTTTCATTTTTTTTTAATTGAGGGTTTTGTTGGATATCTATAACCGGGCGATTCATAAAATAATACTCTTTTTACCCTACACCATGAAATATAAAAAATATGAAAAGGGTATATCAAGTAAGAATCTTTTTTATTGCTTTTTAAGTGAAGGTTTTGTTGGATTTCACAGGTTGAGGATGAAGATGATGAAGAGTATGGAGGTTGGAAGGAAAGCAATTTTTAGTTTGGCTCAAACTGTTGGGTCAATTATCACTAGCATGTTAATGTTTTTAGCTTGGAATTTTGTAAAATATTTTTATGTGTTTTAGCTTTGGAAATTTTGTAAACTCTTTGAAGGATGCTGTTGTGCTATTTTTTTGTTATTTAATTTTAGAATTTAATTATGTTATTGTGTTTGATTTGATCATTCCAAACTAAGGAAACTCTCATGTTATAAATTGTAGGAAATATTATGCAAGTGATTTTTATTTTATTTTAAATAATTAATGGTATTTGGATGGTTCAATCGTTTACTTAATTTGACTTATTATATTTTATAGATATATAATCTTGATTTTTTAGAAGTTAGAACCTAGTCTCATATATTTTTCTTTTTATTTGGTAGACATGCAATTTAACAATATAGTGCTTAATATGACTTATTATATTTTATATTTTACTAAAATTAATTTTGCATCCTCTTATATAGAAACTTTTAATGATAAGTACATTTTTTTATATTAAAGAAATTATATTTAGATCTTCCTTTCTCGCAAAATAAAAGAAAAATAAATAGTTATACCTCTTAATTTTATCTTTCTATTGTTATTTCTTTGTTTATTATTTCCCAAAAATATATATTTTAAAAAATTAAATTATTTAAAAAAATTTTAATAAAATTTATTCTTATATTACATTTAATCATTTTCTTATATTTTAAGTCAAATAAATCATTATAACAATAGCTTTTAATTAAAATGTTATTTATCATTTTATATCCACACAGTACTGATGTAACATTGATGTTAAAAGTGAAAAATATTATATGATTATATAATCATATCACATCAGTATACTATATCACTATCCATTGTAATATATAAATATTATATGACAAAAAATGATAAATAACATTTTAATTAACAATAATTAATCAATCATTAATTTTAAAAATCTATTTAATCCAAAATAATAGTATGAATATTTGATTGAAAATAATAAAAGAATAAAAATTTACTTAAACTTATTTAAATAGATAATGATTTTTTCTAAATATTATGTTAGGAAAATAGGGAAGAGAAAAGATTAAAAAGCCAACATTGATAGATGAAAGCCAAAAACTATCAGCCGTCTTAGCTCAGCCGGTAGAGCGCGTGGCTTTTAACCACGTGGTCGTGGGTTCGATTCCCACAGACGGCGAAATTTGTAAATTATTTTTTGTTTTACTTTTTAAACTTCAATTTTATGAAAAAGATCAAAAACTCAGGAACTAACTTTTCGGTTTAGCAACTACCAACGCACCATCGAACGAACAAAGAGGTCAACAAGACTTCCCCCTTCACCAAAAAGTAAAAAAAGGAAAGAATAATCCCTTTGCTCCCTAGCCATGTATCAACTAATCAACTTGCCTCCTTTTCTACCCTTTTTTGATGGGAAAGGAAAATGGAAGATGACACATAAAACCAAATTCAAGCTGGAACTCATAATCTAACCTCAAATTTAATCCAAGGCGTTTGGGAACTCAAATTCACTAATACCCAATCAGTTTTTATGTTAAATCCAGCCCTGGATTTAGCATTATTACACTCATAAAACCCAATGTCTTTCTTCCCCTTCTTTCTGAAAAGTTGAAGCCTGAATGTCTTTACTGTTCATGGACTTCACGTCTCCGGTTTATCCACCTTCACTTTCTATAATAAATAAATGTACCCCTCTCTCTGTCTCTCTTTCTTCTATAACTAAATAAGTTCATGTGAAGGCCATGCACTTAGACACCGTTTACTACTCACCGCCCAATCACACCCAACGATTCCTTCACCGCAGCTATGCATTCTCCTTCATTTCCTCTTTTCCCTCCTCTTCCTCTCCTACCGACCTATAATGGCACCCACGACCTGCCAAATTCAACCTTTCCCTCTCTCTCTCTCTCTCTGCCTATCTGTATTTTAATAGGGTATAAGGACCTCTGGCTCTGTTAAGTTCAATTAAATACTTCTACCGTCCGGCTGAATTTAAGAGCTAACAGAAGATGAAATTCGAAGACCTTTTGATGGAAAGAAGCGAGGAGGAGAAGAAAAAGCTTCAGCTCCAAGAAGAGGTGAGAGAGTTGCATTATCATCTTGGCATGAAAAGTTTTGCAAAAGTTATATAGCTGTGACCCGAGTTTCCATGCTACAGGTCGACAACTTGCAAGCAGAATTAGACGAGGAGAAAGAAATCAACAGGGTTCTGCGCTGCGCGCTTCAGGCGCCAGTATTGTCACAGCCATTGCTTTCCTCGTTGGTTCCACCTCAAGTAAGAGCAAATATGAAAGATGATAAAAGGGTAAGGATGATTCAGTAGAGTTTTACCTGATGCAGAGGGTTGTTTACTTGTTTTCATGCAGGTTCAGGCACTTCTTGCTGAACTAGCAATGGTTGAGGAAGAGATACTTTCGCTAGAGAGAAAAATTGATGAGCTGAAAATGAAACTCTATCAGGAGAAAAAACAGACCAAGGAATGGAAAATGCAGCAATTGCAGCAGCAAAAGAACAAATTAATATGCGAACCAGGGAATGTTTCAGTTCAACATGATGATCTTAAACAGAGAACCAGATCACAGAATTATGAAGTATTCGATAAAGGGAAAATAAAAAATCATAGGAGAGCCTCTTTAGGTTCTGCATTAGATACCCTAAGCCTGCCTTCCTCAGAATGCACTGGTATGCACCTTGTATTCACTGTGAAAACTCAAAATTTTTCGGAATTATAAACTTACAAGCTCTTTCTATGGTTCTGGGTGTGCTGAGCAGATGAATTTCGTGAAAGATCAAAGAAACATACCTGGAGAATCCAAAGTCAATGCCCTATCAACAAAGAGTTTATCTATGAGAAACCAAATGCACTCTCAGAGGAACTGGTCAAATGCCTGATAGGCATTTTTCTTGAATTGAACCAACCATCACAAGATAAAGAAGGATCGGCCATTGTTCCCAAGCTTAGTTTCTCCTGCATGGCTTCAAAAGGCTACATGGCAAAACCCTCATTGAACTTTAAATCACCCCTGTTTCCTTTCAATCAAAATACATCAAATATTGATCCTTACAGCATACTGCCAGAATTAGTTGGCATTCTAAGAGACATTGGGCCTTACAAGAACTTCATCCAAATCACTAGACACTCATTGGATGTCAGTCGATTCTCAGAGTGCCTAGAAGCAATCGGAAAGTTGAGGTAGGTCTGGTTAATTTTTAATTCAACCATGCAATTTTCCACTAAAAAACAAAGAAAGTATTTAATTTATTTGTCCTTTCCATTTTCTTTTTCAGGGTTTTGATGCACAAACTATCTAATGTTGACTTGACTTTCTTAACCTACAAGCAGAAGCTAGCATTTTGGATCAATGTCTACAATGCCTGTATTATGCATGTACTGAAAGATACCTTAAGCCACAAAAAGCAACATCATATGAGCATCAAAGCAGCAATCTAAAGCAACTCTACTTTCATCAATTTCAGGCATTTCTCGAACATGGGTTACCTTCCACACAAGAGAAATTACTAGCACTCATGAACAAGGTAAGTTGCTATCATGAACTATGGAAAGTCAGAAGAAGTAAAATCAAAATGTTAAAGAGACTAGCCAATAGCAGACCTTAAACCTCAATTTCACTGTCACATAGACTTCTAAAGTTCTTTGCTCCTATCCATGGAGTTGACAACTTGCCACTAGGTCCAGTAATTTACAAGCCCCCTTCAGAGTAAACAACATTATAAATGACATAAAATTTCTGCCTGCTAATAACTCAAAAGTTAATTTTTGCCAATGCCACATAACTTCTATACTTTTTTGATCCAGGCTGCACTCAATGTCGGTGGTATAGTGCTGAATGCTTTAGCCATTGAGCATTTTATTCTTCGTCATCCATGTGAATCAAAATATGTGAGTGAAATACTTATTAACTACAATTTACTTCTTGCATAGTTTTCACCTAATTTTGAGATTATCAAAGATATATACATGAAAATCCAATGAAATTCAACTTTGCATTCTAAGGGTTTTACTAGCAAGTCTTTCCTAAGTACGAAAAGACTCTACGGAGTAGAGGAAACCAATAATACAAGGTCTTGAGATTCTATCAACCTCAATCTCAATCAAGATTTTCTAAAGTCAAACTCATAAAAATGTCGTCTTTAGGTGCCTATTGTAACTTCTACACACTTCTCTTCTAGTTGCTGATTCACATATAACTTACAAGGGTCCCATGGATGAGAAGGAAATGCTACTGAGGCATGCCTATGGTTTGGGGTATCCAGAACCCAATGTAACATTTGCTCTTTGCCGAGGCAGCTGGTCCTCACCGGCAGTAAGTGTGTTGAAATTTTACTACTAGCATCCCAACTATCATCCATCTATCCTGAATTATGAGTGAATTCAATGCATTTACATAACAAAGATGTGATATGCAGTTAAGGATCTACACAGCAGATGAAGTAGTGAATGAATTGGGGAGGGCAAGGGTGGAGTATTTGGAAGCTTCAGTGGGAGTTACAAACAAGAGGAAAATTTTGGTGCCTAAGCTTCTGCAGTGGCACATGCGAGATTTTGCTGATGACATGGAATCACTACTAGAATGGATCTATAGCCAGTTGCCACGTTCTGCATCTCTGAAAAGATTAATAATGGAATGCCTAAACAAAGAAACAAAATCTCTGATGACAAGAATGGTTGAAGTTCAGCACTATGAATCTGAGTTCCGCTATCTGCTGCCCTTAGAACTGAAATGAACAAAGAACCAGGGGGAAAAAGAATGATGTAGTCTTTTTGTAGCAAACATATTTGTAACAGAAGTTGGTCTCTTTTCAGATCAACAGCATTCGCTAAGATCGGCAAAACAGCTTGAGGGATAAAAGGAGAACTCAACAAGAATGACAATCGTTTGCAGCGCCGAAATTATCATTGCCAAATGTCATTTGCAGTCAGTATATTCAAAGTTCTACAAACTTGCACATTTTCCATTTGGAAGAAACCAGTAGGGTCCTCAGCAGACAAATGAAATGTTATATAAATAAAGGAATGATGCTCATTGCTGCAAACTCAGATAAAAGAAGCTGAACAAAAGCAGAAGACACATGACACTCAAAAACAGAAATTACACTAAATCAAGCATTTAAGAGAAAAGACCTTGCACTATGAATATACTCTCAGCCATTTCCGAAAAATAGAGCAATACAGAGTTGTACAACTTCAAATATTCAGAATAAACGCAATGAATTAAAAATGCATCCACTCATGCTGAACAATAGTGTCAATTACTCTTCAAGCTGACAGGGCCTGCAAATTTCACCGCTACCGCCAAAAATGATTAAAAAAGGGCAGGTTCAACTAAGAAATTTACAATTCTGTTCAACAGATTTAGGCCAAATACAGTTTCTTCACAGTTAACTTTAATAAATATGTTTAACGGCTCATGGCATTTACCTTGAACAGTAATAGTAATTAAACAAGGAATCAAGCTACTCAAAATTTCACAGCTGAACCGTAAGCACAAACCCGATGCATCGTCAAGGTTAGCAGCAATGGGCATATCAACAGACACAAGACAAAGATTTGCATTGCTAAGCATTTTTAGTGCTAAGCTCTCACAGATTGCAAGAAATTTGTCTTTGATTAACAAGCCATCTCCACTCTCCTTGTTTAGCTCCCCAATGTGGTCAGTGAAAGTGCAACTGTTATAAATAAGGCAGGTTTATCCAGTTAAGAACACTGTGGAATAAGATAATTGAAAAAGGAAAGAAGCAAGACAAGTAATAATTTTAAAATATAATCTGAAGATGAGAAATCAAATTGCCAAGATAATTTTAATAAAAGAAAATTGTTAAAAATCACAATTAAAATTAAAAAAAATAGTAAATATGAATAAATTTGCACTCAAAATATCAAGGGGAAAGAACAAACTAAGAGGTGACTAACCTTCTTGTGTATTCAAACATCCCTGGGAGATGAGATTCTTCATCTGTGAAGGCTTCAATATCCATTGGTAATGGCTTTACAAAATATCCAATATCAGGCCGCAACTTAACGGGAAGCTTCTTTCCATTACAAAATAAAGCTAGCTTCAAGGGCAATAGATGGTGATGAAAGCGAACTTGAAGAAGCCTTCTTGTTGTCTGATCAGGTTCTAGAGAAGGAATCTCTTCCATTGGAACTAGTGTTGGCACATTATCATAAGATTTCATGGAGCTGCAGTATCAAGAAATTAGGGGACTGATAGAACAGTGCTTAAGCTGTGAAAACACTACATCATAAAAAACAAAAAGGTCACAGAACCCCCAGAAAGGCAAATACCACCCACAACGAACAACCTATTTCAGAAGTGACTATATTTATACACTGGAAATAATGCAATGTTAATAACCCTGACCTCTAACTTCTAAGTATGGACCATGGTTTATAAACTGCAGAAATCTGCATGTTCCCATTATTCATTTAAAATAAAAAAAGTTATTTATTTGGAGACAATGAATAAGATATATGTATCATAGCAATAAGATATACAAAATGTAACAGTACAATAACATTAATTAACAAGGATGAGGAGCCAAACTCAGCCATTGGAACTAAGAAAGTAGAACACCCAAGTGCAGAATGTAAGCTAGAACTTCTGGAAATGAGATATTTTAACTTGTCTTGTCCCCCATATAATGAATTTAGTTGACCAAACAGAGTGAATTTAGTTGAGATTGTAGATTAATTTCCACTCTTTATTACAGACATATTTCATGATAAATATATCATGGCCCAACTTAAAATGTATTCAGTTAATTTATCAGATAATGATGTGATGGAAAGATATGAATAACATCTATAGGAACAATATGGATAGAACTTTCCCACAATTAAGCAACCATATAATTAGTGAAATATACATATACAAGAAATGTGGGGAACTTCATAGACAAGCATAACATAAGAGCAAAATCACCTCTCATTTACGGCAGCTGCTTGGTCTGCAGAATCTAAGGGTCTGTTAGACTCCTCATCCACCAAGGTTATTTCCATTATGGTCTCTGATGAACAGTTCTTAAAGAAAACTTCTATGCATACAAGTAGAGGGGATATGCTTGATATCTCAGATGAAAAAGAATAATCCACCTTCAAACCATTTCCATTTGCAGGGTCTAAGAGTGAATAGCTTTTTGGTTTAACCTGCCTTCCAACATCCCTGATAGATATTCTTGCTGATGATTTACGAACTTGACTTTGTTCCGATATACCTGGGTTTGATGAACCAGGCTGTTCCTCCAACCATGACTCTAGAGCTCTATTTGACATTAATTCCCCCAGATTAGCTGGAGCAGACTGAGAAACTCCATTCTGATTTTCAGAAGCATTGCCAACATCTGAAATCTGAATCAATGGATCTGCATTATCATTTTCTTCACTTGTAAATTCATTGTCATCACTACAACCACTGCCACTTGAGCCAGTGATAGAGTGCTGAGAATCATAATCAGAAGCACTTTCCTCATCCAGAGGACCAGATGATGTACCATGATCATCTGTCCCACTGTAATTGGGCCCCTTCTCAACTGCATGTGTTCCTTCAGGCACATTCAGGTCATCAAGGGGCAAACTACACGGCTTTGGGAGAGGTTCATACCCTGGAGCTGCATGAAGAACTATCTGTGAGAGAGACCCAGGAAGATAAAACCGGTAGTTAATTGATTCAGCTTTCACTTCTCTAGTTTGTCTCCCAAATAAGCATCTTGCAACTACATGCAGAAGGTTTTTTTCATTAAGACCATTAGTTCCTCCCTCTGGTCCTTGAGAGCCTAAATTGCATGAAGGAAGTTTCTTTAGTAAACGAGCTCGGTCACGGACATCATAGTTCAAATCACATTCGGCCAATTCAACCAAATAGCTGAAAACTTTCTTGAATGTCCACAGATCTTCTCCTGTAGCACATAATAGAACCTGCAAGTACAGAAAACTGAGAAGTAAACGCTTTTTCTCTAAACATTGACATCAAGAAAGCAAAATAATTGATAAACCACAAAATGAACATGAATTAAGATAACATGCAACAACAATAGTTTTACCGTATGATTTCTTAATAACATATATGCTATTTGCAGCAACTTGTCAAGACTGACAACTTCCATCCCACATCATAAGGAAGGAAGGACAATATCTTTTTTCCAGAAATATTCAACCATGGCTACTCTAGAATTGATCAAGAATATCTTGATCTGACAACAGAAAACACTCCCCTTAATTTGGAAGGAAAGGAAAGAACTGGAAGGGCTTAGCCACAAGAAACTGAATCATCAGGCATCAAATGAAACCAGAATACATCGCATAACTCTTTATTTCAAACAAAATTAATTTCAGTAAACTCCTTGGTCAATTACCAACGAGAAACAATACTAATTACCTCCAGAGAACTCAAAAGGTACAGACACTGACATATATAACAAGCGAGGCCACATGGATAGGTAAATATCCAGCTCATCCATCAGTCTAACATTCGCATCTAACGTAGGAAATGAAAACATGACCAAATTCCCAAGTTTTAATTTTATTTCATTTCCTTTGAAAGAAAGAGACAGGTAACAAAATCTTAATCCCATATCTACTTCAATTGCCATAAAAATCTTCTCACTGTATTTAAGAATCCAATAAATAAATGGTCTTCAAAACATGAGTGTTCAAAGAGTTAATTTAAAACATCTTCTCACCGTGTTGAAGGGAGTAGCAAAGGAGTCCAAGTGCTAATTTAAAACTACTTCCATGTATATGAATGATCTATGGAACATATAACAGCAGAAGCAACTATAACACATTAAGACGGAGAACATTACAGCTTTTGGAAATACCTTACTGGCTGTGTTAAGAATTTGAAGCTTTGCTTCCAATGCTTCTGAAGTAAAGCACCATGCAAGATACTTCAGCACCGTGGTTAACATCCTTGGTATTATCTCCCCCAAAGAGCTGTATTCCCCCACCATCCAAATAATCATTGCACGAGCTGCAGGCACCTTGATTGAATCCAAACTACGAACCAATTGAATAATAACCTTCAACCCCAAAAAATGAGAGGTCAATCATCAACCAACTAATATGAACCTGTGAAAATACTGCAAGGCTTAGTAAAGAAGCTAAAAAGATGGATAGAGTTATGGATAAGTATGACATGGATAGACCTGGCAATTTTGAACACAACACGAGAAGACACGGATTAAACAGGTTTTGAGTTTAGTCTTAACATGTTTTGTGTCTAATCATGTCTAACACGTTAAGACACGAAAATTTTCGCGTCTTAACGTGTTAGACACGACAAACACGTTTAAATACGTTTACTTAATCGTGTTATCGTGTTTAAACGTGTATACGTGACACGTTTATTAACTTATTAAAAATTAATAGTTAAAGACTATTTTAACCTTATATAAATAATTTTAAATAATTATTTAATAAGTTTTTTTAATTTTACAAAGGTAATAATGTAATTATTACAATTGAAAATTATGAATAATTTTTAATATTATTAGTATTTGAAGGTTAGATGTTAATGATGTATTTTATCATATTATATGATAATGAATTTTCTGTATGTTATTTACATTAAATTTTATTATATTTGATGTTATTGTTATTTTTTTTTTGTTATAATTATTTTTATAATTATAGATTTTAAATTTAAATAATAAGATTATATTTAATTGTAAATATTTTTATTTAATCGTGTTAAACATGTTAAACATGTTAATCGTGTTAAAAATGTTAATCGTGTTGTGTAGTTTTACAAGTTTATTAAACATATACGTGTACGTGTTTTAAATTTAAGATACAAAAATTAAACGTGTTGTGTTCGTGTTTAGCCTTAACGTGTTTCGTGTCTAATCATGTCTGACACGTTTATGACATGAAAGCACGAATTGCCAAGTCTAGACATGGAGCACCACAGCTCCAGCAAATCTCATTAATCCACCAGAGCAACAAAATAACAGAAAAAATACACTGCAATAAATGCAAGTAGAAATAACCTTCATTGAATTGATGATAAGAGGAATATCATCCATAGAGTGAAATACAGTTCGTTTTATGTATTGTCCTTGCTCTGATTTTGTTGTGCTTGACTCTACTTTGTTCCAAGTAATTTAAAGATTCAACCAAAATTAACAGAAAGGAAAGCAGAAACACACAGCCAAAGCTTAACATGAAACAAGAAAGAGAAGAATACCTTCTCATGACTTGGTGGGTCTTGCTTTATGATTGATTTTATAGACATAATCGCTTGAATCAAAACACCTGCTTCTTGATCTCCAGACCCAAAATCCTTAGTCAAGAACTCTGCAAAATTCAGCATCACTTCAAAAAACAAGAAAACAATGGTCCAGAACATTACTATACAACAAGAAGTTGGAAGCGATGAACAAACCCTGTTTAGTCAGAGCCAACAGCCCATCTACACATGAATGTGCCATATTTGGAAGTCGTTGTGCACATAGACCGATTGCGGCAATAGAATCAGCAGCAAATCGCCTGTCTGGATCTCTAATATAATCCTAACAAGAAGCTAAATATAAGCATCTTTCATGCACTCAACAATCAGCATACTTGTGTAATGAATGCAATTTCAACTGGTAAACTGGTCTCGAGATGATTTCTTTTGTGACAGTGACTAGGAAATGGCTTAGCATTAGATGCTCAAAAGTGGAAGCCAAACATTATTAAATTACTCATTTTTTCTTCCATCCAAATCACTTTTTCTTCCAAACATAGGACAGGAGTTACAATTACTCATTTTTTTCATTTTTCTTTTCTTTTTCAGTTTTCCAAGGTAGTGTATAGCAGTGCAAGGATGGAGGCCTTGGACAGTCAAGCACCAAAATAAAGTAGATACAGTCCGATTAAGCACCGTGGGTATCTCACATGAGCTAAAACAAAATGCAACCCCCTTTTTCAAAGAATCTGTATATTCCACTTCACCAATACTGAGAATTGTAGTAATATTGCATGGAATGAAAAGGGCCCACAATAGCATCCTCACCAATACTGAGAATTGCAGTAAAAATTTTTTCTAGAACATCAGGATGTGAAGGAAATTAATTACAAAAAACCAGACAGAATTTTCAAATGTGACTTTTATTTCTTCTATCTTCTATATTGGCATATTGCAAATCTTAAAATAAAAAAATAATAATAAGAAACTCCTTAGGAACACGGCTATACCTGAAACTCTTTGAAAATAGAAGAAATGGATGAATCTGTAGCAATGGAGGAAAGTATCTCAAGCTTCAAGGCTTTGATTTGATATGAATCAGAAGAACAAATGAAGAGGTCCTCATAGTACGGAGCAAAGAGAGAAGGCATTGCTTTAGCAAACACTTGAATGTTGCATAGGACCTGCTCATGCCAATCAACATAACCATTCTTACCATTTCCCAGCAACCAACTTGAAACATAAACTAGGTAGACTAACCAAAATCTAAAACTGGATTTGCCAAATGAAAATGTCACGTGTAAGAATTCTAGAACAATAAATTATGGAATTCATCTTGCAAGAGAACCTAGTAATATGTTTTCTGCTGACAATCCACATCATACATGTAAGTTACAATATGTAGCCAATGGCAGCATTAATAGAGCAAGACTCAACCATAATATTCTGCATGCTTATGATATGTGTGCTATAATATTACAAGTTTACCATATTAGCTAATCTGCACTTAAAACATACTTTTCCTTAGGCAGCTATGAATCTCATATGCTTAAAACAATTTCACTTCTTTGTTTAAAATGGAAAAGAGGTTTAGTCATTTTGTGGTACTTGCACGTTAGGAACTCAAAAACTTGTCACTTCAACCGTAATCACATTTCCCTTCTGAATATAGATAACACAAATTTTATGATATTTATGCTTCTCACCTTTCGCAAACAAAAATCTACTTACCACCTGAAAATACAACTTTTCTAGTCACAATTCTTGTGTAATTCATAAACAGTAGAGACAATTACTAAAATCAATAGCAAAATGATGATAAGTAAGCACAAAATAAGGTAAATCTTAATTGTTCATTAAAATAGAATGCTACACAATAAATTAATGCGTTTACCTATGAACATACATACATGAATGCACATGTTACGTAGTGTTTTTATGCACAATTACATGTTTCAGATAAAAATAAATCATATTATAAATGTATGAGACAGAAGAAATAAGGAAAGTTACTATACCACATATTTTGAGGCATTAGAGGATCTCAGTATAAATAAGAGTGGTTTAACAATTCTTTTAATATCCTCCTGTGGTGCCATAACCCAGTGTACACCAGCTGCTGATAGTACCACCGCGCTGTTGTTACTCCATAACAATGGAGATGTACAATACAGCAGGATCTTCACATCATCATTAGTTTTCGATGTAAAATGAGTACTATTTAATTCAAAGGACACCCTGTTAGTGTAACTTGACCTAGATAAATATTCATCCGGGCTCTCAATATAACATTCGGAAACCTTATTTACAAATTCAGAGTCACATGTCCCACTCATGTCAAGAGGTACCTTTAGTAGTCTAAAGTCGACATCTGAACCATCCTTTTCCGAATGGGAGCTCTCAGTACAATGCAGAGAAAACATAATGGATTCTTTCACAAGCCCATGCCTTGCAATAACATAGCGTAGAAGGATTCCAATTAAGACTATCTGACCCCACTCTTCCACATCAGGAAGAATCTCACATAACTTTCTATAATTCCTCCCAATCAAAGATAAATTATATGGGCAGACAGAAGCAAATGCAGCAGCAGCAGCTCCAACTACTCCAGGGGAGTGGTCATTTAACAATATTCCAACGATCTGCAAAATATAGATATTTAATAGTACAAATCCAACCTGTCAAAATGTATTATAACAAGAGATGATGTCCAAGGTGTCATGCTGCTAAAGACATCTAAATTGAACATCTTATTAAAGAAGCTTAAATCTATGAATGTTTATTCATGTATGAAAGTTATATAGTTGTTTTGAAAAGCCTGTATGAAAGTTATATATAACTTGGAGGAAGCCAATCTTTTATTTTAATAAAAACAAACAGAAGAAACCAATACTCTTTGCAAACTACAGATATTCCTGAAAAATACATAGATGCACAAATTATATTCTTAGATATGATCTTTGCATATTGCAAGTCAAACTAGCCTAAAATACTTTCCAAAAATAATCCAATCTTTTAAGCAAAGCCATCCAACATTCTAAGCAGTTTTCTTATGAGCATTTTTCACCAGATCTTAACAATGGAAAATGAGTAGTGGCAAGTTGTAAGGTCAAATTAAATCATGGAAAACATGAAAGCAAAAAGAACTATGAACAAATAAAGTTATCAATACCTCTTCAACCGCCGAGGTATGTTCCTCTTGGCGCAAATCATGCAATTTGGGAAGCGCATTGGCTGCACATTTTCTGACATAGACAGATGGATCTCTAGCACACTTGCCCACAGCCACCAGAACAAGAGGTGCAATAACATGTAGACGAATTCCTGCCATGGTGCGAAGTGCCCATGCTCTCACCAAAGGATTTGGATCCCCCAAATCCTTCTGGAAACAATTAATTGACAGCAATGCTTCATTCGGACGCCTAGATAATTAAACACAGAAACAATTAGTAATAAGTTCAATATCCATGCTTAAAAACAACAAAGACAATCCAGTCAATCTCCCCTCTCCTTTGAGCCATTCTCTTATTTTATGATAATGACATTCTACCTTCTTGAGCACTGCATTTATGTAAGAAATCAGGCGGTGATTCCAAATGATTTATTTACCTTGGAAAGCCCACAAAAAACCATCACCTAATAAATCCTCTCAACTTACCTGCTGTGGATAACAAATCATTCCCATTTCTATCTGCCGTAATTAGGGAAAATTAATATGTGAAGCAAGCATGCACTTCAGTTGTACTAATTTTCCCTTGTTTATTAATGTTGCTTATTCAACATGTAGAAACAATGATAGGAATTTAAATAAAATTCACTCTAAATAATGGAAGTTTGAGAAACGTACTTTTCAGCATAATGCAGTAGATACAAGTACACCAGCTTCTTTACTTCCAAAGATTGAGATGCTACATTCTTGACAACCTGTAATTCCAGCAACCAAAGAGATGGAAAACATAAACACCACAAGTAACTAAAACATAAATACTATCAAGAATGCAATAATGATCAACAATCAATGTCCACACTCCCTAGACTCAATTCAACCATTTTTCGCTACTCAAAACGTAGCTAGAAATAAAGATCAATGAACTATAACTCAATCAGTGAAATTCAGTTACAACAAATTTTGAAATGCTTAATAATCTTTCTCATTTTCCTGTGACTTTCTCAGCAACCAAACGGAAAACTGAAAAAACCGATTCATATGATTTCGAAGTTCAAAACACTTGCAATTAAACACGATATTTAAACATTCAAAGTTCAAACGCTAATATTCTTTGCATTTTCCTGCAACCTTCTTAGCAGCCAAACAGATCCCCGAAAGAAATTTCAAAATCCAGAACACTTTAAAGTTCAAAGTTAGTTCACCTCTTCATATTTCTGTTCAACAATTCAAATGAAAATTAAATGACCTGAGGGAAGAAATTGGAGACGTCGAAGCCTTGAGCGATTTGGGCGAGGAGTCGCTTGAGAGCCTCGCACTTCTCCGAATCGAATTTGCTGTCCAAAAGCGGCGCTATGCTGACGTCATCCGGATCGTCGTAGAGGTGAGCATCGGTTCCGATCCGGAACACCATCGTCGACGCCTTGCTCAACGTCTCCGCCGTTGCTCCGAATTGAGGAAACATTTCCCTTAGTATTTTTCTTCTTTTTTTTCTTTTCTCAATAATTAAGAATTATTACAAATTTGCATTTGAAAATTTATTTCGACGAACAAATTTAGAATACTTTCTGATCTCTGATATTGGAGCTTTGGCGGAGTGGGCAAGTGTGGAGCTGGAAGCCCGATGTTTGGGTACCAGGATAATTACGATCTGCGCGGGGATTATGATGACCTGTGTTCTGGATAATTAGTGGATAAAAGATATGTTAGTGTTTGGATGGGATCGAACTGTAATAGACTTTTCGGGCAAAGGTCAAATTTGTCGTTTTAAAATTTATAGTTAAAAATTTGTGAATGTGATAAAACTTAATGTCTTTATATGTATGCAAGCAAATAAGTACTATAAATATTAACGTAAACATGAAGAAAGGTTAATTTTAATTATAATAAATTTAATTAATTTGTTATATAAATTGTTATTGCGAATAAAATTGTTATACTATAACCCTTAATTAACATTAAATATAGTTATATATTTAAAAAAATAAAAGGAAAATAAATTTAAAACACCTACATGTATATATTAAAAAATTTTTATATGCATAAATATTAAAATCAATCACTATACAGTGATATAACAAATCTATAAATTTAAAAACAATTGTAAAAATATGCTTTCATGAATTTTATGACGTAATTTAATAGTTTTGACTTTAATGCATTATATTAGCTCCAATTATGAATTTAATTTTTGTACTTTAAAAAATATTGAATTTAACCCTTAATCGATTTAACTGGTTATCAGACTTAATTGAAATTATTTTACTTTTTAAATTTTTTTAACTTTTCAATTTACTTAATAATTTATTTTAGAAATTTATTGATATTATATCTTCTTTAATATAAGCTTATTTTGGAAAAAAAATTTAAAAATTGATTTAGAATTTTTTTGTCATTAATAACTATCTAAATTTAGTTAAAAGAAAGTTATGTTATTTTCATAATCAAAATAAACATTGTTGAACTGGATTTAAATTTTAAAAAGGTGGATTAGGAAAATAATTAGATAGTCTCTAAACAAATGTGTTAGCCCCTCCCTTGCAAATCTTTTCTTTATAGTTATGGAAAGAGATCTTTGAAATTAAACTTATTATAATATAGAAGTTTTAATAAGAAATTTTATAAAATTGTTAAAATAGATAATATTTATGAATCATGAATTTAAAATCTCTGGATTAGGCTTTGTTGATTTGAGATACGTTATGATTTGTGTGTGAGTAGTTTACATGTAAGAAAACTTCATTAGAGAATTAAGAAATATAAAACTGGTTAATTCGGTTAATCAATTTTAAAATTTTTAAACCTAATTAATCCGACTTAATTGATTTAATGAAAGCTCTTAATTGAATTAACCATTTTAACAGGCTTAATCGAATCGAATTAATCATTTTTTGTAAATTAAGTAAGTTTTAATCGATTTTTAACATATCCTTATTTAAAGAGAGAGAACATAAGGGAGAGAGAAATGAGAGTGAAAGAGAAGGCCAACATATTTAGCTATGGCTGTGTTTTGAGGGTTTTTTTTTTTTTCATTTTTGAAGGAAGAAAAGGAAATAAAAATAAGTGGAAGTGAAAAAAAACCATGTCACATTTTCTTTTAACTTTAAAACATCCAAAATTTTGATTTAAGCATAAGTTAATGCTAACATTAGCATAGTTGAGTTAATGCTTGAACGATATTAAGAGTTGATTACCTTAAAGTAGACAAATTTGATTTATACAAATAATAATACAAAATTAAATTCAACTTATTCAACCTAGGATTTAAATCTTCAATTTGATATATATATATATTAAAATTTATTTTTATTATAAAATTGATGTATAATGTTGAAAAAAAAATCATAAAAATAATTTCAAAACATATAACATAAAAAATTAAACATCTTAAATTTTTTTTAAGACATCCAAAAATTGAGACCGACAATAAAATTTCATTTCGAAAACATGAAAATGCAAGTAGAAAATACTTTTCAATATTTTTCATATTTAAAAAGAAAAAATATAAAAAATTTTTGAATCAACAAAATTAAACTTATTGATTGATTAAGAGAAATTAGCTTAAGTCCGCCAAAAGCATAAGATTATTAGTGAATTTTCTTCAATTTATTAAAACAATAAAAAATATTTTTTATTTATTAAAATAATAGATATTAAATTTGAAAAAAAATATTTTTCATAAAATTATATTTTTTTCTCCAAAAAAATTCCCCAGGCGCTCAAACACAGCGCGTGGCCAACAATCTCCACTTGTCTCAGTTGTCAGTTCCCTACGACACTTTTCATTGGCTTTGTCGCCTCTTCCCACTCGTTCACAATAAACAAACAAATTTACTTCTCGGCACTAAAATCTAAAAGCCCCCTTCAACATCTTTTCTTCCACAAAATCGGAGCTCTCGCAGATTAAGCTCAAGAATCTCATAATCAGAGCTCCAGTTCTGTGAAGGTAAAAATTAAACTCACATTTTCTGCTCCCATTTTTCATTTGCTTCTTCTTCCTTCAGTTTCATTTGACGAAAGTTTTCGTTTCTGTTTCTGTAATGGTGCATTTCGGTGTGAAAATTTTGTGTAGTTTAGTCTGACTCCTTTTTTTTTTCCTTTTAAATGTTTTAGCAATGATCTGCTAGTTTTGATCTTTTAATTCCTGCTGTTTTTTGTTTTTACTGTGATCTAAGTTCATTGCATGCATTTGTTTTAGTAATTTACTTTCGGGGTTTGTTTGTTTGTGGGGAAAAGGAGGGTGAAGAAGAAAGGAAAATCCTCTGTTTGATAGATGCTTCAATGCATTGTTTTAGTAGTTGTACTTCTGTTTTCGGCTCCGTCTCATAATAGGAAGTCATAAAAATAATTTGTTAAATATTAGCAAATAAAATGCAACAGTAATGCTTTTGTATGGAAGCATACTGTTTTCCTTTTTGTTTTTGAATTCGAAAGCGGAAAGCAAGTACCCAAAGCAACGATCGAATTATATTTGAACTTTTTTTTTTTTTGGTTTCTACTTATTTTTCGTTTCCTTTTGATTTTCCTGGTAACCAAACGTGGGATTGGAGTTCTCACAAAAAAGAAACTGCTGACAATGGCTTCATTTTGGAAAATGTATTTTATGCATGATTGTATCCCGCTTTAGTTTGGTTAAATTTTATTTGGTTAAGATCTTATAATTAATAAAATTCTGCTCCATTGAACTTTTATATGCCATCGAATTCATGATATAGATATATATTTTGGTATTATCTGCTAGATAACGGAGACTGTTTGAAAGATCTTTAAAATATTTATTTTTAATTGACTTTTTAATTCTTCAAACGTATAAGGAAGTGCATACTTTTCTATACATGTACTTTGATGTTCTCATTTTGTTGTTACCTTATAGGTTCCTTGAGAATGGATATCAGCTCGGGTGAGGATTCAGATATAAGTGAATCTGAAATGGAAGAGTATGAAGATAAATCTTATGAAAAACTAAAGAATGGGAAACACAATATCAAAGTTTCTGAGGAAACTTATACTTGCCCCTATTGTCCCAAGAAGAAAAAGCGAGATTACCTATATACGGAACTCCTTCAGCATGCTTCTGGCGTAGGAAATAGTAATTCGGAAAAAAGAAGTGCAAAAGATAAAGCCAATCACCTAGCTTTGGTGAAGTATTTGGAAAAAGATATTGTGGCTGTAGGTAGTTCATCAAAAACCGTGGCTGAGGAGGATCCTCTTAGTGGTTGTGACCATGATGAGAAAATTGTTTGGCCTTGGACAGGAATTGTGGTTAATATCCCTACTCGAAGGTCAGAGGATGGGCGATCTGTAGGAGAAAGTGGATCCAAGTTGAGGGATGAGTTGATCAGGAGAGGGTTCAACCCCATAAGAGTACTCCCACTCTGGAATTACCGTGGTCATTCAGGGACTGCTGTTGTGGAATTCCGTAAAGACTGGCCAGGGCTACATAATGCCTTGTCATTTGAGAAGGCTTATCAGGCAGATCATCATGGGAAAAAGGAGTGGTGTGCTAATAATGATGTTAAATCTGGTCTTTATGCTTGGGTTGCCCGTGCTGACGACTACAGGTCTAGTGGTATTATCGGGGAACATTTACGCAAGACTAGTGACCTTAAGACCATTTCTGGTATCATGGAGGAAGAAGCCAGGAAACAAGATAAACTAGTATCAAATTTGACAAACATCATTGAGACTAAAAACAAACACATAAAAGAGATGGAAGCAAGATGTTCTGAAACTTCTAAGTCCCTTGAGGTTTTAATGGATGAAAAAGATAACCTTCTTCAAGCATATAATGAAGGTGGCTTTTGACTTTTGTCATGTTGTTCAAGTTTTCTTACGAAAAGTAGTTGTAAAATATTCATTCTATTCTTCTGTTGGATTTATTCTGTTTTTGACTGTTCAAGTGATAAAGTGGCACCATTCAGTGTCTTTCGCTGAGGGTAGCTTAGCCCCACTTTTGAGTCTGTTACATGTCATTACTCTTTTTGTAAAACACTCTCGAGTTCAGTTAACTTTGGTGATCAAGAGTGTTTTCTAGTACTACTGTTGTCTCAAAGGTGTTAACTTATGTCATGTTGCTTATGTTTGCAGAGATTAAAAAGATACAACTAAGTGCAAGGGAGCACTTCCTGAGGATTTTTAATGACCATGAAAAATTGAAGTCACAGCTAGAATCTCATAAAAGAGACCTAGAGTTGCGTGGAGTTGAACTCGAAAAGCGTGAGGCACTGAATGAAAGTGAAAGAAAAAAGTTGGCTGAGGAGCTTGAACAGGTGTTGTGCCTCATTTTTGATATTTGAATTTTGCTGTTCGCCCCTTAAGTTTTATGTTCAAGTTGTTTTTGGTACTACTGTAGTCTAGTAGTCAGGTGTTATGACCACTTTGGAATGACTGCCATCAGAACTCGTAGTACTGGTACAGAGTTTTTGCTTTTGCAGCAATTCTTGTGAGAAGCATCAGGTGCTGAAATAAACTGTGTTGTTCCTCATTGGCAGTCTGGATAGAAATGCATCTGTCACATATGGTGGATATAGTTGTTGATTTTCTAAATTATGGACCTATAATTGGGAGTTTCCAATGTCAAATTTGTTTCTCCTTAATATAAATGTAACGCATATATTTCTAAGGGCAAACAAAAGTGCCTAGTTTGCAGGCTACAAAGCTACAGTTGAGAATTTCCTATCATGAATTTGATTTATTTAAAGACATAGCATTAATGAAAATCAACAACTTTACTTGCTCTTGCACCACCAGTTGATGTGTTTTGTTTTAATCATATGCTCACGAATGTTGGTGAAAGAGTTATTTGAAAGCTAAGATATTTCTTCTTCCAGAATGCCATACAAAATAGTGCTCTACAATTGGCTGCTTTGGAGCAAAAAAAGGCTGATGAAAATGTAATGAAACTGGCCGAAGATCAGAAGGTTTGTTTGTTATTTGTGCCCTCTTCTCTCATACCACAATACTTCACTCATTGTTAGTTTTGGAATGCTGAGAATTGATGATACGGCTGGACCATCAATTATACAGAGGCAGAAGGAGGAACTTCACAATAGGATAATTCAACTGGAGAAACAACTAGATCAAAAACAGGCATTAGAATTGGAAATTGAGCAATTGAGAGGGTCATTGAATGTAATTAGGCACATGGGAGATGAAGATGATATAGAAGTTTTGAGGAAGATGGAGGCAACTCTTAAAGAGTTGAGAGAAAAGGAGGGAGAGCTTGAAGACGTAGAAGCACTGAACCAAACTCTTATTGTAAGAGAACGTAAGAGCAATGATGAGCTGCAGGAAGCTCGTAAAGAGTTAATTAATGTGAGTTTTTTTTTTTTTTCCAATTTTTAAAATGCTTGCCCTGTGACACTTGAATTTTACTGCATGAACCCAAAAGGTCTTCAAAACTCCAACCTTATGAGTTAATAATTGTAGACATAAGTGAGCAAATGTCCTTGATTTTGAAAGTCTTCTAAGTTCTTTGGTATGATTTTTTCAGATAATGGATATTGGAATTATGGTTTGTATGGATCTGCTTACTTCTTCAAGAATTATTTGATGATATTGCAAAAAACAGAAATAAGCTGGGAAATGATGTCCAATGGATAGTAATGCAGAGAATAACTATTTTCTCATGGCATTTAGCTGATTGGTTGTATTTGAACGCTTTTCCTCATTAAAAACTAATTGATACAATCAAAAGATTGGATAAAGTACAGGTTTTTAATTTTATCACGAGCAAGTTGCTTTAATTGTGTACCTGGTTGTCCAGGCATATGGTGTTCTGTTTCCTTGCCTTTTATGAGTTGAAACATGGGTCAGGGCTGTTTGGATTATTCCTTCAGTTCTGCCTGCAACTATTTTACTTCATTACAAGCTTTATTGCTTGTTAATTGCTGATTGCTGATGTGCTCACTTTCTAAGGCTTAGTTTTTTTTTTCATATCTGCTTACTTTACAGCTAATTTTTACTGAGAATTGCCATGTTTATGACTGCTTATTGATTTGTGAACTCTTTTGTGGTTCTTATCACATAATTTTTTAAAATATCTGCTGCGGTCTTTTGTGTGCTCATCAGAAGCTTCTCTTTCTAGTCAGGAAGCACTAATTCATTCACTTTGTAGGGATTAAAAGAAATATCCAGTCGTGCACATATTGGTGTCAAGAGAATGGGAGAACTTGACAGTAAACCATTCTTTGAAGTAATGAAGAGAAAGTATAATGAGGAACAAGCAGAGGAGAGAGCCTCAGAACTGTGCTCATTGTGGGATGAATATCTGAAGGATCCTGACTGGCATCCTTTTAAACGCATTAAACTTGAAGGAGAAGAAGGATATCAGGTCTTCATTTCATGATCTTAAAAAATTTGTGCTGCTAGCCTCCCTCCGTAACAAATTTAGTGCTGTTGCATGATAAACTATGTTAGTTTACATAGATGTCATATGTATGTCCTGCTTCTTTGATGCTAGGTATGGATTCTTTTGTAGAACATGACTAAAAAAACAATTGAGAGAGTGAGACTACTTCATGGTAGTTCTAAAATTGCATTGCTCCATCACTCCTCCATTGAGAAAATCATGTGTTATATTAGATCTCTGTGGAAGCCTGACTTGATGAAAAATCTTACAATCATAATTCTTTAAGTTGGAATCGCTGGCATTGCTGTTCCTATGATTCCACTTTCAGGTCTGTATGTCATACTAGTTTTTGTTTGCCCTTAGAAGTTTTTAGAACATATAACTGCAAAAACCTTTTATGTCTAGCCTCTAGCAGTTCCATTTAATCATTGCTACAGCTAGTTATATATATATATTGATCATTGCTACAGCTAGTTATTTATATATATATATATATATATATATTCTCCTAGTGAAGCAACTCTTTCATGTGATCCAGTTCAGATAGGTGCATATTTCTTGGCATGGTCCAATGACATGCTTCAATGTTCACCAATCTTACTTGTACTCACCTTTTAGGTTAGCTGGCTGTAAGTGTTATCTTTGCTAGTTGTTGGCTTGGTAGAGGGCTGCTTGTCTAAATGTATATGTGCTGTATGTGTGTAATTATGCTTGTTGTTAGTTGGATATGTATATGCAGTTCTTGTCGTAGGATCTGTAAGATAATAAATTTCAAGTACTCAATTGTTCTTGGTATTTCTTTAAGTTATCCATATGCTTTTCTAGTGAAACACATCTTGGTTGTTCCTTGCTCTGTTGCTTTTTATTAGCGTGAAATGGTTTGCTTAAAGTTCAATAATGTTGGTTCAGGAAGTGATCAATGATGAGGATGAAAAGTTGAGAGATTTGAGGAACGAGATGGGTAATGAAGTGTATAAGGTAGTCACTACGGCTATAAAGGAAATAAATGAATACAATCCAAGTGGAAGGTACATAATTTCAGAATTGTGGAATTATGGAGAAGGAAGAAAGGCAACACTGCAAGAGGGTGTCATATATTTACTGAAGCTGTGGAACACGGCTAAACGCAAGCGAGGGACAGTGTGAAGGTTGCTAATTTATTTTTCAGGTAGTTATTATTTCCCAATGTCTATACAATTAGGAATTAAGAAATGAACATATGAGTAGTCAAGGAAAGCCAAGTTCCAGTGTGACATGTTTGCATGTGATCTTCTACTTTATAGTGCATGATGAAGGATTAGTTTGGCTAAGTCTAGTAATATTCTTTGTGCATGCATTATGTTATTCACCCTTGTATATTATGTCAAGAAAAACACCAACATTTTCTATCATTCAGCACCTTACAAACATGGGGTTCAAATCTTTGTGTTATTTTATTTTCTTATTAAATCGTGGCCTCTTAAGATGTTTGGCAATTTTTCTAGGATGAATCACTGATCATTGTTGTTTTTTATCGCAGGAAATAATTTGCTGACGACCTATTAAGGAGCAGCAAAGATGCATCACCAGAATATTGAATTAGGTTGCAGCGTTATGTGCTCTGCATTGTTGTTTATTTGTACATTATTGAATTCCATGTTAAAATTTTTCGGCTCCCAGGGTACACACCCTTACTGGGAAGAAACTGCATTCATTGTTAACATGTAGAATTCAAACTCATGGACAGCATGCCCAGAAAACGATGTCGAAGAAAGACCTGTTACAGCCAGTAGTCTTCAGGTTAGACAATGTTCTGTTAATAAGAAGGTTTGAACTGCGTTCTGTAACTTGGATCAAAGTCGAAGACATTGGTTAATGACGTGTAGCCTTATAAAGACATGGTCAAAGGGTCCGACAAATGCAGGCCCATCTGTAAATTGTGAGGCCACCAATAGCATCTCTGAGTTGCTGGCATTAGTGGGATATATGGTTATGACAACAAACCATGAATTCATTCAACTGGTTGCGTAGGGGATCAAAGCATAGATCTGTTACATCAACCAAGGCCTATAGCAAAGACACATATACTGGTAATCTCCGCTCGTTATGCCACTTGCTTGCACCTTCGGTACTTCCGCCTTTATCAATCAAAAGCACTTGCTCAACCCCTTGGACCAAGTCGTATGGTTAAAACAAAAATTTTAGGCCTTTATTGAGCCCAAGAAAGTCTTTGTTTTTTGGGCTTTCATTTCCAGCTAATCAAACCAGATGAACAGCTTCGTTTAAAGCCCATAATAAGTTCAAAAGGGGAACCCTAAAAATTTTCCATAGGTCACCGTTTAAAAGAGAAAAATTCGGCAACTTGCTTGGGCAAACGAAGTTGCTGTTCATCTCTGGTTTTGTTCTTTCACTGAATTTTTGCTTTTGTTTTGTTTCTGGGTTTCAAGGCGGGCAATTAGCCAGTCACATGCTTTGATATATTTGCTTGTGTGAATGGTCAGTATCCCACCCACATCAGCTTCTTTTGATTTTGGTTTTTCAATTTGTGAAACTGAAACTCTGGGTTTTCACTCTTTAAAGCCGTACATGAAAATATTTTAAAATAAGTCTTTGATAATAATGGGTTTTATTTTGTGCATGAGCTTTGACGCTTGGAAGCCATCAGCTTCTGGGGAAATTTCTTTCTCGTTTTTCCAATGTGGGATGCTGCTGTCAATCAACTTTTTTGATTTTATTTTCGATGTGGGATAATGCAAGAATATGAATTTTTTTTTTAAAAAATTTGGCCGGCCACCACCCCGGCCGGGGCTAATGTTGATCACTCGGGGTCTCATTTTGGGCAAGGAATTGATGAGTCACCGGTCAGACCCACGGCGACGGCTGGCTCTCATATTGAATTAACGGGCACATAGCCCAAGCCTGTCTATATAAGCTGGACCATGCGACCGAATGTTGAACCGGACCGACACCAGGCCCAGTGCCCCCGGTGGAGCTGTGCTTAGACGCCGTCTAAGCCAAACGTCTCGGGGACGAGCTGCAAAGAATAATTATTTTATATTATTTTATATCTGCTGGTTGGCTTGAGACTTGGCGATGTGGGACTGTGTGGGTAGTTGCGGTTGAATAAACGAGTTCTGGAGAGGAGGTATTGGTGAAGTTTGGCGGTACTGGTTCAATTCTCATTACATTTTTATAATTCCTTTTTATATATTTCTTGAGATTTGATTAAATTGAATAAAAATTAGTTTGCAAATTTAGATTAGAATGATTGGTTTTTTTCTCAAGTTTGGTTAGCATTGATTAATGTTAAACAAAACTGACACGATGATGAAGTTGAAATCAACACTGTTGTATCAACAATGATTTCCAATGAAACGAACACTCCCATGTCATGCACTTACCATGCTTGGATCGAAAGATTCAAGTTGTATATGTTGAAATCAGCATTGTTTTATCAACACTGATTTCCAACGAAAACAACACTCACATGTAATATATATATATATATATATATATTTGTATTTGCCTAGTCAATAATTACATTCTACTGATAATATAAACAACTCTTGGCTCTCCTCTCACATCCACAACACCTTGAAGGATCCTAACCAGCAGCATTTCCCTTGCCTGATACATGGGAGATGAAGATGATATACAAGTTTTGAGGAAGATGGAAGCAACTCTTAAAAGAGTTGAGAGCTTGAAGACGTACAAGCAATGGTGAGTTGTTGCAGGAGTGTGGGAAGTGTGCTTATTCTGGGATGAATATCTCAAGGATCTCGACTTCATTTCATCGTAATTTGCATCGTTCGACTTGGGCATGCATGCGAATATTCTATCTAACACTGACTCAACCCAATCTTAGCTTAAAGGGCATTCCCAATCATGGGAGTAACACGCGCTTAATGAGGTGTAGGGGCGACATATCCCACATCACTCAGATATATGGATTAATCAGGTGTAGGGGCGACATATCCCACATTACTCAGATATATGAATTTTAAATGCTTTATATAGTAGAGAGTTAACCCTGACGACCGTCATCTCTTCTCTGAGATGGCTACCAGCCCCTCCACCACTAAATTGTCGGACCGGGTTCATTGAACCCAGGTCCGACTTTTTTTGTTGTGTTTTTAATATTTTAAATGAAATTTCTTTGCTTTTTTAACGCTGATTTCAAGATGAGATTTTATAATATTTGAATTATTTTCTTCACTTTTTTTATGCTCGTTTTAAGATGAGAATTTAAATCAAATTTTAAAAAATATGAAATTATGTGAAATTTAATAATTGTCATATTTACAAATAAAAATGACTTATAATCAAATTTTTTATAATTGTTGCATATACAAATAAAAATTACTTATAATCAAATTTTAAAAAATATAAATTATATAAAAAATGTTATTTTTTTACTGAATTTTCTTTGCTTTTTTTTTTTTTTGTTAATGCTCATTTTAAGATGAGATGCAGATTGCAGCCCTATCTACTGAGCTTTACTTTGATGCACACAAACAAACTCCCACCTCATGACCTGCTTACATACTAACATGACCATCTATTCATTACACCATAAGAGCCTTGTTCATTTCTCTTCAGAATTTGTTTTTAAATTATTATTATAGAAAATATTATGAAGAGCAAAGTTGATCCTTAAAAATAAGATTTGGTGTGTTGAGTTCACTGTTTATCATCTAAGGAAAAGGGACATTTTGCAATTTAATAAGTGTGCTGCTATTTAGACAAACCTTTGCTATAAGTTTCAATCTTTGCTAGGTGTTGGTTGGATATGTATATGCAGTTCTTGAAGTAGGATCTGTAAGATAATAAATTTCAAGTAGTCAATTGTTACTGAGAATATCCAGTTGCACTTATTGGTGTCAAGAGAATGGGAGAAGTTAGACAGTAAACCATTCTTTGACGCAATGAAGATAAGGTAACAATGGGGAAGAAGCAGATGAGAGAGCCTCAGAACTTTGCTTCATTGTGGAATGAATATCGCGAGGAGGAGCAGAATATCATTCAGGTCAATTTCTGCTGCTAGCCCCCACGTGAAGGGATTTAATCAGGTTACATCCCTCGTCACTTTGTAGATTAAACCAACGAAATATCCCACATCAGTTACAATCATAGCAGTAAATGCTTTATATAAGACAAAGCAAGAGCCGGCGCTCACTCTTCAGACATAATTGGAACGTAAGCATCACCGTACTTCGAAATTTAACATTGTTGGATCGGGTTGGTTTAACTCAACCAATCCGATCTGACATTTTTGTGATTTTTTTACTGAAATTATTTTTTGTGATTTTTTACTGAATTTTTTTTACTTGTATTTGGTTATGAAATTTAATCTATTTAAACAAAAATTGCTTATAAGTTTGTGAGAGAAAAAAATTAAAGAAATGATGAGGACACAAGAATGAAAGTGGGAAATAAGAACATTAAAAATATATAAATTATATCAAAAAATATGAAATTATGTGAAATTTAATAATTTTTGTATAAATATAAATAAAAATCACTTATAAATTTGTGAGAGGAAAAAATTAAAAAAATGATGAGGAAACAAGAATGAAAGTGGGAAATAAGAGCATTATTTTGTTTTATTATTTGTTATGTTACATGTTTAAGATAATCAAATTCATAGAATTTTTTCAGCATATTCCTTTCCTAATAGCATGGTTTACCATATTTATATCAACTTCTTTTGGTTTTGGCTTTTCAACTTGTGAAACTGAAACTCTTGGTTTTCACTCTTTAAGGCCTTTCACTACATGATTACATGAAAACAAATGTTAAAACAAGGCTTTGATAATAATGGGTTTTATTTTCTGTATGAGCTTTGATGCTATAGCTTTTCTTATCCTTTTTGTACTTCTTCCACTTTGGAAGCCATCAGCTTCTTCAAATTTCTCTCTTGTTTTACAATTAGTTTGGCTAAGTCTAGTAATATTCTTTATACATGCATTATGTTATTCACTCTTGTATATTATGTCAAGAAAAACACTAACATTTTCTATCATTCAGCACCTTACAAACATGGGGTTCAAATCTTTGTGTTATTTTATTTTCTTATTAAATTGTGGCCTCTTAAGATGTTTGGCAATTTTTCTTGGATGAATCACTGATCATTGTTGTTTTTTATCGCAGGAAATAATTTGCTGACGACCTATTAAGGAGCAGCAAAGATGCATCACCAGAATATTGAATTAGGTTGCAGTGTTATATGCTCTGCATTGTTGTTTATTTGTACATTATTGAATTCCATGTTAAAATCTTTCAGCTCCCAGGGTACACACCCTTACTGGGAAGAAACTGCATTCCTTGTTAACATGTAGAATTCAAGCTCATGGACAGCATGCCCAGAAAACGATGTCGAAGAAAGACCTGTTACAGACAGTAGTCTTCAGGTTAGACAATGTTCTGTCAATAAGAAGGTTTGAACTGCTTTCTGTAACTTGGATCAAAGTCAAAGACATTGGTTAATGACATGTAGCCTTGTAAAGATATGGTCAAAGGGTCCGACTAATGCAAGCCCATCTTCAAATTGTGAGGCCACCAATAGCATCTCTTGAGTTGCTGGCATTCATGGGATATATGGTTTTGACAACAGGCGATGAATTCAACTGGTTGCGTAGGGGATCAAAGCATAGATCTCCCGTTAAATCAACCAAGGCCTATAGCAGAGACACATATACTAGTAATCTCCACTCGTTATGCCACTTGCCTGCAGCCATCGGTACTTCCGCCTTTAGCAATCAACAGCATTGCTCAACCCCTTGGACCAAGTTGTATAGTTGAAACAAAAATTTTAGGCCTCTTCTAAGCCCAAGAAAGTCTTTGGTGTTTGGGCTTTCATTTCCAGCTTGCTAAAACCAGATGAACAACTTAGTTTAAAGTCCATGATAAGATCAAAAGGGAAACCCTAAAAATTTTCCATAGGTCACCGTTTAAAAGAGAGCGATCCGGCAACTTGCTTAGGCAAACAAAGCTGCTGTTCATGTTTGGTTTTGATCTTTCACTGAAAAATTTTGATTTTGTTTTGTCTCTGGGTTTCAAGGTGAGAAATTAGTCAGTTGTATGCTTCGATATATTTGCTTGTGTGAATGGTGAGTATTCCACTAACATCACCTTCTCTTGGTTTTGGCTTTTCAATTTGTGAAACTGAAACTCTGGGTTTTCACTCTTTAAGGCCGTACATGAAAATGTTTTAACACAAGTCTTTGATAATAATGGGTTTTGTTTTGTCTATTATGAGCTTTGACGCTATAACTTTTCTTACCCTTTCTGTACTTCTTCCACTTTGGAAGCCATCGGCTTCTGGGGAAGTTTCTTTCTCTTTTTTCGAATGTGAGACACTGCCGTCCATCAGCTTCAAATTTCTCTCTTGTTTTTCAATATGGGATCATGCAAGAATATGAATTTGAAAAAAAAAAAATTGGCCGGCCACCACCCCGGCCGTGGCTAATGCTGGTCACTCGAGGGCTCATTTTGGGTAAGGAATTGCTGAGCCACCGAGTCAGACCCTCGGGGACGTCTGGCTCTCATATTGAATTAACGGGCACGTAGCCCAAGCCTGTCTATGTAGGCCGGCCCATGCGACTGAAGTATTGAACCGAATCAACTACAAGCCCAATGCCCCCGGTGGGCTGTGGTCAGACGCCGTCTAAGCCATTTGTCTAGGGGGCGAGCCAGGGGAGAAGGTTATTTTATGTTATATCGGCTATTTGGCTCCTGACTTGGCGATGTGGGATTTTGCAGGTACTTGCGGTTGAATAAACGGGTTTCGGAGAGAAGGAATTGCTAAGGTTTGGCGATGCTGGTTCCATTCTCATTACAATTTTATAATTCTTTTTTTATATATTTCTTTAGATTTGATTAAATCGAATAAAAATTAGTTTGAAAATTTAGATTAGAATGATTGGTTTTTTTCTCGAGTTTGGTTAGCATTGATTAATGTTAAACAAAACTGACATGATGATGAAGTTGAAATCAACACTGTTCTATCAACAGTTATTTTCAATGAAACGAACACTATGTCATGCACTTACCATGTTTGGATCGAAAGATTCAAGTTGTATATGTTGAAATCAGCATTGTTTTATCAACGCTGATTTCCAACGAAAACAACACTTACATGTAATATATATATATATATATATATATTTGTATTTGCCTAGTCAATAATTACATTCTACTGATAATATAAACAACTCTTGGCTCTCCTCTCACATCCACAACACCTTGAAGGATCCTAACCAGCAGCATTTCCCTTGCCTGATACATGGGAGATGAAGATAATATACAAGTTTTGAGGAAGATGGAGGCAACTCTTAAAAGAGTTGAGAGCTTGAAGACGTCCAAGCAATGGTGAGTTGCTGCAGGAGTGTGGGAAGTGTGCTCATTCTGGGATGAATATCTCAAGGATCTCGACTTCATTTCATCGTAATTTGCATCGTTCGATTTGGGCATGCATGGGAGTATTCTATCTAAAACTGACTCAACCCAATCTTAGCCAAAGGGCATTCCCAATCATGGGAGTAATACAGGGGCTTAATCAGGTGTAGGGGCGACATATCCCACATCACTCAGATATATGGATTAATTAGGTGTAGGGGCGACAAATCCCACATCACTCAGATATATAATTATCAAATACTTTATATAGTAGAGAGTTAACCACGGCTCTTGTCATCTCTTCTCTGAGATGGCAATCAGGCCTTCCACTATTAAATTGTCAGACCGGGTTAAATTAACCCGGTCTGACTTTTTTGTGGTGTTTTTTATATTTTAAATGAAATTTCTTTGCTTTTTTTATGTTCATTTCAAGATGAGATTTTATAATATTTGAATTGAATTTTCTTCACTTTTTTTATGCTCGTTTTAAGATGAGAATTTAAATCAAATTTCAAAAAATATGAAATTATGTGAAATTTAATAATTGTCATATTTACAAATAAAAATGACTTATAATCAAATTTTTTATAATTGTTGCATATACAAATAAAAATTACATATAATCAAATTTTAAAAAATATAAATTATATAAAAAATATGAAATATGAAAAATGTTATTTTTTTACTGAATTTTCTTTGTTTTTTTTTTTCTGAATTTTCTTTGTTTTTTTTTTTTTTGTTAATGCTCATTTTAAGATGAGATGCAGATTGCAGCCCCATTTACTGAGCTTTACTTTGATGCACACAAACAAACTCCCACCTCATGACCTGCTTACATACTAACATGACCATCTATTAATTACACCATAAGAGCCTTGTTCATGTCTCTCCAGATTTTTTTTTTTTACTTATTTTTGAATTTTCCTTTTTTATGCTCATTTTAACTGAATTTTCTTTGCTTTTTTTATGCTCATTTTAAGGCAAGATTTTATAATCAAAATTTTTCTTTGCCTTTTTCTAAGATAAGACGAGATGAGATTTTATAATCAAATTTTTTTAATAAATACAAATTATATAAAAAATATGAAATTATGTTAAATTTAATAATTGTATTTGTCTTATCAATAATTATAAAGAGAAATATTTATCCCTGTTATTAAAAATTTTAAAATAATGTGAAAAAGAGCAAGAGTAACCTGAGGTACATGATACTTTTAAAAGAGTGGGTAATTTTATTATTGGACTTGCCAAAGCTGGAACCATATATGTGTATCAACAAAATCTTTTGGTTAGTCTACCATTCATGCAGTTAACATATTTATACACACACACACACACACACATATATATGCATACATTTATCATACAAAGCAGGGATCAAAGACAAAAATGAAAAAAAGTTAAAAATTTTAAAATTAATATATTGAACTTAATTAATAATTAAAAAATTCATTAAAAGAAAGAATTACAATAATCTTTTAAGAAAGTTAATCTTTTCAAATTCATCGATTATTAAGATTGTATTAAAAAGGTTAGTAATATTTTTTTAATATAAACAACTAAATTATGTATAAAAAATTTATTATCTATTTTGCTCCGGAATCTTATTTTCATAATTTTTATTGTTGAAAAGAATCTAAAGTAATATAGTTAATATTCAATATTTTTATTTTATTTATATTTAAACTTACAATACTAAATATAAAACTATAATGTATAAAATATAAATAGTTAAATATAATATACAAAATTTCACTCAATGTTAATATATGTAAATAATTAAATAATATAAATAAATAAAATAAAAAACTTTATTTTCTTTTAATTTTACATTATAATAATGAGTGGTTTTCGTCCTTTCATTATGAGTTACAGAAAAAAAAAAGTAAAAATAAAAAGATTAAAGAAGAGAGAAAGAAGAGATTTATTTATCTTTTATCAATTTCTTAAATTTCAATAACAAAATAGAGAAGGAAAAAAAAAAAGCTGTGAAGCAATTTAAATTAGGGTAAAATGGAGTAAAATTTCTGAAGCCAAAAGAACAATTTAACCACGCCAACATCGTTCATAGATTTCTTTCACCAGCTGTAGCATGGAATCTGTACCTTTGAGAATGTTCTTCCACTTGCCAGGGCCGTGTTTGGCCACTCCGGCGAGAACCGCCTCGTCTTCCTCCGCCGTCCAGTTTTGCTTCTGATTTCCCATTCTACCCTTCTCGCTCTTTGTTATCTCCCTCGCTACAATCCTAAAACACCCAGGAATAAAAAAAATCTATGCGGGCTTTTATATATAAGCTCTGACCCTGCAAACACTAATTTAACTTAAACTCTATTATTTGATAAATATTTTGACTGGATGACTTTTTCCCTTTTTTTTTTAATAAAATTTAACTTATGATAATCCAAAGCAACTGCAATATACAAACATGTTATTACAACAGCATAAAACTATATAATACAGAAACTCAAAGCATCAGACAGTTATTTGGGATGCCTCTGCCAATTCTGTAAAAAACTTAGGCTTCAACCACTTTACCGTTAGCAATACAGATGATGTACTCGATTTCCTCTGTGACTTCTTTCATTGAAGGCCTGTTCTGTCTACGCTCTTCCAAGCAGTTCAATGCAAGAAATCCTAATGCTTTCATGGTGTCTACCTGTATAGGGCTTGCTTTCTCTCTCAACATTGGATCAATAACATCCACCAGTTTCTCCTCGTCTGCCATCCTCTTCACGTAGACCGCCAGGTTCACATCGTCTGCATCCCTGTTAAAGTCTATCGCCTTCTGTGAAGTTAGAAGCTCTAACAAAACCACCCCAAAGCTGTAAACGTCACTCTTGTCGGTCAACTGATAGTTTCTGTAATACTCAGGGTCAAGATATCCAAGGGTGCCTTGAGCACAAGTTGAGACGTGACTCATGTCTGTATGAGCCAACCTGGATAACCCGAAGTCTGAAACTTTAGCATTCAAATTCACATCGAGTAGGATGTTACTAGACTTAACATCTCTGTGATATATTGGAGGAACAGCAGAGGAGTGCAGGTATGCAAGACCGTCCGCAGTATCACAAGCAATTTGGAGACGGCGGGTCCAAGTGAGCAGCCCTCTCTCACCATGACTAAGGCTCTGTAAATGATCCAACAGATTCCCATTTTCTATGTACTCATAAACCATTATAGGCTGCTCCAATTCAACACAGCACCCAAGCAGGCGGACAAGGCTTCGGTGATTGACTTGGCATAGAATCCGTACTTCATTGAGGATTTGGTCAGTGCCCTTGGCGTTGCCAAGCTTGGCACACTTGACAGCAACAACAGTGCCATCATCAAGAATTCCTTTGTAGACATCACCATACCCACCAGCTCCTAATATGCGGTCTCTAGAAAAATTATTTGTAGCTTTCTTTATCTCTTTGCCAGTGAACACCTTGGCTGCTCTGCCTGCATTGTTCGCGTTTAGGATCTCTTCACGCTCCTTCCTCAGGCGCTCTTGTGCGTCTATGATGCGCCTGTGGCGTTTGTAGACAAGAATGCCGATGATGGCTGCAAAGAGTGCTGTACCAAGTCCGGCTGTTAAACCTGCAAGTGAATTGCAAATCAGTAAAGACATATACAGCATGGAGGAAGTTCTTGACCAACATGCTAACAGTACACCAATCAACCAAGAGATATTGATACTTCTCCATAAACCAAAACGTTACTGTGAACTATTGAATTCTCATTAACATTTGTTCGAATTTTTGACATATTCCTGAATCTCTTTCCATTTTTCCCACCATTATGTTATATGTCAATGAAGCCAAATCTTATCAAGTACGGATTATTCTAGATGGGGAAGGTTCACCAGCCGTCGTATGTTGACATAAAAGCAAAGCACAGGAGAAGAAAACAAGTCCTAGCTCATAATTAGAAAACTCTGCTACAGTTGACTACACCAATTCCATTTCTTCTTCTTCTTCTTCTACAGTTTGTCAAAGGTGAGGACCACTCATTTCATCTAGAACCCACAACCAAGCATTAATGAAGAGATTTGACTAAAGAAAGAATTGTAAGTGACATACAGGATTTAGATAAGTCTTAGAATCTTCAAACCCCACTTGCCCCAATCAACCCAAAGTCTCAATTTTCAACCCAAACGTGGGTTTGATCGGATTACACGGGATATAACATTTTACTTCAAGTGTACAAAAAGGTATGCTTGCCCCTCTTAATCTTTCATTTCCTAATCATAAAGTTAATTTCAAGTACTTGTTTAGTATTAATTAAACTATTATTTCATCAAACATTGTCACTACGTTGATAAATAAATTATACACGGTATATAACATGTTACTTCAAGTGTACAAAAAGGTATGATTGCTCCTCTTAATTTTTCATTTTCTAATCATAAAGTTAATTTCAAGTACTTTTTTAGTATTAATTACACTATTATTTCATCAAACATTGTCACTAAGATAATAAATAAATTATATAAAATATAAAAATTATACATTAATAATATATCATAAGTGAACGTCATGGACAGATAAAAAAGGAGAATGAAAGTAATTTTCAAGATAACATTATTCGATAAATTAATATCTACCAATCAAATCAAGCATATTTAAACAATAAAAATATATCTAAATTAAAAAAAAAATCAAAGCTTTGACAAAAGATGAATCTGTTATAGGGCTTTGGCGTTATCAACTCTAAGGTGCCTCAATTTTCAAACAAGTTGTCATTCTTATCAAACTTTGACCCAAAAAAAATTCCATAATTAAAGATTTAAACGTGTACCTGCGATTAAAGCAGTCCGGTCTGAGCCACAGCCCCCGGGATTCTGACACGGACTATCTGCAAAAAGAAGACCACAGAAGTGAGCAAATTAAATCACGCCACGTGTAGTTACTGCCGCGAGGAAAAAAAAAATTGCCGCGAATGAACTTACTCTTGGCACAAACCCCTTCAATCGGATCCCACCAAAGCCCCGAATTACAGAAGCATCTTTGGGTCCCATTGGAATTCGGGTCGGGTCCACACGTGGAGTTCCCATCGCAATCTGCCTGGGTGCCGCAAACCGGTTCGGGCGGCGAAATCCACTGCAACTCCATGCCCGGTTCGGGCCACTGGTTCACCGGCAACCCTGCATCCAAATTAACAAAGCTCGTATAAGCCCTACACCCGCTCTGCCTCACCCTAATGGCATGCGCCGTCGCTCCTCCGCCGGCTCTGAACGTACAACAGATAGGCGCTACCTCACACGCCGTCGCGTTCGAACTCTCGTTGACGTACACATGGCACAATCCAGTGGAAGAACAGTCCAACGGCGAACGAAGGATCGAATCCGTACAGTTCAAGAACATGATGGTGTTACTGCTGGTGACGTTGAAAGGGAGAGAGCTGTTCAGCTGGACGCCTTCGAAAGGGAGATCGGTTGTGACGCATGTATTCGGGAGGAGACTCGCCGGCTTGATCACGAGCCGTTGATTGAAATGATTCACGGACATGATCGGATAGGAGTTGTTGACCGTGTCGAAGATCAGCGAGCCAGCATCGCACCGGATTTTGTAGGACTGGTCGCCGCAGGCGGGGCCAGTTGAGAGAGGGTAAGGCACGGGGGTGGAGCCGCAGTTCGGGCAACGTTGGGCGGAGAGAGCTACGCCAACGGCGCACGTAAGCAAAAGCAGCGCCGTCGACAGGAGTTTAAGCGTTGCCGCCATTTTGATTTCGGAGGATAGTTGAAAGCTGGAGACAGGCTTCCTGTTTTAAAACGTGTTGGATTACGGAGGTAGATTTGCAAATATTGGTAATGTGAAGGGTAATTTTGGAAAGCTATGGAAGATTCCTACAGCTCTTTAATTTTTAAGCAGTAGTTGACAAAAGCCTTTGACTTCTGCATTGCTTTTTAACTTTTCTTTTTGTTTTTTGTGTTTCCAGAATTAATATTCAAACTTTAACAGAAATTGCCAGCAAAGTAATAAAGTCATCTTTCAAAACTGAGCTCATGAGTACCGTATCTTATAATGTAATATAATTTTATTAAAAAGACAATATTACAATGTTTCGCACATAAAAAAAAATTATTAAAATATTAAAAAATTTCAATTTGTTATAAATGAGAGGGAATATTTTGATAGTTTGACTCTATTTTTAAAAAAAAAAATGAGAATTTTAATTTTATATCCAATTTATCTACAAGTATCAAATTGCATTTTTATATCCAATAGAATCTTATATTAACAAATATAGTGCCAATAATTTTTTCATTTTCTAATCTTGCTGTGACATCTAAAGTAATTAAAAAATTACTAAGGTGTCTTGCCTTTTATTCCATTTTTCCTTTTTAAGATGTTGCCAGGTAAATTTTTTTTCTATATTAAGACACCTAATATTTTAACTTTTAGAAGATATCAATTTGCAATATGTTTAAATAAATTTTTAAAAATTGAGTTTTTATATTTTTATTTTATATATTAATTTTGATTGATAATTTTAGATATCATTTACCATCATGTTATGTTTTATTGTTGCATCACTATATTATCAAATCTTCATATATATTATCATATCATAATATTTTAATTAGAAGCAATAAACTTGCGACAATCTGAAATTGGATAATAATAATAATAATAATAATAATATATGGATTCTACACTTAATATATACCATTTATTTTACGAACTGAGTGACCGATGCACAAATCCGATTAAACACTGCTACACCAACGGTGCACGCTAGCAAAAGCAGCGGCCTTGAAAGCAGTTGAAGCGTTGCCGCCATTTTGATTTTTTTTTGGAGGATTCTTAAAATGAAGAGAGAGATAGAGGCTTCTCGTCGGCTTCGTGTTTTAAAGCGTGTCGGATTACGGAGGTAAATTTGGAAATATTGGTGGCTGTGAAGGGTAATTTTGGAAAGTTATGGAAGATGACAAGATTTTCTTTACATTAATGTTTTCTTTTTTTGTGCGTTTCCAGAATTAATATTCAAACCCGACAGATATCGCCAGCAGAGAAGTCTAAGTCAACTACCTAAACTTAGCTGACATTTAATACCTTACCATATATAGAAAAGATTGTTACAAAAATAAGATTGCAATTATCTGATATATAGAAAAAATAACATTTAGAATACATAAAAAAATACTTATTAAAAAATTGACAAACTTTCTATTTACCATATATAAGGTTTTGTATTTTGATCGGTTGATTTCAATTTATTTTCAATTTTTTAAAAAATTGAATAATTATAATAATATTAAAATTTTGTATTTAATGTGATAATAGTTAGCTCACTAAATGCTAACTGTTCGTGATGTAGGACCCTTTGGCTAGGACATATTTAATTACTATTTAAGTAAACAGTGATATAGCGTGGAATGAGAGACGGTAGCCGATGTGGGACGGTTACATTTACTCCTCCAATCAGGTCAGCGTGATTCATTAATTGATCAAACCAACTAACAACAATCAGTTTCATACTGTCAAAAGGCAACCTAACCTTGTAACCACACTACCCATAAAATCGTATTAAACCTTTTCTTCTTCTACCAATTTAAAAGCATCAATGATTCCAGCAAACTGTAACACTTCAGCTTGAAAACAAACCAGTTCATGGTCTCCTTCATTCTAATTTCTTCTCTGCACGATGCCGGATCATCTATTGTTTCGAGCCACCATCTGACAAATTGTCAGTGAACTGCATCGACGGGGATTTGTCTTTGACACAATGGCACCTTTTCTGGTGGTAAATGCAAATAATCCTGGGGAAACTTTGTTATATGAGGAAATAAGCCATGAGAAACTTACACAAACTTACACGTGAAACGAAGCAAAGTCTAAATTAGACGAAACATGGCAGCGAGAAAATCTGAAAATCTCCAGAAACAATCCATACATACAATAATTTCCCCCCAATCTAAGTTTTTCACGGCATCTGATTCCATACTATGGTTTGAATTATATATGAACTACAAATATAGACAATGGACCTACTAATGTTGTACATCTTTAGCGTGAACCTCAGCCATGAAAGAATCAGAACATGCATATACGCATATGAGCTACACTGTGTACGTATACATATAACTAAAAATGGTACATCAATTCAAAAGAACTGCTAACCTAACAAAACTGTTTCAAGGCCCGTAAAAGGTCAAGGTACTCAAGTGGGGGAGTCAGCCAGAAGCAGGGTATGCCACCAGCCACATGCGATGTTTTTAGGGCCACAACCATCTAGCGTAACTTGAGAAGGAATGTTGCGATCAATCACATCACCCAGGCCAAGCTGTTTCAGACACCAAGAACTTATTATTTTAGTTTTACGAGAAACTGAGGGGCATCCAGACACCACAACATTGGAATGGAACAGAACAGAACGGAAGATGCCAAAATAAACTTCCAGTTTTTCTATTTTGAGGAAGTACATAAATGAGAATTATATGCTCTAGAATAATTATCCCAAAGAATATCAATTTCATATGAAAGACAGGATCCAGGATATTCCAATGTTATAATGTCCAGCTGCCCACTGGTTTGATCACTGATCAGTGTGAGCATGATACCTGGCCATACTTGTTCCATCCCCAGCAGAACACTTTCCCATCCTCTTCAAGCAACAGAAACATAGAGTCAACAGACTTGGACAAAATGGAACATGAAGGTTTTCAGAAATGCATAGATGGCATACCTGTGATAACAGCACTGTGACGAGCTCCACAAGAGACAACTTTTGCATGTGTATTTTCCAAACTTGGAGCATCCAAGAGCCGGGGAAGAGTCTGATTTAGAAATTCAATAAAATACCAAGGTTAATAGCACAACCTTTTCTTGCAATTGAAATAAAATATACATAAAAGTAGCAGCAAAGAGCTAAGTGTTTCCAAATGATCGTAAGATAATGCAAATTGCAAAACTAGCAATACTCGAATTCTGAGGATTTTAGCTTATAAAACCCTAATTAACCATCTGCATTATCATTTGAGACAAGATAGGAATCTAATCTTGCACTAAAGTATCATGGATATGCAGCAAGTAATTGATCTATGGTGAGCTAACAATCAGTTTGATTCAGCTGTATTTAAGGAAAATACAGAATTCAAGGAGTAGAAACTTAGTGCATACCTCAGCTTGATCACCACCAGTTCCCAACTGCCCAAACTGATTCCCACCAAATGCATACACATCACCATCAGCTGATATGCAAACTGTGTGCCACAGTCCTGCTGCAACTGTCTCTATCCTGATGCCCAGTAAGGAAGATACACAAGTTGGGCTTAATTCATCATCTGTACTTCCTTGCCCACACTTAACAAAACAATAAAATCAAAACAATTTTACTCCAGTAGCACAATAGACTAGAAGATACAACAACCATATTTATCTCAATGAAATAGAGGAGAGATAAATATTGAAAAAGGAATTGAGAAGATTATCCCTTATTAGATTGAACCTCATCTTCAACTTTACTGAGCTTTTTTCTCCACCAATTTCTACTTTACCTACATATCGATCCTGAAGAACAGTTAAATTGGGAAATTCCAATCATCATCAGGGATGGATATAAGGATTCAAACATTGAACATGCCAGTTGAATAGTGGAATATGTTTCCGGCGTTACATACTTTATAACATTAGAATGATTTGAGGCCATAATCAAAGGTTCATCCTTAAGCATTTGAAAGTAAAAATCATTAAGGATCATGCATTCAAAAAACAGAAGAAGAGGAGCAACGTTGGCCTTGAATGGACTACATTAATCATTCATGATACAACATAGTCGCAGGCACTAAACAAGAAAATATTTAGTGATTTCAGGAGGCAATACTATATACCCAGGATGAATGGAAACTGGTAGTGAGCCTTCGACAACCACAGTACAACTTCGCTAAAGCTAAGAAAGTTCCTTAAAGAAAGTTTATCAAGGGAGAACAGAGAGATGGGAATGGTTTCGATATGTTATTGACTGATGCAAATGACACTCCAAACTATGACGTGATTATGATCTGAAAGAGGAAATAGCCAGTGTTTAAGCACTAATACATCTCATTTATTTTTGGAATGTAAAGCTCAACTGTTAGAGTTTTATTCTCTGTCTCTCTTTTGTTGTTGTTGTTGTTCTGGGAGGGAAGGTTTTTGGTCATGTCAAGGGTGACCAACTCAAGTAAAAGATAATACAGGGCTAAACCTCAAGAGAACTTGAGAGAAATATTTTCTTTAAGAAGAACTAAATAAGTCACCAGAGTATTCAATGTGAAAATGCTACTATATCATCATTACGGCAACTAACCTGTCCATAGAGTCCCCAGCCAAAAGTAAGAAGAGCTCCAGCATCTGCTAATGCAGAAAATTGTTTAATGTGATTATAGTACCACTATAATTTGAGATTAACAAAACATAGAAATATATAACAAACAAATAAGATATCAGACTAATGAAACATCTCATGCCATACAACATTCTTGTCAAATCTGACTATCGAAGACCCAACCTAGATCATTAATCCTATGGTGTCAAAAATATCTTGCAGGTCAGTAGAATCTTATGAGTCACTGATCCTCCTAAGGATTATTATAACAGATGGTTTTATTCCAAAATAATTATTTAGCGCTCAAATATTCCTCTTTATTTTCTTTCTATTTTGGGAGGGAAGTTTTTCTTTAAGAGAGAAAAAAAATGGGAAAGACAGCTGGGACTGGGAGAAAATAAGTAATATTAACTGATTAAAAGAGTTCAATTTCTCTCATGTCCCAACTCTCGTTACTTCAACAAATAGTGACTATTTTTCACACTATTTCCTTAGCCAATTTCATGGCTTGTCCCAACCCAACTAAGCCTCAAGCTATAAATTTTACTGAAGTTAAGAAGCTTTCTCTTCACAGCACTCGTTTGGTTTGTTTATTTATTTTTGTGCTACGCCTTTCTTCATTTAATGAAACATATCTGACTTATCTCTCTCAAACTTGTAGCTGTCTGTATTAAAACTCAACCACTACATCTCCAGCAAGTGTAACCATTTTCAATAGCTTTCTCTAATTAATTAAAACTTTTTCATGGCCATTTAAACATTCAAAGAAGGATCGATCAAAGACATACCTGTGATTACTGCACTGTGTCGTCCTCCACAGGCAATTGCCTTCACATAACTTCCAGGAATTCTAAAACTCTGCCCCTCTGAACTCATGCTTCCTCGAGAAAGTGCAGCAGCTCTATCTTTCCCATAAGATGAGGGCTCCATGCAAGGTACAGGATGGGGAGAGGATACCATTCGTATCCTGGAACCCAAACCAAGCTGTCCCTCACCTCCATAGCCCCAACCCCAGACCTGTCCAATATCTGAAATTTAGGGGACATTAGGATATACCCAGTATCTTGCTTCACAAAAAGCAACCATTTACAGCTAGAAATGTCATATTGTCAACAAATCTATGTGTGACTACATTAACGAAGAAAATATACAAGTTTGACTAATTTCACTTGTTAGTCCAGCAGTTAGACAAGTAACCTGACAATGCTAGAGTATGGCGCCCACCAGCAGCCACAGAAACAATTCTCACTCCCAGATTCAAAGTTACTAGACATGGCAATGCAGAGAGCGTTTCATCACCAGACGATGAGCTTTCAGTGGCCTGTTTTGCTGATGATATTCTTCTTCTTTTTGTACTTTCCTCTCCACCACCCTTACTATCAGCAGCAGAAAATGTTCCGCCACTTGATCTTGAGCCTTGAGAGCGAGGGCTCACTTCAAGAATTTCATCCTTAGTAAAATGAGTATGCCAAAAGGTAAGGATTATCAGTCAGTTATCTTAACCCAAACGATATTTACCTTGCTCTGTCAAAAACGAGTTCTGTCTTTCGAATACATCCTTTTCTAAGCTTGTTCCCATGGATGGATCACCAAATACCTTCCCTGAGGGAATACACTCTTTCCACCCCCATGTATAAACTTCTCCATTTTCTGTGGATAAGAAAGTGAAATTGACTTATCAGCTAAGCAATTTACTAAGGCACCAATTAGTTGTTATATCTGCTAGTTATTTTTTCTATTTCATTTTTGCTTACTCGAAAGTTGCTAAAAATGCAAATCATATTTGATTAAACAAAAAATTAAAACATATAACACACGTTTAAACATAATTGTTCCATCTACAAAGAAAATTACACTGATTCACTTTATTACCTTTTGTTTCCTAAACCAAATACCAAGTAACGGAAAGTAACGACCAAATAGAGCCTCAGCGAAACAAGTCAGTAACAGAGCCTTAGTCTCAGTCTTACCTGTAACTGCAACACAGTGAGCCCAACCAGCTGCTGCTTTTACTACAGAAGCTTCAGTTGGAAGTGGAAAAGGCTCTGGCGTTTCCTGAACAAGCCAATTACAGAAAAGAAATATAAATTTAATTTGCTAAACAAATACAACCCCTCTAAAAAAAGGGGGGGGGGGGGGGGGGGGGGAGGAATTGGGAAAAAAATAGAGCATTAAATTACCCCGTGCTTCCCGGATGTAACGTAGCTTTGACCTAAATCATCCGTTGAACCCCATGTGATAAGCTTCCCTGAATCTAAAATTCAGAAGAAGAGCAGAATTAGTTGAATATAATGTTATTTTATTTACAGTAATTGCATGAAGCAATTTATTTTACAGACAAAAAAAAATACAGCTAAAAATCACTTTTCAAAGTAAAGAAGAAATTCGAATCACAACTCTAATTTCTCCATTAACAACTTGAAAACTTTCTTTGTATATATAAGAACCGAGAGAGAGAGAGAGAAAGAATATGCAGTTTAAAACTCAGTAAAATAAAGAACTCGAATAAACTCAACATCGCTACTTTAACTCAGATGAGTTGCTTCGAAGCAATACAAAACAAAAATAAACCAAAAGTCTTAAAATCTCACTTCCTTTCCTTTTCCTGCATTTTCTGGCCAACCAAACTGATCAAAATGTACCGACTTTAACCACCGCAAGAGCCGCAATTACATTACCGAAAAAATTAAAATTTTTTTAAGAAGAAGAAGAAAATGTTTTCTATAAAAAAAATGAAATATAATTTAAAATAAGGAAAAAAAGTTTTAAAAAGACAAAGAAAAGAAAAGCGCAGAGAAACAGAGAGATTTGAAAAAAAGCAACCAGAAATGGCCATGGCGAATCCGCAACCGCCACCGCCTACGTCCGTCCAAGAACAACCGACAGAAGCCGGAATCCGCACAACAACAGGCGATAAAAGTGGCGTCCGTTGCGGTAACGCTCCAGGTAAATATCCCCACATGAAAACCAACCGCTCTCTGTTCACTTCCTCCATTTTCACCTCCTCGCTTTCTTTTCCTTCTCCATTCATCTCCAACAGAGAAGGGAAAAGAAAGGAAAACCAAAAAATAATAATACAAAATAAAAAAACTATCGGAGTTCTCTTTTTTTATTTACTTTTATTTAATTTGTTTGCGAGTTTGGTCAGGGGAGCCCTAATTTTGGGCGAATAAAAAGCGGGGCGTATCAATTTCAAGGGAACGGGATGTGCCACGTAGGATGCTCACGTGGGAGGAAATACACGTGGCGAAACATTAGCCGCTAGATGTCTCTGCAATTTCTGGCCAGGAGTTAAGACGGAAGTTTCTTGAAGGTCACTTCTTTTTTTCTTCCTCTCTGTGAAGTTACAGAGAGAGCGTGGTCAGTGGCGTGTTAGATTGCAGTTTTGACACGTGTCTATCGAAGCTTGAGACCAATCATTTGTTTGACACGTGTCGGTAAGTGAAGCCGAAAGTTGGAGAAAGTCTCCTTACACGTCATCAGTAGGTCCCATTGCGCTATCTTGTTTTTTCTATAGAACGTCACCAATAATATAATTTGAAAGAGAAAGTTCCTTGGCATCATTAATACAATGTCTTACGGCAAGCTTTCCAAAATGAGTAAATTGATTAAACAAATTAATAATTTTGTATTTCATTACAAAAAAAATAATTATATATTTTTTGTACTATATATACATTTATTATTAAACATTTGATACATAATTACCCTCGACTTGTTTAAATCTATTTATAAATTGAGTGACTCATAAACAAACCGCAATTTAAAATTAACTTTGAAAATGACTTTTTAAACTCTAACTCATCCTGAAATAATATCTTTAATAGTAAATTTGATTTGTTCAAACTTAAATCAGGATTTAACTTTTAGAAATGTTAATCAAGTTTGACTTATTCTTATCTTGATGTATAAGATCAATTATAAATATTTCTATTAATTATTCGAATTAAGGAAATACATACGATGCTTTACTAGAGTCATACATTTAAATGAACCTCATATGAAAAACAATGTTTGAAAATCTTTTTCTCTTCAAGAAAGAAAAGAAAAACATACACAACAAAAAGTTTTTTAATTGCTAGTTAAAAGGGAAGGGGATATAGAATTATTGGAAGCATGGGAAGCATAGAAAAACTATTTCTTGGTGCATTATTGACACAATTTAATTCCTGACTTAGTAGGTGTGGGAAAGAAAAAGATTGTTCCCAATCTTGGTATGAAATGGGGAATGGGGATTGTTGATGAATGCTGTCTCCATGTAAATAGAAAGAAATGAGAGGTTTCAAAGCGAGCACTAGTACAATTTCTTTTTTCATTGTGATTCCTTTTCACTTTGGAATTTCCTACACTCTATGTTTGCCCTTATTTGGTTTCAAGTCAAATCATTGTTGGTGTTGAGGGGTTTATATAGATATTCAAGAATGGCAAAATTGGCTTCAAGGCGAGTCTTTGAATAGGCGTCTATCTTTAAGACTTAATTCGCCCCCACCAATAGGTATGCAAAAGGGAATGATGCGACTAGTCTCAAGGATACAATGAAGCCAACGTCTAACTTTCGTATTGCACTTTACGAAACTAGACCGCTAGATACACCCGAGGGTTTGCAAAGTCATTTGGCCTTAAAACCAACTTTCTGCAGCAAGATGATAATAAGGAATTCGGAATCTTTTGTAGATGGTGGAAACTTTAGTGTTTTGTTATTCTAACACAAACACTTTCTCTTGCTCTCTTGCACTTGCTTGTTGTGTTTAAATTTTGGTGTGTCAAAATGTATGACAACAAGCCCTTTATATAGGCTTCAAAGTGTCTCTTCTTCAAGGACACTTCCTTTTCATAAAGACATCTTTTATGTCTAATAAGTATCTTTATGTTCCAAGGTCACAACCTTTTCATAAAGATCTCTTTCATCCAAAAAGTGTCTCTACACTTTTTACCAACACAACTTTTGAGCAAAAGATATTGTTTCAATAAACATCTAATGAATAGATAACTATTCATTTCATAAATCATACTCTTTGATTTATACCTTGAAACAATATCTATTCACATATAACCTTTTTACATGTTACTTTACAATTGTAACTTTTCACATGTAGCTTTTCACATGTTACTTTACAATGGTAACTTTTCACATGTAACTTTTCGTTGGTGTCTTTTCAACATGTATTTTCAATAAACATAATTATTCACATGAAAACTTGTCTATATTCCAATAGACATATTGTGTTACTTTTGTGACATAACTATTGAGCTAATGATAGCTCTCCATCATGTGAACTATTCTTTAATTTTGAAAATACACCAACAATCCCCCACCATTTTCAAAATTTCCAAATACCAACAACTTTGGGAAATCCTGTGCATCAATGAAGGTATCCCGCAGATTTGAACCTTCACCTAGTGAGTGTGGTTGGTTCTAGTCTGAATAAAGTGGTTGACCAAGCATTGAACCACCGATTCTGCATTTGACTAGTCGGGCCACTAAACACACACAAGCTTCCTTTCTCATATTGTATCTAGTTTTGCCAACACGATTTATGGCCTTGTGTTGTGCATCCATTCATGAGTGCTGTCAGAGTCAAGCCTTTAGCTCCTAGAAGCGGTCGCACTTCCACTCATATAGGTAGCCCCCATCGGAAGTACCCCGTAATTATTGTACTTCAACATTTACATGTTATGGGTCTATTAAGAACTTTTCGTTCATCCTTGCTTAACACATTACGGGAACCAAGCACTATACACCTTGGGATGGAATTTTAATTTAGTGCTTGCAACCTCCATGTGTTGGAATGGTCAGTACCCAAGACTTACAGGTCAGCCGTAAGCGTCGGGGTGAGCTCCCACCATTGGAGATTTAGATAATAGGCTTGAGCCCCATCCCTCTTGAGGTCTTTAACACAAGATCTCTTTTTAGACCTTTAGTAAACGGATCCGCTAAATTTTCATCAGACCTCACATAACTTATAGTGATTATACCATCACTAATCCTTTGCCTTACAATGCTATGTCGAAGTCCAATATATCGACTCTTTCCATTGTAAGCTTGATTATAAGCCTTTGATACAGTTGCTTCATTATCACAATGTATCAAGATTGGTGCCATTGGTTTTGACCACAACGGAATTTCATAGAGCAAGTCTCTCAACCATTCCGCTTCTTGGGTAGCAGATGCTAAGGCTATAAATTCAGCCGCCATGGTGGAATCCGCTTGACAAGATTGTTTCTTGGAACCCCAAGAAACAGCACCCCCACCAATTGTAAAAATCCATCCAGTCGTGGATGTGTAATCCGATCTATTTGAGTTCCAACTTGCATCCGTATATCCTTCTAAGATCGAAGGAAAACCGGAATAGCAAATGCCATAATTCTTGGTACTCTTTAGATACCTTAGAACTCTATGAACAGCATACCAATGCTTTTTATTCGGATTACTTGTAAAACGGCTTAGCATCCCAACCGCAAATGCAATATCCGGTCTTGTACAGACCATTGCATACATTAAGCAACCAATCACCTTTGCATATTCATGTTGTGCTATTGGCTTGTCTAAATTGGGTATGAGCCTTTGATTAGAATCATAAGGCGTTGTCATCGGCTTACAATCTGACTTACCATACTTCATTACGATCTTTTCGATGTAATGAGATTGAGACAATGTTAAGCTATTATTGTCTCTTATTATTCTTATGCCAAGAATAACATCTGCCATACCCATATCTTTCATGTCAAAATTCTTTGACAAGAACCTTTTTGTGTCTTCCACTTGTTCCAAGTCTGTTCCAAAGATTAACATGTCATCTACATATAAGCAAATGATGACACATTTCCCATTTTGGAACTTACTATAGACACACTTGTCAGCTTGATTTATCTTGTAGCCATTAGCTAGCACAACCTCATCAAACTTTTGATGCCATTGTTTAGGTGCTTGTTTTAATCCGTACAAGGACTTTACAAGCTTGCACACTTTATTTTCTTTACCCGGAATGACAAACCCTTCCGGTTGTTCCATATACACCTCTTCATCCAATTCACCATTTAGGAATGCCGTTTTAACATCCATTTGGTGAATTACCATCTTATAAATAGATGCAAGTGCTATAAGCACTCTAATTGTAGCTATTCTTGCTACCGGTGCATATGTATCAAAATAATCAATACCTTCCTTTTGTTTAAAGCCTTTTGCCACTAGCCTTGCTTTAAACTTTTCTACGGTTCCATCAACTTTCATTTTCTTTTTGAAAATCCATTTACAGCCTATTGGCTTGGAACCCGGTGGAAGGTCTACCAATTTCCATATTTTATTTCCCATTATTGAGTCCATCTCATCTTGTATTGCTTCTCTCCAAAAAGAAACATCTCGAGACTTCATTGCTTCCTCATAAGTTTGAGGATCACCCTCACCTTCTACATTAAAGCAGTAAGGTAAGTATTCACATATTTCTTCTCTTGTACCTTCAACTAAGTACATGAGAAAATCCGATCCATATGTCTTTGCTTTTCTAACTCTTTTACTTCTCCGAAGCTCGATAGTTTTCTCATCGTTTTCCGATGAACTATCAGTTTTTATTATTTGTTCCTTGGGTCTAGGAATTGAGTTGAACCTTATTTCATCAAAGATAGCGTCCATTGATTCTATGACCGTGTTAACGGAATATGAATCATTAGGCTCTATCACCATGAAACGATATGCCTTACTATGTTCAGCATATCCTATAAATATGCATTCAATTCCTTTTTCACCCAATTTCCTTTTCTTTGGCTCCGGCAACCTTACTATGGCTCGGCAACCCCAAACTCTTAAATAATTAAGGTTTGGCTTCCGTCCTTTCCATAGTTCATAAGGAGTAATTTTACTCCTTTTGTTTGGGATTCTATTTAATATATGGCAAGCCGTTAATAAGGCTTCGCCCCAAAATCCTTTTCCCAAACCCGAATTAGAAAGCAAAGCATTCACCATTTCCGTAAGAACTCGATTCTTACGTTCCGCTACACCATTTTGTTCCGGTGTGTATGGAGCGGTAGTCTCGTGAATAATACCCGTGGACTCAAAATATTTGGGATCATAATATTCACCTCCTCTATCACTTCGTAAACATTTAATAAATAATTCACAATGCAATTCAACTTCTCTTTTATATATTCCAAACTTTTCTATAACTTCATTTTTAGCATGCAACAAGTAAACATAGCAATATCTAGAGAAGTCATCAATGAATGTTACGAAGTATTTTTTTTCCACTAATTGAAGGAGTACTATGTATGTCACAAACATCAGAATGTATCAAAGCAAGCAATTTTGTATTTCTTTCTACCTTAGGAAATGATTTCCTAGTGATTTTAGTAACCATGCATGTCTTGCACATAACATCATTTTCATCAATGCTAGGTATCAATTCTAACTTAGCCATATCATGCATTCTTCTATAATGAACATGTCCTAATCTGTTATGCCATAGATTAGATAACATTGCTTTACTATCATGAACATTAAGCAAGGCATCAATATAAGTAGAACTATCATTTTTCTTATTAATATTAAGCTTGAACATGTTTTCACAATAGTAACCATTTCCCACATATAGTCCACCTTTTGTAAGGATGAACTTATTTGCTTCAAATGTTAATTTAAAGCCATGCTTATTCAACAAGCCTCCCGACACAAGGTTCCTCCTAACTTCCGGTACATAATACACATTGTTTAGTACAAGTGTTTTTCCGGATGTAAACATGAATTCCACGGTGCCTTTTCCTTTTACTTGTGTTGTGGAGGAATTTCCCATGTATAGCACGTTTCCTTCGTCAACTTTTTCCAAAGTCTTGAAGAAACTTTTGTCATTGCATACATGATTCGTTGCACCAGTGTCAATCCACCATGCTCCATCATTTTGGAGAAGATTGACCTCGGAAACCATTGCCACAAACTTGTGGTGGTTCACGCCTTGTGTCTTGCTTCTCAACAGTCTACATTCCGCTTTAAAGTGACCAAGTTTGTTACAATGAAAACATGGCCATTTTTTGTTCTTTTTGAACTTATGACTTTTGTCATACTTGCCCACGGAATGTTTTCTTTTGCTTGGCTTGTTTGATGGTTTGTGTTCCATCACATGGACCTTTGAAGTCTCAAGATTCTTTTCTTTAGAATCTTCCTCATGCTTGACTTCTTCTTGCTTTCTATAATCTTTTTTTATTCGAAGATGATTGGCAAGGTCCTCGAGAGACAAATCCTCCTTTTTATGCTTAAGAGTTTTCTTGGTGTCTCTCCATGAAGTGGGAAGCTTATCAATTATAAATGAGATCACTATAGCTTCATCCATTTTAAGATCATATTGCCTAAAGCTATCTAGAATACGTTCAAGCTTATGCATGAATATTTCAAGACATTTATTTCCAACCAATAAATATTTTCCATGCATATCAAGCATCATATCATGCTTATTCATATCAAGTAAGGAAAGAATACTTATCTTATGATCCGATGCAGAACCATTTTGCCAACTTTCCTTGTCACCATCAAATCGTTCCATCTTTTGCCATTGACGAGTTCTATCCACGATTTCTTCATCATCTTCCTCGCTTGGTCGCGGTGTATCCAACACGTACGCCACTTTGAGAGTTGTGAGGAGAAAGCGCATCTTTTTCTGCCATCGTATGAAATTTCCTCCTTCGAAGCGGTCTAACTTTACAATATTGGTAGCCATCTCTTTGAGTGAAACCATAATGAATATCACGAAATTAAGTCTTAAAATTTTTGGTGTTGAGGGGTTTATATAGATATTCAAGAATGGCAAAATTGGCTTCAAGGCGAGTCTTTGAATAGGCGTCTATCTTTAAGACTTAATTCGCCCCCACCACTAGGTATGCAAAGGGGAATGATGCGACTAGTCTCTAGGATACAATGAAGCCAACGTCTAACTTTCGTATTGCACTTTACGAAACTAGACCGCTAGATACACCCGAGGGTTTGCAAAGTCATTTGGCCTTAAAACCAACTTTCTGCAGCAAGATGATAATAAGGAATTCGGAATCTTTTGTAGATGGTGGAAACTTTAGTGTTTTGTTATTCTAACACAAACACTTTCTCTTGCTCTCTTGCACTTGCTTGTTGTGTCTAAATTTTGGTGTGTCAAAATGTATGACAACAAGCCCTTTATATAGGCTTCAAAGTGTCTCTTCTTCAAGGACACTTCCTTTTCATAAAGACATCTTTTATGTCTAATAAGTATCTTTATGTTCCAAGGTCACAACCTTTTCATAAAGATCTCTTTCATCCAAAAAGTGTCTCTACACTTTTTACCAACACAACTTTTGAGCAAAAGATATTGTTTCAATAAACATCTAATGAATAGATAACTATTCATTTCATAAATCATACTCTTTGATTTATACCTTGAAACAATATCTATTCACATATAACCTTTTTACATGTTACTTTACAATTGTAACTTTTCACATGTTACTTTACAATGGTAACTTTTCACATGTAACTTTTCGTTGGTGTCTTTTCAACATGTATTTTCAATAAACATAATTATTCACATGAAAACTTGTCTATATTCCAATAGACATATTGTGTTACTTTTGTGACATAACTATTGAGCTAATGATAGCTCTCCATCATGTGAACTATTCTTTAATTTTGAAAATACACCAACAATCATGTTTGAAAGTGAATAACCCAATAGTTCAATATATTACAGCTTATTTCTATATTAATTAGGGTTTGATTTTTTTCTCGAAACACTTAACAAGTAAAATCTTGAATGCATTAAGTTTGTATGAGTTAATGGATTTTTAAAATTGCTCAAGGAGGAAATTTGATCCAAATAGAGTTTGAGAATATCTTTCTTAATTTATCAAGTTATTGACGAGTGTCCACTCCTTGTAGTCATATTAAATGTGAAAATATTTTTCTAAATATCAATATGATCATAGAATTTTGCTTTTAATTTACAAAATTGTGACCTTGAGCTTTGGTTCAAATGGTCGTGTCTTCAGAGTTTTCTTGAGCTTGTAGGTTTTTGGTGGTACATGTGATATTTGGTTATACAATGGAGAATAACTTTATCTCCATTTATCCCACAATTTGAATTCGAAACCTTCAAAATAAAATTTTAAATTCTAATCATCGAAATGTTAAACATTTTTGTTAATTAAATGCTAATGTCACAAATCTCACTGATATTAAGAGATGAAATGAGTTTTAAGTTTATAAATAAGAAATTTTTTTTATTTGATAGACACATCTTTTGAATTGAAAATATAAATTCGTGACAAGTGATATCAGAAACTATCAAATTCATAAGAGATATCAGAGTAAAGGTAGACCCAGATAAACATAGCTCTCTCTCTCTACGAGTTTATCGATGAATCGATACAACGAGAATGTTGCATAATTTTTTAAGTTCCAATTATATTTCTTTTTCTTTATTACCCCCTTTGGTCTACCATATAAACGAAAATTTGGTGTATATGACAAAAATGTCCCACAGGCCTAGCCCAAGTAGCTATCATATCCTTGACTAAATGTCTCTAAACCATTAATTTGGAGGCCTAATTATTATACGGATCCGTAAAGCTATTTTGAAGAGGCCAAGTTTTTTTTTTTTTTTTTTGGGCCTCAATTTACCGTGAAAACATGCTGATCAAAACATGGGCACTCTCCCAATGATGTGATCTGATGGCTTTTTTTTTTTTTAACCTGTTTTTGATAAGAAGCAAATGATTGGGCCCCACGATAGATGTGGCTGATATTGATGGGCTAATCATTTGGCACAATCGATCATGTGATGGGGAAGAGAGGCCCAATGATTGTGGGTGAACTTGACCCCACAGGATCAGGTTTGTTTTGATGTGGATTGGATCACATGTGAGAGTTGCATTATGTAACATGTTGGGCCTTAAAGCATTGGTCCAGGGAGGCATACGTTTCCCATTTCAGGGCAAATAAAGCTTTACTGCAAGATTGGGAAGTAAAGGAAAATGCCACTCCCATGTTGCAATTTCACTATGCTAATAATTCTCCCATCCGTTCCAATCAAAATTATTGAGTTTCTAGTCATCAAACTTTCGAGAAAGGGTTAATTCAAAAAAATTTTAGGTTATTTATCGTTAAATTCTTATAATCATAAAAATGAATTTTAAATGAATATTAACCGCATATCTAATGAATTTCATGTTCATTTTACGACCATTAATGTATTCACTGATTAAGTCGATAAGTTCTATATGTATATATATAACTCATAGAGACGATAATTGGTACTTTTATAATTGGGTATCTAACATTACTTGACCCAATTAAGTGAATTAAAATATTCGAGAATTTAACGAGTAGTATCTATGATATTAAGGTATGGGTTCGGGTAACAATTGTAAAAGTTAATTTGATATTTATAGTGTTTACAATATGATATCTCAAAAATAACAGATACCACATCCCTTGAATGTTCACCTTAATCATTTCATACTTTTTTCCATATATCTTTTGTGCAAATTGTCTAAAGAGCTTGGAGGTATCATGTTCATGCATGCAAAGGAAAGGAAAGCTTTGGCAACCTCAATAAGATTTTTGGGTTGCATTGGGAGGGATCGAGTTCAACACGCAACTGTTTTCAAAGCAAAAGCCATAGCTTCAAGCAGCTGATGGAAGAACTGAAAACTAATGTGATGATGATGATGATGATGCTTGTTTCTTCATCATTTAATGGTACCGCCATCTCTATTTTCAATTAGCCATCGTGCGGATGTTGAACCGATATGGTGCAATGATTGTTAGTAGCCTTACGGTGGATCTTGTTTTTGGTAGATCGGACGGCTGAGGAGTTATCTTTACCCCTGAATTTACGGATTGGAGGGGCTCCATGGGGACCCTCTTGGTATCTATCTCCTTTTTTCCCTTTGCAGGGTGACCACGTCTCGTGTGATTGGAAGCCTTCCAATCTCAACAGTACTTAGTTCTACGTGTTTGTTGTTCTTGCCATGTACAATGCATGAAAGAGACGGTTTATCGACAGCGACCACCACAGGTTTGGTTGTTGCATCGCCATTGCTAGAACATGGAGAGAAAGGTTGACGACGTTAGCAACATTTTCGTTTCAAACTGGTTTCATGTATGAGTTTTGCATATGCGAACAATGCGTGTCAATAATTTCCGAACCCTATTATTCGATAAAGTATCTGAACTTTAAACATTACATATTAAATGCTCGAATATCTTAATTTTACTTAATTGGATCGAATAATACAACATACCCAATTACAATATATTAATTATAATCTCTATTTTATATGGAATCTTAACGAATAATATAAGATATCCAATTCCAAGATATTGATTATAAAGTCTATTTCATATGAAATCTTAAGTTAAAATTTACATATGTTAGCACTGGTTAGAGAAAACTTTAGTTTTGGTTTGAAACTAACTGAAAATAAAACAATACTAGCTGGCTGATGACAGGTAGCAAATCTATGGGTTAGGGTGGAGTCTTTCTGCAATTTACGTGAGCAAAAACGAGGTTATGCTTGAAGCCTGAAAGAATCCATGGCAGGCATGAGCAATTCATCCAATTTTCACCTCTAAAAACACAAAAACATTGCACATGCAGAGCAAAGAGAAGGTGCACCAACCAATTCTTGTGATACCTTGGCATGCTTCATTGCCTATCGTGCGTTAAGCCCTGCATAAATAAAGACCCAACAGAGACTCGTATAAATTGCCCACATAACTCCAAACTCTTTAAAGAGATACAGAAAGTTTTTAAGGTGTGAGCAAAGTGAGAGATCAGGGAAGTGGGATGATGGAGAGTGAGAAACAGAATGGAGTTAGCTTCTTTCAGATGCCTCTTCACTACCCTAGGTACACACAGAAGGACTACCAGGACATGCCAGAGTGGAAGCTTAACAGGCTTTTGGCTGAATACGGGTTGTCTACTAAAGGTGACTTAGCTTACAAGAGACAGTTTGCCATGGGTGCCTTTCTCTGGCCCGATTTCCATGGCCACCAAAGCCCTTCTACTTACATTAGCTATAAGTAATTCTTGTTTTTATGTCAGGTGTCTTGTAAACTTCACTAATTCCAAGTTCCTACATAGAGACTTTGAAGTAACAGCATCTGCCATAAGACAGTTATGTTCCTCGTGGGGTTCTTTGACAAGTTACCATGCATTCAATTGTATGGGCCTTTTGTCTACAATATCAATGGTTTTGAATCTTTTCCTATCCTATGGCCTTGTCCAAAATTCGTCCATGGAGCTGAAAATGCATGCACATTAGAAATTGTAAGATTAATCATGAAAATACCTAATGTTCAGTACTGATGAACCAGATTATAACGTGCAGGTAACTTGAAACTAGCAGACATTCTCTTACGAGATTCATAACTTTAGCCGTTATACAGAGAGCAACCACACCTGAACACCGGGCAATGTCTCTGTTATTTGGACCACACAATCCTGCATCCCTGGTAATAGTACATAGGAATCTACATCCAGTAGCACAAACTTTGACAATCCGATGTCAAGAGATAGCTAATGACGGATACTTGTTTCAAGATTTATTCACAAGAAGACTATTTCCACACTTACAAAGACAAAATTAAGTCAAGAAAAACAATAACACTAATGTCTAGAGCCTGACTGACTCTGATTTCCGTTCATAAAACACAGCCAAACTATTAGCTCTTAGTAATGCTCAAGTAAATAATTCCGTAAAACACAACTGAACTATTAATTGCACCATAAATAAATAACTGGTTATGTGAAAAACGAAGAAAATGAGTTTCAACCCTCAAGAAAACAGAGTTACTTTATACAGAGAAAAAACAAAAAGAAGCATTACAAGTTATAACTAAATATTAACATGCAATACATAACTAGCGTTTTGTTAAAATTCCACTCCTTAGAGGTTTGTGGACTGTATATCCTAGAAACACTCCAAACACGCCTACCATTGGAATTCAACGCCTCCGAACACGCCTGCCATTAGGATTCACTGATTCTGCCACAGGACCTTCTGCTGCTAGATCTATCCCGTATACACTGCTGCCACTCCTCTTCCTACTGGACAGCTGACTCAAGCTCTCCTCACCTGATGCAAAGGTCTTCAAAAGCTCAGACAACAAAGATGGGCAACATTCCTCCAAGTGCCTGAACCCTTCTGACTGCATTACCGCTGCAAAACATTGAAAAATACATTAGCTTCTGTGTTAGCACTAACAAGAAACATATGTTAGTTACAAATATATAATTTCGACTTTTGAACAGAAATTATTAAGTTCATGCCAATCAAGTAATCTATTGCAAATCTACAACTTCTTTCCACTGGCCCTGGAAAGAACACATGCACAAGGTGTCAACAACTAATGGGCCAGGCATACGTAAAAAAGTACCCTTGCAATAGAAATTGACTGCAAGAGACAAATTACTACTGGTGCATGCAACGAGAATAATTCCACATTAAGATGACAAATTTTCAGGGATCTAGACCAACAACAAAAGCATTGAACTGTTTTGACCACTTAACTTGCTAAGCACACAGACCAAATAACCTGCTCTAGACCATTTCTACACATTAGTATAACAACTATTTTCCATGTCTTTCCATGCTTCAGAGGGGACCAAAGATTCCTTAGGTTTAAAAACACAAGCATGCCACATGTAAATTACAGTAGGACAAATTTGGCATGTTCTATCTCCAAGATAACGTTGCACAGATTTTAGTAAAAAATTAACAGAGATGTATGGTAAGACATCCATCGCTATTTGTCACTCCTTTTTCATTTGCCTTTCCCAGGTTTGAAAACTTGTGGTTGAAAAGCCCACCATCAAGAAGTTATAAATGATGACTGAAACTACTTAATGCATGGCCACTTCTTGCTCCTTAGAAAAGAGGAGTGAGAATGGGGTATAAGTCATAAAATAACAAAATAGAAATCCAGATAACCTCACAATGTAAGGAATCTGCAGACTTGTCAAGTGACTACAGTGGCACTCTTGTATCACTTTGGTAAAATGTAAAGTACATATCAAACTAGTTTTATCTAAAAATTTTACCAAAGCATCTTGAAGGTTAAGGGATTATAAGCATCTGTTATGAGCTAGATATGCATGAGGAAGCACCAAAGGACTTCTGAAGAGCAAACCATACAAAAACCAAGTTGACATAACCTGAAATTTTCACCGGTCAGTGTCTACGAACACGCACCTCCCAAATTTGCTGGAGTTGCAGCAAATTTCAAACATATGGCCTTAAGCTGTGCGCAATGGTGCTGCTCAGCTAGTGCAAGGGTTGTCGCCACTGTGTCAGCATTAAGTTCTTCACACAATTTTGCCTCGCACAACACTTTGAGTCTATCTAAATTGTACAGATCAGCAGCAGCCAAAAGATGCTGCACCATGTTGGTAGACATACACATAGACGTTGAGCCTGTAATCTCTTGTACATCAGGAAGCTTGTCGGTATAAATAAACAAAAGCATTGCCTGGAAGAACAAGAAAAACAGAAAATGGGAAGGATGACTTCTCATTTCAGGTTAATCAGCCAATAAATAAAAATTGCACATCGACAGAACTAAAATCCATAGTTGGATCTTTGCATCCAGGCAAATATAACCACATTTTGTTGAACTCTAATTCAATGAATTAAGAAGAATCATATACTCAATTGAAGAGTTTGCTTATGCAACATGGTCAATTCTATGTTCATTCATCAAAATCCAAATGAAAGTAAGAAGCATCACCTTGAAGATAGAGGGCTCAAAATCTTCCACCACTACTTTATCCATGTTAGGATCCCCAACAAGCCCAAAAAACTGTGCTCTAAAAACAGGTGAGCGGGCAGCAAGGATCAACTTATGTGCTTTAAATTTCTCATCACCAACCTGGAAAATGATATCACAACCAACTTCAGACTCCAACAAGGCTTTAAGATTCTGACCCATTTCTGATGGTGATACAGAAATAGAACACTGCTTTGGTCCCTCAAGGCGAGTTCTGACTACTCCAACAGTGCAGTTCATGATTAGGCAATCATCCTTTATATAGTCAGAAGTTTCTAAAGTTGTTCTTCTAAAGAAACGCTTGTAACCCCTGAATGCATGGGAGAAAGGGGTAAGATACAATCAATAGCTTATCCAAATAAGACCTGGACATGGATCCACATATTATTGAAATATCTATGCATGTATGTATGTATGCAGTGCATATGTGGGAATAAATAATTTTAACATCTTACAAGAAATTTTGAAGCTCATCAAAATAAAATGCATATTTCAACAACAATACAGATGGACACTTAATATCTAACACAAAAGAACAGTCATTTAAAGTGAAATGAAATGGAAATCACCAACATATCATTTCTTCTAAAAGAGATAAGTTACAGGTCACTGCCCCTAGAACCACCCCCCATCTTTCATTTCCCTGTTTCAGTCATTGGGTATATATCCTAGGTTCACTTCAGTTATACAGTTTTTATGTGGGGTTTAACCTATATGAGTCTATACTTCTTGGACACCTCAAATTTATTTCAGTGCACATGCTTAGACCCTCAAAATTAAATATAAAAAAAATTGCCAAAAATGTAACCTCCCAATCATGCCCATGCCCTAAACCCGCACCAACATTTACCATTTCATCAAACAAAAGCATAAAAAACAATCTCATATCCGTTAAACCTCTATTGTTCATTTCAATCACAATTCACTAACATGAACTCATTTAATAATTATGATATGAATAAGAACAACAATTACATTATAAATTATCAAATTCATTCTCCAAACACGCAATTTAAAAAATAAACATAAAATTATGAACCAAATCCTAAATTCACAAACTCAAAATATTTACCACATGCTCCCTCTATACTTCAACGTATAAGGTCCACTCTCCAACGCCCGATCAAAGTGACTATGAACCTTATGCTTCCCTTTCCCACTCTGGTCCACAAGCGTGAGCTCGAAAAGTGCACGAACATCGGTACCTTCGCTGGCCAGAGCAATGAAAACCGAAACATACATAGCACTATCCTCCGGATTTTTACCGTCGGGGTAAAAGTAAATCACCCAATCGTAACCTCCGACGGTGAAAACATCGCTGGCTATACATTTTCCAGGTCCCATCCCTTTCGCCAACGAGTAACCCTTGATCGTGAACTGGTGTGACCCGTTCACCGTCTCGCTCACCGATTTCGATACCGAGTCCTTGAAATCGTCCATGGTTCTTCTTATTTCATCTAGTTCCCCAAAACCCTAACCCTAGAAATTTCATTGTAGGTAACTTCGGAGAATTTGTGAGGGCAAAATGTGGAATTCAGGAAGTTAGTGGCGGTGGAACGGTGGTATCGGTGGTAGCGCCGGTGATACGATAACCGGTGGGGAAATTGTGAAAGAAGTTTGTCGGGGAGGGTTTTTTGCTTCGGTGGAGTTTTTGGGTTGGTTATTAGGATTTGTGTACGGTAAGATGGCGGGCAAAACGTATATATTATTTGTGGAGCTTCCCCTTTCCGTTTGGAAGTTGGAAAGCTATGTCCCGAGTAAAGAAAAAGGATAAAAATAAATAGGAATACTCTTTTTTTTTTAGGTAAAATACTCTTCTTTAAGGAATTGATTAATTTTTGAAACGAACATTTTGTTTTAAAAAAATATTTTTAAATTATTTTTATTATTTATTAATTTTAAAAATTATTATTAAACATTTTTATTAATTTAAAAAGTTAATTTTTTATTTTTAAAAAAATTATATAATAATAATTTTTTAAATTAATAAAAATATTTAATCTTTTTAATATTTTTATTAACAATATTTACATTTTTTAGATGAAGTTTTCATTTGAAAAATTAAAATATAAATAAATTATATATATTAATAAATTTAAATCAAGTTTAAAATATTATTAACAATAGATTTAATTAAATAACTATTTATACATAAATAAAAAAAATTGATGAGATCTCCTTGCTGTCAAACGATCCCCTTTTTGAAACTTATTAATTAAACTTTGACTTGCCTATATTTTTATTGTATGAAATTTGGTTTTTTAACATTCATTTTTAGATGAGAAAATATTTTTTAATCATTAAATCAGAAAAAGAATTTAAATAATAAAAGTTGGAATTCAATACTTAATAAATTGTAAGGAAGTAAATTATATATATTATTTTAATTATTTTATTTGATTTTTAGGTGATATTATTAATTAAAGTTCTATTTTATTGATGCTGCTATTTGCTTTTTTATATTTTGTTATTTGCTTTTTACTTTCTCTTCAGTTTTTAAAATAAATAAATAAATAATAAGAACATTAAATAAACGAGTGTGAATATTATTTTGTTATATATAAAAAATGCATAAAAGTATGGATGTTGAAAATTTTTTGATTAACGAAAGTGATCATATTTGCTCATTATATTTTTAAATTTTTTATTTTAAATATTTTTATTGTAAATATTAATAAATTTTATCCAAATTGATAAAAACTCTAATTGCATTCAATATACTTGATTTATAAATTAATATTACACTTCTTTTACAGAAATCAAACTTCTACATTTTATATGTAATTTTTATTTTAAAATAAATAAAAACTAAATACTATTGCACTTGACAACAAATATTAGTATATATAAATGTAGTTAACCGAATTGGTTTATATATAAAAAGAACATGTCGGTAGATTTTATAAAAAAATGAGTAATTTAAAAAAAAAAATTAAAGACATAATATTCAAAAAAATCAAAATTTCAAATAATTTTTTTTCTATTACATTCAATCAAATTCTTATACTTTTATTTTGATCAAATAAATTTTTATAATTAATATTTGTCATTAATTAGTCAAAAGTTGAAATACCACCAAATAAGCTTTTATAAATAACTTTTATTTTGATCAAATAACTTTTTTATAATTAAGGATTAATTAATTATCATTAATTGAAATATTATTTATTATTGTATGTTAACATGAAGTTAATGTGGATGACAAAAAATGCCTATGTCATCATATTATATTAGCAGATTACGTCATTATTCAATATAACATATCAACATATAATGTAATATAGAAAAATTTATATGATTTAAAATAAAAGTATATAGATTTGTTTGAATGTAATAAAAAATAAAAACTTACTTGAATTTTTCTAAATAATTTATAATCTTTTTAAATATTATGTGTAAATTAAAAGACATAAATTGTCACGACCAGAAACTCCCATCGAGCCCGTGACAACTGCCGCGATGTCCCGACAGACATTCAATTCCCCAAATACCTCTCAAGACCTCGCAAGGCTTTCGTATCAGCTTTTCATCTCTCTTGTGAGCAACATTTAGTGAATTTTTTTTTTTAAATCCGATTAAAAATGTAACATACAAGTAAAATAAACATAATTTACAATTGAAAATAAATCTAAATGTCTAAAATATTGGTTCGAAGAGAAATTTTGAATATTTGAATATAATAAAATACTCAATAAAATACTCAATTTTCTTATAAAACAATATTTATAGAAACATCCGTAAATAATTTTTATAGCGTAAAAGTTAAATATATTTATACATACTAAAATGCAAATAACCAAAATATAAAATTACTTTTACAATGACACGTGGGCCCACTATGTACAACTATGTACCTTAAATACACTGGATTCCGACTCTGCTTAGTTCTTGATGCCACAGCTATCTAGTGCTTTTCTCGAGCCTGAAATGGGTGGAAGAGAAGGTGGTGAGATTATAAAATCTCAGTGAGTAAACAAATACCAGCTAAATTATCTAAAATCGAGTAAAATGAGACAAAATTTCAAATTCTTTCTTTGTACTATCATTCGTCTTATCTCAACTCATTTCAATTGAGTAGAGACAAATAAAATATTCTATCGAGCAAAATAGAATTAATTAATTGATTAAATTAATATTTAGTATGGCTTATGTATTTCTCAAAATCTCAACTTGGCTCTTGCCAAAAATCATTCTCGGGGATGCCCCGGCCGATGCCCTGGCCGAGACCGCCAAGGCTATTCAGTGTCATATACACATGAATATATTTTTATATCTGAAAATAGTATCTAGCCATACCTTGGCGTTGGCTGAGTCTCACTCTCACGCAGTGGTTCACGTGAAGTGCACTCAAACTTTACCTCCAGAGAAACCCCCCTACACCTGGCTCTCCAATAGAGGTAAGATAGTCTAATTCTGTGCCCCCTCTCTTAGGCTGGCCCACAGAACTGGTGTCACTGCAGCGATTATTTTATCTACCACCTCATTTATAAAATTTTAACTAACATGATATGACAATTTATCACAGTCTAGCCTCTTAAGGTTGAAAACACAGTATATATAATTTTTGCATAAGTAGTCTAGCCATCCACGCTCATATAATGCTATAAGCCATATAATTTAAAACACAATTTATAACACAATTAAACCTTCTCCAATTACTCTAATTTCAAAACCAATTGTTCCATTTTTCAAATCAATTTATAAAAATTCAATTTATTTAGTAAATCCAATTTATTTTATAAATTTCACATTTTTTCTCGTAAAATCAATAATTCACCCAATACAATAATTTTTCATAAAATCATTAAATTTAATAAAATCTACTCCAGATAATTAAGACGATAAATTGTCCACTCACCTCGTCACAGGAGTGCCCGATGCTCCTGTTTTCAATTTCCCACTACACTGCATTTTTCTCGTGTCTGGGGACCCACCACCTATGTGTTCCGTATGACACAAATTTCAATAAATTGTGTCAATTACTCATAATCAATTTCAGACTCTATGTGATGCATGCAATGATAGAAAAATGGTCCGGATAATCATTTACTGACGGTGTCAGACCGACTCGCCTACGTGCGTCTAAATTTCTACAATCTTCGTTTTAACTCCAAATCGATTTTTTTCAATTTCTATACCTCAATTATATCCCAATTGACTTAATATCCCCCAGTGTGGTGCAAATTATCAATCTCGGTAGCAAATTACGAAAATACCCCTAGTGGGTAAAAATTCATATTTTTGCACCGAAAATTCTCATTAAATTTCTATATCTTTAATTCACCAAAATACACTTAAATAAAATATCCTCAAACTAGCAGCCATTATTCCCCTAGAAAATTCAGCATTAAAATCCTTCAATTTGTTCATGGAAAAAATTCGATCATTACGGTGCACTTACACAGTAATTTTTCCTAGTCAATTTTCTCACTCTAATTCATCATTTTTCAAGCCATTTCTCTTGAAATTCAAACGATCTCTCATTAATACCCAACATACCAGGTTCAGCCAATGAAGAACACTATAGAGAATCAAATTTTTTCTTGTGGTTTTGCTTATAAACATGCTTAACTATGTCTAAACATCAACATAGTCCAAAATCAAGCCAAACCAACATCAATTTCTCTTCCATACCCATTTTTCAGAATTGAATTCATCATAATAACTCAATATTCAACCATGGAAAACAAGGAATAAAGCATGGGTAAGCTAGATCACAAGAAAATCAAGAAAATTTATCTTTTTTTAGCTTGAATCCTTGATTTTTCTTGTTTCCCCCTTTAATTTTTGGCCTAGGGTTCTTAGTTTTCTTTCTTTTTTCTTCTCCCTTCTTTGCTGAGTTTAAACCGTCCCTCACAAGGTTAATGGGCTGAACATTTTGGCTATTTAATAGCTAAATAAAATATTATTATTTTATTTTACTTTTTGATTTTTTATTAATTTATTTCTTTATTCATTTTTCTTTTGACTTTCCTTTCAGCCAAATAAATTCCAACACTTATCCTTTAAATACAGGAAGCTTCTAGAAAAATTCTCAAAGATTTTTATAGTGTAATTTTGTGAAATTACACTTTTACCTCCAAAAAAGTACAAAATTACATTTTTACTCCAAAAATTAAAAAATTACCACAAGGTATGTTTTCCACTCCTCAAACTCATACCACACTCCAATTTGTCAAATTTGATCTAAATTCTCTCGAAAAAATTAAATTTGGTCCTTCGGTGGTAAAATTACCATTTTACCCCTATTCTCCAAAATGTACTGGAATTGCATTTCCTTCCCTCTTTTCAACCTCAAATTATGTTTTATCAAGTCTAAAGAATCAATCTAAATCAAATAGGATCAAAATCCTCTTTAAAAATTCTCGTTTTGACCTTTAGGGGTAAAATTACTATTTTACCCTTGTGTCCCAAAAACATCGAGAATTACACTTTTTCACTGTTAAACTTCATTTTATGCTCCAATAATCATATTGTATTTCCTATAATTATTCTTGGTCATCAAAATAAAAATCTTTATTAAAAATCCTCATTTTGTCCTAAAATTAAAAAATGACCGTTTTGTCCCTAATCGATCAATTTTCCAGATTAACTCAAAACTGAACCTCGAACTCCGAATCATTGTTTTAAATCACTCCATGGGTTTTAGTTTTCTCAAATTCATTCTCCATTCTCTGTTTAAACTGATCCAATACTTATTTAACTTAACTATACCATTAGGGGCAATATTGTCATTTAACTTGTTTTTCGAGGCAATTCAATATACAAACATGCTGTTCAAAGCATGTAAATGACCTGTCATAGATAAATTAGGGTCAGGTGTTACATAAATAACTCTAATTTAATATTTGAGATTATGAATAATTTTGATTTTGAAGTAATTTTGGTAATTGAGATAATATCACTTAATGCCTAATACCAAACTTAACAAATTACTTTATATAATTAAGATAATATATATTAATTTTGATGCATAACAAAAAATTAATGAAAAAAAAGTAAATATATGTAAGCTAAACTTTGAGCAAAATTTACAACTGTTTTTTTTTTAAATTACATTTAAGCACATCATCAATCCCAAAAATACAAAGCACATATTTTTAGAATAATGTAGACTAAATATATGATTATTAATTAAAAAATAAAGTAAAAGATTGGGACTTTGATTTTTTTTATTATTTTTAAAAAGAAAGCTTTGAAAATAAGCAAAACAATGCATCGAATTCCCGCTAATTAAACCGATTTAATTAAAATGTGCCAAAGGGTTGGCTGATTCATGGTAACACATAATCTCCGTGCTTTCAAGCTATAATCCTACCACGTGCCAAGCATTGCCGCCGACTTTATCCTTTTTCTTTTTTTGTTTTTTACCTGATTATTCTTTCCTTGAGATGATAAAATATTACCCGCCATAATCCATTGGAATAAAGTTTATCCGATTAATTAATCATAATTTTTTTAATTGATAAATTAATCGTTTCTTTTTTATCCCATTAAAAGAAAGGTTGGTTGTTATGGATTTTTTTTTGACTGGATTTAGTTATAAAGATTTACTTGAAACTTTCATAAAAATATAATTAAATTTAAACTTTTTTACTAAAACAATTAATTTTGTTAATTGAAAAAAGGTTAAAAAAAAACTTGAGTACTAAAAGGGCAAATTAAGTAACACATAATATACAACATATATCTTTAGTTGTAAATTAAGTAAAAAATCAAATTTAAATAATTAACAATATGAATGTAAAATTGTGTTTTTTTATTTAAAAATTTTGAATCTTATTTTTTATATTAAAAATTACATACCAATTACTAAATTAAATACACATGGCATAATATTTAAAAAAAATCCTAAACTATTTAGAAAAATTTAAATAAGTCTTTTATATTTTTATTTTGAGTCAAATAACTCCTTATAACTAATTATTGACTTAGATTAAAATTTTATTCGTCATTTTATATCATGTGATGCTAACGTAATATGTTAATATCTAATAATTGATGATAATGTGATATGATAATATGTAATAACTGATAATAACATTATACGTTAATTTAGAATAATAACATAATCATATAACATTTTTTATCCTCTACATCAACACCATATTATTATCATGTGGATATAAAATAATAAATAATATTTTGATTAATGATAATTAATCAATCATTAACCTTACAAGGATATAATTAAAATAATAAAATATAAAAAAATATTTAATTTTTTTTAAATAACTTAAAAATATTGTTGAGCATTATATCCTTCTATATATATAATTGATATATGAAAACATATTTGGTTTATTCATTTTGTACCTACTATTTTCATTTTATTTTATGTCTTCAATTACCAAAAATAGGAATGTAGTTTAAAATAAGTTGAAAAAAAGGGTGGAAAGGACAAATTCTCCATTCACTGCCTGGGGAGGTTTGCCAATATGGCAAATTCTGCAATAAGGTCATCATTTTTTACCTTACTATAAGGTCAATTAATAAAAACCGTTTGATCTATGAAATTAAATCACAATCATTAATTTAAAATTCATAAAGAAACTAGTTAACCAATTCAATTGGTAAACAAAAAATCATTTATTTGATAGACTTTTTTTATGCCTTATTAATAGAAACTATTTATTTGCATTTCTTTTATTTAATATCTGAGATTTCATATTATAAATAGAATTATCACTAAAATTAATCAGAAAGTCAAAATAAAAATGTATAATAATAAAAATAAAAACACATGTAATTTAAAATTGTCATTAAAAAACCTAGATGTAAAGTTTTTAAAAATTATGATTAAAAATCCTTAACGTAAAGCAATAAGAATTGACATAAAAACTCGTAAAAGTAGAATAACTAAATTTAAAATCTTAACGTAAATATATAAAAGTTAACATAACAAGTCAATTAAAAAAAATTAAATATTAATAAAAAATATTAAAATTTATATTCTCATACAAAAATTGTTTAACGATATATAAATTTTAATTTTAAATAAAGAATATTAATAATAAAAATAATTATAGTTCACAATTGACATAAAAACTTATGAAGGTGAAATAACTAAATTTTAAACCTTAACGTAAACGTGTGAGGGTTAACATAACAAGTCAATTAGGTAAAAAAATATAATTTTAGTGAAAAACAAACATTTAAATTTATATTCTTGGATTAAAAGTGTTTAACAATATATAAATTTTAATTTTTAAAGAAAAAATAATAAAGATAAAAATAATTATAATTCAAAATTGACATAAAAAGCTTTGACGTTAAACTGTGAGAATTAACGTAAAAACTTATAAAGGTAGAATAACTAAATTTTAAATCTTAACTTAAATGTATAAAAGTTAACGTAGCAAGTTAATTAAGTTAAAAAAATCTAATTTTAATGAAAAATGAATATTTAAATTTATATTATTGGACTAAAAGTATTTAATGATATACAAATTTTAATTTTTAAGTTTTGACGTAAAACTGTAACAATTAACCTAAAAACTGATAAATATGAAATAACTAAATTTTAAATCTTAACGTAAATATGTTAAAGTTAATGTAACAAGTCAATGAAATAAAAAAAAATCTAATTTTAGTAAAAAAAATTTAAATTTATTTTTTTGGGCTAAAAGTGGTTAACAATATATAAATTTTAATTTTAAATAAAGAATAATAATGAAAAAAATTATAATTCAATATTGACATAGATAAATCTTGACGTAAAACTGTAAGAATTGACGTAAAAACTTATAAAAGTAGAATAATTAAATTTTAAATCTTAACGTAAATATTTGAACATTAACGTAATAAGTTAATGAAGTAAAAAAAATTAATTTTAATGAAAAATAAACATATATATTTATATTATTAGGCTAAAAGTATGTAATGATATTCAAATTTTTATTTTTAAATAAAAAATAATAAGGATAAAAATAATTATAGTTTAAAATTAACATAAAAAAGCTTTGACATAAAATTGTAACAATTGATGTAAAAATTTATAAAGATAGAATAATTAAAATTTAAAATTTAATGTAAATGTGTGAAAATAAACGTAATAAGTCAATTAAGTAAAACAATCTAATTTTAGTAAAAATAAAATTTTAAATTTATATTCTTAGACTAAAAGTATTTAACGATAAACAAATTTTATTTTGTAAATAAAGCATAATAAGAATAAAAATAATTATAATTCAAAATGGATATAGAAAAATCTTGACGTAAAACTGTAAGAATTAATGTAAAAACTTATAAAGGTGGAATAATTAAATTTTAAATCTTAATGTAAACGTATGAGAATTAACGTAATAAGTTAATTAAGTAAAAAATCTAACTTTAGTAAAAAATAAATATTTAAATTTATATTCTCAAACTAAAAGTATTTAACGATATACAAATTTTAATTTTTAAATAAAGAATAATAAGGATAAAAATAATTATAATTCAAAATGGACATAGAAAAACTTTGACGTAAAACTATAAAAACTGAAGTAAAAACTTATAAAAGTGGAATAACTAAATTTTAAATTTTAACGTAAACGTGTGAAAATTAATGTAACAAGTTAATTAAGTAAAAAAATCTAATTTTAGTGAAAAATAAATATTTAAATTTATATTCTCAGACTAAAAGTATTTAACGATATACAAATTTAAATTTTTAAATAAAGAATAATAAAGATAAAAATAATTATAGTTCAAAATGGATATAGAAAAATCTTAACGTAAAACTGTAATAATTGACATAAAAATTTATAAAAGTGAAATAATTAAATTTTAAATCTTAATATAAATGTGTGAGAGTTAACATAACAAGTCATTTGAGTAAAACAATATCATTTTATTGAAAAGTAAATATTTAAATTTATAGTCTTAGAATAAAAGTATTCAACGATACACAAATTTTAATTTTTAAATAAAGAATAATAAAGATAAAAATAATTATAATTTAAAATTGACATAGATAAATCTTGACGTAAAAACTTATAAAGGTGGAATAACTAAATTTTAAATCTTAATGTAAACGTATGAGAATTAACGTAACAAGTCAATTAATTAAAAAAATTAATTTTAGTGAAAAATAAATATTTAAATTTATATTATAAGATTAAAAGTATTTAACGATATATAAATTTTAATTTTTAAATAAAGCATAATAAGGATAAAAATAATTATAGTTTAAAATTAATAAAGATAATGCTTGACGTAAATACTTATAAAAGTGAAATAACTAAATTTTGAATTTTAACGTAAGTGTATGAGAGTTAACATTACAAATTAATTAAGTAAAAAAATCTAATTTTAGTGTAAAATAAAATTTTAAATTTATATTCTAGAACTAAACGTGTTTAATCATCTATAAATTTTAATTTTTAAATAAATAATAATAAAAATAATTATAGTTCAAAATTGACAAATATAAGCCTTGAAGTAAAACTATAACAATTAATGTAAAAACTTATAAAAATGGAATAAGTAATTTTATATCTTAACGTAAATGTGTGAGAGATAACGTAATAAGATAATTAACTAAAAAAGTATAATTTTAATGAAAAACAAACATTTTTATTTATGTTATCAGGTTAAAAATATGTAAAGATATATAAATTTTTATTTTAAATAAAGAATGATAAAGATAAATATAATTATAATTAAAAGTTACTATTGAAAGGATTGACATAAAATTGTGAGAATTAATGTAAAATTTTATAAAAGTGAAATAAGTAAATTTAAAATCTTAACATAAATATGTGAGAGTTAACATAACAAGTGATAGCACTTGAGCATTTAGCTCATTGGTTAGTGCAAAATTCTTCTACTTAAAGAGCAAGGTTCGAATCCCCCTTCCTCTAATTATAAAAAAAAAACATAACAAGTGATAATAATAATTTTTATTAAATTAATTAATTAAATATAATTTTAATATTAAAAAAATTAATATTCTTATAATTTAAAGTGAAAAATAAAATAAAAAGTTAAATAACTTTTAAAATAAACTAAATAAATTTAAAAATTATCTATATTATTACCTTAAAATAAATAAATTTAAAAATTATATATATTATTTACCTATTAACCTATTAAATAAATTTTTATTATTTTTTAAAAATTTTATTTATTAACCTTAAAGTAAAGTTAGACTTATTGTAGCATCCACCTAGCCAATATACATAACCATTGAAATATTTCCAGCTTTCCAAAATTCCGTTACTTCATACTCTCTCCACGCTCTATCTCATTCCCGTTTTTCCCCATCCCCGAAATAACAAAAATGCCACTGTAGTCTGTGGTAGATTCTCTTAGATTCAGAAACGACACCCCAGATCTCCGACAGAACCGCCACCGGTCGCCGTCGTTTTAGGTTTCGACGATGAAACTTCTCGGCAATGTCGATTTCCTCATGAGCCCAACAGCGATCAAATTCTCGGCCTTCATTTTCATATCCGTTTCTTTCTTTTACTTAGGGAAACACTGGTCTGACGGTTCCCGCCAGCTCATCTTCTTCTCCCGCCAATCCCCTACTGGAACGACACCGTCTTTGGCTTCCATTGCTTTTTCTCCTAATCTCAATAAAGAATTCAACATATCCGCTCTCATTAACACCACCGAACCGGAAACCGAACCGAAACCAGCTGGTTCAGTTAAAAGCAGAGAAAACTCGGTGTCGGTGTCGGAGCCAGCTGCCCCTCCGCCGCCGGATCGGATCAACTCGGTGTTGGTGTCGGAGCCAGCTGCCCCTCCGCCGCCGGATCGGATCAAGAGTTACGGGATCGTGGATGAGAATGGGACGATGTCGGATGAGTTTGAGATCGGGGAGTTCGACCCGGATTTGGTGGAGAATTGGGGGAACGGAACGGAGATTGAGGCGGAAACGGAGAAGGAGGATGTTAGAGTTACGTTTCGGGTTAAGAAGTTTGGGCTTTGTCAAGAGAATATGAGAGAGTATATACCCTGTTTGGATAACGTGGAAGCCATTAAGAGGCTTAAATCGACGGAGAGAGGGGAGAGATTTGAACGGCATTGTCCGGAGAAAGGAAAAGGATTAAATTGCTTGGTTCCGGCTCCAAAAGGGTACAAGCCTCCGATCCCGTGGCCTAGGAGCCGTGATGAGGTAAAGCATTTTGTTTAATTTTGAAATATATATGGAAAAGGAAATGGAATATCGAACTTTTTGTGTATTCTGCGTTCTTTATTCTTTATTTGGTTGTTAATGAGTATGGGTGAAACTGGGTGAAGCTACTTGGGCTCAGCTCCGTGTATACTCAAGCTCGACATGGAGACTATCGAGCTGAGCTTGAGTAACGAGTTGAGAATTAGAACTAAATGGATATTTCTTTTTCATCTGACTGTTTAGGAAGGATTTGGCATCTTTAGATCTTTATGAGGAATACAGCCTAGGTCGAGCAGAACGCAGAAATGTAGACAAGCTTAACTTGGTTTTTTGTTTGAGAATTGGGATTAAAGCTTTGTTTGGTGGAGCTAAGTTCAGTTGCTGAGAAGCAGAGAAATAGAGAGTGTATGAAATTTGGAGTGTTATATTTTGGTGGTTTTGATTTTTTTTCCCCTTTTATTGATGAGGGATTAGAGGAAAAGAAATTCCTAGTGTTTTCCTTTTGCTTTTCCCCTTATTTTTCTTTTTGGGCTTTTGGAAGTACTTTTAATTACTTGAAGGTTTGTTTTGAAGTAGTTCTTGTTGTTGGTTTATTCTTTCTCTTATTTGTGGCATACCTAGTTGTTTAATAGGATATACTGCTTCAATGGGTAGGTATGGTTCAGCAATGTTCCTCATACGCGTCTAGTAGATGACAAAGGTGGTCAAAATTGGATCGCGAGAGCAAAAGATAAATTCAAGTTTCCTGGAGGTGGTACACAGTTCATACATGGGGCGGACCAATACCTGGATCAGATTTCTAAGGTTATTTTAAAAGTTTATTTGATGCATGGAGATATCCAAGCAATTTGGTCTCTGCATTTTGTTTCTGATGATCAAGTTCTGATCTGTCTACCCAGATGGTCCCTGCGATTACATTTGGTAATCATATTCGAGTTGTTCTGGATGTTGGATGTGGTGTGGCTAGTTTCGGTGCATATTTGCTATCGCGGAATGTTATAACCATGTCAATAGCTCCGAAAGATGTCCATGAAAACCAGATTCAATTTGCACTTGAGCGTGGAGTGCCTGCAATGGTGGCTGCATTTGCAACTCGCCGCCTACTTTACCCAAGTCAAGCCTTTGATTTAATACATTGTTCTAGATGTCGTATCAATTGGACTCGTGATGGTAAACTTTTGGCTCATGTCTTATCTAGTTAGTTTTGGTTGCAAAAATACTTAGAACTGATTAATAGTTTTTGTACATATTCCAAATATCATCTCCACGCTAACTTTGGGCTTTGGCAACATATATGCTCATTCTTTTGTGATCTTGTCTTAATTTCCCTTTTCCAGAGAGGAAGTTCTTGCATGATACTGGTTTCCTTTCTCTTTGCCAAGACCTTTCTTTGTAAACACAAAAACATTTGTTCACCTTTCTTGTTTTTATATCATTAAAAATATTAATTTTCAACAGATATTTCTAGGATATTTATTTTCATGTTTTCTTCATTTACTGTCTTAAAATCAACTTGTGGGATATCTTCTGATCACATACTTCCTTTCTTATGCTTTGTAATGAAGATGGAATTTTGCTCCTTGAGGTGAATAGAATGCTCAGGGCTGGTGGATATTTTGCTTGGGCAGCACAGCCAGTTTACAAGCACGAAGAAACCCTTGAGGAACAGTGGAAAGGTATAACTACTGGACCTAAAATTCATGTTAAGTATGTCAAGCACTCATTATGCGCTTGCAAGTTCAAATTCAAGTCATATTAACATTTTCCTTTGATCCTGGTTGAGCATATATTCTGTTTGTCTCATGATCATTTAATGAAATGTGTTGTCTAGCAGTGTTTAGGAAATTATATATTAGATTTTCTGTGATAATTGTTTTCTGATCTTTTTTACAGAGATGCTTAACCTTACCAATAACCTCTGCTGGAACCTTGTAAAGAAGGAAGGATATATTGCAATATGGCAGAAGCCCTTTAATAACAGATGTTATTTAAGCCGTGAAGCTGGGACCAGTCCTCCTTTGTGTGATCCAGATGATGACCCAGATAATGTTTGGTATGTATGCCACTCGGCCTTTTATTTGAAAAATTATGCTTAATGGAATAGTATCATCAAACTGCCGTGGCTTATTTTTAGTTATATATGTCCTTATTCCCTGCATCAGACGATGCATGAAGTATTGGCAACCATATTATTGTGTGCTTGGAGTTCTGGACACTTGTCCTTGCCATTTTGTACATTGCTTTTAATGAGATGTACTGTACAATAGAATGGGAAACTATCTGTTGCTTGAAAGCATTTGTGCATATCATTGCTTTTTTTGAAAATGTATTGGAGTTCTGCCTAATAGTGAATTCGAGCATTGTTATTTTTATTGACTAACAACAGTATTAAATTGACCACTGGCATGATTTCACTTTTCTATTCATGAAAGCCATGGAGTTATTTCTCTGTGCCAAAAATCTGTGTAAACATGCTTGATGTTGATTACATTTCTGACGGCTTTCATCAGTAACATGATGTCGAATTCATTTGTATATAATTTCATCAGTCTCCCCAGATTCTTTTGTAAACCTGTTCCAAAATTTGGAGTTGGTTTTTCTTGTCCTTATTGTAGGCCTTAGGACCCTTTGCTGATAATTTACGTCTTCCACACTTAAGGGCATGTATCTAAATTTTCTTTTTGGCTGATGTGAGCGTTTCAAATTACTTAGTCACAGGATATCTGGATAATCTTTCAGGTATGTTGATCTGAAAGCATGCATCAGTCAACTTCCTGAGAATGAATATGGTGCAAATGTTGTTCCTTGGCCTGCCCGTCTGCAAACGCCACCTGACAGGCTGCAGAGCATACAAATTGATTCCTACATAGCTAGGAAAGAGCTTTTCAAGGCAGAATCAAAATACTGGAATGAAATAGTGGCAAGCTATGTCCGTGCTCTACATTGGAAGAAGTTTAAACTGAGAAATGTATTGGACATGAGAGCTGGCTTTGGAGGGTATTTTATTAACCCAGTCTTGGACTATTACTTTAAGACATTTGTTACAGTATTTCTCAAATCTATGGTTTATTTATTTTTGTGCAGATTTGCAGCAGCCCTTATTGATAATCAACTTGATGCGTGGGTTCTAAATGTGGTCCCTGTTAGTGGGCCCAATACCTTGCCCGTTATTTATGATCGTGGATTAATAGGGGTCATGCATGATTGGTACTTTTTCTTTACCATAATTCCAATCAGGAAATTCTGCACGGTTGATCGGATTAGATTACAAATGGCTGTACTTTTCATTGATGATTTTTAAATCATTACTTGGATCTTGGAAAAGTTATCTACACTGTCAAATAAACCCTTCCTTCCCACTTTTCTCTTTTTCATAGTTTTTGGATTACTTTGGTTTAACCATTTCTGAGTTTCAAATGTTGTGCATTTAATATCTGTTGGTTACTCAGTCATCATATAGGCATATGATGCTGAGGTGGTCTAAACTCTATGTTATTGTCGTTACCAGTCTTGAACTGAGTTATAAACTAAGTTGTGTCTGATTTATATCAGGTGTGAACCATTTGATACGTACCCGAGGACCTATGATTTCTTGCATGCAGCTGGCCTCTTCTCAATTGAGAGGAAAAGGTACACCTTAATTCCTTGATATGTGGTCTAATTTTTCTCTGCTAGCTGATAATTGTAGTTCTGATCATGTTGAGACATTGATTTTTGCTCCAGACAGAAGATTTCATGCACCACTCAGTGGTGAATTCAGTGTTCTTTTTTCTTTGACAATAAATATTCAAGGTCCAAGAATTACTTATTTTATAGGAAGAAAAGATGGGTGGGATTGGGATAGGTGCATTGTCACTTTGTATGATTTGGGAGTTTTATTATGAGGCGAAATGTTTGATATATGGTTAAGTGTGGTTGGGTTATTGGTAATTTAATTATTTTTACTTTTATATCAGATGTAATATGTCTACAATCATGCTTGAAATGGATCGGATATTGAGACCTGGTGGACGAGTATACATCCGTGATTCTCTTGATGTTATGGATGAACTTCAAGATATCGCAAATGCCATGGGTTGGCACCCATCTCTACGTGATACATCTGAGGGTCCTCATGCAAGCTACAGGATCTTGACATGTGACAAGCGCCTACTTCGTGGTTGAACCAATGGAAACTAAAAACTCAAGTTGCATATAGTTGGTGTTAACCAATACAAATTGAAAAGGTAATTAGACAGGCTAATTGTCTCTTGCGCACGGTCATTCCCGAGTAAAAGAAAGCAGGACGATTATTGAAATTTTAACTGCCACATAGAGAGGATTAAATTGTTCATTCATTGACCAGGGGACATCAAATTCTTACAGTGGGTGAGAAGTCTGCTACAGGAAGATAAAGCCAGATATGAAAGGGAGCCTGATATCTTTCAGCTCCTTCTGTAAGTTAATTGTAATATATATTTTGATACTAGGCACAATTTTTTTTTTCGGAGCGGTTGTAGGATCATTATTTTTATTTTATTTCATTGAAATAATACAGGGACATTTTATTTTTTTAAGTTAAAAGTAATCTCGATTCCCCTGTTCGAATATTTTGATTATGGTGATTCTTTTCCCTCTTCGTATTTGGTATGTTAATCCGGCATGATGCAGCTAAGATGTTTCACAGTTATATTTCACTTTTCAATGAAATAGTACCCTTGATGATGTCTTGACTGAAGGTATGCAATGAAAATAGTTTTAGGTTTGAGGACATTGTTCACATTGAAAATGGAGTCAAACTTCACAGACCATGCATATATTTTTAACCCTTTCTTCTTCAACCAAAGTACCAAAGTTTCAAGTCATACAGTCTATTTATCAGATTTGAGTCTCCACATCTGCCCTTGATTATGTTTTAGCTGGGCAGGCCTTTGAGTGGCAAAACTGCCAGAAAAACTTTCCGCCCTCGCTCTCAGAAACTGAGGTTGCACTTGTGAGACTGAGGGTGTCGACTTCTGATACTGATGTGGTGGCCTTGGTCTACTTTCCACCCTTGTTTTGGGAAATTGAGGTTGCACTCTTGAGGGTGAGGGTAGCATCATCTGAGCTTGATGTTGCTGCATTTGCGAGGTTGAGGGCCTCAAATTCCTGTACTGGTGCTGCTGCATTTGCAAAGGTGAACGCACAGCCCGGAGCACCTGTGGATGTGTAATCGGGTAGTGCCCACCATTGTAGCTTGAGGAACTGACAGACTGTTGTTTTACAATAAATCGGGATGTTTTCGGCCCGACTAATGTAGGGAGGAGAGTACTTTGGGTCAGATTGGCTGAGATGAGCATACGCCGAGTTGTCTCAAATGCTTCAGCTATCTTTATCAGTTGTTTCTGACTGACGGCTCTTGAAGCATTTTCTGGCTGTTCGAAAGGATCCTCGACCTAAACAGGAGTTATTATTTTCATCATTGTCGAAGCCATGAAGGATTGCAAAAGCACCAGAGAGAGAGAGAGAGAGAGAGAGAGAGAAAGTTACAAATATTGCATAAGTCCTGGGCAACCATCTCGTATTGCTTGTTACATACTCCCACTGTCCCGTAAATGTGCAGATTCCCATCTCCGAGGCCTTGGAATTTATGTCTGAAAACTGCACAGATATCTATAAATTTAGCATAAATAACCTGTTTGGTGCTCCCATGGAGAACTGGTTTAGGAAATCTATTGTCATAAATGTTAATGAATATTATGTCCCATGGCATCAACAGGCAAAATAGATGAACATAACAGGAAGTCAGGAACCAATACCTTTGCTATGAAGGAAATGAACAACTCAGACAAAGAACTTCGATTTATGGTTCTGCCTGATCTAAACCTGGCAATGTTGGAAGAACATTCTTGTGCAATACGTCTCTCTGCATCAGCTCTGACACCTGCATCGGAGAACAATTCCTATCAAATAATATTATTAATTTTTCTTTACATAAAAACCCTGCCAAAAATTTCACATTGCAGCATATATTTTAACTGACTGACTGAGCTTAATTTCAATCAAACACTACTAAGATCCAACACCTTCATCTGAACCCCTAATCTGAAAGAGCAAATCAACAAGAAAATCAAACAAAATTTTTAGAAAGAATCTCAGTTTAGGCCTTTCTCCATATTTTGCTGACTTAGCTAAGATTAAAGATCAAAATACCTGTGAGATCAGTAACAACATTACGTGGATATATATCTTTTAAAGGAGGAAAAATTGCAGGTGCACATGTCTGCAAGAAATAGAAAACAAATGCAACGATTAACGAATAAGAAAGATGGCCAATATTACAACAATGGAAAAATCAAGAAATACAAACAAGTATAAGCAGACAAGGAGAGCTTACTATAAACTATTGCCAGAAAAATACTCAGAAAAGGGGGTAGCATTGGGGTCAGACCGATGGAATACAAAGATGACAACCGTATTCTTAAGTAAAACAATTGATTTTTATTAGGATGGGAAGGTATGCAAATGCAACAGAATGTTAGCAACAGTTAATTTGGTTTTATGACTCTTATAAGCAAACCAGATGCATCTAAACCACTTTTGGATGTATTAAATAAATCACTTCCTTCTACAACTTTTCCTATGATTGATACCGGAAACAATTATGAAAGCCACCTGAAAATGGAAGATAACCAGCAAACTGAGGGAATATGAGTTGAATGTCCCAGCCTTTGGATTATTAATACCATTAGCACTGGCCCATTCCTTGACCTGCACAAACATGAATGACAAACACGAGATATCAGATATGTTCTTCTCCACAACAGGAAGTGTTGGTTGTCATAAGAGATACCAGTAAAACCATCTCACGAAAGCGCCCATCTATCTCATTGAGCCAAAACAAGAATTTGGACTTTATTTGGCCCCGCAGATTATCGATGGAAATATCACAAGAGATGTTCTGCCATCTGCTCTCAATTTTCAAGATGGGAACTCTTGCGTGGGGAATAAATTGTAATCTCTGCCATCCATCTGCAGATAAATGTTATCTTTATAATTAAGAGGCACTCTCTATAATGAACAATCAAACTTATAGAATAGCAATGTACAGCCACCCACAAACCTCTCCAAAAAAAACTTTCTTTACTCCCCTCTTAAGCATGCATGTTCAAGGATGATATGAGATGAACAAAGCCCATATGTTTTAACAAGAACATGAAAGCATGAAAATTATACTAAATCACCTTTTTGTTTCAAAGCTCTTTGTAATTCGCCCAGAAGAGTCTGTTTCCGTTTCTTTCCAGCAGATGAAACATATGAACCATAAGGTAACTCAATAGAAATGTCCAAGTCTCCCCACCTTGTGAAGAGATTAGACACAAATGATCCAAATGGCTCCACAGTTGCACCTGTTTCCACCAGTTATGCCAAGAATACACATTGTTATCACCAAACTCTTTAACCAATGAAAATATTCAGTGCCATAATCAGCTAGAACCTCAGAAATGATATACCAAAAGAAAACGAAAGGAAGGCTTGTTCATGTCATGTATCTTTTCAAGAGGCCAGACAATTCCTTGTCTCCTTAGGTGAAAGATAGGAAATGGGGGTAATTGCTGAACCCCTTTTTTTCTAATCAAGTTTACATGCCATACTTGCAGAAAAATCTCACCTTCCAGACCTGGATTTATTATTATTATTTTTTTTAAAAAAAGGCCAAAGGTACTATGTAAGGTTGATCCTTCCACTTCAAAACTGGAATCTGGTGCTTCTTAGCTGAACTGATTAGGGCCTGCTAATTCCATCGTGATGGGAAAATGTAAAACAACCATTCCAAGAAAAGGACCTTGTTTAAGCCACTTATGAAAGTCCACTTTCAGATCAAAAGAAAAGGAAAAAAAAAACCATTATCATCTAAATATTCTTCAGGAAGCCAATTTCTCCTCCATGATAATATTTCTTATTTCATAGTGAATGTAGGCAGTAGAAACATGATCACTTTTTGGCCCCTCTGGTAAAGGAGAACATTTTTAAAGCTTGTACAAGTTGAAATGATTTCCCTTTTGCAATTGTTTGCAACATTCCAACAGAAGGCGGCATTCTTTGATCCATCATGGAATGCAAAATGTAGTATTTCTATAGCCAATTGCATTCAATAAGCCTGCATATATCTTATTCATATCTTTGTAGACAAATTATCGAAAATCTCTATCAGCATTTACATGGATCAAGCAAAATAAAGAACTAGACATCACCATTTAAAAGTAACATACAAATTACCTCTTAAACTTTCCATAGATTGAACAACTTCACGCAATTCATCAATGATCTTACGCCGCGTTACCCAATCCTCACGCAAGGGGTTGATCACTTCAAGTACTTCCTGGAGAGTTGACTCCACTTGACTATATGAATTCATCTCTGTTTTGCTATATAACAATATCACTGATAACACAAATTTGTTCAATTAAGAAAACTGAAAGGTTATCATTGAAATATATAAAAAGAAGCCCTCAAAAGATCAGTGGCAATAAGAATATGAGAATTATTCACAAAGTTAAAGACCATATATAACAAAAGTCATCAAATCCAAAACAAGATAAAAATAAAAAATCTATATGTTTAGAAAAAAAAAAAAAAGAGGACACCTTTATTGACTTAATTATCACATTATATAGAAAATTCAGGCATGGACAAATCAAGTTGATTGAACCGCACAACTAAGAGATTTCATAATGAAAAAGAAATTTTGATTAAACCCAACCAATCAAAATCAATTTTTTTAATTAAAATAATACTAATTTTGACCCCCAGTCATTTAAACAAACACTTAAAAGGCATAAATAAGCAACAAAATTAGAAACAATAAAGAATTTACCTTAAAAATCTATGAAAATCAAGGCCCTTTTATCCTCAACTTCTTGGGTTTTTCTTTGTTTGACTGGATTGTTTCTCCTTCAGATTTTGAAGGAAGCTGCACACTCAGAAAAGGCCAATTAAAAGAGACAACACCCAGAAATATTTCACATTGCCATATGTTATTATTGTTTTAAAACTAAAGATCAGTACTTTGTATATACATTATTACTGAATTCAGTAGTTTTTTTACAGAAAAAAAATAAGTTGTTTTCTTTTTTGGGGCTTGGTTTCCTTACGGAAGACGTTATCTTTTTTATTATTTACTTTTTTGAAATCAAAGAATGATTGGGAGGACAAGCGGGAAAGTGAAAAAGGAAAGACAAGACCAATGGAGAGAGAGAGAGAGAGACTGACTGAAGAGAGTCTGAGGAATAATCTTTCACATGAGTCAAGAATTAATGATTGTGCTTTGCTGAGTAGGAAAGATTGAGAGAAGATACAAAAGTTGGGTTTTTTTTCTCAGTCGTTGTTGGATCAAGATTTCAACTTTTGACACTACCTTGGGCTTGATTTGAATTTTGATATATAGTTTGGTTTCCAAAGCTTTCATGGGCTCTTGGGAGAGATAAAAGAGGTGAATTGAACAAGCTTGGGAAACCACACACAACGGAGACTAGAAGGGGGAAGAGCATTGTCTTTACTAAGTAGACATTGGGATATTCCAATGGAGAAGCCTTTGTTTGTATCACAGTCAATGTTATACACTTACACACCAAATACGAGAATGGGAAGAAGAAGGTAAATTTGGTCATTTGATCCACAAATTTTCAGAACAAAAACATGAAGACCCCGATGCAATTTCCATAACAAAACAAAAATTTGATACAAAAATAAGTTATTATCAAATTTCTTTTCTATAATTGGTGCCAAGCTCAAGGAATACTAACCTCTGAAGTGAGCTCAATTTACAGGGTAGATGTAGGTGATTTATCTTTAGACTAACATGGCAATATGAACTGATTCCAAGGCTTTCAGACTTGCCAGGTGAGTGTTTTATTTTTCTGCCTGGTTAGTCGATTTCTGTCTTATATTACTCAAGGAAATCGGAAAATTTTCTTCCCTTTCCAAATATTTGGTCTGTTTTGATTTTGCTGCACTGCTTTCAGTTTGCTTGGTCGCTGTTGCCTGTCGTGTTCAAGGCCAAGTAATCTCTTTCCTCCCTTTGTTCTGTTCGTTTTTGTGTGAGGTACATTGGCTTTGTATGTCCCCTGGAAGAATGAATCAATCAATATTCTGGTTCATGAATGATGCAGCAATGCTTGTCAGGGAAAAGAAAAGCTGTTGATTTTTTAAGAGCGGTATTCAATCTAAAACTTATTAGAGTAGTGACACATCTATCAAATTGAAAGCATTCTTCAGGTTCTTACTTTACCTGCACGGTTTTTTGTCTGTTATATACACACACACACACTATACTACATTGGGGAGATCAAAAGGAAAAGTAAGGACTGAAATATTAAGAATGGATCGTATGATGTCCTCAAACAGTGAAACAACCCATTTCCTGAAACATGGTTCATCGAACAAAGCTGAAATGTGATGAAAAGGGGTGTAATATTTTATCAGGAATATCAGGAATATACTTCCAGCAAATTCCAACAAGCCTATCATGTTTTGTCCATCAGTTTTGGTATAAGCTTACCAATATTGGGCTTTATATCTTTTTATCTTTTTCTCTTGGCTTGATGGATCAGCTCTGTCCAGCAGGCTGCCACTGCCATCCAGTTATTCTCATGCTCTTAAGCAGCTTATATAATATATATATATATATATATATATCTCTCTCTCTCTCTCTCTCTCTCAGAAATTGCTTGCCTGACTAGCAAAAGATTTGGGAAAGTTAACTTGTTGCAGACTGTTCTAATCCATTCCAGTATCAGAAACAAGTGAAACAAGCCCCAAATGGTCAATGTTTTTCACTAGCCATGGTGGTCATTTATCAACCATACAAATTCAATGGGCTAAAATCGACTACCATATTTCTTTTGATTGCAAAAGGACCAGGAAACCATGGTTGCAATAGAGGAAAATTCCCTAGTCAATCCCACATTGCACGAATCTGATACTGTGGAATTTTTTGGTGTGTTGAGTGCATATTCCCCCACAATAATTCATGCAGCATCAGCCAGTAAGTTTATGACATATAGCACCAAAAACCCTCTAATTCCTTGTCAATTCCAGCATAAAACACTAGAATTTTCAGCAAAATCTAACACCCTTCCATCCATCTCTGAAATTTGTGAATGCTTTCATCCAGTTTATTCTAATTTTATTCTTCCCTGGAGGTCACCATGGCAAGGGTTTCTGTATTTCAGAATTTGACCTGGTTGCCTGGCTCTTGCTTTATATACTTCATCGCAAGACTCATTTGGCACTGATGAAAGTCATATAAAATTAAAGGCAATAAAGAATATTAACCTTAAATCAGCAAAAAAAAAAAAAAAAAAGGCAATCCTAATGAGAAAAGTAAACGCTACCCAATATTTTTTGGTCAAATATAATTCATTTTTATCTTTTACATACAGTATTTAGACATAAAATGGATATCAAATATCATTAAATGGTATTCAATATTCATTGTACTACTAATCATCGTGTAACATGGAGAGAACAATCCAAATGCACTGCATTCCATCATGTCCAAATCTTACTGAATTTCTTTATTGACAACAAATTCATGACCTCTTTCAAGCTACCTACGTCGCAGACTGAGGAATCGTAGCCCTTCCTTTTTGAAGAGGAAAAAAATAATTAAATACTATTAAATATCTGATTTACTTGATTTTTACCACTCCCATTAGATTAAACAAATATTATCTTTGGTCATAAGGAATTTCACTTTTTGTTGCAAATTGCATCAATATTTTTGATCAAACGGTTGAGGTTGTCTCTTGTATCATGATCGCCTTTGAATGCAAAATTCAAAGCTATTAATCATGATCGACATTGAAATTACAATCATGATTACGATTAAGAATACGTCGTACGGACGAGAGACACGTGTACGGTACGTAGGATTAAGATAAACCGACGAGTAGATCGTAAGTGGGTGGCCGACCAATGATAAGTCTTTCCCATGACACATGCCATGTGCGGGGCATTGTTGTCAATTCCTTTATAAGCTTAAATATATATATATAAAGTTTCTAAATTATTTCATTTTAAATAAAAAATATTTTTAAAAATATAAAATCATTATATATTTTAAATTAAAAATGTGAATTCATGGTAAATGAGATCAATATTTACTTTTGTAAGATTTTCATAAGAGATATTAAAGTAGATATAGGACTTCACAAAGATCAAAATAAGTTTTTTTTTTAAATAAGTTAAAAAACAAGTATAACAATTTATTGAAATAAAATGTTACAAATTTTACATCAATAAAAAAAATATCACGAATTCGATATTCAACATCTATAAGAAGAGATTGAATGAGATTTGAGCTTATACGCAGATATTTTTCCTAATCTTATAAACATGTGTTTTGGATTAAAAATGTTGATTCATGATAAATTTATTATATTAAAATATAAAATATTAGTTTGTGACAAATTTATTTATTAAAAAATATCATTAATATTCAGTCTTACTACATTAATTAATTTTTGGTTCAAATTAAAATTTTATTTTAATTTAAATTAAAAAAACTTCTTTAAATATAATAAAAAATTAAAACTTTTTCACATAAAATATAATATAAATGATTTTTGAATGGAAAGAAGGTTCCCAAAAGATAGATAGATAGAGAGAGAGAGAGACAATCCCACGGCAAATTCCATGTTGCCATCAACATCAAATCTAAACCAAATCTACGCCAGCAGAGGAGATTGTGATGCCTTATGCTACCTGTTCCATACCAAAGGCCACGTGTTATAACCCAATTGGATTGATGCCTCGTGAGGCCCCACAGTTATCACCTTGTACAAGGAAATAGAGAATCAAATGAACAAAGGAAATGGTGGGAACCCCATGGAAAATCAGTCTGCCCTAAAGCAGCTTGCCATTACCACTTATCAAAAACCAAGTTGACCACCCAATCTCTTTTCTTCTTCTCCTAAGGTTTTTTTTTATCTTTACCTTGTCCTTTTTCTTAAAAATTAAAAATAAAATATCAATCAATCTTTAGTCAGCTACGAATCGAGTACTTCCAGATATCCGAATCGATTATATAATTTTATATTCAAGTTTTGAATGAATTTGAGTTGAAAGTTTACTATTTATTTCGAGTAAAAGTATAATTAAGTATGTTAATATCCGAATATTATCAAATTACCCTTACTTGATACCCATTTATTATTGGCTTAAAAAATTATCATTAGAATATTATTATCCTGAATTTGATAAAAATAGTATATTAAACAAAATTTTACTTATAAATATATTTGATACATTGTTAATATATAATACTTATATTTATTTATTTATAAATTAATATATAAATATTATATGTATCAATAGGGAATCAAAATATAAATCGTTTTAATTATCTTTAAATAAATTAATTATTAATTTATTGCTTCTTGAGGTTGAAAAGATAGAAGTGGTGTAAATTTGACTACCCATATGAATGGCGAGAAGCACAGTTCTGTTAATTAATGGAAATAAAGGATTAACTCTACGGTTACGTCAAACCGATTATTAAATTAAGTTAATTAAAGTATAACATGGTCAAACTTAGTGGACTCCCATGATCCAACCTTTATTTGTGTTGAATGGCATTTAACATTAATCAATTATAATTAATTCACACTTAGAACGAACTTATCTTTAGAATAACTTTCTTTTTTGGGGGATAATATAAAAAATTAATTACCAAAATATTTTGACATTGAACAAAATCAGAAAAAAGAAAAGATAAAATAAAATTCATATTTTCTTTTCTTTTCCTTCAATTTGATATCCCAATCAAGAAGGAAATTGAAACTCTACATCTTACAATTTTGCAAAAATAGATAAAGAAAAAAAAAAGAACTACGTATTTTTTTTTCATTTAATAATTTTTTTCCAGTTAATATTAGTCTCTATGGTTCTATATTACTGTAGTTGCTGATTTTTCTTCAAATCAACAACGACGATGCTAACGTTATCCGTGCTATGCCTAGCCAAGGCCAACTTCGTTAACAATATGGAAGCATCCCAACACGCCTTATCCGAGCTCTCGGCTGCGCCACCTCTCACCGCGGCGTCACTACCAGGTGACCCTGGCGGTGATGGCGGCTTTTGTGCGCGTAGGCACATACGCGCCACGCCACTTGCTGTATCATTCGTCACTACATCCCACAGGCCGTCGCTCGCCAGTATCAAACACTCGTCTTCGCATTTTCTCTCTGTTATCGTCACCTCAGGGTCCGGTATGACGAACGGTTTTAAATAATTATCACCTAAAAATTAAAATTAAAAATTAGAATTAGAGACAAGTTTTGAGAAATAAAAATTAATTAAAAATAAAGAGAAATTTGGTTTTGACTTACCAATTGCTCTAGACATGGCTAAAACCCCAAGAACACGGGGCCCGTCCCAGTAAATTACTCGTCCACCAGCTTCTTGGATTCGGAGCAATTCATCGGGTCGATCCGGCTGAAAAATAAAATAAATAAATATTTAAATGATCCTATTTTCATTTCAATGGAAGTACATGGAATTTAAAATAAAGTAAAATCTCTTACCTTGTGATCGCAGGAGAGGGGAATAGCTACGCCGTTCCGGCAAAGGACAGCGCGGGAGTCACCGCAGTTAGCGACGATGATCTTATCCGGCGTGACAATAGCCACCACTGCGGTGGATCCAACAGCGTCGCACTGTGGAGTTTGAAGTTCGCAGCGGCAACTCGAACTCTCCTTGGCGTCCACCGTCCATTCTTGCACTTCCTTATCCATCCTCTCAAAGCTTCTCTCCATCGTCAGCTTCCACTCCACCGCCTCTTCTCCCCACGATTCGATTTCTTCTTTTACTATCTCATGAAACCGATCCCTACACTTCATCGCAACCTAAAAACCGGGAAAAAGAAACCAGAGTTAGTTATAACTGAATTATAAATTTAAATTTTTTCAAATATGTGAAAGTCGAAGGAATTTTTCAGTACGTGAGAGCAGCCATGTCCGTCAAAGACACCGAAGAAGTGAATATCCGACGAAATTTGAACTTGATAACTTTGTTTACAAAACGAGGGGTGAATCGAAACGGCGTCTTCCATATCTCGTCGCCTTCCGCAAACGGAAGTCATCCCGAACTTCGGCCACCCCTTCTCTTCTTCTACCGAATTTCCACCCTCTAATTTTACTGTTCCATTACAATTTAAACCTTCATTTAGCTTGTTAGCATCTGAGTTTTGAACTGCGTTATCGCAGTCTCGGGGAGAAGCCGGGAGTAAGAGATCGAGCTCGATCTTCTGGCGTTTCCGCCCGTTTTCTAACGGTGGTTGAACGGCGGCATCGGCTACTAACTTAAACGGCCGGAGCTCCATTCTCCGGCGGCGAGAAGCCCTTGAGGTTGGTTCAACCGGAGTTGCCGCTTCACTTTCTCCAACAACTCCACAGCAAATTCCAGCCATTTGTTTGATTACTACAACGATTTCTCTTCAAAAAAATCGAAATGATTTTCACTGAAGAAGAAGCTTTTTTGGGCAAAAGCACAGACCTTTTCCTTTGGGACTGAATGGAAAGGACCCATTAAAAGGGCTGGGGAGGGAGTTTTTGTACTCAGAGCGGCAGAGGTCTAATTTCACCTGGGGGCCACAACCTAAGTTCGGGCAGACTGCCCGTCACCGTCCCGGGCAAGGGGGACCCGACACTTACAGTTGGTGTGACGTCGATTTACTGCATACAAGAAGGTAATCAGCACCGTCCGTTTTGATCAAATTTGGTTGAGATTCGACACGTGTAAGTGGCTTTCTTAGAGGTGGGATACGTGGCCGAATGATTGTACAACACGAGTAGTTGAAAAGACCTTCCTTTCTGACACGCATGTGGTCCTGAGAAGGGGACGACACCGCTTGGCCTCTCTTGCTTCCTGTTAATCGCTTTTTCAATTATTTTTATTTTTATTTTTTATTTTTTTTCAATAAAAAGAAAAAACTGGCGCGACCATATCACCACGTGGAGGAATCGTGGAATACGAGATTCTGTGCTGGATTCGTCTCTCCACACGCCTTTTTAGAGGGTGATGCTAATCGCGATTTAGTTTGCTTGTTATATTTTTATATTATGCTTTAATAAAACAACAAATCTTAAAGTTCCCAAAATGATACTAAATATTTGTTTCATGTATTGTAATTGCCTTTATAATTTATGTTAATTTTCATCTAAAATATTATAGCATTTCTTTGTAAATTTATGGTATAATTTGATCCATGTGATCATTCCAATATTGCAAAGATGATTTTTATTTACTTATTATTTGTTTTCTTAATCTATCATCATGCATACATTCGCATTTATTGATTATTTGAAATTGAAACTTGTGAATATTAACAAGATAGGAACTCATTTTGATTCAGATTTACTGCAATTTTTAAATATTTTTACTGAAATCTCACATTAATGCAAGGTTAGATAAATTTTGATATTATCTATTACAAATTTATATCTTTAATTTAAAAGAGATGTATTGTAAGTGAAATAAAATACTTATTTATAACGTAAAGACATATCCCATCTAAATGGTAAACATATACAAATTTAAGTTCTTAAACTTGCTTGGTTAAAGTTTATTTATATCGGGTGAGAAAAGAAAATAAAAAACGTAGTTCTTTTTCATTGTATATTTGATTTCTCAAATTATTTTTATAAAAAATAATTAAATATGCTATTTTAGAATGAAAGGTCATTAAGAAAATGGAAAAAAAATTATTTTCCATTTAAGTTTTTGATTTTTCAATTCTTATGTATGATAAAAAAATTTCTCAGGTATACTAGTACCATTAATCCATTTTCCATTATTGTGATTTGGGGTTTAAATCAAAATATATTAGCTATGGAAAGAGCGTGAGGTTACGCTCCTGGGGTTGCGATTAGGGGAATAATTAATACAAAATAGGGCTGTCTGTCTTTTTATTAAATTCTGCTAGTTTTGCCCCAGTTGTGCAATGAAAGCGTCTACGTAACAGAGAAATTTTTGGACACGTGTGGAAGCCTTGCAGAATATCTGAGGCTCCGCTACTCCCAGTATTCGACACGTGTCATATGCCGATGTGGATCCGCAGGTGCGCCAACCCCTCCCCTCGGTGCTCGAGCTATAACACGCATCGGGCATTCCCTTGGCCTTGGAAAAATTTTATAAGCTGCCGTCCTTGTTTGCAATTTCATGACCTGCCTAATTTTCCACTCCTTCCCCTAGTCTTTTCCCAAAACTCACAACCAGCCCCCGTTATTTTACTAAATATTTTATTATACTTAATTTAGTCACTAAATTTATTAATTATTCATGAATTATTAGTTTCAAAAGTTATGATGTCATTTTTACACGAATTTCATTTGATTTTTTATATCAAATGTAAATGTCACGAGATCATTATATTTTCTCACGTTCGTCTTCTTCTAAAAATATTTAATCTGAGTAAATTGAGATTGAATCTGTTTTAATGTTATTTTGGTCATAAGTTAATTACTCTTTCTCTAAAAGATAAAACTTAATGTGATATATAACACTTATAAGTTTTTCATAATTTAATTATTTATTTGATATGAGATTCAAATATTTTGTTAATTTTTTTAAAACACTTGACGTAACATATCGAAGATAATAATATCGAAACTTTGATAAACAAACATTAATCTAATTAAAAATTTTATAAGATTAGAAATCATGTATTTTAAAATTGTTGTATTCATAGTTGAAAAAATGATAATTTAAATACTAGAGTTGAAATTAGATTTTAGAACAAACAAACAAACATGGTTGGAATAAAAAATGCAATTCCATTAAAGAAAAATAAAGAATATTGCAGATAAGGACCTGTTTTCTTACATAATCACATGGAAAAATCCTCCCATAATACACATGTAGGGGTGTAGTTGAATAATGGTTTTAGTATTTTTAAATGCTACGAAAATCGTGGAGCTAGACCCTAGTGCCGTAGACCACAATTAAAGAAACAAAAAAAAAAAAGGAAAGGGAATCCGCAAGCAGGATTCCAACCATTTAAAAATTGCCACGTAGAAGGTCTCGGCTGGCAAGCATGAGGTGACTCCTCAAAAGATCAGTGCCACGTGACTGAGAAAGCATTTCTTTTTTCAGTAGCCTACTGGACCTACCCTCAACCCCTCTTTTCGAGGCTGTAAGCTTAACCACGGTTAATTTTCATTTTTTTCCTCATCTATGGTTAAGTTTAAAAAAACATTAATTTATTTAATAAAATTTAAATATTTTTATTTTTTATTTAAATTTAATTTATATATTTTTATTTTTATTAAATAAACCCGCTAACCATTAATTAATTACATGATACTAACATGAACATGAAAAATACATGTGAATTAAAATTAAAATAAAATATCTCCATTAAATTTAATAAAAAAATAAAAAATTTATTTATTTTATTAAAATATTACGTCTATATGGGTCGGGTGACCTTTTAAGTTCTTGAGTCTAGTTTCGGATAAGATTTTTAAGATTCGAATCCGTCTCGAAATATTATTATTTTTCATTTAATTATCTTATTAATTTAATTCACCATAGAAATACAAGCTATCATTTTAGGAATGCGTTGCGGTTTAGGTGGTTGATCGTAAGCGCGTAGACATGAAGGCGTGAGCTGAAAGGTGTTGTCCCTTGGTAAAGCCTCGGGTTTCGATCAAACCAAAGACAGGACAGTCACAGATTTTTATTTCTTCTCTTTGAGGTTTTCCGGGATGTTGCGACAACAAAACATTAATTTTAGCTTCACGGCATTCCTGTTAGGCTGTCACCAGTTTTATAGTTGTACAATAATAAGAAGATACTTGTATGTGTTATCACTCACAAAATTTCATAGCATTAAAATAGATATTAATGGCCCAAAATTTCTAGACATTTGTGATAGCATATTGGGAAGATTGCCCAAACCCTTTTTTTATTTCTATTTTTTTATATTTTACTCATTTTTTTATCTCCTAAATAAGGTTAAATCTTGGTCTTTAAATTTTTGATATTTTATTTGATTTTTTATCTTAAGAGTATGAAAGATTGAGCTTTCTGTGTTTTTTACGTTACGATGATAAATTACAACTGTCAAATCAATCTCGAGGGAAATGATTTCGATATTGTTTAAATTTCCGATTTGGGTTTTGAAAACGAAAGCCGAAATATGCAAAAGATTGTTCATAACCAAGTGGTTGAATGCAAGAACATGATGTGCTGAAGTAGAAAGTTGAAAGCTTTTGAAGTAAGAAATTTGCCAGAATAAAAGTTATCAATGACAAATGTCAACACACCATTGAAATGAAGAATGAGAGGGAGATAGTCACCCATGCAACAAGACCATAGGGGCTTTTATAAGGACAAAGAGAATGATCATGTGTTATTGCTGAAGATCGGGATGAGAAAGGTGGAGTGATTTTGTTTCAATCTAGTCTGATGCCGGGATTAAAAGCGTTGACTGTTAATCCTCCATCGACAGAAATAATCTGTCCAGTGATGTAAGAAGAAGCAGGAAGGCAAAGGAATGCTACCATGGATGAGACTTCTTCTGGTTCTCCAACACGTTGAAGAGGGGTTCGAGAGATGATTTTTTCCAAAAATTCTTTTTTTTCAAGCAACTGCAAGACGAAGACAGAATTATAAAAGAATCTGTGAGTCTGTCAGATATCATCACAGTTCATGCTATGGAGAAGTATCTGACGATACAAATCTGGCTGGTATTCTAAATATCAAGCCTATTGCAGACAATCAAGCTATGCCTCAACTGCAAAATTCTATGTTCTTTTTGCAGAATTGAGGAAGCAAATTTTCCCATTGATTTCGCCAAACTTGATGTTTCTTTACATGAAGAATTTGATAAGAAAAGGTATACCTCGGTAACACTAGAAGATGGGGCCTAACAGCAGTAAATAGACAAAATTAACAATACATCACCACGTACTAGGTGACTAATGGTCACTAATTTAAGAGGAACAGCCACAGAATGCTTTGCTACATTGCATTGGTGAAGTCACATTGCATAGAGGAATGACGGGATGAAAATCAAATCTTATGCAGAAACTAGCACTTATTAGATGAAATCATCAGGAAAAAACAAGTGGGACGGATGCTGAATTATGTAAGCAGAGCACCCAGAGTGGGGTATAAAGGATTTAAATCCTCAGCAACAAGAGAAAAAAGAGCCATGTAATTAAGCATTTGAGCCTCGTTACTATTTGTTCGACACTATTAGTTTGTTGGGCTCAAGTCAAATTATTGTCAATCATAAAAGACCTGAAACCCCACCTCCAGGACAGCTGATAGTACGACTAAATAGGTATCAGAAATTAGAAAAGTAAGCTTCTGTGGCAAAAGCTATTCCCTTGGCAAGAGAAGAGATTAGTGCATATGCGTTGAAGACCCCACCCTTAATGCGCAGTTACTATGGTCATTTCACTATAATAATTGATGATATGCTATTAATAAAGCATCCTAGACAGCAAATATTCCATGAGATAAAAGGAAAGGGGCCTGGATTAAGCAGAGTATCAATTTTCATTTCAAACATATAAATTAGGAATCCTCTAAAGTGATGAAGAATAATGTACTTCTCTGAAGTCAACCCGGATGGAAACACCCTGGATATAACAACCATAAGGCGTTGATGACATTCATAAAAGAAAAATTTGCAACCTTACGCTGAGAGAGAGAGAGAGAGAGAGAGAGGGGGGGGGGGGGGGGGGGGGGGGGGGGATGTATCTAAAACAGTAACAAGAAATGAGAAATCTTACATGTTCTACAAGTGAGGTTCTGATATACCATGGGGCAACACAGTTGGTTCGAATATTATCCTTTGCCCACTCACAAGCCAGATTTTTGGTGAGTTGATTAATAGCAGCTGGCAACAACAAATACAAGACAAAAGGTGCTTATGAATTGATCTTACCTACCAAGATTAGGAAGTTGAGGTCGCCACAGAGGGAAGAGAAAGAGAAGGGGAAACTTACCTTTAGTTGGTCCATAAAGGGATCCACTACCTATATGCATTACACCTGCAACAGAGGAAATGAACACAATGCTTCCTAATTGAGATGCCTTTAGAAGAGGATGTGCAAGTTGGCACAGATGGTATGAAGATTCAAAGTTAGTTGTAAGGAGCTTTGAATATTCTTCAGCAGAGTACTCAATTGTTGGCTTCCTGATATTTGTCCCCACATTGTTGACCTAAATCCAGAAGCTCATGCACATTATGCCAGAACATTCTTCAAAACCAATGATATCCAATAGAGGGATGTAATATTGCTAAGAAGCATACTTGTTATTGTAGACAATGGGATGTAAGAGCACTTAGTGATGGGTAATAAGGAGAAAGATATATTGTGATCATAAGAAGGGGTTGAGGGGACAGAGAGAGAGAGAGAGAGAGAGAGAAAGGGGGACGAAGAGAGGCAATTGGAGCAATTATACACAAACACACATTTCAGAAATCTCAAAACAAAATATGGTGTACAGAATCAACCTTTCATCAAATAACTTCTGATTACTCACAATTTTCAACAATTATTTTAACTGCAACGAAAATCTTTCTGAGACTTCTATCAAATCTCTTCAGTAGAAAATTTAAATCCTAACTAGATGACTTGAAACCATACATTGTTATTATCACTTTATGCAACCTGTCTATATCAAAAAAGTTCACTTTGCTTGTTGATTTTATGGCCTCGTAATCTTAATGGCATTCTACATGTTAGAACATGCCAATTCATAGAAACTTTTTACATGAGTGGTTCTAAAAATCTATGATTTTCTCTTTTAAGAATTTCAAATGTTCTGTCTACGTAATTGTTTAGGATGCTGATTCCCATTATTTGAAGGCTATGCAATGTTGTCCACTCATAACATGCATTATCATCAAAAGCAATGAGAGCCAATACATCGTACATGAGAGAAATAGTAGTAGCATTAGTGATTAGACCAGTTTCCATTAGTCTACCTATTTGGCCAGCAAAACCTGTGACTCCAATAGGATTTCACTAATACAACACAATTTCAAGCCTCTAAAATGATAAGTTAAGAAGAAACTACCAAAACATGGTTAAAGAAATGTTTGGGAACTGGGGACAGAGATTGATAAAAATAACCTCAGAACTAGCCATTTTTATCAGCTTATCACCCACAGTTGAATACACAAAATGTGCTCCTATAATCAATACAATCAAAGCACAGGCTCACCAAGCTCCCCCAATCCCAAAGTTGGGCGCAGGAACATGAACAATCAAACAGAAGCATTAAAAGAGTAAAGACAGAAATTTGACTTAAGTAAACTCTAACTTCAAAAAACAAAATCAGGAAAATCATTAACATCATTCATAAAAACCCCCCAACAAAAAGGAGATTAATATAAATGTTTCTAAGACAAGGCACACATTGGCAAAGACACTTACAAGAATGTTAAGCCTTCCATTGAAAAGAGAAGCAACTTTCTCCATCAGCTTCTGGCTTTGGTCTTTACTGGAAACATCACAAACTGACCCACTAACCAGAAATCCTTTACCTTCCCATTCCTTCAAGCACTTATTCAGTTCAGCTTCATTTCTTGAACACGTATAAACAGCAGCCCCAAGCCCTGCCAGTTCCTCCACTATTGCATGCCTAGAATGACCAACAACAAAAAAACATGAAAACCAATAAAAAAAATGCAAATTTGAACATTGGGTCTTATCCATAATCAAAACTCGTCCACAAAAAGATCATCAAAACATGGAACTGAATAATATCATATGAAAAGTGGCAGAAAAAGAAAAGTAAATAAGCCAACCCAATTCCTCGAGTGCCACCAGTGACTAGGGCAGTCATTCCATTGAGAGACCACCTTGATGTTTTGACTTTGGAGCTACTGGCTGTCTCTGCCATGACCCTTTCTTTGGCTTGTATTTTTCTCTCCCCTGCAACTGTTTAATCTGCGGTCTGGACTGTGGTTCTTGGTATCTTCCTACTTATTTGACGCTGGCAGCGTGGTCGTCTTTCATATGTTTCAATTATTGAGGCTATAAAACAGGAGAATCTCAATCCGAATCGCATAATACTTGTCAAACATATCTTCAATTGATCCCTTAATTTCCAATTTTTTTTTTGAATAGATTCGAATTTCTAACTTTTGATACCCACTATCAATAATTAACATTTTTTTTGGTAGTTGAGATATAATAAAATTCAAAACTTTTCTTGGATTATTTGAAAAAAAATAAAGAAAAGAACAACACAATTACATTGTATAATTGACGAATTAAAGTTGTAACTCATAGACTACATAGTATTAAAACTAAGGTATATAGAAAGAACATATTTGATGGCCCTTACCTAATTTATTCCATTCATATATTGTTCATTATTTTTAATGGATAAGCAAAGCTTAAAATCAAGATTTTTGTAATTTCCCTTCAAACTAATGTCACAAACTTATATTTTTAAATTTACCATTATTTTTAATTGGACTTATTTTGGGCTCGTGGTTTAACTTGAGCCCGGTTTTAGTTTTGAGGGCATATTGGGCTTAGGGAGGATCATTGTCAGAGAGATTGTTTAATCTTTTAGGGAGGTTTTGCTTGTTTAATTTGCACCCAAAAAAGAAATGATTCAGCTTGCCACATGATTTTCTATTCTTCAGACTAAAAATAAATAAAATTTCTGAAAAAAAAATAAAAATTTCATTAAAAATTTCGTTATGAAAAACTGAAATATTCTAACAAAATTTATTTCATTAAAATTAATAAATTATTTTGTAGCGTCAATAGTTTCATTCATCCTTTCATGACATTGTACCATATTCAGTATTTGATTAGTATATATAGGTTTGCACCCTGTTTTGTTGCTCGGGATTAAATCAGGAGATTCATTATTTTAAATCAAGAGAGAAAGATATTTGAATCGATTTTAAGAATAGTAAATTCGTATATTTATTATTCAATTAAATGATCAAATATTACTGTCTGAAAACTGGGGGCATATCCTTTTTAGAGAATGATAAGAACTTGAGAAAAATTTGATCTCAGGTATGGAGGGAAAGGGGTAAACTCATCTCTGAGTGGGGTGGTACCAAAAAACCACAAGATTTACATATGAAACAATCAAATGAATGTTTGAGGACCTGAGTATGTAAAAAAAGTATACTAAAATATAGTATAAAGTCATGTATGCAGTTTGATTCTCTAGCTATGACCAACTTTTGTTCATAGGCTACCAAAAAATTCCATGACAACATGTGATTCTTTAAGAAATTCCTAGGCTACAATTGAATTGAATTGAATTTTCTTCAATTGTCACATGATGTAATCCTGAAGATAAAGAAGTGGTGTCCCAAGATCCAGTTTCTCAAGGCACACCTAAAAAAGAGAAACCCTTTCCCCAGTGCTCAGAATATATCCTCATTCCCTTGACAAGTCCCCATAAATGAAATCTTTTGAAAGCAATATAGAAACAGACAGATCATCTCCCCCCAACTCCCCCATGTGCAACCTCTGCCATTTTGCACCTTAAATCCTCCCTACCTCTCTCTCTCTCTCTCTCTCTCTAACTCAACTGTCACAGCCTCTCTCAACCAAAACAAAACCAGGCATTTCATGGAAACCTAAGTAAAACCCAACCTGTTACTTTTTTTCCTTCTGTTTATGTCCCTGTCTGTCTTTAGAAAAAAACCCTTTGTAGAAAGCAAAGAACACCCCCCACACCCACCTCCAAAAACATGCAAGAACTCATCAGAAAAAGTAGTAAGCCACCTTAACCACACCCTCCCTTCCCACCTATTCCACAATAGGAAATTTTTTTGGGGGGTAAACATAAATTCCTTGTATACACAGCATTGCATCAGTTTGTTTTTTTTTTTAACATTTTTTTAATCCCTTTTCTCTGCAAAACTCCATTATTAAGTCAACAGTGATGTTTCATCAATTTTCCTTATAAAGTTAAACGTTGAAAATAACAACTATAAAACACTCAGAGACCTCGCCGGGTATCCTGGAGGGTCCATCGGTATCACAAGGTCCTGGCTCATGGCTAACAGGCTAGGGGGTTTTGGTTTTTTCTCTTTTTTTTTTTTTTCTTTGTTAAGCCTCCTAGTTGCTAGGTTTGGTTGTTGAGAGAGTAAGAGCCAGCTATAGTAAACAAAGCAGTAATAACACAAGGACGAGGAAATAGTGCCAATGAAGTGAAATTGTTTTCTTCCTGCTGGCAGGAGTTAATTAATTAGTAGCTACTAGCATAGTTTATTCAACTTGATTCCCTTGTGTTAGGTGTAGATTTTGGACTTTTGGGAGAGATTGAGAAGAGAGTGGAAGAGAACAGAAGATTTCAGAATTATTGGGGGTGGGGGGTGGGGTTGGGAATGAGAAACTATTAGAAGGTATAATAATCTTGGGGTTGATGCATAATAAAAACAAGGTAAAAAGAGAATTCCTATTGTGATATGTCCCCCCACCGATAGCAGTGGAAGTGACTTACACTGTCAGTTCTTTCACAGGCTTTAAAAGTACTCAACAGTCAAATTCATCAATCCAACTCTTGTTTTCTTTCTCTGTACAGTAGCGTTCAGGGTGTAAAAAGGGGAATTATTGGTTAATTTTCCTCATCCTTCTGGCAAAAAACTATTTTTCACCCCTCCTGCTGCAGCATGTACATCAGCTGATCCGAAGGACAATTTGTCATTGCATCTAGTAAAATCTAAGAGATCTTTTATACTACCTCCATGGGAAAAATAAGATAGCCTTCAATGAAACAAGTTACAGTTCTCTTCTTTTAACATACATGAAAGATGAATATAGCTAGAGACATATATATTCACATGAAGAATTGCTTCACAGATAACATCAGGCATTGATAATGGAGATCTTTCGTTGTAGAACAGATGAAAGGACACCTGAAGATTTTGTCTATAATCATGAAGATTTTGAGTAACCTTTATCATTCCCAAATCATTATCATCATGAGATGGAAAGATAGAATAGGAAGATATACTCAAAACAGATAAAAAAAAAAGCTGATAAAACTAAGATGTTACTGTGTATCAGAATACAAGAAAAGTTATTGGAATATAAGCTTTTTTTTTTCCATTCTGCTCAGTCTCATTGTCTGCACAATACGCCTTCGCCTGATTTCCAGGGAAAATCAAAGAGATGGCATAAAGCGACAAAAAAGAAAAAGAAAAAAAAAGTTAGACTGATGATCTCTTGAGATCATTCTCTTGAACAGTGCTCCATACATTACTTCACCTTTGGTAGAACACCAAGCCTGAGCTCAAGATCCAAGTCCTCCATGGAGCCTGCAGGCTTAAGTCCAAGAACCTGCCACTGAAGAGGAGAATATGTCTCTTTTGAAACTATGAATGGCAGTGTTGAAACAGCAATCTTTGGTCGTTTGCAACTGATTGCTTCCTCTCCACAAGTGATCACAGTTGGCCGATTTTGGAAAAAGACAGGATTCAACCCAACAGACAAATTGGTTTCAACATGATCATCATCAGAATCTAGGCACACAGAATCTCCCCCCCGCGCCAGCTTGATGCTCTTTTCTGCTTCAGGTTTTGAATCTAAAAAAAAACTGTTGAGACTTCTTTTTGCAGTAGAATCTGACCCAAATAACTGCCCTTTATGCTGTTCTTGAACAGGAGAAGTAGTACTAAAATTTTCTTGAGTAGATAAAGCTGAAACCCTAGACGCTGAAAAGGTTGAGACAATAGAATTATGGTCAAGATCATCAGTGGAATCTAAAGTGCAAGCCTGGTGTGGTAATAGTTTAGGCTCATCAGATGATTTTAGAGAAATTTGTTTGTGATTCTGATGATGAGGAACAACAACTTCATTGTGGGAACTGAGAGCAGATTGTTTAAGCCTAGCTCTATCCCTCCTATGGACATTCATGTGACCACCTAGAGCTTGAGCTGACCTGAATTCTCTCCCGCAAAAACTACAAGAATATGATCTAGGAGGCCATATGCATCCCCCTATAGACCCCGCTGCATCTTCTGCGAAAGCTTTTTCTTCCCACGAGTACTCACTTAAAGAGTTCATTGACACTTGAAAATGGGACTTCAAAATCCGTCTCCTCCTCATCCACATCCAATACTGATCCTGTTCCATTTTCGATTGGTTTTAAAGACCAACAAGAATAATGATGAAAACAAGCAATAAGAGATCAGATTATAGACTTTGGAACTGGTTTGACATAAGCTTCTGATCAGTGGAATAAGAGTTGGAAAGAGGCTAATATAGAAGGAATATATATCAGAAGAGGGGGTGCCATGCAGCAGGTGCAGGTCTAATATCACTCACATTAAATACATGAAAACTACTTCCGAGAATGTAAAGAGGAAGCAGCTCAGCTGAAAAGGTCTTGTTGCTAGCTTTCGTGGGGTGTGGGGTTTTGCTTTGGCTCATCCAGTGAAGCTACCCCCTTGTTTTTTAGCTGATTTGATACACAGTCATTGTTACTTTGGCATTCTTTTGGGCAATTTCTTCAAAAGGGTCCCATTCTCAGCAACTGCCAGACATTGATACCATATGTGTGAAAGAACTAACGGTCATTAATACAAAGGATATGTAGCCAATTCATTAATCTCTCTGTTTGCTTGGTATACACGACTGAAAGCAACTTTCTTTCTTTCTTTTTCCTTTTATCTCTCCCACTTCATGCTCATTTGACAAATTCCTGAAGACCAGAAGAGTCCCGATCCAATTAGAAACTATTTCAGACAAGACAAGGAGGACATATAAATTAAGACTCATACGAAACATGTTCAGCTTACTACACAAAATCCACCAGGTTTAATTTCCTCTAATCATTCTGTTGTACAGTAACTAAACAAACAATTATGTAATTGTAATGATAAAGTTCAACCTCAAGAACATGTTCGGAATTTTCTATTGCTATGTTTGGTCGGGATGACTATTTTACGACATAGATATTTGATTTTTTTTATTTTTAAAACTTTTTTCAGAAAATTTTTACGGTATATTTAATTGAGATGAATGATTATTTCATTTCTCTTTAATTCGGTGTGAAATAATAGAGATAAGGTTGGTTCATGAGATGAAATATATTCTATGAAATCGGTAATTTCCCTAATAATAGCTATTAAAGGCTTCACCAAATAAAATTTTAATTCCTCGCAATTATTTTTTTATTTTTTATTTTCATAAAATAGTTATTTCATTCACTCAATTATTTCATTTCATGAATCAAAGACGGTATAATTGTTTTCTTATTATACACATGAGAATCCACTCAATCTCGAGTTAAAAAATATGAAAAAAAAATCACTTCCTTTTTGAGTGTTCAAATTTGAAATTTTTAAATTCAAAACTCGAGATTATATCGTTTGGAATTCTCGGAATGACATAGAATAATACAATTAATAATCCACAGTTTTCATAGTCAAAATGATTGTGAGAAATGTACACCTAGATGAGTTTAATCATGTTCTTCAAACAACTTATTAACAAACAAAAAAAGGTTTATAATTATATATGATCACTCCCCCCCCTCTTTGGATTTTTCCCCCTTTTTCTCATCAGAATCCTTTGAAACAACCATCCAAACAAACATAGGAATCAAATTAAATGGGGACAATTGAGAACTAACAAAGCCACCCCATTAACGTATTTGATGGATTGATCACTACACTTGAAAAGAAAAAAAAATTGGCTTTTGTTGTTGACCAAGTAGGACCAAATTTTTTTGTTTTATAATCATTTAAATCATTATAAATCATGAAAATTAAACTGGGTTTTGTTCCTTAATACTGTTTTGATGTCATATTGACTTTTAATTTTGAGTTGTTATGACACTTTAGAATTGATTAAAAACCTTATTTTGGAACTGATCTATACATCCTTCCAAGTTTTTACTTTTCCTTTGATTTTATTCTACAAACAAAACCAATAAGACCAATTAGTAGTCCAAATTTGTGGCCACACTGCTTTTGATTCATTGTCTTATTTCTTGCTTTACATTGAAGGGAGAGACTGGCTTTATTAAAAGATCCAATTAGCAATCATACACTTTGTACAAGAGTAAAATGGCTCCCTTGGAGGTCATAGTTAGAATTGGAGACTTTAATTAGAAGATTTTAAGGTTCAAATTAATGACCTGATTCTTTAAATAAAAAATATATACATTTATCATCGAATCAAATATTTAAATATAATTTAAAATGACATGACGTTTATATATATATATATATATATTAAGTTCAAGTGCAATTATTTACCTATCAAGCTGGTAATTAAGCCTCTAGCTAGTTAATGAAAACTGGGTTTCTTAGCTTAATTAGGTATATGAGGAATGACATAAGCTGATCATCACAGGTCCTTATCTTCTTTCTTCCAAATCTTTGCTTGAACTAAATTTTGGCAACTTGCCAAGAAATGATTCCTTTTTCATGCATAGCCAAGACCCATGCATGTAACTCCAAAATACACAATTTAATGTATTTATTTCTTTCTTTGTGGGAGCTGGGTCAAGCTTTGCATAATTCCAAAAGCTTAAACAATAAGAGATAAGGAAGATTTATAATACTTTAATAATCTGAATCATTGACTATTGAAGACTTTTCCCCTCTTTCTGTAAGCAAACATTGTCTTGTACCGATAGATTCTACCTAGAATGTCTTCATTCTTCAACTTGTTTGGGAGATGGCACATTTGAAAATATAGAATCAAAGTTTTATTATGACTTGATTGCAAACCAACAAATGGGTTACTTAAAAAAATCGAATTATTTTTATTAATATAGATCGATAATGGAGCGTATATAAAATATATTTATATTTGTAATTGTGAAAGATCAAGTGACGACATAATGCAATAATATTTCTAGATTTTGATTGATTATAATTGTTACATTGATCTTGGAACTATAGATTATAATAACTATTTTTGATGCTATTTCTTGTATCATTTGACATTTGCTGAGAATGTTTCTGGAATGAAAACACTGACAGACTTGACTATTAATTAGAAGAGCTAATGTTTATATATAGTCATGAATACTAAATATTCCCATGGAATAAAGCACAAGCTTTCATTGATATATTTATAGATTGAAAGCAGGTCTCTTTCATATTGTATATAGTTTAATGTAAGAAAAGGAAAATGTTAGCTGGTGGGTTAAACTTTTCAAAGGCATAAATCAATATCTTATCAATCAACACCATAGAGAAAGTACACATCAATATGTTTCGGACGTGAAAATATGCATCTTGAAACTGCATTTGATGATAAGATTATTAAAAGGTTGTAGATGTTGCCAAGAAAGCTGGTAATAATAGAGATTACAAGTTAAATTTTGTTCTTCTTTCTTTCACAATTCTTAATGTTTATAGGGAGTACAAAGATCATTTTATGCGCACTCGAGTATTTGATTCATTGATTGATGCATGTTTCTTTTTCTCAGAAAAAGGAGTTCGAATCCCTTTCTCCTAATTAAAACAAAAAAAAAAAACACAGATCATCACATGCACCGTAAGGACTAAAGATGTTTATGGATCGAGTGACCAGTTTAAAGCGTTAAAAATATGAGTCCGAACCCACATTCAATCTCCTTTTTTAATTATATTTAAAAATTAAAATAGTATCGAGCTAGATCGGACCCGAGTTAAAAAATTCTGTTTGATTTCGAGTTCAATTCAAATTGGGCCAAGCCTTCGGGCTTGACATTGGGGAACCGGCCCCGGTTCAACAAACAGGTCTAATCAAGGCATTAGCCCTTTTCTTTCTTGTTGCCTAAGTTCAAATTCCAAGCCCACATGCCACCCTATTGGTCCTATTGTCATCAGCCCTCAGACCGAACCCCAATTGAGAGTTGCAAGACAGTGACAACTACATGCGGATGCCCTGTTTTCTCTAGAGGTAATGCCCAAAACTAGGCCCATATAAAATTATTAGGCCGTTTATAAGTCGAAGACTCGGGAGAGAAGTCAAAGTCAACAAATAAAATTTCTTTTTTTTTTTTAATGCTGAAATGTTCTGGTAGGCTTAACAACCTTATTAATGTTTTATTAATAAGGAAGATAAAAACGTACATATGGGAAGGTGACATAACCTTACCTGCGAATTTACATGAGCACAAAAAAATTAAATAAAATTAAGGCCTAAAGAAGATTTTACTTTATGTGCATATTTTTGGATGTTACCATCAAGAAAAAAAACCCTTTTCTTACAAGATTTTAAGAATAGTGAAAAATGACAATAAAAATAAATTAAGAGTATTACGCTTATACATTTTTTTAAAATGAACAAAAACTAAATTTAATTTGTCTAATATAAGAATTTTTCGAAACTCACCTTTTGCTTGAGAAACACTTGTAGACTTTGGTGCGTGTACCCATGATTGGATAAAAAATTAACTACTAAGTTGCTTTCTCTATGAATATGTGAAATTCTAAAAGACATACGTTTCAAACATTTTTGAATTGACCTTAGCAAATAACATATCTGATGTGAACCTCATGGTCATCTCTAATCATCTGGACAGTCACCTTAGCATCCATTTTTATCCACACTCTTGTCACATGACGCTCAATGCATAAGAGCAAGCCTTTATATAGTGTCAGTAATTTTGCCTGCAAAGAGTTATTTGGACCAAAATTTTCAAAAAAGCCAAGAATGAGAGTACCTATATGGTCTCCAAGAACTCCTCCACTAATAGCTTTTTGAAAATTATCTTTTGAACTATCATCAACGTTCAACTTTAATTCACCTGTTAATGGTTTAATCTAATATATAATTTTTGCAGGTAGATGTCTCTGTTGATTAAATTGAAAACCCCAATGTTCTGCTATTTCTAAGTATCCCTTCCACGGTCGTTTCTGTTAAAGATTATTTTGATACAATTATCTCAATAATTTCATAATTCACTATATAATTTGTAGCATCCCACCCTTGGGATGTTAATCTAATGAAAATTATTTTGCTAATTAAGGTAAATTATGAGTGTTGGTATATAAGAAGATATATAAAATCAAAGGTGGTGACATTGAAGTAAATAATATTTTAATAATATATATAATTAAACAAATAATATTAATTTTTATGCCAAGTGACAAAAAATGACATAATATCAAAAGACGATTTTGAAGAGTTAGGTTTGGTTAATGTCAGAGAAATTAAAAAAAATTTTAAAGAACGGAGTATTATCGAGGATCCACGTTCTAATATTAAATAAGAGATAAAAGTAAGTATATATTTAAATATTTTGATGGAACAAAAAAAAGTTAATACTTAGTAGAAATATATGTACAAAATTTATATTTGGAAACAATATTAAAATATCAAAAGGAGAAATGGGCTAAATAAGACAGTTGGGCCAAATGAGAATTAAATGGTTGACCCTTAGAAAATCAATGTCCATGTAAATACACAACAAGTACACATAATTAAGTAGAAAAGCAAAGGAAATCTGTATTGAAAAATGATAGGGAGGGTTTTTCTTTCTTTTCGCCACCTAGGTAGGGAGATTTCAAGGGAATGAAGTTGTGATTTTGGATCAATAATAGTGAAAACATAATCTGCCAACTAAGAAACATAAAAAAAAACAAAAAAAAAGAAATAGAGATCTATTGTGTGGAAAGTGGGGCATATTTTCATAGGAGAATCCGCCCCTATGCCAGCCTTGGCATCAGCTGTCTCCCTTGAACCCTAGCTTTGAAGATTTTGGTAAGTGTTAGAGCTTTTTTAAGATCACCTCATTTGGGTCAAAAACTAGGAGGAAGCAAGAGAGAAATTATTGAGGAGATGGAAGGCATTGAAAGAATTTCTGTTTCCTTGGAAACCTGAAGCAAATAGCCCACACCATGAGAGTTTAAGGTTTCTAAACGGCAGATTTATGCTAGAAACTTCATGACGGTAAAGACATGTTGACTTAAGCTTTAAAGATTTTACTTTATGTGCATGTTTTTGGATGCAACCGTCAAGAAAAAAAAGCCCTTTTCTTACAAGATTGTAAGAATAGTAAAAAATGACAATAAAAATAAATTAAGAGTAATTTTTTTATATTTTTTAAAAATGAATAAAAGGTAAATTTAAGTTGTCTAATTTAAGAATTTTTCGAAACTCACCTTCAACATGGGAAAATACTTGATGCGTGTACCCATGGTCGGATAAAAAATTAACTACTTAGTTGCCTTCTCTATAAATGTGCGAAATTCTAAAAAGCATGCCTTTCAAATATTTTCGGATCAACCTTAGCAGATAACATATATGATGTGAACCTTATGGTCATCCTTAATCATCTGAATAGCCACCTTAGCATCCATTTATATCCACACTCTCATCTCATGACGCTCAATGCATAGGAGCAAGCTTCTATGTAGTGCCAGTAATTTTGCTATTTGGATCAAAAATTTTAAAAAAGCCAAGAATGAGAGTACTTGTATTATCTCTAAGAACTCCTCCATCAACAGCTTTCTGAAAATTATCTTTTGAACTATCATTAACGTTCAACTTTAGTTCACTCATTAATGATTTAATCTAATGTATAATTTTTGGAAGCAGATGTCTCTGTTGATTAAAATGAAAACCCCAATGTTTTGCTATGTCTAAATATCCCTTCCATGGTCATTTTTGTAAAAAATTATCCTGATACAATTATCTCAATAATTTCATAATTCGTTATATAATTCTATTAGGATCCATGCCAACTCTTTCATTTTCATTGATTTCCCCTTATAGTCCTGAAAGCAATATTTTGGCTTTTGAAGGATTGAATCGGCTAAGGGCTTTTGCATCACTAGGAACCAAAATCATATGTTATCTAATTTCTACCAATTAAAAAAATTGTAATAAATTTCATACGTATCATTAATGATGATGAAATTGAACCATATTTATATGTTTATTTATTCATAATTTATCGGCATTCGTACCTAATTTCTATGATTTAAGAAAAATTCACAATAAATTTCATAGATGTGAGTATTGACAATGAAATCGAATCATATAGTATATACTTATTATTCATAATTTTCTGTTACTCATTTAATTTTTATATATTTTTTAAAAAATCTTAATAAATTTTATATGTGTGATTAACAACAATGAAATTGAATCATATATTAATTTTTTTATATTTAAAAAAAATTCAAACTCTATTTTTTTTAATTTTATCATCACCCGTATCTAATTTTATAAAATAAAAAATACAATAAATTTTATACGTGTGATTAATGACGTTAAAATTGTTGAATATAGTTAACAATTCAGAAGAGTAACATAAGGTGGAGGAAGATTGAAGCATTCAAATAATACTATAAAGTTAAGTAGTAGCAGGGCTTATCACCGTCGTTTTCAATTCTTTATTGTCGTTTTCAATAAATATCATAAAAATATATTTCCCCCGTTTTCCTATTTTATTTGACTTTTTTTTCAATTAATTAAAAATTTAATTACCCACAGTAAACTCATTAACAGTTAAACTCTTTCTAAACACCTTGATTAACCACCTTAATCCTAAACCAAAAAGCTCTTTAAAAATCAAAGCCAGCTTATCATCATCATTTTGAATTCACAGTCTTCGTGTCTTAACCAAGAAGAAGAAGAAGCAGAGGAAAAGCTGTGTCCCTTTCCTTCTTCTTTCCGTTTCCCCAGCTTCTGTCAGTTACCGGAAGACAAAAGCAAGATGAGTCCACGACAGGGTCTTCTGAAAGCGACGGCGTTCTTCATCTATCCGGAGAAGCCACGTGACATGCTCGTGCTCATCACCCGAATCGCCCTTCTCATCTGCCTCTTCACCTCCATTGTTCTCGTCCTTTACGTCTCCTTCTCGAACCGGCCATACCCTTTTATTCGGTTCACTTCCCTGAACCGGAAAATGGGCTCCGAAACGCCAGACGGTGCCCCGACCAACATCTCGCATCTCCTATTCGGCATCGGTGGCTCCGCCAAGACGTGGAAAGAACGACGCGCTTTTAGTTCGCTCTGGTGGGACGTGGAATCCACTCGCGGGTTTTTCTGGCTTGATGAAAAGCCTGACGAGACCGGGACCGTTAACGGTTTTGATGCGGAAGTGGGAGTTTCGTTGCCTTATCGGATATCGGGTCCGGAATGGACCCGGTTTAAGTATTCGAGTTCGAGATATGCCGTTCGGGTCGCCCGAATAATATACGATAGTTTTAACTTGAAGTTGCCTAACGTGAGGTGGTTCGTGATGGGTGATGATGATACTGTGTTTTTCACTCATAACTTAGTTTCTGTCTTAGCGAGATATGATCATCGTCAAATGTGGTACATCGGAGGAAACTCGGAGAGCGTAGAACAAAACGTAATGCATGCATACGACATGGCGTTCGGAGGGGGAGGCTTCGCGGTGAGTTACCCATTGGCGGAGAAATTAGTCAAAGTATTGGACGGTTGTCTCGAAAGGTACTATTATTTCTACGGCTCTGATCAAAGGATATGGGCATGCATCAGTGAGATTGGGGTGCCACTCACCCGAGAACCCGGGTTTCATCAGGTACGGTGGTTCTTGACTTGACATGACTATGATTTTCTCTTCCTTTGGCATCAATGTTTTGGTTTTACACGTGGCGAGTTTTTACGGAGAGATGGGGTTTATGGTCAAAAAGATCACAGACCAGTGACTCACCCGACACCTTCCGCACGTTAGACTCCAACGTTTCATGGGTTTGTTTCCACGTGTAGAAATCTTTCTCCCCTCTCCTTGAGTTGGACTCCTCGGTTGGTGACTTTGGTCCACTGGTTAATGATTGCTTTCCCATCTTTCCTTCCTGTGATGTTTAAAGCTTACAAATCTGAACTTTGCAAATTCACTGTTCTAGATTCCTCTGGTAAAGCCAATTAACTTAAGTGAAACACCTTAATCAAAGCATTTTCCATAATTAAGATACAAGTTCACATGACATTATAAATCAAAACTCTATCCGAATTCGATTATATAAGATATCTAATTACAATGTATCTATTGTCATCCTTACAAATACGGTAAGAAAGGCTCTTACCTAATGACTGCAACTTGTCATTGGGTTGTGCTTCCGATCTAAGCTTTCAATGAATACTATTATAATTGAATGAGCTAAAATGTGCATGAAAATAGAATCATCTTTATAATTTTACTATAATTGTTGGCATAATGCTAAGAGTTATAGTAAGAAATGTAGGGTGGAATTGTTAATTGTTTTGTAGCACAAGGTAAGGGAAAGTTTTGCTATCTGTCAACTCAGATGACAAAGTTGTGAAAGTTTTTCTATCATCTCTGCTTGTTTTTCACGAAGCATCTTTGGGGGCCAACCACCATTAAATTTTTACAGCCCACTTTAGATACCAACAAATTGAACAGGCCAACAAGTTCTAGGGAAAACCATGTGAAGGGTATATCCAAAAGAGAAAGGTTTTGGCCTACAAATTTTTCATTATCAGTACGTTTTCTACAGTTGTAAAGATAGGGACTAAAAAAAGGGTTTCCTGGGAACGTGGCAAGCATACAAAGAGACCAAATCTGTGAAACAAGATATCTCTGCTGGTTAGCTTAATTGGTTTTTCTGTCAATTTCCCTGGATTTGTTGGAAGCTGCTGGGTAGAGAATAACTTGTTTGTTTCTACTGCTACTTGTCACCATCTCAAGCTTATCTTTACTTAAATTTTTCATTGTCTGTTCAACTATTTGCATCATTGGGGCATTCCCCATTCTAAATGATTGGGTTTAGAGAGCTTTAAAAGAGAAAAAAACATGATCTGTTGTGGTAGCTTGCATGTGGGTATGGTTTGTATCTGTGGCATTTTATACTATAAACTCTCTCTCTTTTTTTTTTTAACCTTTTTACTTGACTGAGCACTTTCCTATTCTTCTTTTGAAAAGTTTTACGAGGCAGGAAATATAATGTACCATACATTTGCCATTACTTTTTGTCCACCTGTCTGTTCCCGAGTATCTGGTTGAGGAACAAAGGATCTGAAAAAAATTAAAGTTTGATGTGTCCTTTCTCTGCATTAATGTCCATGCCCTGCAGTTAGGTGTTAGATTGCCATTTGATGCTGCAGAGCATCTAGCTTCAATGCATTTTCTTTTCTTTCCTTGTTCTCTCCACCAGAATCTATCCCTCTTTTATTTAAAGAAAGCATGAACTGATGAACATGGTGAATTGGACATGTGGCAGAAGAAAATCATTTGTTCAAACCTTAATTAAGGTTACTTTATTGACAAATGGATCCGTTGTAAACATTAATTTGATTCTTGTCCATGGCTCATATGAAAACCTTTTCTTTTCCCTCACACCTCACAAGAAAGAGTAGTAAAAATAATGAAAAGGAAAGAAGTTAGACTTGATGACCCACTCTCATCATGAAGGCTGTTTTCATTGCTTCTATGATAATAATATAAATTAAACATGCAGATAAAGTATGTATATTGTGTTCCCATGTTATGACTGCACTTTTATTTTTGTTAATCTCTTTTGCTTTTTGTTCTTCTTGTGTTTGAATTCGTAGAAATATTCAAGAATCCAATTCTTTTTTGTTTTTGAGAAAATCATGATAATAATATATATTTTTCACATAAAAATTTTCAGTTTGATATTAGAGGGGATCCTTATGGTCTGCTAGCAGCCCATCCTATGGCGCCACTTGTCTCATTCCACCACCTTGATGGCTTGGTGCCCATGTTCCCCAACAAGACCCGGATAGACTCCTTGAAGACCCTTACGAAAGGGTACCGGGTCGACCCGGGCCGGATCCTCCAGCAAAGTGTCTGCTTTGACAGCAAGAGGAAATGGTCAATTGTAATTGCATGGGGCTACACCATTCAGATATATCCACGGGTGGTGACTGTATTTGATCTGCATATGCCACTGCAGACATTTAAGACATGGAGGAGTTGGAGCAATGGACCTTTCACATTTAATACCCGACCCATGCCAGCTGACCCGTGTGAATGGCCAATTATTTATTTCCTGGACCAGGTTGAGGAGGTTGGCATGAGTGGAACCCGGACCAGGTACAAGATAGCCAAGTCTGAGAAAACCTGTAATAGAACAGACTATGGCCTTGCAATGGCTGTGAATAGCATCACAGTTTCTTCAATGAAGATGGCTCCAGATTATTGGCAAAAGGTAAGCTAAACTGGATTAGCAGTCAAAATACAGATACCAATTTAGAAACATGTGTCCCTGGATCGAGCAATCCCAGTTCAAGACTTGGAATCTTTACTCAACCTCTGCTGTCTCATCCAATTTAACATCCAGAAATGTAAATAGCAGGACTAATAATCTGGATGTTTTTGTATATATGCAGGCGCCACATAGACAATGCTGTGAGATCATGGATCGAGGAAGCATAAAGAGTGGAAGCATGCGAATTAGGATTAGGAATTGCAGACAATCGGAAACAACTACTATCTAGAGGTAGGCAGTGCAGCCTTGAGAATTTTTTACTTATGTAAATAGTCATTTACACGAGAGTATCATTAGTATCTAGGATCTTTAATGGCCAATTTTCGGGTAGAGGAACCTACACTCCCCTTTCTTTTCTCATATTATTTCCGGTGCCCGCTTGTGCACGCATGCATATATCTATTGCCAAGAATAACTTTGATGAAAAATGACTCGGGAGAGTGTCACTTGACCTTTTTGAAAAAGGATAAAACTTTTGCTTGCTGTATGCAGCATTCAAGTGAAAATGAGTATGACATGCTTGAATAGATGATATTGAACCATCCAATGTGCAGCACTAAGAAAAGAGAAGTTGTCCAATTTCCTTGGACTCTCTCTATCCTATAGTGTAATCCATTAATTAAATGGGACTAAAGTTTTCTTTTCAGAATTCAGCTTCCCAAGTATGGGAATCAGAGGAAATACGACATGTCAATATGGTTTCATAGTGGCAGCCTCCCTAACAGTTTCACCATGCATGATACTGCAAGGGTCTGGATTTGATCCCCAAAGAAAATAAGTGGTCCAACTAGTGGCACTGAAAATATGCAGAGCCACTAAAAAGGATCCGTGCTTAAAGACAATGATAACAATCACCAGAAAGAGGAAAAGAAAAGCATTGCAGAAAGCAGAAAGCAGAAAGCAGGAAGCAGGAAAAAGTTTCATGTTAGTTGCTTTCTAGTTAAAGATCACTAAACGACATCCACTCTTGGTGCAGGACCATGCTTAACATGGTTGGAAAGCTTTATGGAGTTCTTTTCGATTCCTTTTGCCCATTGCAAGATAAAAAGCCCTGTGCAACTTGGAGAAGGAAGGCCCAGTGATATATGGTGAATAACAGTTCACCACATCTTTTGTTGATTACAACTAAACATTCCACGGTTTAGGCCCAATGGTTGTTAGTTGTTCCGCATTGAGTGGAGGTTGAGAGGCCAAGTTTTCAATCCCCTTACCCCTCATCCTGCCTCAAATCTACCAAAAAAGAGAATATGGCCTGAGAAGGAGCTATTGATCAGCAACAGACTTCATCAATTATTTATTTTTTAAAGGGAGAAAGTATATGGTTTCTTTTAAGATGATATACAGGAGTTAAAAAGAGTTACAGTTTTGTTCATCTGATATATGAACATGAAACGTGCTCACTTTATTGAACAAAGTAAGTGCAAGCATCTTCAACATGGACAACGACAAAAATGACATGACTGATCACCTATGACACAGTCGGTACAGCAAAATAGCTACACACACCTCAAATCAAAACTGCTGCAGTGCCAATTCTCTATTTCTCACTAGAAGATCATTCATGAGAAATGCACTACTAGCTGCAAAGCAATGTGTCCCGCGTTGCATTCCCAGTTGTTGGATTCACCCTAATGCCACATGGACAGTTCAATAGTAATAGAAACATAAAACATGTATTACATGACAAGTATATGTCTTAGAGGGATGAGCTATCTTACCCGTCTGCAATTTTGCAAAGGTATTCACGTTGATCATCTCTCAGAGGCACATCTGTGAAATCTAATTATACGAAAGAAATCAGCTAAATCGACCAACTGTCTGATAATATGATTTGCAAGAGCTCTTATTCAGTTGAGATCATTCAAATGTGAAACCTTTGAGCATGAAAGTTTCCTAAAATCAATGTTTAACTTCTGATTGGTGCAATACCTTTTACAAAAATTCAATTAAAAATGAGTGAAGAATTTCTCCAACCGTTCTGAAGTACCAAAAAAGCATGGTCCATGAAACTAAAGGATTATGTGTAGTGAGAACTATGAACAAATGAAGAAACATTCAAAATATAACTAGCAGTACACCTTAGGCTTTGCAGAAGTATTAATCCTCAAAAGCATCCATAAACAGCTGATTGAAAGTTGCATTAAACTGGGGTTTTTACATACCAGCACCTGTTACATTTGATCCTTTGAATGATGTGTTCCCTGTAGTAAGTGCACCTTCCAAGTTTGCATTGCTTAAATTTGCCTGCAGTGGGTACGGTGCGGATTCATAAGAAAAGATTGTCTGATAGAACACTAGCTTATCTTTCTGATAACAGATACAACTCAAACGAATCTGAAATAGCATTCCACAAGGAAAACAAAGTGCACCAAAGATTCGATAAAGATTACCTTTGTTACATTTGCCAAAGAAAAATCTACACCTCTAAGATCGGCATCTGAAAGGTCAGCCCCTAACTCATCGCAAAATGTTACAAAATCAATAATAATAATCCCTTAAAAAATGTGATTGATAGTGGTAACAGGAAAAAGAAAAAAAAAGATTGAATTTTGAACTTTAGGAGAAAAATTCCAATTTCAAGTTTTCAATTGGATATTTCAACATATAAATGATATTGACAGCAGTTAAGCTAATTTATTATGAACATATCCTTGACATTCGTCAAATAATCCCATTAAGGGAATGGATCAAGGATGATAGTCAAAAGCAGATAGAAAGTGCAATAACAGTCACTATAACCGTGTTTTTTTCCATTTTAAGTCATTTTTTACTTCATTTATCCTTACAAAATGAATAGGTAAATGATCAAAAAACCAAAGATGTACATGTTCTTCTAAAGTTGCAGGCATGCACTTATCTGAGACATATACTAACAAAATTATGACATCTGTCATGTTGCAGAACCTACATCCCATACTTCTCAATATTTCAAATGACGGTGTTAAAGCATCTCAAACCAAAAATCAACCAAATTTAACTTTGATTATGCTTTGGTCTCTTCATATTTGAAACCTTCAGTCTAGTAATAAGTGACAACATGATAAGAAGTCGAATACCATTTCAATGTAGGGGCACCGTTAACCAAACTACAACCACTTAACTAAACATTTGGAATGAACAACAGTTGTTATTTTCAATGAAACTTGATAAACTACCCTAGGCCTTAAACCAATGAGGCATGTGGGTTTGGCTGCAAGACCAAGGTCTACTGCAATGTGGCAAATGGATGTGAGCTCAGATAAACTAAGTTCTCAACTTCTCATGGCCTTAGCTCTTAAACAATACAGATATTCCAACGATAGAACTGTTGCATGTTTAAAAGCCCTAACTGCTTTAAGGCCTTAAGACAAGCTTAACCATAATCATCGATACTTCAAAGTCACATCAAATTCTATCTTTAAAGATGATACGAAGATAGGGAATTCTTCAATCACCATGGCAAGTTATACATTCCAAATAGGGAAATGCATAAAATAGTTTGAGAAACCTGTCAAATCAGCATCAAAGAAGCTAGCACCCAGCAACTTTGCACCTTTGAAATTGGCTTGTCGTAGGACGGACTGAATTATAGGACAAAGACACTCAATGAGCTTAACAGATTGAAAATTAACATATGCAGACCTACATTTCAATTAGCCGAAAAGAGCAATACCGTCTTAAAATCTTGCTTGATCAAAGTCTTTCCACTAAAATCTTTACCCGTTAAGTCCTGTCCCCTCGTCACTTCAGCCCCATAAGGCCCTCCTCCCTTTTAATAAATGCACATTGCCCAAACAAAAGACACAGATCATGAATCTGAATTACAATTTTATCGGAAATCATGGAGCAAAACAAAAAATATTGAATCACCTGAAGAATAATTCTGCTTTAGTTATTTACTAAGAAAACCAATTACAAAGAGAGCAAGAATGAATAGTTGAATTATCATATTGAGGCTAGCTACAGCTAAGATAGGAACAACCCAATGTCAGGTGGATCAAACTCTTGTGCTTCAGATAACAAATCTATTGCAATTCTTTCAAGATCACATACAACTTCTCAGGGCAAGCAAAAAAATGAACATTATTAGAGCTGCAATTCTAAAAATTTACCTTGAAAGCAAGTGCAGGATCTACAAAGAGGATAGAAGCAGAGACAAGGGCAAGCAAGCTAGCCTTTGAAAATGATTCTCCTAAAGAAAGAGAAACCTTTTCAAATTTCTCCTCAAAAACCTGTCCAAAACAACCCTTAAATTAACCAAAACAAACCCAAAAAAGAAAGTGAAATGACAGAGTGAAAAAGGGTTGTCAAATGCACCTTGGGTGAGGGATGGTTTAAGAAAGAGTGAGCTTTAATGAAGCAAAGAGGGGACTTGGGTTGTTTTCTCAGTGGAAATTGCTTAAAAGAAAAGGAAACATTGTTCCAATGACAAAGAAGAGCCATGTTTTTTCCTTCCCTGTTGGCTTTCTGACAATGCTATAGAAAAGATATGGATAATGGATTTTGTTTCAGTTACTTCTTCCTACACGCGGCAAATTCGAGATCCTGTCGGGTTAAAACCCGGACCGGACCAACCTTTGATCCAAATGTTGTAGCTGAAGATTGGGCCGAGGGATGAGGATGAAATAAATTGGGCCGGCTAACTAGCCATATGCAAAGTATATAAAATTACGAAAATACTTTTTGTTTATATTTCAATTTCCTTTTCGGATGAATTACTTAGATAAGATTTTTGTTATATTTATTTATTTTAAGCTTTTCAATAAAAAAATTACCTATTTATAATTATCAACTTAGTTGAAAAAATCAGTGCGACGATTAGAAAATACGTGTATATTGATTAAAGATTTTACCTAAATTAATTACTGGGATAAAGTTTAAATTTACTATCTCAGTAAAGATGATAAATCAAATTTATCACTTATACATGTAATTTTTTAATTAAGTCAAAAATATTAAATTTAAATAATAAAAAAAATCTTTCCGAAGGAATAAGTGAATATTTTACAAAATAATTTAAGTTTTTTATTATTTCTTAAAATATAATTAAAAAGTAAAATAATAAAATTGTACCTCGTTCAAAGATAGATAGTAAATTTAATTCATTATCATTCTAAATATGACGGTAAATCCGAACTTTTCTTTAAATTACTCTCGGATTCACAAACGAGTAAAAATCTTTTTTATATTACGTATATTTTATAAAACCGATCCCGTCTCTTCCTAATTCTCGATTTTTTTTAAAAAAAAACTATAAATTAAGACCAGTACGATAAAAATGTTCATGAACTGAACCAAGTGAGATCAGAATGCACTTTTTACCCATTGATGTCAGTAAAAATTAATCATGTGGCCAAATATTAAATGTGGGGATGTACTAATCTTGTGTGTACGAAACCGAACTTGCAAAGAACGTATCAATCTGAACTCCCATTCAATGATATAATAAAGTGTACAATTATTTGGCATTTATTTTCATAGCTAAAGGGAGGACCAAGACTCTTGAAGGATCTTTGATGATATACCTAAATATTTAGGTCTTCAATTAATGATCGTTTTATTAAATACAAACGCAATTAATAATGGAAGTTATGTTGTTTGACAAACCTCTAATTACAATGTTGGTTTCATGATTAATTGCTACAATTATTTAGTCAAGATGTTAAGGCGTTAATTGTTGGATTCACTGTCGGTGTATATCTGATGTACAATTCGTGCACAACAATTATATAACATTACTTAATTATAGAATATCATGTCATAAACGTGTAAAAGTAAATGGTTAAAAATTTTTCAAAATAAAAAGTTTTAATTTATGCTTAAATTTTAATTATTTTATTAATAGTATGTCGGTTACCTGATAGTGTATAAAATATTTTATCAAATATAAACATTTATATAAATTGATTTAACATATTCTATTTCATTTTTTACATTTTTCTAATATATACTCAATGCTTTGAATATACAATTAATGGTTGAACCCAAAATTCAAACTGCATGCGAGGAAGTTGGACTATAATTTTCATTCTTGTCATCACATAATAAAGACTGCTCATTTTGTCAGTGTACAATGTAATGGTAATAACTACTGACAAGTATTATGTCTAAGTTTTTTTTTTTCATTGTTTTATTTTTTTAAAAATTTATATATATAAGTTGGAATTAATGAAATTATCTCTATAATTAATTACAAACGTCAGTCATCTTTCCCCTTTGCACTTTTTACAATTAGCTTTAGACCATGTAATGGGTTTGTTTTCTTAATGTAATTTCATTTTTAATTAATGTACAAAGTTTTTTTTTTTTCAGTTAAATTAGGAGAGATCATAAATGCTAGAATTTGATGCTTTCGATTGTGAAAACAAAGGGATTGAATCGATGGGTAATTTGCAGAGCCACTGGTGTCATCACTAATCATCATAGATGCTTTGATTCCATTTCAATCCATTGCCAGAATTCCATGTACAGAAACGTGTAGAAACTAGGGTCTAGGGCCAACTTTCTTTGCTTTCTTTATTCTGTATGGGAGAAGCTAGTAGAATCCTCAATATGCTTTGGTAACCCGAAAAAAGAAACAAAAGAAAAGAATCAAAAAGGGGACAAACAAAATAATGGAAAGATGTGCACCGAAAAATGGGCAGGCAGCAGAGCGAAAAACACTGTTTGACTGAAAGACTTGAGAGAGAAGGGAATGGGGTTGCGGCCCCCTGGCCCTGATTGGGGGGTGGCTAGCCTAGTTGGGGGGAGCGGGGGCTTGGTTTTTGGGTAACGAAATGTTCCAGGCTTCTCTCCTTTGTCTTGGCATTCGAAACTTTGTCGGGACTTGAAGACAATGACGTCTTCCCACCACCAAACCCCGACCCAACCCTTCCACCTCCCATCTCTCAACTCTTTCTCTTGTTCTTCTTCCTCTCTCTCTCATAGGCGCACGTTACCCCACACCATTTGGGACGTTTGGAGAAATGGATTCTTACTCTTTTGCAAATTAGTATTCCCAACTCTGAAGAAAGGTTGGAAGCTGCTTTTCCAATAATGTAAACTGTAAAAAACTCAACTTGTTTGCTACATTACCATGCACCCAGTCCTCCCATAAACTTGATCTTATAACCTCTCCATCATCATCATCATCATCATCATCATCATCATCATGGCCAATCATATGATCATGACCAGCACATGGAACATTCTAGCTAGCATGTGGTTAGCTACCCTACTTGCTTGCTATAGGTTTAGAGGTTTTCTTTGGGTGAATGCTTTTATTGCTTAGGTTTTATATTCTTGCTTGAGTACCTAAATTTATGTCAAGAAGGTGGAAAAAACACCCTTGCTTTACAATGGGGAAAGAAGAGAAATAAGTACACCACAGTCAGCATTAGGTAGGCAAGATAAGTATTAACTTGAGAAGCAATTCTCTCATTATTTGATGCATGCATTTTCTTATTCGAAGGATATGGATAAATAGTTATGACAGCCCATGACAAGATGGGGCTTGAAAATTGGTCATGATTTCCAATCAAAATCAACTACATGATGACATCAAAGGATGAACAGTTACCATTTCATTGATGTTTTTTCAAGTTTTTAGATGTGGACTATAAATGCTCATTGAACTTATCGGAGTGGGCTCAGCTTGATAAACCTGTTAGTCAAAAAAAGAGAAAAGAAAAAACCAGGGAGACACGCAGAAACCGGCTCTGCAAAACCGCTATATGTTAGAAGATAGTGGGAGTTCTGGCAATTGTAATCGTTATCGTACAAAACCAGGGAGAGAGATATAAGTGCTTCGCTTTAACGTACACTTGCACAAGACTTGGGAAAAACCAAACTGGTCAGGCTGCAGCAGCAAGGTAAAACTGAAGAAGAGGACCCCCCTCCCTCCCCTGAAACAAGCGAGAGTTTTGACGTACAGAGAGAGATAGTTTGATTACTCGGTTACTCGATTTTTCGTTTTTCTGTATATTGAGTGAGAAGAGGTACAATAAAAGGTCACCTTTTTTCCTCAACAATCTTTTTGTGTTCAGTACAAGAAAATAACAGGAAAGGGCAAAGCACAGCATATTTCACCTACACAACACAGTGCTTCGAGTTTCACGTAGCTGGGGGTGTCCTTTCTTGTTTCTGCAAGCAAGATATTTTTGAAGTTTGAAGTTGGGATCTTGAAGATAAATTTGTTTCTTTGGGGGTTTTAGAAAGGTGGGTTTTTGTTTGAAGGGAAGAAGGCTTTGTTGGATCTGATTTTGAGGTTAATGGGTAGGGTTTTTCATGCAAAAAACAAGAGGAACCCCTGTGTGTAGTGTCTGATTCATGCAATATGGTGGTGTGGGTTTTGAAGAAGAGATAAGGTTTTGGACTTGTACCAACTTGATTTGGGGTTCTTCATTAGAGATCTCTCTGTCAATCTACCACAGCAAACAAACAAAGGAAAACGAAGTTTCCATTGCTAAGTAACGGTAACAGAGAAGATCCCATTCATTTTGGTTCTTTTTCCTATTTGCCATCTTAGTTATTATTGCTTTGATTCCCCTCAAAAAAAAAAGTTTGTTTCTTGTTTTGAAATATGGCTAATCGTTGGTGGGCTGGAAATGTGGCCATGAGAGGTGTTGATTCGATAGCTTCAACTCCATCTCTTCACCTTAGGAACCCATCTGAAGAAGATCACCTGATAGCTTTGAACCGCCTTGGACCCAGACGAGAACACCAAGATTTTAGAGATAATAACGCTAGCCCCCCCAATGCCAACACTAGCAGCCCTAACGCCGCCACTCCAAACCAAAACCAAGACGACAATGAAGATAGCCGAGACAATATGGAACCTGATGACCAAACCACCGCTTTTGAAACCATTGAACCTGGTCCAAGTTCAGCCACTCGCCGTCCTAGAGGTAGACCACCTGGTTCAAAGAACAAACCGAAGCCTCCCATTGTTATCACCAAGGAAAGCCCTAACTCTCTCCGTAGCCATGTGTTGGAAATCACTAGTGGCAGTGACATTGCCGAGTGCATAGCTAATTTTGCTCAGCGCCGCCACCGGGGTGTGTCGGTTTTGAGCGGCAGTGGTATTGTTACCAATGTTACCCTCCGCCAACCGGCTGCCCCTGGTGGAGTGATCACTTTACATGGAAGATTTGAGATTTTATCTTTATCCGGTGCGTTTCTGCCCGCACCTTCGCCTCCGGGGGCCACGGGCCTGACTGTGTATTTAGCGGGCGGGCAAGGGCAGGTGGTGGGAGGGAGTGTGGTTGGGGCCCTGATAGCGTCAGGGCCGGTGATGGTTATCGCGGCAACTTTTACGAATGCGGTTTATGAGAGGTTGCCAATAGAGGATGAAAATGGTGGTGAGGAAGGAGGAGGAGGAGGAGAAGGGATTGGGGTGCAGCATCAAGTTAACAATAGCAATAATAATGGTGGCGGCGGCGGTGGTAATTCGGGGTCATCTCAGTCTCAAGGTTTGGGTCATGATCAGCAAGGTGGTTCAATTCCTTTGTATAATCTGCCTCCTAATTTACTGCCTAATGGACAAATGCCTTCTGATGTGTTTTGGGTTCCTCCGCCGCGTCCACCGCCCTCCTATTAACATGAAAGAGGAATGGATTGGAGATAGAGCCGAAGGTGGAAACTGGAGATGGTATGGTGGTTTGACTATGCTGACTGGTTTTTGTGCAAAAAATGTAATGGCAATTTTCATGTAAGTGTAGGGGAGAAAGGTAGGACTACTTGTTGGTTAGTTTCTGATCTCTGTGAATTTAACCAAGTTCATGGTTAGGCTTTAACTATGTTTTAGATCATCTTTTGTAGAACTTTGTATAAGTATCTCTTGTTTCTATTCCCTAATCAACTCCTTTTTGGTGTAGCAATGTATCTTTGATGATGTAGGCAAAGAAATGAAATTTTTATTGAGCAAATTGTTTTGGTGCATGCTGTTTATAATCTGTGGTTAAGTTTCCATAATGTTTTAGAGCTTCCTAGTAGTCTCTTTTGTTGGCTTTCCCTTTAATTCCATTTGATCAACTTTCTTGGAGGAATGCATCTTGAGGATGTAGGAAAAGGAAGGGAAAGGTGAAGAAGGGAGTTGAGAGATACTGAAAATTGTTGCAAGGATATATCAGAAGATTCTTTTCATGGTATGCTTGTTAATACTTATCTTCTTTCCTCAATATTTTATTATTTTCTTCTTTTTCCAACAATATTAATGGTGCTGAGAAGCTTCAATGTGAGAGTTCAATGTGTCAGAGAAAAGAGATGAATATCTAGTCAGGTTGGTAGAGCTATGACTGAAACACTTCAGCTTCATTAGCTGATCACAGAGAGAGAGAGAGAGAGAGAGAGAGAGAGAGAGAGAGAGAGCTGGGGTGATTCATCTGCATTTTCCCAAATGGGTTGTTTCAGCACTGCTTGATCTGATTTTCACATCATAATGATTCATTGGGGGGGTAGTTTCTGCAACGGGTCATCCCAAATCAAGATAAAATCTGTATACTTTACACCTGTGGGTCTCTTTGAGTGCTTTATTGCCATATTTCACATAGTGTGACATTCCTCTTGGAGAATTTCAAACTGACACTAGGGCTTGTAAAGCTGCCTTTCAATTAGTACTTTCTACCAGGTTTTAAAGGAAATGAAAATATCTCTAGAATATCATGATGGGAAGAAAAAGGCAATGGCATCTTCCATATTGGATTTTGCCTAGTTTACTGTGTATCTACAAAATTTGGGTTTTAGATCAAAATCTACAAGCTAATTCTGTTTGTCAATGCCTTATTATATAAGTTTAGACTTCTCAATTTTGTTTCTTTCCCATAGTCAAGTTGTGCCTTCTACCCCTTCTCAGCTACCATGATCTTTTGCCTAGACCGGGTTTTGCATTTAGGATTAACATTCTTGTCTGTGTCAGAGCTAAATTGACTAATTTGGTATCTAAGTTTGAATTAGTCTCCCTATCTTAATTGCTTCTAATTTTGTTTGCTAGTTGAAGAGGATGCAGATATAATAAGATATAAAATAGCAATTAATTACTAAGCTGTACTTGTGCTTAAAATAATTTATTTTGTTAAGGCTGAAAAAGGTCCTAGCAGGATTTCAGTTCCTCAATACTTTTTTTTGTCCCCTAGATTAATATGAAGTGACTATAATATAGAATTAAAACTGTTATGAATTATAAGTAAGACCGTTGCCTGTTTCTTAAAGGAGTTTTATTATTCAAATGCAGTATTGGTTTGTACTAGTTGGGGCTGATCTGAATGTGTACTTGAAGTCATTGTGTTTCTTTTTGCCCTCTTAGTCAACGGTTGTTGTATATCAGGACAAGCTTCCAAGATGGTAGTTGAAAATATATGGAGCAAGTATCTAAAAGTAGATAACGAGTTTACCTTCTTTAAATCTTGTAAGAAATTTTGATCTCAACCAAACTTGATGTCATGCTTTAAAAGTCAATCCTACTCTTACCAAACTAATGCAATCATGTTCATGAATCTGTGTAACAGGTATACTTGTTTGTGTGCATGTTCCCTTGTGTGAGGGCATAGTTTGTTGAACATGAAAAGAATCTTATGCATGCTGCATTGCCATTGCTTCAATTCCCCTCCTTCTGCCTTCCTGGATAGATTGTGAGAAGAGGGGAAATCAAACCTCATTTTCGTTTCGAGGAAAGGTTAATTTGGCTACCTCTAAACTATCGGTCCACCTTCATTCCCCTAATTTCAGATAACATGGTTTTCCTCCCCAAACCTCATCTCCGGTTAGAAATGCAGTATAATTGCTTGATTCTGCCTAATTTGATCACGACTACTAATAAGAATTATGAAGAATTCTATTAACTATATCAACTTGGTGCATCTGAACTTTTGAATTTTTTGTTCCTTTCTTTTCATAGGTTACACATGCATTTTTGTTTAGATAGTTGAGAACATGCATTATATTAACATTACTGAACCTCTATAATGTACATAAATCTTAGTAAGGCCTTAACTTTGGTTCTTAATTACTAATAATGTTGCCAACTTGTGGGATTAACAGTTGCCATGTGTGATTTGCTAGCGTATAGTAGCCGAGGTTTAAGGACAGGTGCTCTCCTTTAATCTGATTGTCTTGTTCCTCACATATGGAACTTGGTTCTTGGATAAATGTTGTAAATGATGCTCATCTTCCTTAATTAACAGGTAAAGACCATGAAAACACTGCTTCTTGTTTTTACTCTCAACCCCCATTTCTTCCTCAGTTGTCAATCAGAACTCAATATTATTGACTGTGTATTCTTGCTTAAGTTCAGCCAATTGAACTTGGTTTCCTTTAAGGTCTACACATGCATTTGCTGTAGCCATGATTTGCCACTGCTGATTTAAAATCTCATCCAGCTGTATATCTCTATCATCATGCTGTTAAATTCAAACGTTCTTAAGCACTTGGAAGAAATTGGAGGGGCACTTGCTCTGGCATTATCTTGATATGCACCAGTGTTTAAATTTAAGACGAGTCATCTCTGCTGATGCAACTTTTGCAGTTGGATAGTTCAGCAAACAGTTGATTAAGAATATGTGCTCCTTTTTGATTAGATGGGGAAACATCTCTTAATCAACCATTTCGGCTAGGGTTCATTAATAAGATAGGACATAAAGTTGCCCATTTTCCTGATGGAATTACCTATGGCCTTGCTGTTGCATTTCCAGGGTAGCAATTTAGACCGCTTTTAGGCTATTATTCAAGTTTGTTACATGTTGTTTGTGTCACTCATTCCACCATTCTCAGTTTTCTCTTCCTGCAGACTATAGGTGGGGAACATCTTGTGAGATAGAGAGAGGCACTCTTACTATTTATTGAGGGTGAAGGTTGTAAGAATTTTTCATTCTTTCTATATTAATTCCATAGCTTTTTCTATCTTCTCTTGCTTAATTTATCTTTGAATAAGAAAATATATACGTCTATTATTGAATCAAATTTTTGCGTACAAAGAGAGAGAGAGAGAGAGAGAGAGAGAAGGGAATTAAAGGCTTGTTGGAGTTCATTTCATGTTTGGCCAAGCATTTGAGAACTTGATTGCTTTGAGTGACTTTTTCCTGTTGATGAGGCAAAGGATTGAGTGGAGGGGGGGGGGGGGGGGGGGGGGGGGGGGGGGTGGGGCGGGCGGGGGGGAGATATATATATATTCCAAATTAGAGCAGCTTCATTTGGGGATGTCATTGTCCTACCCCTTTTGGCAATGCATCAAATCTTTGGGTGCATACCCATGGAATTGGCAACTTATAAAGATGTTTCTCTGCCTTAATCCTTTCCTTTCAACATGCTTATTCAAACTTCCTTAAATTATGTCTCCTTTCCAAAGAGGCTTTCCCTTGCTCCAGCTCAAAGAATCAATTGGATAAAGAAAGCTTATTTCCACCATCCTTGGTAGAATTAAATGTCTTAAAAATGATGTCGCCCTTGTTAAAAACTTGTCCAACTTCAGTAATCACTCAGACAAAGGCCAAGAAGGGTCCTCTTCCTTTATCCGAACATACCCTTTTCTTGAGCATGTGACTGAAAACAAAAATATATATTAAAAAAAGATTATGATCAAATTATATGCACAAAGAAAAAGGAAAAAGATTAAAGAACAATGCCCTTGCCTCATTGCTTCTTCATTTAGAGATTAGAAGACAAAGAATTAATTCAGTCCTCAACTACCAAACAAGTAAGGAAACCTGTTACCTACTACTATTTCCATTTGGTGTAATCATTAAAGGAAAAAAAGGAAAAAGAAAAGGAGGAGAACTTTACCAAGACAGTGACACTTAGGATACTCTTGCTTTCTTGCAGGTCAAATGAAAGGAATGATGGAATGTTTACTAAGACAGTAAGATTTCTTGATAAAAGAATTAACCCAAGATTTGTAGAGCTATATTTACTGAATATACATGCTTTCAATGAATATTTTTCATGGTCTTCACTGATCTCCATGCAAGTTTTGTAAAACTGACTAACATATTGTAGAAACCGGATTATCAAGTTTCAAAATCTTAAGTGCACACCAAAAAGATGTGTTATGACTTGACGACTCTGCTTTCTTTGCAGATATTTGCGTATAGCAGAGTTCTTGATGAAATATTTTCTGCTTGGCTGCAGAGAAAGCATGGGAAAATGACCTTAGAAACATGGGTTTTTGATATTTAGTTGAATTTTTTATGTGACAGTCTCATTTTCATTTCTCATAAACCCAATTGTGACTTTGAGTTGTTGTCCCTTTCTTTTAATGTACTGATTCATCTATAGCCAATTTGATTCAATGATATTTTTGTTGGAAATGGAAGTGGTAGTTTTATTGAACAACTTTTTTTTGAACGGCAGTTTTATTGAACAACTAAGCTTTCTTGAACCAAAAGTTTCACATTTCCAACAATGTCCTGTCAGTTCAAGAAAGTTCGCGTGTCACGGTCTTTGCGTGGATGTGAATAACGTTACCAACAGGTAAAATCGCAAAATCTCGTATTGAAAAGAAATTCTCAAAATGAAAAAATGATAGATGTCATAGTTTTAGAGAAAAGAGTCATGAATCTTACATTATTTATATATTAGAGTGATACTAAATATATAAGAGTTTATATCACTTTTAACCTATGAGAGATCTTTTGTGAGATAAAACAATAAGATCAACAGGCCAAAATGGATAATATTTTACAGAAATTAGTATAGACCGCGACAGTAAGCGATGCAATTTGGAGGGAAAATGTGGAATGAGATCATTGGTTTGGAAAAATGACAGTGCTTTAAGCCTTTAACATTGGTTGCATCTGGATTTTTGTGGGCTAGGACTTTGGGCAGTTCTCTATGTATGTGAAGCACTGTAACATGAACAAGTTAGGCCCAGTCAGAGTGTTCATGCCATTGGACCTTCTTCTTACAAAAAGGCAAGTCCTATTCCCCATAACTTCCTCTTTCTTTTGCTTCCTCTTCTTGTCACCATGTCCAATTCAAAAGCCCAAGTGGAAAGCCCGATCATACTTGACTCAAATCGGTGATATCATGAATATATTGGTTTCATAAGCCCAAAGTCTCTTGAAGGCTACCGGTCTAATCCATGTAAGAGCATCCCAGCAAAACCAGAAACAGAACGAAGTTATTTCTTCCACAGTGACAGATTGTTAACCTTGGATTCCTTGTAAGTTCATGCATCTCCAGTTTGGACAAATTTTTAGAAAACGAATCACTAAAACTTGTGGTTACGCTAAGTTTGTTTTTAGAACAAAGACAGAATTGAAGGGAACAAGAACAGTTCATAATTCTAAATCAGTTCTACCTGACCACTTCTTGACAATATTTTGTATAATCTGTTGCCCCACAGTGGCTAAGAATGTAGAACTATATCATGGACTTGTTGAGGAGCTAGTTCTAGATTTCTAGTTTCTATCTTTGTCTTCTCATATTTTCCCTTCCCGGTAAGAACCCTTTTGTTTAATAGAATTAACAAAAGTTACCCTTCAATGGCTTACGTCTGCTCTGCTTCTGACTGATTAAGTTGCCAGTAGTTTTATGACAAGTGAAGTTGGACGAAGGAGAAAAATAACATTAGGGTATTATCTAAAGCTCCTCTAGATATCAATAAACAAGGACTTCCTTTCTATTCTTTGTTTATAACTTGTATGCTTGCAACAGACATGGGCTTTGACTTTGGCATGATCACCTCCCTGTTTTATGACATCCTTAATTGCAAGTTCTTGCTTCATCTTTTCTTTAATAACTTAACATATTTGGTTGCTTTACATTCCAAAATTGCTATAAGAAAAAGTAGAGTTCACCTTTCTTTATGTGCATGATCTGCTAAGTATAAACATCAGATACATTATAACACAAGGTGCTTATTTCCAAAATTCAAATTAGAACAAACATAAACATTCATCATAAGAATCATGGTAATCTAACATAAATTACATCATGCCTGATACAAAACTTATCCCTTGTGGAGCCACTGTACTTGTCTTAAACGATCAATTCCAAGCTATGAAAGCTGGAAAGCTACTACCAGCTTGGACCTTCCCAGTTTGTAGTGGTACCACTGCTTCCCATGCATGGATAATCTATGAGAATTCCTGATTCCACTCCTTCCAAGTTTATTTCTGGGTGGTTTTGGTAGAAGTTACAGAGAAAGTTCTGGTCTTCCCATTCGTATGAAGGAGGTAGTGATTCACACAATTGAGCATCGAGTATTTGATTTCCAGTTAAAAGTCCTGGATGGTTGGGCAGTGCAGCTTGTTCATCTTGATAATAGACTGTGCTCATTGTTTCATGCAGGGAAGCAAACTGTATCTTACCATCCAGGTAAGTAGCCGCTTGAGTATTTCCACAGCTGGGAACCTGATCAGCAGCATGATTGGCCATTTGGTTGATGAGAATTTCTATCTCCTCTTGTAGGTTGGCAACCTGCACGGTGATGAATTCAGTGAACAACATTGCATGAATATTAGCATGGTTTTTTACAGGTATTGATCAAGAGAAAAGTTGCAGTAGCAGCAACATCGAAACCTGTTGTTGAAGTGCAAAGATATGAGCAACACAACCGTATATCGGGTCCCGCATCCGAGCCAGTGCTTCATAAGATATAGTGACAGCAGCATCACTTCGATTATGCATCGGTAGGTGTAACAAGAGCTTGGAAACATTGCTAGCACCGAACACCTTGTGCACTGCCGCAAAGTGATTTGCAGCCTCATCATAACAAAAGTAAGGTGCAAAAACGCATTCGCTCGTGCACTTTCTCCTCAGGAATTTGCAAGCTCCACATGAAGAGCCAAGCCCTGTCATTTTCCCAAGCTTTTTCTTGCCAAATTATCTGTGTCAATGATGTATTTTCTGTAGTACTAAAAGGGTTAGAGCTGGATTGTTTAGGAACAAAGAAGTCTTTAAGATTTGGCTCTTTTATATAAGCATCACCTTTTGAAAGGCTTGGAGAAGTAGGTTTTTGTTAAGCCCAGGGGGATATTATCACTTTATCTGAATGCTTGTTCTTTTGGGTCTCCTTTGTGGCCTACATTGTCATTCTCATATTTGGAAAGTTTTCCTAATTTATGTCTTGAAATGGCCTTTTTATGCATCACAAATAAGGCTACTTTAATGGAAGACTCAATCATCATCATGATTGGTTGGGCTCTAAAAAATTTAGAGGATAATTGAATGATATAATGTAAAGTATTCTTAATGAAGAATGTCATCATGTAGACAAGTCCAATATAATCCTATTTACCTCTCCCTTTACATGGCAGTTATGAAGGAAGTTGTAGAAGGTTCACTAACCTTTGGAGCTTAGAATATGTCAACATGATCCTTTTCTTAATCTTTGTATGACAGATACCAAAAGATTCAGAAGACAAAATCTTTGGTGATGATTCTGAAAATGAGTAGCATATGGTCTAAACTACAGAACTTGGTTGATTCTCAATGATTTTTGTATGTTTTTGCTATTCCATGGGATCTTTTAGATGAAAGTAATTAATAATCTTTCTAGTTTCTTAATCTCTACTGTGCTAAAGTAGGCTTTGCTCATTCTAACCTTGAAATCAGTGTTCTTTTTCTCTTTGGGAGCCAACTGCAACTCAAACCACCCCATATCATTATATGCATATAGTTTGGCAGTGTCAATATTATCTATGTGCACAGTTACGTTTTATCAACCCGGATTTAAGTATCACTGGTTCAATATCTTTTCGGATTTAAATTACATGACTTTAAAAAAATATAAAAAATCATAAAAATTATAAGCGGAATTTACGCAAAAATTTTTTGATCTTTACTCAGCAAATGGGAACTGCCTCCATCACTAGATTAGTCCAGGGTTTCGCGAAGAACTAAATGATGAATTCATGGAAAATTATTAATTACTTTAACCTTTCAGTCCAAATCAAGTTCCATAAGCTGGTGCATTACGGCTCAAAGAAAAGGTTGATCCTTTTAGCTAATGAGAACAAAATTATATTGCTTTACATGCATAAATTCCTAGCTTAGGGATTGGATATACTAGAGTGCACGACTCACGACAGCCATTTGTCTGGATTTGTTTACTTCCCAATAATTATAATTCTTTATCCAAGTTGGTTTTGTGTTCCTTCTCCATTATTATGCTTATTTTATTCTTACATTTAATCAGGTTTGGCTGTTGGCCACTTAATAATGGTCGGTAGTCACACGTTTCTCATCAGACTCATCTCAATGGCCAAGTTATAAACTCATCTAATTTATATTTGTAAGTACGTTGTTAAGTATATATACACGACCGACATAGATTCGATGAACATAAATAGAAAAACCTAATCTTCCAAATATATAAAAAAAATTTATAACTTTCTTTAAACACATATTCGGATCCGACACCCATCCTAAGATCAGTAACAGAACATAGCACCTATCAGCCACAGTTGGTAACTGTTTCAAGTACTTAAAGCTTGTTATCTCTTTATCTTTATGATTCAAGGCTCTAGAAGTGAAAGAGGGGAATGTTCAAAAAGTGCGAGAGAAAGATAGGGAGACAAAGATGCTGTTTTGCTGTGGCATGAATTCCCTACTTTCTGTCATGTCATGGTAACTGTTTAACTCTTTTGTTTTGCAATGAAATCTATGCATGAGAAGGGTTGAGAGATAGGTGTTGTGGGGGATGGTGGATGAGAAGGGTTAGCTTTTCGGCTTTCGAGTTTAACGATGATAGTGTCTTTCTTTATCATGGATCGATTATCAATTCCTTTCTTTCCATTTGGAAGGGCTATGGCCTGCTCTAGCTCTTGCCATACTCACCTCTACATGCTTTGTATTTGTCAAATTCCCAACTGTAGTTTTGACAGAAACAAGGCTAAAACTAATAGATTATAGGTAAGAATGCATCTTACCTCCAACTAATACTCTTTTCTGCCAAATTTTAGCTGTCGGCGACTCAGTTTATAACTTTTTAGTATTTTATTTTTATCAATAAAAAAATCTCAAAAGACAGACATTACCCATCTCATTAAATTAATCTTTTTTTTTAAAAAACAAAAACAGTAATTCGTGATACATAGATTGAAGTTGTTAGTTTTACATCATAACTTTGTGAAGCTAAAAGAAGAGTACTATGAGTTCTAGAGAGTACCTTGATTAATAGTGCATGCATCATGTCAAGTGTTTTAAAAAAATAAATAAAATATTTTAATTTCACATCGAGCTAGTAAAGAAATTTTGAAAGATTTATAAGTATGAACTTTATATATCTCATCTAGTTAATATTTTAAAGAGAATAATATCCGGTGAGACATATATCGAAATTACAATAAAAGAGTACCATTTGTTACAGGATCGTCATGAACTAAATTGGCCTAGTTTTCATTCATAAGCAAAAAAGTATACATCTGAACCCCACTCTAAATTTAATGTTTGAAGGTTCTTATTCATCTGTTATCAGGACATAGCAAAGGGGGAGGGTTCCACTAACTATGATGACTGATGGCTACAGTCTGGCTCTCAAGTGCTGCATGTTTGCTGCAATTGGGGAATAAGTGGACCATTGTGGGGAAAACTTGACTGTATAAGACTATGTCTTTGCCTACTTGCTAATAGGCTACTTGCAATTTTTTCAGTTTCAAAGACTTCCCAATTTCTGTTAAAAATGATCTGTTTAATCTGCTCTTTTCTCCTGGTATCAATATTAGCTGATCTAATGAGCTTAAACCCAAACCCTGTTAATTATCAACATCTCAAATCGATTATGTTATTCGAAGATATTTTTGACGTGTATACTTAATCCAATATCTCAATCATAATATCAATTAAAACTTATTATGTAATGAATTTATGATATTACAATTAGCATCAGAGTTTGACTCAAATCTATAAAGATAGTAAAACCAGGGTGTTTTCCATCAATTGTTCTTTTGTTTTTTTTTCCTATTTTTTTCCCCTCCCCAAAACCCACTCCTCCATTGAAATGGCTTTGATTTGTGGCCCTGAATGAGGCCACGTTGTTGGGCTGACATATCCAAGTCATGCACTCTCAAACAATGGGCTCTATGGTAAGACCTCATTGCCACAAGTTTTCCCCCTACCTTTTGCTTTGCTTTCTCTGTCTTTTCCTTTTGGTGTCCTGCAAAAAATTCTGTCATTCATATATGCATAAGGATTTTAGCCTTTTAGCCTTAATACAAGGAGAAACTCATTTAACTTTTGAAACAAAATTCATGCCAATCAATGTTTTGTCTCTTCTTTTTCCCCTCCTGTTTTACCCACATTTTTCTAAACCTTAAAAAATGTGCTAATTTCACACTATTTTAGTGTTCATATTTAATTATGGAAAAAATATCAAGAACCCAAAGCAATTGGAGAATGAAAATCAGAAAAATTAGAAAAAAAAAAATTTGCCATCTCTTATTCTTTTGAATTCTATCCACTAGTTCTTCAGATATTTTTAGAAGTTCATATAGCTTTCACAATCTGAAGCCCCTTCTTAATAGGGACCCCAATGGCCCATCCAAAGAAGCATACCAACCTCTGATTAATATTCCACCTAGTGACAACAAGAATTGAGACAAATAACGGAATTAAATTGAAATCACAAACAGTTTCTTCACCTCATCTCTCCCCTTATCTCTTAGCCAAAGAAAAAAAATGAAGAAAAAAAAATAAAGGGAAAAAAAACAAAACAAGAACAAAAAACCTTGTGTGGTAATAATAAGAGGAAGAGATATTTTTAGTGGCAAAGAAACAACCTTAAAGGGTGACCTCAAGGATCCACGAAGAGCCTGGAAATTGCAAGCAATCTACATCTGCCACGTGGCTGCATCTCAATCTTGATTGTGTGGCTTCCAACAAATGGATAAAACATCCTTAATTTTTGTACACACAAAATTATCATTATAAGTTTTGCCCCGTACTCACTCTCGATCGTCAAAGTGTACACTCCCTCCATTGAGCTATTTCCCAAACTGCTCTCCTCCTCCACTCCCTACTCTCGTTACAATTCAATCCTCCATGGCTGCTGCCGTCTCCACCATTGGTGCAGTCAACCGAGCACCGGTATACTCTTGTTTTTGCTTAGCTTACTATATTGTTTTGAGGGTCACTTTGATTTTCATTGACCATACTTATATTTCTTTTTATATCTAGATTCGATTCTTTTAAATATACGTGTGTCTGTACATGCGTGTAAATTAATATATTTCGGCATGTGAAAGTTTTAAAACATGCAAGAAATGTTTTTTTTATATGATAAAACATGCAAGAATTTGTCACTGTGTAAGTAAAAGCATGCAAGTTTTTGATTGTGTATAGTTTTAGGAAGTAAAACTGTATGAAGTTTCGTGGAACTTAAACTAAATTAGATAAGGTTTTTCATCTAAGGAATTGAGTCTAAACTTGGTCATTTAAGAATGAGATATGAATTGGCAAATTGGATTAGAGGATGTTCAGTCATGGTTTAAAGAGGAGTATGTTATGTTTTCGTGCAGTTGAGCTTGAATGGCTCTGGTGCTGGAGCTGCAGTTCCAAGCTCTGCTTTCTTGGGGAGCAGCTTGAAGAAGGTGAGCTCAAGATTCAGCAACAGCAAGCTTCCATCAGTAAGCTTCAAGGTTGTTGCATCAAAAGAAAGCACCGATGAAGAACTTGACAAGCAGACTGACAAGGACAGATGGAAAGGCCTTGCTTATGATGTATCTGATGACCAACAAGACATTACCAGAGGGAAAGGTATGGTGGACTCGCTGTTCCAGGCCCCCATGAACGATGGAACTCACTATGCGGTTATGAGTTCCTATGAATACCTCAGCCAAGGGCTTCGCACGTAAGTATATTTATATATATAAAAAGAAAAATTCAAAGAAATTATTTTTATGCTTACTTGACTTTTGAATAAAATTTAGTTGTTGTTTTATTCATGAGTTTGGGATTTTACATAATTTAGATACAACTTGGACAACAACGTGGATGGTTTCTACATTGCCCCTGCCTTCATGGACAAGCTTGTTGTTCACATCTCCAAGAACTTCATGACCCTCCCTAACATTAAGGTACTTTGTTAAAAATTTCACTTAAGAAACTTCAATTTTTGGGTGCTAAGTTAAGTTCTTGTGTTGAACAATTTGTACAATTTCCTTTTACAGGTTCCTCTCATCTTGGGTATCTGGGGAGGCAAAGGTCAAGGAAAATCTTTCCAATGTGAGCTCGTCTTTGCCAAGATGGGAATCAAGTGAGTTCATGATTTCCTAAAATAGATTGATGTTAACAAACATGCCTAAATTGTTGAATATGTTAGAAAGAAGCTGATTATTTCTGATGATGAATTTCAGCCCAATTATGATGAGTGCTGGAGAATTGGAAAGTGGAAACGCTGGAGAGCCCGCCAAGTTGATCAGGCAAAGGTACCGTGAGGCAGCTGATATTATCAGGAAGGGGAAAATGTGCTGCCTCTTCATCAATGATCTTGATGCAGGAGCTGGTCGTATGGGAGGAACCACCCAATACACCGTCAACAACCAAATGGTGAATGCTACCCTCATGAACATTGCTGATAACCCCACAAGTGTGCAGCTCCCTGGTATGTACAACAAGGAAGAGAACCCTCGTGTCCCCATCATTGTCACCGGTAACGATTTCTCAACATTGTATGCTCCTCTCATCCGTGATGGTCGTATGGAGAAGTTCTATTGGGCACCTACCAGGGATGACAGAATTGGTGTCTGCAAAGGTATCTTCAGGAGTGACAATGTTCCAGATGATGACATTGTCAAGCTCGTTGACACCTTCCCTGGCCAGTCCATCGGTAAAGTCTCATTTCCAACCAGTTTCCTATCAAATTTCCAAGCTGTTTCCTGCCAGAAATGATCATTAACAGTATGCTTTGCAATTTGCAGACTTCTTCGGTGCCCTGAGGGCCAGAGTTTACGATGACGAAGTGAGGAAGTGGGTCAGTGAGGTTGGAGTTGACGGCGTCGGAAAGAAACTGGTGAACTCAAGGGAAGGACCTCCAACTTTCGAGCAACCCAAGATGACCATGGAGAAGCTGCTGGAGTACGGAAACATGCTTGTTGCAGAGCAAGAGAATGTGAAGAGGGTCCAATTGGCTGACAAGTACATGAGCGAGGCTGCTCTTGGAGATGCCAATGAGGATTCCATCAAGAGTGGAACTTTCTACGGTTAGATCCCTTGATCCTAGAGGCCTTGATGGGAGGTTTGCATCTAAATTTGCATGCCGAATAATGTTATCTTGGATTCAAAAAAGAAGTATTCACCAGCTCTTTGCTCTTTTCTCTGTTGTTGGTGGTGTTGCAGGCAAAGCAGCCCAGCAAGTTGGTGTTCCAGTTCCTGAAGGTTGTACTGATCCAGGTGCTGATAACTTTGACCCCACTGCTAGAAGTGATGATGGAAGCTGTACTTACAAATTCTAGGCCTTGTCTATATATTGGTTAGAAAGATGGAAAAACCCTTTTCTTTAAGTGATAATGTGAGATATACCATAGTATTGTCTCCTTTTGTTTTAAGTGGATTTGTGTCCTCTATTTTTGTGCTATGAATCTACACTCTGCTAAATCTTTAGATGTTTGCTTTTGCTTTGTTTCCAATCATTTTTATATTATTCTCCAGCATCTTTGGAGTATCCATACGAAAAGGGTATCTTTGATTTCGAGGAATGGAATAGTCATTTCCTCCCCGTTTCTAAGCTTCCTCTAAGAAGCTGTTTGATTCATGGAATGATCATTTTTTCTCCACATTTCTTCCACCATCGGAGGTGGTGGAAGACAAACCATCGGAGGTGGTGGAAGACAAACGTCAGCAATGGCGAAAATTTATAAATATATGTAATTTTTTTTATCTTTGTTTTAATATATTCAAATAAATGTTTTGATAATTTCAAAATTTAAAAATCGAATTCGAAAAATTCTTTTGCAACTTACAAAATACAACCAGAATGTTGATGTAAATGAAAATTATATCAGTTCCTCACATCTTTCTACAAATATTTTTACCCTTTTTTCTTCTTTTTTTTATTATTTTGGTTTTAAAATTTTCTATTTTTTTCTTTGTTTAGTAAAACAAAAAGTCACATGGGCTGTGGTTGGCCCATTTAGAAATCGAAGAAGTTAAAACTTCCATTCATCACTAAAGCCCACTTGAGTTGTACATATTAGCTGGGCTCAAACCTAAAACAGCATTTGTCCTTAATTGCAACAAAAGTTACTAGAATTACAAATTTGAAACTACTTAAAACTGTGAATTGAATTTTAAGGACAAAATTGAACATTTCTTAAAGTTATAAGTTTATTTGAATTTGTAAATGCAATAATATTTTTGATGAGATAACTTTATTTCAAGGCTTGGGAGTAGTTGTTGACTTCCACATGTAGATAACAATCTGCCCATAAAGAGTCATAAACATTATAATTAGGAGAGAAAACTAACTGTAGGAATTAATTAACAATCCCAAGTTTGATTGAAAAAATAATTATGCATTTATAATCAATAATTAGTGTCTTGTTTCTTTATAAGAGAAAAGACAATCCATTTATATCCCTTAATAATATTTTGAGGACTAATTTTAAAATATAATTTGACACATAATCAAAGCCTTGACAAAAGGTTTCAACTTGGAAGACCATTACCATAAAAGGGATCAATAGGCCGCACTTTGAAATTAAAAAGAAATTGCAATGTCAATTTAATTAATTAATTGAGAACAAGTTTAATTAGCCTAAAAAGAGAAAAAGAGAAAAAAGGTATAGTACCTAAAAAAGTTTTTGAATTATTTAAAAAAATTTAAATAAATTTTATAATTTTATTACTTTCAGTTAAGACAATATCTTATATTTTTATTTTAAGTTAAATAAATACTTATGACTAATGATTGATTAATTATTTTTAATCAAATTGTCATTTATTATATTATGTCACATGATGCTGGCATGACATATTAACATGTCATAATAGATAATGATATAGTATATTGATGTGACATGACATAATCATATAATATTTTTTAATTTTTATATTAACGTTATGTCAATGCCACTAAAATATAAAAATAACATGTGACGTTTTTATTAATAATAGTTAATCAATCGTTAATCATAATGGTTTATTCGGCTTGAAATAAAAGTACAAAAACTTGTTAGAACGTAATAAAAATATAAAAACTTATTTATATTTATTTAAATAATTCAAAATTTTTTAAAAAAATTATATAAAAAATTACATAAAATATGTGAAAAAAAAAACAATGGCCAAACTATTAGAAATATTTGGGTAGTTAGAAAACCATTTAGTACCCATTTTAGATCGTTAATTATTTTTTAAAAATCTCTTTTTTTAGAAAAAAAAACCATTTAGATTGGGTAAAGTACCAATATTTGGCTTTCAAACATGACCAAGATTGGAGAACCCAAAAGAGAAATAGAATTCAAACTAGGAATCCATGGAATTAAATATAATAACAAATAAACATTTCTTTTTCTTTTCTTCTTTGTAGTGTAGTCTGTCAATGAACATAAACTTTATACATTAAAAAAATAAAAAAGAAAATAAAGGAGAAAAGATTCCATTGTTATACGTTATCTAAGTCAAGTCCTACTCGAAAAGAACTTTTGACTGAACCTTATAATTAACAATTTCGAACAAAAGGATTGGTAATTTCAAATAATATAATTATTAAATAACATAGCACAAAAGTTCTAATTTTTTTATGTATATTTGAATGCTAAAATACTAAAAGGAAAAAACCCAAAAAGTCAATATTTAAGTGATACATAAATTATATATTTGTTGGTTATATGTGCTTTTGATGTAATTATTTTATGGTATTGGTTATTGATCATATCTTATGCCATATTAATATCTCTAACATTAAAAGAATTAAAATAAAAAAAAAAAGGGCAAAGTGATGGTTTACCAAACTCAGTGAGCAATTTGTTGTCCAATTTTCTTTTGACTTTCTTTAGGTGCCAAGCCATTGAATTGAGTGCCAGTCAATGGCTAAACGTTTGAAGAACTAATTTAGGATTTTGCATTCATATATTAATTGAATTTTTTTATAATATTAATGTATAAATTATGCTATACTATTAAAATTAGGAAAAAATGTTTTTTAATGAAAATAAAATTTTTATTTAAAAGCTGGATAAATCTTATTAGTATTTATCATAGAAAATTTAATGAAAATCATCGGATGCGATTACGATTTTTATATATTTATAAATTAAGTAAAATTTATTAATATTAATAATAAAAAATTTAAATTAATAATTTAAAAATGTAATGAATAAATCAAAATATTTATGCGGACCAATAAATAGATGGACGGTTGCCAGAATTATATTGGCTGCTTAGCAAAGAGTCAACAACAATCAGCACCACCAGCAGCAGATCACGAGGCTCACATTTAACAGCGTTTATGATTAAACGTCACAGCTAATCAACAGATTTTGACGCCCCAACGCGGGGCCGCGCCATAAATCTCTCCCTCTCCCTCTCCTGGGCTATTATCTTGTACCCCACAGAATCATGCAGCTTCATGCTACTTCCTTAATTTGACCCACATGTCACATGCGTGGTTAACCTGTGGTGGGTAGTCTGTCACATTCATTGCTCCGCCTGATTCAGCAAAGACACGTTTACCACACAAAAGAGCAATAAGAATATATTTAATGTTTGTTTTTAAAAATTGTTTTTCTTTTATTTTAAAATTACAAATTTTGTTATAATTATATGTGAGAGATAGATTAGACTAAATTATTTGTTCAAATTTACAAGGACAATAAAAAAAATAAAAAAGAGAATTCATAAGTTAAACAAAACATTCTTTAATTGCTTTTTATTTGTAAAAAAGTTTAATAAATATTTTACTAAAATTAATTTTTAAATCATAAAAAAAATCTAAAAAAAATTATAAAAATAAATTAAAATATCGTTTATCATTTTTCTGTTTATGCATTGTTAACATGACATTAAGGTGAATAGTAAAAAACATCAAATTACTACTATGATATCTCAACATGTCATTTTAATATTACATGACATTGATGATATATGATGGATGATTAATGATTTATTTAATTTTAAAAAATAAAAAGTTAATTAAATATAATAAAATAATAAAAATTTCTTTAAATTTTTTTAAATAATTTCAAGATCTTTTTAAATATTATGTTGTTATTATATTAAGTAATAAATTACTTTCTAGTCAATTATTCTATATTAATGTAAGAGCAATAGTGTTTACTGACCATCACAAAAAACAAGAAAGACATGATATGGAACAAAATTTTGTTTTGCCACTAAAATGTGTGTTGGGTATTTGACTTTGGTGGGTATCGAGAATATCAAGATCTAAATGTGTCTTGATTTATAGGGATGTTGTATTAAATTATGAGATTTTTTTTTAATTGAAGCAGGGGATTTGAATTTTATTTTTTAGGTAAAAAATCATACATCAACCAATGAGTCAAATTTTTATTATGAGATACTTTTTAGGTAGTTAACAAAACATTTTTAAATATGAACTAAAACAAGTTTGGACAAAATTTTATTTTTCCTAAAAAAAGTCAAATTATGTGGGTATAGTTGAAAAATAACAATGGGTTTATGTTATGATATGTCATTTTCAATCAAGAATGTGGGGCATTTTGTAAAATTATTGTAATGTTTTGTGTTTAAATAATTCTTTGTATTCACGCCGACAGTCCAACTGTCGAAAATATAATTATTCAAATATTTTGAAATTACATATGTAATATTTTATAATAAAAGATATTTTTTTTGCTTTTTAGTATCTTTAAACAAAAAAAAGGGAAAAACCATTAAATAATCTAAAATTCCTTTAAATTTAATACATTTGGTTAGTAAAATTAATATAAAACAATCCAAATTTTGGTACTTGGAAAAAAATGTAAAGCAAAATATTATAAAGTTATTAAATTAAACTCAATTTAAATGAATTTTATATAAGTAAAATAAAATTTAAGTATAATTTAATAAAAAAAAGGAAAAAATAGGGGGAAAGAATTATGGAAGTCAGCAGTAGAGATTACTTGTCTTTCCACCAGGTTGAAACTGGTGGCTGTCTCAACTGTCCTCTTGGTACAAAAGGAGTCGTCTTCAATCATTTTCTGTAAATCCCATGTGGGATTAAAACACCATGAATGCTCTTTAAAGTTCTCCCATGCTCTAAATCTCTCTTTTTCTCTTGCTTCTGTTTCATTCTTCTTCAACCAATCAAATCACAACACATACCAAATACAAAATATGCATAGCCAGAACTACAGTCCAAAAAGTTTACCAGCACATTTCTACATATAGCAGCTTACCTTTTTATTTTTTTCAATTTCTTTTTTTGATTCACAGGCCTCCAAAAATTTAAATCCACTTCCCTTTTTCATGGCAAAGAAGTTCGTTTTTTTCTGGGTTTTTCTTGTTTGTTCAGACCAAGTTTTTTCTCAACAAGATCAGTTCATTTTCAATGGGTTTCATGATGCAGGCAACAACATGAGCCTAACTGGTGTTGCAGACATTGGGAACAATGGGTTGCTTTGTTTAACTAATACTACTTCTCGTGTAAGTGGCCATGCTTTTTACTCATCTCCGGTTCGGTTCAAGAACTCCAGCAGCAGCAAAGTTTTCTCTTTTTCTACTGCTTTTGCTTTTGCCATGGTTCCTGAGTACCCAAAGCTTGGTGGTCATGGCCTTGCTTTCACTCTTTCTCCTTCGAAGGAACTTTCGGGTTTTCCTAGTCAATATCTTGGCTTGCTCAATGCAACTGACAATGGGAATGCAACTGACCATATTTTTGCAGTCGAGTTTGATACTGTGAAAGATTTAGAGTTTGGTGATATAGATGATAACCATGTTGGTATTAATCTCAATAGCATGGTGTCAAATGCTTCAGCTTCTGCTGCATATTTTCTTGAAAACTCGACAAAGCAGGAGTTAAGTCTAAAGAGTGGAAGAATGATTCAGGCTTGGATTGATTATGATTCAGCTAGAAATCGATTAGAGGTGAAGCTTTCTCCTTTTTCTGAGAAACCCAGGTCCTCCATATTGTCCTTTGATGTGGATCTCTCATCAATTCTCCAGGATTCTATGTTTGTGGGCTTTTCTGCTTCAACAGGCTTGCTTGCAAGCTCCCACTATGTCTTGGGCTGGAGTTTTAACATGAGTGGAGAGGCTGAATCTCTGTCTCTACCTTCTCTGCCTTCTCTTCCAAGGCCTAAAGAGAATCACACTGTATTAATTCTATGTGTTACCTTTTCAGCTGTTCTTATAATGATGTTAATCATTTTTATCTCGTTTTACCTTGTTAGAAAATTGAAGAATGCAGACATAATTGAAGCCTGGGAGTTGGAAGTTGGTCCTCACAGATTCTCTTACCCAGAACTCAAGAAAGCAACAAGGGGTTTCAGAGACAAAGAGATACTTGGGTTTGGTGGATTTGGCAGAGTTTACAAAGGAACTCTGCCAAGTAAAGATACTCAAGTTGCTGTCAAGCGAATTTCTCATGAATCGAAACAAGGACTGAGAGAATTTGTGTCTGAGGTTGCTACCATTGGCCGTCTTCGCCATAGAAATCTTGTTCAGCTGCTAGGATGGTGTCGGTGTAGAGGTGATCTGTTACTTGTCTATGATTTCATGCCTAACGGTAGCTTGGATAAGTACCTGTTTGATGAGCCTAAACGAGTTCTCAGTTGGGAAGAGAGGTTCAAGATAATCAAAGGTGTAGCTTCAGGTCTTTTATATTTGCATGAAGAATGGGAACAGACTGTAATTCATAGAGACATCAAAGCAGGCAATATTCTGTTAGATTCTGAACTAAATGGGAGACTTGGTGACTTTGGTCTTGCTAAGTTATACGAGCATGGCCAAAATCCAAGTACCACCAGGGTGGTTGGTACCTTGGGGTACCTAGCACCTGAACTTACAAGAACTGGCAAACCTACTACAAGTTCAGATGTGTTTGCATTTGGTGCATTTCTTCTTGAAGTGGTATGCGGGAGGAGACCTATTGAGCCGAAGGCATTGCCTGAGGAGCTGATCTTGGTGGACTGGGTGTGGGAAAGATGGCAAAGTGGAGCAGTTCTTGAAGTGGTGGATCCTAAATTGAATGGTGACTTCGATGAGCTAGAGGCTATTGTGGTGATAAAACTTGGATTGATGTGTTCCAATGACGCGCAGGAGGCAAGGCCTACAATTAGGCAAGTAGTGAGATACTTCGAGGGGGAAGTGGCACTGCCAGAGGTGGTGCCATCACCCGGCGGATGTGGTAGCAGAAAAGGTAATGGACGTCGTGGTGCTGGGTTTGAAGATTATGTGCATTCATATCCAGATTCATCATATTTCGACAAGGTCAGTGCATGCTCATCAGCCTTTGAAGACAGGGATGTAGACATTGAAGCGACAACACCTCTATCAATCACCGGCAAGGGAGATGGCAGATAGCCAGGGTAGAAAGACGAGTTCTTTGCCCTTCAGAAACTTATTAACTGAATGTCATCTGTAGTCAGGATTGTACGTCATTTGTAAATACTAGGAGATGTTGTCTCCTTTTAAGGAAGAAATCCAGTAAATATCTATGCAATGTCTCGCAGGTTTGATCATGGAGGTGAAAATTTTGCAATATCTTTAGATAACAGATTGCAAGTTGGCAGAGTTGTTAAAGAGTCTCTTACAATCAATTAGAACTAGCTTTCTTTTGGTTCAGTACACATACCAAACAAGCTTCAGAGACACAAATTGGAAATGAAAGTTTGATCAATCCCCATATTTATATTAGTCCAAAACAATGTTCTGGAATTGAAATGAACCAAACTTTGCATTGCAGAACTAATATATTTTAACTTGCCTTACATTTGAGAGCAGCCTCTCATTTGATCCATCCTACAAGTCAAAAGACAATAAAAGCAGCACAGACTAAGGTTGTGGGCCTGAATTGCACAACAGTGTATCTGTTTTCCCTTAGACATAAAAAAAAAATGGTGCTTTCCTCTGCACTAAACGTCCAAAAACCCCCAGGAAATGGCAAAGTTATTGCGGTTGTTGATGTGACAATAAGGTTGTATGTTCAAAATTCTGAGTTCCATTTTAGCAACTTCATTGGTATACTTTACCAATCTTTTCTTTAGGACAGATAAAAGTAATCATTAAGCAGTTTGATCATATTTCCTGACAATCAAAGCGTACCCACTATTAGATATGGTACTTCAACAGACAGGACAAGTGGTGTCAAACAATTACCTCAGACATTCTAGCTTTTTCTTGAGTAGGAATAATGGAAGGGAAAGACTGAAAAGTTGATGCATTGTAATGAATAAACTCCACAAACTCTTGTCTTGTTGGATAGCATTTGCAAATGGATGAAAGGAAGTTAGCATACTATCTACCAAACACAATCTAAAATTAGCAGGTGAATAAGGGACAAGAAGGGATAGCATGGACAAAAAAAGAAAGGAGTCCTGTTTACCAGGAGTCCAGAGCAACTAGAATCTTGCTTGTTCCTGTTTCTGCATGACATTCTCAAGTGAGTGTACCGGAGTTTAACAGGATCATATGCCATTTAAGAATGTTGAAGGAAAGCATAAGCACAACTACTTTACTGGAGCAGATACCTCAAAATCGACACAATCAGACCATTGTAAAAATTAGCCAGAAGGGCACCAAGGACATTACCTGTTACTGTGTTCATGTTTGTTCAAAAGAAATCATGAAAGGCATAATAAGACCCAAAAGAGAGGTGGAATAGAGAACAAGACTTCTTCACAGGCCATCCAATGGTTTTTGTGATGCAAAAATAAGACTTGAATGTTCACAGAGAATGAGCTAGTGGTTCAAGTAGTAGCCAACCTTCTAAATATCAAAGAACTAAATGAAAGTCAGATAAGCTTGAGTTTTCAATCATCTTGAGGGAATTTCCATTTTTCTTACTAGTTATCAGGAATAAAGTGACATGATCAACCACTATATACTGTCACCAATCTGCCAAATGAGCACATAACTATCCAAACGTTACAACACAAATTGAAATGAGCATTAAGCTTTCCTTTGGAGTTTGATCCTCCAGTGATTTTAGAAGCTTCTTCAAGTAGGGAAGTAAAAATGTGGTCAGAAGAAAGGAAAAAAATAATTGGAAAAATTTGGGGTAAAGTAGCCTAGCTCACCCTATTTAAAGAAAAAAAAAAGATGAAGAAACTGGAAGATTTTTTTTTGAAAAGCAAGCAAATTTATTGCTGAAATGGTCTCTTCTATGAGATGAACAAGGAATCATAGCCCAGAGGGCTTACAAAGAAGAAACTAGGATTGTAATTATCATCACGAATTAAGAAAAGGGAACAGAATAGCTATGCGTGGCCTTCCCTGTCGTGGTTTTCAAAATAGACCCTGTAGTTGGAAATTCTCATGATCCCAGCTTTAGCTAAGCCATCAGCCACTGTGTTGGCTTCTCGCATGATGTGGAAGAAACTGGAAGATTACCAGATCTCTTAAAACCTTATACCTCTAAATTAACATTTACTCCCTCTGTTTATTGAACCTGACTACAATCTTCTCTTTCTGAGCCTTAACCATACCCACTGCTTCAGAATCATGTGTTTCAGCATCAGCAATACTACAGTTCTTTTCTTGGCCACTAGCAATACTACAGTTTAGTACTTGCTAAAGCTTTCAACCTCATCAAAAAGCCAGAAAGGAAAGGTAGACGAATGAATATGATTCAAATGGGGGCAGCTAGAAGGTTCACATCCTTCTTTTCGATACTCAGGCAAAGATCGAAGAGTAGGGACAACCTACTTGGATGAACTGCAGTCATGATGATAAAATTATACTGAAATCAAACTCCAAGTAGCTATTATAACGTAATTCCAACATCAGAGGTTAGCAACAATTCAGTTACTAGATCGCAAAGTCAATGATAAGTCACATCAGAGATCAATATCAGCCAAATGGTCAAGCATGTGCTTTAAAATGCCCTTTGTTGGGTTAATATGAAAGGTCAGATCTATACTTGAACTTTGTACGATTGTCCAACCCTGAATTGATAAAACTTGCTAACACATTGTTGAACCCTACGTAAGAATCTAATCTTTGTTGATGTTCCTAACATTTTGAAGGATGATGGAGCAATTCCTATGAATCTAGTAATTACATTAACTTACACTATTTTTGTCTGGTTGATATGAGTGCAGAAAACACTGTTCACCATCTAAGACTATCTGGATTAGAGATGGTCTTTCTTGAATGGTCTTCTGCTAGCCTACTACATTATCTTCAGCATTTTCCTCCTCTTTCACTCCATTGAAAATCTCATAATCATCAAAACCTGCATGAAAAGATTCAATAGATAAAAAAATAAAGAAAGAAACTTGCTTAGTTAGGTTATCATATCCAAGAAACAATAATTACCTGCACCTAACTCCTCAACTTCATCACTTGAAGGACCTAAAAGCATTGTGTTCACAGAAAGTGGATCAAGTGCTGTCCAATCTGAATGAGTATAGTCCTCCAAAAATGTGTCATTTCCCATCACCCAGTCTTCGATGGTTGCATCAAATGACAGGGGTTGCATAGAAACCTGTTCCTTGTTCTCACACCCTCTATAAGAAAATTAATTAGCTAACAATAGGATTTTTTTTCTCACCAAACACTAAAACCATGTATGCGAGAGTTTCCACTTACATTTCTCTTAATTGCAAGTTGCATTGAACAAAGATGAGGTCCCTGAACCGCTGCTGCTCTAAGAAGTTCCTTGTTTCATGCAATTTTTCAAAAGGAATTGAATTCTGCTTAAGCCCAAGAGTACTGCAAGTTTGACTAAGGACACGGATAGCCAAACGAGCCAAATTTGGACAACTTCCTCCATATGTTGACCACCATTCAGCTATAACAAGCAGTATACAAAAGCGAGAAGATTAGCTACTACTAAGATATTACGGAAAAGAATATCACAAGAAGATATTAAGATGGAAAAATGCACACATCATGCTTTCAACATAGATTTTCTATGTGTAACAAAGGTACTTCATACCAGGTAGGTTTAACATATTATCCATTGTCCACACACGAGTAAAACTTTGGAACTCAAGTCATATATAACAATGAAAACAATGTGTACAACAATCCAAATCACCTATGATTAGTGATGGATTTTTTCCCCTGAAGGTTCTTTGATGGCCAAAATTGCCATTCCTTGGCCCAAAAAACATGTCATTCAAACCAAAACATGAAGGAAAACATTTTTATGACTTCATGGTTCTAGTATTTCTGGTAAAGGCACATAAATTACAGCAAAAGAATTTAAGTTGAAATATAGTAGTAAGAAATATTAAAGAATCCATTAAATACTCTTACCAGGAATCATAAATTATGACAAAAGAATTTAAGTTAAAATATAGCAGCCAAAAATAACAAAGAATCTATAACATAGACTCTCACCAGGAAGTAAAGTATCTCTAGCTCTAACTGCCATCTTCCTCCCAAAATCTCCTACAGTATTCTTGTATGAGTTTATCTCCTTGCTAATTTTATCCTGGACTTTTACATCAGGAACCGATTTCTCTATACAATCAAGCATCCCTGACAGCATCTCATTAGGCATGTCTCCTTCCATGCTATAAAAGAACTTGGGATTAAGGTAGAAACCAGCAGCATGAAGAGGATGATGCCATTGTTGTTCCCACCAGTGATCTATAATATTCCAATAGATCATATACTCATTCCTTTTAACTAATTCTTTTTTAATTGTTTCTTTTGCCCGATACATTCCAGCATAAACATATCCCATTGCAGGCCTCTTCTTGCTCCCAACCATTCTCAGAACTCGAAGGAGAGGATTGGCTAACTGGGTAATCAGAACACTGGAGGACCAAAATGTTGGATTACTCACTAGATCCAACATCTCCAGTCCCCCTGGTTTCTTTGAATATGGGCAGTCCATCCACTCCTGTGAAGTAACCATTGCCTGCAAGTTGTTCTTAAGATCAATCATCTGTTTCAACGTTGTAAAGTTTGTAGCTGAGCGAGTGACTGCTGGTTCTACAATATCATTGCCAAAAGTATACCTTCTTACCATATTCAACACAAGACTATGGTTATAGACAAATCTCGTAATAGATCTAGCTTGCTCAATTATCACATTTATCCACTCAAGTTTTGCAAAATCTTCAAGTATCAAGTTTATACAATGTGCTGCACAAGGGGTCCAATACAGAGTAGGGAAAGTTTCAGCTAACCTCTTCCCAGCAACAATATATTGTTCTTCAGCATTAGTGATTACTTGCAAGACATGCTTAGATCCAACTTCTTCCACCACTTGCTTAAGTAATTCATACAGAGCATCTGAAGAATTGATTACACTAGACGCATCCACAGATTTCAAAAACACTGTTCCTTCAGGACAATACACCAGAAAGTTCAGCAAGATTCTACCAGTTTGAGTGTTCCATTGATTAACCAGAATAGAACAACCGGTCCTTACCCATGCTGCTGTTACTTTATCATTATCGCTCTTCACTTCTTCCACCAATTTCTTCAATGTCCAACCTTGAAGATCACTACACGAAGGCATTAGCACCCCAGATCCTCCTGAGATAATAGTGTCAACCATTGGCTGGAAATAAACTGAATTAACTGCATCCAAAGGTGCTCCAATATCAAACAAAAATCGCCCTATGGCCATATGTACATGATTGTTTACTCTATTTGCATGTAACCCAACTGTGTTAACTACCAGAGCATCAGACTCAGCAGCAGAACTTTTAGCTTTTCCCCTCTTTCTCCTATCCCCAGATACATTACTTGTCCCTTCTCGATTAACTAATAAACTCGAACTAGGCTGAAGTGTATCTGGTCCTTCAATCATAAGCAGTCCAGTATTAGCATCAACCTGATTATCATATGCATCTATCTCGCTAGAAACCTGATTAGCATTACTCATCTCCTCCGCAATCTTTTGCTTTTTCCTCTTCTTCACTTCAACCCCATCCAAACTTTCTCGCATTAGTAGACGAACGTCAGATGGAACGTTGAAACAAGTAGAAGCATTACCCTTTTGACCAGCCAAATGTTCCTTAATCCTATGAATCCCACCACCTCTAAATATTTTGCCACAATATATACACTTCAATTGTACCCTTTCGCCATTCCTAAACATCAGACAATGTTTCCATGCTGGGTCATGTTTCTGTGATGTTATTGGTATTGGTTCTAAATTTGATGCCATTTTCTCACCACTCACAACCTTAAAACAAACAAAAGAAAAAACCCAGTATTCTTAAGTCTTCTATCATAATAACATCAACAAAAACAAGAACAAAAACATTGTAATAAACATGTTTACATTAAACTCATCAAAAACAAACGAAAAATTAGAACAGTTGCATTTGACAGAATTATTATCATAACTGAAATAACTAACATGAAGAGAAATTGAAATAAACAACATAAAACTATATAATAAACATGTTAACATTAAACAAACCAATAATTAAAATAAAATAAAATTAAAAAGAAAAGAAAAAGAGCTTACTTTGTAATTCTGTTGAATTGGATTTTCAGAGGGAGCGGTAATTGAATGAGAACCGAGTTAAGGGAGTTGCTGAGGGAATAAAAAACCGAGGGTTAAGGAAACCGGATGGACCGGTTAGGGTACGGGATAAGCCGGTTGGTTTATCTAGTAATAGTTCGAGTTTTACCGGGTCATCAGGTCATTTATAATTGAGCCGGTTCTACAAAACCAGAAACCGAGACTTCCGGTTACATTCTCTTAATAGCCCGAGTCGGTTACAATGATCAATAAAAGCATCCCGCTAAACCGGCCGGTGGCCGGATTTTTCCTTTCTGGCTTGAACCGGCAAGTTTCTTATGGTTCGTGACCGGTAATGTCGTTTTTTTGGGTTTCTTTTGAAAAAAAAAGGCTTTTTGATTTGCTGTTTAATTTCCTTCATTTTCTCAGGAATCTAACAGAGGTTTAAGGTGTTGGAAATGGGTAAGATTTAAAATTAGGGTTCTCTTCCAAAAATAAGCACTATCCATGAACTAAATTTAGAACGTTAATTAAGTTAATTTTTTTTATTAAAATTTTCTTTTTGCTGGTTTATTTATTGCAAATTCTTGTTATATCAATCAAAAGTGGTGCATTACTTTAGGTACGCATCATTATCTAAGGAGATTTTATTAAGGAACTAACTATTTTCTTCCAAGTTTGTTACTTCTGATACTAAACCTTCCCCATGATAAAGTCTTCTCTTTTTTGCTTTAAAGAATCAGTTTTGAAGAGACTATGTTGTAGTGATGGTGTGGCTGCATTAAGGGTATTTGTATTTATATATATAATTTACCCCATGAGCACTGGAATGTTGGAAGTGATGTGTTGCCAAGTTTCAACTAAGAAGACAAAGAAAATGTGGGGGCTCCAACAACTGGTTGAATCTTCTCTTTTGAAGGTTATGCAAAGTGCAGAAATTGCCTGCTTTGAGTTTATGTCACACACACACACATATTTATATATATCAGGTTTCTGAGAGGGTAAAAGATGGGTTTCCTACTCCAAAGTCCACTGACTCTGTAGAAAGATCAACTGTGACTACTATTTTATCAGAATTCTTGGAAGGAAGCTTCACATTTCTTCCCAAGCCAATTTGATTTGTATGATAAATTTTCCTATGTTGAGAATGAATGAGAGTGCTTTTGCCTTTCAGCATTGGTGTTGTCAGCTTAGACATCCCTCTTCCTTTTATGCTAGGGTCTTTCTCTGGCTATCATAATCTTTTTTCTAATACATAAAGGACTGATGTTAGCAGGTTAACTATTCTTTTCTCCAATCCTTTCTTTCACTTTTGCTTTTCCTAATATATAGGTTACTGTTTTGACATTCATTCTCAAGGGACTTCATTTTCTTTAGTTATTTTATTGCCACCCAAAAAAAAACTTAAGTGACCCAATTTTTGAGAACTTCGAGGATTGCTGACAGTGAATACAGCTTGCAGCATTGACAATGCTACTCTAAAACAGGAAATTTACTCATTTGCTACTTTTCTTTTTCAAACTAGGTTTATGACCCCATTGAAGTTTCTTTTGTAGCAGGAAAATTGGGAACACAAATGAAAGAATCTTATGCTGAAAAGCAATCAATAACGTGGGAAGCACATGATTGGGTCCTTTGAAATAAAATTCCAACTTTATCTTTTTGAAAAAATTATGATGCACATATACAGCACTATCTCCTGTTGGAAAAGATTATGATATAATACTTTAGCTATATTAAAAGAAATTCAAATTTTCTTGGTTTAGTTGATTAAAGATACGGTATTTATTATTAAGTTGAATATTCAGATGTGACAGTGAAAAGAATATGATAATTGGTACCTTTAGCTTGTAATTATATCTGTCAGATCTCATGACTGTGCTTGGATTTGCATAAGTTTCAAGCTCTTGTGAGGATTGTGAAACTGATATTCAGGACAGCATTAGGTGCTACACTTTTTTCTTTGGGTGAAGGGAATTGCTTGAGGCAAAAGCTCTCTGAATTCTGATATATAATTCAGTGCTTAAAATCTTTAACTAATACTTGATATATTTTAAAATTAAGTTTAAAGCTTAATCTGTTTCTTCTTATGGTAGTAAGAACAAAATGTAGCAAAGTAATACAAGCCAAAGATAACGGGAGAAAACAGAGTACATAAAACCAAGAAAGTAACCGTTTCTTTATGGGTTAGCAAACCGTATTTACACTTCAAAGTTTAAATCTATCATAGTGGCGAGAAAAAGGGAGACCACTCTCACAATATACTCTAGCAAGCAGCAAGCAGTTCCATCATCAATTCAAAACAAATGCCAACCCCTTCGATTCTCTTCTGCTTCTTCTTTTATTTCTTCTGCATTTTCATCTCCTTCTCCCTGACAGGTATCGAGTTCTGCCACATTATTCTTCTACAAGTGCTTGCTTTATTCACTAGTCTAAAGCTTTGTCTTGCTTGAGGAACTGAACTTTTTACATTGTGATCTTTTCTTGCAGATGGCACCCAACTCATACTAGTAAACAACTGTCAAGAAAGCATATGGCCTGGAATCCTCGGCAGTGCAGGCCATGAAACTCCCAGAGAGGGAGGTTTCCATTTGTCCTGTGGTGAACAGACAGTCCTGGAATTACCTGAACGATGGTCAGGTAGAATCTGGCCAAGACAAGGCTGCTGTTTTGACCAAACCGGCAAAGGTTCATGTCAGACTGGAGACTGTGCAGGGCTTTTAGAATGCAAAGGCACTGGAGGCAAACCACCGGCAACTCTTGTTGAAATGACACTTGGTGGTCCAACATCTCCCTTACATTATTATGATGTGAGTTTGGTCGATGGATTCAATGTTCCTGTCTCAATGGTGCCGATAGGTGGTGGCGTTGGTTGTGGGGTCGCTGCTTGTGAGGCTGATCTCAATGTCTGTTGCCCTGCTGCCTTGGTTGTGAAGAAAGAAGGGAAGGTGGTGGGGTGCAAGAGTGCATGTTTGGCTGCAAAAACAGATAGGTATTGCTGCACTGGAGAGTTTGCCAATCCCAAAAGTTGCGCACCTACGGTTTTTGCTAATCTGTTTAAGGCCATTTGCCCCAGGGCTTATAGCTATGCTTATGATGATTCTTCAAGTCTTAAGACTTGCAGGGCTCCTCGCTATGTCATTACATTCTGCCCTCCTAATTGATGGAATTGGACATGCTTACTGTCACTGTTGCCGAGCACTGGCTTTCTGTTGTGGTTGGTTCAAGTTTAATTTTTATTCTGTTATGAGTAACTGTATCTGTAGTTCAAGTTGATAAGAAATCTAGATTAGTTCAAGTTGGCAAGTTTTCAATTGTTATGTTTTGTTAATATTGTGGCTTTATTGTATGTTCTTGTGCTGATTTCATGGTAAATGCTCATTTTCTGTGATTATTTTCATGTTTTCATCTTTTGACTGTTCTCTTTTTGCTTCATTGGCTGAAGTTGAATCTTTACCTGTCCCATACTTGTCCTTGATAACTTAACTAGAATCATAATCTTTCCTTAAAAACCATCAAATTACAAAGTCATTAACATAGAACCTGGTGTTATGTGATTTTAACAGGTTTTTCTATTTTCTTTGAGAAAAGTATCCACCAAATTAAGTTCAGAAAATTCTTGTTGCAATCAGTGTACAACTTCTTTTAATGTGGAAAACATAAGTTGAAACTGCAAGCTGAGGGATTCTTCATTGATATCAGAGCATCTATATATAACCAAGTAATCCAGACTTGAAATCTGCAGTTGTAACTTGGTTATGGATTGGCAATGGTCATTCCCCCATCTTGATTGGTGGGTTTTTTGCATTCATCCGTTGCTGAATTCTGAGCAGGAAACCTGCTTACTGCTTAATTGGTTATGATCCCATGACAAGAGAATAGAATAAGCACTAGAAAATGTCATAATTTGGTTAGGTACATGGAGAAACTAAAGTCAGAACCACAAGGTTCCCAAGAACCCAACTTGCTTCTTTAAACAGCCAATAATAATTTATGATCAAAAACAGAATTTTGGGTTGTTTTTGTTCTGAACAAAGAGAATTAAAAGTCAAAATCTGAGAACTTTATTTAATTAAATTGCCGTATTTATTTAGCCAAAAACAATGGCCAACAACAAATGAATGACAGTGATTACCATCTTAAACTAACAAGTCAAACAAAAAGGAAAGCTCCAAAATTGCCAGGAAGGAATTTTAAAGAAGACCAATGCCAGATTCCCACAGCTTTTAACTCAACAGAAGCGATGTTCCTGTAATTTTGCTTATATATAAACCTGACTTCAGAAACCAATGTTTAGCATCTAAAATGGATCTGAAAGTTGAAAATCGATGTATTCAAGAAGATAAGGGGTTGGGCTGGGGGAAGTCTTTGCCTGTGAAGAGTGTCCAGGAAATAATGAGAAATGATTCTCAGTCAGTTCCAGAAAGATACATTCAAGAACACAAGGACAGGCCATTAGTTTCTGAGACCTTACCTGCCTCACTTGAAATTCCAATCATAGATTTCTCCTTGGTAGCCAAAGGAGATGGAGATGAAAGAAGGAAGCTAGACCTTGCTTGCAAGGAATGGGGATTTTTTTCTGGTAAATAAACAATTTTAAACTTCTATATGGTTTTGTGATTTAGTGAAGTACATGAAATTCTACTGCTACTGTCCTACAGATAACAAATCATGGTGTAACAGATGAGGTACTGCACAAGATGAAGTCAGCTGTGGCAGCTTCTTTGCACTGCCGCTCGAAGAGAAAAAGAAGTATGCAATGGCAGAAAATGATCTTCACGGATATGGGCAAGCCTATGTAGCCTTAGAACAGCAGAAACTCGATTGGTGTGACATGATGGCATTAATGACTCTCCCTACTGAAAGCACGAATTTCAAGTTCTGGCCACTCTACCAGGTTTCAAGTATGGTAGTCTTTCTTGACCCTATTGATGTATATAAATATCCACCAATACACAACATGATATGAAGATCCTACTAAAAACTTTGATCACAACAAAGAATCCTAACTAATTCCTGGGATGATTGAATTGTCATGTGTTACATATTCGTTTTCTCATAATTGTTTTCACCAGAGAGGCAGTGGAAGTATACTCAACAGAAGTGCAAAAGGTTGCTAAGGAGATCAATGCTAACTTATCACTATTAATGGGGATGGATAGAGATGGTCTAAAAAGGTTGCACGGCAAGTTCAAACAACTTTTGAGAATGAACTATTACCCACCTTGTTCAAGGCCTGATCTTGTTCTTGGTATTAGCCCACATTATGATGGAGGCTCATTAACTTTGCTTCTGCAAGATGATGAGATCACCGGCCTCCAAATTTGGCACAAAGAAGAATGGATTCCTGTTAAACCAATTCCAAATTCCCTGTGATGAACATTGGTGATGCTGTTGAGGTAGTTACAGTTATCCAAATACTTCTGGGTGAAGATTTTCGATTATCAGGCAACCCTGCATTATTTCGTTTTTCCTTGTTGGTTTTTCAGATTCTGAGCAATGGCATGTACAGAAGCATTGAACACAGAACCATCACGAATGAGAAGAAAGAAAGGATTTCAGTCGCTGCATTTGCATTGGTAGATGATGAACTAGAAATCGGTCCACTTGACTCAATGGTGGATAATCTCCATCGCCCTAGAATGTATCAAAAAATCAAGTACATTGACTACATCAGGCAAGTTTTAGCAAGGAAAATGGAGGGAAAAGCTCACACTGACCTGGCGAAGTTACAAAGCCAGTAACCCCCGTTTTTTTCTCTTAATTTCTGTATTATTACTAGATGAAAGTGCGGCAACTATTTGCATTGTAAAGAACCCTTTCTCAGCCTTTCATGGTTAAGTTAAGAAAATTCTTGTTGAAAAATCAGTTTGCATCCAATACACACTCTTTTCCCTTATGAAATCTAGAATCTTCACCTACCAAGTTTTTTTTTTCAAAGGAAAAAACTGGTTCATATTTTCAAGCTCAGGAATTCTTCAGTGATGTCAGAGTATGTACATAGCCCCAGTAACCCAGACTTGACAATCTCAGAATGGACTGCAAGAAAACATGAAGGAAAAGTTCTTAATCCAATGCCAATGTGGGTAATTTTTCTTGATTATATCCAACTTGCATGTTGGAATTGCCAACACTAAACGCCAATGGCGATTGAGAAAAACCAATGGAAGTTTCCTATTTCTATATTCAACATATACTAATAAATTGGCAGGTCATCCTGAAGGAAAACGCCTAAATATCCTGAAATGGAGGTTTCACAGGAAGATAAGGATATGGTTGGGTTAAATCTTAGACTATTTCAACGTTCAAAACCTACTGTTATGTACGAAATTCTCTGAAAGGTTTGGACACTTTCTAACTATCTTTCAACATTTTGGCATCGACTGTGGCCAAGACGGACAGCCATTTTCCCTCGTCACCTTCCTTACAAGAAAACAAAGGACAGTCTGGCTACTAATTTCTGGAACCTGACATCTTCACTTGGAAAGTTCCTAGACATAGATTTGTCCTAGTGAGCCAAAGGAGATGAAACCTGATAGAAAAAGGCTAGGATGTGAGTTTGGTTGATCAGACTTGAATGTTCCTGTCCTGTCTCGATGGAGCCAATTGCCAAACCTGTAGGTGTGGTGGCTTGGGATTGTAGCAGTAGGGTTGGTTCACATACTACCCCCGTATCCACGGCACATGATTCTTTGTTTTCTTCTGTTCGATTCAAGTTCATTCATTCTATTACGGTCACTGTCTGTATCAAAAATATTAAATCGAAAAGTCACTAATTCAACAGAACCTTCATGTTCCACGGTTTAACAAGTTTTCGCATTGTCAACGACGGTGCAAGGATTTTGTGTTTGGACGGACGAATAACTTTAAATAATATATAATTTAAATGAAAAATATTATATAAAAATATATAAATAAATTTTAAAAATTATTTAAAAATTTAATCTTAATAATTTACTTAAAAAATTAACTAGTATAATAATAAATAATTTAATAATGATAACAATCTTAATTTCTAAATAAAATTAACAATAAATAAATAACAAAAATGTCAATGAAAAGTAATTCATTAAAAAAAATATTAAAGGTTATCAATAAATAATTCAATGGGAAGCAATTCTTTAAAATTAATTACAAAAATCAAATACAATATCAATAAACAATTCAATAAGAAAGTAATTTCGAATAAAAACTTAATTGTTCATAAGAATATAAGCAAATAAATAAAACACTAATAATTTGTAAAAAAGCAATCAAACAATTCTTAAATAAATAAGTAATAACTAACATTAGGACTGTAAATCCTAAATTAAAATTATCAAGTAGAAATTATTAAATAAAAAAAATTTTAAAGTTAAAAATATTAAAAATAAAATAAATAAATAAATCAAACTTATCAATCATAATAACATAAATCTTAGTTTTTTGTGCAAAGAATGCTGGTAAGCAAAAAAATATTAATTTTTTTTTTGTTTTTATAGTATTCGGTAAAAAGAAAAAAAAATAATATAAGATGTGGTTGTGAGGTTTTAGAGAAGTACGGTTTGAGAATAATTCTAATTCAATAAGTTTTATTTTAATTTTATTAAAATTTGTTGTTAATTAATTATTGTGCGACATCTCACCAAATAAAATATTATTGTATGGAAAAAATTATAAAATTTTTAAAAAATAAAAATACGTTAAAAACATTTTAAAATTTTGTAAAGGTGAAATTATTAAATTTTAAAAAATAAAAACAAATTGGAAAATTTTTGAAATTGTTGGCTCCCCTCCGCTTCTGCTCATGGCTTTGTTCATCCTGGGAAAGTGATGTAGTATGGGCACCCTGAAAAGTTTTTTCTCTGATAAGGATATGCATCGAATTACGTCGAAGCAATCCTTTTCTCCTGTCACAGCGTCATCTGTTTGATTTGTTTCTGTCTTTGCACAAGCCCCTTGCCCCAGCTGCGTTTTCCAACCGCTAGCAACAATGAACTACCGCAAATGACATCCGTTGACATCTTCAAAAAACAATCTCGTTTTCAAGTAATTACCTTGTGAACGTAGCCAGTCAAACAAGAAATTAAAGCACTCTTGATTTCCGAATAGGAGGATGCCAGGTTACTATAAAAGAAGCAACCCAATTTATTGCCAGTTACTTTACACAAACCTGACTGTAGGAACCAATAGTTTAGAAACAAAAAAAATGGATCTGAAAGTTGAGAATGGAGGAGCCAAGAAAGGTCAGAGATTGGGTTGGGGTAAGTCTTTGCCAGTGCCAAGCATCCAGGAGATTGTGAGGAATGATTTTCAATCAGTTCCCGAAAGATACATACATGAAAATAAAGACAGGCCACTGAATTCTGACAACTTTGCTGCTTCCCTTGAAGTTCCAGTCATAGATTTCTCCTTGCTAGCCAAGGGAGAAGAAGGTGAAATAAGGAAGCTACACCTTGCCTGCAAGGACTGGGGTTTTTTCCAGGTACAAAATCCGACATATATTTATGAACTTGTGTCTGGTTTCTTGTTTATATGGCGAAAGTATGAACTGGAACGCTAATGTTTTACAGATAACAAATCATGGGGTGAGAGACGAGGTCCTGCATAAGATGAAGGCAGCTGTGGCAGCTTTTTTCGAACTGCCACTCGAAGAGAAAAAGAAGTATGCAAAGGCAGCAAATGAAATCCAAGGATATGGCCAAAACTTTGTAGTCTCAGAAGAGCAGAAACTTGATTGGTCCGACATGATATACTTGATCACTGTCCCTCCTGAAAACAGGAATTTCAAGTTCTGGCCACTCTCTTTACCAGGTTTCAAGTATGTATTCTTTCCTGAAACTGATAACATCGTATTTCTATCTGCAACAAGATGATAAAACTTATAACAAAGTTTGACTCAATAATTTTTAGACTGCAATTCCTGGGATTGAGATTGAATTATTTTCCATTTTTTGTTAAAATTGTTTTCCTCAGAGATGCAATAGAAGAATATTCAGCAGAAGTGCAGAAGGTTGCTGAGGAGCTCTATGCTGATTTTTCAGTTTTGATGGGGTTGGATAGAGATGGTCTAAAAAGGTTGCAAGGAGAGCTCAAACAAGGAATAAGGATGAACTATTACCCTGTCTGTTCAAGGCCTGATCTTGTTCTTGGTATTAGCCCTCATTCTGATGGTAGCACATTCACCTTGCTTCTGCAAGATGATGAGGTCACTGGTCTCCATATTAAGCACAAACAAGCATGGGTTCCTGTTAAACCAATTCCAAATTCTCTTGTGGTCAACGTTGGTGATGCTACTGAGGTACCTATAGTTTTCAAAACTACATGTTCCTAGAGCATAGAGATCATGCACTAAACACCAAATGCTAGGACGTAAGTATACATTTAATACCAGGACCCTAACCATATTTCATTTTTCTTTTTCTTTTTTTTCTCTTCAGATTCAGAGCAATGGAATGTACAAAAGCATTGAACATAGAGCCATCACAAATGAGGAGAAACCAAGAATATCAATTGCAACATTTGTATTTCCAGATGATGAACAGGAAATTGGTCCACTTGAATCAATGATAGATGACAGTCATCGCCCTAGAATGTATAGAAATATTAAGTATGTTGATTACATCAGGGAAAAGTTTGCAAGGAGAATGGAAGGAAAAGCTCACACCGGTTTTGTGAAGTTACAAAGCAAGTAACTGTAGCTGTTCTCTTCTTTTCTTTATCTAGCTAGACTAAACTGCAGCCACTAAAAAAAAGGCCATGACCAAATAATTTGCTCTTGGAAGCAATACTAGGGGTCTTCTCCACTAAGAAGAAGCTATCATGCAGCTTGTATCAGCTCTATATACAAGTCACCAAATATAATAATGTTTACTATATCATAGCTTGCTTGATTTGGTCTTCCCATAATTTTTAATTTGTTTTCTCATTATGCTGAAAACTAGGCAAAGGACATGATTGATCCAGAATATGGCATACTTAACAAACATGTACTCTGCTTTTTCTTTTCTTTTTGGAAATTTCATTTGTATTGAAGAAAGGGATAACCTGAGTGCACCACTTACAACAGTTTTGCAAGGTTGTGCCCCAACTAAGGACCAGGGGTATACCATTACAAAATTCTCTCATTGTCAAATTCCCTGTACACATTCAGAAAGAAAACCACCCTATACACCCACAGCGAAGACAGCCAACCCCACTAACATCTGGTTGGCCACTTACACACAAAAGCACCATCGTAAAATGAATAGAATGAACAGATAACGCCTAACAGTAAAACAGTCCCCTGCATTAACAAAGACCACAATAATCAAGCAAAGGGAGACCAACCAATAGCACTTCCGTTACCCATCAACCGCGTAGGGACGCCCCATCTCAAGCAACGCCGTCATAATCATCACTGCAAGAGGAGCAGACCTGCCTTTTCTAACCATTAATCAGCATTGGAAAGAATTATTCGATGGCTTTCCATGGTCTATCTCATGTTTTAAATTTCAGAGCATAAGTTGCCATGCATGTATTCTAATTTCTCTGTGAGAAAAGAAAATTCTTAGTGAAATCGATTTAAATGTCTGTTCTCATTAGAGATTAAATCTTGAATCTTCACCTACCAACCTTTTCTTTTACTGGAAAAACAGATTAAACAATTTCAAGTTGGGCGGGATTATCCAATGGAAATATCAGAGTGTCTCATCTAGCACTTCTGACTTGAATTCTGAGAATTGACTGCAAGAAACATGAGGGACACGTACTTCAAAAATGAGATATCATCGACTTACAAAGTCAATAACATAATAGGAACTTACTCAGTTATGCAAATTTAACAAGTTCATCTTGACAAATAGTACCAAGGGAACCCTACTGATCTAGTTCTCTGAGAATTGACTGCAAGAAATATGAGAGACATGCTTAACATATGAGATATCATCAAATTACATAGTCAATACCATAATAAGAACTTACTCAGCCATGCAATTTTACCAAGGTCTTTTACCCATGGCTTTTGTGCGGTTTATCATGACAAGTGATACTAAGGGCACCCTACTAAAATATTTCTCTGAGAAGGACATGCATCAAACTACATCCAAACAATTCTTGCCTTCTATCCCAGCACCGTAATTTGATTAGTTCTATTTTGCATACAGAGACATTAAAATCAGCTGAATCCATTAAACCATTACCATCTCTTAAAGTGAGAAGGGAATGAGGCGGTGATTCCATTCTCACGTGCGCATGGCGGCGCATGTTTAATGGAAGTCATACCGTTAACAGTGCATGTAGGTGTTTCTCTTTCTTGTACGAATTAGACAAATAATTCTCAAGTCTTTTATTACCCTGGTATGGTACACATATTACGTGAGGTTATAAAATAGACATGATATTCGACAAAAACCTCTAAACTATTAAAAAAATTCAAATAAACATTTATTGTTCTGTTGCATTTAATCACGTTTATATATTTTTATTTTGGATCAAATAAATATTTATCATTAATAGTTGATTAATTATCATTAGTTAAACTTAAAGTCTTAAATTGATGTCATTAACATGAAATAAAGAAAATATCGCATGATCATATTATTATATCACATCAACATGTCATATTAATAGTTTATTATGATATATTAATATGTCATGTCAATATTACGTGATATCAAATCACAAGTAGTATTTTTTACTGACAACAATTAATCAACAATTAATTATAACAATTTATTTGACTCAAAATAAAAGTGTAAGGAATTGATTGCATGTAATAAAAAAATAAAAAATTATTAAATTTTTTTAAAAATAATTCATGAATTTTTTTTTAAACAAATATTATTCAAGTGCATTAAAATGGATAATGTACTGGTAATAAGATATGAACAATGTCATTACCATACTGTTTGCTTATGTATGCAATGATGCTTAAGGGGCTGATTCAGAACAAATATAAAACAATATCAACTCTCTATGAGTGTGACTTAATAAAATATTTGTGTAAGTTTGCTATTTCTTCATTATGGTTAAAACTATGCCCTAAAGTTAGAACAGAAAGATCTCCAATTTCTTAAAGTATGAAACACCATCAAATTCCAAGGTCGTGAATGTATGGTAGTAAGAGGAACACAGAAATTTATTTCCATGAGAAGGATATGAATCAAATTACATCGAAACAGTCCTTATCAGCAACAATCTTCCTCAACAGTATTCTACCTGTGAAGAGAGAGGATGAGTGTCGAAGAGAGAGAAACAGAGAGAGGAAAAACACTAGGAAAAGTAGGAGAGAGGGCAGGAGGCTGGAGGGATCACCAGAGGACCGGTCTGGGTGTAAGGATCAGTAAATGGGGGACAGGGCAGGAGGGAAAGCAAAGGGAGACAGGGATTCTTGATATCCAACGATGGAGAAGAAGGGTTTTCTCTGCTTATGTCAGTAATATCAGTGTAAACACCCAGTGGAGAGAACTAAGAAATTTCTTTGACCGATTCGGTGTAGTTGTTGATCTTTTTATACCCAACCAGCCAAGAAGACGATTGATGAAGTATGCTTTCATCCGGTATAGGACGGTGGAAGAACTGCAAAGAGCAATCAGATATGGACAAAATGCTATGCTGAATGGAAGACAATTGTGGATTAAAGAAGCCACCCCACCAGTGTTTAGGGATAGGAGAAAAGAGCAAGGCGAACCAATACAACCACAAACAGGGGAAGCAGGCGTTCAAAAATCTTATAAAGACGTTCTTATTGCAAATGGAAACAGGGAACCTGCAAATGCTTCTGCTACAAAACAGGTGAAGAACTACTGGAACAAAGAGGTGGATGGGATTAAAGTGGACATCGAGGAAGATGAGATTGAATGGTTGAAGCGAAGCGCGATAGGGAGCTTAAAACCATTTTTAAGCTGTCACCAGTTACAGAGTAGCTTAATGAATGAAGGGATCATGGCAACAGTGAGACCAGCAAGGGGATTAAACGTGATTGTGACCTTTAATGAGGCAAAGGATATGGATGGTACGCTAGTGAAACAAGCAACGATGTTAGGAAGGTGGTTTGAAAAAATTCAACCCTATAATCTGCATGAAGATGGAAGGAAATATTTGGTGTGGGTCCAAGTTGAAGAATTACCAGCTCACCTTTGGCACCCAAAGATGTTCGAGGCACTAGGTAATTCATGGGGTAAATTCCTTCAAGTTGACAAGGCAACAGAGATGAAGAGCAGGTTAGACTATGCCCTCATAAAAGCTGAAGTTAACAGCAAGAGAATGATTCCAAACTGTCCGCAGATCATCGTGAATGGCAAAGTCATCAAAATAATAGCAAAAATTATCGAAATGGAAACTTGTGATTCGGGCAGGAAAACAATGGCAGCAACAGGAGAAACGACGGTAAAAAGCACTGCAAATCTGGTGGAGATCGGAGCTGAGAAATGGGGGACGAAGATGGGAGGGGAAAGGAGCTCATCTCCAACCGTTGAAAAATGCCATTCAAAATCAATGGCTCAGATGGAGATAGGAAAGGACCAAAGGACAAAGCAGAGTAACAAGCAGCAGGAGAAACTTTCTGCAGTGAGAAAGAAAAAGCTGCTAGAAAAAGTGACTGACATTGCAGAGTCTCGAGAAGAGAGTAGTGATAGGAGGGAAGATTTGAAAAGATCAAGTGAAAAAAGAGAGGAAAATTTTAGCTTTGTAAATATCAGAAGCAATCAGGAGAAGTGGGCTAACCTGAAGGAGAATAGCCTAAGCAAAGAAAAAAGGCCGAACAGTCCAACTTGGAAAGGAAAAAAGATAGCTTCAGATGGGCTTGATTCAAGACATGAATGGAGTAGTAGGGAGGAGTCTTTTAGCCCAAACTCAGAAGCAAACGACTGGATCAGGACCTATAAGGTCAAGGGATTATGGACTGGTAAATGGGATGCTGAAGCAGGACCAAGCAGACTGCAAATCAAAACTAGAAAGAAGTTAAGGCCAAACCTGATGATAAGTGAAAGCCAATCTGAAGCCGAAGAGGAGCTTGACTTTAGTACAGCTCTGGAGACTAGAGCAGAACAGATTCTAAGAAGGCCTTTGGGAGAAAACGAGTGTGACACAGATGAAATTTCAGAGGTGGGTGGGATTAGGCACCAGGGATCAAAGGTGGGGGAACGATCAAGGGAGAAAAAATCAAGAATGATAAGGAAGTCAAAGGGGCTTGATATAAAATGGAAAGATCCGGGCCTATCTCCATCAGAGGATACTCCAATAATAAATTTACTCAGAGCAGAGGAAAAAAGGAGAAAAGAAAGGACTAAGCTGAAGAGACAGAAGAGCAAGAGCAAAGGATTGATAAAGAAACGAAAAAGCAGGGGAGGGTCAACAAAAGGGGTGGGTCAAGCTGACAAGGTTCAAGATAGGACGCACAATTTGTTGGTTAAGGAGAAACAAGATGTACGAGAAAATGTTGTGAAACCAGGGAATCAAAAAAGAAAAAAAGATAGGGACATAAAGAGTGCGCAGCAGCAGGAAGGGCTGAGGGATGAAGCATTGGCAACTCTGAACGTTGGTTGTATTCTCGGCCTGAAATTTCAAGAAGACAAGGATGAAGTGATAAGGGAGATGGAGGGCTTGGAGCGCTCAAACTAGCAAGTTGATGATCTGATTGCCAGGTATGGTATTTGTGTGATCTTTGGTTTCTAATGATAATATTGTCATGGAATTTAAGGGGTTTATGTAGTAGTGAAAAGAAGAGAGCATTAAGGAGAACCATCAGCAGAAGTAAACCAAACATGGTCTTTGTCCAAGAGACAAAGATACAAAACCCATACGACGGGTTGTACGAAAGAATATGGTTGAAAGAAAGAGTCAAAGGCAAAGCAGTGAAATCTGAAGGAAGGGCGGGTGGGCTGTTGTGTATGTGGCAGGAAGATTTCTTCAAGGTTGAAGAGGTAATTACCCACAAAAATTATTTACTTTTAATTGGAATGGTGAAAGGGATTAGAATGAGGGTTGGGTTTGGGAACGTGTACGCTCCAAATGATGAGGGAGAGCGAAATGTGATTTGGGAAGAGTTGAGCGAGACCATGGCTGGGGCTGAAGTCTGGTGGGTTTTAGGGGGCGATTTCAACATTGTCAGGAAAGAGGAAGAAAAGATTGGAAGAGGGAATGCAAGGAGAGCTATTGCACGATTTGACCAGTTTATTAATGAGATTGGCCTTGTTGATCTTCCGTTGACAGGTAGTAAGTTCACGTGGTGCAATAATAGGGAAGAACCCGCTTTTAGTAGACTTGATCGATTTCTGATTGATGTGGAATTATTAGAGATGGATGAGACAATGGTTCAAAAGTGCCTACCAAGTTCTTTATCAGATCATAATCCGATAATTATTGGACCAGACAAGATCAATTGGGGACCAAAACCATTCAAGTTCTTCAACTACTGGATGGAGGAAGAGAGTTTTAAGATAGTGGTGAGAGATTATTGGAATAATGCTAGAAGCGAGAATAAAAGAGGAGAAGGGTTATGGAAAAAGTTGAAGGAACTGAAACCAATTTTAAAAGAATGGCAGTGGAGAGTTTTTGGGAGTATTAGGGATAAAATATCAAAGAGTGAACAGGAATTGCAAGAACTTAATGAAAAATGGCAAGAAGGTGCCAGGAGTGAGGGAACTAGGGAAGAGATTGTGGGGAAAAAAGCAGAATTATGGGAGTTATATAGAGTAGAGGAGAGAGAATGGCAACAAAAGTCCAGAATGAAATGGGTCTTAGAAGGAGATCGCAATACGAGATTCTTCCATATGATGGCTTCGGTGAGAAGAAGAGCGAACCTCATACAACAGCTGCAAATAGGGAACACTAACATAAGTGAGCCAGAAAAGGTGAAGAGTGAAGTGGCTAAGTACTTCACTCAATTTTATAAGAGTAAAAAAGTGCTTACGCTAAGAGAGTTTGACTGCCCTTTCAAAACATTAAGTGGAGATAATAAGGAGTTTCTAGAGAGGAAGTTCACAGTGGGAGAAGTTTGGGAAACCCTTTGTAGTTGTGATGGCAACAAAGCCCCAGGGCCTGATGGTTTCAACTTGAGCTTTTTTAAGAATCAATGGGATTTGGTTAAGGAAGAAATGATGCAGTGTTTAGGAAATTTTTATGAGAAGGGAGAGCTTGAAGGAGGGGCGAATAACTCTTTCATCACACTTATACCCAAAGTTACCAATCCATCCACCATTACTGAATATAGACCTATCAGCCTTGTGGGGAGCGTGTACAAAATTGTGGCAAAGCTACTTGCAAATAGATTGAGAACGGTGATAGGGGAGGTGATTGGGGAAAACCAATTTGCTTTTGTGAAAGGAAGACAATTGACAGACTGTGCACTAATCGCGAATGAGATCATCGATTCCTTAAATAAGGGAAGTGAAGGAGGGTTTTTATTCAAAGTGGACTTTGAGAAAGCCTATGACAGTGTGGATTGGAGATTTTTGCAATTTGTATTGAGAAAAATGGGGTTTGGAGTTCGATGGCAAAAATGGATTGACGGGTGTTTGAAGACAGCAAAGGTTTCGGTGTTGGTTAATGGGGCTGCTACAGAGCCTTTTAAGATGGAGCGAGGGCTTAGACAAGGATGCCCTCTATCACCGTTCCTTTTCAACATTGTGGCTGAGGCTTTCAATCTACTTATGTGTAAGGCTGAAGACATAGGACTATGCCATGGGGTTCCGATTGGTAATAATGGCCTCACTATCTCTCACTTGCAATTCGCTGATGACATTATGATCTGCTGTAGGCCAGAGTTAGAAAACCTGCGAAATGTCAAAAGGGTGCTGAAATGTTTCCAATTAATATCTGGGTTGAAGATAAACTTTACTAAAAGTAGCTTGATAGGGATTGGGGTGGAGAACAACTTGGTAAATAGGGGAGCTGAGTGTCTTGCTTGCAGGGTGGGAGAATCGCCTATAGTCTACCTAGGGCTCCCATTAGGAACCAAACATAGTTCGGTGGGAATGTGGAAGCCAATCATTGAGAAATTTGAAAATCGGCTTGCAGGGTGGAAGACAAAAGTACTATCAATGGGGGGTAGGGTTACACTTTTGAAGTCAATCCTAGGGAGTCTACCGATTTTTTATGTCTTTGTTTCAGTTACCAAAAGGAGTGAAAAAGGAGCTAGAAAAAATTGAGAGAAGGTTCCTTTGGAGCGGGGTGGACGAGAAACGAAAGGTTCACTACGTGGGGTGGGATAAAATATGTAGATACAAGGAGGATGGAGGTTTGGGGATTATTGACTTAGAGATAAAAAATAGAGCCCTACTAAACAAGTGGATATGGAGGTATAGTAGTGAGAAATCAAGTCTGTGGAAGAGAGTGATTGATGAAAAGATAGGAGGTGATCCCAATACTCTCTTACCTGACTCAAATATTAATAGGAAGTTCTCCACAACCTGGAAGAATATCATTAAACCTTTATCGGCTACTAATGAGTACTTTTTGCAGGTTAACAATAATTTACAAATGACTGTTGGGAATGGTAGGAATATTCGATTCTGGACAGATAGATGGATAGAAGGGGGAACCTTAAAAGATCGCTTCCCTAGGATCTATGCACTTGCTCAAAACAAGAATGGTTGCATCAGTGAGTATGGACAATGGGAGAATGAATTGTGGAGCTGGAACATTGAGCTTAGAAGAACACCATTTGGGTGGGAAGAACAACAATGGCACCAGTTCAGAACCACAGTGGAAGAATACCATTTGAGTAAGGAAATAGACGATATGCTAGTGTGGAAAGGGACAGCATCTGGCTGTTACACAGTGAAATCCTTTTGTAAAGAGGTGTTACATTTTGAGGGCAGCAGCAGGGATGGGTGGAGAGAGGTCTGGGCAAACTTAGCACCACATAGAATTGAAGTTTTCACCTGGCAACTGCTACATGGAAGAGTCGCTGTCAAACAAGAGCTGGTTCGACATGGAATGATATCTTCTGATGCAGCTCTGTGTGCTATATGCAAGCAGAAACAAGAAACGGTAAGTCATCTCTTTATTCATTGCCACGAAACATGGAAACTGTGGTCAAAATGGAGCTGTGATTGGGAGGTGCAATGGGCAGTTCAAGGGAACATTAATAGTTTTTTCTGCATGTGGAATGATGTGTTAGTTAAAAGGGGAGAGGTTAAAATTTGGAAAATGGCTTTTTATGCAATAGTCTGGTCATTATGGATTTATAGGAATGATATGGTATTTCGAGGGAAAACTTGGGACGTTGATCAAGTTTATGAGGCCAGCAAATTGAGAGTTGCCACTTGGGCTAAAGCCAAATGGCCTCATGTGTATAGTGTTGTTATGGATACCTATAGAAACCCAAGTTCAGGACCGAGAGTGATTAAAGCCAGCACTCGCAGACAAGTGGAAGAGTGGATCCGGCCAAGCCAAGGAACAATGAAATTTAACGTTGATGGAGCTGCTCGAGGAAATCCTGGGGAGGCTGGGATTGGAGGAGCCTTGCGAGATGATAATGGCTGTATGAAAATTAGTTTTTCCAAGGCAATAGGAATGGGAGATGCAAACCTGGCAGAAGTTCGAGCAATTAGAGAGGCTTTCTTGATTTTTTCAGCATCACAATGGGCTTCAACTCATGCTTTGATTGTTGAGAGCGACTCTAGAAATGCTGTCAAGTGGGTTAATAATCCAAAAGAAGCCCCTTGGAAGATGCGCAAATGGATACTTCACATTGAGAGACTGAAAAAGAGTGTTCCAAGATGGGAGGTGAACCATATTTTCAGAGAAAAAAATCAAGTTGCGGACCATCTTGCGAAAGAAGGGGTTCAAGGGCAACTAGATTTGATAAATATCTTTGACTGATGTTGTCTCAGGGGCTGACTTGTTCGCTGAAGTAGAGGTTCTGGAAATTATGAACGATAATATGAATGCAGGCCATGCTCCCCTTCCTCTCTTTTTGCTTTTGTATTTAACTCGTACTGAATGAGAAAGGGACAATTCTGTGTTGATGAAGTTTCGATGTGCTTGCTTGGTTGACATGTTTGGCTAGGGACTTGGGTTTGTAAATGTGGTAGGTTACAGGTTGTAAGTATTCTGAATAGACAAGGGGAATCCTGGGAATGTATAGCAGACTAGTGCTCTGCGTTTTTGTGTAACAGAGCAGGTCACCATTGTATTTTGTGGGAAAAATTTTATGCAAAGGAGTTTTTCATCGAAACTCTTAGGCCTAAAATCTCCCCAGGCCTAGTGGGTTGTTGCCCACAGGCATTCTATGATATTATCAAATTTCAAAAAAAAAACAGCCCTTATCTCCTGTCCTCTGACCCAACCACAAAGAGATATAAAAGTCAACCTCATAAATGTCCTCATCCTAATCTTCGGATATAGACGAAAGCAATGAGCAACACCTACTACACGCCGAGGACACTTGAAAAAATCATTGCATTTTTAACCAACACTATGAATTAGCCACTCAAACGAGAAGGATAAGTCCAAAATTTGCCAGGAAGGAGCAAGCCAGATTCTCTTTAGCTTAGAAGGCGATTTTCTTGTAAATTTTTTTAGTAACTACGAGATGGAACTGAGAGTTGAAAGTGGGAGTATCCAGGAAGATGAGAACTTAGGTTGGGGCGGATCTTTGCCAGTGCCAAGCATCCAGGAGATAGTGAGGAATGATTCTCATTCAGTTCCAGATAGATACATCCAAGAACACAAGGACAGGCCTCAAGTTTCTGAGAATTTGCATGCTTCACTTGACATTCCAGTCTTGGATTTCTCCTTGTTAGCCAAGGGACATGAAGATGAAAGAAGGAAGCTAGACCTTGCTTGCAAGGAGTGGGGATTTTTTCAGGTAAATCTGGGTCAACGAACCTGTGCGTAGCCTAGTCTTTTGCTTTAGTGAAACATAGATTTCAATGCTATTTTTACAGATAATAAATCATGGGATGGCAAAGGAGGTCTTGCATAAGATGAGGACAGCTATCGCAGCATTCTTTGAACTTCCACTCCAAGAAAAAAAGAAGTATGCAATGGCTGCCAATGATCTTCATGGATATGGGCAAGCGTATGTTGTCTCAGAGGAGCAGAAACTTGATTGGAATGACATGATATTCTTACTCACTCTTCCCACTGAAAAGAGAAATTTCAAGTTCTGGCCAGTCACTTCCCCAGGTTTCAAGTAAATACCTATTTTTCTCGTGCTCTTGACATATATCAATATCCAGCAGCAATCCACCAAAGAAATAGCACTCTAATATCTTCAACAAGCCAACAAGATGCTAAAATAAATTTTGGCAATAACAGAATCCTGACAATAAGGCACTGCGTGCGGTACCAGTTTGTGATTCAATTCTTTTCTATGTTGCGTTATTGTTTTCTTATAATTCTTTCCACAGAGAAGCAGTGGATCAGTACTCAACAGAATTACAGAAGGTTGCTGCAGAGATCTATGCTAATTTATCAGTATTGATGGGGCTGGATAGAGATGGTCTACTAGCGTTGCTAGGAGAGCTGAAACAAGGAATAAGAATGAACTATTACCCTTCTTGTCCAAGGCCAGATCTTGTCCTAGGTATTAGTCCCCATTCTGATGGAAGTGCATTAACCTTGCTTTTGCAAGATGATGAAATCACAGCCCTCCAAATTAAGCATGAAGAATCATGGGTTGATGTTAAGCCAATTCCAAATTCTCTAGTAGTGAACATTGGAGATGCTATTGAGGTAGTTACTATTCTTCCTAAATTTTTGAAGTTAAAACTTCTGAGTGACAATTTTCTATTAGAAAAATTCAAAAGGTACCTTGTATTTCTTTCTTTTTTTTCTCTGTCAGATTCTGAGCAATGGTGTGTACAAAAGCATTGAGCACAGAGCCATCACAAATGAGAAAAAAGAGAGAATATCGATAGCAACATTTGTGTTTCCAGATGAAGAGCAAGAAATTGGTCCACTTGAATCAATGGTGGATGAACTGCATCGCCCTAAAATGTACCGAAAACTTAAGTATGTTGATTATATCAGGCAAGTTTTCACAAGGAGAATGGAAGGAAAAGCTCACACTGATATTGTGAAGTTAGATAACAAATAATCCAAACTGAGTTCTTCATTTCCAGATTACTAGCTGCATAGGTGTAGGCCAGTAAATTAGAAAAATGTCATAACCGTATGTTTTACTCCTATATGGCTCAAATAATCTGTACAAGTTTGATTTGGAATGAATGCTAAACCTGTATATGATTTCGACACTCCATACATATGACCTAAATCATGTATAAGTTCTTGTAAGGGTTGCTTGGTTTGATATTCCTATAAATTTGTTCTTGCTTTAGTTATGCAGAAACCTAAGCAGAGAACTCTGTTGATCTCAGAATAGGGCATACCAACCCTGCTTTCTTCCTAGCCAATAATTTGCCTTATTTTAAGAGTTTTTCCATGGCCCATCACATGTTTTCATACCTTAGCATAAGTTGCCAATTCTTTGTTTTCTTGGAAAATGATCCGGGAAGCCCTGCCAATTTTCTGAGAAGGAAATGCACCAGATTAAGTTTAAAAAAAAAAACATTTATATTACTGAATAAATTTACATCCTAACATTTCTTTAGTCCTCATTAGAGATTAAAACATATTTTTGAATCTTCATATGAAAACCTTTTTATACTGAAAATCAAATTAATTATAAGTTTAGTGATTCTTTAATCAATGAAATAGGCCAGAACATAGAGATTTTATTAATCCAACTAGCACTTTTTGTGTAGCCTATTAATTCCATCAGTGTATAACCCCTAAGATTGCATACTGGAAGTTTTCTATTTCTATATTAATCTAACAAGTTGGCCAGTCCATCTGAAGCAAAACGCCAAAATGTCCTGAAAGGTTCCTTGAATTAAAGAAGTATCCTTCAAGTCAACAGTGGCAATCTTGTTAACTGATACAGATATACCTGGGACGCTCGGAGCAGGACTTTGAGTGCGTAGAAATGGATCCAAAAGTTGAAAATGGAGGTTCTCAGGAAGATGGGGTATCTGGTTGGGGTAAATCTTTGCCTGTAGCAAGCATCCAGGAGATAGTCAGGAATGATCCTGAATCAGTTCCTGAAAGATACATACAAGAACACAAGGACAGGCCATTGATTTCTGATATCTCACCGGCTTCTGTCGAAATTCTAGTCATAGATTTTTCCTTGTCAGCCAAAGGTGAGGAAGATGAAAGAAGGAAATTAGACCTTGCTTGCAAGGAGTGGGTATTTTTTCTGGTAAATCTAGCAAATGAAAGTTTTCTGGTCTTCTGCTATTGGAATAACGAATTTGAATGCCATTATTGACAGATAATAAATCACGGGGTGGCAGAGGAAGCCCTTTATAAGATGAAAACAGCCGTGGGTGCTTTCTTTCAATTTTCACCAGAAGAAAAAAAGAAGTATGCAATGCCAGAAAATGATATTCAGGGATATGGGCAAGCCTATGTAGTCTCAGATGAGCAGAAGCTCGATTGGTGTGACATAGTACTCTTAATTACACTCCCACCTGAGATCAGGAACCTTAAGTTCTGGCCTGACATATTACCAGGTTTCAAGTATGTATTCTTTCTCTGTGCTGTTTATGTACAAAAATATCAAGCAAATCCACCATGGAAATAGCAGTTGGTTCTCTGCAAGAGGATAAGAAGATCCCATAAAAAATTCTGACAAGAAATATTAAAACGCATAGGCATAAACATGAGCTGATGAGCATACATGCAATCCTGAATAATTTGAATGCACTTCTTGCAATCACCAGGGACTAGTCTAAGTCTTCCTCTGAATTGTATTCTCTATTATGCATTTTCATTTCTCCTTTCTCAGGGAGGCGGTGGATAAGTACACAAGAGAAGCGCAGAAGGTTGCTGATGAGATCTGCGCCAACATATCACTACTGATGGGCATGGATAGAGAGGGCCTGAAAAGGTTTTATGGCAAGACCAAACAAGCCATGCCGATGAACTACTACCCACCTTGCTCAAGGCCTGAACTTCTTGTTGGTATTAGCCCTCACTCTGATTCAGATATAATAACCTTACTTCTGCAAGATGATGACATTCCTGGTTTCCAAATCAAGCACAAACAGAGATGGTTTCTTGTTAAACCGATTCCAAATGCTATTGTGGTAAACCTTGGCGACGTTATGGAGGTACTTAGTTGTTAAAAAGCTCTGCTGTCTTTGGGCATTGCTAAAGTGCTTGATCATTGTCTTTCTGACTGACGACGTTCTCCACTTTTTTATGTCATGAGCTACCTTTATGATTTGTTTGTTTGGGGTTTCATTTTTCAGATTCTAAGCAACGGGATGCACAGAAGCAGTGAGCACAGAGCTATCACAAATAACAAAAGAGCAAGACTTTCAGTTGCAATTGCTTTGTTTCCAGATGATGAACTGGAAATTTGTCATTTGGAATCAATGGTGGATGATCAGCATTGTCCTAGGACGTATAGAAAAATCAAGTATGTTGACTACCTGAAAGGAAATTGGAGGGAAAAGCTCACATTGAGTTTGTGAAACTAGAAAGCAACTGATTCTCTTTCTCACCTCCTATAAACTAAACTCTCTTCAAAATAATTGCATGTGATGTCTCCTGTTATCAGTTCTCCATTATACTTGAAAATTTTACTTGAGCAAGTGATTTTGATAGTATCTAAGAAACAAAATGAAGGCAGCTCTGTATATTAAAGAACAATTAAACAAAACAAAAAAAGCCTCATAAATTCAGCCAGGATATCAATACTAGCTCAAACAAGGCACACATCACGGTAAGGGAAAAGTTCATTAAATCAGGAAAAAGATAATTCCATACAGAAGAAAAATTCCAGACTCCTAAACACAAGGGCTCTCTCAACCTGATACATTTGTACAGTCATGATCACAAATTTACTACCTGCTCCCTTTTTACAACCTTAAAACGTGTACAATGACTTTTATCTCCTCTGCAGATAAAGGCATCAGCTTGTTCACCATCTGAGCCTCAGCTAACCTGATTCTAGGTATATCCTCCAACTACAATGTACAGTTTTAAGTACAACCGACAGTTTTTATTTTCAACCAGCTCCCATCTATCCAAATAAATAGACAGGGCTGTCATTAGACATGAAAAAGAAAGAAGAAAGAGAGAGGTGCTCATACTATCCTCAGTTAGCTGTACAACAAGTTCATTTCCTACACCATCTAAGCTGCTGGGTTTGGAGTCAGAATGCTGATCCTCCGCTCTGCAAAAGATGAAGCACCGTTATTAGCATGCTATTTCCAACAGTTGGGGTATCAAAGACTGCAGTTCCAATAGGGGAAAGAGTAATTGCTGGTACTTTAACAAACAACAAAGACAGTAGCACTGTGGAAAAAACTTAAAAGTCTCCAACTATGAACTCCATGTGCAGCATGTAAGGGTCAAAAATGAAACCACCAAGGTTGATTTCTGTCGAACCCAAAATAACAGGTGCGCAAGTGTTGTTTACCCACAAATAATTAACAAAACAAAAGGAGAAAAAGCATATATACGAAGTTCTACTTCACAATGCTATTTGGCTGAAGACAGGAAAGCCTGGGCATCCAAAATACCATTCAAATGGTTAAAACAAATTTCTATTTGGCACATGACTCACGTTTTCAACAATCAACCAATGCAATGCAACAAGAGAAATCAGCCAAAACCTTATGGAATAAGAGAAATCAAATGCAATTACCTCCAGCTGCAACAAGTTTCTCTACACGCGCAACTATGTGCTTCCCGTAAGTATACTTCTTCAAAGCATTCAAGTGAACCTTTATTCGGTTGAGAATTAATTCAAGCTGCTGGTCATCACAGGTTTCCAGCACTTTCTGTACAACATAGTTCGCAAACTGATCTTTCATCATCACCTAACAAGAATAAACAAAAACCAAATTAAGGAGAAGAAAGTTGAGAAACCGTGAAGCAAGGCTAGAACATGGTAAAAGCATTGAAAAGTTAACAGAAACATCACTGTCCTTCAAATTGTTTTTACAAACACAGAAACCTAGTAAGTTCCTGTTAAAAAACAGAAATAAAAGAACCATCCACTTGAGAAAAGATGCCATATTCTCAATATTATTCTTATGCAGCCTCATAAGAGATAACCTACAAAACCCATAGTTTGTATCATCGGGAGCCGTGATATCTCCATGGACAGCGCAGGGAGACAAAGGGTCTAAAATATAAAACAATAGCAAAAGCAGAAAATGAACATGCATTAATCCTTTTCAGTTTAGTCAACAAATGGGTACAAATGGTGAATCACAAACCTGAAGGGGCTCATTTTCATCAGTGGAACCAAGCATCTCATTGACCAGGTTTTGGCGTTCTACAGGAGTTCCAAAAGTTAAACACTTTTCTATAACATTAGATGCAAACTTCTGCTGGCTCATTTGAACTATCTGCCCGGTTAGTTTCTTGATTATTGCAGAGCGTTCATGGGGTTTCCCATGCTCCAGAACATGCTGTAATATTATTAGAAGCAAGCAGTCAGAAAAAGATGATCTGGAACGACCAAACAGAGACATGTAAGGGGCAGAAAGAAGAAAAGATCTTTAGCTCAATTCTGAACACAACACAAACAAGACAGGCTAAAAGGCACAGAAGCAATGGCTGCAAGTAGATTCCATCTGATGCTTTAAAACAATAACATTGTGGGTACAGACTCCAATGTGTGTGCATTGGGGGTTTGTAAACTACTTCAAGCTCTCCAGCTAGAACTTGTCCAGCATTCTGTAATTGACACAAGTAGTTAAGAGGATAACTTATGGACATCAACTAGGACCAGTAAGCCTGTCCATTCATCTTTTATTTCGAAAGGAAAGACCAGAAAGGTGAAATGCAGCCTATTGTAATGCACATAAATTTTTAGCTTAATCAACAAATCTGACAGCATACTTACAACAAATTTCCATAAGCTAGATATTTTCTAATCAACCATGGGATGCAACTTTGCCCATCATGGTGGTATCGTAAGAATAGATTTTTCTATAATTGATATAATTTTAAATACAAAGTATAAAAGGAATTGCTCTCTCAAAAGAACCATTTACAAGGTAATACAGAACCAAATGAAGCTACAAGGGCAAGGTAAAGAGCTGCCAAAATAAATGACAAACCTGTACAACATAATTCCCATATTGGTCTTGAGCCAACATGCAAACAGAATGCAAAATCTCATCCATCATTATATGTTGGGTTTTTGCTTCATGACAATGCTCTAGGACTCTCTGTAACAAAACATATGTACCATTACGAAGTCAGAACATTTGAATTTATTTGTCCCAGGCCATGATACCCAAATGAAAAACATATGTTAAATTAGCAACACAAAGTCTTTAAACCTGAATGACTCGACAACCATATGGATGAGTGGATAGTATCACAACTTGATCGTAAAATGTTGAAACAATAAACTGAATAGCATCTTCAGGTACACATTCTATACACTTCTGGATAACATGGTTCCCATTTTGATCACGTACACAGCGCATAACATGTCCATCAAGCTCTTTGACCATTCTAGTCTTCTGGTCTAGCTCAACAACCTCTATAGCCTGAATAGCGGATCAAAGAGCAATACATGCAAAAGCTTTAGTTCCATTGCAACATTAAATATAACAGCATAGATTCAAACAGCATCGTCATGAAACAGGCATTCCGTCTGAAAACAATCATTAAATTTTATACAGCAATGCCTATAAGTTAATATAATATGCATCATTGTGCAAGTCAAGCCAGATGCAATTAATGCTCATATGAATTAACCATTCCATAGATTTTTGGAAAATGAAAGATTCAGCTCCAGCTGGAAGAACAAGTTTTATATGAAATAAAGAATAACCACAACAAGAGTAACTGTCCGGGAAATCCACCTTCTGAATCACTCGACAGCCATACATTTGAAGGCTAAGCGTCAACACATGCCCAGTCAGCTGGTCAGCCAGCTCTCTTATTTGGGATGCAGATCCATGCTCAAAAAACTGTATCCGCAGATAAAGAAATCAGTTGATGAGCTTTTGGTACAGATTTTGCACGATGATTGCACATATTATCACAAAAAGAGTCAAAGAAGAAGAAAGAAACATACTTAAACCTCATAAGCATGTCATAAGAAATTTTGATACTCAATGCAAAATACCTTTTGAATCACATAATTACCAAACACATCAGTCATTAAAGAAAGTGCTTGGGGCATGATTTCATGGAAAACCATATTTTTCTCTTCTATTGTGGCTGTCTCAAGTTTCTGCTGAATAAATCGACTCCCATACTGATCGGCACTGCTTATATAAGGTAGTTAGTAAATGCACTGAACCTTTAGAAGTCCACAACAAGTGGAAAAGAGTTTAGCTAGAATTTACCTGAACTCAACAACATGACCCACAATTTCTGAAAGTTCAAAACATTTTGTTTTGTTGCTTTTAAATTCATCTAGCAAAGAGGATGCAAAACTTTCATCCAAGTTACCAGCAGCTTCTGAATGCCAAGCCCCCATGACTCCACCAGGCACATTCCTCAACCCAGTAGCAAAGCGCATGTTTCGCTCACTGTGTCGGACAGGACTTCCAGACCCTACAGGAGAGTTTGGAAAAAGGGGACCTGCTAGGGGACTGCCAGGATATGACATGCCAAGACCAAGCGCAGGATTTCCATAGTATGATTTTTGTGGTGAAAGAAGTGCCCCTAAGTAAGCTTTTTGAATACCAAGCAAATCCATGTATGAATTACCACTGTACTCCCTATCAACCATGGCATCATTGAGAGCTGCAACCTGTGCAGCAGCTAATTCATTTGATCTCAAGTACTGAAGATACAATGGATCCAAGAGTGGTGCTTGGAGAGCATTTCCAGGATTATGGTTTCCCAATCTACTAAGATTCTGCAGTTCCACTGCTGCAGCCATCAAATTTGGATTCATAGCCAAACCTCCTGCCAGTGCTCTAGATTCCAAGCCAGTTCCTCCCATTGCAGACAGAGCACCAACATTTTCAAATAAAGGTGGCAAAGAACCACTCCCAAGTTGGTTTCCCATCATGGGAGGTGATGAAGGATTTATAGAAAAGCCACTTAAGCCATAGTTTGGAAATGGAGAATTCATGTTATCCAGGTTCTGGTGGTTCAGAGGACTTCCTGCACCATTGACTGTGGGTGTAGAAGCTCCCTTTGAGTATGAGTTAGTGGATTTACAGAGTTCAACCTGTACATCAGCCATTAAAGAAGACTTCTTAAAGTCCATACCAACTCCACTGCTTTTACCCATAGTCAAATAGGGTCCTTTAGCAGACTGAGCAATAGAATGTGAATGAAAATGTTCAGGTTCCAACTTATTCAAGTATGAATTTTGTTTGATATGCTTCTGATCAACCTGCCGATTGATGAGATTATGGTTGTCATCAACTCCATGATGAGCCTGTGACCTTGAATGATTCTCTTTATCTGTCACACCATTTGTTGACAGATTCAAGCCAGACAAAGCAGCAACCAGCTCTGCAGACTCACCCACACTTGCTGAGTTACCATTAAAACTGTTGGAACTGACACCATTGAATGAATTTGAACCAGTCACACTTCTTTTGTCCATGGAACTTGACCGGCCAGCAATGGGTGGAATGCGAGGACTAGGAGCCCTAGCTGCAAGTTGAGGATCAGGGGTGGTACTTCTTGACAAGGACAGACCCAAAGCAGAAGCATAAGTATGAGAAGCTGAGGAACCAACATTTTGGACTGAAGGCATTCCTGGTTTATTTGCACTAGAGCGTAAAGCATCAACAGATGTTAATTCATGATGCAGATTGGCAAATTGGGCTTCAGAAGTTCCATTTCCATCGTCAAATGCATTGCAGCTAGCTGGACGAGATGGGTGCCTTGAGGCATTCGTTACATGATTCATATCATCCTACATTTCAAAATTAAACAATAAAGCTAATAGCAAAAGAAAGGGAGAATGACAGGGAGAGTGGAGATATACAGTTTTAGAGCAGCCTCAATGAAAGCCAATAACCACAAGCACAAGTATACATTATGAAATGCACAAAATAAAACATGCAATACCATTTGTCCAAGAAGTAAATTTAAAGAAGACCATTATAAAAAGACATTATGAATTCTTACTTCCAAAAAAGTATGTACCCAAAATGGAAAAAAAGAAAGCAAAAAGATTCTTTGTTAATTTGTTGTTCAACAAAGCAAAGGTCACAATCACATTATACTGGATAGAACTATATGCTTAGGGTTGCAATCACACATTTACTTAATGCAAACATATGTTACATAGAAACATCTGCAGGAAGGATCTTAAAGTGGAATTAGTATTTCAACTAGATCCTACAGGCTAAAAGCCATTACAAAGCAACTAATGAAACTTCCCAAATATGCAGTAGAAGTTAAAATAATTTGACCCTCAATGCCACATTAATTACAACCATCTTCCCAACCATGCAGTAGAAGTTCAAATAATTTGACCCTCAATGCCACATTAATTACAACCATGATTAAATTAGAAAATTTTGAAAGGTTATCCCAGTGTAGGAAGTTTATTTCCCACTCAATGCCTCAACAGTCCAGGGTGCCAATCACTTCCCCCCACATTACCGATCCAAGACACCACTGTCATACCACAAAAAGCCAATGGAAATTATGCTGTTAACTCTTTCTCTTCTTGTAAGATAGTGACAGGAACAAACTTCAATGCACATCATACGACAATATTTGATTAGCAAACATACTGACAGAAGCTAGCCATACAAGAGACAACCCAACCAATATGCAGCACTTAATAGCAAACATAAGCGAAAGAATAGTTGAACCATTCCCATTCGCAGTTTCAAAAGCAGACTTATTGAAACTTCTTTGATATTACAGGATTTTCACTAAAAAATAAACAAAATTTAAAGAACCCAAAGAAAAAAGTTAAACAATATGAAGCACTATTGAAAAAGCCAATTGTCAAAGCACAGATGTCCAATGTCAAGCCTGACAAATTATTCTGCCAAAAAAGCACCATCATAAAATAAACATTACACACTGCAAATAACCAAAGGTTCAAGTAGGTAACGCGTAACGTATTTTGCATAAAGCACAGATTATTCACTTCAAAACTCTCAACTTCCAATCAAAACACCAATTACAACATACTAAAACATCACTAATTTCAAGAAAAGAAACCAGAACAACATTGACAACTCTGAAACTATACTAAACCTTATCAAAATCAAACTGAAGCAAACGCTATCAATCCAGAATAAACTCAAAGACAGTGTCAAAATATACCAAGTCTATCACCTGAAAGATCTCAGCAATGCTCTTCTGCCTAGTTCCCAGACCCCCCAACCCAGGCAGCCCTATCAACCCATCTCCTCCTCCCCACTTTACCCCACTACCACCACCACCACCACCATTCTCCTCCTCCTCTCCAAACCCTGGCTGCACCGCAAAAAGTGACCTATTCCCATCACTCCCATTGTTCCCATTATTCCCATTCCCTCCTTGCAACCTCTGAGCAAACCTCCAATCCTCCCTTGACAACAGTGGAGGAGGCAATCTTGGGTTCAGATTCCCATTGGAATAATAGTAGTTCACATATGCTGGATCAGCCCTGAGCTCTTCCTCACTCAAGATTCCACCTTTACTATTAAATAAGCCACCAATTGAGTTCAATGAACCTTCCACAGTAGGAGGAGCTGAGCCACTTCTATAAATGTTCAGTTCCTTCTCTGGATCACTCGATATACTGTTAGTTGCCCCATCTTGATGCTTTTGGTCCCTAATAAGCTTCCCTAAGTCCTCAGTGAAATCTGGGTTTTTGAGCATAGACATCATCTTTGAAGATGATAATCAGCTCAAAATTGATATATTGAAAATGGGTTTTCCACAGGCTCAAAGCTTTGATTTCTGTGATCGAAACTAAGAACCCATTAACCTCAAGTATTGAAACTTGAACTGGGAATCAGCTTAAGATTGATATAATATCAAATGGGTCTTACTTCAAAGCCTCGAAGGTTCTGGTTTTTTGTGATCAAAAACAAAAAATAAAAAAGAGAAAGAGATGAAAACTTAAAGCTGGGTATCAGCTTAAGATTGATAAAAAATAAATGGGTTTTACCGTTTTACTAAAAAGGCTCCAAAGTTAAATTTTGTGATCAAAACTAGAAACCCATTTCCTCAAATTTTATTAAAAAAAAAAAAAGCAAAACAAAATAATCAAAGCTTTTTATTTTTTTTCCTTCAAACATGATTTCTTGTAAATTTACAGATGTATTTACAAAATTAAAGAAAAAAAACGACAAATATAGTAATCAGATTGGAACTGAACAAGAGAGTTGGTGTTTGAAGGTGGAGGCTTTTGCCATATCGAGACAGAAAGCAGAGAAACAGAGAAGAGAAAACAGAAAGCAAGTGCAGTGAAAAAGAAAGGAGTGATAAGCACAACCGGTGGAGAGATCTGAGCCGTTGGATGAAAAGGATTGACGGCAATGATTAATCCTAGGGGAGAAAGAACTTTATTCTTACAAGACATACGTCTTAGGGTTTTAACTCCAAGCAATTAAAATTTAATTACTGGGTTTTTTATTTTTAACAGTTTTTATTTTTCTCTCAAGAATTTCAAAAATTCAATCCATAAATTAAAAAGGACACGTTTTTTATTTATTTCAATTTATTGCTTAATTAATTAAGCACGTTGTTTTTATGCATAATTTAGTTATAAAGATTGAGTCGTCTTAACTGTTGTTTGGCTTCACGGAAAAAAAAATTTTCTAAATCCTTAACAAGAAATTTTCTGTGAAAATTTAGAATTAATTTGTGCATTTTTTATAATCAACGAACAAATATCCCTCTCTAAAGAAAAATATAAAATTATTTCAATAAGACCTTATTTTTACAAAATAAAAGTCGATTATGATTATAATGTATGATCTTAATGAGTATCGAGAATTTAAGTAGATAAAACCGTGATATCTTGTTTCACATTTAACATGAATGTTATTATTAAAAGTTAAAATCAATTTAAATCAATTAATATTAATAATTTAAATTTAAATTTTTAAAAATTACATAATTTATTTTTAAAAAATTATTAAATCATACTTAAACTCTAGTCATTATAAATTTTAAATTTTTTTATGATTAAGTATGACAAACCCTTTTAATTTTACTCATTAAAAATTTTAATTAAAGTAATTTATGCCCTTTTAAAAATTAATGATAATTTGTTTTTAAATTACATAAATTAATTTCAACTTTCAATCCCTTTACAAAGTTTTATTTCCACTGTATATCGGGTACAAAGGAAATCTAATAAATAAGAATAGTTATACACTGATGTTGATACGTAGCCAATCGTCGTCAAATATCCCGGTCAATGGAACTATTACACGTGGCGCAGGAGTTGGGTCCCTTTTAAACTCTTTTATACCAGGCCAACTGGTCATTTACGTTTATAGCCCCATCATATTATATGAAAAGACCAAAATAGGCATAAAAAGTTATTTTCTCATGTAACAAAAAGAATGTGGGGAGATATTTTCAACTTTTTCCCTATAATGGACTTTTTTAAATAAAATTAATAAAAATTACGACATTAATATTTTTTTGTTAAAACTTGATTTTAATCGTCAACACACTTTTATTAAAAGTTGATTTAAAAATAATCGATAATAATGTCAAAATTTTACTTTTAATTTTGATGATGTGACATTTTAATAATAATTTAATATATTAAAATAGATTAATAATTTTAATTTATTATTTTACTTAATAATAATTATTTTTAAAAAAATCTAAAACTTTAGTATTTTTATTAAAAATGAAAGCTTTTGTATTAAAATTTGTTGCATGACTAAAAAAGTTTTGATTAAGATGTCACGTTATCAACAAAAAAAATCAGGTTACAAAATCTAATTACGAATCAATTAATAAAAGTATAAAGATTATATTCTTTAAAATTTGGATAAATGACTAAAATCATGTAATTGAGATAATAGAGGAAACAAATTCAGACTTAAATCATAGCATTAAAAATATAATAATTGGAGATATTTTGAAACAATATTTTAATAGAAAAATAGTTGGGAAGTGAGAATATGAATTAGAAAGAAAAAAAAAATCATGGCAATATCTACACTTCTAGGGTTGTGCGAATAGTTAATTCAGTAAATTCGGTTTTGAAAACCTCAAAATCGAAAAAATAAAAATCTTCCTTTAAAAAAATAAAAATTGAACTAAATGTAGTTTAATAACTAAAAAGTCAAACGCTGAATTACTTTGATTAATTTGATTCTATTATCGAACTCATGAAGATGGAAGGAAAAAATGTGAGGATGTGATATTTTTTTACAAGATCTCATATTGAGATTATTTTTATTTTATTTTTTTAATTATTCAAATTTTCTTTTATTTTGTTTTTTATTTAAATAATAAAAATGAAAAATTTTGATTTGTTTTTTAACTTAAAACTTAGTTATTTTCTTGAAATATTACTCAATAGGTTAGTTCGGTTATGTTAGTTGAGAAAATTCAAAATCGAAAATCGAATCAATTACATCATTTTAATCGAACTTAATTAACTTAAATAATCAAATACCAAACTAACAAAATTAAAAAAAACTAAACTCATTTCAATTTAGTTTGGTTTGATTTGATTTTTTGGTTCGATTTGAATTTTACAACGTTATACATTTCCATACCTTTCCGTTGGCTGCCAAACTATTATTTATGGAGTTGCATGGCTAAATTAAAGCTGGGGGATCATGGAGAAAATTTTGATCTTCAATTCAAAGAAAAAAAAACCTCTATTTTAATGGTTAGAGGTATACAAATTGTTGATTTTTCTTGATTTTTCTTTTTTTTACTTGTAAAATTTAAAACAAAATGGTAATGTCACATACATCTTTTACTAATGTAAAATACGTGATATTTTACTCACTTGATTGTGTAATTCACTCGATGCACATACTCTTTCACTTATAGGGAAGGAAAAACCTACCTTGATCCGGATCTAACTCGGTTCTGTATCTTTCAAGAAGTCCCACATTAGCGAAGAGTTTGATAAAATCTTAAAACATATTCATGAGCTCACATTTCAACATAAAAGACATATCTACTTGGTGAAATATGACATTTACTTATAAATTTAAAACTTATCTCATTTTTTATTGATGTAAGATCCATAACAATGATACTTGTGTACAAATTTCTTTAATTTACAAATGATTATCGAAATAAAATCTTATAATAATAATAATAACCTTTGATGTTTTGAAATATTTTTCTTTATATTTTTACAATTTGTTTTGATCGATAAAGTTTTAAGTATTTTAAAAAAAACTCTTATAATTCACTTTTAAAACGTTATAAAAAAATGAAAGGCCATCAATTACCTTGAAATAAATTAATAAATTATTTGAAGGAAAATTTTGGGCAAAACATGGACCAGTCTAGCTAATTAAATAATCCCACACACAATGACATAGAAACAGCAAATTTTAATTAACAACCTAAATCTGGGGTCTATGATTTTGCCTTTTGATTATTTTAATATGGTAGCAAAAGCAATATTAATCTTTTAATTTTGTAAGGAAATGTCCGCTTTGCCTAATCTTTATGACACATTGTATAAAGACATACACTTGCAGACATGTGATGCTGTTCAGTCTTCTATAATGCTTTGGTATGAGGGTCACGTGATCTGTCTCTTTGGCCTTTGCATTCTTTAATCACATAATTAATGCCCTTAATCCATTCATAAATGTAATTATTGTTAATTAAATACTATTACCTTAATTTGATCGGTAATTCATGTTTTTGTGTCTTAAAAGTGTCAGACACGAAACACATTAAAATTAAGTGCGAGCACGACACGAATAATATTCATATTATAAATCTAAAACACGTACACGTATACGGTTTAATAACCGTATAACACGACACAATTAACACATTTGTTGAACGCGTCAATATACGACATGATACGATTAATAACACGATTAACATGATTAAATAAAATTAAACACGTTTATATGTTTAAATACGATTAATATAATTAATTAAACGTGTGACTTGTATTTGACATGTTAAGACACGATAATTTTTGTATCTTAAACGTATCAAACACAATTAAAAACGAAACACGTTAAAACTAAACCCATACTTGTTTAAACTCGTGTCTTCCAGTGTTATATTAACGTATTTGGCCAAAATTACCAAGTCTAAACCTAATTGTATGCTTAAGTGAATATCAATCTCTTATGACACTCTTTTGCTTAAAGATATAATATCTAAAAAACACTATCGAATTGTTTTAAAAATTCAAATATTATTTATCATTTTATACTATGTGATGTTCACATGTCATGATTAATAATAATGTGGACATGTTGATGTAGTATTTTTTACAATTCATATCAACACCATATCAGTATCATATATATATAATGATAATTAGTTTACCATTAATTCACATTTAACCCAAAACAAAGAATTTGATTGAATATGATAAAAAAATAAAAATTTATTTTTTTTGAATAATTTATTATATCTTATATAAATAAAATCCGTTATGTCCTCTTTGATTTGTCTCTATTTGGCTAGAGATGAGCAAATTGGTGGATTGGTTGGTTTGGTCTACTATACTTAAGGATTAAATGGACTGGTTGGTTTGGTCTACTATACTTAAGGATTAAATGGACAAATTATTTTTAAAAAATCGAACAAATATAAAGAAAGACCAAACCAACCAAATATAAAATTGGTTTGGTTTTGAACCAACGGATCAAAATTTTATCACTATTTTTTTGTCAATTATAATATTAAAACTTATAAGCTTCATCTATAATTATATATATGAAACTAATTACATAATTTATATGTTATAATATTTTATATCAAAGTTTGTATAAATAATATGTTATAAAATCTAAGGTGATAGCTAATAAACTTATTAAGTGTAATTATACAAATAAAGTTTATTATAAGTTATAGTAATGCTTATATATAAATTAAATATATGTATATATAATATATTACTTTATTATATAAATAATTAATGATACAAATTATATGTTAAAATGTTTTATATCAAAGTTTGTATAAATATAACTAATTATAAACAATATGTTATAAAATTCAAAGTGATAACTAATAAAGTTATTAAATATAATCATATAAATAAGTCTATTATTGTTGACTCCATTAGTTTTTGATGATAATAAAACATTCCATTGTCATTTGTGTCTAACATTTCTAACTAAGTGTGCAGGGGAAATAACTACAAAGAAATAATATTTCAATTTTCCTAATAAGCACCTAAAGATATGATTTGGATAAGAAACAAGAATGATCATTATAAAGAAAGTTCCTTGATATGATAAGGAAGATCATTAGTTGAACAAAGGTCAAAGTGGAGAAGTGAAAAGGTAAAGCTTGGTGAGAAATAGAATCGAGTTAGTCGACCAAGAAAATGGGGTTAGTCGACTAAGCGCTCACTGGAATCTGCGTCTGAAACAGAACCAACTTAGTTGACCAAAGGAAAAATTGTAATCGACTAAGTGCTCTCTATCTGCTACATCCGCCAGGCCACTACAAGATAAGAAAAAGGCTTGAATCTTTCCCAAACTGTTTCTAACGGTCATAAACGTCCCAATAGCCATCAGACAAGCTTCTTCAACTATAAAAGGATCTTCAAATGCCAAGAAACTAACTTTTAACAACTCAAGAGAACTTTGAGCACACTTTGGCTTCATACAAAAAAAGACACCATTATATTCAAGCCAAAAAGAGTAGCAAACCTAAAAATCTTTTGTACTATTCATTGAACCTCAACGTCTATTATTTGTATTTGTGTTTTGTACTTAAACTTGTACCACATAGATCAACCGTGTGATCATTAGGTACTTTCTTCTTTTCATCTTTGTATTCTTAGAGTGAGTGTTTCACTTTAAGTGTTTGCATCAAGCAAGGTTAGCTTGGATGCTTGTGGGTTCTAATTTAGCCCGTGAAAAACTAGAGATAGATTGTGGTTGAACTTTGGAAAATCACATTGGGGTTCTAATTTAGCCCGTGAAAAACTAGAGGAAAGGTTGTGGTTGAGCCTTGAAAAACCACATTAGGGTTTTAGTTTAATCCGGGAAAAACTAGTGATAGGTTGTGGTTGAGCCTTGGAAAACCACATTGGGTTTTAGTTGATTTCGTGAAAAACTAATGTAAAGGTTGTAGCTAAGCCTTGAAAAAGTCATTGTAAAAGTTTGGTGGAAGCTTGTGAATTCTATCGTCTTAGTGTTTGATTTGAAAATCCTTGGTTGGATAATCAAGATAATGGATGTAGGTCTTGGACCGAACCACTATAAATACTTTGTCCATTGTTTTCATTGATATACTTTCTTTGTTTTGAGATCAAGTCTCAATCCTACCAAAAAGAATCGAGATAGTGCTATTCACCCCCCTTCTAACACCTATATTTGGAACTAATAATTATAAGTTATAGTAATACCTATATATAAATTAAACATATGTATATACAATATATGACTCTATTATATATATATGTGAATTTAAACACATAACTTATATGTTATAATGTTTTATATCAAAATTTGTATAAATAATAACAAATTATAAATAATATGTTATAAAATCTAAGATGATAACTAATAAAGTTATAAGTGTATCATATAAATAAATTATAGTAATGTTTATGTATAAATTAAATATATGTATATATAATATATTTATACAATTATATAAATTTATAATATTTTATATTACGAAATATTACTAAAGCATAATAATTATAACATATTAATATGTAAGACATTTACTATCATATATTATAATATTAACATTTATATCATTTAAAATATATAACTTGAAATTTCATATTAATACAAATTTATAAATAAATATATATAACTAATATTAAATTGCTATGATTATAATTTCTATATGTCCATAAACTCCATATAATACCCTAATATATTTTAAGTATATTATCAATTAAGTTTACTATCAATTCTTTTTAATATATATAAAAAATATTATATATATTAATATATATATATATATATATATACTAGTTTGGCTTTTTAGGTGAATTGATCCAAAAATTTTAAAGTGAGAACCGACCAAGAAATTAATTAGACCAAACATTTTGAATCAATTGATCTAATTGATCTATTAAATCGAATTATTTTATCTAAATTACATTTAATTTGAATAAGTAATTGATTTGAATTAGTTTTGCTCACCTTTATATTCGGTTGGCTGGCGACTACAACTCCAGGAAGAATGAAAGTGGTTGGAGTTTTGACGGAAGCTTTTTCATGGCAGTCAATGGACACCATGAAAACATGCTTTATTTGGCTTCTAAGAGCGGGATGGGTAGCCGGGACTCTTCCTTTCCTCATCGCTTCACTTCCTTGTTCACGTCTCGGTTCATTTCATACCCGTGTACTTGGATTTGTCAAGAGGGGCACGATTATGCCATCTTCTTCATCCCTCAAGTTGACAGTTCCTCAGAGTTTCTTTCTACACTATTATTCGTTGGCTGTGGTTTGGACAGCAGTGTTGTTAATGGGAACTTGGTGGTTTGCAGACAAAGTTGCTCCTTTAGGTCACTTAACTGGAGGTGGGTCTCATGTTTTTTCCTCGCACAAGTCTGTGTTCTTGCTGTTGTTGATGGAAATTCATGTCCTGAGGCGCCTTTATGAGACCCTTTTTGTTTTCAACTACAGCTCTTCTGCTCGAATGCACGTTATTGGATACTTCGCTGGCATTTGTTATTACATAGCAGCACCTCTGTCACTCTCTACGTTTTGTGCAGCTGATCAAGTGGCTGAATTCAATGTCGAAGGCCAAGAAATGGTGTCAATTACAGGTTTTGATTTGTGGCGGCCTATCACAAGGCTTGGATGGTTCCAATGGGCTGGTGCTGCTATATTTGCTTGGGGATGGCTGCATCAATACTCTTGTCATGCAATTCTTGGTTCACTTAGAAGACATAGATCAGATCAAACTGTTGAATATGTGATTCCACGTGGTGATTGGTTCAACATCGTCTCAAGCCCACACTACCTAGCTGAGATCATAATCTACGTCGGTCTACTGGTTGCCAGTGGAGGAACTGACTTCACTATATGGCTACTCCTTGGAGTTGTGGTGGCTAATCTAGCATTTTCTGCGGCAGAAACTCACCGCTGGTACCTCCACAAGTTTGAGGACTATCCACCTGACCGCTGGGCCATTCTTCCATTTGTTTGCTAGTTTCTGAGTAATGGCGAATTCAGGTTAAAGAATAATTAAAAAGATAAGTTTTTTTTTTTTTGAATAATGTAATCGGTCATTAAATTTTACGATATTTTTATATTCAAGATATAAATAAAATTGCAAATAATCTAATATGTATATCATATGTTGAAAAATATTAATTGTTCATGATATTCACTCAACAACTGAAATTTCTTGGATCTCCAAAAAATGTTGTATATTATTAATGAACTATTAATTTGGTAAAATTTAATTTACTTAAAAAATTATGAAATTTAATAATTGTCACATCGGTATAACTAGATCTCCTTTTAAATATTATCTGTAAGTTTGTGAGAAAAACTTATTAAACAAATGACGGGGAAACAAGAATGGAAGAGGGAAATAAGAACATTATCTTCTTTTTTTTTTATTGTTTGTTATTTGTATTGTTTAATATAATCAAGTCCATTGAATTTTGTCCAGCATATTCCGTTCCTAATAGTATTATTTACCATCTCTTTATTCATTTATTTTCAGTGCTCATGTGATCAACAAATAAAGAAATAAATATGAATTTTCTTGTTTACATTCTTTTACGACGAAAGAAATAAATATTATTATTAAATGATAGGATATGAACCTTATTCATAAATGCTATAATGTCACTTTTATAATTTTAAAAAATGTCTAATATGATAATTATATTAAGAAAATGTTTAATGTGGCACCTAAATTTTTATTTTGTTTATCAACGTTTAATTTCGTTAAGAAACATGTTAATGAATCAATTAAAATGTGCCATGTGACTAAATAATGTCACATTACGCTTTGGTCCATAACACGTGACGTAACTTCATTTTGTTTAAAGAAATAATCATTTTTTTAAATATTAAGAAGTAAATTTTGGAAAAAAAATATTTTCTTTTAAATTTTATTTAATTAATAAAAATAAATATATTTTTTTGTATTTACCTTTTTTAATAATTATAATTCATACTCATAATACAAAGTGAAACAGAAATACTTGTCTATGTTATTGAAAATTTTAAAATGTGACACTAAATTCATGGAAAGTGACACATGATCAAAAAAGGACATGGTTCATATTTTCGATTTCTAAATAATGTAGGTTTAGTCAAGATTAATGACGTGAATTAGGGTTGCCAACAGACAAGATCAATGGCGAAGTCAGAATTTTATATTTAAAAGGTTGAAAATAAATAATTTTATATTTATATGGGTGAAATTATAATTTTTTTAAAAAATAAAGAATAAAATTATAAAACTTTTATAAAAAAATTATTAAATTTTAAAAGTTTAAAGGGGTCAGGGGCCCTTGCTAGCCCCCTCTCCCTCAGCCTTTTTGTAAGGTATTCGGTAATTTTGAGATACTCTACCCCAACCCCCTATTAATAATAGGATAGTCGAACCTTATAGCTACTTGATTATTTTTTGAAATTTTTTATTTAAATCTGAACCTTAATACCCTATTCACTGCTCATTAACTACTCAAACCTGTTTAAATAACTGATTGTGTAAAAGAAATTGATTAATCTCTTCATGAGTATCCAATTATTCAAATTCAAATCTGTAATTGTATAAGATATATTTGTAATTAACAATTCACATCCATACAATTCACTAATAGTTAAATTTATAAAAAAAACAAACATTAAGAACTTATTTGAATTTTTTTAATAGTTTAGGAGTTTTTTTTTAGATATTATGTCAATTTAAAACTTAAATAGCAAATTATTTTAAAAATATCTTAAACAATAACTTAAATAACTTAAAACAAATAAATAAACATGTATAGTAAACATCTATCATCACGTTTAAATACTGGGTATTCAAGGGGTGCTACTCGAACTTGAAACCGATACTAAACTTACTATTTGTACTTGTTTCGAATCTAAATATAAGATATTAATACTTTATATAACCAGGTCACTAAACTAATAATTGGCTAGCGAAAAACCAACTAAAGATCTCACATTAGTTATGAACAGGACATTAAAGGTTTTTATATACCGAAAAATGGCAACACAAGATTGTCCTTTTGAGGACATCCGATAAAATTGGAATAATACAGAAAACATGACCACTGCAAAAGGATGACATGCACAAATCGAGAAAATGTCCAAATTTTCATCTTCATGGGTTTTGCTCACTTCATATTGCAATTTAGCGTGTTTTTCTGGGATCCATTATTCAGATTTGAGATAGTTTTTGCTGCAGAATTTGCCAAAATAGCTTCTGCTATTTTCAGTGTAAGTTCTATACAACCACTTGTACTGGTAGTTGATAGTACAGAGTACATTAGCTACTTGTATTTTGTTATGTTTAAATGAACCTTACATTTTTAGAGTTGAAATTTGTTCATAGACAATATCTTTATAGTTGGGTTGTAGAATCAATTGATCAAGTATTTGCCCTTGTTAATCATGGTTGGCCAATGATAGATTGGAAAGTTTTTGGTTTTGACAAAGATATAAGAGATCTTTTCATCAATAAACTATAAGGTGCTAGCTGGTTTGTGCTTGATGTAAAATATGTACTTCATGGATGCTCAATAATCTGGCTTTGTGCAAAAATTGGACTTATAACTTGTATCTCGTTTCACTTGGTAGTCTAACCCTTCAACTCTTTCCATTCAATAAAGCTGTGCAATTGGACAATGTGGTTTTGACTAAGAGTTTCTATACATAGTGCTGATAGATTTGCTGGTTATCAGTGCTAATCTTCTGATAGATTTAGCAGAATTGAAGAACCAAATTCTGCAGCATGAAGTGCAATTTGGTGCCATGCTTGGCCCTTGCTGTTAAATATTCTTTAGTCATGCGCTGTTGGTACTTCTGAATCACAAGTTGTAATTGTCTAACTGCAAACTTTGGATCATCAAGTTATGCCAACTGTTACCAAAACTTGACCGAAACATAAAGCTAATTGCCCCATGAAGAGTTTTTCCTTCCGGAAATGTGATCGCCTCGGCTTTGATGTCCAGGAATCAGACCCATTCATTAGGTTGCGACACGTCAACACCCACGTGTGGGGTTTAAGTGAACTAGAAGGGTCCTACAACCACAAAGCCCATGGTTTTTGTGCCACACCTATGACTCAACCAGCCCACTTGTAAGGCCTTAGTCAGTTTAGTCAGAATCCAACTAAACTCCCACATTAGTTACGAACAAATGAGCAAAAGGTTTTATATGGCAGACAGAAGGAGTGACGGGTTGTCCCTTCGGGGACATCCGATAAAATTGGAACGATACAGAGAAGATTAGCATGGCCCCTGCGCAAGGATGACACGCACAAATCGAGAAATGGTCCAAATTTTTTTCTGATTTTTTTTCCTGCATGTTTGCATCTGTTTCCATCTCTTTCCCTGTTTCCTTTAGCTAAACAACTGATAAAGAGGCTCATGGTAGTTTAAATTCAGGTAGGTCTGATTTTTTTTCCTGAATGTTTGCATCTGTTTCCATCTCTTTCCCTGTTTCCTTTAGCTAAACAACTGATAAAGAGGCTCATGGTAGTTTAAATTCAGGTAGGTCTTGCTTAGTTGATCTGTTTTCAGTGATTTGCAGGTGGTCAATTCTCTGGTCATGCCAAAATGTTTTGCTTTCCCTGGATATGAAAGGGCATGGTTGATCCTTAATGCACGATGTGTTCTTCTACAAACTGATGCAGTAGCTGCTATCCATAAACACCCACTCTTTGGGTGTTTAATTTTCCTTGGTAGAATTTTGAATTTCTGATATAGGAAATGACTTCTCTTATTAATTTAAGTACCCTTTCTTTTGGTTGAGATTGTGCGTGAATTAGTTTGTTCTTGACTCTTGAGTTGAATTCTTATGAATAGTGCTTAGTTGCTTATATTTGCTAGTTATTGGTGCTTGTCTCCTGTCATTTTATGCTTATACAACATAAGGAAGATTCAAGGAAATGAAGTATTATGGAAACAGAGAAGTGCCCCCAAATTGATCAAGTCTTCTCCAGGTTGAAAAATTTATGTTGAAAGTAAGTAATTGGAGCCAATGTTAAGATTGAGACTAACAGGCTGAATCTTCTTTAACTGGCAGCTGAATCCATTGTATCAACGATTGTTACAATCATGGTGAATCCTCTGAAAAAATTTTTGCTGCATAATGGAACTTTTCTACCTCTTGGGTGTGAGCTGCATTTGTTTTAGTCCATCAACACACTCAGTTTATCAGGTCCAATTATGGCAGCCAAATAGTTTTTGTATTAGTTGGATTTGCAACAGTGTTTTTGTTTGTACAGGCTTGATTATTAATCACCCAGGGAAAGGATGCCATTGATTAGTCTGCATCAAGAGAAAGCAGCCAGACAAAATTTACTCATGGAGAAGGCAAAGGTTCCTCTTTCTTCTTTTGAACAAAGCATTCTTTATCAAGTGAGCTATGTTGGGATCCATTATTTTGCTTCATGAGTAAGAATGTGCTGCCGTTCACATAGATCAAGGATGTATGATATGCCTTACAGCAAATGTTGTCCCATAGTTATAGCTTACACATGAAGTTTGTTGTTTCTATCTGTCTGATTTGACTTAATTTGATGTTTCTCTCAACTCAATGAAAATCTCATGACTTATATTGGGAAAGAAAACTTAGAGAAAGAAGCCACGAATGTGATTATATTCCAACATGTTAATCATTGCAGTTCAAAGTTCTACAGAAATCTCTCAGTTATCTGAGACAGACTATGAAAGAAAAAGCGGAGAAATTGCAGGCTGAGGAGAAAATTATTTCCCGTCCCAACTTCTTCAGTTTGAGCTGCACCCTGCCTAGGTGGTGAGCCTAGGTGGTGAGCGCTCGGGCTTAGAAATGGTGTTTGATGAGCCCAATCATAGTCATAGAGACAAAGACCTTGTAATCTAAGCTTTGGAGATTACAATCATAATCATGGCATGATTATAAAAATGTCTGTCAAATCCGAAGAAAATGGATCATTCGAGGTGATCAAGCCATACTGCCATAACCTTAACTTCAATCTTACTCAAGGAATAATCCCATTGACAAGGATGTCTGTGTTCAGCAAAATCTATCAGAGTGTGTACATGATCATGACAGATCAGACCCATGTTGACATGGTAATATAAAAAACTTATTCAATACCCCATTGAAAAGGACATGTGGTTTTACCAAGCATTCAACGATGAATAAACAAAGGGTTTTGTCACTTTTCAGTTTTCTAACCAACCTTTTACCTAACTTAGGCAGGAAAAAATTCTTCCCCGTGAGAACCTGACCAGATGAACCACCATATTCCCAGATTTTGCAACCAATTCAGAGAGACAGCAAAACTTTTCTAACCTACTTTCAATTCTTCTTGCAAGCTTCCCCATTAACAAAATACCCCAATTGCAAGCTTTATTATATTATTAATGAGATGGCCTACGCCATTTGAGTAACTAGATGGAAAAATGGGGTTTCAGAATTCTGATTAATTCCTGCTGTTGTGAAGGCAAGTTGCGCAGGGGCAGAAAATTTCGGCTTTGTGACACTAGAAATATGGTGCAAGCCATTATTATGGGAACAATGAACACCATCACACGCAGATAAATCAATTTCAGATAAGCTTTTACAGTAGAAAAAGGACGGTTCAAAAATATAGCTGTCACCTATATTAAGGAAAGGACTGTTCTCCTATATAGCAAATCGGAAACTGTCTCTTCTCTATTACTCAAACTAAAGCCATCAAAAGAAAAAAAGTCAAAATACCTTTTGAATTAATCAATTACCAACAACAAACTGCAGCAAAGGAGGGACTTATGACAGATTAGAAAAAGTTAAAATGAATTTATTGCAAGATGCAATGTTGATACTGTTGTTTCAATGGTTGCGTCTGTATTAATAACTAGAAAACAACAGACAGTGACTCGTTCATGTCGGAATATGTTTTGTGATTGTTATTAACCGAATCTTCAGTGTAGTTTAACTTTGTCATGGATGGGGTGATTAACAACTTGTAAGGCTTTCAACAGGGGTGGCTTTTAAAGCTTCAAGTCCTGGGGACACAACAGTTAGCATAACCATCACCTGTGCTTCGTAAACAAGATGAACAGCTCATCTTCAGTTCCAACAATGAACGGAAAACATAGAGAGAGGGATTAAACCGAATCCTAAGCTGGGATTGCAGGATCCAGGAGGACGATGAAGGAGCCTCGCAGTCGCAGAGGGTGAGTGAAGGGTATTAAGTACTGGCTGTCACCAGGAGTGAAGGGCAGGGGACCTGGTGAATGTAACAGGGGTTGGATATACCCTTTTACAGGAAAATGAGATCAATGTACTTGCTAGCAATTAAGGCGGTGGAAAGTCTGCTGCCTAATGAAAACACTTTAACCAGCATTTGGTACTCAATCCATTTATGACAATTAATTCGCTTTCCAAAAAAACAAGAACAACAAGTAATTACCAAACTTGATCAATATTAACCATTTCTTTTTCAACCACCCATTTCTCCAATCCTATATTTAGATAAAAAATTTTAAATTCGAGTCATAATTTTGTAAGTCACGATGATAAACCGAATAAATTCAAAAAAAAAAATTCTGAGGGTGACAAAATCCCATATGGCATCACGACAAAAAGCACTGGGATTGGAAAGGAGAAATTGCTTGCTTCTTTCTCATGTAACAACGAGAAAGTGACCCATTCTCTAGCACTAACAAATATCTTTATTTATTTATATATATATATATATATATACACTATGTATATAACATTTAAATGCATGTTCAAATTAACCCAAGTTAGTGACCTAATTTAGGGCCATAAACCGATGGCGCAGTCGCCATTTTCTTTTTCCAAAAAGCTTAACTTTACGTCCATAAATCTCGACTAAGTTTGGTGAGGTTAAGTAATCAATCTTCGAGTATTAACGTGGCGTATAATCCTTTATTCTTTGCAGATATATTCAACTTTATTGGAGGCTTAAGGCCGAAGAGACACACTTTGCAGAAAAAAAAAAGGTGTACAAGAGAAGTAGTTGTGAAACTGATAAACTGCCTGGCTCTCACATTAGAGACTAGTCAATCCAAACCCATGCTCTCTAACCTTAAATCTCCACAACCCCTTTCGTTTTCCTTCATTCAAGAAAACCCAAAAACTTCTTTTGTGATCACATAAGCAACCAAAAAAAAAACACAAAGAGAAAAGAATGGAATCAGTTGTTTCTGAGCTTGAAGGGGTTCTTCTGAAAGACCCAGACCCTTTCTCTTACTTCATGTTGGTGGCGTTTGAGGCATCCGGGTTAATCCGGTTCGCTTTGTTGCTGTTGTTTTGGCCAGTGATTCGGTTGCTGGACATGTTAGGATTGGATGATGCAGGGTTGAAGTTGATGACCTTTGTCGCTACGGCGGGGCTTCGAGAGTCGGAGATTGAATCAGTGTCGAGAGCTGTTTTGCCAAAGTTTTACATGGATGATGTCGACATGGAGGCTTGGAAAGTGTTTAGCTCGTATGATAAAAGAGTTGTGGTGACTAAGACGCCTAGGATTATGGTGGCGAGGTTCGTCAAGGAGCATCTACGAGCTGATGAGGTCCTTGGAAGTGAACTTGTGGTAAATCGGTTTGGGTTTGCTACTGGTTTCGTTAAGGGTGATATCGCTTCTATTTCCAGTAGAGTGGCCAAGTTGTTTGTCGACGAAGAGCCTACTTTGGGGCTTGGAAGAGCTCCATCAAGCTTTCAGTTCTTCTCTCTATGCAAAGTAAGTCTCTCGAGAAATCTACAGTCCGAAGATTTTTCTAGTTATAATGCGAGCTATACCTGTTCTTCATGCTGACATTACATTTTTAACAGGAACAAATGCACCCACCATTGATGACCAACCAAAACCTCCACGACCACCAGCTGCTCCGCCCCCTCCCAGTGATTTTCCACGACGGCCGCCTGGTGAAGCGACCGACCCCTTCAACCGCTCTCCTAATCCTTCTATGGATGCCATTAGGCATCTTACTATCAACCATCCGTATCGTCGTTGGTCTAATCCTTCCAATGCGAGCTATCCCCTACATGTCCCGTTTATTTGGTGGTAAAATCATCGTCAAAGGCAAACCACCGCCACCCGTTTCCGGTAGCAGCTCCGGGGTCCTATTCGTTTGCACTCATAGAACCCTGATGGACCCCGTGGTGTTATCCACCGTGCTCATGCGCAAAATCCCAGCAGTCACGTACTCCATTTCGAGATTATCCGAGATCCTGTCACCAATCCCGACGGTGAGACTAACAAGAATCCGGGAAGTCGATGCCGAGAAAATCAAGCGTGAACTAGCCAAAGGTGACCTAGTGGTTTGCCCCGAAGGAACAACTTGTAGGGAACCATTTTTATTAAGGTTTAGTGCCCTCTTTGCTGAATTGACAGACCGAATCGTCCCTGTCGCCATGAACTACAGGGTAGGGTTTTTCCATGCAACCACGGCTAGAGGCTGGAAAGGCCTGGACCCAATCTTCTTCTTCATGAACCCTAGACCCGTTTACGAGGTGACGTTCCTGAACCAACTGCCGGCGGAAGCCACGTGTTCGTCGGGAAAAAGCCCTTACGACGTGGCGAACTACGTTCAAAGAATCCTGGCCGCTACGTTAGGGTTCGAGTGCACGAACTTTACTAGGAAAGACAAGTACAGGGTATTGGCTGGGAATGATGGAACAGTTTCACGCACTTCTTTTGTTGATCAGGTTAAGAAGGTGGTGAGCACTTTTAAGCCCTTTTTTCAATGAAATTATCAAGAACAAAAAAATATGATTATTTGTTTTTTTTTTTTGTGTTAATTTCTTGGAATAAATTGATTTAATTGTGGTTTTTTTTTCTTCTGGTTCTTGTACATGGTGGGATTTGTGTTTTAATTTTTTTTTGGATTTATTATTTATGGAATTGTTGAATAATTTGTGAGGATGATTAATGTTAATCATTGCATTTAAGGTTAATGTTAGTCCTTCCATTTGAATAATATATGAACACAATTTTTTCCTATGTTAAATATGATTCTACAAATTTTATTTCTCACAACCAGAAATATATCTTATATACAAATCGAGGTATGTTGGAGGAATTATTTATTCCTTGTAGATTTGTTGTTGACATCGAAGATATTGATACTCTTATCAATTGAAAGTTCGATATATACACTGATTTTGATGATAAAATTGTATTTTATTTTAAATTATATTATTATACATAGTTCCAAATCCAAAAATTGTATACTAAATTTTACTTAATTAAGGAGAAAATATACGTTTTAATGTAGATTTAATTAAGGATTAAAGCTTTAAGCACATGAATTATGTTATGATTTACAGCGAGTTAATTATAAAATTTAAATATTCCCATAGAAATTAACAATGTAACATCAAACCAAATAGAAAGTGCTCTTTCATATACTTTATAAATTAATTAATTTTTATGGGCCCATGTTTGCCACAAGGTTTAAAGGGAAGCCCAATAGAGTCCAAGTTAAAGCCCACTAGCTAAGCCCTGCTAATTAATTAAATCTCAATTAGATTGTATACAGTATTAAAATTTAATTAACATGTCGTTTCGTACTTAGTAGTAAATTAATTAGTTTATTTACGTCATTTTTTAATATTATTTTATTAAATACAATTAAAAAAATGAGATTCAAATCGGAGTCTCTAATTTAAAAATGATATATTCATGTACCATTAAATTAAATATTCAAAGGTTAGCCATGGCCTGCATGAAGCTTACAATAAGTGATCCGAAAAAATTTTAAATAATGAAATAAAATAAAATAAGGGCAAGATGTGCTCATATCATATGATAGTGAATGAAAGGGGAAATGAATTATTAATGTACCAGATAACATTATTTTCTTGTAATTCGAAATTAATTGCCATATATATAAAGTTTCCTTGGCTAGGAGAATTTGCAGTCCCATCTAGTTCAAAATAGAAAAATATTTTTCTCTTTAATAATTTTATATATATATATATACATAATCGCTTTTTGAGCTTAATTTTTTTTCAATTAGTTTTTAAAAGTTTGATAGTTATTTAATTAAATATTAAAATAATTAAATTATAAATTTTTTAAAAATTTGATTTAAAAAGGTTAAATTAAAGCAATATAATAATAACGTAGATTGAAATCTTAAAAATGATAGTAAATTAGCTATACCATCACTTTAAAAAAAAAAGAAAGAAAGAAAAGGAGACTTCATATTGAAATAGTGGAAATTTAATTAAAATTATAATCAAGAAAATTACTTAAATCGTATGCATCCTAATAGATAAATTCGAGACAACCATCGATTCTTTTAAAGTTTTAGATTCAAATCTTAAAATCGATAAATGAGTTTTGATTGTTTATAAATCATAAATTTTTATATTAAAAAAATCCCATTATTATCACATAAAAGTTAATAAATTTTAACTTTATTTTTCTTGTTTCAATTTCATTATGAATATATCTTTGTAGATATGTAAATGTCACAAACCTGTATTTTCAATCTAAAAAATAATTTTATCTCGTGATTCATTTCATCTTTTATTGATATTACACCCACTTCCATCTTTAAAAAGATAACAACCCTGAACCTAACCTTAACAAAAAAAGATGAGACATCCTTAAAATAAACATGTAAATTCCTTAAAAAAAAAAAAAGACTTTGGTCAAGGTCATAAAGAGCAAAGGCATACATACAGAGCCACCAACAACACCAAACAATGATGAATTCACATAGAAAAAACAAAAAGCTCATGAAACTTTGAATGGAAATGACTTTCAAAAATAAAAAATAAAAAAGGGTTATCTCTTTATTGCCTTTTTGGCCAAGAAACTTTGAATAAGGGGTTTACAGAAAAAACCTTTGAAAAGTAGTTCTCTCGGAGTTTCGAAGGGTTTGGGATTGTGTTAAGGAATCTCGAAGTTTCAAAGGGTTTGGGATTGTGTTAAGGAATCACATCCATAGTCAAACTTTCGCTTTCTTTTGTAAATGAATAAAGGCAAAAAGAAGGAACCAACAAGAGAGAAAAAGTCTATGTAAACGAGTGGTGACCACTACAACATTTTCCAAAGCCTATAGCAATTTGTTCCATGTAATGGGTAATGTGTCCTGTCTTTCAAACTTTTTTCTCCATGTATCAATCATAACCATTACTTCGTTTTATTTTAAATGAATTATTAATTAGTTGTATTTTACATGAATTGACTAATTAAAAAGTCCATCCGACCAATGATAAAAAAAATCGATTTTAAATTATCTCGATAATTTTTTATTGATATTAATTTTAAATTCAAAACTATGTTTTTTTTTAAAAAAAAATTTGATTGAAATGTGTTATTTTCGAAATTTCAAAACGAAAATATTTTCTTTCCAAGGAAGGAACTGTATAAAAAGATAAAAAAAAATTTAAGTCATTCAACCAACGTTGACAAGTCATTGTAATGATATCATTTTCTGTCTTCGAAATTCCTTTGACTTTTGTTGGGTGGTTCATCAACCATATATACAGCGTAAATTGGGAGTCAGACTATTCAAATTAATGGATGATTAAATCACTTTCATGATTGGAATATTTGATTAGATTCAAGATTAGGCAAAGTATTGTAAACTTTAAATTGATTTTATTTCTACGCATATTTCATCTTTTTTTAATGTGAATTTTAGCTATTGCAATTAAGCAGGCGTAATTCGTATATAAATACATACGAATGATTTACAATTAAATCAAAATTTACATAAAAATGAAATTACCTCATATTTGGCTTACTTGAAATTTAAATTTAAATTTAAAAATATATTGTTATTCACGATATCACTAACAAGTTATATGTAAGTAAGATAAGGAGATTAAAGAAGGTAAGTAATATTAAAACCCATGTTTAGAATTAAAAAAAAATATGATATCTAAAAAAAATTAAATAAATCTTTATTCTTTTATTATATTTAAATATATTCTTATACATTTATTTTAGATTTAATAAACTCTTATAATTAAAGATTAATTGATTATTGTTTAGTCAAAACGTTATTTATCATTTTTTGTCGTATAGTACTAACGTGATATATTAACATGTGATATCGAATGATGATATGACATGTTATTATAACATGAAGACATGATCACGTATTATTTTTTACTTTGTATAATAACGTCATGTTAACGTCATGTCAACGTCATATAAACATAAAATGATAAATGATATTTTAATTAATAATATTTAATTAATCATTAATGATAAAAACCTCTTTGATTAAAAAATAAAAAAACAAAGATTTAATCAAACGTAAAAGAATTTATTTAAAATTTTTTAAATAATTAAAAAGCTTGAATTCATGAATAGTGCTATATTTTTTTTTTTCAAAATAAAAAGAATTCTTCTCCTATAATTATTTATTTGCTTCAATAATTGAATCTATTCAGTGAAGATATTTTGATCACATAGCACCTTATTTTATTGGTCGCGGGCTTAGATTGTTTTGAAAATCGAATTAAAGCTCCAAATCTTTTAAAATATTGAAATGTATGACAAAATGGTCGGTTTGATTATACCCTTTAATTTGGATTAAATTAATAACTTCTAATAAAATACACAATTATTTCAACAGATATTTAAAAATTTTAAAATTATAATAACCAAGTTGTCTACATGCATATGCATTACTCCACACGTCCATTATCACAATAAATAAAAAATATAAACAAAATATACTAAAAAATCATGTGCCTGCAAAAATTATTTCATTTTAATTATAAACTTGCATTTATATATTCACTAATAAATAACATCAGGAATCAAAATTATATTGAATGATTGCTCGCAAATAAAAATTCTAAATTCGAACTATAATATAATAAAATATACGATTTTATTAATTAAATATTACTACTAAAATAAATTAACTTGGTTTTTTATTGATTTGATGGTCTATGAAGTTAAATTTTGGGAAACACGACCAAACACAGCCTTGAAAGGGACAAGAGAAAGAAGACACGAAAGCATGAGAAAATTTAGAAAGTTGATGACGTGTCAGATAAGGACGTGGGCCACCTTGTTCATGTATCATGACTCGGATTTCGAAACGCGTGCCACGTTTCGTATTTGATAGGAATGTCAAGGACATCAACCAGCGCGCGTGTCCGCCACACGAACAAGCATGTTGCTCCATGCTTTTGGAATATTCTCCGCCCTTTCTCTATTTTCTTTTTCTTTTCCTTTCCTTTTTTATATTTTTTTTCTTTTTAATATATAGTTTAATTATATTTCTAAATAAATAAATAAATTTACTGATTGATTTAATTAAAAAAATTTTCATTTCGATAATAAGTAATATTCAAATTTTATTAATGATTTCTCTTAATAAATCCTGACAAGATTCGATATATCTTTTTTGAATTTTAAATTAAAGAATTTATATACCCAAAATTTTTAACCTCAACAAGAAAATTTTGTTTGAATTAAGAATTTTAATAAAAAAGTAATTATATTTAAGTTTAAGAAAGAAAATATGAATTATCATTCTTCCTTTTACATGAAAGGATTATACAGTATAAACAACCGAAACTCTTAACCCTAACACTTAATGGTATGAGTAATATTAATATAAGAAATTTACTAGATATATAATGTAAAATTATAAAAAAAATAAAAAATAAGATATTAAATTAAGATAATACTTTTTTATTCATGAAATATATTATTATATTAAAATTTAAAATAATGTTTTCACGGTGATTTAAATTGTGGAGTATATGAATTAATTATATTATTAATTGACTTCAACTGTATAAGTTGCAATCCTTTGATTCAAAATTCAAATTGGCTATTGTTTTAATAACTCATTAATTGTGGTATTTTAAATTTAATTAAATACGTTTGGTGCTTTCCTCTTTATCAAATTTTAAATTTGATTAACGGTACAAAATTGTTGGGTAGTTGAATTCTACAACCAAAATTTAAATTTAAATATTCACCAATTGATTGCACAAAAATTCCAACACTTTAAACAATTAAGGATTATACATAATATATATTTAAATAAAACAGTATATTATTCTACTTTACTTTTATATAAATAACTATTTATATGTTAATAAATTTATAAAAATTTTGTAAAAAAACAAAAATAAAAATGATGCAAAAATTGAAATTGTAAAATAATTTTCTCTTTTTGTAAAAACGGATAATTCTAATCTATAATTGATGTTATGTTTTTATTATTTGTCTATTTTTAACCAAAATTTAGTTTTAAATTTTAATTGTAAAATAATAAATTTATTAAAATAACGTGTTCGAATTATAATTACTAGGATGATACTCGTAGCTACGCTACGGAAAATGTTAAAAAAAATATAAATTATATTGTATTAGATTTCAATTTGATATTTTTAAAAGATAAATTGTTTATAGAGAAAAAGATAAATTGATTTTAATTACAAAATTAAATATATAGGGAGGGATTCTAATTGAATGACAGACACTCAATTAGAATTCAATTAGACACTCAATTAAAAGAAATTGAGAAATCAAATTATATTACTTTTATATATAGTAGAGAAAAAGATAAATTGATTTTAATTACAAAATTAAATATATAAGGAGGGATTCTAATTGAATGACACTCGTCATTCAATTAGACACTCAATTGAAAAAAATTGAGAAATCAAATTATACTACTTTTATATATAGTAGAGGGATTCTAATTGAATGACAGACACTCAATTGAAAGAAATTGAGAAATCAAATTATATTACTTTTATATATAGTAAAAAAAAAGATAAATTGATTTTAATTACAAAATTAAATATATAGGAAGGGATTCTAATTGAATGACACTTGTCATTCAATTAGACATTCAATTGGAATTCAATTAAATACTCAATTGAAAGAAATTGAGAAATCAAATTATACTACTTTTATATATAGTAGAGGGATTCTAATTGAATGATAGACACTCAATTGAAAGAAATTGAAAAATCAAATTATATTACTTTTATATATAGTAGAGGGATTCTAATTGAATGACAGACACTCAATTGAAAGAAATTGAAAAATCAAATTATATTACTTTTATATATAGTAGAGAAAAAGATAAATTGATTTTAATTACAAAATTAAATATATAGAGAGAGATTCTAATTGAATGACACTTATCATTTAATTAGACATTTAATTGAAATTCAATTAGACACTAAATTGAAAGAAATTGAGAAATCAAATTATACTACTTTTATATATAATAGATGTGTCACATACTCACATACTCAATAAATTTTTTATATTAACATTAATTTTACAGTTAAATTATATTAATTTTTTTAAAATAAAAAATTTCAAAACCTACAATTTATTTCCTTTTTTTTAATTTAACCTTAAAAAACCTGAACCAAATAAATTTGTCACACCAAATTAACTTCCTTTTTACTTGTCGCAGTAAAAAGTTAAAGCCAACAATTTGTACGCTGTTAAAACCCCACCCGCCAGGTAATTAACTTCACTACTCCCCTATTATGAGCTTAATCCACGTTAGTTTTTAAAAGTCGTTTTAAATTATCCAATGGAAACAATCCACGTGTGCAAATTACAGCGTAGCTGCCACGCTAACGCGGCTTTCCTGTTAATCGAACCTTTAAATATAAAAATAAATTAGTCTTCTTTGTCTCTTACAGTTTATCAAACTTTTTCTTCTCTCATTTGCTTCTGGTATCAAGCAGCGGAAAAGAGAGAAAATGTTCACTCATTGCGAAAAATAGTTTTCTTTTTTTCCACCTTTTGTAATTTCTTTTGTTTGTCTCTTAGATCTGAATTAAAAAATGGCGACGGCGACGACGTCGTATTGGTGTTACCGATGCAGCCGATTCGTCCGGATTTTTAACCAAGATCCGATCACTTGCCCCGGCTGCGACGGTGGATTCGTCGAAGAGATCGAAAACCCGTCTCACACAGCGCGTACGGTCCAGGCCGGCTCCCGTCGCTTTGGCAGCCACAGGTTCCCTGCAGCCTCGATGTACACTAACACTGCTCCCACCACCAGCACCATCCTCCGCCGTAGCCGTCGTAACGGGGGCGATCGGTCACCTTTCAATCCCGTCATCGTCTTACGAGGTGGAGCCTCTACAGCCACATCATCTGCCGCCTCCCCCTCCTCCGCGTCCGGGGAAAATTCAAATGTTGAACACAACGGGAGAGGGTTTGAGCTTTTCTATGACGACGGAGGCGGGTCAGGTCTTCGGCCGTTACCCCCGAGTATGTCGGAATTTCTGCTAGGTTCGGGGTTTGACCGATTGATTGACCAGTTATCACAAATGGAAATCCAAAACGTCGGCCGTTACGAGCAACCGCCGGCGTCTAAAGCGGCGGTAGAAGCAATGCCAACGGTGGAGATAGACGAAACCCATGTTTGCAACGAATTATACTGCGCAGTTTGCAAAGAGCGATTCGAGTTGGGAACCAAAGTTCGAAACATGCCTTGCAATCACTTATACCATTCTAACTGCATACTCCCTTGGCTTCAGTTACGAAATTCATGCCCCGTTTGTCGGTATGAGTTGCCCGCCGCAGTCGGCGAGGAAGGGAGCGAAAGCGGTGGCGGGAATTTAAATTCGTCCGAGGAGGTTCCGGTGGGATTGACTATTTGGAGGTTACCGGGCGGAGGGTTCGCTGTGGGGAGGTTTTCAGGGGGAAGAAGAGGAGGAGCAGGGGAGAATAGAGAGTTTCCGGTTGTTTATACGGAAATGGACGGTGGTTTTAGCGGCGGAGGGTTGCCGCGGAGGGTTTCGTGGGGGAGCAGAGGGAGTAGAGGGAGGGAAAGAGGAGGGTTTTTTGGAAGGCTTTTGGGGAATTTGTTTGGGTGTTTTGGTGGGTCAGGTTCTTCTCGGTTGGATTCAAGGATAAGTAGAAGTAGTAGATCTCTTATGCTCTTTTCTGCTTCTTCAAGGAGAAGAAGAGGTTGGGCAGTGGAAGTTGATAGTGGAAGAAGAAGATGGTAAATACTTTTAAGCCCAAAGATTGTGAAATCCTCAAATCATTGTAAATATTAAGAAAAATCATGAGATGGGGTGTTTTCCAATTCACAATATTTTGTCAAAAATTGATGATTTTGTGAATTGAAGAGAAAGGTTCAGACTTTGATATAATTGAAGGGAAAAAGCAAAGAAGGAGATGGAAGCTTGAAGCTAGAGGCTTCGAAGGGAAAAATTGTGCCAGCTAGAAAGCTAGAAGGTACACGGCTTATTGTACGTCGGTGCCTTTGTACCCTGCTTAATTTTAAGTTTTGCCCTGTTTTTTTTTCCTTCATTATTTGTAATTTGTAGTTTGCTGTCTTTGATTCTTTTTGGCAAGAAATCTAGCATAAATTTTTATTTGGAATATGAATAAATAACTATGTGTTACATAATTTGGTTCTTTTAGTTTGAATGTTCTTAGCAAATGTCTTGATTCTTGATTCCTTTCTGAACTGCTTTTGGTGTTCTTGAGGGGGTGATGCAAGAACCCAATCCTTAATTCATAACGAACTGTGTTAAATCTAGCTAGTCTTAGTGTTTAAAATTGTGTTTTTGGACTCCACTTTCCATTAGTTTTTGCCAGTGCCTTTGAGTTTGGGGTTGCAGAACATCAATGACTCCCTAGTTCTTCAATGTTATGGCTTGAGGTGTTAAAAATATGTCAGCTGTGGGGAGGAAATGCTGTTTAAGTGCAATAAAGCAATTGGTGGGAAATCATGTGTGATATATACCTTTTTATCGGTAGTACTACCGAAAATTTATTAAGTTTGAATGATTATTAATTGAATATGGTTGAATCAGTCTTTGGATAAAAAAATGAAACTGAGTTGATAGCTGAATAGATGACGCAGAAAAAAGAAATCTAGAATCCTGTCATCCAGCAATTCTTTGGATTAGAATTTGTTTTGTGATTATTGCTGTGACTGAAATGAGCTGGTTTTTGGTCTACCTAATTTAGATTTGGGTTTGGCTTCCATCATCGCATTAGTTAGGCAGTGGGATAAGCTAACGGTTGATGAGCTTTGCCCCAACAATTGGAAATTCTGCTCAGTTATGAGCAATTGCAGGGTGTGTGGGCTGTGGGGGCTCCCAAAGTATTAGTAGAACAATTTGCAAAGCTGTATAAGATCTGAGTGAGACCAGAGAATCAAATCAGGGTCACATAGTCTCTCATGGCTTAACTGGAATGTCAGTGCATAACTTGATTCTAGCTATTATATTATCTTTTCTGAGAGTAATGACAAGTTGACATTATGGTCAAAAGAAACAATTCATTGGGAAGCATGACAGCTGAATTATTGCACATGGATAAGATGTACCAAGTACTTCCTCAGTTTGCATCCTTGCTGCTGTTTGCCAACCATGATAAACTTTCTGAAAACACCTTCCTCCGACCTTTTTTAACACTTTGTTCTGAAGTTGCACTAATATAAGCCAAAATATCCTTGAATTAATATGGAATAGGATTTGGTACAAGAATTGATCAGCACCTTAAACAGAATAAAATTTTATGACTGTATTTTCTCAAGTTACAGGCAGATACTTTAATGGTATGAGAATGGATTGGCAGCTGTCACCCACCAAGGAAAAAAAAGGCTAAATTTTCTTTGTTGCTGGATGATAGTGATGCGTGCAGCATGATAGATGTGTGGGGAGGCTTGGTTTTTTTTTTTTTTTTTGTCCTTTTTCCTTGATGTTTAAGTGATGGTAATAGTTTTGCTAGTCAAATTTTTTGCTTCCAACCCGTAAACATAAAGTCCAGGGAAGAAATAAATTTGCAATAGATAACCAGATTACTCTCTTTCATTATGGGTCTTGATGACTTTTCAAGTATATCTGCACTTTTTGGTCAGAGATTCAAAATTAGCAAAGACTCCATTCCATGCTTAAGTTTCCGAGGGGCTACATATATAAGACTAGGGATCCCCATCCCTTGATTTTTCTCTCTTTTATAAATTTTCCCCCCAAATTTCAAAAGCTTTTGATCTGATTTTTTTTTAGTTTATTTACTTTTTAAAAGTAAAAACTAGGTCAAATATAAATTTTAAAAAACTCTTAAAAATAAAAAGTAATTTTTGTTTAAAAAGTAAAATTTTAAAAAAAAAATTTAAAAAAAGTTCCTAGGATGAGCTTTTTCTTCTCTTCTTTTAAACATACAAAAAAATTTTTTATTTTTGTTTCAAAAATATCCTTATCTATTAAAATAATTACAATATTACATTTTTTTAAAAAATATCCTCTAAGATAATTTTATCTAAAATTATAACTTATATAAAAAAAAATTATAAAAAAATTTATTAAATAACTCTAACTTAATTTTAAAAACTATTATTTTTTATAAAAATTTCATAATAACTTTTAAACTAAAAAAAACCAGACCAAATAACCTCTAAGCCTCAATTTTCATTCCTCTGGCACAAGGGAATCCTTTTGTTCACTACAACCTGAGGAAACCGCTCCCTTTGCCCAAAAAGAATGGGGTTTCAGAGCCCATATCTACTTCAAAATAGCCCAATTTGAAACAAACCCAATTCCATCCCTACATAGCCTAGTTGATTGCAACCTAAAGAACACCTTGAATGTCAGAAAATGTATTTGTTTATATGATCAAATGACCTATATAATGTTGGAAGCATGCACTTACATTTTGAGACATCATAATCAAATAGTAAAGCAACACTCTTGTCATGGAGAAAATGAGAAAAAGTAACTCAACTTTGTGGGATTGTCATTTGTTAAGCATGCCAAATTTCCAAAGGGGTCTTTGTTAAATTTTCCATCCTCCACTATCAAACTTGAGAGTCTTTTCAATTGTCTTTTGAGAAAGCATCTCCAAGTAGATTGTACATTTGAAGGTTTCCTTTTTTTAATGATTTTTTTTATAAATATATTAAACACGAGAAATGCAATGTGAACTCCGGACACTCAAATCATTAAGAATTAGATGCGATTTACATAGTAATCTTAAATTTGAATCGAAATACTTTTATTTTCTAAAAAAAAAAAATAGTCTTCAATTTTTTCTCATTTCAACAGAGACATGACACTTAAATGAAATTTGTCTGTCCAAAAATTAATAAGAATTGGGTCAAAAAAATTTGGGTTTCTTTCACTTCAATCATTTTCTCAAATTGCACGAAAAGAAAAATTATTGCTTGAAGTTTGGTTGCTTTGGAACTTTATTCCTTTGGCGATAGGGAGGCAACAATGAAATTAAATTAAAAAAAAAAAACCACTAAAGAATGGAAAACTACAAGCTAGAAAGGACATCCACTTGAAGAATAAATCCAATAATAAAGACAATGCACTTATTCCAACTCAATGGTCATCAAATTTGCACCTTGTAAAGACTATAAAAAGCCAAAATTCACAAATAATATTCTTTCTTTCTATCATACACATATCATACCCATTTTGATGTCATTAGCTATATATATATATATACTTATACTTAATATACTTTTGAGGTGAGTTTTTTAATTTTAATTTAGATTAATCATTGGTCATTGATAACAAATATGAAATGTCACCCAAGCTAGAACCAAACTGCAATCAATACCCTTTCTTTTCAACATATAAAAGGAAAAAAAACAAAACAAAGTCTTTGTTAATTTTTATGCAATCTAATTGGCAATCTATAGTTAATACCCACCATCTAGCAAGCTTTTGTGGGTCTAAATTTGATTCAAGACCTACCCTTTAACTTTACTCATGCCCCATCATTTCAATACTTAGACCAAGCTGGCTTACAAAGTTCCACCACATGCATATATTAATGTAACCCTAAGTTTAGGATATAGGAAAAAGCTTATAAATAATTAAGGTTGCAAGAGTTGGTCAAAAAGGGATAAGCATATAGGTTTAGATTATATAATTCACTACTATAGGTAATAGGTCCACAAAAGAGGTGGATTTTCCCTTCTTTTTATTTGTATCCTTTGATGCATGTATTTAATTCAATAATAAAATATATGTATCTTTAATTAAAAAAAGTTAAGTTTAAATTCTATTTAATAATATCATTCGGATAACGTCAATTATTTAAACGATAAGAATCAAGCAATGAAATGCATATATATGACAATGATTGATGTTGCTTAATTAACCCATTTATGATACATCAATGAAGAAAAAGTCTTAAAAATGATTACAAGGGTAATAGTAATTCAATCTCTATTATTGTCAATGCTTGGCCTTGAATAAATCCAAAATGTTGGCATATTGCAAAGATACAAGCATATAACAAATTATAAAAAAAAAAAAGAAAACTAAATTTATAGCTTAAATGGACATAACACTTAATACAAAACATTAGCCGTGCAAAGAAAATTGTCTAGTGTATGCAAAGAAAATAATGGAGCAATTCAAGACAATTTCTAGCTCAAATTTAGAGACAAACAAAGAGAATAAGTTATTGAAAATTGTGAAAAACATATGCTAATGGACTTTTTTTTGTGGTTGAAAAGGATGAAAGAAAGAAATCAAATGGACCGTCATGGTCTAGAATCTAATGTCAAAAGGTCAACATGGATTAAATAAATAACATGGTAATGTTGGATTGAATAATCTTAATTCTAAGACATAATATTTTAAAAAATTTTAGATTATTCCTAAATATTTAAATAAATTTTTATTTTTTTATTATGTTTAATTAAGCTCTTACTTTTTTATTTTGAGTCAAATAAATCTTTATAATTAATAATGACTGTCATTAATCAAACTATCATTTGGCATACATTTCATATCATGTGGCATACTCATATGTCATAATGATGACAATGTAACATGATAGCATAATCACATGATACTTTCACACTCCGAATCAACATCATCATATGAGTATATATAACAAGTTTTATTTTAATTAATAACAATTAATCATAAAAGCATACTCGACCCAAAATAAAATTAAAAAATTTTTTTTAAAAGAAAAACTGATATTGATTAAGTGAAATGGCTTGGGTACACAATGCTGCTTAAAGTCTTCAGCCTTGATTAGCAGAAGACTTTTTGCAGCCAAAAGGCCTACATATACCCATCGCACATCCCTTGTCTGTACATTTTCACTATGAACCATCATGTACCATCTTCTCCTTGCTCTAAAGGAAATAATAGAGACTTAATTGAAAAGTATTATACCTAATTTCTATGATTTAATCAATAATAATAATTAAAAAGTTTGAAGGGGATTGATAATTAAAACCCATTGGCCTTATGTCTCCCCTGTACTAACAACTCTATTGATTAGAAGAAGTGAAAATGATTGGGGGGGGGGGGGGGGGGGGGGGTCAATTTAGTGAAATTGGGAATTTTTTAGGCTTATCAAGAATCAAATTCAAATCACACTTTGCATGAAGCTTTACCTTCTTCTATCCTTTTCTTTGGTGACTCTTTGATTATGAAAGCTCACCCAATTCTTTTGTTTTCTTTTGTTTGACTTCTCCCAACCTTTTGGCCCATTGTGTGAGCAATACCATATATAATGCCTGTATCCAAGGCTTGAAAAACCATCTATTTTGTTAGGTATTTCTTTTATTTAAAACAATTTTTTTTTTAAATTTTGAAAGAATAATCACATAATTCTTCTCAGTCTAATGATTGGATGCACAAGATACTTGTCCCATTGGCATACATACATATATATATATATATATATATCTACACTTGTACGATCGATTTAATTTTCAATTTTTCTCGAATTTTAGAACTAAATAAGTTATTAATAAGACGGGAATTAAGGTAGAAAGTGACTAATTAACTTATAAGTTAATTTTTACCTTCTTTAACCTCTTTGATCTTTGGTAAAATTTAACAAGCAAGAAGAATTTTTGAAAAAAGAAATTTAAAATTAATTTATCGTCTCTTTTTGAATTTTGTAAATTTAATGCATTTAATACAATTTTTTTTCTAAAATAATATTTTAACTATTTTTAATTAATATTTATAAACACCCGTTAATGGGAAAAAAAGAAGAAGAAGGCAACTGTTTCATTAGCGGTGATTATGAAAGGCAGTCACCATCTTAATCTAGCTATCAACAACTAATGAACAATTGGCAATGAGTAAGTGAAAATGGATGGATTTGAAAAGATGGAGAAGAGAGAGATAATGAAACATCTACATATGTATATGTGTATATATTAGTTACGTGTCATCAAAAATTAAGTCTTTTTATGTAGAAAACGTGTATCATAACTGTTGAAAGACAAATTTTCTCATAAATATTGGATGCAAGATAGATAGTGAAAGATTTACATGTTTGCCAGCACTTGAAATTAATGTATAATTTTGACTTTAATATTCTTCCAAAAAATTTGGTGAAAGAAGCTTTTGTCAGTAGTGGATTTTGCAATGTACGGTAAAAGCGTCACGATTCCTTGTATCAGTAAGATGAGATTTGAATGTATAAGTAATTATAACATATATGTTTTTTGAATTGAAAATATAAATTTGTGATAAAAGTACATTTTAACATTAAAAACAGAGACGTTTTGGTTAAAAATGGATTAAATTCATTGTTACCAAATAACAAATATATCTTTTGAATTAAAAATATAATTTCGTGATAAAAGTAGATTTTGACATTAGAAATGGAGACATTTTGATCAAAAATGGGTCAAATTTGCTGTTACCAAATAGTGCGAAAAAAAATTGTAAGGAATAATCTTTTTTGATAAAGATATTTTAAAAATAACTATCAAAATAAATTTAACTGTTTTTAGACATATTTAGCCATGACTTGACAAAAACACTCTTTAACTATTTTAAATAAATTAAACAATTCATCACAATTTCTTTCTATTTGTGTTTCGGATTTCTTTCTCACCATCCCACTCTTTCAAATTTTGTCGAATTCTCTCTTCGACATTCATCTGCTATACTTCTAATTTTCTCTCTCTTGCATTTTCAAATTTCTCTTTCTTGCACTTTCAAGACACCAAACAATGGTTTTGACTTACTTGGGTGGGTGGGTATTTGAGAAATTCTATTTTTAGCTATTTTGGATAAAACCAAAACGGTATAAATAATCACATATGTAAAAAATAACTTTTAATTGAATCAATTTAAGACCTAAACACCAATAAATTCAAAATTTTGAAATTTATAAACCTAAGTTTTCAAAAGAATTTTTTTTTTTAGTAGAAGTAGGTGTTTTAGATAAAATAAAACTATATTTTGATTTATGAAAACATGTTAGAAATACTTTAATCGGTATCAAATTATAAAAAAAAATGAAAAGAGTTGAGATGATTTGAAGTTTTTGTTCGTAAGTAACAAAAACATTTTAATTGTTTACAACATGGCGTGTAACAATAATATTTTTTTTTTCAACATGGCGTGTAACAAGTTTTTTTAACTATGACGTGTAACATGTTTTTGTACATAGTGTGTAACAACAATATTTTTTTCAACATGGCGTGCAACAACAATATTTTTTTTTCAATACGGCGTGTAACAAGCATTTTTAACCATGGCATGTAACATGTTTTTGTACATAGTGTGTAACAATAATATTTTTTTCAACATGACGTGTAACAACAATATTTTTTTTCAACATGTCATGTGATAACTTAACTATGGCTTGTCACATGTTTTTGTACATGGCGCGTAATAACGTAACCATGGTGCATAACAACAGTATTTTTTTTCAACATAGCGTGTAACAACCTAACCATGGCTTGTCACATGTTTTTGTACATGACATGTAACAACTTAACTATGACGTGTAACAACTTAACCATAACTTGTTATATGTTTTTGTATATGACGTGTAACAGTTTTTGTACATGACGTGTAACATCATAGCGTGCAATTTCGTTAAGAGTAATTTTATCTAACTTGATTAAAAATAGTTAAAATTATAAATATGATTATTTTTTAAAACGTTTTATCTTTAAATATTATTTTTTAAAATATTCAAAAAAAAAAGACGTCCAATTTAACGTGTCTCCAAGAAAAATTGTATGTTTTTGTTGTGACATTTTTCAAAGGCATTAAATTCACTATAAATTTTGTACCAGAAAAGTTCAATCTTTCATGCCATGATCTATGGAACCCGATTGGTATGAGAAATTAAACTTAAAAAGTTGACCAAACTTTTAAACCTAAATACGAGTTTGATCCAATTTTTATATTCATTTGTGATTTTATTCATCAGAATTTTTTTTTAACCAAACATGAAATATATTTCATTACTAAACACTATATAATACATCAAACCTATAATTAAAGAAACGAAAAAACAAAAACGAAGATTTAGGACCAACCCTTTATCGGATATATTCTTTAATATGATTTTATCAACAGATAATAATTATATCGTATATGTTAAGAATTATTTAATTATGATCGTAATCTATTGATACATACAATCTTGTATATTAAAACATATAGTATAAATCGGTCAATCATTTAATAATTGCATAAACAATAATTGAGATTGAATCTATTTTGGTTTTAATCATATAATTCAACAAAATCTTAAAAAAAAAGAAAAAAACTTCAAAGGTGTGATTGATTGACTAATTAAAACCCTATCCTTTAGCTGTTCTTCACCCCCACAAGACCAAAGTCTGCCGACTGTAATTTATTTCAAACCTTTCTTTAATTAAGTGTCATTATCAAAATTAATTACCCATTTTTCAATTAATTAAAAGAATCCAAAAAGAAAAAAGAAGTCAAGGAACTTAAATTAGAGGTTGGTTCTTGGATGGTTCTTCTTCTTCCTTGGTTTCTAGAAAAATTTACCAACTTTCTGTCCCCAGTTGCACCGTCCACCACAACACTCTCTAAAAGGGCATGTCGGTTCATTGAGATAAATAATAATAATAAAACCTTGTCTCCATGCACTATCTATCCTGCTTCCACTATACATAATTTATTATTTATTATCATAAAACTTTTTATTTACATAATCAGGTCAACTCTACTAATAAATAAAAGTAATTTAAAATTTTCACTTAAAGTATCTTCAATTTTTTTAAATTTTTTTTATAATTAAAAAAGAAAAGATTCGAAATTTTACTTTTTAAGTAAAAAGATTATACATAAATGAATAAGTCAAATGTTCAAGTGCATCTTCTGTTTTGAACTTACAAAAAAAAAATTTACGAGCTTTTTTTACATAACTTGACCAATTCGATCAATAAGTATTTATAAAAACAAATTAATAATAATAATTCTTTATTTTTTTTAATCCAAACATATGATATAAGTTGAAGTTCTCATAAACCAAAATTTGGAAGTAAATATTACTTCACCCAAACTTTACTCCAAAGTCCTACCAATAAGCAACAACCTTTAGGTTTTTTTTTTTACAGGAAATTAAAAAGAAAAGATAATTAGTAATTTAATTACCCCAATTAATTGGATTTGTTCTTCAAAATTCAAATAAAATTTTAATTAGTCACAATTGGATTTTCTCTTTCTAACGCAGCCAGACAAAAGGCTCACAAATCCATATAATCATATGTCAAAATCATACACAAAACACTAAAAGTGTGCTGTATTCCACATGTGTTTTTACTTATAAAAAAAAGAAATTTTAAAAAATTTACCCTTTGTTTTATTATTCCCAGTTGACATAGATAAATTAAAAAATACAGCTTGTTTGCTCTGTTGCAGTACAATTAATACTAGGATATTTTGTATAAAAAAATAATATAAGATTTGGGAAATCAAATATGTCTATTTTTCTCTTTTTTTTTTTTTGGAAACTATTTCGATTTAAAGTTGGTAACTACCATCATAATTATCTTTTGAACTTCATCAGGATTTTTGTCTTATTTTTTATTTTTTGTCTTATTTTTATTATAGTAAAAATAAAAAAAATTATATGACAAAAGTAGTAACGGTGGTATTTTTTTTCAACAAAAATAATTATAAAAAAACCCCAAAATTGTACGGTATTTTCACCTAGATCACACAAGAATTATCAGGAAATATATATATATATTTTGGAAGGAAATAAAAAGTAAAAATATTTAAAATATTAATAAAATTTAAATAAAAAATTTTACTGCTCGTCTGACACAACCCTAGTACTATTTAAAGAACCAAAGCCACTCATAATTCAGACCTTGAAACACACCCAACCCTCCCAGCTTTCACGTACAGAAGGCAAAACCCGGACTGGAAAACACAAAGGAAGAAGAAGGTCAATGTCTTCTTTTCGTTTTCTTCTTCTCTTCACGATTTTCCTTCTTTTTTTCCATCAAAACTTTTCTTTTCCTTCCAAACAAACACTCCTTTTACCGCTCAAAAAGACTCTAGGTCATGACCCACATGCTTTTCGTCGAAGCTCTAAATTGCTTTCCTCCTCCGCCACCAACAGGCTTGCTTTCCACCATAACGTAACTTTGACAGTTTCTTTATCCGTCGGCTCACCCCCGCAGAATGTTACTATGGTCCTCGACACAGGGAGTGAACTCTCTTGGCTTCACTGTAAGAAAGCTCCCAACTTAAACTCCATCTTCACACCTCAAGCTTCCAAGTCTTACAAGCCCATCCCTTGCTCTTCGCCAATTTGTAGAACCCGTACCCGAGACTTAACCGTGCCGGCTTCCTGCGACCCGAATAACAAGCTCTGCCACGTGGCAGTCTCGTATGCTGACGCTTCCACGATTGAAGGAAATCTCGCGTATGAAAATTTTGTAATCGGAACCTCGACTCGACCTGGGTTTTTATTCGGGTGCATGGACTCGGGTTTCAGCTCCAACTCTGAGGAAGATTCGAAAACGACCGGGCTAATGGGCATGAACCGTGGGTCGTTATCTTTCGTGAGTCAAATGGGTTTTCCCAAATTCTCCTATTGTATATCGGGTTTTGACTCGTCTGGCGTTTTACTTCTCGGTGACGCGAGCTTCTCGTGGCTTAAGGGGTTAAATTATACTCCTTTGATTCAAAGATCCGACCCGTTACCATATTATGATCGGGTTGCATATACAATCCAACTAGAGGGTATTAAAGTTGGGAATAAAATGTTGAACCTACCGAGATCCGCTTTTCTACCCGATCATACCGGTGCGGGTCAAACAATGGTTGACTCGGGCACCCAATTTACTTTCTTAATGGGTCCGGTTTATAACGCGTTAAAAAACGAGTTTTTGCAACAAACGAGGGGAGTTTTACGAGTTCAGGAGGATCCTAATTTTCTTTTCCAAGGTGCAATGGACCTGTGTTATCGAGTAAGCGATTCATCTCGGGCGAGTTTTTCCAATTTACCGCGGGTCGGTCTAATGTTTCAAGGGGCCGAGATGAGTGTGTCGGGCGAGAGGTTATTATATCGAGTACCCGGGATGACCAAGGGGAGTGATTCCGTGTATTGCTTCACGTTCGGGAACTCTGATTTGCTAGGGATCGAGGCGTTTGTGATTGGCCATCATCATCAGCAAAACGTGTGGATGGAATTCGATCTGGTGAATTCAAGGGTCGGATTTGCAGAGATCAGGTGTGATCTCGTTCGTCAAAGGCTCGGCATGGGCCTCTAAAACAACAGGGACCCACGAAATGGGAGGGGATTTTTGGGGTGTTTATAAAAAATGGAGCCCACATTGTCCAATCCATGGCCTACCTTTTTATGCAGAGTTGGACCATTGATCGGACAAAACAAGGTCTTGATTGAAAAAATGTATGGGATTTTTTTTATATTGTAAATAAATTTATTTTTTTAAAAAAATTCTGATTCCCTGAATCTCTGTCGAGTTTGGTAAGAATAGGGAATAAAGAATCAATCTGTGATCTGAAAGCTGGTGGCGATGATCATGATCAAACTTTTTTTAAAAATTTTTTGAGTTAATTTTCTGAAACAAGCAGTAAAAAGTGTAGAAAATTCCAGGCTGGCGATAGCCACATGGCATTGGGTAGTGGGCCAATGGCAGCTCTCCCAACAACTTTTTTTTTCATTTTTAAGTTCTTTTCATTTTTTATTGTTTTGGTTATTATAGGAAAAATAAATATTTTTGAGATTATCCTTAAAATTCGGTGAGAGACTTAACTTTTAAAAAGATTGCACGGTAGATGACTTGTCGACAATAATCAACACATTAACATGCAGAATGAAATTGTTATGTGATTATATTAATATTTATTATAATATATTAATATATAATATAATATAAAATATAACTTAATCGATTATTTTTGTTTTGAAATGAAGGATTTGAATTTTATTTTTTAAATAAGAGGTTATATATCAATTATTAATCAAATGTTTAAGTACATTAAAGATATTTAATTAATTATTAGTTTTATTTATTTTAAAATAAAAATATACAATTTTTATTAAAATTAAAAATAAAAATTTATTTAAATTTTTTAAATAAAAGAGTCACATTTTTTTAACTACTTTATAACGTCATCATATTTCTATTCCATTTGTTGGTCAAAAAAGTTTGATATAACCCAGGTTGTCGATATATATTATTTAAAAAAAAATTTACTTACTTCTAGGTTGTCTTTTTGAGGTGAAGGCTAGTATTGGCTACTTTTCAGTTTTTGCGTGGTAGGGTGGACCCTACTTATTAAAAGCTTTGATACCATTTCGAGAAAGCACGTGTACATCTTATGGAATGCCACTTTAATCAGTAAGTCAAAATCATACGTCGACACGTGGGGAATCGTAGGACCCACTTTAGTTAAAACCTTCCTTCTTTTTTCTTTTTCTTTTTTTCGTATTAAAAAAAAAAGAGAAAAATCTTTCAGCACGCAGATATGTATTCCTCGGCCTCGGCTGTCACCTTATCTAATTCGTACAGTGCCTTGTTTGGCTATTTGTCTGTCTTGTCCAAATTTAAATAGGTGTAATTTTATCATATTAATTTTTAATTTGGATAAAAAAAATTAAAACTTACCGATAAAAGAAAAGTTTGTAACAGAAATAAAAGAATATTTCAGAATATTTTAATTTCATAATAATTTAAACTAAATCTAATCCATCATTTTAAATAAGGTAATAAAAATTAAAATATTTCTACTTTAAGAAAAAATATTAAATTCAAATAAACATATTTACACAAACGAGACCACAAAAAATGAACTGTAAAAAACGAAGCCGTGGAAGCGAGAAAGTGGTGAGCGACATCGTTTTGGAGTCTTCGTTATGGTTTAGAGACCAGAAGGCAAAAAGAGCTTCTTGCAAGCTGACGAGGAAAGCGTTAGGCAGAAACGCCCGACCCGTCCGAGTCGACTCGGTCCTCCAATCTTCTACAGGAAAGGGTTGACTCGACATTACATTTGTCCAAGACGACTCCGATCCGCCGTCGTTTCCCCTTCCGATCTCTGTAAGTAATCTCTCTCCTCTTGGATTTCTTCAGTTTTATCAAATTTTTTCCGATTATTTGAAGCTTTAATCTGTTAATTACGGATCTGCTCATAGAAGCCACTTGGTTTCGTAAATAATTAGAGATTAGGTTTTTAAGGTAATTTTCGTTGTATTTTCGGAATTAAACCGACGTGTTTTTATTCGATGTTGGAGTAAAATCTGTAAAATTTATTAAATTTAATGCGAAATGGAATTATTTCGATTTTTCTTACAATTATTTGAATTTAAAGTAGATTTGAGGTGAACTTTTATAAGATTTATGTTAAAAATTAATTAAAATGTATTGGCTAGAGTAATTGTAAAATTAGTATACTGATTTTCTGATTAAACATTTTTTTTTAATTTATGCAGATTTTTGAGGAGTCAATATAGTAGGGTTGATTCTTTTATTCTGATTAGACAGGAAAATTTGGGAACTTTTTTCATTATTATTGGTATTTAGTTGAACTGGTGAATTTTATTTATACAACCATGAGTTTCGTTTTCCGAGGGACGAGATCAGATTTAGAGAGTGGATTTCCAGAATTCATTCCGGAAAGGCGTGCTGTGGTATGTTACTATTACTTCACATGCTTGACTTTGTATTGTTATAGTTATGATACCTCATTGCCTGAGGATTATATTGTTACAATTGATGAAAGCCCGTATAAGGGTTCAAGTTACTTTTAGCAACTTGAGGTTAAAACACTTTTGACTGCTACATGGGTCGGACTTAAAAAGTTACTTAGCTAATGGTGCTTAGACCTAGAGCATTATAGATATGTTTTATTCATTTATAGTTTTTTGTTTTTTTCAATCAATATGATTTGATGTAAGTCTATTGTTTGTCAGCGTGTCCATGCAAGACGTCCTGTTAATTCCAACTCTCTAGTATTTCTTGTTACAGGTACTTGTATAGCTTTTTGTTTGTTTTAATTCCAACATATTTCATTTAGTTTGTTTATCTTTATTGATATTTTTGTTTGTTGTGACAGTACTTTTGCTATTCATGATATTGAACTCACACCAGATGTCACCTAATTTTCTGGTATTTTCCTACACTTAGTTAAATTTTAAATAGCTTATTGTCTATCTGCTTCACAACGTTGAAATTTAAATTTTAAGGGGCTTTCCTGTTAAATCAATTCATGTAGCTTTGGCTGGTCCTTGGAGTGTTTTTGATGGCCACAACCTTAAGGATGTATGCTACCTGTCAACAACTTCAAGCTCAGGCCCAAGCACATGCTGCAGCAGCGAGTGGCCTTCTTGGCCATACTGAACTGCGGTTGCATATGCCACCATCAATTGCACTTGCAACAAGAGGGCGTCTACAAGGCCTTAGATTGCAGCTTGCCCTTCTCGACCGAGAATTTGATGATCTGGGTATGGTGTTTAAATTTAGGCTTAATAATGAGTTTCATAGATCAATACATAAGTCAGTGGTTGTCAATTTGAAAACCCTAGCTAGGACCTTTTTTGTTTGTTTTGGTGCCCATATTTTCTGCATCCTAATATTTACAAGGAGTTGGTATTTATCACTAGATTATGAAACTTTGAGAGCACTTGATGCCGACAATGTCCCCGCTGCTACTTCAATGAGCGAGGAAGAGATAAATGCCCTTCCAGTTCACAAGTATAAGGTGTCTGCTCTTCAAAGGTAAGTATCCATATTCTTCATTTATTCGTGCACTTGATTCGAGAGCATAAACCTTCCTCTCAATGCATTTTGGAAGTGCACCCCTCTGCTTTTATAAAAAGAGGTATATATTAACCGCAGAGGTTTTTCTTTAGCTACCTCATTGAACGAGTGAACATTAATCAAAGCCCTAAAAATTAAGCAGGAACGAAAGAAACTTTACAAGTGTATATTGTCTGTGTATGTCTGTACTGCACACTTGCAGCACTATCTTGAGTGGCTTCTTTTCCTGATCAAGTGTGGCTGTCCAAAGTTGTCCTTGTGCATAACATTCACTAGCTGTTTCTGTGTATCATCTAGTGCCAATAGTTACTGCTATAGTTTTTCTATGATGCTAGAAGTTTCGATTGACGAACAGATAACTGGCAGATGTTGGGAATGAGAAGTTTTTTTTTTTTTTTTGGTGATGCTTAGATATATTTGAAAACGATTTTTTGACAGCTTTACAGAAGTGTCTTTAGTTTCAGTTATTTAATCTTTGAGTTATTGAAACATTGTTATAACCTTTTATCTTTTTTTTCCTTTGTGAACCTATAACCTAATAATCTGATGAGAAGTTGCTTTTGCTTTATAGCAGCAACTCTTCAATGCAACAAGCATCATCTTCAAACTCACCTCAGGTATTTTTACAACTCTCCTTCTCCTCTTTTCTACCTTAGAATGGTAATTTTTAGTTGAGGATTCATGTCTTGTGTTTGGTCTCTTTGTGTTGTTTTTCTGGCTGTAGCGTCTTTGTTCTCTTTGTTTTGAGAAGGGTTGTGTAGTGTTTAGCTTAGAATAGTATACAAATGTCCGAAACATGACCACTGGCAGTTTTTGTTGGCAATGAACAAAGATGTTGAATATTGAATTATTAACACATTATGGTCTTACCAAGGTAAGTTCTTGGGAGACTATATTTGAAAGGGTTTTATCTGTTAGCACTTCACATAACCTGGTTTTTTCAAGAATATAACGACTGCATGATCTCTTCTCAACCCAAGACTGGGTTATTTTTTCCCGAAAAGGAAGAGTCTAATTTGGTAACTTATTCTCTTTGGCAGAAGAAGCACGATGCTACTAATCCAGTTTGTGGCATGAAGGGCTCAGAAGATGAATTGACCTGCAGTGTTTGCTTGGAGCAAGTTAGTGTTGGAGACCTCATCCGCAGTTTGCCCTGTTTGCATCAGGTTTTTTTTCCCCTCCTCGAAGTGGTTATTGTTATTCAGCTCTTTTCACTGTTTTTGATTTTTCTTTTTATCATGAAAGATAAAAATATTTCCAGTTAATCTGGTTGGACAAAAAGCTCCTCTACATACCCTCTACTAAACTAGTAAAGCTAATGCAGTTTGAAAATGAAAAGAGGCAGTTGTCTTGAATGTCTTTGTATTTTATGTAGAACAATGTCATAGTCTTATGCAAGTTTATGATGAATTGCTGCAGTTTCATGCTAGTTGCATTGACCCGTGGTTACGACAACAAGGAACATGCCCTGTTTGTAAGTTCCAAGCAGGATCTGGGTGGCATGAAACTGGTGGAATAGATGCTTCCTACATGGTTTAGTTACTTATAGCGACCTGTGCATCAATGTATCTAACATATAAATCTACATACACAAGCCCACTGACCAAAATGAGAGGTCGAATCCCTTAACTTATTTCTAGAATTGGTGTAATCACTTGACAGCTGATGATTGTATGATCACCTAACGACTTTGTATAATCGTTTGTTCTTGATGTTACAAGAGAATTCAGATTTTCTGCTGTATCTTATCAATCATGTTGGCAATCAATTTTCAGCTTGTCGTGTGAGTTCCTGACAGGTACAAGACATTGAAGGCTCAAACAAAGTCTGCATACCGGGTTCAATTGGTCAAGTATCATCTTTTAGTATGAAAGATTAAACTAAATGTGTATGATTTCAAATGACATGCATGGGCCATTTTTTTGCATGAAAGCTTAAACAAAGTACATAAGCTTATCGCCATTTTCAACATAGTAGCCATGTAGCAGGGATAAGAGGGTAGTAGCCACCCTTTTTCAACATTGACAGTAACCAGTATCACCACTTAAAAGAGCTTACATGGAAAATAAGTTTGATACATATTTTATTAGTCCAATCATCAAACATAATCTTTACATTGGTGTGTGATAAGCAACTATTTGGCTTTGCCCTTCCCTTTTCCTTGACCTTTCTTGGCCTCTAACTTGGCTTGAATACGGGCGGCAGCTGCAGCTTTTGCTTCTTCTCTTTTCTTTTTTTCTTCTTCCTTCACGGCAGCAGCAAGTTCCCTCTGCTTCTTCAGCTCTCTGATTTTAAGTTTATCAAAAGGTAAATGAAATTTGCATTGTTCCATGTACCATATAGAATGCAGAACCAAAGACAATAACGACGAGATAGAAAAAGAATGAGACTTACTCTAGCCTGGCTCTCTCCTCTGAAGCACTACCAAGACTAGAACCTTTTCGTGGCCTGCAGGACAGTAACTCCACCTCGAAAATAAGGGTTGCACTGCCATCAAAAATACACAATCATCTATAAATTCATCCTTGAGAAATTAAAGAGACACAAAATAATCCCATTTCAAAAATATCCAAGCAAGTCAGTTTGATTGTATACTCAACATGAGGATCATCCTAGTCTATGTGCAAAATTTCCAGATGCATTAACAGTGCCAATTGTTAACTCTCAGAATGCATTTTTTAGTGACACTTAAAGATGACAAGAGAAACACATACTTAGGTGGGACATCAGGTGGAGAGCCTGCACTTCCATAGGCATACTCTGGCTTGCAAGTTATTTTTGCAACTTCGCCAACCTGTCAAAAAAGTTAAAAAAGATATGTAATGGAGATCTAAATCACTTAAAAAAACTGCAGGAAGAAAGCATATTTGACCTTCATGGTTTTCAATGCTATGTCCCAAGCCTGAATAACTGTGCCCTTCCCAATCTCAAAGGAGAAAACAGAATTATCTTCATGTGTAGTATCAAAAACTTCACCAGTTTCAGCAAGAGTACCTTCATAGTGAACTGTTCAACACCAAACAAGCAAATTTTACAAATCAGGAATCTATGGTGAGTGCTCATTTATATATTTAGACTACATAGATAGAATAAAGATAAAAAGGAAAAAAAGCTTCAAGCTTTCTCATAGCAAATGAATAAAAGTCTGCATGCGACAAGTGCATACCATCAACCATAGGAAGGTCCTCAGAAGGAGCAAGAGCACCAGCTTTGGCTCGAGTTATGATCTTCTTAACAACACCTCCATCGCCAGTCAAATCAATTACATCATCCATGGCGTCTGGACTATTAAAAACCTGATCAAGCAAGAGAAACACCAGATATGGAAAAACAATTTTGAATTTTTAGAACCTTATCAACATCAGTTCGGTGATTTAGACAATAAACTAACCCACATGCATACATTAGCTCATGCTATGCCTCTAGAGAATGAACAACAAGGTGAACATCAAAAGACAGAAAGGTAAAGCAATTAAGGGTAACTTGTCAAAAAGTATGGTCAAGACATACAAATAAGGTAAACGCAACTCAAATCCATTACAAGACTCCGTAAATCCCCAAAAGCTTTACCATTCTTGCATGTTCACAAACAAAACATGTTGATAAAACATAACAACAACAACAACAACTGCCCTTCCCGTGCAACCCAAAGTCAGATGCACGGATCATACCTTGCCATAGTAACCAAATTTGAGACCAAACTTGGCAAAAATTTTACAACAACCAATTCAAACTTACAATTTAACTCTTTTCCTTAACATTTCGCTCAAAATTAGGGATAAATAGTAAAACCCTAAACCCTTCTACCCTTGTTTCCTCCCCCACCCCCCCTAAATTTATCCCCAAGAATTGCCCCAAATGGGAAATATGAATATCATACTATCATTTTACGTAGAAGGGTTCTTTTCTCGTACAATTTCTCTCATAAATCATAATTAAAAAAAAAAGTAAAGCCATAAAACCCAAGGAAACCCAATTCCTCAAATTTCCTTCCGATCTAATTACAGTGGCTTAAAAAACCTAGGGCTTTAAAAGAAATTCAGAGGATGAACATTTTAACTAAATAAATAGATGGAAAGTGTTCTTGGACTGACCCGGACTGGAGCGAGGACTGGGGATGCGAAGAGAGAGTGGGCGATTGGGTATTCGGGTCGGGTCGCGGACGATGTTTCGGGATAAATCGCCGTCGATTCTGGTGGCCATATAAGCGTCAAATTGGAGCTTTGTTTTTGGGTGGTTCACACTGAAGACTTTAAAATAAAATAGAAATAAAACTGGTATTTCCCAAAATGAAAGAAGACGAATAATATTCCCACTCGCGTTGCTAGCGTGTGAAGAAAACGGCGAAGAGAAGAAACGCTGAATTCCATTCCCGTGGAGTAACGCGCCAAGGTGAAGCGTGGTCTTGTGAGTTGAACTCTTTGTTGGTGGAGGAAGCTGGGCTGATGGGTCAATGGCTCTAATGGATTGGGCTTAATGCCCTAATGCATTGGGCTTAAAGCCCAAGTATGTAAAATTAATAATGGGCTTTTTAATTGTACAAGGCCTCTGTTCCCAAAAAGTACCCAATGAAGCCCAAAATATTGAGATCATGAAAGTTAGACCAAAGCATTTCAAACTGAAAATTTTCATAGTAATGCTAGTGAGGGATGTCAATAGGTATCTTATAATAGAATATTTTGTATTATTTAACACGATTAAGTAAGATTAAGATACTTTATAATCGAATTTGGATACTAAAATAATTACCTGTAACTAGTTCGGGTAAAGGTTTCAAGATACCGACCACCCAAACTCATTTATAAAAAATAATTTTGAATATTATAGTAAATTATTACCAACCTTTTAGATCTTATGAATTTATGACTTTAGATAAAAGACACATAAATATTGAACGAGAGAAATATTCAAATTACATTTTATTAACTTTTAATTATCGAATAAAATTTATTCTCATAAATTACGATTTTTTAAAATCACTTGTCGAACACATATTCTCTTTGACTTGCAACTCATTTAATAATCAAAAAGTTATTTATTCAAGTTAACCGTAATTATGACAATCGATTTTTCGTTACGAAACGTACTAAAAATCGCTAAATCGACATATACAAATAATTGTGAGGACATCTCATTACTCCAATGCTAAATCTTATGGGATGAAGTATTAAAAGCCATTACTCAAAATTAACACGGCCTTATTAATGTACAAAGTTTAGCTAAGTCCAAATGCAAAGCATAAGCAAAGAAATATGGGGAAAATTGGGAGATGTGGTCCAAGCATACACACCCACAATACAAAAGTCTATGCTAAGGCACCCCTTGCTCAATGTCTAGTGATAGTCCACTCAAAGAGGATACCTCGTTCCTTGGAGCAAAGGGGCCTTACCCTACAATAATTGCCCTCAATATTTATTTTATTTATTATAAATTTTATAATTTTAATTAAAATATATATCAAAATTTCAATAATAACTATTGCGAAACTAAATCTATCCCGACATTTCCAAAACTAGAGTACTAAAAGCCTACATCAAACTCCAAGGGTAAACACTGCATCTTGCTCAGGAAAGAAATGAAGAGGGAGGTGGACCCACCTTAGATTACCCAAAGGGCCGAAACGACTCTCTTGTGATGGGGATGGGTCCCAAATTTCTAGCCTTCCATGTGACTGATGGTCCCATTCGGAAGGTGACTGTCCAACGGGGGGTTGCCATGTGGCATGCTTCTAATTTCAGGCATTTATCATATTGTTCCCAGCTCCTAAGCTTGCGTGTCCTTGATGTGACCATTGACCAAACAGGGACCTAAGGTTCCGCCTGTTTCATAGACCTTGTCCTATATAAGGAAATTCTCCGGGTTTAGGGCTAGGCCCACAAATGTGTTTTTGATTTTGTCTTTGGGTAAAGGGGTAGTTTTTTTTTTTTTTTCCTTTTAAGGCTTTGTTTGGATAGTACTTTTAACTTGAAATTAAAACAGTAATAAGTGTTGACTGTCGACATTTTTTTTAATTTTAATTTTTTAATTACAATATGTAAAATTTAAAATATATACATTTATAATTTTATATAATTATTTTTTATATAAAATATCAGATCTGTCATTGCTTTTAGAATTAAGATTTTGGACTTAAATCTATTGACTCTTTAATAAACAAGTAGAGGAATGGGGTGCCATTAATTGTAGTAAGGTTTTTTTAAGGATATAGTGGCAGCTTTCCTTAAGCTATGGACCACTCTAACCCCAATTTGGGTTATGTTATTGACATAAGAACATTTTTCTCTATTGACATTGAAAAAAAAGAAAAAGAAAAAAAAACAGAAAAAGGAAAAAGAGATATGGGATTTCATGGTGGAACCAATTAAATGACAATTTTTGGACTTATTGAGGTGGAAAAGAATTAATATTTTACATAGGTTGTGGTCACAAGCTAAGATTCCATAATCAATGCAAAGCAAAAACAAAGGAAAGATTTGGGTCATTGTTGCATATAAATTTGGGTCAAAATTGGTTTAAAAAAAAACCATCATTATAACCTCCAAAAAGAAATAGAAAACAACATTACTTTTATAGACCCACAATTGACTTAGAACAAAAAAAAAAGAAGAAAAAGAGTGCAAATTGATTTATCATTGTTATCCAAAGTGTAATGATTAATAAAATTAACACACCCAAATATGAATTCAAAGATACTTAATCATCCTAGTAAAGATTTGTGGGGTAACCAATGTTCCCACTTTCTTTGTTTGACCTATTTTGGGGTGGCGGGGGGGGTTTCCTCTGCCCTAAAAGTTTAGGGATTGGGAAGTTTAGCAATTTGCTACTATTTCTTTTTACTTCCTTCTTTATCATTTTGTTCTTGTAAATTTTTTTCTTTTGGGGTCCCATTGAGCACGCCAAGGCTAAAATTCAATCATTAATGTTCAAATCTTGATCTAGTTTCTTGAGTGATGTTTCTTTGATTGCCTGGAAAGAGCATGCCATGAAGAAAATGTGAAAGGCAAAGAAGAAAATATAAATAAATAAATAAAAGCAAGCTTCTTCCTTGACCTAAGTCTATGAGGATCAAAAGAAAAAGTGAAACACAAAAGCCAAAAAAAGGCAACCTATTGCACCAATTTGTCTTAGCCCACAATGGAGATTTAGTGGTGATAAGGTTCTATCAATAAACTTGGATAGAGATGTGATTCATGTGAAAAAAAAATATTTATTTTGTTTAATTTAGATGGTACAAAATTAGAGATAGATAAAGATATGGGTAAAAATACTTAATTTTTACTTTTTTTATATAAAATATAGCATATTAATTGTTATCGAAATTAGGGTATGTAACCAATTTGATTAAAATTTATTATTTAATATGATCATGTTCAAATTCAACACATTAGTCTTCTTGTAGAAACATGAACTAGACATGTTCTTTTACCTTACAAAGTTATACCCATAATAACAAAAACTTCACATTATTAACAACACATGTTTTGGCATTTCCTTTGGACACAAGCAGACCAAATGTCATGGTTATATAACAAGATTGAAAGAGACCCACCATCCATCAATTGATTCCATATATATACCTATGGGTCTCATCTCTTTTAATCCTTGACTAATTGCTTTAAATTTACATAATATTCTATAATCGAATACTTTATATTATTCAATTCGATGAAATAAAATTAAAATACTTTATAATGAAGTTTTGATACTATATTTTAAGATATTTTAAAATTAACAAGTACTTTAATAATTGACAATCAAGAAAAGAAAGAAGGATTTTGAATTTGAGTGTTGCAAATGTGAAATGGGTACCAACTTTTTCATTTCCAAAGCTACCATTCTTACCTCATTGAACAAATAATTAAATAATATTAGTAAATTTGTGTATCTGTATATTATGGCAGGCAAAAGAATTAAATAACTTTACTGTAGATTACTTATTTTAGCATTGAAACTCTATGATTTCCGAAGGGTTTCCATTTTTAATAAAAGAAAAATGAATGGTCAGATCCATGATCACAACACCTACACTCCCATCACCTACAGTATCAACTACAGGGAGAACCCCAGCTGTAAAAATAAATAAATAAATCTTTAGACAGAAATACCTTGGATTATTTATGGAAAAAAATAAAATTACTAAATTACCAATATAACCCTAGATAGGATAAGAGGTCAAAGTGGTCCATAACTGGTCAAAGGCCTCAAAGTTGCAGGATAATATGGTCATTTGGATTTATATTGCAGAAAAACATTGAGAATAGTGCGTCCCCAGTTACTTCTCTCATGCCGTCATCAGCCTTTGTTTGCAGCATTGGAAGCGTACAAAATTCCTCTCAATCCCTCTTATCTGTGAGTAAATTTTTGTACAAATTAAATGTGCAGAAAAATGGAAGAGGAAATGGTATCTTGCACTGCTGCCTCACCTTTAGGGCATTGAAGGAGAGGAAGACATACACAACTCTCTGTGTTGTCACACCTCGAAATGTGTCTAAAAATAATTAAATTAACATAATTAAATAGTATTCTGTGTCAGCAACACCACACCAGATCCACACAGAGCTAACCCTGCAATGGTTGAATGGAATCTCTCTCTCTCTCTCTCTCTCAAAGATTTTAGAGAGTCTTTGAGATCTCAGAAATCAAGAACAAACCCAGAAAAAAGAAGCAGCCATAGATATGAATAAAAACTATAATTGATTCTCTCTATTTATATTAATATTAATCATTTGATTGGAAGTAACAGTCACACTAAGAAGAACCCATCATCTCCTTCAATGGAGATTCAGAGAAAAAGATCTAAAATTTCTAATTCCACCGCAAAAAAGGCAAAAAGAACAAATCTATTTATACAAGTATATATATAACTTGATAATCTTCCTCTTCCTCCTGCTTGGATGCCAAGAAAAGACAAGAAAAGAAAAGAAACGAAGGCCTAGCTAGATAAGCTAACCCCAAAAAGGCCAAAGAACCATCTCAATGAAAAGGAAACAAGAGAGAGCACTTTCTGTTTTTGGCTTCTTCTCAAGAATCAGTGTAGTCACGCCAGCATATAAGCATGGTAACGCAGCGCCGCATGATGTAAAAACGTGCCCTTTGCTCTTTGACCAGCCTAGCGCATTTCCTTGTAAAAGCACATCTCTTATGAGAAGAGGAAGAAGAAGAAGAACTCTTGATGAATGAAGATGTTGAAGAAGACCTGCTTCTTGATGAGCTTTCTTTCTTTGACAACTTCCATTTATCATCAAAGTAAAAGCTTGGTGGTGCACTTGAACATGTAGCAAGAGTTGCAGCCATGGCTAAAAGACCTCCAAAAAGGCAAAACGATCCAATCTTTGAGAACCCTTTTGGAAGCAAAAGAGAAAGAGAAACAGAGTGAGCTAACAGGGAGTGAATTTTTGGAGTAGTAAAGAGTAAAGAGAGCTTCTTTTCCTGAGATTCTCTGAGGGCAGAGTAAGGGAAGAAGGATGAATTAAGGTCAGTATTTATAGCAAGTTAAGATGGGGTGTGGCAATGGGCATCACCTGGGCTTCTTTGCCTCGAGAGGCCCACCAAATAATATATTTTCTTAATTTTTTTTAGTATAATTAAATTTAATAATTACAATAAAATATAAATAATTAAGATATTTTAATAAAACAAACAAGAGGTGGGTTCCCAATGAAAAACGTCATGGTGGAGGATAATTAATTCAGTGGATTGAATGCAGGAAATCTCAGTGAACTTTTTGTGGGTGGGGGGGTCTCTGTAACTGTTAAAAAAAAGTTTCTATGTAAGTAAAAAAGGGTGGGGAATTTCTTGTGGAGATAAAGGGGGGGGGGTGAAAAGATAACACAGTGTCTTACGATGAGGATCAAGGTAAAAGATCTTGCCTTTTGCAGTAATTGTTTTGTGCAGTAAATTCTAACTGAGCCCAAAAGGCAAAAACCAGAAAAAGGAATAACTCAAAAAAAGTTTTACTGCAAAGAATAGTTTAGGTATGGGTCGGGGCTGTAAATAGAAGTGAGCACTACAAGTTCTCTATTTTTGTTTTGACTGCATCAATGGTGTAAAAAAAAATTCACAATTTTTTTTTGACTGCATCAATGGTTAAAAAAAAAAATTGACAATTCTTTTTGGCTTTGCCTTGGTGACATTTTCCTCATTGTTTTGTTTATGATTTTGACCCTTTGGATGCTTGAAAACTTAGTTGCAAGAAAAAGGGCATTTGTTTCTATTAACATCCAATTGGCTTTTGGTAAAGGTATTTCAATTTGGGGTTGGTAGTTTGCAAATTTAAAGAGAAAAAATAGTATGGAAAGGACAAACAAACTTGGGGTGTTGAAATTATGTTGAGAACCTAAAGAGAAAAATCGTAGTTGAAATACAATTGCTTAATTATAATTGGTAATTAAAGTATATTTGTTGCACTGTTAGTGTATATATCTATTTGAAAAATCAAACAATCTATTTACTTTTGCGGTGTTAATGTATACATATGTACTTATGCAGCATCATAAATTTATTTTCATATTCGAATTCTTAAATTATGAATGTCGAGTAGAAATAAATGAGATTATAATGATGGGTATCGAAAATTATCATCTTCTCTTAATTAACAAGGAAATTAAAAGAAAGTTAAAGTTGATAATTCAAAACTTTAATCCTAAATTTTCCAAACCCAAATAACTTTGCCTGCTTAGAAAGGAAAACATCAAATTCAGCATATAGGATCCGAGGCATTAGACTTTCTAGATTTAGAAAAAAGCATGGAAACAAAACCCATTTTAAGGTTTTGGAAACCCCCCCAAAAAAAAAGAAATATTATTAACTAGTTGATTTGGAAGTTACAAAGCAAAATCCAGGAAAAGGTTTAATCTCAGTAATTTTTTTGTTTTTATCTTCTTGATATTTCCCCTCTCCCTCCCCCAGTGTTCCAAATTAACAGCTGTCAAGTCCTCAGTAAAAAAAAAGTACTGCAGTGAGATTTTGAAGGGAGAGCTGTAAATAGTTAGTAACTTTCACCTATTCCAAAAGGTACGGTAAATCTTTCCCGCACGGACTAGCTAATCTGCTAACTCAAACACACCCAAACTGGCCAGGCAAACTCACTCTTTTATCCATCTTCTTTGTTTATAAGATTCAAAATTGGAAGCTCGGATTTATCATGTCAACCATTTTCCTTTTCTTTGTTCCCCTCTTCATCTCATAAGGGTGATGGACTTAACACATAATAATTAATCAAATATAAAATATCTTAATTTTATATAATCGGATTAAATATTTATAAATACTTGTATAACAATAATCCATTTAAATTTTTAATTATGAAAAACACTTATTACAAAAGGGACAATAATAGTAGATATCATGTTGAATTTTTGAAATATATATCTAACTTAAAACAAACAAACTATATAACCAATTTATAAAAATTAAATCTCTGTATTTTACAAAATTAACAATGTCAATTTAATATAGAATCAGAGAGAAAAACATTTTATAAAGTATATTTTGATTTTCTTGCAGAAGGAATCGTACCCAAGGATGGAGCAGACATGCTCCATTGACTATGGTGGGGGGGTGGGGTGAGATCAGATCAAAAATCAAGGGTGACAGATCAGTGAGTCATGATCAATCAACATGCTATTACACTATTATAGTAAAGCTTTTAGACAATGTTAAAGGCAAAAACAGAAGAAGAAGGGGTAGGAGCCCTCACTCTACAATTTACATCATCAATTTGGAAATTTGATTGGGATTTTGATAGATTGCCATTCCAATGAATGACTGATAAGAACTCTGATTTATGGATATATCACACTTCATACATAACAAATAAAGAAACAAACAAAAATTATTATAGCACATTATTTTTTTAAGTAAATTATAAAGTTTGCAAATTATATTATTATTTAAGAAAAATTAATGACATCCTCATTTATACCCTAATAAAATATTTTTTTCTATTATAAACTTATAATTCCTTTAAATAAAAAATAATATAACTCTTATATAGAGTAAATTATTAAAGAGGTACGGATGAATTTGCGTTTTCTTAATTTTCATAAATAAATTAATAAAATTTATATTTATAAACTTAGATAAAATTCACTCGTTACCGTCGAGGCACCGTCTTTCCGAAAACTAATGATAATATTAATTTTATTTTTTTTAATTATAAAAATAATAGAGGTGGTAATTTATTAAAATTTATTACTATTATTTTTATGCACACGTGTCAGTCGGCACAAAGGCAGCCCCGTGTCTCTGGTCCTTCGGACCAAAAGTCCTAACCGGTTATTTTACTTTCGTTCAAATCGTCGGAACAATACATGGGTTTACAAAGAATCTGGCCTGAACACATGTACCTTCGATCAATCATGTTTTTTTTCTTATTTTTTATTTTAGTATATTATTTCAATTTGCTTCATTATTTATTTTCTTTTTTTTCTTAATCCAAATATATTAATGCGAAGAATTCTCCAAAAAAAATTATATTAATGCAAAGAGAGTTGAAAGTTTATTTTGTTTACTGTACGTAGACTTTTATTTTTGGGTACAAATTAATTTTATGTTTTATTGATTAATTTAGTATAGTTGAGTTATTTAAATAAATATATTAAATCGAAGGTATAATTTTCCAAAAAAAAGTATATGAATTTTTTAAAAATTTTAAATAAATTTTTATTTTTTATTATATTTATCAAAATTTTATAATTTGAGTAAAATTAATTCTTATAATTAATAGTTGATTAATTAAAATTAATCTAAATTTCAAATCATTTTATAATCATATGACACTCACGCATTGTTGATGTGAAAAGTAAAAAATAACATAAGATTATATTATTCTATCACATTAATTTATCACATAATAATTTATTATAATATATTAATATTTTTTACATCAATATTACGTGACATAAAATAATAAGTGACATTTTAATTACATCGATACTATATAGCAAATCTTGGACATGAGAACACTTTTTCTTTTCAGCTAAAATTAACTTGTCTTTGCTCTTGCCTAGAACAAATCCAAGACTACCTTCCATGAATGAAGATATTAAAATTGGAAACAAATCAACAATTTCTCTTTTTCAGTGCTATGAATTGCACCTTCAATCATCAGCTCTAAATGTGGAATCAATCACTGCATCACTTTCCCCAACTTTTCATAACAAAAAGAACAGAAAATATGAAGAAATGATCAACAGCAGCTCCCTTAAAGCTTGCCCAGTTCATTGGAGAAGCAGCGTTTGCACTCAAAATACTTTAAACTATTTACTTTGATTGGATTTTATTGGTATCTTTGTTTTTGCTTAGTATATATACCAGTCAAAGTTCTAGGCAGTAGCATACATGCTGCTCCATAAAAAAATAAAAAACTTTTACTCTAAGTTCCTTAAGTTAAATACAAGAGAAGAACTAGTTTAAAGAATGACGAGTTGGCATCTTGGATCAAGGGGTAGTCAATAATTAGAAAGAGTTTTTGTCTTATTCTGGATTACCCTTTTGTTTTCTCAAGCTCAAGTGGAGATTACATGCTGAATTTAACCCAACAGTGTTGTTTGTTCTTATGCATCAAGTGGCTACTGAGAGATGGGAAACATTCACATGCAGCCATGTGAGGCAAAACATTCAAACAAGCAGATTCGAATACCGTTTTGAGTCTTCATATCCAGACACCAACCTCCTTGCAAAACTGCCTAACCATATGCAAGTAACAACAAAGAACATAAAAATTTCTGAAAAAAAATTTGCAGTCAAACCCTTTTGTTTTCTTTCTTCTCAGGGATATGATAAGGGGGAAAGAAATAGGGAGTCCTTAAGAGGGGACATATGCAGTATTGTTTTCCATATTCTTTTGCTTAAAGAAAGAGTTTCTTTCTTGTTGCTGTCAGAATCTATGTGGAACTAGAACTTTGACTAGAGAGAGCAACAACAAATGTCTGATATAATTTGACTGTTACATTTGGTTTATAATCTAATGATTTGATACTGATAACTATGATTGGATATGATCTTCTTGCCTTGTTTGACTTTCTTTAACCAAGACAATAGATTTCATTAACATGATCTGCCCCATTTAAAGCTTTGCCAATCTTCTTTTCTTCCCCTAATTCTGTAACTATCTTCCCAATGTCAAACATTAATGTTGCTTGCAGTAGATGAACACCAACCAGTCTGCATGGCCTAAATATAGCCACACAAAAACACAAAAAGGTATGCGGTCAGCGCATTAACTGGTATATAAAACATAATTCAGAGCTGTGATTCAATTATCTATCTTGAGCCTAAAGTTTCAATCTGTCCCAACTGAATGTATCAACCACACTGATAGCATACCATCTGGTTACTTGATTCGTTATAAAGTTCATATGGATTTTGTTAAATGAATTTGGACAACTTATCCCTGATAAAACCATCTGTTTCTTGTTCCTTCATACCATTTTCAGTCAATCTTCCTTGGAGAAATTAAAGTTACCCTTGCATACTGCAAGTATCAACAGTTTCCCATGTACAAAACCAGAAAGTTACCTTGATTTCTTTATTACTTCATATCCACTTATAATGGGAAAATTTTCTTGCTTAGTAAAGTCCCCAAACCAATGATTACTTCGACAGTGAACTAGAAGTTCAATTAGCCATAAACAATTCTTCAGACAGCTCATTTCTCCATGTCAGCATTATAATTAAAAGTGGATATCCAAGACTGCCTTTATTTGTGATCTTGAAATTATAAAAACTGTGAACAAATTCGTTACTATATCTTCTATCAGTGCCGGTTCATTCTCAATCATAAGCTCCTTTAAAGCAATTCAAATTTTAGTAATATGCTTAATATAATCGAGTTTCAAATGTAGAAACAGATCCCTTAAAGCATGCCCATGTTCTAGGAATAGGGTGCAGTGACCAAAGTAAAATACATGATCATGTTTTCTTCTTCCATTTGTTATGTATGGTCATCAAGCTTAATTGCCAACTTAATATTCTTCTAAACGGCTCGAAAATGCCTTGCTATGTCACACCTCATCATCTACCAGATGAAGGACAAATACAAACTAAATTAAGAATTGAAGGGATAGCATCTAAGATCATGGGGTAGTTAGACATTGTCCTTATTCAAAACATATATAACCAAGCTTTGCAGCTAAGGCTGTTAAGGGATGACAAATATATATCTTAATGTAAACTTTACAGATTTTCACTTAACTGGTCAAATTATTAACTTAATGGACGTGCCTAGCACAAACAGGATATATAGACATATAAACAAATAGTTTAGCAGGGAAAATCTACCTGTTAGTGAAAGATTAATGAACTCATTTCCTATCTATATATCTAGTCAGTTCCAAGGGGGGGAAAAAGAAAGTCACATGCTTCCATGTGAGAAAACCCTTTAAAACAGTGGCATGATGCAGTATTTGGATGTTCACAAACCAACAATGCCTAGTAACAGACAAAAGAAGGAAATTCAATAGAAAAATAGTGCAAAAACCTCAGTCAAATCTTTGCTGCTACAAAGCATGGGAAATTTAAAGACATGATAAAGGATGATGAGACATTATCATTTATCACTGTTTAAGGGAATATTTTTAGCATGCTTCTTCATGCTGTCTGAAATTTGTTAATTATATCCAAAAGAAAGCATGATTTGGAGCAAAAAAGATGGTGGGGAGGAAAAAGATGACAGCATTTGACTAACTTGTTTATGGAGGACTGCTTTATTGACTGAATTTTCATAACTAATTTCTATGATGATTAGATGAGATTCGATGCCTTTCTTTTCTACCAAAAATCATCCATCTATAAAGATTGTTTTCTTGGCTAGATAAGGCGCCGGATTGATGAAACTGTTGATAATGATTCCATTGGGCAAGTACCTAAAAAATTAGATGGAAATTTGGCATATATACACAGTTGTTGAAGCAATCATAGAAAAGAACACAAGTTTTCAGCTTGTAATATGCCTCTAATTTAGCTTGTCTCAATCGAATGTATCTTCAGGATGACTAAATATGATCCCCCCAAAGATTTTCAGGGTTTGGTGGAATGCATTTAGACACATACACAATCCTAGAGATCAGACAACTTCCATTGAAATTGTGAATTGTTCATAACAGGGACAGACATGAAACTTTCTTGCTTCCTACGAATGAATTGAACAACTTCCCTGGTTGTTTCATTTTCACTCAAATAAGTAAGTTCTCTGTACTCATAAAGTAGAACTCCAGACAGGAGATTTTCCTTGCTTGGTACAAATTCAGAGCAGACAGTGATTCATCACAGAAACCCCTCTACTTTCATGGCCTTTCCTTGGCTTTGATCAATATCCAAACTCTAATTTCCATGGATGTACTGCTACTAAGCTAAAGAACAATCCTTTTTTTCTGGGGCTGAAGGTGAAATTACATGAGGAGCAAACTCCTTTAAAGGCCAGACCATGCCATTGTTCAATGGATGGGATATATATTATCTTACTATTCTAATATATCCACCTTTTCTTTAACAATTTCTTTAGCTTTTTCTATAGTTCATGGGGGGGTATCTTTTTTATGCTTGTGAATGTGTTTTAGTTGACTAGAGACCAGTCAAAGTTCTACAATATCAATGTAAACAAAACACATGAAAATGTAACATTAGGGTTTTACATCTTTTACCTAAACCACATGCAAGAGATCAAGAACTCAAATTAAGAAATAAAGAGGCATCTAAGCATCATAGAGGTAGTTAATGGATCATAAATTATTCGAATCCAAAATCAAAAAATTGCCTATAGTTACTTATGACGTTATTAATTTTTTAATAAGATATATAAATGAGACATTAGTGTAATATATATATATATATATGTATGTATTTACAATAATTTAAGTAGTTTTTGCTTGCAACCTCACATGTTTTATTCTGATTTATAGGTTTCTATCCACGTCACTTCCATGTGCTACCTTCAAAGAAAATTATAGCTTACATTTCTCATTGAAAATGTTGTATTTTCAATTGATAAATTGAAAAAAAAAAAAAACATAGGAAGAAATGTGAAAGGCAAAGGTAGATAGCATAGTAATCTTCTTCCATTTATTCCCACTACGTCTAATAATTAGACCCTTAATTTATCCATTTCCAAATCTTTTTTTCCATTAAAAAAACCCTTAATTCATTTATTGTTGGAGCAAGTTGGTTTAGAGTCTATAAATTTGCCCCCTTTCATTTGGCAAATTTGGGGACACATGAGCATCATTCCCCATATCTTTGTTCCAACCTATTTATTTATTTATTAGAGTTGATGTCTAAATCTAAAAATTGATAAGAAACATGAATAAAACTATGTGGAGAAGAAACAAAGAAATCTGACCCACAATGATTGAATATTTTATTTATGCTTAGGGGTAGTTTGGAAGATTTTAATGGCAAGAGATTTTATGCTTTGATTTGTCAGACAAGAACCAATGCTTAATTTATTTTCAAGAAATTAAATTAATCTTTCTTATTCAGATTTATTAACAAAATAATCAGAGGACTTAATTGCATGCATGTATTTTTATCTGCCAAGTTGGGCTAGCTTATTAAGGAGTGGGAATTTTGATTTTCCAATACAATATAAAACTAAAATTCAACACGGAAAAATTCCATTTAAGCAAAAAAATCTATAGGGTAAAATTTATGATTTGAATGTTATCATTTGAAGTTTAACTCCACGGATAAGTAAAACGTAAATTTATCGTCGAGTTAAATGTTTAATCACTATAATATTCATTATCTCGAAGAATCTTTAATTTTGAGTTTTAAATCAAGACCAAAGACTCTATAATACCTTATTGTATTGACTTGTTAGCAATCTCTCATGTTAAACAACTATATACAAAAATAATTTAACTTGGTTTAACCCTCATGTAGAACAGCTGAATTGATATAAATAAATTCCAACACTTGCACAGAGGAGGTGCAGGGTGATTAGGCCCATCAGTCCATCTTCTTAATATCAAGTTGGGCTAACAAAGTTATGGCCCACTATACGAAATGGGTGATTTCCAGGCTTTGCCCAGTATTTTTATTTGGAGAAATGACATGAAAGATTTTATACAGCAAGGCCCAATTTGAGGTGAAAATTATTAGGATTATAAATGAAAAATCGATGCCTACTTAAGATATAAGGAGAAAATTATGTATAATTAACTATCAGATCAAACTATTTTTCGAGCTTTCCATCTATTCATCATCTTTACAATTGATACCTTAGTTTGGGAAAACAATACATTTCAATATTTATTATGTACTATATCGTATTCACGATTTTCTTCGGAAAATCGAATGTCCCCGTAAGAACTTTGACTAGGAATTAGCTAAAAAAATTGAAACCTTAGCAAATAATTATATTAGGTCAATCAAATTAATGCCAATTTAACTTATTTCTAATAATACCAAATCAAATATATGGATAGAGCGAAATTTGGATATTCCAATGGATAGAGATTGAGATATGTAGATAGCAAGTGGTTGGAGGGTTTTGAAAGGAATTATCATATTAGATATGTTGTAGTGTTAATCAATTAGTTATTCGAACAATTAATGATCAAATTTATTGCAAGTATTTTAATTTATAAAATCCAATTTAACCTTTAAAATCAAAATTTTAATTAAAAGTTTTTCATTTTTTCCATTAAGATGAATCTCACGCGTCCATATACGCACTTGGGTTTTGTTTGAATAGAAAATCAAAGACAAATAATAGAGAAATAAATCAACCACATGAAAGCTTAGCCATTTTCTTTCCTTACATAAGCTTAATATCCAACCCAATTACATTTATAATCCCATCAAAAGGATTTTTTTTTTATAATTAATTTTATGAAAAGGACATGCAACAATTAATTAATTAGAATAAAAAAACACATTAGATTAAGAAGCAACCATTAATTTTTGTGGAAGATCCAGTAGTGTACACGGTAATAATGAGAGAGCAAAACTCTATGTATGACCTGTGAAACAAGAGGAAACATCAAGAACTCAATGATTAAACTAAATGACATGCAAAATGAAATTTTTCTGATTTTTTTTCTTAATTTTTCACAGTGATTTTTATGTTCTTGGTAAAACTTCAAGAACTCAATGATAAATAGTATATAAGACATTAGAATAGGAAAAGAAAAATAGAGAGAAACCATCCAATATGGCCTATCTTCCATCATAAAGATCCATTTAAAGGAAATATAAGTAAATAGTGAATGACAAGACATATAACACCAAAGTACAATAAAATACACCTTTTCATTGTTTAAGTTTAAAAGTATTTTTAAAGCAATTAATTTGAAAGGAAAAGAGAATGAAAATTAGCAAAGAAAGAAGGAAAAAAACACAGTAAAAACCCAACAAAAAATGTACAACAGTAACAAAATGATTGTATGAAAGACTTGTTATATATTCCCAAGCTGTGAGCTGTGAATAATATGTAAAAGAAAAGCTGCTTACAGAGATCTGAAGACTAGCATAGTCTTTCTTTTTCTTTTCTTTTTTTCAATATGGAAATTACTTAAAGATCTAAGCAAAGAAACCAGAAGAGAAGAGAGGGTAAAAGGGACTAAGAACCTCAAGTATCCAAGAAATAAAAAGCAACTACTTGATCATCATTTCTCTTTATGGTACATAAAAATTTAAAGCAAAGTACAGACATACCCACTGAAGAAATCAGGAGTTTTTGCAGCTGAAAATCTTCTGAAAATAGTCAGATAGCAATCCAACACTGAAAAATGAAATCTCAGACAGATATTATTACATTATATTGCAACTTGGGTCATAGCCAAAACCCTAATAACATTTATCAAAATGTTAAAACATTTTTACTTAAAGAGAAAATTAGAGAAATAAAAAAGGGAGTTAACTGAGTTCACCACTTCACCTTCATTGGTTTTTTGAAGCTGGTAAAGTTCATCAAACATGATCATGGAATCCATGTTTGGATAGCTGTTTGCTTGTATCTTGTGGATGGAAATGGGAACATAAAAATTTAGCCATTTATTGCCGCTGCAGCATCATCAAGATTCCCATACTTATTCACAGGGCTGATTGTATAGTGAAGCATGATCTTCACCATTGATCATTAGCCCTAAAAAAAAGTTTTGTGAATCTTGATGATGCTCCATCAGCAAACAGTGACTGTTGTATCATCATTAGATCTTCAACTCCATCATCATATCAACCCCATGCAAAAGAAAAGGAGTGATAAAAAAACCCTAACCCTAACCCTAAATCATAATTATCCCAAGTGAAATAAAAAAGAAGAAAAAAAAAAAGAAAAGGGCAAAGAAAAAGAAAGTTAAAAAGCAGAAAATAAAAATAAAAAAGGGGGTTCAAAAGTTTAAACCCAATCTCAAGATATGTGAAATAAGTAAAGACCCACTTGAGATAAAAAAGAAAGGTACTTGTTTGTGTGGTTGCATACACTTGAAAAAAAAGTAAGTGAAGAACGATGAAGCAAAGTTTATCAAAACTAAAAGGAACCCTTTAAAACTAAGAGAGAAATGAAGGAAAAGATGTTGAGGACTATTGAGGGATGTAGAAGAGAGGGTTGAAGGGTATAAATATATAGAGATCGAGGGTACACCAAAGAGGAAGAGGAAGAAGAAAAAGAGAGTAATGAATAGGTTTGGATTGGTTGGTGACTTGGGGTGAGTTGAGAGATTTGTCAGATAGAAGAGAGAAAGAGAAAGGGAAAGAGAGAGAGAGAGAGAGACTGAGTACCCACAACAGTTACACATCGTAATCCTTGGTACCAAATTTACCAAAACTCTTTACTCTTTTCTGTGACTCAGTTTTTGCTCTATTTTTTTGTTTTTTTCACTATACATGTCAACAGAAATATCATTAGCCAATACGAAAATTGGGTAAAAAAATAGAAAAACAAAAACTTACCCAGTAATGGTGGCTTTGATATGTATATGTTGCGTCCTGAACAAGTATTTTTCCATCAAGTGGTGGAGAGCTGGGGCTGGATTGGAATTGACAGGGCCCTGACTTGACCCAGCCAAAGGCGTCTCTCTCTTTCCTAGTTTCCCTATAGCTAGAGAGCTAGGGTTTTCTCTGTCTCAGCAGGTTCCTTGTTTTGATCCCCTCGCTTGCCATTTTTTGCTTCTTTTTATCAAGCTTTTTTTCTTTCCCAGTCTGAGTTTTACAAAGTTTTATACCCTTTTTTGGTACATTTTTAAGTTGTCAATTTCCATGTTTAGTTTATGCATTGAAACAATAAGTAATAACCCCTCCATTAAATTATTAAATACTATACTTAGAAGCCAGCCCATAAATATTTCTTCTATTTATTTCTCATTTACATCCTGCCTTTGAGAGGTTGAAAAAGTTGAAACTATAATAAGCTCTGGGCCCCCGATCAACTGCTGGTTAATTATTCACTCTTTTCTCTTAAAGATGAGCTAGCTAGATTGATGAAGCTGTACCCATTTTCACTACATGTATATGCAATAATTTTATGCTTATATACTTAGCAATTGTTTCCTTCTTATGCTTTTATTTGGTATCTTGTAATTTCCCTCTTTGATTATTAATTCTAGTTTTATGTACATATATAATTCCATGATCTCTTTAACAAGTTCATTCCTGTTCAAATTGATTATGAAACTTAGGTGACTTTCATAATTCAAGAAAAAAAGGGGAAAAGATATCAAAGAAAAGGTTGGTGCTGACAGTAAAAGGTCATACAATTCCTACATCCCCTTGTTCTTATTACAATTCCTTGCACGGATCTGTCTATATTGGTTTGTATTTTTTCTATGATAATACTTGCATACGCAATCTTCCCACTAGTACTTGTAAATGCATGATAGCTCAGGAATGACGTATCGATTCAGAATATTATCTTTTTTTTCAACCCGAATATGATTTGAAAGGTAGAAGAATTTTCGGTATCAATCAGATAAGTTTTTAGTACATTTATGCGTTAATTAGGGTAACAAACAATCAATTGAGTTTGGAATGATTAGAGATTTTCTCTAAGCCTCTTTGATGAAGCTGATCTTTTCTATTCTCCTTTTCTTTTTCTCTTTCTTTGGAGATTCTTGGCCGTCTAGTACTATAACATGCATCAAAGAAAAGAAAAGAAGGAGAATTTCGAACTTGTTAAATTGTACTATTAAATCAACAATACCTACTTCTTTCCAACTTCCATGGTAAATCATAGAATTACGAGTATTCATGTTACTGAATGGGCCATGATGAGTGTCATGACAAGGGACAAGAAATGATGGATCAATCCCCTCTAAGCTTTTTCTCTCCCACATGCATTTGACTGTGTAAGGCAAACCAAATAAGATACAATGTGCATACGATTGAAATCTCTCAAATGTATATGTAAATTTGCCAATGACTTTGGGATATGATCATATCTCTCTTCCATGTTGATAAAGGGAGAGAGGCACAGGAAATTACCCATTGCAAACATATACCTACTAGAAAGTAGAAAGTGAATTGCCTCATAGCTCCTTCTCGGGCAATCTTACAAGACAAAGAAAGGGCAAAAGCTTTTGATCCTTGATGATGATTCCTCTGAGAAGTTAAACACTGTGTGTGCTTTCGGGTGTATTGGTGCTTCAAAAGAGAGAGCTTTTTCTTCATAGGCAATGGCGTCCCAATGAGAGAAACTCCAAAATTATTCTAAAGTTCCACATTCAACACAACCCTCTTCTCAAAGAAGAGTAAGATGATGTGACATCGATTTGGCTGAAGCTGTACGGACAAATAGAGAGAGGGCGAGAGGGACAAGCGTCGAACACGGAGAAGTGGAGCCAGTTTGCTGCACACATATCCTCGTACGGACAATCTGCTGCTCCTTCTCTTCGGTTACTGTGTGAGTAAATAGCATATGCACAACAAAATTGAATCTTTACACCTAGACTATATCCTCTTGTTGTGAATGTGGTGAGAGTAATGATTCTAGCAACCTAATATATGTTAAAAAGATGTGAAAGCTTTGATTTTTTCTAACATCTTTTTATAAACTCGGATTTTCTTTTTTATTTTAAGTATCGATAAAGGTGCAACGTTTTTGTACGATACAATAAAAAAAATAAAAATGTAACTTTTGGATAATATTTTTATATTTATTTAAAAAATATTATAAATTAATTAATTTTTAATTATCGTAGGTCATTTAAACTTGAGAGTGACGCAATTTACTATAAATTCATTAATATAACCATTTGGATACTATGTCTATGTGTTTTATGAAAACATGCAAGATAAAAATAAAGTAATTGACCAATTCAATATCATATGTCATACTCATTCATATATAAGAGTTGGGTTAATTTATAAAACTTCTTGGCTCCCAAGCCAACATCAACTTTGCTCTTTTATATCTTTATTAATACCTTTTAGGAGGGTGAGTTGTCTCTAGAGCTTAAGGTTTATAAATTGTTTGCGTACGCTTTAGATGTTTATCCTTTCACTTTTTCTTACATTTTTAAATTTTTAATGTCTAATTACATTGACATGTGTGTGTGTACACACACATATATATAAAATATTAGATTTGAACTTTAATTTTACTCGAGATGAAGGATTAACAAGTTAAAAATCATCAACTAGGTTAAGGTCTTGTGTCATTTTGCAATAGTTAATCTTGAATCTTGATATGCTCTTATAATATGTACCTGATTAATATATAAATTCTTATTTCTGCAACTTGTTGCTGCATATATTGTATAATTTTATTTTATTTTTTGACAAATTCACTTTTTCATCCTTTTTAACAAATCAATAAAACCTAAATTGATTTACCAAGAAAAAGTAAAAGAGGTTATCACTTAACCTTTTTAGTAACTTTTAAAGGATTTTTTCTACTCCAAGCTGAAAATTGTGGCCTACCCAACTAAATATCAGCAAATAATTGGGAAAAGCCAGAAAGGCCTGCCCTTCCAGTTCTGCAGCCTGTCCCTGGCCTCTCTCTACTTAACCAGGATAAATACATATATATATATATATATATATATTTGCCAGAGAGACCCACAAAAATTCAATTGGAAGCTTGACATGCTAACAGCAAATCTGGTGCCAACCAGTATTTTCTCCATTCTTTGCAAAAGCCTGAAACACACCCCACTAGATGCAGAAAATTTGGAAAAATATATAAATATATATATATATATTATGTTATATGTTATTCACAGCTGTATATACTTTCTTAATTAAGATAATGGCATCCAAGCATCTAGCTACATGGCTCTTTCCTAAGAGAAGGAAACATTAAGATTTTTCAATTTTGGAAAATCAAATTAAAAGGGGTCCATTTTATTTAAGGAAAGGTTGATGATGCAGAGAAGAGTTTTAATTAAGGGTTTTTTTTTTTGTCATTTTTTGTTCACCTTCCAAATTAAATGTGCAATTTATGTTTGTTCCCATCAATAGCTAAGCATAGTATCAGCTGCTGAGAGGACCAGGCATGGCAAATTTGAGTAAAGTTATTAAAATTGGTTTATAGTATTTATATCATAAAAAGAAAATATTTGTCTTTTATTTTTTTGGTCAATGAAATCTAGATAAATCGGTTATCCCAATTTCTATCTTATAATGAAAAATTATCAACTCTTGAAAATTTAAAACTTCTCATCATCGATAAACAAACGAATTAACCGATTCAACTGATTTCTCGTTGGCAAATAATTAGGTTAACTCTAATACTTATCCTCTACATTAGTCTAATAATGTGACATGCTTCCACATCAAAATTTCTCCATCGTTCTTCATTATGGTGTGTCAAATCAGAGCTTCTTGCTTTCTCTTTGAAGTGATATATTGATGATAATAAAAACAAAAAAAAATCTAAAGGGTAATATATATATGTGTATGTATACATATATATACATATATATATAAAAGAAAATAGAAGGAAAAGGAAAGGGAGATTGTTGCTTTGCTTCCACATTGATTTGGTAGAGGATCTTCTTTTTCACAATTGTGTGGGGACTACGTGTATTTCTCGTGGCCTACAACCTTGTTCTCCTTTCAAACTCAAAATAAAGTTGCTTTCCTCAACTATAGCTTGACATATATATTTTTTAATTTAAAGCAAATAGATTGGAATTCATATTATTTAAATAAAAAAATATATATTTATCATTAAATTAAATATCTAAATATTTAATCGATTTAATTTGTTATTTATGGACAGTATATTCGACTTACACAAACTATTATTAGTCTTTCCATATATCAAGAAAAATCCATGGCTACAAATTCATACCTAAATAGTTAGGTTTTTTATTTTAAACTTTTGGTTATTTGTTTTTTCAATACTTAAATAGCAAGCACAACTTACTTGGATTCCAAATTTTTCAATTTTTTTAAAATTTTATAACAATTATATTAATTAAAGTTACTAAATTCAGTACTATAATTATATGTTAGGTACTTTTACAAATCGAATAAAACGACAACGTTTTGCTTGTATTTTGCAAAATATCTTAACCATAGATACAACCTTACGTTGATTTGTTTGTTCCTTCTTATATGAAATAATTATATCTTAGATCATATATGTTAAGTAACACTTTGTGTAGAGACTTGTTAAATATAAGACAAAAAAAAGGATAAAAATCAATAGTAATTAATTAATTAATTACATTAGTACTCATTAATCCTCTCATGTACTTTTTTCTTTACAAGTAGACAATAACTACATAAGCTAGCCCTAATCTAGTTGGTTTGACAGCAGCCTAACCCAGCTCTGAAATGATTTGTCGAAAACACCCCAGAAATTCCGCTGATCAGAGAAGCACTGCCTTAGATATATTACATTACTAAGCAGCAGCAGCAGCAGGAGGAGGCATTGCATCCATGTAAAGCTTTCTATAGATGGAAAGCTCAAACGTTCGTAGCCTATTTCATCGTATAGCCTTCATTCAGCTGCCATTTTTTCTTTCCCTTTAACACGCCATCTCTCTCCCTCTTTATCCATTGTTTTCTTGACCCCTTTTGGCTCCTTTCTCTTGGTTTCTAATTACTACGTACTTATGCCTGTTTAAAACTGAATCTTAACAATATAATTTTTCTTGGTTGGCTCTCTTCTAGATATTCAAAAGATAATCAAAACATATAGGAAAGTAAACTAATCACATGACAGATGATTAGATATAAACGTTTTACATGATCAAAATCAACTGGCGTGAAAAAATCATGTATGATAATCATTTACTTTTAAAAATGATGATTGAATGATCATGCAAGCATTAAGTGATTAAATGAATAATTTACCTCTATCTAATTGCTTGTATAATTCAACCAAAATCATGCAATCATGAAGAAAACTCTTTTCCTTGTGGCATTGGGTGTTGAAATTTGCCTATACAGTACAAAATTTATGAAAGAATTTTTTGGTAGTCGTGTGTTCTTCATGCCAAATGGAATCACATCTATCATGGAGAGATGGTGAAAAAAAAGGACTGGGTTTTTACTTAGGGGAATCTAAGTGATGGAGAAGATGGTGAGATCTTTTCGAAAACAAAACTGTGGGGTTCTTGTTGTTCGAGGTAAACAAACCACTTGCTCAATTGTACCCATTTTTAGTCATCTCTTTCTATTGACATTTGATACCATTTTTTTTTTGTCAAGTTACCAGTGCATTGATGGAGGCTAGGCTACTTCTCTTTTTTCTTTTAATGAGTGCATGGCTGTGATCACATGCATGATGTTGATGGTGATAATTTTATTTTCTTTTATGATGATGATGCCATGCAAAGCAATGCTCTGGTCCCTAGTTAGCTTTGGGTATGGATTTCTCTGAGCATATTGTTCCATCTTGATGTGATGCCAATGACGCCATGCATTTACTCATCTAAGAAAATGTCTTATAAGGTTGTCAGCTGATCAGTAGTGAGCTCTCTCTCTCTCTCTCTCTCTCTCTCTCTCTCTCTCTCCCTCTTTCTTTATCTCCTTTTTTGAAAGAATGGAGGGAGGGACATATCAGACTAGCTAGGGCTCCACATTCCACACGAAGGAATTGTGAACGTGTCAAGGCAGGGAAAACTGGTTAAAGCAAAGTTTGGGCAAGCTATACAAAATTTCAGTACTCTCTTAGTTGACTCGGGATTCGTTCACCCGCAGGTGCAAAGCTGGACTCGACATTGTGCAGGTCAGAAGGAGCAGCAAGCTCCCATAGCATTTTCATTATTGGTATCTCATAAGGTTCATGTACTATACTCCCAAGCGTTTTCCTGTTTCTACTCCCTTAATCCCACCCTTAGTATCATCGGGCTATTAACTTTGCCCAAAAACATAATCCGATAGAGTGTGCAACACAAACACTCATAAATTTTTTAAAATTATTTATCTGATATAAGATTGAAACATTCTGTTTATCCTTTTTAAACACTTAACGTGACATTCATCTTTATCTAATTTGATGATATGTTGCCGTGTTCATCGATAACCCTATCTACCTCCTTTTAAAAATGTTTAATGTTAATCGGATCAAGGTTGAGTTTGCTTCAATACTACTTTGTCACAAATCTATTAATCTCTCTAAAAGATTAGCATGATAGAGTAGTATGCAACATCACTTAATGAGGAATTGAAACACGAGTTTCTTTTTTTTTTTTTTAACTTTGACATGACACCTGTGCAAGGATTGACATGAACAAATTGAAATTTTAAAAAAAAGAAATTAATTTCTTTTTCACTTTAATCCAAAGATAATTTTACTGGATTCGATCCATTGAATTTCCAAAGCTGCACAAGTACTTTAACATGCTGTTATATCCAAGAGGGAATATATTGGATCAGAAGGGACCCATAAAATCACCTGAAATAAAGAATCCAATGCCCATACGGCCGAAGAATGCCAAACCACAAAGAGATGACTGGCTAACAGCACTGGACCATACCGTTGGTACACCTCGTACCCTTCAATAAGTGAACCTTGTCACCTACTTGGGTACAATTATGTTCCAAATTTAACTTTCCCTTTCAAGGTTTTCCATGACCTCTTTTCTTCCCTTCATTTCTTCTTGTTTTTCAAGTGTGAGTTTAGTGTAACCCAAACTTGATTTCGATTTTGACTAAAAAAAAAAGTAGGGTTTCGATAGAATAAAATCGTAAAAATATTCGATTTGAATCGCAGTGTTTTCGTTCGTACTTCACTTGAATTAAGTTAAATCGACACTAAAATATATGTAAATGAATAAAAAAAATTTTAATTATCGTGATTAAATTTTCTTAAAATAGGAACTTTCAACTCAACATTAATTTAGGACACAGTTTTAAGTGATTTTATACATCTCATATTAAATTATTTTTAAAATTATATTCCAATTTGATCTTCGCATTAGTTATTATTGTTGTTTTTATTTTCAATGTTAACAAAGGGCCCAAAATAACGACCCAATAAAGCAATCACTTAATTGGGCCAAGCAGACCTTAAGCCCAATCCTGAGCCCAACTGAAAGATCCACTTCTCAAGCCCCAATCTCACAAACCCAATATAAACTCCACTCTCTATATTCAAATAATTAAAACCCTTTTTTTTTTATTTGGTTAGGTAACTTCTCTTTTTAATTCACTAGATAAAAAGTTGGTTGAAATTAGAGGTAAGTACAAATCGGTTAAAATGGTTCCATTAATTTGATTAATGAATTTGATTAATTCAGTTAATTTGATCCATTTTGATTTTATAAATTTTTTTGATTAGCCGAATTTCAAGATAATCTTTTTATTATGTTTAATCAATCATACTTTTAAGATAACCTTTCTATAATTAGCACTTATCTACGACTAATTGTAATCCTATTACTTTAATCCAGTTATCGAAATGTATGATAAATATTTTGTAAAAAATTTCTTTAAAAATATATAAAAGAGTTATAGTTTAGCTAATATGTAATTTGAAGTAAAAATAAGAAAAAAAATAATAGAAATATAAACTCTAAAAGAACTTTAAATTAGATTAATATGCAAATTGCATCCTTATCTTGTCATGTACATTAAAATCTCCACAAACAAATTTAATTGATGATAATGATTATATATATAAAAAATTCAACATTGAAATATTAAACTAAGAATAAATGGAAATCAATGAACTTATATTATGGTATGGATAAGTTATTAAAAACATATATTAATATATATAACATATTAATATTTTATAATCTTGATTATCGGAACATTTTAATGTTATGAGACTTATGATGTTAAAATTTAATAATTTACTTTTATTTATTATGAAATCAACATTAAAATTTGAATATATGAAAATTGAACTTGAGTATATTAAAATCCATTACTAAAAAAATCGAATTATCCTATTTAATTTGATTAATTAATTAAACAATTCGGTTAATTTTTACTGCCCTTTCCATTAATTTAATTAAAAAATTTTCTTAATCAAATTACCCCAAGGTACACGTCTTATTAAAATTTTATCAAATATGAATAATTAAATAAATAAAAAATTAAAAGAACAATATTTAAACTAATAATCATATTTTATTTCTATTATACATCACTTAAATAACAAAATATTTCAAAATTTCAGTTTCAATTAAGCTTGAAATCAAAAAAAGAGAGAAAAAGAAAAAACTGTACAAAATATGACTACTACTTAAAAAAAGAAAATTTAATTTACGTGGAATTTACAAAACCAAAAACGACAACAACTTTCTCTTCAAACGCAGGCTTCCCTTCTTGGCACCAAATCTGAAAACAAAGCCTCGAGACCAGGTGGCTTGAAAAACCCACCCTTCGGTGGCTCCACCTTCTCGTAAACCGGTCGTTTCTTCTTTGGAGCTGGTGGACAAGGCGGAGACGCAGTCTGTATTAGCCGCCTCGGCGTCATGTAACCTTCTTCGTGTTCGTAAATCTCCATAACAGATAGAAGAAAAAACAGAAACAAAAACAATAGAGATGGAAAGGAAATGAAAGGTTTGGAGGGGCTTTTATACGAGAGAGTTTTGCCGGGTGATGGCGTCTTGGGGAAGATGGGGTGGTTTCTTTGACTTATCTAAACGTGTGGTGGAAGCAACTAGAAAACGAAAAACCTCTAGCTGAAGTGGATCCCACGTCGGATGAAAAACTTACGTGGCATGACAAGTGGCTGCTTGATTTGACATTTGAAACTCCGACTTTTTGGGTCTCCTTCTGTCGGCGTGGGGCCCCTAAGAAGGTGGGGTGTGCCCTTGTGGTCGGAAATTGGCTCATGTGTTGAAGTTGGGTCCGATTGAACTGACTTATAAAGAGGGTTGGGACAGAATCGAGTTGACGGTTATGTTTGAATATTCCCCGATACTAGTTGATGGGTTTTACGTGGGCTGGGTTCTGGTTATAGGGTTAGTGAACAAAGTTCGCTAGGGGTTGAATTGGACATGCTTAGTTGGCCCAATGAAACCCTTAGTTCTCTACTCTCTCTTTCTGTCAATTTCATAATAATAGTGACGGAGTTAAAGTGGTGATCCCCATCATCACTTAATTTTTAAATTTTAATTTTTTATTATTATATGTATAAAATTAAAATAAAAAAATTTATAAATTTATATAATTACTTTTTAGTTACCTCTTATGTGAAATCTTATATGAGTTGCACTTTTTAATTAATCATATGTTTTTCAATAGTCGTATATATGTTCAATCCAATAACATTTTAATTTTTCATAATAGATGATATGATATGTTGATGTGAATGATGTGATAGTCTTATCGTTTATTATAACAAATCAATATGTCATCCGAGTATAAATGATCAATATCCTTTTGACTAACGACCTTTAATCAACCATTACTTGTAAATATCTATTTTTGATTCAAAAAAATTATAAATGTTTGATTGAACATAATAAAATATTAAAGACTTATTTTAAGTTTTTTAAAATAGTTTAGAAATATTTTAAAGTATTATTTCATAAAAAAATATTAATTTTGTTCAAATTAGGCTCATATTTAGATTTAACAAATTTGAATTGCACATCATTTGGGTACAATATTATTATATATTCAAATTGAGTCAAATTGGGAGTATTATTACTATTAATTTATCTTAGGACTATTTTATAATATGCTAAGATGCATAAGAACTTTAAGAAATCATTGATGCTAATCTTACTTTGCATGCAATATTTATGGGCAATTAGACTTATAATACACCATGAAAATAAAGAGAAAATAAGTTTTAGCCATATATATTTTAGACTTATAATAAACCATAAACCATGAAAAAAAATATAAGAAAGATAATTATAAAAGTAAATGATAATACCATTTAACCATGGATAATTAAAAGTAAATGATAATTATAAAATTGCGGTGAGCGTGGATCGAACACGCGACCTTCAGATCTTCAGTCTGACGCTCTCCCAACTGAGCTATCCCCGCTGTTATTCCAACCTTTTGCTTTACCTTTAGTGTATTCTTGATTCTCGACCAGTCACACCCTTCACCGTCTCTCCGCTTCTCTCTCAGAAAAGACCCTTTTCCCTGGACTCTCATTCTTCCCCATTCAAAGGCCATAACCAAAAAACAGCCGCCCAAAAATGCCTTTCATATCAAAAATACAAAGACAAACGGATTACGATCTGTTTCCTTCCTCAACTCCCATCGTCATCGACAATGGCGCTTCCTATTTTCGTATCGGGTAGCTTAACCAAACCAAACCCTAACTTTCTTCTTTTTACTTACTTACATCGTGACTTGTGTTTGTGCATTTCACAGCTGGGCAGGAGAGAATGAGCCGCGGGTTGTTTTCCGTAACATTGTTCAAAGACCTCGTCACAAATCCACCGGTACTCTCTCTCTCTCAAGCAAAACCGAAAAGTGAAATTTGTAGATGAGCTAAGGTTAAATTGTGTTTTTTTTTTTGGAGTGTTGCAGGCGAAACTGTGACGATTGTTGGCGACCATGATACTGCTTTACTGAGACACTTTGATTGCACACGTTCGGGCCCTCGTTCCGCTTTCGATAGCAATGTTGTCTTCCAGTTTGAAATCATGGAATATGTATGTAAAATCTTTAACATAGATCATTCCTTTTTATTTTCTTTAGTATGGAATTGCGTGAAGTAGCGAATTAAAATATGGGGTTTGAATGTAAAATAAGAGATGCCTTTGGTAGGCCGGGAACATCGGATAAGAGTTGGCCTGGCTTGACTGTTAAAGTGATTGTAATGCTTACTTATTTGTTTTAAGTATTGGGAGCATGCTAACTTTGAGCATTCTGTTCTTGTACTTACAGATTCTTGACTTTGCCTTTGATCGATTGGGTGCAAATGGATCTCGGGTACAATGATAACTTTACAGCTTTTGTTCTCATCTCCTAAATGGCCTGAATTACATCTGCTTGTGTTGTTAATTAGGAATGCTTTAGCAATATGTAGATTATCTTCAGCTCGTAGTTTTAGGTTAACTTAAATGTGTCTTTGAACATCTGCACACCTATAAAGGACTTGAACTTTGTTTGTCATTTGTTCTTCATGCTGCATTGTTTTATTGGCTGCCATTCCCAGTATTAATACTTTGTGTGCTGTACTTAATGTTTCAATTTTGATTTATTCTTTATTGATTTGTTGTTTATTTGAGGGCAGAACAGATTGATCATCCTGTCCTGATCACAGAATGTGTGTGCAACCCAGTTCAGTCTCGTAGTAAAATGGCAGAACTTCTTTTTGAGACTTATGGAGTTCCATCAGTAGGTATAAGCACTCCTTTTAATTCTATGAAAAATTTTTAATGTTACCTATCAGGCTCAGTTGCTTTACCAGGGGGATACATGGTCTTGCCCACATGAGTAGGGCCCAAGTGTTTCTTTGAAATAAGTTTTATTATTAGTTGGGGCTAATACTTGTTATTTTTATTGTGTCTTGAGAAATTATTTGCCCCAGTGATATATGTCCTCTGATGTATCAGTTTTTCTGTATGTGATTACAGCATTTGGTGTTGATGCTGCTTTCAGCTATAAATATAATCAACAGCATGGAATTTGTGACAAAGATGGTCTAGCTATCTGCCCAGGATTTACAACAACTCATGTCATTCCAGTATGTTTTATAGACTTCATATTTACCTTTGGTGCATATTTTTGCGAAGTTGAGTGGTCATTATTTGGTTTAGGAGCATTTTTAGCATGTTGGCATTAATGGGGATGACTTGAGAAATTAGTTTCTGCGGGGAATTTTCTTTAATATGTCATCATAATGATGTCAGCATCAGAAAAAATGTTTGGCGCTGGTATCTCACTACGTCTCTTCAGTGGATCTGTTTAGTGGTCTGGTACATGGCTGGCTTAGGAAGGTATATCATGTTATAGACCGAAGAATAGGGGTTTGGGAAATGTGACTGATACAATGCATTATTAGATTTGACTAACAGAATGTAAGCATTGAGGTTCAGGATTTGGTTGTCTTTCATTTATTATGATGTGGGTTTCCTTTGGCTTCAGTTTGTTGATGGTGAGCCTGTTTACAAAGGATGCTGCCGAACTAACATTGGTGGATACCATGTCACTGACAATTTGAAGCAACTTCTTTCACTTAAGTATCCTCATCACATGTGAGTGTAAATTCAGCTACGTTGCCAGAATCAAATAGGACCTGCTTGCATGGAACATCTGATAATGTCTTTTAAATGCTTATAATAGGGCTAGATTCACATGGGAAAAGGTTGAAGATCTGAAGATGGAACACTGTTATGTTGCACTTGATTATGCTTTAGAAGCTCAATTATTTCAGGTAATGACTTAGCTTTTTCTTCTGCCATCCTTTTTGCAATGGCTGAAAGTTCAATTACTGTGACAGAAAGGGGGCAAGGAAGCTGAAGATAAATCCAGGTGTTGGCAGCTCCCATGGGTTCCACCACCAACAGAAGAACCTCCTTCAGAAGAAGAGATTGCAAGAAAGGCTGCTATAAGGGAAAGACAAGGTCAAAGATTGAGAGAAATGGCTGAAGCAAAGAGGTCTTCTAGAATAAATGAACTAGAAAATCAATTGCATGGATTGGAATTTCTTTTGCAGCAACTTGAACAAGTTCAAGAGGAAGAAATTCAGTCTTTCCTGTCAAAGACTGGTTATGTTTCTAAACAGGAAATAGAATCAACTCTGATGAAAGTGTCACAATCATTAAGAAAAGCAAAAGGTGAACCAAAGGCTGAACAAGCTGAAAATGAGGAGAAAGCAGATTCTTCTACAAGCGAGAAGTATCCTCTTGTCAATGTTCCTGATAACATGCTTACACCTGAGCAGGTATCCTTTAATACCAAATGGCTAATCTGCATCACTTTTTTGGTGTTTGCTTTGTTAGGCAAATGCATAAAACATCAGATTAACTAGTTGGATGCAGTCAGGATTTATGGGAAAAAGTGTTTTCTGTCATAATGTGAAGAAGCAAACAAAAGATCTAAGAAGGCCTTGGGGACTGTAATTGTCAGCTTACTCGAAATGAACTACGTCATTATTTTTGTTAGATTTCTTGTCATTGATGATTTTTTTCTTTGCCCGAAATTCATGATAGCATTTACCCTTGACTATATTGTTGTGACAGCTCAAGGAAAAGAAGAGGCAGGTTTTTCTTAAAACCACTACAGAGGGCCGGCAGCGAGCTAAACAGAAACGCTTTGAAGAAGAATTAGAACGGGAAAAGAAAAATCAACAAGATGAAGAAAGACGCTTGTATGCCTCAACCTTATGAGTATATTTTTCATTTTCCTTCTTCACATTCATTTTGACCTTGTTAAGAAATGGGGGCTGAGGTGAGGAGAAAAGAGCAGCCCCATGTAGTTCAAGTAAAGATTTGGTTGTTTAATTCGAATTGGTAGAGAGAAAGTTGGGCTTGGGGACTCTAATTTGCTTTTCTGACTGGTACTTTCTCTCTTCTTATTGCTTTTTCCTTATAACAGGGAGAACCCTGAACTTTATCTAGAACAGATGCATACTAAATACAAAGAACTGTATGAGAAGGTTGAGCAGCGGAAAAGACTCAAGACAAATGGAGGCCATACAAATGGGAATAATTTGTCAGGGGGTGTTGGGCGTGGGGAAAGATTGAATGCTGCCCAGAGGGAAAGGATGCGCCTTTTAACTACAGCAGCCTTTGACCGTGGGAAGGGTGAGGATACTTTTGGTGCCAAAGATGAAGATTGGCAACTTTACAAACTAATGAGCAAAGATAACGATGATGATGATGATGGAGCAGATGTAGATGAAGCAGAGCTGGCCCGTGTTTGTGCTAGGCTCCAGGTCAATTTATTTGCCCTGTTGTGTATTAAATTAATTTGGAATTCTCCTAATTATCATGTAAGATGGATCACTCATTACTTCATTGATCTCTGTTTCTGCAGGAGATAGACCCAACATTTGTTCCTAAACCAGAATTAACACCTGCACAACCAGCTACTGCTGAGGCACCACGTGTTCGTCCACTCACCAAGGAAGATTTCCAAATTGTGCTTGGGGTTGAAAGGTTTCGATGTCCTGAAATATTATTTCACCCCAACTTGGTTGGTATAGATCAAGCAGGTTTAGATGAGATGACTGGGGTTTCGATAAGGAGGTTGCCATCTAAGGATGGGGCTCTGGAGGATAGATTGACCAGTTCAGTCTTCATGACTGGTGGGTGCTGTCTCTTTCCTGGTATTAGTGAGCGCTTGGAAGCTGGAATCCGGATGCTTCGACCATGTGGGTCACCGATTAAGGTGGTAAGAGCATTAGATCCAGTTCTAGATGCATGGCGTGGTGCATCTGTTTACGCTGCAAACTTGCAGTTCCCACAACAAACATTCAGTAGGGCGGATTATTATGAGAAGGGAGAGGACTGGCTTCGCAGATATCAACTGCGGTACACATTATAAATTTATTTTCAGATAAGATCATACTAGTAGAAAGATTCCCATTTCGGAAAGAACTAGAATCCAACACCTTATTCCTGAACATGTTTCCTGCAAACTATGAACTTTCATGTATACGGTGCTACTTCTCTAGTTTTATCATTAATCATTATCAGAAGCAAAGATATTTCCTTGAGACGGTTTATGGTCATATCTCGAAAAAGGCTTACATAAAACTAGAATCCATTATTGCTGCTTGGGCATGTATAGAGGAGTGAAAAAGGGTCAAAAGGAACAATAAAAAATGTTCAGAAGCAACGGCTATTTGGCATTTACATGGTAACTAAACCAATCTGACAGCTCTAATGAGCTTTGCTTTGTTCATGAAAATGACCGTTACTATAATTGCACGCACGTCGTCGTTTTTAATTCTTTAAACAGTAAAACGACAGTATCTCTACTCCCTATACCCACTACTCTCCCCTTTTTTCCAAGCACATAAAACAGACCGCTCCTCTCTAATCCTACCAAAAAAGAAAAGAATTTTTTGACCGTTGCACACCTTCCCCTTCAGGCTTCCCAAAAAAGGCAGGAAAATCAGCTCCCCTAAAACACTCTTTGAAACCAAAGGGGAGCCTTTTTTCCAGCTCTCAAATCTTCCATTTCTCAACTTCTTTCCTGAAAACAAGAGAAACCCATTTTTCTCAAGCACTCAAAGCTTCAGAAAGATCAAAGACACCCCTGAAAATGGATTCACCACAAAGGAGAAAAAGTGGTCTAAACCTCCCTGCTGGAATGAATGAAACCTCACTTCGGCTGGAAACATTTTCGGGTTCTTCTTCTTCGTTTCGTACAGTTTCGATATCTTCACCACGGATGATATCGAGTTTAACTTCACCATCATCGTCAAAATCATCAACTTGTAGCGATAGGTTTATTCCATGCAGATCTTCTTCAAGGCTACACACTTTTGGGTTGATAGAGAAGGAGTCACCGGCTAAAGAAGGAGGAAATGAAACGTATTCCAGGATTCTGAGATCTGAACTTTTTGGTCCTGATTTTGGTTCTTTTTCTCCTGCAGGTCAAGGTTCACCTATGAGTCCTAACAAGAACATGTTAAGGTTCAAGACTGAGCATTCTGGACCTAATTCTCCGTATTCTCCTTCCATTTTGGGCCAGGATAGTGGGTTCTCTAGTGAGGCCTCTACTCCTCCCAAGCCTCCACGGAAAGTGCCCAAGACCCCCCATAAGGTAATTCAGTCGTTATTTGCCAGCTATGTTACAATAAATTTTCATAGTTGGGAACTTTGAGAACTGTAAGGTCATATAACTCCAAATGGAACATTGTTATATTGCACTAGTTGAGCATTTTTTCTTTCATATTTTTGGAGTGAATCACTCAATTAGAATAATATAGTTACATTGTTAAATGATTGCAGGTCCTGGATGCTCCGTCACTTCAAGATGACTTCTATTTGAACCTGGTTGATTGGTCATCACAGAATGTACTTGCAGTTGGGTTGGGTACTTGTGTTTATTTATGGACTGCATCAAATAGCAAAGTAAGTTTGGATGCTTCAATCTGTAAAATTGAAACCATTGAGTAATTTGATACCAAATTGCCTTTGAAAATGGTCTTTTGTTTGAATTTTGAGGGCGGTAAATGAATGTGTGAAGTGTTTAACATGTTTTTATCTTGCTCTCAGGTAACAAAGTTGTGTGATTTGGGGCCAAATGACAGTGTGTGTGGTGTCCAATGGACCCGGGAAGGTTCTTACATATCCATTGGCACAAATCTTGGTCAAGTTCAGGTAGCTAACAGTTGATGTTATGTCAAACTTTGCATCCATCAGATAATAATTCTTCATATTTGAATTTGATCCATAGGGTGGACTTCAACACAGTTAAGTTTAAGCATTTTGGTTCTTGTTATAGGTATGGGATGGAACTCAGTGCAAGAGGGTCAGAACCATGGGCGGCCATCAAACAAGAACTGGTGTATTGGCTTGGAATTCACGAATACTATCGTCAGGAAGCAGGGATCGCAACATACTTCAGCATGATCTTCGCGTTTCAAGTGACTATGTCAGCAAGCTTGTTGGACACAAATCTGAGGTAAAGCTTTATCAATACTTTCTGTCTCTGTGTTAACCCTTTATTCATTAACCAGAAATTAAGTAGAATATCTTAACTGGTCATTTGTTAACAAATGAGATAACCTTCTGTTCAAATCCATCAGGTTTGTGGGTTGAAATGGTCACATGATGACCGAGAGCTTGCATCAGGTGGAAATGACAATCAGGTAATCATCAATTCATTCCCCCTTTCTGTTTTTCTTCTGTTAATATTTCTTTTCCTTCTTGTTATCTGAGAAAATATAGGAAATTGCTGACTTAAAAATCGGTTTTCTTGGTAACCAGCTGTTGGTCTGGAACCAGCATTCCCAGCAACCAATTCTTAAATTGACAGAACACACGGCTGCTGTCAAAGCAATTGCTTGGTCACCCCACCAGAGCAACCTTCTTGCATCAGGTGGTGGAACTGCTGATCGATGTATCCGCTTTTGGAACACTACCAATGGTCATCAATTGAACAGCATAGACACAGGGAGCCAGGTTTTTGCAATTATACTTCTTATTCATCGCATTTCATTTGTGAGCATAATTATGTTGCAACTTGCTCAGTTACTCAATCTTAATGTTGTGCCCCCAGGTATGCAATCTATCATGGAGTAAGAATGTGAATGAGCTAGTTAGCACTCATGGATATTCTCAAAATCAGATTATGGTATGGAAGTATCCATCAATGGCAAAGGTAATAGCAATAAAATGTTTTTCCACTATTATCCTCCTTTTACATTTATTGCAAAAGCACCAAACTATGTCGCCCATTTTGTTTTTTTCTAGGTTGCAACTCTAACCGGCCATAGTCTTCGAGTCCTCTACCTTGCTATGTCACCCGATGGACAGGTTAATCATTACTTGATCATTATAGCATTATGTTACCCTCATACATAAAAGCATTCATTTTATAAAATATACTAATTGAGTCCATCTTTGCATACTCATCATGCAGACCATAGTGACTGGAGCAGGGGATGAGACTTTGAGGTTTTGGAATGTCTTCCCATCTGTGAAAACACCAGTAAGTATGGAACATTTGGTCAAGTTCTTGACCCCTTTTTTTTTCATTAGATTCTTCAACTATTCCTAACAATACCCCTTTTTTTCTTTTTCAGACACCGGTCAAAGATACAGGACTCTGGTCATTAGGACGAACCTATATTCGATGACACTTGAAATTTTTTGTAAATGGAAACACTGCCCTAAAAGCAATCAAGGGAAAGAATTTACAAAGGGATTTTTCTTTTCTTTTTTCATAAAAATACAAAAGGGATGGGATTTGAATGTATCTTTGTGTATTTTTGTTTTATTTCCTGATATTTGTAAGTAATCATAGCTTTACATTGTTCAATTGCACTGACACACGATAAAAGAAAGAAAGAAAGAATTGGAAATTTTCAGTATTTTGCATATTTAATTGAAGTGATCTTTCTGTTGCTTAACTAAATTCAGATCCCAACTTAACTTTCTTGGATACATCACTTAATTTGTCTCTTAAAAAAATTGAGATATTAAAATAGATTTAAATTGATATTTGAAGCACAAATGTTGCTCCATGCAATCACAACTCAAAACAAATTAATAACACCAACAACATCTCACATTTCCACAATGAAGGCATACAGAAATACCCTATGTGCAACAGAAGTCATAAGAAGATTATATATAGAGGTTCATTAAGGTCACAAGACCTGTTTATCCGGTTACATCGACAAAATTATAAATGACAAGAAAATTAGCATAACTTTGTACTGCTGGTTGTTGGGACCTGATGATGAGAGCCAAGTAGCTGAAATGAAACTGAGCCTGGATATGACCTGCTTTCTCAGTTTTTATCAATAGCATTAGAAAATGGCTAGAACATAAGGTGCAGCAACCTTAGGCAGATATAGCTTCATCTTGGCTGCTGGTTGTTGGAACCTGAAGAAGAGACCAATCCAAAAAAATAAACTGATCCTGGCTATGACTGCAAATCTTGACAAATTAAATAAATTTCTCTAGATGAGGATCTTGTAGCTTTTGGCCTTAACCATGATGCCTTTTTGAAGAGTGATTTGCAGATCTGGCACAACTCTGCAAACAGCCAGAAGAAAGTGAGAAGTAAATTTGATGCAGGCGCATTAGGAATTTTATTTTATTTAGTATTTTCTTTAGTTTAGGATTTTATTTTCTGTATTTTATTTAGTTTGAGATTTCTTTTCCTATTTTTATTAGGATTTAGTACTTTAAGTCTTTATTTAGGATTAGAATTATTATTTGATTAGGATTTATCTTAGCTATTATAAATAAGTGACCCTAGATATAGGATTATTATTATCTTTTGTTATTTTGGAATATTTATTCAAGAGGTTTATTTGAAAACCCAATTATCTTTCTATTGTTCCAACACAATCAATCCTATTCTAGCCCTAATTGTTGAGTTTTAATTGTCCTAAACCCTTCGGCTACATCAAGTGGTATCAGAGCAAAGGTAAGGATTTGAGTTAGGAGACTATGGTTGGCCGAGGCAGAGGACGAATTAGAGGCAATCAGCCCCAACAAACTGAGTTGGCAGAGATGCGGAGAATGATTGATGACTTGACCCGGGCTGTGCAAGCCTTGCAGCGTCAGGAACCAGTGGAAGCCCGAATGGAGAATCCGGAAAGTGACCACAATCCCCTTGAGATTCATGATCTTGAGAATGAGAACCCCTTTCATGAAGATGAACCCGCAAATCAAGCGGCAAGAGTTGGATTGGAAGGCCGGTTGTTAAATGCTCTTGATTTAAATGGTGGAGGAATCAAGATTGAAGTAACTGATTTTCATGGAAAATTTCATGCGGAGGAATATTTGGATTGGGAAACTAGTTTGGAAAATTACTTTGAATGGAAACCATGGCTGAAAATCGAAAAGTGTTATTTGTAAAGCTGAAATTGAAAGGTACTGCACTTCAATGGTGGAAGAGAGTTGAAGAGCAACGTGCACGACAAGGGAAGCTTAAAATCAACACTTGGGAGCACATGAAAAGTAAGTTACGAAAGCAATTTTTACCTGCTGATTATACTATGGAATTATACGAAAAGTTTCATTGTTTGAAGCAAAACAACATGACTGTTGAGGAGTATACATCAGAATTCAATAACTTATCAATTCGAGTTGGGTTAGCTGAGAGTAATGAACAAATTACTTCTCGTTATCTTGCTGGTTTGAATCATTCTATTAGAGATGAGATGGGAGGAGTTCGTTTATACAATATTGAAGATGCTCGTCAATATGCTTTATCGGCAGAAAAACGAGTTTCACGTTATGGTGCTAGAAAGCCCTTATATGGCACCGATTGGCAAAACGATTTTGGAGCAAAACAAGGTTACCAAACATCCCAACAAAATTATCAAGAGGCTACCACAACCAATAAAACTAATGGGGGTGCAACCAATGTTGAAAAGAACGATAAAGGTAAGAGTATAATACCTTATGGTGGACAAAACAGTTTTGGTTCTTCTACAAATAAAAGAGGTAGCAATTCCCATATTCGATGTTTTACTTGTGGAGAGAGGGGACATACTTCTTTTGCTTGCCCACAAAGAAAGGTGAATTTAGTAGAATTTAAGGAGGAATTAGAACCCATTTATGATAAATATGATGAAGAAATAGAGGAAATTGATGTGTATCCTGTACAAGGTGAGTCCTTAGTGGTACAAAGAGTGATGATTACAACAATCAAAGAGGATGAAGAAGATTGGAGGAGGCGAAGTATTTTTCGCACACATGTTGTTTGTGAAGGTAAAGTGTGTGATCTCGTTATTGATGGAGGAAGCGTGCAAAATATTATTTCAAAAGAGGCAGTAGACAAATTGAAACTGCCTACAAGCAAACATCCTCATCCTTACAAGATTAGATGGCTAAAGAAAGGACATGAGGTATTTGTAACTACTCAATGTTTAGTGAAATTCACTATGGGAAATAACTTGGATGATGAGGCCTTATGTGATGTTGTGCCAATGGATATTGGTCATATTCTTGTTAGTAGACCTTGGTTGTATGATCATGATATGGATCATAAGACGAAGCCAAATACCTATTCCTTCTACAAAAATAACAAGAGATATACTTTATATCCTCTTAAAGAAGAAACTAAGAAATCAGCTACTTCAAGTCCTACAAACAGCAAAATCACTGGATATCTATCTGTTGAAAATTTTGAAGCTGAAGGTAGCAATGAAGAGGAATTGAAACAAGTGAATCCAGACATCTATGAAGAATGCATTAAGGCTTACTCGTCGGAGTCGAGTTTTTCTAACCCGGGGGGACTGATGCAGGCGCATTAGGAATTTTATTTTATTTAGTATTTTCTTTAGTTTAGGATTTTATTTTCTGTATTTTATTTAGTTTGAGATTCCTTTTCCTATCTTTATTAGGATTTAGTACTTTAAGTCTTTATTTAGGATTAGAATTATTATTTGATTAGGATTTATCTTAGCTATTATAAATAAGTGACCCTAGATATAGGATTATTATTATCTTTTGTTATTTTGGAATATTTATTCAAGAGGTTTATTTGAAAACCCAATTATCTTTCTATTGTTCCAACACAATCAATCCTATTCTAGCCCTAATTGTTGAGTTTTAATTGCCCTAAACCCTTCGGCTGCATCAAAATTTCTTTCAATTGTAGCAAAACAGAATAAGTGTTTTACAAAGTAGATTTCCACCTTTTATATCCTCACTCTCCAGAAGCTTAATGACAAGATGCCCTCTGGATAGCAGTACACCATTATCATCTGGACCAGAAGTGTATGACTCTCCTTCACTTTGAAAATTATCATCTGAAAGGTTGGCGGCTCTACCAACAGCCAAATCAAGTGCTCGCATACCTAACTCAAAGGATAAAGCTGCATCCCTAGTTGTAATTCCAGAAACCAAGGGACACATATCTGAAAGTATAACTGAGAACCCTTTTTTCTGCATGAATGCAAAACCAACCACATTTGTAAGAGGTGAAGAGACTCCTTTTAGACGAACAGAAGAACCCCACTAGGACTCACTTTGTTGGACATAAGGGAACAGTAGCCTTTTAGAAACGAAGGGCTGCTCCTTCCATCAGGGCAGAAAGTTTCATTACCAAACTTATTCCCTAAAGCATTCATAGTGTCTCCTTAATACCAGGTATATCTTTTTGTTGAATACTTTCTTTCTAGCTGGTCTAAAGTGTATCAAAGCCAAAAATGATGCCAAGTTTGGTTTAACATCATCACTATGATATCAAATCTGAATATCTTCCATGGTGCAAAGACAACTTAGGACTCAAAAGTCTTTAAGAAATTTGTAAACCTGATTTTATTTGCATAAATGGTTGATTAACATATGACAACAGTTAACAAACATCATTTAATCACTTCAAAAGGCTAATTGGAAAAACATTCAAATTCTAACAAGCCCGCAAAAACTCTTAAGAGGTGTAAATTTTAAGATGTTGTATATGCTAATAATAGACATGAAAATTCATATACTACCTGAGGAGAAAGTTCCATAACTTGTTGCTTGGGTAGTTTCATGACATCAGCCGAAACAGTTTGAACCCTGGAATCGCAGTGAAGAGAAGGAACCTTCACCTTCTGTTCTGCAAACCCCACATTTTTTACACATTACAATCAAACTAAATACAGCACCATTGCCCCAAAAGTAATGAATCAACCAAGAAATAAATATACCTTAAGATCAATTCCCACAACAGCCCCACCATTCTTCAATGGACCCAAGCTCTGACAAGCAACCTATAACACCATAAAATGCCCATAGAATCAAAGGGAACTAACAAAACAACAAATACCCATCGAAGAAAGAAACTTGTTCGAGAAAAAGGACAACCTGAAGCCAAGCACCGGGGGCACAACCAAGGTCAAGAACAGAAGAACCCGGCTTTATCAACTTATATTGCTTCTGTATCTGTAGCAGCTGAATATCAAGCAAGAAAAATGATTAAAAAATCAAAAATAAAAAAAGAAAGAGAAAGAGAAGCTAATAAAAATAGAAACCTTGAAAGCAGAACGAGCAACATAGCCAAGGCGTTGAGCTTCCCTGTAGAAAAAATCCGGTGCTCCTGCTCCGCTCATTTCTTAGCAAATCTCTAAAACCCTCGCCTCAGTTAAACCCTGCTAAGAGTTATCTTTAAAGGCCTGAAAGCCCATTTAAAGCCCATTTAAGGGCCACTAAGCCTGTAATTATGGGTGGGCCTTTCTTGGATAGGTTTGGGACACAGCTCTTGAAGCCCAACTCATCTCTACCCGTTTATGAAAATCTATGTATATATATATATAGATACTAAGATATATTAATGTATGAATGCTTAATAATTTTAATAATTTACTAATTTTTTAATAATATGAACCCTTTTTTTTTTAATTTGAGGAAGCTAAATCAACATTAAATCCATCTTAATCAATCAAATTTTGGTCAATAATGAAGTCCATTAATAATTGTGCTAAAGGTTAAACATCAAATCCCACATTGTTCATCTTGGTTCACATGTCTATGGCAGTTAGGCTCGTCCACCAAATCATTCCTTAACAGAGGGAGAAAGGAAAACGTAATCAAATTCTCATGACTCTGACTGACGACTGATGTTTGTTGATTGCTTCTAATTGTTGAGATACTGGTTTTTATACTATTCTTGTTACCCTCTCAAATCACATCACCTCACTTGGATAATAATAGTTTTTTCTTTTAATTATTATTTTTCGATACATCTGGTTTTTTTTTTACGTAAATTACTTACACGTGTATTAAATCCAGAAGAGAGATGAACCCTGACGTATGAGAAGAATGTGTACTGGTCTTGAGGTATAGTACCAATGGCATGTACAGTATTCTTCAGTATGAGGATTTGGTAAACTCCCCCATGGAAAATGTTAGGCATGGCATTTGCAGTCTTTCCTTGAACGTAATGCATGACATCAAATGATCAAACTATGGCAATTACAGCATAAAAACAATTCTCTCCCCAACAACAGATTGGGTAGTATTATATAGGATAATTAACATGGAAGAGTTTGATTATGTGACCATAAACCACAACATTTGACTTCTAAAACACAGAATTTATGTACTACGACTGCCTAAAACTGATTACAACATTACTTGTAACAACAACATGATGCATTGTTTGTGTATAGATTTTAAAACTATTTTGACTGAAAGATTGTCACCAGCAGTTCCCTTGTAAGCATTGATCATCTAATATATTTAAGTGCATATGACTCTTTCTTGCTGTCCATTGGTTAATAACAAAAAGAATTCTTCAACCCCACTCCTCCTTAAATTACTGGTCCTGGTAAGCAACAACTATGATTGGGTAATTATTGAAAACCGTGGGATTGTTCATCCAATCCTAGGCATACTTATCCATTCAGTAAAGGATAATCAATAAAGTCTTACTACCACTCACTATAATCTAATATAAAAGCAGGGATTAATCTTTAATGCAGTTGAACATGACAGTGATGGAGATAATGCCAAGTAAGATGCATGCATCAATGCCACTAGCTACAGAATTAAAACTATTTAATAAAATAGAGAAGCATAAGCAGCAACTTTTTAATTATAGGGTGAGTCCCCACAACAAATTGTCATTTCTTCATATTATAGAAAGAAATATCTCAGGATTGATATGTTGATAGGGCCCATTGCGCTAACTATTCCATCAGATGTTGTTAATGGATTTCGTACATTGAAGTTGCTTGTTTTTTTCCATTAAGAAAATGGCAGGAAAGTCTAAACGGTGTTGTATGTTAATGCTACTCATTGGAATTCTATAGCCAATATCGTATACAACTGTGAAGCAGCTAAACACCCTTCTCCCCCACTTTGAAAACAATATTATCAGATATAACTTGAATCCCCAAAGATAATGTTGATTGATTAAAGGAAATGTGAGATCCAACGTAAAACAAAGAGAGTTCCATAACCTCTTCAAAATTGACAACAAGCAACTACTTTATGCTGAAGAGATTCTAAATAGCATTTACATTCCCCTAAATTGCTAGCTTTGACCTAACTTCATCGCTGTTTCGTTAAGGTAAAATGGGTGTAAAAGCCATTACCATTGCTGTTATTCCCTGGTACTTCTTATGTATTATGAACGTACATGTAATTAACTCAGACCATAACGTAACTGCCAAAGCAATATAGTGATTAGTAAATGATGCATTCATGCTTTGCTAAATAATAACAGTAAGCCACCTCCGATTTAAGTCTTCAACAGCAAGAGAAAAAGCCCCAGCAAGATCTTACTTACATAGCCTGTTCAGAAAATACAGTAAATAATTGTCAATATAAAGTTTTTTTTATCTATTGTATGCAACAAAAATGGCAAGATTGGTATGCATATTTTTCTGCGTTTGTGTCTTTATGTCTAAATGTGCGCATGTAAGTGAGTGTGTGAGTAAGACTGTAAGACACAGAAGAGGGAGAGATTTTATCTATAATGATATAGGAAGTCAGCACCTTATCTTCGTATATGAGAAATCCATCATGAAATCATAAGCACCAAAGGCTGCAATCCAACCACAAAGCATTTTACAAGACCTTGCCTTCTATGAGTAGTAACAAATATGCACTTAAGAGGCAGGCACCCAAGAAGAGAGTGCATAAACAATTCGTCCCTTCCACCCCTGAAGCAACCACTGGTTATCCTCATCAATTACAAAGTCTTTGTGGTAGCTTGTATCCACCCTCTCCTTTGCTGTCTTCATGATTTCCTTGTTCAATGGCAACGGCCTAAGCCCAGCCCTTGAAATCCGGACCTGCCACTGCTTGTATGTCTCAGGCCTCTCAATTCTTTCAGCACCCTCACATGCGATGACATTCATTGCCTCCCACCCAAATATCTCCCTCTCAATCAGCATCCGCTCTGGAACTTCACGGGGCACATTAGTCTCAAGCATATCAAATAAAGTGGAATAGTGGAAGAGAGCCTCCCTGAATCTTGTAATAAAGAATGGAGCATTGCAGGCACCATTCACAATTCCCAGTATGAAAACGTCAGGATTCATCTTCCTGACCAAGTTCAGAACTTTATCCCTTGGACTCTCCACAACCACAGTCTCATCAAGTAGGTTTCTAAGCCTGTACATGCAGTTTACAATAAGCACATCATCCCTATCAATCCTGAGGTCCTCAATTTGAATGGTATCCCACTTCTGTGCGATCGCATGGAACTCAAATGGAACTTTGAAAGTCTCTGCATAGTTTGCAAGACGGAGCCCTGTCTCCTCAACCCTTTCTGCTGGGCGGAAACCTGGTTGTGGAAGATCAATCCCTGTAATCCTTAGCTTAGGCGGTCCCCCAGCTCTAGATGAGAGATGCCGTATGAGGCAAGGCCATTGGAAGCCATATAGAATACCAAAATCAATAATGTGAAGCCTAGGTGCATTTTCTGCTAGATTCATTATTGTCTTATTTGAGAAGAAATTTGAGAGCTTCCTAAAAGGACATGCAGCAAGAAACAGATGGTAAGCTTTCAAAACGTCGGCAGCTGATGTTGGCTTTGTGATAAGAGCTGTGTAAATCTGGGTCCCAGAGCCAGCTAAGCGTGCCTCTAGGCCATCAACAAAATAGTGGGCCATCCTCTGCATCCCATCACCCATAGGTGAAGAATGCTGCCTGATTTGCTTCAGCAGCTCATATGCACTCCTCCGATCATCAGATGCAACAGCTTGTGCACAAAGGGTCAGAAGTGTTCTCAAATCCACCACATTCCTTTTACTTCCCTGTTTCTTCCTACGTGCCTTTCCACCAGTAGACCCTTTCAGTTGTCCATTCTGCTGCACGTTCTTGCTTGTTTCATCTTGCAAAGCTTTGCGAAGGTCAGTTACACTTTGACAATTTAATAGTACCTTATCAAACATTTCTGAGCTTACAGTGGATTCGGTATAAACTGCTGACTGCTTGTTACTCCTCCCACTCCCTAAATTCACATCCTCAGGATAAGGGTTCTTCTTTCCCCTTGATCCGTTCTGTGAGAACTCATTCTTCTCTGCCTTATCGACCACACCTTTAGCCTCTTCCTTTACCTCCTTGAGAAACAATCCATCACTCTCCACATCGACAAACAGGCTCTGGCCATTTGGAAGGAACCTACTTGCTTCTTCAAACCCTTTTCTAAATTGCATGGCAGACTCACTTTCACTAAATATTTCAGGAAGCCTAAGAGTACTCACTGGAGAATCCACAAAGGCATCTAGTGCACTACCAGTACTGTTCCCTGAGCTATGGGATGACTGAGAATTGGCCTGAGAAGCAAAGGATGAAGACCTCTGCTCACCCAAATCATGGTTGCACCCAAGATCAACTAAGCTACTGCTACTTCTGCTAATGCTTGCGCTATTACATCTCCAACAACTTTGATCATGACTGTCATCAAAGCTTTCTTGGTTTTGATCAGTAAAAGGTTTCAATTCATATTTGGGAGAAGGGGGATACCTTTTTCCAAGAACCTCATAAAATGATTTCTCTGCAGCTTGAAGTGCTGCTGAGGACTCTTTAAACATGCAGGTCTTATCTTCCATATCTTCTTCCATAAGCATCTGATTAATATACTTAAGAACTACATCACTAAAATCATAATCCTCATGTGAATCTCCCTCCTCATTCACACTCAAGGAAGGAGCTAAATTTCTCGGCATTGGAGCAGGTTGCAAAGGAGGACTATCAACATAAGTTTCTTTCTGAAACCTGTCGTCAAAATTCCTACCAGATAAGGCCAACACAGTATCATCGTTTAGTCTGAATCGATCAACAGAACTGTAAAGTCCCTTCAACGACCGATCCATGACAATATATGTTATAGCGGAATATCACAGTAGCAACCAACACCAATACCCAAATCCAAAATTCTGAACTACCAAAGTTCTTCACTTTCAAGTGCAACATTAAACAACCACAAAGAAAACACAGAAAGTCCAACCTCAAAGACAACTCCTCCCCTCTTCTTATCTTGCAACTTGTCCACAAAACAACAGCTTTACAACTACAAACTATTATGTTTCTTCAGTCTAAAAATTCCCTAAAAAAGTCAAAATAGTACAGCATCAAACATATAGAAATCTGGGTCCAAAATAAAAATGAAATCTTTGGACATCAATAATAACAAAAAGTAACATCTTTGAACACTATACAACATAAAAATAAGATCTTTGGACAGTACATAACATATATATATATATATATATAAATCATCTTTTGGGACAGTATAAAACATAAAGACAAACATGTCCTCGGAAAATGAATAAGGGAAATGAATACATATATATATACATATATAAAACCCCAGATAGAAATGATCCTTGTCAGAACAATATAAGAATCAAACAAGGAACAAAAAAGAGATTCTTTAAGGTTTAAACGGACAACCTTAAAAACCCATCAAGCTACTGCTAAACTAACCGTAAAAAGAGCAGAAAAAAGATGAAGAGAAGTAAAGTACCTCAGTGAAAGTTTCACACAGAGAGAGAGGGAGAAGAAAGGCCGAACAAGGCTTAACTTTTTGGAGTTAAAAGAGAGAATGTGCTCTAATGGTTGGGAACAAACGAATTGATGTATTAAATAGGATGACGATGATGATTGTTCCTCAATGGGGTTTTAAGGTGGCGGGTGATTGGTTAAATCTTAGCCGTCCATCCCTGTCTTGGCTTTGACACTGACCGTTTGTTTTCTTCAATGATCTTTAGCGTATGCTTTTGTTTTTTATGTTTTCTTAAATTATTTTTCCATGTGATTATCATTTTTCTCTATTTTATTTCTACAATTATTTCTTAAAAATTACTACTTCCATATAATATATACAAGCCCTAATCATTGGACTTAATTAAATGAACACGTAACCAACGTATTAACCCTGGTTCGAAGATTAATACCGAATGATATATTTTCTTAATTATTTAGAAATATTATTGATTTTTAATAAAAAAAATCATGATAATTCCACATTAATGGAATATTCTTTAAAAACATTTGCGTCCATTTTTGTTGGTTAAAAGGTCGTGTGGGTGAATGATGGGTGATAGTTATTTCAAAGTGCTAATCATAGCTAAAGCTACATCAAGAAAGTCCACCAACCGTCATGAGAGTGGTTTCTCCTTTTCTGAAATCATTGCTGGCCCTTTGCTAATATGAGCTTGCAATTATTGGATTAAAGGACAACTTTGTTCATGACATTTTCTTTTATAATTAAATAAGGTTATTAATTGCATTTTTCGTAATGTCACATATGAAGTGTTTCATTCTCATATTAAATGGATTAAAAGATATTGAGATACTTATAAGCGTGTGTATTACATGATTTTTTAATTTAATTTTTTTTAAAAAAATAATTATCTCATAAAATCGTGACAGGTTTTGGAAGATTTATATTAAGATCAATTTAGATATATCTAAGAATGATTTGATGTTAATTAAATTATCAAAATACTCAAGAAACCATATTTAGGTTTTGTTTTTAACCATTATTAGAATTAAGTAATAAGAATCTTTGCTTAAACTTTTTTCCCTAAATCACTACAACAAATTTTAATTTTTGGTCTTTCATGCATATACTAAAATGGGTTTTCAAAATAGACAGGAAATAATTAAAAATATATATATATTACTTTGTTTGAGTAATTATAATTAAAATTTTCTCATCAAAAGAATTCTTTTTATAATGTGAAAAGGGAAAGCGTGAGGAAGCCAAATATAGTGAAATTTATTGTGTAGGAATAAACAAATGATGACTATAGACCATGAGACACGCCATCCCTTAGTAAAGTCTTTGTTTTATTCATGTTGTTTCTTTATCCGACATAATTAATGCTTTAAGGTTGATCCCAAATAAATTAAGGGAAAAATGTTAAAAAAAAAATAAAAAATATGTCTAGCTTTATTCTTATCTTTATGTTTTCGAATTTGAACTATTTAATGGATCTCAGTTTTGATTCCAATCTCTAGTTCTTATTTTACTTTTGAAAATTTTATTATTTACATAAAGTATTGTTATTTTTAAGATAAAATACACTAATCTATTTGACTTTTGATTATAATTAAACATAAGTTTACTAATTTTCAAAATGAATAATCTGTTCTAAAATATTTATTTTCGTTGGATACATAAGTTTTACTGTTAGTCAACTGTTAATATTTTTGTAAATTTGATGACATGGTAATATTTTTAATATAATTTTACTCTTTATTAATTTTAAAAATTATTATTATATAAATTATCAATTTTATTTTAAATTTCTTTTTCTTTTTTCCAAAAAAAAATTCATCCAACCATCCGCGATCTACGACTTTTCCTAAACAAGCTTAAGGAGATCCAACTGGATTTGGCATTCCATGACTAGATTCGATCTCAGAATGACTGGTCGGTATAAACGAGCATCATCAGTTGATTTAAGAAAAAGGAAAAAAGTGGAAAAAAAAAAAAACATTTAGACATTTCACATTTAAGCATTAAAGTTGTTTACACATTTGAAATAGAGTGTTGATTTTGAAAATTAATGGATCGGTATGTAATTATAATTAAAAGTTGAATGAATCAATATAATTTACTCTTATTTTATTTTTATATTTTTAAAATTTTAATTATTTAACGTGTTCTGATTTTAGTTTCAATATCTTAATAACTGTTTAGCCATGTAAATTAGAAGGTTTTAATAATAATAATATTCTCAATAAATAGTACTATAATATATTTGAAAACAATAGTAAACAAGATTTGTATATATAAAAAGGTGGAAGCCTCCATCACGCTACAACGATTGTCCACTTAGAATTAATTAGGAACAAATAATATCTTATGGATTGATAATGCATGTGCTGTTTTGACCCCTTTTCCCTCTTGCCATCCTCATCATCTAGCACTAATGCAAATTAAAGATTCTTTCCTTAATTAAACTCACTAACTTAAATTCTTACATTAATCATAATTACTTTTTCTAAATTCTTGATGGGTATTACACCTAAATGGAAAGAATTTTTACAGGGTGGGGGTTCTATCGTTAAAAAGAAATGAAGAGACGCTTAGGCTAGAGGGAGTCAAAACTTAATTTTTTTTTAAGAAAAATATAATTGAAATCGAGAATTAATATTAAAGTTGGATAATAAACAATTAAATGATACTGTTCTTTAAATAGACGTTACGAGGATGTTAAACCTTCCTCGTGAATAATTGTACTTATGAACTCAATTTAAAATAACATAAACCATACTTTATTTTTTTAATAAATCTAATACAAGTTTAAGACTTTATTAAAAAAAATAAGATTTAATCAGATGGCTTATCACACCTAATCATCGTATTAAAACCCATTTTTAACTAGGGCAAAGACTTGTGGAAAGGAAATGATTAATCCTTTTTGTAATACATGAGAAAAAAGAACTAATTAATTTAATTAAATTAATCAAAAAATATGTTTTTCCATTCTCGTCCCATCCACATCAAAGCAAAAAGAAAAGGATAAGTGACAAAGATACTAGCTAAGCCTAAAGTTTTTTTTTTTTTTTTCGAACCAACATTTACTAATTTCAGTATTTTGATATAAGTAAAGCAAATATTATTTATTTATTTATTTTTTTTTTGAGATAGAAGTAAGGAATTTTGTAAAAAGTTGCAAATAATTACCACAGAGAATATGAGAATCTTGCTTAAAAAATGATGAATATATGTCATAGTCTAAAGGAAAACTATTCTATTGTTTTTTTTTTTTAACTATAATCCCACCAAATTATCTATGCCCACAGTAAAAAAAAATGGGCTGACTGTAACTTCCAGGAAGAATCAACCCAAAGGTAAAACTAGTCTCCTAGGTTTTGATTCAATATTTTTGGTCACAATCCAAAGAAAAAACAAAACAAACTGCCAAGACAAGATCATAGGCCCAGAGAAATTGTCAAAAAGGATCAGATTTTGGACTGTTTTGTTCAACTTTTCCAACCATGTGTGTGGACTGAATCACACAAACATGGGCCCACAATCCTCAATGATCTGTCCATCTTGGGTCAGATTTTGATTTTTTTTTCCTTTTTTCTTTGAGTTTAATCACTGATTTTTGAAATGGTCTAAATTGCTTAACTATTCAAAAAAGCAAAGGAATCCCATATCACAAGTAAACATTGATACATGAATTATCATAATTGACGTGCATGAAGTACATACGTTTCGTTAAATAATCGCCTACTATAAATGTATTAAAATATTATTATTAAAAGTTAAAAAAATTTGATTATTGAGATAAAAAAAATCGTTCTCAATTACGTAATTTAATGTCTAACGGATCTAGAAGAGAGAGAATGGGCTTTTGAATAAGCCCATAATAGTTAATACGGTGTCGTATAGGAGAACAGGGACTCTAGGCCCATGATATGGAAATTGGGTTTGGGCTTTATAAAATTAAAAAAAAAAAAGAGGGTTTGACAAATGAAATTATTCTTGAAGAATATGCCCCAAATTGGCAGTGGTCCCCTTGATGTTTAAATAACCAAGTTGATTCCAATTCTTTCCAAAAAGAAAGAGATATGAGATCAGATATTGGATCCCCTAAAATTTGATAAAATAAAAAGAGGGAAAAAAGGGTTTTTTTTTTAATGAATTACAAACAAATCCCACCAAGAAATTTAATAATTGGACTGCAAAAGGCTTATCCTATGTTATAAAGTTGGAAGGATCTTATAATTTAGCATTAAATAGTTCTTAGACTCTATCATAATTCAATCTTCATAAGAAAAAACATCTACATTCTAATTAAAAATAATTGGTTAAAATTGAAGTAAAACTAATCCGAAATTCGAAAATTAAGAGAGAATAATGGGGTTTTTTTTTAACTAAATCAAGGGATCCAATTTAAGTCAAATTACTCTTAGATATTTGCTACATCAAATATAAATTCAACGAATCAAGGTGCAATATGTCATTTAACAAATTCACGCTCTATCCCAAAATCTTTTTCTTTTTGATTTTTAACGCATATTAAGAACTTTTTTATTTTTATATATTTCGTATCGTAAATTCAAGATAGTTTTATAATATTGAAATGTTCATAAAAATAATCAGGAAATCAAATTATTAAGATATGAATCCGTACATAATCCATGATTATTCTTTTCACGGATTAATCACCCTAAATTGGAAATTATTTTCTTTTTCAATATTTTTGTCAATCATGCCATTAGAATCAATAAATTAAATAGCCCAAAACCTCATTGAAGAGCATTCAAGCCACGCCCATGACTTGCTGGGAAGGTGCAGAATCCCCATTTCCCCATCTTCACTCCATGTGCACGAACATGTGCTTTATTTATTTAACAATATATTAAATTTAATGGTTGCGTAAATATGACCAAGATCTCTCTCCTTGCTGTTGCCTGTTCCTACGTCTTTCCCATTGTTTGATTTCAAGTGTCTGAATTCCTACGAAACAAAACAGCTTTTGATTGACTCAGTCACATGGTGTAACGTGCAGGGAACAAGAGCCCAAGTCTAGAACATGAAGCGAAGTCTTTCGCTTTGCTGTCTAAAACTAACCCAAACTTTGCTTAGCATCAAACAAGGTTTTGGTAAGGTTTTGTGTGCTTAAAGGACTGGAGGTGGAGAAGGGTGTTAAAACTTGGAACCTAGAATTTAGATTATAGAACAAAGATAGATGTAAGAAAGAGGAATCAATTATCAATCCCAATGGAAAACCCAGAAATCCAGAGGAATATCTACTTGTGCCTTGTCTTGAAATCTGTTGGTTAGCATTCATAATTTCTGACAGTGACAGCTAACTCTCCAATCCCAACAACTATTTTTTCATGTCAAAGCAAATATGGTTGGTAAAACTACCACAAAAACCAAATAAGTGAAACTACTCTATTGACAAAATGAAGGGAAATACAAACTACAGGAATCTCTGTTTATTCTTCTTTTTTCGAAGTTCAATGATATGAATTACAAATTTATTCAAGTGAATTGGGGGGAAGAAAAGAACGTACTGTAAAATCTGGTTAGAACAATCTTTATTTCATCGAATCATTTACAGACGCCAATGGTTCCACGTTGGGAAGCTGGCAATGAATCAAGTGAGTGTGAGAATATTACATAAATGAGAATCATTTTGTACATGTTTCTTTCTCCCTGTTCTTGTCAATGTTTTTACCTTTCTTTTTTACATCATCACGGTTGGAATAGCTGCTGCAACTCCGTTTCTGTCAGCTTGGGCGTCAGTAAGCCTCAAAGTTCCAGCATGATGCTTGCCTTGTTGTTTAGCTTGATGCTGAGACCAGTAGGCATGAGCCGCCAAGACCCTGTCCAAGAGTTCCTGGGGTACGGGCTCTCCTCTTCTTTGCTGGGGGGAAATTTTTGCAGTGTGAACCAAAGTTTTCCATTTATCCTGCAGACAACAGTGACACATAATTAGTAACAGTCAATCCAACTAATACCAACAAAATATTCCCAATTGTGCAAGACACATTACTTAATGAAGGGCCTGTCTGATAAATGCAAATACAAGCTCAGAGATCAGTGACAAATCGAACTAGCAATGAATATGGAAATGAAAAAAATTATCAAAAGCCTAGGTTATACTAATAGGCATAAGACACTGATGAAGATTCAGCTAGGTCATGCCCCAATTTTATATGCTTTTGTAGAAAGCATGGTATACAACACAGAGACTTGTATCATTAAATAAAGGTCGCCGGTCATCTGGCAGCAAACTGATTACTTTCTCAACTGTACCCCCAGGAATCTGCTCTATTGGTTATCCTTCATGATATCCTTTCATCACCCATGTCCCTTTCATTACACAAGAATAGTAAAAAAGACAAGTATTTTACCTTTAAGTCTACATAAGTTCGATGGTCAGCATTCTCAAAAGCTCGCAATTTAACATCACGCCACCTGCAGAAGCCAGAAGGAGAATGACTTTTAAATTCTGGACATCCTTATAAGCTGCATTCTCTTCAACAGAGCGAATTGAAATGATTGCTTTTACCCTCTTCAGCAAACCCATGAAAATGGGGAGTCAGAAGCACAAGAAACATGAGTAGAATAACAGCACAGGAAATTATACCTTCCAGTGCCGAGCTCTTCAACTGCCTGCACCAATGCTTCTACTTCTGACACAGAAAATGGCCTCCTTGTTCGACGCTGTGCAAGCTCAGATTTTCTACTTTTCTGGTTGACAGGAACAACAGCTAGTGCCTCAACCTTCGTTGCTGGAACTGGAACCAGAGCTCTAGACTGTGGCAGACTTTGATCAGTTAGCATGTCAGTTAGGGAGGAAACCGGTTCATGATTACTATCCACATGATTTGCTGAATTGGTCAGTGAAGGTGAGTCAGATGACGCATCCAGAATCCCTGTATCTACAGCTGGAGTGGCTGGAGAGCTGAAAACCAAGCACTAATTAATCAAAAGGTACAAGTAACTCATAATGTATATGCATACAACAAAGTGATTTAAAACAATAAAAATTTGTAACAACCTATCATGAAACATCCAAAAATCACCTTGTTAAATTTTGAGGAGCTCCATCACATGATAGTAAAAGTGGTGGTTCTTCAGAGCACACAAGTGGAGGAGCTTTAGCTGTACCAGGCTCCAAAGTGAAACCAAGAGCATCCAGATTGTCCTCACAGGAAATACCAGTCTGTGATAGAGTTCTGCTGTCATCTCTCAACTTCTTCCCTTGAAGGAGTACCCCAACACGTATTCCACCTCCAAGTAAGGCAGTCACTGCCTCCATTACTGTCCTCTGCTCACATTTAAGTAACACCAATACAAAAAGTTAGAAACCATGCATTAACTAAATAACTATTTTCATTAATGCAGAAAGAACACGTATTTCTATACCTTCAGTGAACCGACAGTTGCAGTATCTGGCACCTCAACATAGAGTTCTGGAATCCTAAAGGACTTAATGCTGAATTTCACTGTACAAAAGAACAAATCTCGAATAAGACATTCCACTAAACCAGAAGAAAGTAAGCTGCAATCCATAAAAATTAATTTTACCATGAGAATCCTTGGACGGGTGGGATGCTTTATGACCTGTAAGAAAGGACGATACCCCACATCCTACAGAGCAGAATAAAATTGTTCAGCAAAACTAGTTAGCATCTCTAAATTAAAAAGTACTAATAAGATAATTGCAGTTGGGAAGCACCTCCATGGGACAATGCAGCTGAGCTTCTCTTATCTCCATTCATAACCTTCCCAGGTGAATTAGAAACACTTTCACTACTGTTCCCTCCATCAGAAGTTACTATTGAGCTACGGTCAAAGAACTTCCTCCTTTTACAAAGTGTGTCATATTGACATCTGTTATGGTTGTAACAAGTTTTCCGCTTGCGATTTAGAGGCTTTATTCCTAAAGTATCCCAAAAACAAAAATCAGCAAAAGAATAATTTATAAACATCAACATAAGATGGTAAATCAACTTCAATTACAAATGGACATGCAATGAATGCTAAAACTGTTGGAACCACTCACCAGCTCTAGAATTTTCAAAATCGTTCGACTTTGGAGCAACTTTCCAGTGTTTGGATGTCAGCAACTTCCTTATTCTTCGGTCTCCGATACGTGGCCTAGAAGCCTTAAACCTGTTGCTAAGTTTATTAAACCTAGAAAAGTTTTCATCATCATCTCTACTACCTAACTTAATATCATTCCTATGCCTTGAAAAAGAAGCATTAGGAACAGGGTCCCTGCGTGATGGCAATTTGACATCTCTGTCAGAATTAATGGGTGGAGGAAATGTCATAGACAATTCCACCGGATCCTTTGAGGGGCAAGTATTAGCAATATGCAAAGCCCCAGTCTCCAAACCCCTGACATCTTGCTCTTGCTTAAATCCATTCTCACTTTTACCATCACACAACTCCCCAATATCAGGGAAGTACCCATCTACATTAGCATTACCAGGAAAATTCCCATATGTTACATCGCCTTTGCAAATTACAGACTTTGAATCACCACTGATTTGTTCCAATAAAGCAGGCTGTGTCTTTATCAAAGTGCGTTCCAAAATGGCGTCATTCTCAGCATGAGTAAATTCCTTCAAATTGTCACTGTTTTCAGTTGTTGAATCGGAAGCGACAACACTGGCTTCACAGCTTCCTTGCTCAAAGCATTCAGTTTTCAACGGCTTATCATCATACTGAATTTCCTGTTTAACGACATCTTTACCTACGGAAACATGATCATGACCTTCAGACGCATTGCTAGAAGCAGAACTTTCATTCTCCTGCAATAGCTTCCCAGCTAAAGAAGCTAACAATTCAAACGCGCAAATTTGACTGTCATCATCTGTCCTCTTACTCTGACCCCTCCTCTGCAACCAACGACAACCATCATTTTTATTCATCAAGTTAGATCAAAATTCAACATGACCAAAAACTAGGCATAAATCAACATACAACCTTAAAAACTAAGTTAAAAAAACAAAAACCAAATAAAAAAAGACATACCCGAATTGATCGAGGGGCTCGGGGTATTTTCGGAACATTGAAGGCGTTAAATCCATAATCCAACCTCTTCTTAAACACCATATCTCAGGCATGTATGACAATTCAACTCATTCAAAGTCCCTGTAAAAACCAATCCAAAAATAGAAATAGCCCATATATCAGTATAATTACAAAGATAACCGCAACAAACCTTATAATTACAAAAATGACCCAATTTCATTTTGCTCTATTTGGATAAGCAGATCCATAAGCAAAAACCCAGGAAATTAAATAATTTAACTATAAACCCCAAAAAGTAAAAGAACAGAAAAGCAGAACTCAAATGGCCAGCAATTAAAGAAAGAAAATTGAACCAATCAAATTACAGATCCCAAAACTCCTAATAGTACTATTTCAAAAGAAGAATATTGTTGCGTAACTTTGATAAATTTCAAAATTCCGTTAAAATTACATTTCCACAGTAGAATTTAAATTTAAATATGATTGAAAACCTCGAAGTCAAACAAGAATTTAAACCATTATTCGCCAAAGAAAATAGCGGTCAATTTCTCATTCTCTTTTAGAAATTACTTTAAAATTAGAAACCAAAATGAAAATCCCATAAACCTCAAAATTCATCAGAAATTTCAAATTTCCATTGGAAACAGATCAGATCCCGATCCAAATCAAAATTGGAATCGAAATTCACTTACGTAAATCCCAATTTGCCTCATAATTTGGCGAAATTCAATGAAAAAAAATGGGAAAATAGAGGGGCAAGAATTCACCTAAGAAACGTCAACAGAAAAAATAGAATGCAAACACTCACCTTTTAAATTGATACGAACTTCAGTTTCTTAAATCCCTATATACATTTACACAAAACAAAAGTTTTAAAAATGAAAATTTTCCTGAGAAAATTCCTTGAACGATTCCTAAGAAACAGAGATCGGAGAATCCAAACAATCCCCAAATATAATTCAATTGAAATTCATATAAATAAGATCTAATTTTTTTTCTTTCTTTTTTTTTTTGAAAATATAAAAAGTTTTATGTGGTTTGGAATGGAGAGGAAAATTTCAAGACAAAAACCCTTCAAAGAAAAACCACCAAGAAAATAAATAAATAAAAGAGGGAGAGCTTAAACCCCATATATCTTTATAGTTATTGACCACAAAACCGGATGAGCCGGTTGATTACTGGCAATAGAAGGTAATTAAAACCCCCCTCTCCTTCTCGGCAGTGACCCGTTCTTAACCCCTTCTTTACATCTGAAAACCAGATAGGTATGCCACGTGGATGTGGTATGATTAGGAAAGCTTGTCAGATTTCTTTTTGTTTATTTTTTAATTTATCAGGATAAGAAAAAGTAATAATATTTCGTGGTTTGGGATTTGTTGTGGGCGTTTTAAGTTTTGTTTCGTGCACTCGTTTTCGCATTGGTTTTGTTTTGTAAGGTTTACATGAAAGGCATTTTTTTTTGTAATAATTAAAGATTATAAAAATATAATGAATCTCAAACATATTGGACTTATAAATATAAAAATAATATATTTACTTATTAACAATATTTTTAGTTTTTTAGTGAATTTCGATTAATTTGTTTTCATACAGATGAAAAAATCTAAAGGAATAAAGTGATTCCAACTTTAGATTTTATTTTCTTACAAGAGATTATAACAGCTATGGTAATTAAACTTAGTAGACAAGAAAATATAACATAAAAATCTTTATCTCTTGAATGAAAATATCTTCATAGCTTGTAACAGTAAAGATTGATCAATTGAATAAATCAATCAATATTGATTAAATTCAGTTTATTTAATTACTCAATTGATTTTTGATGTTTAAAATTTATAATAAAAAAATCAATCATTAATAGTATTAATTAAATATTTTATATATAATATAAAAGGTTGAACAAAATAAAAAATCTCATCAAATCGATCGAACATAAATAGATTTCGATTATTTCAATTTTAGGATACAATTTGATTGATTTAATTATTTTTATGGAAATGTAAATATATCAATTTTTAAAATTTTTAAATCGAACTGATCGATCATTAACCTCTAATAAATGGGATTGAAAACAAAAAAAAGAACCAAAAGAAGTGTTTTTATTAATTTTTTTGGGTGCTGATGATTACTAAGTTGATCATGTATTTTGATATATAGATAAAAATCACTTTTTTTTTTCCTTATAAACACAAGTAATTACAAGGGAGAGCAATGCATGTATGTAAATACTAAACAAATAAAAATAAAAAAACTAATGCATATAGCTTGGTGGTTAGTGATCATATTTTAAAGTCACCAACCTTTATATGATGTGCTAGTCAAGTGGTCACATTTCATTAAAATAGTGATAATTAAACAACAATTAGTTAGTATCTCATCATTGCATTCATAGTATTTAAAAATAATACCAATAATCTCATAAAATCTCTCACTTATATTATAAAAATAAGATTTACGAAAACACCCCTAAGTTTTCTATATAAAAAACAAAGCTAAAATGAAAAAAAAATTACAAGAATAGATTCAAAAGTTTGGTAACTTCTTACCTAACCCCCTTTAAACCATTGTGTTCAAGAAAAAAAATTTATATGCTAATTCTCACTCTTTTTATATTTTAAATAATTTTTTATGTCATTAAGTCATTTTAAAATTGAAATAGATATTTGTACTAATAAATTATTCAATTAAAATAAAATTTTGCAATCAATTTAAGTGATTTTGATTCTTAATTTTAATAATCAAATATATTGTTTTACAAAAAAAAAAGTTTTAATTTAACCGTTATAATTGAAAATTCATATAACTTTTGTTAAATCAAATACCTGGATACGGGTTTTTATCAATTTTTAACCTTTTATTATCAGTCATTAATTATATTTCTTTGAAAGTTAATGATTTAATTACATACATCTATAAAATTAAACATAAATAAATTCATTATTTATGAATTTTTTTTTTAAAAATTGCGTGCTGATGCATGATAGAGTGGTGATATGTCCAGTCAGCAATGTGTTTTAGATTTTAAATTTTAGTAGTATTTTTGTAATAAAACTAATTATTTATTTATTTAATTATTTTATTTATTATTATTATGTGGTTGGGAAAAAGGGGTTGAGAGATTAGAAAGCACCAAAAACGAGTGGCCCAAAGACCGACGATTATCCCATCAAAAAAAGTGTCGGGATCATCTCTGTCTTTTGTTTTGCACCAAACAAAAAAAAAAATAATAATAATAATTCGGAAATTACTGCCGGTTTTCCGGTACGCCTAGTGGCGATAAACTAGTCAAGGAAGTGTTGATTGGGACACGTGTCAGTTAGGGGAGGGTCAAAGAAAGGAAGAAGGGAAGATAGGGGTGGATTGGGTCTGGTTGGGGTTTTGGTTGGCTACCCTTAAATTTTAGGCCTTCAGCCATTTCATTGGTTTTGGTTGGCTTACTTGATAGGGTAGACTAAATCAACACGTTGAATAGGCTAAGAATATTTTGATGGCTATTTGTCCCTCTTAGCCTTTAGCTTTCTTTTTTTTTTTTTTTTAAATTTTGTCTCTCCAATTTTTTTTATAAAAAAAAGATTTATAGATTGAAAATATTATTGTTTTCAGTGTCAAACAAGGAAATAAGTTTTATGCTTTTTTTTATAATATTGTTTTGTTTGATATACATAAATTATTCACGAATGATATAAAATTTGTATCAAAATTAAGAATAAAATATTAATTTTATATGAATTTTATTATTTCGAAAAGTGAGTGAACGATTGCAAGTTGAAACCCTTGAGAATAAAAATTAAATCAACTATTTTTTTGGATAAATAAATCAACTTAATTTCTAATTGCATAGTTGACATCAAGAGAGTTTGGTGAGAATGATAGTGTCCCTTCTTCTTAAGTAAAACAAAACAATTGATGAATCCAATAGTCATCCATTGCTTTTGCAAATGTCTGACTTTACTTTTTATTATTATTATTATTATATAAAGATTTTAAAATAAATTATTATTATTTTATATATTATCGATGGAGGTTTTAAGGGAATAAAATCATGTAAAATATGAAAATCAAGCTTTTTTTATTAGTTTACACAAAAAACATGTAATAAAATTTTATTAATCTAATTAAGGTAAGATTGGCCAACCAAAAAATAAAATTCCAAAGCCCTTTGATTATTTTAATCATAACCCATTGAACTTTCTGAGGTTATAATCATGAATAATGGCAAAATCATCTTTAACTTTTCTTCCTTTATTTTCTTCATGCATGTGATGTTATAGCAGGCAAGTAAGTATCGATTGGAGGTAAAGGGAGTCTTCGTAAATAAAACAACAATGTTAACTTGTTTCTTTCTTTTTTGGCTCAATTATTTCTACCTATTCCTTAAAGAAGGGAATCTAATGTGGATAAGTCATGTCCTATAAAGCATATATAAAACCATGCTACAATGATTATGCGAAAGTAATAAGGCTAATGTCTCAAGACACCCATCATTTCGAATTTGAAGATTTAAGAATAAACTTTTACAGTATTAAAAAGGGAAAAAAATAATTAATAAATTTAATATTACTTTAGAAGGGGGTTTTCTCCCTTGAAAACCCACATGACATCTTCAAGAACAAGAAGGGAATCCTTGTGATCTCAAAGAGAGATGAAAACAAAGGCAAAGAGCATGTGATAGCTTGTGGATACAGCATGTCTTTGTGAGTTGAGCCAGCTAACAGTCCCAAAGAGACAGAAAGGGAAACTTCACCCCAAGAAAGAGACGAAACATGGTTTCTTACCCTTTTTTTATCTATAGTTTTGGCCTTATGGGAAAAGAGATCTATGAACTTGCTTGGAGGAGAAGGGTGCATTAGTTAGGTTATACCTTAGCTTATAAATCAAGATTCATTAATTTTGGAGTAAGAAACTTCACACCTCTATATATATATATATATATATATAGAATATGAACGGTATAAATCGAATGAATTATACGCTTTTTTGTTCTTTTTAACGAGAGTAACAATCCTTAGACAGACGAAGTATACGCGAAACCAAGCCTGGATTCATTTACTGATGAATTGGCTGAGAAATATGGATCTCGAAGACTGAAACTTTGCCAGAGGGAGTAATGAGTAGGGCACCGGGATTTTGTGTAAACGGGGTATCAACTTGCACATGCCTAATGAGGTTGGTTTTCTAGCTGTCTAAGGTTGTATAGGATGAATCTTTCTGGGGGAGTTAGCCAGTTAGGCCCTACGGAAGGCTGTATAGGATGAATCTTGCTGGGGGAGTTAGCCAATTAGGCCCTATGGCTCTTTTTTATGTTCAAGCAGCCCTTCCTTTTGAGTGAACCCGGGTACATACCAATTTCCAGGCTTGCAAACCTGTTGTCATTCAAGAGCAAAACTCTTTTGCCCATGGCTCCCTGTCAGATGGTAAATGAAAAAAAAAAAAGAAAAGGAAATTAATTAGGTTAATTAGCCTAATTAGAAAGTGGATTAACTTCCCATCTCACTAATTAAACCTTGGATACCAATGAAAGGAAACTTCAAAGGTCAAAGCCCAAGATTTGTAGTCAAATTAAAACAACTGTGTCATTTTCTAGGAAGTTAGGCAGATAAAAATATGACCAAAGTCTACAAGCTTGCCAATTTTTTTCTACTTTTCTATATATTTTTTTGTGCTTATGCAGATGTTGCTGCTCCAAATATCAGAATTCAATGTGATGGGCAAAAAAATATTTATGAGAAATTCTCAAATAATTTTTTTTTCTTATCTTCATTAATAATGTCTGAAAGCACCAATTCCCATTGACTAATGGATGAAACTTACAAACAAAGATAAACCTTTCATAATGATTGTCTTCATATTGGATTGGCAGTTGAGCAACCTTTTCAAGATCCCAAAGATATGTACAGACTGTATTAGCCTTATTCTTATATTCAAGAAAAATTATATAAGGAATCAAGTTTAAGTCGTCTTAGTCACCTCATCACCCTAACTCCTAACATCATCATTTTCAGGTAAAGGGTTCAAACCTGTTTACTTGGGCTTGAACCCAAAGCTTGGAAGTCCATCTGAAATTTTCACAGGAGCTATAGGAGGGTTTGTTCATTGGTGCTTGATTCACGTCACTTGGAATATGGTCTTTGAATTGTTCAAAACTTAAGTTTCCTTCTCATGAATTTCACAGAAGGTGTTGAATAATTTGATCTCAGAGCTTTCTGGACATTGTTTCCCGTTCAAATCATTTGATTTTTTTTCTCTCTTTATTTGCATGGATAAGAAATTCATTACAATTCACAAGCAACATTTTGACCTTTCAATGTTTCAGCCATTTTTCCTAGGGCCAATTTGTTGGGTCAACAGGCGAAGAGATACAAAAGTCTGCATAGTCTGATGCAAGAGGTGGGCTTGGGCCATATCAAGGTCGGGCTTGTTTGAGACCTCTTTCGAGCCTGGGGAAGGTTGATTTGATGTATAAATTGAGAACAAATAAACATTGGTTGCTATCTCCTGAAAGCTTCAACAGGCAAATAAGGTTGCAGCTTGAAGCAACAAAGATTGTGTTGCAAAGATTCTATCTTAATTGATAAGCAAGGAGGATCGCTTGCCTGACCCAGTAACAATCACTGCATGCACTATAGCTCGGCTTTTGAGTTATCAGATTGTTATCATAAATGATATTTGTTGTAGAGAAGCATCTGCCTTAGATGATTTATATGTATGGCATGTTGCTCATTTTCCTCTTTGTGGTGGGGTGATGACTTAAATGAGTAGATTTGGCATACTGGAACCTGCCAGGCAAAGATATTTGCTCTTGTTGACTCCTAGGTTTATAATTATGAACCACTGATAGCTCATAGCTTTTACTTATACAAAGGTTACTCAGAAATTATGTATAAGCAATTAGAACCCTAGGACTAGTTGATTTGCTCAAATTTGTCTCCATATGTGGGGTAAATGATGCTGTTTTGAGCAAAACGAGGCTGATTTTCAGAGAAATTTGTGAAGTTAAATGAAGAAATGGCAACTGCTTACTGCCTTTAGTTGTTTCTACGATCCAAAACGTTGGGCCGGACATGGTCTGCAATTTGGAGAACAGGTTCCTTATGCAGTTAGCTAACACACTAGCCCAAAGTAGGGATTCACCTAGTATTTCATAAAATTGTACCAGTTCCTTCTGAAATTTTTTTTCCTGGAAATCTAAAAGATCAGCATCTGATCTTGCAGCTGAAAATTGAAAAGACCACGAATTCTTCCGTCAATTCTCTCTTGTCCGACCCAATAACAAGTACTAAATTGCATAAGTTAGGTGTCACGACCCATATCAATATGTAAGATATTCTTTATTTTTTATTATACAAAAAAAAAAACCTTACAAAAGTGACGTGAATACTTAAATAACAAATTTCACTCTAATATGCAGAGTTGATGTGAGATTGATAGTTCTCCTCTGAAACTGTGACACTAGGAGGCTCATTAGACCAGAATGTTTACATAAATGTTGATTTCGTTGGTGTAGCAAGAATTATGCCGTGAATCTTGCTATGAAATCCTTCGTCGTCCAGTGCCTAGAATGTCTGGCTTTCACCCCCAGGAGACCCGGATTCGGTCCTTGTCTTCCTAATTAATCCTTGCTCAGGCTTGAACTGAGTGTGTTAAACAGTACATGAAACAAGATGACCAATCTCATTGATTATGCCTCCACCACCCATGAACTTGATTTCCACTATAACTGACATCCCAAGGAATCCAGCTTGATGGGGCACTACTTCCTTCCAATCATTGATATGGCAAGCAATCTTCCATTCTGTTTCTCCACCATGAAGGCAACTGATTCTTGAATAAGGGTAATTTTGTTTTGAAAGTATAATCAATAGATAGTCGATGATATACATATATACTAACTCATGCCTCATGATCAGATATCAATAACAGTGTTAATGCCTTATTATGTTCATTTATTATTGTCACCATATTCTAATTTATATATAATATAATATTTAACTATTTCGAAACGATTCAAGTGATAAAATTTAAATAGAAATCTTAAATTCGAACCCTAATATTTCCAATTGAGATAATAGCTAGGGAGCAAAATCATGTGGAATGATTGTCCATAGAATCAGCTAGCAAATCATATCAACTATAAAAACAAGTAAACAAACTTAATTAATAGAACCTGTAAACAAGAAGCAAAAGCCAGGGACTGATATTCATTCATAATATTAAAATTTTGACAAATGACATGTTGTTTGTAAGTCATTCATGGTGAAGCTTTCTGGTCTCAGCACAATGGGAATTTCAATGCCCTAATTTAAGAGATAACCACCCATGACAGCCACTGGCCCAACTGATATATGTAAAATGACAGCCTAGCTAAAGGGAAAACAAATGCAATACATGTGCCTCAAAAAAATAAAATAAAATAAAATAAAGTTTTATCATTTTTTAGGCAACTCCTACCCAAAGCTACAAGATCTCCATGAAGGGAAATGAAATTATTTCACCACATGGGATAAACCTGTCCCACAAATTGGGGCTATCATCACAGTTAACACCCAAGACTGTATGATAAATTCACCGAAAATTTTGTTAGTTAGGCTATTGCTTGTCAAGCTTTTAAGCTATAACTTAACCTCTTTGAAAGAGGCTAGTGACCAAAGGGTCTCTCTTTTTAGTATGAAATCTTGGATTCTTATTCATTTACACGTGATTCATCCAATGATCATGCTTTATCAATTGAAATACAATTTTAGGATACTATTTTTTTTTGGGTATTTTTTTCTTCAATAGCAAATATATTCTTAAATTTAATTTTTTAATGAATGAAAATTATGACATCAAATGACCCTTTTTTCTTTGAAGAAGAAAAATGATAAAAAATCTAAAAATTATAATACTTCGAACAATACAATCAAGACACAGTAAAATTTTCATTTTAAAAATTTATGTTATTTACATATATTACTATTTTTTTTTCTTTTTCAGATTTGGGGTCGTAACCACAATTCCAAAAAGAAAATTTGTCTATGGAAATGTGGGTTAATTACCAACATATTTAAAGAACTTTTAACTAACAATCTAAAAAGGCCCCCCCCCCCCCCCCCCCCCCCCCCCAAGGAAGATGATGAACATGTGACCCTTTTGGCCATTTATTTATTTTATTTTTTTGGATGGTGGTTAGGTTAGTTGATGAGTTAGTTACTCTCTTCATTAAGCTTAAAGCAGATTCAGCATATAGTGTGATAGACAGTCAAAAAGGTCCCAAGTTTTGAGGACCCTCTACCCTTCACCAAGCCTAGAGAGATTTAATGGGCCTTTGCAAAAAGGAAAAAAAGGAAAGAGAGAAACCAAAAGAATCGATGCATGGAAAAGAGCAAAGAAAGAACGAAAGTGTTGAAGATATGATTCCAAATTTGCTTGCTCAAGAAACTTGGAACCACCCTCTCCTCTCCTCTCTTTTTAGGGTTTGCGTAAAGCACAATGGAACTAAAAATATTTGGAGATATTATTTGGAACATGTTTTTCTTGTAAAGAACAGACATAATTTGGGTAATGGTCCCTTGGCTCAAGAACATGGTCTGGTAAAGAACAGGCATGTGTTTTTTTTATTGTGTGTAAGAAAGTAATGCATCAAGGATTTGGCACAAGCTATGTAGCTTTTGTTACTACTATAATTCACTTATAATCACTGCCCTTTGTTGGTATGTTTATTTAGTGATAAAACACTTATTAGGTCTTGACCTTTATCGCCGACCGCATGTTCTATAAGTTCGAAAAAATCTATTTTGTTTGTAAAAATTTAAATAAAATTGTAACGATGAATTGAATTTTTAAGTAGTATTTAAAATACTTATTTTTTCGGTCTCTAAATCTTATAATATAATCAATGTTTCTTCATTCATAAGGAATCAAAGACATAAATTTGGGGCCATTAACCTTGAAGGATATAGTCCATTCCTTTTGCGCCTTGAGCAAAGGTTTCCTTGAAATTTGAAGGGTTATTAACTCATGGAATTTAGCTGAAGAAACCAATTCAATCTTTAACTGTCAACTACTTCTCTACCAACTGAAACTGCCTTTTGCTGCTCATAATCACTTTGCATCTTTTCTTTTTCTTTTTAATTTGTTTTCTTGTAAATATATTTTCTTCTACTTATTTGATTTTAATTAGTACTCAAGTATTTGACTTAATACCAACTGTGTATATCCTCTATTCAAAGAATTCCCGATACCCATTTCCTTAAATATAAAAAAAAAATTATTCGATTTTAATTAACACTTAAACATTTGACTCAATAACCGATACCTATATCTCTATTTAAGGAATTTTTGATACCCATACCCTAAATCCAAAGAAAAAAAAGGTTTTAATTAAGTAGTTATAACCATTGATTTTTCTAATACCTACGCTATAAGGAAGGTATCAAGCTGTCTTGGAGGCCACTAATTAGAGCAAATCTTGGCTTGAATTTGTACTTAACTTAAAATTATAATCTCATATTTGTGTAGTCTATACTTATCTTATAATTTACTTCAATGAGAGAAATATTTGTTCATCCAAAGGACAATCATTAAATGGCTTTTTCTTTCAAAGCTTTCAATTCAAATAAATCAGTACTATATCATCTTCTTTCACAACATAATATTCTATTCTTCTTGTTCAAGCTTTTTTTGTACATTCTTTTTCTTTTATTTTACAATAATATAATTTTCATTTTACAATGAACTACAACATTAATGGCCCTCTATCATAATATATTTATATATATAGAGAGAGAATTTTCCCATGAAATTTACATATAATCTCATATACATATATATGTATAAAATAAATGAAAGAATCAATTTACAATAAACAATTAAAACTTAATTTAATAAATGTTAATTTTCTTTTGTGATTCGAATCCTCTTTTCCTTTTTTGATTATTTTCGTATATACGTATCCAAAGCATTATCAAAGAAGTGAGGATTGAATTATTGAGAATACGGAATAAGAACATTAAAGATTTGTATCGATTGATAGGGTGTTTTTTTTTTCTTTTTTTTTTTACAATTAAAGTAAATGGATAGCAATATTTGCTTGGTGGGGGTTGGATTGAGTATTTCATATGTATGGGATTTTAGCCTTGGTGGGATTTTGGTGGCATCTTCACATGCAAAAGAGAGATTGGTCTCATCAACTTAATTTTGATCATAAGGATTTTCTTTTGTTGTTGTTGTTGAACAACAAAGCATGAGTTATTTGAATGACGTGGTCGATTTCCACTAGATTTGGTGGATAGGGTTTTGGTCTCATTCCTTAATGCTTAGAGCTGTAAAGCACACCGCTCCCTAACTGTTTCCCACCTTTGTTTCTAGCTACCTATCTAATTTCCATAACTAGCTTTACATAATTCTCATTTCTCATATACTATTAAATGGATTATCATTTTTATCTTCCGATTATCATATTCTTCCTGACAATAAAAAAAGAATTATTATTCGAGTTTTAACATTATCATTAATAATAATAATAATTTTCATTTTTTAAGTTAATTTTATGAAAACATCCGTTATTATAATGAGTCGAATTTAAATATCATCGACTTAACAATTTTTTGAATTTAAAGCAAGTAATACTCAAAAAACTTAAACATTTTTATAAGTTTTAATAATTATATTTAGATTTGATATGAAACGAGATATATATTACAATTGTTTATCGATAAATTATATAAAAATTTAGACAATCAAATGTTGCTTTAATTATATGATAAGTGATTTATATATGATTTGAAGAATTTAAAATAAATTAAATATAAACACATTTGGGTCAATTGAATTTTAAAATTCACATCTAGGTTTTATACATTAGGTATATTCACAAACTCACTAGAGAAGACTTTGTGAATTGGATTAGGTTTTTTACGAACAAAAAAACAAAAAAAGGGAAAAAATATGAACATACTTTGACTTTTAAAGTACAAACCCATGGAACGTAGTGAAAGTGTAAAACCTTGACCACGTTAATAAATGAGTCCACTATAGCGTACGGCTAATGCACGGCGTAATACGTGGCCCGATGAATGCGCGTTAATGGGCCCCACTATCCCCTAACTCTTGGTCTTGCCCTTTCCCCCCTCTTTGAAATGTGCCTGTTTTTTTTTTTTTGGGTTTGGAAATAATTTTCTTCAAATTAACGTGTGAATGTAATAATGCTCAATTTCAAAGACATGCATCTACTAATAAGCTGTTTTAAATTGACCAATTTTCCACCTTTATTTTCCATTTTTATATATTAAATATTTACTTTTTTTATTTTTCATTTGTTATTTTTGTTTATTTATTTAATTCATCATATTGTACTATATTTCGATCACATTTTATAAAGGATTTTTTTTAACTCTTATCAAGTATATAATCTTTATAAATAAAGGGTTTTTTTATAATAAAGATTTTAATCACATTTATTAATATCGAATAATACATTATCCATATATATACATGATACAATAATAACTAAATATGATACGAATTAATATATTATATCATATTTGATTAAATATTAAAAATATATCAATATTTTAAACTTATAATTATGTACTAGCCCTCCATGGTTAAAAAGCAAAGTGTTGGAGAATGATGCAAATCTATCCGTACAAGAAGTAGACCCCACTTTTCCCTCCATTTCAAGAAGCACCCCTCTTTTCCTAGTGCAAAAATTCAAAAGAAGGAAAATAATAAAATAAAAGATAAAAAAGAAGAAGAGGGAAAGACATTGTTGGGAGCAACTAGGCAAGAAGTGTAATTGATGGCACAACTTGCAACTAAAGCAAACCAATTTCATACCAGGCTTGGAGGGCACCAACCCTATTTATATGTCCTTTCTCATTATTCTATCTCATAATCAGTAATGAATTTAAAATTTTATATAAAAAATAAATTAAATCTATTTATATAATATTATTAATTTATATATTTTAAATTATATATAATAATATAAAAATTAAAAATTTAAGAGATGACCATTGTCACTGCCTGTTATTACCTTCATTCTACCACTATTCATAACCCTACTTTTCCACCAAATCCCTCCAATTTTCATAACAAAAAATTGTTAATTCCCAAGGACAATTCTGTCATAAAATTAACACTGTAAATTTGAATGGAATTACCTCCAAGAAAAACAAAGAGTGAAAAAAAAATAAAGCTTTGCTGTAATTAACAATGGAGACCAGGACTGCACTAATTAAGGAGATAATGATAATCTTGGATCGAACAAAATTTTCCACTTTTTTGACAATGTTCCCTCCCTTTTTTTCTCTCTCTCACTTAACCTTTCCTCCTCTTTGTTTTCTCTCCATAAATAGCAGTCTACACTCTACCTTCTCTTCACAAACCCTTCAAACCCCACACCTTTAGCTTCTCCCTCCATCCCTCCCCATTCTCTGTCTGTTTAGGACAGTCAAAAAGAAAAATGGCAATTGGGAGTGTTGTTGCTTGTTTGGTTTCTTTGAATCTCATTTTGGTAGCTGTTGAAGCTAGAATTCCTGGTGTTTACTCAGGGGCTGAATGGCAGACTGCCCATGCTACTTTCTATGGTGGCAGTGATGCTTCTGGGACAATGGGTACTTCTTCATTCTACTGCATTCAAACTTTTGAAAATGAAAAAATCAAAAAAATTCTTTCTTTCACCACCTTGAATTGTCAAATTTGAAGACTTAACCTTGTTCAATCATTTTGTCCATATCATTGTTTTTTAGACTTCAAACTCTGCCTCCCCTGCTGCTTTTCCAGGATTTCATAGCTAAAACAGACGTGTGATGGCCAGTTTTTTTCCTTGGAAAACGCCTTTTAATGAATGTTAATAAGCACTCGTGAACGTTTTCTTTCTGGAAATCCGAATGACTTCCAAGAGAATGCTTTTACACCCAGTTCTAATTCTCAAAACCAGGAAGATTTCGACTTTTTATCTGACATTTTCTTTTCCACTTTGAATAATCTTCAGGAGGAGCTTGTGGCTATGGGAACTTATATAGCCAAGGCTATGGAGTTAACACAGCAGCTTTGAGCACTGCTCTTTTCAACAATGGCCTCAGCTGCGGTGCCTGTTTTGAGATCAAGTGCGCAAATGATCCACAATGGTGCCATTCTGGTAGCCCTTCAATTTTGGTGACTGCAACCAACTTTTGCCCTCCAAATTATGCTCTTCCTAGTGATAATGGTGGCTGGTGCAACCCTCCTCGCCCTCACTTTGATCTCGCCATGCCCATGTTCCTTAAGATTGCTGAGTACCGTGCTGGCATTGTCCCTGTCTCTTATCGCAGGTAAAAAAACGAAACTTCCCTAGTTCCCCTCATCAACCAGTTTAGCATGATTGAGCTCCTCAGTTTAACTTTTCAGGGCTTTTTTTGTCATTTTCCACTTGATATATTCATAAAAATTTGACATATTTTCGTGTTAATTGAGGCAATTTTCCTCTTTAATTCAAGACCATCCATTGCTTTTTGGCCCTGCATTCTACTCTTCAGAATATGAAACCAGTTTGAGTTTTAACCCACACTTTTTCCCGCGTAACTCACGATTCCCGAGAAACGAACAGAACCCAAGAAAACCCAACTTTCACTTTTCTTCAAGCTGATTGAAAAATATTTCCTTCGCCAGGGTGCCATGCCGGAAACAAGGAGGAATGAGGTTCACAATCAATGGTTTCCGTTACTTCAACTTGGTCCTAATCACCAACGTGGCAGGCGCTGGTGACATCGTTAAGGCAAGCGTGAAGGGTTCGAAAACAGGGTGGATGAGCTTGAGCCGAAACTGGGGCCAGAACTGGCAATCCAACGCCGTTCTGGTCGGCCAATCTCTCTCTTTCAGGGTCACCGGCAGCGACCGCAGAACCTCTACCTCATGGAACATTGTCCCTTCCAATTGGCAGTTTGGCCAAACTTTCACAGGAAAAAATTTCAGGGTTTAATCTAATCTTAATGAAGGGTTTCTTTCCTTTTGAGGGGTTTTAATATCTTTTAGTTTTATTTTCCTGGAAAATGAGGGAAAGTGTGTGGTGAAGTTGCTTTGACTTTTGAGGCTGGGGGAAGTCGCTTTCTTTTTATAGTTTTTACTGTTTTTCTTTTTTTGGGTAAAAGGGCAAAGGTAAAGAAGTGAGGTGTAATGGGGGCTGAAGTGGCTTGGAAAGAAGTTGTAGCCCGCAGCTTTGATACTCTTTTTTTCTAATATATATATATATATATATATAATTTAATGAAAGAAGTGTTTTAACTAAGTATTTTATGTTTATTTCTTTGATGAATAAGGTGAAAAAGATGAACCAAAACCCAACAAAAGAAAAGGGTATGGATACATTGGATTCTTCTATGCTATAGCCGAAAGGAGGGTCATCGGATTCCTCATGTAAGATGCATTTGAATGTCTCTTTTTGAACTACCTAAGCCTAAAAACCAAAACATTAGGAGCATAGATCTTGACCTTTAATCACTTCGGTTCTGGTGTTTGACTTGATAACATAGGAATGAACTTAAGCTTGACACCAGCTGTTCCTAAAACCAAGATAACCCAACAGTGATTTGAGTTGATGTCTATTCAAAACATTCAAAAATTTTCTTGTCTTACTCCAATCTTCTCATAGCTGCTGGCATCTAGCCATGTTGGTGACTCTCTTGGTTCTGAATGTAAACCATATTGCTATCAATTTCAAGGTAAAGTCTTGTTCTTCTCATATCCATGGACAGTAGCACCAAAAATAGTGATCTGAAGTATAATTATGGTCTATTTGGCAAATTGTACAACACTTTTTTCAGGTTCAGCTTCTTTATTTTTTGGTTGAACTCTGCAGTCCACTGCCCTGAGGCTTTCAGTTCATTCCAATCATTCAATCAGTCCAATTTTTTTGCTTGATCTAAACCCAATGTCAAATTTTCAACATCCAACTCATGATCTTCATTCAGGCCAGGGAAGTAAGCAGAGCAGGAAAAAAAATCATGAAAATTTGGAGAACATACTTTAGGAAACTATGCTTAGTTTGGACATTATGATTTTCTTTCAAAACTGCAATTTGAGATCCCTTTGAACCCAAATTTCAATCTGGATCAAATCTTTTAACCTGAAATATAATGAGATTTTACTAATGCAAAAAGTAAAGAAGAAGAAATGTGAGATGGAATCAGTAGACAAAGGGGATGAAAACGCCCTTCATCTGTGGATACCATCCCTACGGTTGTCTGGCCGCTGCCTAATTCAGCTTCTTTGGGTTTCAAAGAAAGCAAAATCAGGCTTTTTATTTCTGCACTGTTGTTAAGAAACAAAGCATTAACCAAGAATTTTGCTTTCCTTCAAGAAAATACAACAAGTGCAAATATTATCAAAGAAGAAGAAAAACCTAAGGCTAAGGGCTCATATCAAGTGTAAAGATTGGATTTTTAAGTCATTGTGGGAAAAACCCAGATAGAAAATGGGAAGGAAAAGAGAAAAAGAAAGACAAAAAGGAAAATTTTGAGGCACCAAAGCCTTGTACAGAAGGCGGCATCTTCAAGGTTTCCTTTTTTTTTCTTTGTAAATCTCTTTATAATCCCACTCAAGCCTCTCTCTTTATAATCACAGCCCTTGCCTCCTGTAAACACATAAGAGAAGAATTTTGCAGAAGGAAGGTTTAACAATGCACAGTGCTCCGTGATTTACGGAGTTCTTGAAAGCTGGGAACTTGGTGTTGTTGAGGAGGCGCAATTAGGGTTTAGAATACCAGATTCGAGATGGGTTTTCCCTTTATATATTTATCGTGGGTGTTGGGCTAGGGTTAGGGTTTAGCAGAGCCCATCTCTTTACCTTTTATTCTTTTCTTGGGCTTCTTCTTTGCTTGCTTCCTTTTTAGGGTTTGCCTTATCCTTTTTTTTTTTGTTCTTTTTAAATTAAGGTTTTGACAAATTTTCAAGAATAAATGTCAACAATAAGGGGAGAGGGAGAGAGCAAAATAACAATCATATGTTTTGGCCAAAGAGAGTGCATAGTATAAACATCAACCTTTGGAAATTTCCCAAACCTTTAACAACAATTTATAACAGGCCCCCAAGCAATGCTTAACAATCTACATTTCATTTGTTCTTTTCCATATCTACAACATTTACCAGCTATGCCTGTTTACTGGATAAAGTTTTTCATCTACAAAAGTCTTAAGTTGGTTGTGTACTTCTGCTTTCATATAAACTAAATAGATAAGCAAACAGCTAACCCATGAAGCAGTTGACAGCAGGCAACATAAGAAGCTTGGTTTTCTCAAATGGATCTGTTTGATGTACATATTGCAATGACTTAGTAGTATTATGTTAAGTAATGAGAGAAGCACCAGTGAAAGTAATGGCTAGGTAGGCTTACCATGAAATAGTTGCTGGGGTTCCTAGGTAAGCTTTCTTTTACGCTTTTGAGTCTTCAGTTGCTTGATTGTGTATTGAATGATTTCTTTCATACTGGCTCTCCTTCCCTCCTTTAAGTTCCATATTTCAGGGACTGCATACCTTCCACTTGCATTGTATTCATTCATTTCCATCAGTGCAGTGGTGACGGCCTCAAATGCAGCCTCACCGTATTCCTTTCTCAACTCTTTCAGCTTCTCATCATCTTCATCTACTATTTCCTGCATCACATCAGCAGTTAAAGAGTCCTCGAAAGGAAGTCATACACAATTTGATAAGGAGTTTGTCAAAATTTTCAGAACGTAAGAAAAAAGTCATCCCCTGCATATTTAGGTGTCAACAGGAATGAAAGTGCTTGATTCTCACAATTAGAAATTTAAACAACCTTACAAGGTGAAACTTATTCTGGTCTGACAGCTAAGCATAAGTCTCTTTCACGTATTTAGCCCTTCTTTGACATACATATTTATCACATTTAAGACAACAGATGCTCTGGCCCTGTTACTGTTTGGGAAGGGGGAAAGGTCTTCGATGGTTCCATCCATAATTGGGATAATGATGAATGTAAGGTTTGTTGACAATCCTTCTAGTCCACAGCTATTACTTGGGTAGCTTCCAGAAATAAGCATCATTTCAATAAAAGTTATGCTAAAAGCATCCAGCCAATGTTTTCCTAATTGATTTTTTCAAGTAATGCCAAGTGCCAAAAAGGCAAAAGTACAAAATTATTTTATAGGTGCAGTTGATGTATGCGCATACCTGCAAGTTGCCTCTGAAAGGGATCCTCTTAAATGGGTGCCATTTTGGATCCTGAACATTCTGTTCCCATGATGAACATAATTTAGCAGATATTTCCTGCCAATCTTCATTAGGGAACTTTAGTGAGCAAGCAACTTCAAAAGCTTTTTGATTAATCTCTCCCATTCTTTTGACTCCAAGAGTTGTTCTGCTATTCAACATATCTTTCAAACCCTACAAATCAAGAACCAGGATATCTTCCATTGAGCACCTTGCGTTTATACCTAATTTTGAATTGGGATTTGAGCACCAAAAGAAACAAAACATTGGAGGAAAGAGAAGAGAAACATGAATACATTTATTGATTCTTTACGAGCATCTTGGAGTTCTTGATTAGTTAAAATCTGCTTGACTGTCAGACAATTGTAGCGGCTTTCCAGATCTTGCAATGCCTCCGATTTTTCCTCCAACTCTTTCCTTAGAGCAGCAACCTGAGCACTTAAAGTTTTATCAACTTCAACAAGATTTTGACACGGCAAATTCTCTTTCAGCTGCATCAGACATAATCCAAATTGTTGAGTCAGCTTGGCAAATCATAACCATTAAAAATGTTGAAGCTAAATACTAGAACAAGATTCATTTATGTTAAGGTAGAAACAGTGAACTGCAGGTTTGTCTGGTATACATCTAAAATAAAAATTAAGACAAGTATGCTAACCACTTCCACTTCATTGATCAAGGTTCTTCGTTCCAGGTCACTCTGGGATTTACACTCTTCTAGTTCCTTAGTACGCTGCCCAAGTTTACACTTCAGCTTAATATTTTCAGTCTTAACCTTTTTAAGTTCTGGGGGAAAAAAAGGAGTGAGAAAACATGTGGAGAAAATTTAAGAAAACATTGTGCAGAGGTACTAAAGCTGGTCTGTTCCATGAGGAAAAAACAAAAAGACATCTAGATTTATATGGTATTGGCTTAAATATTGTTTTTACATTGAATCCATCTATCACAAAATATTTCAACTAATACAAATCAGAGAAAAATAATCACATTAAAATATCTCAAATCACATGGTAAGTAGTGCTTATCCTACAAGCATTAACAACAGTCTGAAAACAGGGGTTTCTGGAACTTGAAAAATCCTCTTCTGAACAGTGGTTATTGGTTAAGCAACATAAGAATAGTAGAGCTTGCTTTTCATAAGGTTCCAAGCCTTGTATAGCCAAAGTTTCCCTCCTATATGTTATGATATTATCTGAGTCCAATGACCATAAATTTATCTATGCTTAAATTTATTCCACTGAGTTCCCTTTTAAGCATGCTAGAACTATTAGCTCCATTTAGTTCATCCTGTAACAACAGATACATACAGAGGCAAGCAATAATGATCTTCTCTTCAAAAGCTGAAAACCAAATTTCATTACTAAGGAACTTCTGGTAAAGAGTAGTAGTATAACTATAATATGATTTTGTGGGCAATTTCCTAAATCAATCAAAGCTGTAGATGCAAAGTCTCTCACCTCAAAGACCACACCCTATTTTTTGTACCAAATGATTCAATGTATAATATTTTTCTCAGTAAGCATATACTGTGAAGTACCTTCAACAAATTCATCTTGCAACTTAGTGTTCTTATCCATCAGCCGTCTCACAGTTGTATTGTAGTTAAGCTCCAAGTCCAGCAACATACTGTCCTTGGAGTTAATTTTTGCTATGAGCCCATCAACAAGTCCACGAAGGTTTGAAGTTGTCTCATCATATTTATGTTCCATTTCAGACAACTGCTGATTTTTGTAATCAATCTCATGTATGAGATTCCGAACAAGCCTACGTTCTTTCTTCAGCTCCTCTTCAAAATAGTGTCTCTCCATTTCAGTTAAATCAAAATGCCTGCAACATCAATCAAACAAATGGATTACATTAAACTTTGAAGAAATTGATTAACACTGCTATCATTGGAAATTTCAAATCTTTGAGACGCATTTCCAAAAATGAATGAATGCCATAACAAGCGAAGCAAAACCATCTAATCCAAGACTACAAACTCAAAGTTTTCAAGTTCAAATTCTGAGATTTGAAATGCCTAACTCTGTTATGCAACTCAAGACCCAATGAGTCTATTGAGTCTCCATAATCCAAATAAAACCCAAAGAGAGAGTGAAAGCAGAACCCAAATGTTGGAATCATAAATTGTTACTTAATATTAGTTACTAAAAGTAAAGAAACCCAGTATTGGAATGGTAAAATGGCTAAAGCATATAGTAACAAAGCAAACATTTTTTCCATTGCACAAGTAAAAATGTGATCCTTTGGAATGTGAAAAGCATGAGGTACAAAGGTTAAAAACCAACTAAAAGAGAAGAAAAACACTGCCTTCTGGAAGGTAGAATGATTAAGGCCTGAGGTATATATATAAAAAAAGCCTGCATTTTTTCTCTTGCACAAGTAAACTGTGGTCCTTTAGAACTTGAAAGCGAAGAGACTATTCCCATTTGGCTAACATGGGAACTTCAATAATATAAATAGATAAACAATCTTATAAATTCAACAAAAATGGGTTTCACCTCTCCTCTTTATTCTTCCTTCTTCTTGGAACTTAGAAGGATTTAATCTCTTCAAAGTCGAGGTTTTGTACTGCAAAAGAACAGAAGAAAAAGGAGGTCACTGGTAGTACTGTTACTGCCAAGTGGCAATGTCGGAACAGACCAAGGTATCAAGGATGACATGTAGCTCTTTCCAAGACCCATATATCCTAGGTAGCAACAACTGGACCCGAAAAAGCTGTCATCTTCCAATCATTTTGGTCATCTCTTTATCAATTCAATTGTCTTTCATGAAAGTAGAATCAATCTTTCACTTTCATGGTTTTGTGATTTTCTTAGTATTATTGTTGTCTGTTAAGCCATTTACTAGTACAAGACATGAAATGAGACCCCAAGGTTATCTCTTCAATGAGAAGAGACTCTAATGCTAATGGCAGGCTATTGCCTTATTGATGAACTTGATATTAGTTTAGAATAAGCAAATTGAAGGTTTTCAACAAGAAGAAAGCTTTACCCTCTTTGCTTTGCTCAAACAGAGTCAAAATCAGAGTGCTTTGGAAATGTAAATTGGTTTCATTTCATTCTAATCCAGAGCGTTCCCATAAATGCCTTACATAAAGAGAACAAGAACATCGTTCTTTTGTTGTTGAAGTACAAAATTCATCTTTATTTGATTGAGTGTTCCATCATACAAACAAACCCTTTCCAATGGTAGTAAGCAAGCGTTCCTCAAAGTCAAGCCGAGGCTTATAAAAATGAAATGAAATACAAAATGGGCACTTGCAAATTTTCATCTATTAACACTCTAAAATGTTGCTTAAAATACTTCATATGGTCTTTGACACATTGACTTCAGCTAAGAAGATTGCAACATCCAGAGAGCTTTAGGAAGCAAACATCTCCATAAAGTTGTCTATTCAATCCTCCAAATTTTGGTCAGTTCATTCCAAAAACTTTGGAAATCCTACCACGGCAACAGCAAAGATCAGTCTTAGCTTACAATAACTTATAATGAGACTGAAACATACAGTTATAGTTCATGCGTATGGGGGTAATCAAATTGAGCTGAACCTCATAAACTTACCCACTCTTTTCCCAAGTATCATGTAGCTCAGGGTTACTCTTTCTCTTTTTGATGTAAGATTTATGATCTTCAGCAAAATCTTTTCAAAGGATTCACCATAATTATAAGAATCATTGATACAATGGATTTAGCTGCCATTTAAAGAAGCTTCAGCCTCTTTGTCTCAACCTTCACATTGGCTCCAAATTACTTACTAGCAACAGAATTTTCAACCTGCAGAAGACCTTGATTAATTTGGGGGCACTTCTCTGTTTCTTCCTTGAATCTTCCTTATGTTCTATAGCATAAAATGGCAGGAGACAAGCACCAACAACTAGCAAATATAAGCAATTAAGCAGTGTTTCTAAGAATTCAGTTCAAGAGTCAAGTGTAAAGACCATACTAACTCAAGCACAATCTCAACCAAAAGAAAGGGTACTTAGTAGTAAGAGCAGTCATTTCCTATATCAGAAAACCAGTTTCTACCAAGGAAAATTAAACGCCCCAAAGAGTGGGAGTTTATAGATGGCCGCTACTGCATCAGTTTGTAGAAGAACACATCGTGCATTGAGGATCAACCATGCCCTTTCATATCCAGGGAAAGCAAAAAATTTTGGCTTGATCAGAGAATTGAGCACCTGCAAATCACTGGAAACAGATCAACTAAGGCAGACCTATCTGAATTTAAACTACCATGAGCCTCTTTATCAGTTGTTTAGCTAATTCTAACACCTGGCCCTTCAAAATGAACATGAAAATTAGCATGAAAATGTAAAGGAAACTGGGAAATAGATGGAACAATACAGGGAAAAAATCAGAAAAAAAATTTGGACCATTTCTCGATTTGTGCGTGTCATCCTTGCGCAGGGGCCATGCTAATCTTCTCTGTATCGTTCCAATTTTATCGGATGTCCCCGAAGGGACGACCACGCTCTGCTGCTTTCTGCTATATAAAAGTTGTTACTGTTCTGTTTCTGACTAATGTGGGAGGTTTGGTTGGATTCTGACTGAACTGACTATGGCCTTACAAGTGGGCTGGTTAGGCTTTGTGGTTGTAGGACCTTTTAGTTCACGTAAACCCCACGCGTGGACTGTTGACGTGTCTCAACCTGATGAATGGGTCTGAGTCCTAGACATGAAAGCCCAGCTGATCACTTTTCCTCAAGTAAGGAAAAAGTTTTCATGGGGCAATTAGCTTTAAGTTTTGGTCAAGTTTTGGAACAGTTGGCAACAATTGTCGTAGAGCCTGAATGTTGAAGAAAAATGAAGAAGATTATTGACATAACTTGATGTTGCCAAGTTTGCAGTTAAATAATTACAGCTTGTGATTTTTGGGTTGATTCAGAAGTATCAGTAAGGGCCAAGCATATACTGGCTCTGTCGCTTTCTATATTTTGGGTCTTCAATTCTTGGATGGTGCACTCAACTGCCTCTTTCGGGCTAGCTTTTCTTCCCTCTTTCAAGTTCCAAAGTTGGAGAAGTATGTATCTCACACTTCCATTGTACTCATTCAATCCCAGCAATGCATTAGATACAGCTTTGCAAACCTCATCACAGTTGGGTTTTTTTCTACAACATCCAAAACAAGAGAAATGAGAATAAAATTCTGCACATTTTTTTACGTATATTCATGTTATCACATTAAGTTCACTTAGTTCATCCATTCCATGCCATGTATGGTTCATACCAATGTTTCTTCAATTCAAAGCTCCCTAAGCAGGTTTACCTACTCGACCCTAGCCAGTTCCAATCATACTGCTAATGTATAAGTTGTAACAGGACTTGTGTTCATATGGTTGAAGATGAATGATTGGGCATGCGATGGGCTGCCTTCTGATATAGTTGTAGCTCATGGAAATCGAGCATTCTTCATGAGTATTTGTGGGATATTTGCTTGGTTTCTAACTGAAACCTTTTTGAAAGTTTTGTCTTCATAATCTTTTCCATAATAACAATATAAAAAAAAAATTTCTGAATTTTTGTAACTAGTACTAGCAGAACATGCAAAGAACAGAACAGAACTGAACTAACGTCTTATGTTGTAATTAATAAGCCTCATGTTACCATGTTAGCAGCCCTGGTGGGAGTTTGTGTGCATCAAAGTAAAGCCGTCATTAGGTGAGTAGAATGGGGCTGCAATCTGCAATGAGTAGGTTTCAAAGGAGCAGGTGCTTCAACATTTTGATGCCACCAAAGACAGAATTCATCACAAGAACCAGTTAAACTCCATGTGTTTGTTGTCATAATGGACTCTTTGCTTTCAACATAAACAACTTGAATTTTCCGATCGAAACATGGTAAGTCTATGACCTGGGCGTGTTCGTTTCATGGGAAATCACTGTTGATACAACAGTGCTGATTTCAACTTCATCATCATCATGTCAGTTTTGTTGATAGAACGGTACTGTTGCTAGAACAGTTCCCGCAAAGTCCACATCGCCAAGTGTCCAGGGAAGCAAGCGATATAAAACAAGATAATTTTCACCACACCCACGCCCTCACAGAAATACATGACTTAGACGCAACGTTTAACACAGCGTCACGGCAAATTCTGTAGTAAGGTCATTATTTTTTACCTTACTTTGGGCTTCGTGTTGATCTGGTTCAGCACTTCAGTCGCAGGGTCCGGCTTACATTGACAGGGTTGGGCTATGTGCCCGTTAATTCGAAATGAAAGTCAGATGTCGCCGTGGGTCTGACCGGTGGCTCATGAATTCCTTACCTAAAATGAACCCTTGAATGATAGGCATTACCCACGGCCGGGTTCGTGGCCGGCCAATTTTTGTTTTTAAAAGAAACTCTCATAAACAGTGATGTATGGGAAATTTTTAGGATTTCTCTTTGGATCGTATTATGGGCTTTAAACTAACTTTGTTGGGCTCATCAGAGGCCTCAAAGGTTTATTTTTCCAAAGATGATTCTTTGGTTATAATAACTTAAAATAAGACGGAAAGATAGAGACAGATAGTTAATAGTTATGCATATGGCAGTCCAGTAATCAGATTACCCACTCTTTTCCAAATATCATGTACCTTAAGGTTACTCTTGCTCTTTTTCACATCATTTTAAAATTTTTAATAACATGGATAAGTATTTTTCTTTCTAATTATTGACAAGACAAATACAATTATTAAATTTCACATAATTTCACTTTTTTATATAATTTGTATTTTTTAAAAAAATTTGATTATAAAATCTCATCTTAAAATGAGCATAAAAAGAAGCAAAGAAAATTCATCTTATCTTAAAATAAGAAAAAATTTGATTATAAAATCTCATCTCGTCTTATCTTTGAAAAAGGCAAAGAAAAATTTTGATTATAAAACCTTGTCCTAAAGTGAGCATAAACAAACGCAAAGAAAATTCAGTTAAAATCCTAAAGTGAGCATAAAAAAAAGCAAAGAAAATTCATTAATTCAGTTAAAATGAGCATAAAAAAACAAAACTTAAAAATAAGTAAAAAACAACATAAACACGTAAGATCAGCCGTGACGTTAAGGCCTTCATTAAGTTTGTTGATCTTAACCTGTCTTCAGAATCGTGCGTCATCTGATACTTCTGATGATGTCTGACCCCTTCTGCTATCTATTATATACAGTATTCACTGGTCACATATCTGAGTGATGTGGGATATTCCGCTCCCACACGGCCTGTATTATGATTGGGAATGCCCTCTAAGATTGGCTTGAGTCAGTGTTAGATAGAAATATATTCCCATGGATGCCCAAATGGAACGATGCAAATTATGATGAAACGAAGTCGAGATCCTTGAGATATTCATCCCAGAACGGGCACACTTCCCAGACTCCTGCAGCAGCTCTTCATTGCTGGTACGTCTTCAAGCTCCCAACTCTTTAAGAGTTGCCTCCATCTTCCTCAAAACATGTGTATCATCTTCATCTCCCATATATATATATATCAGGCAAGGGAAATGCCGCTGGTTAGGATCCTTCAAGGTGTTGTGGATGTGAGAGGAGAGCCAAGGGTTGTTTATATTATCAGCAGAAATTATAATTATTGACAAGCCATATATAAAAATATATATATCACATGCGGGTGTTGTTTTCGTTGGAAATCACTACTGATACAACAGTGCTGATTTCAACTTCATCATCATGTCAGTTTTGTTTAACATTAATCAATTCTAACCAAACCGGCCAAAATTTTTTTTTAAAAGAAAAATCATATTCTTGCATTATCGTACATTGTAAAACAAGAGAGAAATTTGAAGAAGCTGATGGCTTCCAAAGTGGAAGAAGTACAGAAAGGGTAAGAAAAGCTATAGCATCAAAGCTCATACAGAAAATAAAACCCATTATTATCAAAGACTTGTTTTAACATTTGTTTTCATGTAATCATGTAGTGAAAGGCCTCAAAGAGTGAAAACCAAGAGTTTCAGTTTCACAAGTTGAAAAGCCAAAACCAAAAGAAGTTGATATAAATATGGTAAACAATGCTATTAGGAAAGGAATATGCTGAATAAATTCTATGAATTTAATTATCTTAAACATGTAACATAACAAACAATAAAACAAAATAATGCTCCTATTTCCCACTTTCATTCTTGTTTCCTCATCGTTTCTTTTATTTATTTTTTCTCACAAACTTATAAGTGGTTTTTATTTATATCTACAGGAAAATTATTAAATTTCAAATAATGTCATATTTTTTTATATAATTTATATTTTTTAATGTTCTTATTTCCCTCTTTCATTCCTGTTTCCTCATCATTTCTTTAATTTTTTTTTCCTTTCACAACCTCATAAAAAAATAATGTTCTTATTTCCCACTTTCATTCTTGTGCCCTCATCATTTCTTTAATTTTTTTCTCTTACAAACTTATAAGTAATTTTTGTTTAAATAGATTAAATTTCATAACCAAACACCAAAAAAAAAAAGAAAATTCAGTAAAAACAAATCACAAAAATTTAAGACCGATCCAACAATTTAAATATCAAAGTATTAGAATGCTTAATTTCCAGTTCTGTCCAACGAGACGTGAGCGGGATTTTGCTTTCTCTTCTATAAAGTTTTAATCGATATGTTTCCAAGTGATGTGGGGTATTTCGTTGGTTTCAACGTCATTTAAACCCCGACACGTGAGGGGCTAGCAGCACAAATTGACCTGAATGCTATTCTTCTTCTCCTTGAGATATTTATTCCACAATGAGCAAAGCTTTGTCTAAATAGCTGCACACTTATTAAATTGCAAAATGTCCCTTTCTTGAGATGATGACCAGTGAGCTCAATACACATGATGTTATTTTAAGGATCAATTTTGCTCTTCAAAATTTTTTCCATAATAATAATAATAATTTTTTTAAAGAAAATTCTGAAGAGAAATAAACAAGGCTCTTATGGTGTAATGAATAGATGGTCATGTTAGTATGTAAGCAGGTCATGAGGTGGGAGTTTGTTTGTGTGCATCAAAGTAAAGCTCAGTACATGGGGCCGCAATCTGCAACTCTTCTTAAAATGAGCATAAAAAAATAAAAAAGTAAAAAAATCTGGTAAAAAATGACATTTTTTATATAATTTATATTTTTTAAAATTTGATTATAAGTAATTTTTATTTGTATATGCAACAGTTATAAAAAATTTGATTATAAGTCATTTTTATTTGTATATATGATAATTATTAAATTTCCCATGATTTCATATTTTTTAAAATTTGATTAAAAATCTCATCTTAAAACGAGCATAAAAAAGGTAAAGAAAATTCAATTAAAATATTATAAAATCTCCTCTTGAAACGAGCATAAAAAAAGCAAAGAAATTTCATTTAAAACATAAAAAAAAATCTCAAAAGGTCAGACCGGGTTGGTTAAACGAACCCGGTCTGACAATTTAGTGGTTGAGGGGTTGCAGGCCATCTCAGAGAAGAGATGACGAATGCCGGAGTTAACTCTCTACTATATAAAACATTTCATATTCATATATCTGAGTGATGTGGGATATGTCGCCCCTACACCTGATTAAGCCCCCGCATTACTCCCATGATTGGGAATGCCCTTTAAGCTAAGATTGGGTTGAGTCGGTGTTAGATAGAATATTCCCATGCATGCGCAAACAGAACGATGCAAATTACGATGAAATGAAGTCAAGATACCTGAGATTTTCATCCCAGAATTAGTACACTTCCCACACTCCTGCAGCAACTCACCATTGCTTGTACGTCTTCAATCTCTCTATTCTTTAAGAGTTGCCTCTGTCTTCCTCCAAACTTGTATATCATCTTCATCTCCCATGTATCAGGCCTACATAGACAGGCTTGGGCTATGTGCCTGGTAATTGAATATAAGAGCCAAACGTCGCCGTGGGTCTGACCCGTGACTCATTAATTCCGGACCCAAAATGAGCCCTCGAGTGATCAACATTAGCCACGGCCGGGGTGGTGGCCGGCCAATTTTTTTTTAAAAAAAATTCATATTATTGCATTATCCCACATCGAAAAAAAAAATCGCAGAAGCTGATGGACAGCAGTGTCCCACATTGGAAAAACGAGAAAGAAATTCCCCCAGAAGCTGATGGCTTCCAAGCGTCAAAGCTCATACACAAAATAAAACACATTATTATCAAAGACTTTTTTTTTCATGTACGGCCGTAAAAGAGAAAAAACCCCGAGTTTCAGTTTCACAAATTGAAAAGCCAAAATCAAAAGAAGCTGATGTTGGTGGGATACTGACCTTTCACACAAGCAAATATATCAAAGTATGTGACTGGCTAATTGCCCACCTTGAAACCCAAAAACAAAGCAAAAGCAAAAATTTTCAGTGAAAGAACAAAACCTCAGATGAACAGCATCTTCGTTTGCCCAAGCAAGTTGCCGAATTGTTCTCTTTTAAACGGGGACCTATGGAAAATTTTTAGGGTTCCCCTTTGGATCTTATTATGGGCTTTAAACTAAGCTGTTCATCTGGTTTTGATTAGCTGGAAATGAAAGCCCAAAAACCAAAGACTTTCTTGGGCTCAAATTTTTGTTTTAACCAAACAACTTGGTCCAAGGGGTTGAGCACTGCATTGCCTGCTGTTGATTGCTAAAGGTGGAAGAACTGAAGGTTGCAAGCAAGTGGCATGACGAGGGGAGATTACTAGTAAATGTGTCTTTGCTATAGGCCTTGGTTGATGTAACAGGAGATCTATGCTTTGATCCCATATGCAACCAGTTGAAGACATGGCTTGTTGATTTCGTGTTCTTAGTTTGATCTTGGGGTTGCTCACTCAAGTCGCATGATGAGATTGTCATAACCGTATATATGTAAAAGCCCGTAAAGAAAATTTTTTTTCCTTGGTGTTAATATATAGAGCTTATATATTTGCCCTGGTGATAGCAAATTCTCTCCCTCTCTCTCTCTAAGTTTTCAGCTTAAGAACTAGCAAATAACTAGTAAATATAACTACCAATAACTAGCAAATATGAGCAATTGAGCAGTATTTATAAAAATTCAGCTCAAGAGTCAAGTGTCAAAACTATACTAATTGAAGCACAATCTCTACCAAAACAAAGGGTACTTAGATAAGTAAGAGAAGTCATTTCCTATATCAGAAATCCAGTATCTACCAAGGAAAATTAAATTAAGTTTTGGTAACAGGTGGCAACAATTGTCATAGAGCCTGAATGTTGAAGAAAAATGAAGAAGAAAATTGACATAACTTGATCCCAAGTTTGCAGTTAGATAATTACAACTTGATCACCCTTTTTAAGCATGCTAGAACTATTAGCTCCATTTAGTTCATCCTGTAATAACAGAAACATACAAAGGCAAGCAATGATGATCTTCTCTTTAAAAGCTGTAAGCCAAATTTCATTACTAAGGAACTTCAGGCAAAGAGTAGAATAAATATAATATGATTTTGTGGGCAATTTCCTAGATCAATCAATGCTGTAGATGCAAAGTCTCTCACCTCAAAGACCACACCCTATTTTTTGTACCAATCGATTCAATGCATAATATTTTGCTCATTATGCATATACTGTGAAGTCCCTTCAACAAATTCATCTTGCAACTTAGTGTTCTCATCCATCAGCCGTCTCACAGTTGTAGTGTAGTTAAGCTCCAAGTCCAGCAACATACTGTCCTTGGAGTTAATTTTTGCTATGAGCCCATCAACAAGTCCACGAAGGGTTGCAGTTGTCTCATCATATTTATGTTCCATTTCAGACAACTGCTGATTTTTGTAATCAATCTCATGTATGAGATTCCGAGCAAGCCTACGCTCTTTCTTCAGCTCCTCTTCAAAATAGTGTCTCTCCATTTCAGTTAAATCAAAATGCCTGCAACATCAATCAAACAAATGGATTACATTAAACTTTGAAGAAATTGATTAACACTGCTATCATTGGAAATTTCAGATCTTTGAGACGTGTTTCCAAAACTGAATGAATGCCATAACAAGCAAAGCAAAACCATCTAATCACAAGACTACAAACTCAAAGTTTTCAAGTCCAAATTCTGAGATTTGAAATGCCTAACTCTGTTATGTAACTCAAGACCCAATGAGTCTATTGAGTGTCCATAATCCAAAAAAAACCCAAAGAGAGAGTGAAAGCAAAATTCAAATGTTGGAATCATAAATTGTTACTTAATATTAGTTACTAAAAGTAAAGAAATACATTTTCTACAATTACAAATAGCATGAAGAACAAACGTTAGAAACCCAGTATTGGAATGGTAAAATGGCAAAGGCATATAGTAACAAAGCAAACATTTTTTCCATTGCACAAGTAAAAATGTGATCCCCTGGAATGTGAAAAGCGTGAGGTACAAACGTTAAAAACCAACTAAAAGAGAAGCAAAACACTGCCTTCTGGAAGGTAGAATGACTAAGGCCTGAGGTATATAACAAAAAGCCTGCATTTTTTCTCTTGCACAAGTAAAATGTGGTCCTTTAGAACTTGAAAAGCAAAGAAACTATTCCCATTTGGCTAACATGGAACCTTCAACAATATATAAATAGATAAACAATCTTACAAATTCAACAAAAATGGGTTTCACCTCTCCTTTTTATTCTTCCTTCTTCTTGGAACTTGGAAGGATTTAATCTCTTCAAAGTCGAGGTTTTGTACTGCAAAATAACAGAAGAAAAAGGAGGTCACTGGTAGTACTGTTACTGCCAAGTGGCAATGTTGGAACAGACCAACATATCAAGGATGACACGTGGCTCTTTCCAAGACCAATATATCCTAGGTAGCAACAATTGGCCCGAAAAAGCTGTCATCTTCCAATCATTTTGGTCATCTCTTTATCAATTCAATTGTCTTTCATGAAAGTAGAATTAATCTTTCACTTTCATGGTTTTGTGATTTTCTTAGTATTATTGTTGTCTGTTAAGCTATTTACTAGTAAAAGACATGAAATGAGACCCCAAGGTTATCTCTCCAATGAGAAGAGACTCTAATGCTAATGGCAGGTTATTGCCTTATTGATGAACTTGATATTAGTTTAGAATAAGCAAATTGAAGGTTTTCAACAAGAAGAAAGCTTTACCCTCTTTGCTTTGCTCAAACAGAGTCAAAATCAGAGTGCTTTGGAAATGTAAATTGGTTTCATTTCATTCTAATCCAGATGCCAATTGCCAAGCATTCCCATAAATGCCTTACATAAAGAGAACAAGAACATCTTTCTTTTGTTGTTGAAGTACAAAATTCATCTTTCTTTGATTGAATGTTCCATCATACAAACAAACCCTTTCCAATGGCAGTAAGCAAGCGTTCCTCAAAGTCAAGCTGAGGCTTATGAAAATGAAATGAAATACAAAATGGGCACTTGCAAATTTTCATCTATTAAGTCTCTAAAATGTTGCTTAAAATACTTCATATGGTCTTTGACACATTGACTTCAGCTAAGAAGATTGCAACATCCAGAGAGCTTTAGGAAGCAAACATCTCCATAAAGTTGTCTCTTCAATCCTCCAAATTTTGGTCAGTTCATTCCAAAAACTTTGCAAATCCTACCATGGCAACAGCAAAGATCAGTCTTTGCTTACAATAACTTATAATAAGACTGAAACATACAGTTATAGTTCATGCATATGGGAGTAATCAAATTGAGCTGAACCTCATAAACTTACCCACTCTTGTCCCAAGTATCATGTAGCTCAAGGTTACTCTTGCTCTTTTTGATGCAAGATTTTTTATCTTCAGAAAAATCTTTTCAGAGGATTCACCATGATTATGAGAATCATTGATACAATGGATTTAGCTGCCATTTAAAGAAGCTTCAGCCTCTTTGTCTCAACCTTCACATTGGCTCCAAATTACTTACTAGCAACAGAATTTTCAACCTGCAGAAGACCTTGATTAATTTGGGGGCACTTCTCTCTTTCTTCCTTGAATCTTCCTTATGTTCTATTGCATAAAATGGCAGGAGACAAGCACCAACAACTCGCAAATATAAGCAATTAAGCAGTATTTCTAAGAATTCAGCTCAAGAGTCAAGTGTAAAGACCATACTAACTCAAGCACAATCTCAACCAAAAGAAGGGTACTTAGTAGTAACAGCAGTCATTTCCTATATCAGAAATCCAGTTTCTACCAAGGAAAATTAAACACCCCAAAGAGTGGGAGTTTATAGATGGCAGCTACTGCATCAGTTTGTAGTAAGAACACATCGTGCATTGAGGATCAACCATGCCCTTTCATATCCAGGGAAAGCAAAAAATTTTGGCATGATCAGAGAATTGAGCACATGCAAATCACTGGAAACAGATCAACTAAGCCAGACCTATCTGAATTTAAACTACCATAAGCCTCTTTATGAGTTGTTTAGCTAATTCTAACACCTGGCCCTTCAAAATGAACATGAAAGTTAGCATGAAAATGTAAAGGAAACTGGGAAATAGATGGAAAATACAGGGAAAAAAGAAGGAAAAAAATTTGGACCATTTCTCGATTTGTGCGTGTCATCCTTGCGCAGGGGCCATGCTAATCTTCTCTGTATCGTTCCAATTTTATCGGATGTCCCCGAAGGGACGACCTTGCATTTCTGCTCTCTGCTATATAAAACTTGTTACTGATCTGTTCCGGACTAATGTGGTAGTTTTGGTTGGATTCTGACTGAACTGACTAAGGCCTAACAAGTGGGCTGGTTGAGTGATTGGCGTGGCACAAACACCATAGGCTTTGTGGTTGTAGGACCCTTTTAGTTCACGTAAACCCCACGCTTGGACTGTTGACGTGTCTCAACCTGATGAATGGGCCTGAGTCCTAGACATCAACCCCCAGCTGATGACCTTTCCACAAGCAAGGAAAAAGTTTTCATGGGGCAATTAGCTTTAAGTTTTGGTCAATAATTTCAGCTTGTGATTTTTGGGTTGATTCAGAAGTATCAATATGGGCCAAGCATATACTGGGTCTGTCACGGTCTATATTTTGGGTCTTCAATTCTTGGATGGTGCACTCAACTGCCTCTCCCAAGCTAGCTTTTCTTCCCTCTTTCAAGTTACAAAGTTGGAGAAGTATGTATCTCACACTTCCATTGCACTCATTCAATCCCAGCAATGCATTAGATACAGCTTTGCAACCTCATCACAGTTGGTTTTTTTTCTACAGCATCCAAAACAAGAGAAATGAGGATAAAATTCTGCACATTTTTTACGTATATTCATGTTATCACATTAAGTTCACTTAGTTCATCCATTCCATGCCATATATGGTTCATACCAATGTTTCTTCAATTCAAAGCTCCCTAAGCAGGTTTACCTACTCGACCCTAGCCAGTTCCAATCATACTGCTAATGTATAAGTTGTAACAGAACTTGTGTTCATATGGTTGAAGATGAATGATTGGGCATGCGATTGGCTGCCTTCTGATATAGTTGTAGCTCATGGAAGTCGAGCATTCTTCATGAGTATTTGTGGGATATTTGCTTGGTTTCTAACTGGAACCTTTTTGAAAGTTTTGTCTTCATAATCTTTTCCATAATAACAATATAAAAAAAAAATTTCTGAATCTTTGTAACTGGTACTAGCAGAACATGCAAAGAACAGAACAGAAGTGAACTAACGTCTTATGTTGTAATTAATAAGCCTCATGTTACCATGTTAGCAGCCCTGGTGGGAGTTTGTGTGCATCAAAGTAAAGCCGTCATTAGGTGAGTAGAATGGGGCTGCAATCTCCAATGAGTAGGTTTCAAAGGAGGAGGTGCTTCAACATTTTGATGCCACCAAGAGAGAATTCATCACAAGAACCAGTTAAAACTCCATGTGTTTCTTGTCATAATGGAGTCTTTGCTTTCAACATATACAACTTGAATTTTTGGATCGAAACATGGTAAGTCTATGACATGGGAGTGTTCGTTTCATGGGAAATCACTGTTGATACAACGGTGCTGATTTCAATTTCATCATCATGTCAGTTTTGTTGATAGAACGGTACTGTTGGTAGAACAGTACCCACCAAAGTCCCACACTGCCAGGTGTGGAGCAAAGCAAGCGATATAAAATAAGCTAATTTTCACCACACGTGTCTCCACAGAGATACATGGCTTAGACGCACCGTTTAAGCACAGCTCCACCGGGGGCATTGGGCTTCGTGCTGATCCGGTTCAGCACTTCAGGGGCATGGTCCGGCCTACATTGACAGGCTTGGGCTATGTGCCCGTTAATTCAATATGAAAGCTAGACGTCGCCGTGGGTCTGACCGGTGGCTCATAAATTCCTTACCTAAAATGAACCCTTGAGTGATCAGCATTACCCACGGCCGGGGTGGTGGCAGGCCAAATTTTTTTTTTTTAAGAAATTCTCATAAACAGTGATGTATGGGAAACTTATAGGGTTTCTCTTTGGATCTTGTTATGGGCTTTAAACTAACTTTGTTGGGCTCAGCAGAGGCCTCAAAGGTTTGTTTTTCCAAAGATGATTCTTTGGTTATAATAACTTAAAAAAAGACGGCAAGACGGCAAGATATAGTTAATAGTTATGCATATGGTAGTCCAGTAATCAAATTACCCACTCTTGTCCAAGTATCATGTACCTCAAGGTTACTCTTGCTCTTTTTCACATCATTTTAAAATTTTTAATAACATGGATAAGTAGTTCTCTTTCTAATTATTGACAAGACAAATACAATTATTAAATTTTGGCATAACTTCATTTTTTTATATAATTTGTATTTTTTAAAAAATATTTGATTATAAAATCTCATCTTAAAATAAGCATAAAAAGGAGCATAAAAAGAAAATGAGCATAAAAAATAAAAGGGAGCATAAAAAGAAGAAAATTCAGTTATAATGAGCATAAGAAAAATGTGTAAGGCTCGGTTGATTTAACCGGTCCTACACATTTTTTATTTTTCAATTGCCTGAATTCAGGTCTTTGTAAGTTGGTTAGACTGTCTTGCACGCCACCTCATCAGGTCCTGAGATGACAGAGAGATTGCTCTGCTTTCTATTATATAAAGTATTCACTAATCACGTATCTGAGTGATGTGGGATATTACTCTCCTACACGCCTATATTATGCCCATGATTGGGAATGACCTTTAAGCTAAGATTGGGTTGAGTCAGTGTTAGATAGAGTATTCCCATGCATGTATTATGCCCATGATTGGGAATGCCCTTTAAGCTAAGATTGGGTTGAGTCAGTGTTAGATAGAATATTCCCATGCATGCCCAAATGGAACGATGGTAATTATGATGAAACGAAGTCGAGATCCTTGAGATATTCATCCCAGAACGAGCACACTTCCCAGACTCCTGCAGCAGCTCATCATTGCTTGGACGTCTTCAAGCTCCCAACTCTTTAAGAGTTGCCTCCATCTTCCTCAAAACTTGTGTATCATCTTCGTCTCCCATATATATATCAGGCAAGGGAAATGCCGCTGGTTAGGATCCTTCAAGGTCTTGTGGATGTGAGAGGAGAGCCAAGGGCTGTTTATATTATCAGTAGAAATTATAATTATTGACAAGCCATATATATGACATGTGGGTGTTGTTTTCCTTGGAAATCAGTATTGATACAACAGTGCTGATTTCAACTTCATCATCGTGTCTGTTTTGTTTAACATTAATTAATACCAACCTAACCGAGCTATAGCATCAAAGCTCATACACAAAATAAAACCCATTATTATCGAATACTTGTTTTAAAATTTGTTTTCATGTAATCATGTAGTGAAAGGGCTTAACGAGTGAAAACCCAAAGTTTCAGTTTCACAAATTGATAAGCCAAAACCAAAAGAAGTTGATGCAAATATGGTAAACAATTAGAAAAGGAATATGCTGAAAAAATTCTATGAATTTGATTATCTTAAACATGTAACATAACAAACAATAAAACAAAATAATGCTCTTATTTCCCACTTTCATTCTTGTTTCCTCATCGTTTCTTTTATTTTTTTTTCTCACAAACTTATAAGTGGTTTTTATTTATACCTACACGAAAATTATTAAATTTCAAATAATTTCGTATTTTTTTATATAATTTATATTTTTTTAATGTTCTTATTTCCCTCTTTCATTCTTGTTTCCTCATCATTTCTTTAACTTTTTTTTCTTTCACAACCTCTTAAAAAAAATAATGTTCTTATTTCCCACTTTCATTCTTGTGTCCTCATCATTTCTTTAATTTTTTTCTCTCACAAACTTATAAGTAATTTTTGTTTAAATAGATTAAATTTCATAACCAAATACAAGTAAAAATATTCAGTAAAAAATCACCAAAAAAAACAAAAAGAAAATTCAGTAAAAAAAATCACAAAAATGTAAGACCTGATTGGTTGAGTTAACCAACCCGATCCAACAATTTTAAATATCAAAGCATTATAATGCTTAATTCTCAGTTCTGTCTAAAGAGACGAGAGCGGTGTTTTGCTTTCTCTTCTACAAAGTATTTAATCGCTACATTCCCAAGTGATGTGGGGTATTTCGTTGGTTTCAACCTGATTTCAACCCCTACACGTGGGGGCCTACTAGCACAAATTGACCTGAATGATATTCTTCTTCTCCTTGAGATATTCATTCCGCAATGAGCAAAGGTTTGTCTAAATAGCAGTACACTTATTAAATTGCAAAATGTCCCTTTCTTGAGATGATGACCAGTGAGCTCAACACACAAGATGTTATTTTAAGGATCAACTTTGCTCTTCAAAATCTTTTTCATAATAATAATAATAATTTTTTTTAAGGAAAATTCTAAAGAGAAATAAACAAGGCTCTTATGGTGTAATGAATAGATGGTCATGTTAGTATGTAAGCAGGTCATGAGGTGGGAGTTTGTTTGTGTGCATCAAAGTAAAGCTCACTACATGGGGCTGCAATCTGCATCTCTTCTTAAAATGAGCATAAAAAAAATAAAAAAGTAAAAAAAATTAGTAAAAAAATGGCATTTTTTATATTTCATATTTTTTATATAATTTATATTTTTTAAAATTTGATTATAAGTAATTTTTATTTGTATATGCAACAGTCATAAAAAATTTGATTATAAGTCATTTTTATTTGTATATATGATAATTATTAAATTTCCCATAATTTCATATTTTTTAAAATTTGATTAAAAATCTCATCTTAAAACGAGCATAAAAAAAGTAAAGAAAATTCAGTTAAAATATTATAAAATCTCCTCTTGAAACAAGAATAAAAAAAGAAGGGAAATTTCATTTAAAACATAAAAAAAAATCTCAAAAAGTCAGACCGGGTTATACAACCCGGTCTGACTTTAATTTAGTGGTTGAGGGGTTGCAGGCCATCTCAGAGAAGAGATGACGGACGCCGGAGTTAACTCTCTACTATATAAAGCATTTAATACTCATATATCTGAGTGATGTGGGATATGTCGCCCCCACACCTGATTAAGCCCCCCCGCGTTACTCCCATGATTGGGAATGCCCTTTAAGCTAAGATTGGGTTGAGTCGGTGTTAGATAGAATATTCCCATGCATGCGCAAATAGAACGATGCAAATTACGGTGAAATGAAGTCGAGATACTTGAGATTTTCATCCCAGAATTAGTACACTTCCCACACTCCTGCAGCAACTCACCATTGCTTGTACGTCTTCAAGCTCTCTATTCTTTAAGAGTTGCCTCTATCTTCCTCCAAACTTGTATATCATCTTCATCTCCCATGTATCAGGCAAGGGAAATGCTGCTGGTTAAGATCCTTCAAGGTGTTGTGGATGTGAGAGGAGAGCCAAGAGTTGTTTATATTATCAGTAGAATGTAATTATTGACAAGGCAAATACAAATATATATATATATATATATATATATATATTACATGTGAGTTTTGTTTTCGTTGGAAATCAGTGTTGATAAAACAACGCTGATTTCAACATATACAACTTGAATCTTTCGATCCAAGCATGGTAAGTGCATGACATGGGAGTGTTCGTGTCATTGGAAATCATTGTTGATACAACAGTGTTGATTTCAACTTCATCATCATATCAGTTTTGTTTAACATTAATTAATGCTAACCAAACTTGAGAAAAAAACAATCATTCTAATCTAAATTTTCAAACTAATTTTTATTCAATTTAATCAAATCACGAGAAATATATAAAACAGAATTATAAAAATGCAATGAGAATGAAACCAATATCACCAAACCTTACCAATTTCTTCTCTCCGAAACTCGTTTATTCAACCGCAAGTACCCGCAAAATCCCACATCGCCAAGTCTCGAGCCAGGTAACCGATATAGAATAAAATAATCTTCTCCACTCGTTCTCCCCCAAGACGCATGGCTTAGACGGCGTCTAAGCACAGCCCCACCGGGGGCACTGGGCTTGGTGTTGGTCCGATTCAACACTTCAGTCGCATGGTGTGGTCTACATAGACAGGCTTGGGCTATGTGCCTGTTAATTTAATATGAGAGCCAAACATCGCCGTGGGTCTGACCGGTGACTCATCAATTCCTTACCCAAAATGAGCCCTCGAGAGACCAACATTAGCCACGGCCGGAGTGTGGCCGGCCATATTTTTTTTAAAAAAAAAATAATATTCTTGCATTATCCCATATCGAAAAACAAGAGAAATTTCAATGAGGGACCACGGTGTCCCACATTCGAAAAACGAGAAAGAAACTTCCCCAGAAGCCGATGTCTTCCAAGGTTGAAGAAGTGCAGAAAAGGTAAGAAAAATCTCATAGACAAAATAAAACCCATTATTATCAAAGACTTGTTTGAAAATATTTTCATGTAATCATGTAGCGAAAGCCTTTAAAGAGTGAAAACCCAGAGTTTCAGTTTCACAAATTGAAAAGCCAAAACCAGAAAACGCTGATGTTGGTGGGATAGTGACCGTTCACAAAAGCAAAAATATCAAAGCATGTGACTTGAAACCCAGAAACAAAACAAAACAAAAGGAAAAATTTTCAATCGAGGAACAAAACCAAAGAAAAACAGGAGCAGCGGCTTTGTTTGTTTAAGCAGATTGTCGAAGAAAGATGTATGGAACACTTTTTAGGGTTTCCCTTTTGATCTCATTGTGGGCTTCAAACTAACTTGGTTTCCATTAGCAGGAAATGGAAGCCCAAAAACCAAAGACTTTCTTGGACTCAGTGGAGGCCTCAAAACCAAGCAACTTGGTCCAAGGGGATGAGCAATGCATTGCATGCAGTTGATTGCTGAAGGTGGAGGACTGAAGGGTGCAAGCGACATAACGAGTGGAGATGACTAGTAAATGTGTCTTTGCTATAGGCTTTGGTTGATCTTTTCTTTTTAGGTGATTTAGCTGGCAGGTTTTCGTGGTTGCAAGGTGATGAAGCTTGTCATGTAAATTGTAACAGGGGATCCTTTCTTTGATCCCATATGCAACCCGTTAAATACAAGGCAGCTTGTTTTCATGCCTCTCTCAGATGTATTTTTCTCCTTCCAATGAAAGGTAAAGCTCATTTAATGAAAATTCAACTTAAATAAATAAAATCTCAGGTATCATATCACAGAATGTAAAAAAGAAAATGTCAAAAACTGGCAAATCAGGCATTGAATTTGAAACTGAAGACATTCCTTTAACTTCCCAATCAAATTAGGGCCCAAGAATTCAACTCAAATAAATAAAATCTCAAGCATCATATCACAGAATGTAAAATAAAAAAAGTCAAAAACTGGCAAATCTTGCATTGAATTTGCCACTGAAGACAATGTTTGGGAAAAGCTAAATGCCATGAAGATCATGTTCTTAGTTTGATCTTGGGGTTGCCCACTCGACTCGCAGGATGAGATTGTCATAACCATATCCATTGAGCTTGTTAATAGCTCTTTGAGCATCCTCCCTGTTTACAAAGTTGACAAAACCAAATCCTCTACTTGTGCCAGTCTTCTGATCCATAGCAACATAGACACGAGTCACGGGACCAAATGTGCGGAAAAGCTCAAGCAAGTCAGGCTCCCTGGTATCCTCAGATAAATTCGTTACCCTAACAGAGTTTTCATCATTCCTACGCCTCATATCAGATCCACCAGTTCTCTCTGCACCTGCTCTCATGCTTGGCGGGACATAGGCTCCCTTTCCAGCTCCAGAAGCAGCCATAGAGGTCTCAGATGCAGCAGGTTTATCAACAAAGGTTTCAACAGGGGCAGCAAGATCCTTGTAAGGACATTTGGAAGTCCAGTGATCACCTTTCTTACCACATGTCCTGCACACCATGAGAACAGCACCTCCTTTGCTAAGCTGAGCCAAGCTGTCACCAGCTACCTTTATTTCTTCCGGTTTGGTACCTGTAAACAGTTCCATATTTTAAAAGTTTTTCACATCAAAAATCCGATCAAGGGACAAAAGCCTAAAACCAAAAAAATGAAAGTTTACAACATAATTTTCAACTATTTAAAATATGAACCTATTTCAACCAAGATAACTGTCTGCATATGTCAGAGATACACACATGCAATCATAGATACAAGCAAACTTGCAGATCAACATGTCATAGAGGGCACATGACACAGCAAAACCTTCATGGTCTATGCTGAAAACACATGTTTCTTGAATGTTGTTAATGGCCTCAGAATGAAACCAAATTCTAGGTTTCACAATTTAACAATTGAATGCCACAATGCAGAGTTGCTATTGGTGGCCTCATAACCATTCCACATGAAACAACTGCCATTTGGCTAATAATAGATTGGCAAAACCTAGCCACCATGTTCAAATGAAACATAAAAACAAAAACAAAATATGCAAGCATTACAATAGAAAACCAACAGATTAAACAAAACTATGGTGAAATAGGGGGAGTGGGGAAGTACCAACTCCAAGTTTGCACTCGATGAATGTAGTTAATGGCCCAAAAGTGAAAAAGGAGCTATATTTCACGACCAAAAAAGGCCACCAACAAAGGGTTACTATCGGTGGCTTACTGACCATTCACACAAATCAACAGCCGCAAGGCCAATATGTGATTGGCTAATTGACCACCATAACCAAATGAATCAAATCAAGCCCCATATATTAATCGCTTTGAACATTCCCCAAAACAAAATATATGGAAAAAAAATAGAATCGATTTAGTTCCTAATTCTTCAAGAACATAATTTGCTCAACATCAATTCTAACATAATTGTTCCATAGAAAGATAAAATCACTAATTCCTTTACCCATTAAAATTACCATTGCAACTTTTTGCTTGTCGCTTCTAAAACAAAACAAACATAAATTAAACTTAAACAAGAAAAAATCAATCATCCTAATCTAAAATTTCAAACTAACTTTTATTCAATTTTCATCAAATCTCAAAAGATAAAAAAGGGTAATGAGAATCGAACCTGGGGCTCTAGGTCGTTCAAGAAGGATCTCTTCAGTGGAAACCATAGTGAGTCTACTCCCAACATCTTCACGCACCGCATCGCCAAACTTCTCCCAATTCCTTCTCTCCAAAGCCCGTTTGTTCAACCGGGCCTTGGCCAGCTTTCGAACTCGGGTGGTCGTCGTTATTTTTACCTTATTGCCTTCTTCGTTGAACTTGTACTCAATCACTTTTTTTATCCCGTTTTCGTCCGGTCCGATTACTTCCTTGGGCGGTAATAAGAAGTCCAGATCGTCGTCTTCCTCTAACTCTCCCCATCGGAGCTTGCTCGGTTTAGATTGGTTCGGGTTCGGGTCGGTTTTGTCGATCGCCATTATCGGTAAGGACGGACAGAGCTCGGGGTGGCGTGGGTGGCTATCGAGGTTTGGTTTTACGGTCAGAAAAGTAAGGAAGTTGAGAGAGGGCTTTGTTGATGTCCTCTCTTGTCTTGCTCTGCCTTGCCTTTATATAGTTAAATGCCGAGGTAAAAACGACACCGATTATGTCATCTGAAAGCCCGAAACCAAATCCAAATATAACTTGAAAAAATTAAGTCCATAAATATTCAAATTAATTGAATTCAATTAATATATTTGAGAAAATTAGTATTTTTTATTAAAAAAAGAATATAAATTAAATTTTTTGTATTTTTCTTTTTAAATGAAGAAGAAAATGATGCTGGATTTCTTGTTTGTGTAATTCAAGGCTCTCTTAAGGCCCAATAAGGAAGCTATACGGGCCTCTCAAGTCTCGACTTAGCTTCCTTCAAGGCTTTTACAGGATCTCTTGGGGCCCAACATGAGAACTTTACGGGCCTCTCAATCTCACTTCTAGTCGATGGGCCGAAACATAGAACGAATTACTCGTGTTGATCGATTGTTCATTTTATGATATAAATTAATTGTGTTTATCAATATTGGTTAAGGTAATATTTATAAAAAAAAGTTATATATTTGATATTATTTTTTAAATTTAATCAAAATAATGCAATAAATATTTTTTAAAAATAATAATTTAACAAATTTGAAAACACCTATTAATCGAACTTCAAACCCTAATCATACGATCATTGATAAATTAATCATTATAGAAGATCAATAATCATCATTGATAAATTAGATACTACAGTCAATAATGAGTAGCCAACCGTTGATATATAGTTAATGGTAATTAATAATAATTATTGTTGATTGGATTATTATTATGTTATAATTATTTCATTTTACACTTAAAATATATACATAGATTTTTTTTAAAGGCATTTCTTTGTGACGTCGATACTGCACAAGTCTTGACTCGCCAATGGAGTGATAAGGAGGCCCGAGATGGAGCATGAGCGTCAAAATATATATACATAGATATTGAAAAATAATGGTACAAGATGTCTCTCATACCAACATTTTTGTTTGAAACTAGATGTTGGTGGTTGCTTTGTTACATCCTACTTAATTAGTTTAAAAAAAACCATTTCCATTATTATAAATTTTTATTTAAGTCAAACATAGAAAATTAGGTGGTCTATCCTTGTTAAAGATACCTTGAAAGTAGGTAATGATGGAATACTTAAGCCTAAAAGGCTTACTCTTCAACAAAACTTGTTGGAATGCAATGGGATTTGGGCATTTTGTTCAATATCAGTCCAAATTGGGTACATATCCAATCTGTGTTTCCCCAACTGATTTATCTAGCTTACCTTCATATGATAGCTACAAGCATAAAGCTAGAACCCCATTTTGCTAGTCAAAACAGCACAAAGTCATTCTCAATTTGAAGTAGTAGTCTTTAGCTAAGTGCATGCATGCCAAAATCATTTGCCATAATTTGGAATTTGAAAGAGATGGCCATTTATTCAACTTTTTTTTTTTCTCTATAATGGATTTTACAACATGTTTCATAATTTTGATACTTTAGAGATACAGTTACGACATGCCTTTGTTAATTTTGAAGTACGCATACTAAAACTTGATTATAGAATCTAATATTCATTATCAATTCAAACTTGATTAGTAATGTCTTATTAAAATCCAAACTTATTTATTTAGTTAAAATTGACATGAATACTCATTACAAATTCCGAATCTAATCTAAATTTGATATAAAATATAAAATTTGATCATTTTTATGTATTCATTACTAAAAATTGAATTAATAAATTCAAAATAAATGATATATTTTGATATTTTGTAAATTAAAATAAATAATTTAATAATAATAATATTATTATTATTAAAAAAATATTTATAATCAATTTCGGATAACAAATATCTTAATCCTACTTAAACAAACCAAATGATCCCTACTATTTCATGTTAAGAAAATATAAAATAGGAACAGGAAATAACCTCTCAAAAAGAGGCTTACAATACAAATAATTCATTGGATCTAAACTGTTGCTGCCGCAATAAGCAAAGACTTGTTCTGGAGCAAGCTGAAGGCATATGGCAGCAACAAACCGTACATGATTCTTAAAATATACACACGTGGAAAACTGCTTTTAGTAAATAAAGCTATCATTGCGAAGTGAATCGGTTCGAGCTGTCTGCGGTCTAAACATGTCGGTGGCAGTACACAATCTAACACACATGGAATTTTCTCTTTTTTTTTTTTATCCACCTTTTTGCCTTTTTTAGATATTACTACAAAATTTACTTGAATTAGTAAGTATATGTAGTAAATATATTTCAACACTTTTTTTAAAAAAAATATTTCTTTTGAAGATTGGCACAAATATTTTAATTGATTAAATATTAATTATACAACTAATAATATTTGGGGCTACAATATTATATATACATATTTATATATACTAATTTAATACTTTAATTTACTAGTATTTTGGTTTCATTTTCGATTTTAGCAAAAAACATGCGCATTTGTTCACTATCTTAATAATTTCAATTCAAAATCTAATTATTTATTGAGTGAAATGAAATACTCTTTCTGTTTTCGCTTTTGTTTTTAATTCATCTCTCATGTTTTAAATGTCCCAAATCAAGTATCTTTTTTGTTTTTAAGCATCTAATACTCTTATTTTTTTTCATATTATAGGTTTATTTTTCATGATTTTAATTTTACATATCAAAAAGTATTGAAAATTTGTATTCTTGGAAATTATTAATTTTAATATAGAATATGTCGTAATTATAAATATTAACAAAAAGATAAATATTTAAAAATGGAAAGAATATTTACAGAAAAAAAAATTTATGAGTCAAATGGGTCACAACTTTAAAATGTTTGGTCTTTTTCCGTTCAATCCCAGTTAGCTTGACCTAGTCATGTTTCTGATCTTGAGAGCATCAACCCCATCAACCAATTTGCCCATGGAAGAGACCTACAAGTAAGCTATGGTTTCTTTAGCTTTAGATAAAGCTGTAACGTAACTTGCAAATGCTTGGCCGCCCAATTCCTCTAGCCAATAGCCATTCCTTTCTTAACTTGCTAAATTTGTCAAAAGGCAAATACCCAAATCCAAAGGCGGTTAACGGTTTTCATTTCTTCAAAAATTTTAAAATTTTAATTTTTTTAAAAAATTTTATAATTTTATTTTTACAAATATTATATTTTAATATGATTGATTTATAAATATTATTTTTGTCAGCCAGTATAAAATTCTGACTCAGCCCAAACCATGTCAACGCCTGGCAATTAGGTCTATTTTCATATGTGCGCGTGCCCTTTCCCTAGAACCGAAACTTCGACTAAGAAATTTCAGACAACTTTTAGGATTAAAAATATATAATTAGTGCTTTAATTTAATTTAAATTAATGCCCACGGAATTGGTGTGCTGAGTCGCGTGAGGTGGGCTCTGTTGCTTGCGGATGCTAAGCCGTGATTCTTGGTTTCCGTTAAAGAGTCAAATTATGTATGTGGAGTCAGATTGACATGGATCTTGGCTTCAAACCTTCTCTTTTTTTTTATTTTAATTAATTAATTAATTACTGATTTACTTTGTTATATTATCGAAATTAATTTAAATAAATTTGATATTGATAAAAAAATCACATTATAATTCATAATATGATAAATAAAATAAATTAAAATCTAATATAAAAAAATTATCCAATATAACATAACGAGATATTATCACATATCTCATCCCCATAAAAAAAATAAAATTTTCACATATCTCATTAATAAGATTTACTCCTACTTATAAATTTTAATAATAATAATAAACAAAATGAATATCACTATTATTTTATTTTATTATTTGAATAATTATCGTTAAGTTAGCTCGTAACAATGCGGTAATAAATTAAATGACTTGAAGACCTTTTTTAGGCAAATTCCAGAATGGCAAGCTTGAGAACTGAACTATTCCTTTTATATTTATTATTTATTTATGTTGTATAAAAAAACAACAAAGTTCATTACAAACATAGATATGAATCTACATATGGTAATGCCGTTATTGTCGGTAATCCTTAATTTAATCTATACCAACTTGACATTTAATACACATTTCCTAGTAATAGAACACTAATAAAGTATTCATAAAGGGAAAAAAAAAAAGAAAAAAAAAGAAGAGAACATTAATAAAATTGTAGAAAATAGCACCTTTTTTGAATTTATAAAATATAAAAAAAATTAAATCCACAATTTACAACCTCGGGTTTCAACACTAACACTCAAATTTCATTCATTTGATGTAATATTTATTATTATTATTATTATTATTATTTGAATATTACAAACTTCAAATGTCTAATTTTTTAGTGTTATTTTTTATTTAAAAATATAACATATTTTGATTAAAAATCAAGTATTAATTACTAAATCAAATGTTTGGTTATTTTTTTAATATAATTTAAGTCAAAGCTTAATTGTACTAAAACATTATTATCATTTATACATTGTTAGGTATGCTATTTAATTAAGTATAAATGATACCACTTGCTTTTATATCATAAATTAAATTAATCAAAAATAATTATTTTCTTTTAAATTAAAATTACAAAAAATGTAAAAAATTGATAATAAGGACTCAATTACGGAATATCGCTTCGTATACTAAGAAGGTTAAAGAAAAGAATTTATAAACACCCGTCAATGTGCATGGATACTATTTTTAAAATTATGAATATTTATTTTTATATAATATTTAATTTACTACAACATATAGAATTTATATGTTAAATAATGTATAAATTTAAGCTCTAAATAAAAACTTAATTTTCAATTTGCTAAGATCCATCGACTGTGAGACTTAACATAATCAATGTCAATCACCACTCTCCTTTTTTTGTTACCATCGTTTTCTCTGCAACGCTTTCGTCAACAAAATTCCGGACCGTACTTTTTTATCCACAACCCGGAAGCAGTTACCCGTCCAAAAACCCGAAACCACCTCGAAACATCCCCTACAATTTCCGTTCCGTCGCTAAAAGGAAAGAAATTCCAAAATTGAATTTAATATTTAATTTCGAATCCGCCAAATATTTCACGTTAGTTATATCTCATCTCTTTCTCGCTTGTATAAATACCGCTCTACTTTCTCTTAAAACAACGCCCCTTTTTTCCTCAGTTGCCAGCTCAGCTCCCGACGGGAAAAAAAAACCGTTACTAAAAAACAAAAAAAAATAAGCCTGCCAGACTCGTCCGAGTCGAATCGTTTCCCCGCCCATTTTATATTTGCCCCTTCGAATCGGGCTCGAGTTTTCAGTTTGAACTCAGTTCGGGTTTGGATCTGGTAAGGCTTAAAGGTAATCGCTGAATTATGGTCTTTTCGAGCTATGTACGGTGTCTGTTCTCGCGGTTCGTGCTAGTTTAGCTTGAATATGTCTCAATGGAGTTGAAAATGTCACTCGGCGTTCGCGTTCTACTATTTTTCAATTGTTTTTACGTTTTTTTGGGAGAATTTTGAGGTTTAATTTGGTTTGCAATGTTTTATTATTGTTAGATCTGATTTTTTACATGGTAAATATTGCGTAAAATCTTTCTAAGAAGAAGAAAAAGGAATCCAAGTTAATTCAATTGATTTCATTTCTCGTTTAGCCACAAATCTAAGTTAAATTTATTATGTTTAATCATGATTTTAATGGTGTTTTAGAATTCTACTAAAGTTTTCGTTATTAATGGCTTAATGCCGTTTTCTTTTTGCTATGTTTGTTGTCAACCACTTTGCAAAGGTCAAGAATTCCCGCGTCGCCAGATCAAGACTGACTCAGCTTAATATGTTTTTCTTGCTAAGTTTTCATTTTGCTTACTTGGAATCTTTCAATTCAATTGCTTCTAGTTAGAAAGTTGTGTTAATTTTTTAATCCTTTTTGGCGTGATTTTCGTGGCGATTCCCTGTTTTCCATGACTCTATTGGAGGGTGGAAGCGAGAAAGGAAATTCGCTTGACACTTAAATCAGTTAAAAACTACTATTTTCCTTTGAAAAGAAAAAGAAAAGAGGAAAGATAAAGTAGCTTAAACCGTCTGTCATTATTTGAAGCAGGGGTTACACAGCAGCTGGATTTTGTTTTCGGTTCCATGTGAATCGATTTGTCGTTCTCAGTAAAGATACCAGCCTGGGGTATTGCTGGAATTTATGTCGCAATATCATCTAAACCGTTTTTGGATGGATTTTCCTTAGTGCTTTTAAGGTTTTAGCTTTATTTTATTGGTGCAAGACGCGTATTTGAATGTTTTGTTCTTTTCTCTTGTGCGTGGCTTTAGATTTGTCTGGTTTTCTTCTCTTTGCATGTGGTGAATTCGTGTCACTCTTGAATTCATACTCATCGGTTCTGATTTGCTCATCACTTTTAGATCTACAAATGTCAATATAGATTTCTGTATTGGTCAATCTCTCTTTTCTTGTCATGTATAGGTAGAAGAGTCTGTGGGGGTTCATTTGGGAAGCATATCTTAGGTTGCTTTCTCATTTTAGTCTGATGTTTGGTTGCTGCTTAAGATACTGACTGTACTATCTACAGGTAAAGCAGAAGGTGTATCACAATGAAGGCACTTATTCTTGTTGGAGGATTTGGAACACGATTGAGGCCATTGACCCTTAGTGTTCCTAAGCCGCTTGTTGAATTTGCTAACAAACCCATGATCCTGCATCAGGTATATTTCTGCAGAATGGCCTTTATTATGCATCTGATATTTGGAAATTTTCTTTTTTGGTTTAGTGGTTTCTCTTTGTTGTTTTCTCAAGATAAGCTTGTTGATTTTGTGGACTGATTTATCTTTCAATTTTTTACAGATTGAGGCTCTTAAGGCTGTTGGTGTAACTGAAGTTGTTTTGGCTATTAACTACCAACCTGAGGTATGTGAGGTGTTTTCTTGTGTAAGATATGTAAAATTGATACAATGGTCTGAAAGGTTAGGTGGTTAAGTGCTTATGGGCTGACCAGTGGCCACTTGATTTTGCAGGTAATGTTGAACTTCTTGAAGGAATTTGAAGCTAAAGTTGGGATCAAGATCTCATGCTCTCAAGAGACTGAGCCACTCGGCACAGCTGGTCCTCTTGCTTTGGCTAGGGACAAGCTCATTGATGGTTCTGGTGAGCCATTTTTTGTGCTTAACAGTGATGTTATCAGTGAGTACCCATTCAAAGAAATGATTGAATTCCACAAAGCCCATGGAGGAGAAGCTTCCATAATGGTAACCAAGGTAATAATTCAGTTCTAAAATTTTCTTTATTTTCAATTTCAGTATATTTCCTTTGAAGGCATTCTAATACTTGAGTCTAACTTATGTAGGTGGATGAGCCGTCAAAATACGGTGTGGTTGTTATGGAAGAATCAACAGGGCAAGTCGAAAAATTTGTGGAAAAACCCAAATTGTTTGTTGGGAACAAAATTAATGCTGGAATTTACCTGCTGAACCCTTCTGTTCTTGATAGAATTGAACTGAGACCCACTTCAATCGAGAAGGAGGTCTTCCCAAAGATTGCAGCAGAGAAGAAGCTGTATGCAATGGTCCTACCAGGGTTTTGGATGGACATTGGTCAGCCAAGGGATTACATTACTGGCCTGAGACTTTATCTAGACTCCCTGCGAAAGAAAGCTTCAACTAAGTTGGCCACTGGTCCACACATTGTGGGAAATGTTTTGGTTCATGAGAGTGCTAAGATTGGAGAAGGATGTTTGATTGGACCCGATGTGGCAATCGGTCCAGGATGCGTGGTCGAGTCTGGAGTCAGACTCTCCCGCTGCACAGTCATGCGTGGAGTCCGCGTCAAGAAGCACGCCTGCATATCCAGCAGCATCATCGGATGGCACTCCACCGTTGGGCAATGGGCTCGTGTGGAGAACATGACTATCCTTGGAGAAGATGTCCATGTATGTGATGAAATTTACAGCAACGGCGGCGTGGTTCTGCCTCACAAAGAGATCAAGTCTAGCATTTTGAAGCCGGAGATAGTCATGTGACAAGTTCTGTTTGCAGATAAGTTAGAATTATCTTGTAGGGAGTATTCACTTAAATTGTCATGCGTTTGTTCTTTTGTTATATTTTTTTTATCCCCCTCCCCCTCCCCCTCCAACACAGGTGTACAAAACTCAGTTTCTCCAAGTCTGAGTGATGCGTTTTCGACGGTTCAAGGGTCATTTTCTGTTGTCAACTGCATTAAGATGATCATTGGTGTGAAATGTGTAACTTTAGTGTGTATATAGAAATAAATTATCACTTGGTTTATGAACAAATAATTTTTTTAATTGTATATTTTATTTGAGTATTTTCAATGAATCGTCGGTGAGTTATTATTATTATTTATGCATTTACTATTCTAGTATGATGTTCTTTTATATCTTGATATTTATATGACCCCAATCTGTCTGTAGCATGGGATCTGAATCTTTTGTCCATTTCTGGCGGGCCAAAATTGACGAAAAAACAAAAAAAAAGAAAAGATAATGCACCATTTATGACATGGATATGCACCATTCCATTAACTCTTGCTAGATTGATGGGCAATTGATGAAGTAAATGTATCACTCTGCAAGCAGATTTAGGGGCATCAAACTCTTTAATTAGAGTTTAAAAAACGTCACACAATTCTCATTTTTCGGTATAAATTTAATCATGCGTGTAATACAAGTAATCATATTTGTGCTTGGAGTTGAAAACGAAAAAAACAAGTGCCCATATTTGTGTTTGGGGTTGAAAACGAAAAAAACGTGATATATTTGTATTTGGAGTTAGAAATAATTTGTCGGGAAATGCTTAGGTTATATTTGGAATTAGAATAATTTATTTGTTTTTAGAATTTTTTGAACTTTTACGAAAGAAAAAATAAAAAATATTTCACTATGGATTAGAACAATCTATTTGTTTTTTGAATTTTTAAAAATGCAAAAAAAAAGAGAAAAGAAAGAGAAGATAATAATAATATTAATTGGTAGGTGGGAAGAACAAAAGTGGATAAGCACTTGTAAAGGTACACATAAGAACACCCAAAAAGAAAGTTGAAGTTCCTTGTGGTCACACAGCATGAAACCCAAACACAAGGACAGGAACTATTGTGGATATGTTTTCTAAATTTGATTCTGCGGTTGCTCTTTCATGGAGCAAACTCCTGCTAAACACACTCATATTTCTCTTTCCAGTGTCCTGTCAAAGCAGGTGGGAGCTTGAGGGGGACTGGGTTTTTTGCTAATCAAGTTAGGCTCGTGACAGTTCTAATAGTAATTCTCTATGAGTACCCATCCCTTTCTTTCATTATTTTCTTACCTAATTTTGATTCTGTCAAACTATGTTAGCCAGAATCTATAGAAGGCAACCAAAGAAGTTGTACGTTTCCCTTCTGGTTCATGATGCCAAATTGCTAATACAATAAAGGCCAACTGCAAAAGGCAAAACGTGTAGCGGAAATTGGCCTCGTTTGTTATGAGGGGTTAAGCTTTTTAGCTATCAAAATCGTCCAAGATCTGATAATTGAACCCTATTTAGTTGTCATTTATTTGGTAGATTCTTCAATGAAAATAACTTTCCAAGTTTCACAAGAAGAACCAAGTCTTTTCTTTCTGTAGATTTTGGAAGCAAGTGGAGGAAAATATACAGACTCAAGAGAAAAAGTATGAGGGGAAAAAAGTTGATGGAAGAATGTGTGGCCTACCATGTGGAGAAGTGACATGCTTGTGGTTCACAAAAATATATTTTTTTGTAATTTTTTGTTAATATTGAACATTAATAATTAAAAATTTTGCAGTTGGTAGACCTAATACCTCAATTGTTGGAAAAAAGAAAATTTGCGTATGTTATATTGATGATTAAGATTGAACAATCACCATTAATGGTTTTGCTTATCAGGTTATGCAAGGAATGAACAGGAATCAAACAAGTTGCCCTTTTTCCCAGCTCTCTTGCTGACTTCAAATGGAGGATAAAGAGCTTGAAGAGCATATTCCTATGTCATTATCACTATCTTGTCATGGGGCTGCCCCAAGGGGGCATGAATTATCAATGACATTGACTTGTTGAGCTGTTGTTTTCTCAAGGACTAACAAATAAAACGTTAGTGAAAATTTTTTGTTGTTTATGGAAAAGAGTCCAATACCATTTGACAGCATAGCTGTAACTTCTCTTAGCTGAGTTGTATCCATCATGGTGGAATTGGAAACATAGTTTTTCATCCTCTTTTCTCACTCTTTCTTACAGCTAAATAGATGAACCAACTTTGTCTACCTCAGAACTCTTGGCCCTGCTACACTTATAATTACCCAACACCAAGATCCAGTTTTTCTTGTTTATGCAAATTCCTAACCAGACAAGTTTGTTCTAGAGAGGCAGGAACATGACAATTCACCTAGAGAAACTCAAAATTATAGCTCCAAACAGTGGTGTTTGTGGCTGCACTGCAGCAGAGCATTACTTGATTAGAGTGTGCTTAACATTTTCCATATTTCGATACTTGTGCCTTGTGACAGTCTCTCATTGAATACGCACATGTTTCTGGACAGTCAAATGCATGTGTAGTAGTTTAGCACCCCACAGACCATAATGATAGCTAGATAGTCAAATCCACATGGTTTGAGACTTGAGGCTTGTTCCAATCCAGCAAATATATATATATCTGGTGGGATGGGAATTTCTACCTTAGGAAATCAGGACACCAGGGACATTGCTGTTCTACGTTCCATGTATCTTGTTTATGTTGAAAGCATGGAGTTAAAACTTGCAAGCTCTTCTAGATCTTAATGATAAGCATGCATATTAATAATTCAATTTTCATGCTTTTTGTCTAAATACTCATGAATCTGGTGTTAAACATGATTACGGCAACAAAAATTAAACTTGCTCTTGTCGAGACTTTACAAGATAATGAACCTTTCAGAATCATTCATGGAACTACCGAAGACTGATCAATTAGTTTGTCAATGTGTTTTCCATTGAGTTACATAAACAATGGGAAAAAGTAGAACTTATCATGCACTAAACATTCAGAAAATTACCAATGATGCTCTTTGAACCAGTGGTGTCAAGTTTAATCATGCATATATATATATATATATATATATATATCAATCAGAAAAGCTAACTTGACTAGATGAGGTCTAGAATTAGCCTTATACCATTTCAATCTTTGAGGTATGTCTCCTATCCCATCACGCTTTACAAAGGTAAGCACATTACTAGTGGATCCCACCACACTGAGGCCACTCACCTTGGTGGCATTACAGTCTCCACTTAACCAGCTTCCTTTGAAAACCAAGGATTATGTAGGGCGATCGAACTCGGACCTCATGAACATAAAGGTTAGCTAAAAATTTAACTGGATGAGGTCTAGAATTGCTTTTATACCAGCTCGGCCTTCAAGTATATGTAAATATAAGGTCATTCCTTCGTCAATTTAATCAAGAAAGGAGAGCCCCTGAACCCTAAGCACAAAAAAACTAAAGAGATTCAATCCAATTAGGTGTGATTCCCGGAGAAGAACTTTATTACTTCTTTTTATCCTTCCCTCAGTTCACACTATGTCACCCATTACAGTTGTCATTAATATATTTCACACTGCCGGGAATTGAGTGATACGTGCTATGGCAGGTAGGCAATTTGTAGCTATAGATAGGAGCTACTGTCACGCCCATTTTGCTTACATGGGCGAGACAGCCCGATGGTAGGGCTTGGGGCTCGATGATGGGCGAGCCAGCTCGATGATGGACGAGTAATGTGCGCGGAGATCCCACTCGGTGTCAAAGGGGCTCGATGGCATCGGCACCCGCAGGCAGGCCAGGCGCGCATAGGCGAGCAGACCAGGCGCACGGGCCGACGGACTGGCAGTGTGCTCTGGCCAGCACGCAGACAGGGCGCACAGGGGCGCAGGAATTTGGCGCGCAGGCAGACTAGCAGACTAGCGCGCAGACGGGGCACGGGAACTGCCCAAGCAGACTGCCAGATGCACGGGAAGTACTGGCTCCCCCTGGACCCGCGGGGTAGCTGTTGCCTGCCGTTGGTTACAGTGCTGGTGGCGCATCTGCTAGCCCCAGCAGGCCCCAAAACTGTTCCTAACCGTTGGGCACCACCTTGTAACGGGTCCAAGGGGTCCTAGGCCTATATAAACCCCTTGGAACCCCATTTTTACATACAATGTCCTTTTGTATGCAATTGCTATCAATAAAAACTCTCTCCTTGCTCTCCCAACTCTCTTGTGTGCTTGCCATAACGATCCTTTCTAGCATTTCTTGAGTAGGCTGCTAGCCTTTCGAAGCGCCCTCGGATAGGCAAAGGCTAGGCCGCATGGGTCAAGAGAAAACCCCCGTGACACTACCACTAACAGTTGCCCAGCTATGACATATATAGGGTGTCTGAGAAACGTAAGTCCAAAGTCACCATTTCGGAATGGATTTAGATTTCCTGGCTTTTGATTCTCGCTGTCTGCTAGCAACATGTGTTTTCCTGACTGGGTTTGTTAAGAAAGTAAAAGAGTGGCGCTATGTTAGCAGCTTCGGAGAGAAGAAACTTTGTCTCTAGATACGATGTCGGATAGGGATATGTGTCTGACGCAAGTACATTATATTTTTTATATAAAGGTTTATACTAGTTTTGAGAACCAAAGTATCATACTCGTATGAATAGTAAAGTATCCAGAAAGTGTCAAACGTGAATACATTAAGGTAAAGTGTAGAGTCTGTGTAATATAGCCTCCGGGTGATATGGATGGCCTATGTTTGGTACATGCGGTCCTTTCTCAAAGCTTTCATGTCCAAGAACCCTGATACTTTCATCCACGACTTAGTGAAAAGGTCTCTCTTTCCCTTCCTATGACTGATATAGTGCTGTATATCTGCTCGTTTGCATTGAACAAATGAAACCGAAAGCATGGAATTGCATAATGTAACTTGTTGGCATGCAATTCCTGAAAACAACACTCTCTTTGCTTTGCTTTAATTATTTCACCTTTGTTGAGAAGTAAAATTTTATTGTTTTGAACACAATTTGGCACCTTTTTTTCATTGGAGATTAATTAGAGGCATGGCCGACCTGGTATCTACAAGACCTACTTGTTTGGGAGTCCAAGCATAACTGTTTCTTTTCGGGAAACCTGTAGGAAAGCCTTGGAAAGATGATGAACCATTTGGACATATGTAAAAGGTGTTTTCTTTCTTTCCTTCTTTTCATATTTTTCTATCAAGTCATTTCCAAGGTGTCCTGGATGAGAGGTGACCCAAGAGCCAAATGCATGACCCAAATGAAGAGACAGGAATGGTTGATCGATCTACCCATGGAAGTTGAAGATGAGGATGGCCAGAAGTTGCAGGATGAGGATTGAATCCATTTTACTAGTCTTCTTGTTGTTAGCTGGTGATGAAACCTCAGCCCATGCAGCTATGTGGGCAATCATCTATCTGCATGATGACCAACCAGAAATGTTGCAAAAGGCTAAGGTAGGATTATAGCAAATTAATCACCCTGAAGCAAAACAAGAAGAGAAAGGAACAGGGCTCGGTGTAATGGATAGGTGCTCATGTTTAGGGATGTCAACGGGTCGGGTACCCTATAATTTCGAGGTACCCGAATCTTAACTCTATAAAAAATCAATTACCCTAACCCTATTAACTACCCGTTTAATTTTAAAATTACTACCTTAACCCTAACCCTAATACATTCCCACTACCCTATAATTATCCTAACTCGTTTAAATACCCGATTAAATAAAAAAATTATTAAAATTTTCTTCATGGGAATCCAATTACCTAATTAATTTTTCTAATCTCATAACTTACCTTTAGATTTATATGTTATATGTTTATATAAATAAACATATATATATTGTAATTAATAATTTTATGAGTTATAATTTTTATAATATTAAAATAAAATAAAAAGTAAATATATTTATATTTAAAATACATAATATACACACACGCGCATTCATAAAAGTATTAATGTCATCATATTAATAATTAAAGTAATCATACTTAAACATAAATAAGAATATAATAATTTTTTAATTTAAATATATTAATGGCATCACATTAATAATTAAAATAATCATACTTTTCATATATTTGTTAGTTTTTAACAAAAAAATTTACTTGTAAAGTTGGTAAACATTATAAATTTTTAATTTAATTATTAAAATAATAATAAAATATTTATAAATAGTAATCAAGTTCGGGTAACGGGTACCTAAGAGGTGGTACCCTAACCCTACCCTATTAAAATTCGGGTAGTAAAATCACTACCCTAACCCTACCCGAACCCGTTTATGAGTACCCTAATCCTATATAAACAGGTCGGATACTCGTGAGTACCCTATAATAGGGTACCCGTTGACATCCCTAGTCATGTTAGTATGTAAGCGAGTCATGAGGTGGGAGTGAGATTGTGTGCATTAAAGTAAAGCTCAGTGGGTCTGCAATTTGCATCTCATCTTAAATAAGTATTTAAAAAAAAGCAAAGAAAATTCAGTAAAAAAATGACAAAAATATGTCATTTTTTATATAATTTATATTTTTAAAATTTGATTATAAGTACTTTTTATTTGTGTATGCGACAATTATTAAATTTAACATAATTTCATATTTTTACAAAATTTATATTTTTTAAATAAAATAGATTATAAAATTTCATCTTAAAATGAGCATAAAAAAAAGCAAATAAAAAATTTGATTATAAAATCTCATCTTAAAATGAACATAAAAAAAAAGCAAGGAAAATTTAGTAAAAAAAATGACAATTTTTATTTCATATTTTTTATATAATTTATGTGTTTTAAAATTTGATTATAAGTAATTTTATTTGTATATGGGACAACTTTTAAATTTTACATAACTTCATATTTTTATATAATTTATATTTTTTAAAATTTGATTTTAAGTAATTTTCATTTGAATATGAGACAATTATTAAATTTCACATAATTTCATATTTTTTAAATTTTGACTATAAAATCTCATCTTAAAATGAGCATAATAAAATCAAAGAAAAAGGTTGATTATAAAATCTCGTTAAAAAGCAAAGAAAATTCAGTTAAACTGAGCATAAAAAAAATTCAGTAAAAAAAAGCAAAAACAGTCCGGCCTGATTGGTTGGCCCAACCCGGCCCAACTATTTTTAATATCAAAGTATTGGAACCCTCAACAAGATCTCGAGGCCGGGGGCTTTTTGCTTTCTATTATATAAAGCATCCAATAGGTACATATGTGAGTAATGTGGGATGTCGTCCCCCAACGCCAGCCGCTGTATTACACCCATGATTGGGAATGCCCTTTTAAGCTAAGATTGGGTTCGCTCAGTGTTAGATAGAATATTTCCATGCATGACGAAATGGAACGATACTAATTATGATGAAATGAAGTGGGGACCCTTGAGATATTCATCCCAGAATGAGGACACTTCACAGACTCTTGCAGCAGCTCATCATCGCTTTTACAATAGGAGTTTGGTTCAGTGCTTGTACGTCTTCAAGCTCTCAACTCTTTTAAGAGTTGTCTCCATCTTCCTCAAAACTTGTGCATCATCCTTATCTCCCATGTGTCAGGCAAGGGAAATGTTGCTGGTTAAGATCCTTCAAGGTGTTCTGCGAGTGAGAGGGGAGCCTAGAGTCAAATTTAAAGACCCAAATGAAAAGAGAGGAAAGGTTGATCTACTCATGGAGGTTAAAGAAGAGGATGAGGATATAATCGATTTTACTGCTCGTGTTCTTGTTATCTGATCATGAAACCTCACCCCATGGAGTTATTTGGGCAATCATCTATCTACATGATGCCCATCCACAAATGTTGCAAAAGGCTAAGGTGGGATTGTAGCCTTAATTGCCACTTTTCAGGAAGAGCAAGAGGAAATCTTAAGAAAAGATCCAGTACACAGAAAGGTTTAATTCTTAGATGGTTTATCTTCGAAAGATAATGTGTTATCTCGCAAGAACATGTCATTTACCTCAAATCTGAAGATTTACAATGAGTGATGAAATGCTAGTTTTAGTGATTGTTAGTGATTCAATCTCCCTTTATTCCCAAGTCGATATTCCTCTTTCCCATGGTTGGTTGCACTGAGTGAACTTAAAAAGCATTGGTTCCATGTTATCTGATACCCAAAGGTTGGAAGGTTCTGGTTTGGAACAGGGTTGTTCACATGGACCCTGAGGCCTGAAGTTTATTCAAACCCCAAAAGGCTTCCTCCCTGAAAGATGGGAGGTAAGTTCAATGTATTGCATGTCTGAAATATTGGCAAATGGTATCTAAGAAGCTATTGCTTTACTTGCATGCAGAACCATATACCCAAAGCAGGATCATTCCTTCCCTTTGGAGCAGGAAACAGGATTTGCCCTGGAGCTGTTATGGCCAAGTTTGAGATCTCCATTTTCTAGCATTAATTCAAACCAACTATTGGGTACTAATATAACCTAGGAAAGGTTCCTGAGGTAAAGTTAGAGAAATTCTCTATTAAAATGGATTAAATGAAAACTGAAATCGCAAAATCAAAACCAATAGAGTTTTGTAGATACTGTCATTTTCTTGTCTGTGTTGTTTCTGCTCTTGAAATTTAATGAACATAAGTACAATGTCATTGTATGACTGCATAAAGAAAAAGGAAAAAAATTCTTGTGAAAGTGACAAACTCACAAAAGAACATACTAAGATCATCTATGAAGTTTCCAAGAAAATGAGTATCGTAGCCTGGAAAAAGGAATAAATACTACTTAAAGAAGAAATGAGTAGGGAGGGGGGGTACTAATTGGGTTCACTTAAACTGCAGCCAAAAGCCAAAATGTCACATGAGATGATATGGCAAGGAGGAACCATGAGATAAAGGCCAAAAATATGGATGCTTGGAACCGGCCGCATGGAATATGAGGTGACCTGCAGTAACCCAAGTCTCTTGAATACAGAACTGTCACTCCAGCAGATGAGCAAGCAGCTGCAAGAGATAATATAGCAGTCACCTGCATTTTACATCACCATCATTACCCCAGTTAGATTATTAATGAGTAAACAACAAGTCTAGGCAAAAGTCATAATTTAGATCAACAAACGAATCAATATCTGAAACATGTTAGTGGTTCCCATGGAAGAACATCATTACTTTTTCACTGGTTTTTTACTATTAGTTTTCATATTTCAATCAGCCTTTGTGGAATCAAGAAATTGAAAATTTTAATCTGAACAGACATGAATGCATAGTCTTAGGGAAACAAATCCAATATCATAACTAAGTAGGTATCCTTTAAAGCGTTTGTGTATGACAACAAATTAATTCCATGAAGGAACAAATTTTGAAAGAGAAACTTTAATTACCCAATCACCAACAACAAACAGGCTCACTAAGATAGGATTCTGGAGGTTTCTCTTTGACCTAAGAGCATGCAGATCAAGGCATGCTAGTCCAAAACTCCACAGAACTTGAAGCCCCATTGATGCTATCAAATAGCTGAAGCCAACAAAGATGTACAGAAGAAGAAATGGAAACTTGTCAGAAATTTCTACAGTAAAAACCTTAAGGAGTCAAAGGGGATTAATACTCTGTATAAAATAAGCAGAGAGACCAGAAACAGTGAGTATGAAAGACATAAACAGCAACTTTACAAAACATGCCATTTCCAACACACTTTGCTAACACCTAGTTTTGCTGAAGCATTCTGATAGCGAAGACCAGAAAAAATTTCCAGGTTTGAACAAAAAACAATCCATGCACTACAAATCAAGTTGACCTTTCAGGAGTTACCTAATTATGCAAGAGTAGGCCAACGAGGGCACAATAGGTTCTTCATCTGATTTGATTATGCTTTGTCTATTGGGAGCCACTGCAATTAGTCATCGCCACAATCACATCACACATAAGGTAGTGGGAGCACTTAGTGCTTGATCTCTCCAATAATGGGATAGGAGAAATATATGTAAGACTAAGTCTCCTAAAATGTGGGACACATCTCCGGAAGAGGAGGAAAGAAAAATGAGGGCATGATGTGATCTTAATTGGTTCTTCTAAAGCAGTTACTTTTTATTCTTCTGTGATTTTTCCAAATCCCAGAACTTCATATTTCTCTAACCAATTATGCTGATGGCTCAGTTACTAACTTTTGGCAATATCACCCCATTTTTTGTTTTTGCTTGAACAACATTATCTTCTGAAGGTTTCCTGTCAGAATTGCATTGATCTTCCTGCCTTTAAAACCATAGTTTATTACTCTTAGTTGTTTCTCTTCCCCTGAGAGGGCTTTTGCATGACAATTTGCCCAATTTGAGTGTATCATTCCCAAACTTTATTAACAACGGTTTCCCATTTTCCTTTCTCATTGATTTATGTGGATTGAAAGGTACAATGTACACCATTATCATCTTTTTCATTGGAAACATTCTTATGAACTTCTGACCCATCTACTGACAACCTCGTATAAGAATTCCCTTTTTGTGATGAATTCCTTCATAAATAAAGAACTACTTAAACATTCAAAAGGCCAAGTACTAACCAACCAAGGAGGAAAATAGAGAAAAGTACTAACCAACCAAGGAAAGCTAAGAAATGAAGGCAATTAAATGCTTCAGAAAGAAGTAGTTTAACAGTTTAACATACAAAGCAAGGTATAAGAATAATATAAAGACCACAATTAACCCATCATGTTAAAGTAAGCAAGGACAAAAGCAAATAAGAGAAAAGAGGAAAGTAATAAAGAATGAGGATAGAACCAAAAAACAAAAAAGAAATAGAAATAATACCAGAAGGCAGTTGAGCTAAAAAAACCAGGAGCAGAAACCATGACTCCAATTGAAGCAGCAGCAAAAGAACACTGCCCCACTCTCAGTAGCAGTCCACTCAACTTTCCTGGACTTCCAAACAAGGCCATAATCTCTTAAAACAACATTACAGGATTCTCAAGGAAGGAAAAAAAATGAAGAGAAGGTCTGGGTAAGGAAAAGGGAGGGAAGAGATGGGAGTGTCCAACAGCTTTAGCTTACAAGAAAGCAAAGTTGAAGAAGCTTAACTAACTTTTAAGATTTTTTTGCAGATATGGGGATAGAGTTCAAGAATCTGTTGACTCCCATACGGAAAGCTCTTTTCCAGGAAAGTAACATTGAGTTTTCATGTCGGACAGCTACACCAGCTTGACCTTTTGCTGTTACTCTTTATCATTTTAAAGGATTAAAGTAGGATTTTTCTTTTAAATTTTTTAATGGTATTTGGTAAAGTAGGATTCATTTCTTTTTCTTTTTCAGTGTAGTAAAAGTAAAGGTGTCTTGTTTGTCCAGACCTTAACAGTGGAAGCTTGTGAACTAAGTTGAAAGTTTCAAGTTAAACAAATTTGTAAAGCTAATTTATACAACTTAGATTGAACTTGTCTGTAAGTTAATACAAGTAGCAGGTAATCAAATAACAGTCGAAGAAACCTGAAAAACAGGAAGAGAACAATGGCCCAATGACAGTAACCATTATGTTTTTGGGTTATCTGTTAATCTCAGGATGAGTTGAGGCAATCTTTCTTGAGCCCAAATCTGATGACTTCATAGAACAATCATTGGAGGTACATTCCTGGTATTTTGAAGGGTTTCTGATCGGTTCTACTCTCAGGTTTTTCCTGTGATGAGGTTCCATTTTGACATCTCCAGGTAATTTTTTCAAGTTTTTATACTTTAGAGCATGTAGAAATTGAAAAACTCAGTAAACTAAGTGGCAATTTGATGAGCAAGTGACTGTATTATGGACAAAGGTTTTGGTATAATCCTACACTAGAAAACAAGAAAAAATTTTATTTGCAGTGAGTGACTAGCAGTCATGGTACAACAGATTTAGGCATACAGCAAGTTCTGATAAAAAGAAAACTCTCTCTAATCATCATGGTACCAAGTATTGGCACCTATTATTCTTCTTTACATCGATGACAGAGTCTCTCATACATGCAAACTCCTAATACCATTCATAGCTGAGGAATGCTGAGTATACTTTTCCAGGACAAAAGCTTTGAGAATGGTGTTCTTCTCCTGAACATCTTTGAATTCGATTCTCCTTCCATGACCTGTAAATAGATGTGAAACTTTTGAGATTGATCATCATGAATAGCATATATATGAAAACAATGAAGACACTCAATCCAACTTCTGTCGTTCAAGACAGATGTAAAACAAACAGTGGGTTCTACTTCCTGGTTAATTTATCCCATCTTTCTTGAACAATTAACTTGCATGTGTGCAATGCTGCAGACGGTTGGATATAAGAACAACGAAATGGATAAAGGACAAAGGACATATGTTCATGTTTCAGAAGTGTAGTTCAACAAAGGACATAACAAGAGACAAGCTAGGACAAAATTGTTTCAACCAATAACATGTGCAGAAGGCTTTTCTTCAGAAGCATGCAAGTTGGACAAGTACCACCAAAGAAAGCAGCAGCACATCTAAATTATTGAATATTTAGTTCATACAATTTGCACATGTAGAAGAAAACTGATACCAACCTGGTATTATCCAATTGAACTCCAACTCTAACAGCTTTTCAACGCTATTCAGCTGTGTGGGAACTGTGAAAAACAACAGAGTAGTGAGCATAGGAAAAAAGATGAAGAAAAAGCTCAAATGATGAAATAAGAATCATAACTGTTATAAAGACAGGCACTATAAACCTATCCATCTCGATGATGATTTCGAGGATAAGATGAGAACATTCAGGTAGCATACTATGCAGATCACAGGCTTTTCTCTAGGGACTTTTAGAACATTCATTAACTATGTTTACAGCCAACGAGAAAGGGCAAAATTGTATGAATTGCACCCATACTTAACACACATTGCAATGTAATAGTGATTTTATTTAGTTTTACCTGAACATTTATTGTATATCTCCATTATGTCCAACCCAGATTCTCTCATCAGCAGATGGTCACCAGTGAAAAGGATCTTAAGTGACTTATAAAGCAAGCAGACCGATCCCTGCAACAATTTATAAAATGTACAATTATGAGCTTTGGTCAGTGCATCGATGTCTAACTGTTTGAGAGATTTCTGAGATATCCAAAGTTAAATTTGTGAAACTTAATACTTTAAGCTCATTATTGACAACTAAAGTAACAGAGAGTGACTATTCATATAAATCTGACATTAGGAAAAGTCAACCTAGAACTCAGGGAAGTATTTGTCAAGCCATAGGAAATCCAATATGCTTAAGATATCTAATTTTCAAAACTTTTTGTATACATTAGATTAATAACTCACTTCTGTGTGGCCTGGAGTGTGTACAAGCATAATGTCTTCTCCAAGGCTCCATGGACCTCTGCCCTCTAGCTTAATCTCGACATCAGTGGTACAAACTTCAACCTACAGAGATCACCATTACAAATAGTACGTTAGCTGTAAATTCACATTTACTGTTCAACTAGTACTCAACATAAAAACGCTGCAACATCCATTCATGGCCCTTACTCGCCCATAGATAGTGATGTAGGTCACAGAAGTCAAATGAAAAGCCTTTTTTTTGGCTATCAGTAAACTCAATTGAACTCTCATACTATATTTCTGACAGAGAGCACTCTAGCATTAAAAATAGAAACTAATTATCACTGATTAATCAATCAGAAGTAGTACATTGGAGGAGTTAAGAACATCAAAGGCTCTAAAGCATGTATGATAACATTTCTGCCTAACAGAATTTTCAAAAATCTGTAAATAGTTGAAAGAGCATATCAGAGGTTAGGACATCACACTTACATCTTGAGAATGCAGAATCCGATCACATCTAAGCCGCTTTGACCACTTCCCATGATCTGCAACGTCATCCCTGACCATAACAACATCTATCAGGCATCAGCAACCTCTAGAAGAACAAAAGATAAAAAAAAATTTTTATCATACTTGTGGGTTAAAAACATATAGCGTACTCCACCCAGCATCTCGATCTTCTGTGCAAGTCTCTCTGTGAATTTAGGGCTGCAGAAATATATACAGCCAAGTTAGTTCAACCTAGTATGTGAAGTGATCCTGGGGAAGAAAAAGATCTAGAAGCAGTCTTATTTCCAATTTTTTCCCCAAAAATGACTGATTCCCCACCATGACAGTTCACAGCAGAGTTTTTCAGAAACTTCTACCCAGCAAAAGTATAACATTACCTATCTATAAGTATATTTCCCTCAGGATGAATGATCAAGTAGGAAGCAGCTCCATATGATTTCTCAGAATGATACCCACAGTGATAAACACCCTGAAAATATATTATATCGCATAGCCACAATGATAAAGAAGGCTTGCTATTCCAAGGACACATAATAACACTGCAGTCTGTCAAATGACAGTGTAAAATAAAAATACAGTTAGGAATGACAAAGATTACCGGAAGCTTCTTCTCATCTATTGGAATTGGAAATGTCTTCTGAGCTTCTAGGATATCAGAAGGAGGTACTTCTGTACGGATTGAGCTTGTTGGACAGGAAAGCAAGGCCTGAAAACATCAAAAGTTCAATGATGACAATCATTACACCCGTATAGATACAAATAGACATGCAAGTGCATGTGTGAAAGTCTGTAGAGATGCATATAGAAACAAATCATGCTCTTCGATGTAGGTGGAGAAAGTAGAAAATATCATCTTCTAACTGATAAACTAGAAAGGAAACCAGTGAAAGGGCACCTGGAGAGCATTTAATCTGTCCTCCTTGCAAGTTGGCTGTTTAAAAACTGCAGACATTCCATCAACTCGTTTGAAGACTTGCTGAAAAGCCAAGAGAGAAAGAGCCTTAGAGTAAGAATAGTTTTCCAGATTGTCAAGTAAGTATCTACCGCATAGACTATTCTTGGAAAGATATAATTCAAAAAGAAATAAAAAAAATAAAGAACTACAAAGTATATTGCAGGGTTGAATAATATGATTATATTATACATGAAAAGGAAGTAATATGCTGAAAAAGGGTCCAAATTTTTGCAAATCACTAGCAAGGCATCCATAATGCCCACCAGCATTCTCAGCCTTTGAATACCATTTTTCACCTTTCAAACAAGATTAGTTACTCATGAGGGACACCATTTGCCAACTATTACAAGGTGCTGCAACTTATTTCGCCAACATCTAGAACCCAGTAAGACAGGTAACATGGAAAATGGAAATTCCCAGATATTATTATTTATTGACATGTGAACCACAATTCAGCTAGGAATCAGAATTATGCAGGATACTTTATAACATAATCAATGCGGAGAGGAAGTGAAGAAGTAGGAACCACAATTTATGTTACTTAGTTTTGTTTTCCTAGCATCATCTGCACAAAACCAACATTCCCTTCACTCCCTCCATAACATAATGTTAAATACAACTGTAAGCTCGAAAGATTACCGGAGCCATCCAGCGGCAAGTATCACAATCTATGCATGTATGATCTGCAAAATGGATTAAGAAGCAATACCAAAATTAGCAGAGATAGCAGTGTACATACCATGAGAAAATATCCCATCCAGCATAATTAAAACATGAAAAAGAATGTACTTTTCCAATACTATTTGCACAGCTAGAAAAGGAAACTCCTATACTTTAAAAAGTTACCGTCTTTCATGGCAAAAAATTTACAGCCCTTAATCTGTGAACTTATCTGATAAAGAAAAATGATCCCCAAAGGAAAAGTATGGTATATAATTTATTACCATGTGGTAAAAACTGATATTTACCTACAAAAAAGTCTCCATCTACGTTCTGGGGTCGTCTCTGTCTGGCCCATCTTCCAGTACCTGATTCAACCGGGCTTTGAACTGCTTTCACTGATGGGAATCTTGACACCCTCAACTTCTTTTGAACGCTGGTTGATGATGATGACTTCTTCAGCTTATCAACAGAAGAAGGAAAAACTGAGCCAACACTTGCAAGATTGATAGCTTTGTTTGCCATAGCCAATCTCCTTTTTCTCTTTTTCTTCTCCACCAAGAAGACAAGGAAGAAAGGGTAAGGACATATACAAGTGAAGAGGCAGCTATGACTTGGTTTAGTGAGATATTATTTGGTTTTGCTGATGCTGACTTCCCAAAGCTCAAGATTGAATTGTGTTGGAAAATTTGTATAATTTAATAAGTTCATAAAGTTTGACTAAAGAGAGTAATTTGGTCAGCACTGATGTCATAACTTTCTTTTTTGGGAAATAAAAGCAATAGACAATATATTAGTAACATTATATATTTGTCCAACTGTAGACAGTAACTTGGTAAGGAGTGATATCACAACTTAATTATTAAAAATTTTGATTTCAATTGCTAATTTCTTTTATAAAATAAAGCCAATGTCAAATGATGAAAGATAAAAGAGAATATTTGGTTCAAGCAATCAATTGAAATTTTATATTAATAGACACTTTTTATATTGTTAAATTTTTTTAATATTTTAAATTTAATTTTAGTTTAATCATAAACGATGATCGAGATAAGAGTCTCAATGAATTTCTCGTAAAAAATAAAGATCGAACATGAAGAGAAACGGGAAGAGGAAAGGGACGAATTGAAATGATAAAAGGAAATATGTCAAGTGAATCATGACAACAAAATCATTCTATCACTTTAAATATCTCGTCATGTTTTTAAGAAGCTGTTTGGCTTGGCTTTTTTTTAGTTTAAAAACTATTACGAAGTTTTTATGAAAAATAATAACTTTTAAAATTAAGCTAAAATTGTTTGGTAAATTCTTTTTGTAAGTTTTTTTTATATAAGTTATAATTTTGATTAAAATTATCTTAGAGGGTACTTTTTTTAAAGGGTAATATTGTAATTATTTTTAATAGATAAGGATATTTTTGAAATAAAAATAATTTTTTTTTGTATTTTTAAAAGAAGAGAAGAAAAAGAGCCTCACAGTAGCTTTTTTTGAAACTCTTTTCTTTTAAAAATTTTATTCTTTAAAAAAAAGTTATTTTTTTAAAAAATTTTTTAAAATTTATGTTTAGCCTAACTTTTACTTTTAAGAGGTAAATAAGCTGAAAAAAAACTAAACCAAACAAACATTAAGTCGTTTGTGAAGGATTCTACCAGTTGCTCAATCAGAATTAGGCTTCAAAGGGTCCGATTCTAGCCAATTTAAGTATTTTTGGGCCCAAAATAGGTCCAATTGCAGCCCAATTTAGGCCCAAACACAGGTCCAAGGTAGACCAAATCAGGCCGAATCCAGCTGACTTGCCTTTGAACACCTCTTTTCAAAGCCTTAGTACTATTAATCTTTAGCTTCAAAAGACCTTAAACCCTCGCGACAAAAAATCTCGCTGTTCCTAAAACCCTAAAACCTCCTTCGTATTTCAGCGCAGTTTCCATGGCTCTCGCTTCTATTGTCCGCAAATCAGCCAACTCGTTGGCTCCACTCGCAATTCGACTAACCCGAGTCCAGAGGAACTACCACTCTTGTGTTTTCACAGCCTTGAACCACAGCTTCCAGTCCCAGAAGCCGGGTGTAAACCGTTTTTGCCCAAATATACTTCATTTCTCAACCGCTGTTGATTCTAAGAAAACCTCCTGTGATGAGTCTCTTCTCCGAGTTCTTGAGTCCGAGATTCAGTGCGCTGAGGAGAGTGATGAGCATGACCAGGTGAGTCAATATTTTGTTCTAATAATTTCTTTTCTATTTAGGGGTTATGGGAAGCTAAGGGGAATATATGAAAGTTTGAGTGTGGTGGGTTTTGAATGTTTTCTTTGTATTGAGAGAAGATGTGGAAAAAATTTACATGGGCAATTTCATGGTAGTATCGATACTCTGTTTTTAAGCTGAAAGTGTTGACTTTCTGTTCATTTTGTACTTAATTTTATTTATTTTTTCCTTCCTTTATTTTGTTTATGAAGGTTGAAGGAACACCTAGTGGATTCCCTTTCAAAATTGAAGACACTCCTGGACTTCAAACTGTAACATTGACAAGAGAATATGATGGTGAAGTCATAAAGGTTGAAGTTCACATGCCTGATCTTGTGACTGGTGATGAACAAGAGGAGGATGAAGATAACGATGAGGGTGACTATGAAAAGCCTTCTAAATCAAGTATCCCATTGGCTGTTACTGTCTCAAAGAAAGGTGGTCCTAGTTTGGAGTTCAATTGTACTGCTTTCCCTGATGAGGTTGCCATAGACAGTTTGACTGTTAGAAATCCTGACTCCGAGGACGTGCTTGCCTATGAAGGCCCTGATTTCCAGTAAGTTTTTTATGGTTCATGTGTAAATGCATTGGATATAGAGGAAAAAATGGGATTTTTGTTTTTGCCTCTGCTTTTACTGATATTTGGTTTTTTGGTTTTCAGTGATTTGGATGAGAACTTGCAAAAGGCTTTCCACAAGTATTTGGAGATCAGAGGAATTAAACCGAGCACTACCAATTTCTTGCATGAGTACATGATCGACAAGGATGGTCGAGAGTACCTTAGGTGGTTGAAGAACCTAAAGAAGTTCATTGAAGAATGAAGGAGTTGTAGCTTCTCACAATAGTTAATGAAGAAGGGTATGCCCTGGTGTATTCTCCTCTGGGTAGGATTGCAAGTTATTATATGAACTAAATAACATAAGCACATTTTTGTTTAGTTGAAAAGTTTGTGAAATTGTTGAAGTTTGTTGGAACATGCATGGAATTATGTTCAGCTCATATATTGCTCCATTTGAAGAGTATTTTGTCTCACTCTTGTGTACACTATTCTACAACTCTTAAGCCTTGCTGGAATTGGAAACTAGCATGCAAGAATGCTAGTGTTGTTATTTTCCTTAGATGAATGGTGGTAATACTTTGAATGCCAGCTTGTTATCTGCCAGCAAACCATGAAAGAGATAGAATATGATGTTATATCCTATAGAGAATAGGGTGCTCTGCTCTTATCCCTTTATTCTTCGAGGGACTAGCCACTTTTTCTTCTCTTAAACTATTGATTTCATTGAACACGATGAAATGCTTCAGCACACTCCATGTTGTCAGAAGCCTCAAGTCACCATTTCAAATTGATACAAAGTTGGGATCCGCTAGATAAGTTTGGCCTTTTGGATGTGAATGGATGCAAAGGGGGAATATCAAATTCTCACAACTTTTGCTACCATTGCCCTAAAACGGAATTCCCACTATACACAATTTGCTTTCTTGTCATCAGGGAAAATGACTACAAGGAATTTCAGTAGGACAAATTCTAGCAAATGAGTACATAATCATCCACATCGGAAATTTTGAAAATTTCTATTTGTAAAACTCTGATACTAATGAGAAGACATCCTTTCAATTTCCCAAATATATAGTACAATAAAACAATTGGTTGGAATTGGCGGGAATTTTAGTACTTGAGCAGAATTCCTGAATTCACAAATAAAATCTGAATACGACTACTTTTTTTTTTTTTACTCCACTTTTACACAACCAAACTACTCTCAGTTTCTCTTTGTCACCCTCAAAAGAAATAACTTATTTGCTATTAATTACTAAAGAACATAAGAATAGACCTTAACTAGAATTTCATAATTGTACAAAAGGGTATAATAACTCCCTGACCAAATAACTCCCTGACCAAAGACTCCTATCCAACACCAATCCTTCCCCCTCAAAACTAAAAGGATAATACGACAGAAATGACAAAGAGGAAACCCATCAGCAGCTTCAGGCATTTTGCCTTTGCATTTTTAAGAATCAACAGGTATGTCTTTGTGAACATAATTGATCCCTTTATCACCATCCACCACCTGTCCGCTTCCTCTGAGAATCCTGTACTTGGGAAAGGGGGGAATTATGATAATGTAGAATAACCTTAAAATATTAACAACTTCAATTCTTAGCATGTCAAACATTAATTTCATTGGTCATAAAACGACCATGCGATTTATATGACAGAAATTCTTCAGAATATTTGTTCAAAATTTTTTTGGAATCTTGCAATAATATCGTCAACGTTAAGATCAACAGAATTTATGTTACCAAAAAGGATGCCCTATATGTAACAGATATGTATAACTGCATGTATATGGAATGTGAAATATGTAGTAAATAAATGAAGATCTTAATAGATCCATACCATCTTGTCGTTAACAACCCTTCGACTCCAACAGGACCCCGAGCATGAATCCTACTTGTACTTATCCCAACCTATTCAGTTATTGAAGAAAATCAGACACTAAACCAATGTATTTGAACATATTAAATAGATGCCAAACAGTAACTGAAATATGATACCTCAGCTCCTAGCCCAAATCGAGCCCCATCACAAAATCTTGTGCTTGCATTGTGGAAAACAGCAGCACTGCCCATTTAAATACAGGATACATTACATGATGTTCCACAAGTAAAGAAGCCAATGTTTTCACACCAAGTTCAAAGTAATTTTTTGCATTCAAAATCAAATTATTACGCATTGCATTTTCTTATTTTAGATGTAACAAGTACGATGAGAGAACAGCAAGTCATCAAGAAATAAAGTAACAGATGAAGCATACAAGTTTGTACCTTTCAGAAACTAGATAATTGAAGTCTTACCTGTCAACTTGATGCAGGAAGATTTCTGCAATTTCCCAGTCCTCTGTGATGATACAATCTGTGTGTGCACTGCAGAAAAATGAAAAAAAGGTAATCCATGTCCATCCACAAATGCAAAGTGCAGACATAGGCATATATCCACGCAAAATAATGCACACAAAGAGACATCAACAAGCTTCTCCGCCAAGAGTGAGTAACATGCCTTCCATGATGATGGATATGATCGATGGCTGCACCCACATCATCCACTATTTCAACAGTGCAGGCCATTGAATTGTATTCATGATGAAATGAACGTGCCTGCGGGATACTCAACAAGTTGCTTGCCCTTGGCCCACCATATAAAATAACACCTGCAGAAGACGCATTATTGTTGGTTATCCATTAGTTATTCAAAATGTCGCGTTACAGTCTATTCACTTTCTAATAAAACAATTAACCATGTGCCAAACATGGATATTCTAAGTATCATATTTTGTAAGTGAAACCGTTTGCAATGTACCTTCTATACGAAGATCATTAATTAGGTCATTAAGTGCACCAGTCTGCACTAAATCCTTGTGTACAAGAAGAGTTTCCTGCCAAAAGGAAAAGAGAAGCTTTAAAGAACCATGCAATGTGATAAACACAATCTGAATATATTCAAACAAAATATAAAACGTCAAAGAATAACGTTGAAAATGTTACTGAAATTTATCTGGAAGAAATAAATTGGCAAATGAATGATGCATTACCATTGCATTACAAGCAGCAGGATAATCTATTTTTGCATCCAAAACAATCCGCTTTGCCATATCCATATCAGCAGACTTATCAACATATACATGGCAAATTCCATCTGAAACAAACAGTATAGTTCACTACATAAGAATCAGGCAACAGTATGTTTTCCTTCTAAAAATAAAATTACCAGATCAGGCCAAGCATAGGATGAATGGGTAAGACAACAGTAACCCATCTAACCTGCATGACCAAGAACTGGAATTTTGGTTGAACTCTTGATTTGAGAAACAAGTTTGTTGCTGCCTCTTGGGATCACAAGATCAATCACATCATCAAGCTGAAGCATAAATGTTAATGCTGAGTTACAAATCAAAGTGTACAATATTGTTGTAAAGTATATGTTCTAATGATTGGCCACTTTAAGATCTACTAACCTTCAAAAGATCAGGAATCTCCTCTCTTGTAGTCACAAGTCCAATAACTTTGCCACCAACAGTGTCTGGAATGGCTTCAGTTATTACCTGTGAATTCAAAGAAGATGATAAAATTTCAGAAACAAATCTAGACAATAAAGCACATTTCAGTATAATCCAGAAAACTCGTTTTAGAATCCAAACCTTATGCAAAATGGCATTTGATCGCTTGGCCTCCTTTCCCCCTTTCAAGAGAAGCCCATTTCCACTTCGGATAGCTAACGAGGCTATCTATTCATACCATACATAAAGCCACAAGGATATTCAGAAAAAGAAGCATATAAATTGACTAGGCAAACAAGAAAATATCTCTTCACTCCGCATCATAGCATGCAGTTAACTTTTTGCTTTTTCCTTCCTTGGCCAAGCCAAATAAAAGGTTAACATACAAAGGGGTAGGAACAAACAATCTACCTTAGGAATAAAATAATCTATTTAATCATTCACCTTATCTACACCATAGAGAAATAGTGGAAGGACTTTCGAATTATAGTCCAATTTACCTGTACAAGTGCATCAGGTCGAGATTCAAAAACAATCAAAAGAACACCCAAAGGACTTGATGTTTTCTCCAAAATGAGTCCATCTGCAAGCTGAAAGCAAAAACAATCATTGGATTGCAAAAAGTTCTTCCAATTCTGTTAATAAGAGCTCTGGCCAAAACCAAACATGCTTTTGGTCTCTAATAAAATCCCCCCACCCCCAAAAAGAAGGGGACCTTTCTGGCCTGCTTCTATAAAGGTTTAGAAATTGAACAACTACTTTTCAAACAGAATGAGCCTTCAGTTAGTCCACACCTCGGTGTATGACTACCTTTTTATTACCTGGGTTTTCTTCAAAACACGGCCAATTGGGTCTTCCATGCTAGCAAGTACACGAATAGACTTTGCAAGGCTAGAAATCTGTCAAGTACACAGAGTAAATTCAACAGCACAAAAGAAAACTCATAACTACAAATTAATCTAGGAAGGTGCAAGGTCCAACAGATTTTGGTGCACAAAGGTTGCATCTGCTTTTGGTGTTCAAAAAGATGGTCAAAGCGGAGAGGTAATAAACAGCAACAGTAACGCAATTCCAGTAGCAAACATGGACAAACTAGATTTAGCATTTTACCTTCCCAGGCTTCAGAGCTAGCCGGGATATCAAGGATTTCTCATATCCAGCCTTTCGTGCAGCAGTAACATCAGCTTCATTCTCGATAGTGATCACCTTTTCATTTGCTTCAAGAGCATCAGCTATGTCTAGTAAAATCTTTTTCCGTTCTTGTGAAGACAATGCCTGAAGAACAATTGCCGTTAAGTTATTTATGCCACTAGTCAAGAAGGTACAGCTGACTGTCAACATGTGAAGTTGACAGTTGGAACCAAATGTCATAACAAAGTAAGCACATAAAATATTTGGAGCCACAAAGCGATGCAGTATTACCTGAAGTCTTCTGGAACTTTCTCTTGCTGCAACTGCCATTTCACGAGCACCAACTTCTTTAATTGGTTCCCACAAATGTGCATTTTGATGAAAGAGTGTACCAATTCGTTTTCCTTGGAGGACTTTTAGTATGTTCTCAGCTGCATACCCACTTTATAAGAAACAAAAGAGACATTACTGACAATTAGACACAAGGCAAATGGCTGACACCATCATGGCAGCATCACATATGAATGCAGCAAGCTTTTTTAATAGCAAAATCTACAGGCTCCAGACAAATACGTTTTCATTCTTGTTCCTTGAGTTGCAATTTATAGAACAACGTATAAGGGTTCTTAGAAGGAGTAAAAAGCTGGAATGAGGCAGGAAGGGCTAAATTGCTGTAATTTTCCTACCTCTTGATGAACTTGCCAGCAGGAAACTGGCCAGTAGGTTCATTCCATTTTAAATGATTTTAATCCTAGCAACAACAGCATTCTATCATTTTAGTTGACGCTATTTATTAAATTTAACATGTTTCAAGATACAGTCAAACATTGCAGAGTGCTAAAGCTGGAATAAAGCATGAACCATACCTGGTAATAACAACAGGAATGCCAGCATAAGCTGCATTGACAGCAGCTTTTACTTTTGCAGTCATACCCCCTCTACCCACCCTTGACTTGTCTCCAAAGGTAATCTCACCCTGATGCTTTTCCTTAACATATGTGTGGATTAGCTTTGATTTCGGATCACTTGGAGGGCCACTGTAAAGACCCTCCACATCACTCAACAAAACAAGAAGATCAGCATTTAGTTCCAATGCCAGTAGAGCTGCTAAACTGTCATTATCCCAAAATATGCCAGAAGAATCCTGCAAAAGTGCTCAAATCATGAACAACTTTAAGATGAGTAAAAGCTTTTGAACAGGTCTCTTCTTTTTTTTTTCTTAATACCTACATAAAAGTTAAATCTCACAATATCTGTTTTAAAAATGCATTAGAGCCTTCAGAAATAAGCTGCCATTTAAGATCCATTAGAATGTATCGGTACAGCATCCTAAGATTAAGCTTCTACTTATGATGAAGAACAGCACTTTTCATTCTAACATCAGATAAGAGTACCTTAGGCAGAAAGGGATAGCATTGATCCAGGTATTGAGATAAAGAGACATGAAACATAGAATGTATTGGTACAGCCTCCTAAGATTAAGCTTCTACTTATGATGAAGATTTTCATTCTAGCATTAGATAAGATTACTGTAGACAGAAAGGGATAGCATTGATCCAGTTTGATATGAACAGACATCAACTCACAAAGAAAAAAATTATCAGTGTGATACCTCATATGGAGCTTTCCTGGTACTGACTGCATCGTTTTCGTTAAATATTGGAATAACTCTCAGCGATAATAAAGACTTCACTGTTTCATTTAGTTGCTCCCTAAAATCTTTATCTCTAAAGTCGCTATCTGTTACAAGAAGTTGAGCTGATGAAACATCCAGCTGCAGCCAAAAACAAGAAGGTATTTCAAACAAGCTCTATGTATGGTGATATAAAGTCTTGGAAATAGTAATAAAAATTTCTAGTGAAGAAAGAATGAATTCAGGTAATGAACTTTAAAAAGAATCAGTCTGCTGCAACCATGAAATAGAGAATGTGTAACCACCTCACTAAACAAGGAATCATACAGAGCCATAAGACTATTTTGTCCAACAGCAGCACATGCCTTTCCATCAAGTTCTACTTGCGGTTTCTGAAGATCAGCGAAGCTGCAAAACATAAGACAAGAATGAATAAGAATTATCAAAGAAAACTGTCCAAATATTAATAGTTTCCCCTTTTTTCTTTTTTGATGCATGGCAGCACTGTCCATTCTTTAGCCTCACAACAAACTTGAGGCATAAACATCAGTCTACAGAGCTGAAAAAGAAAACACAAAATACCTGCTGTTAACTAATTTCCTGTATCTAAGCCTTTGGCGACCAAGCCCGACAGCACCTGATGACACCAAAATAACCTCATATCCTTGAGAGTTCAATTCTTTAATCTGCAAATCATTTGAAACTTTAACCGTGTTACTAAAAGGCAAATAAAGCAATAAGCGCAACCTCCCAGAGCTCCAATCATAACAATGCATATAACAAAGAACAAACCTGCTCACACAGTGCTCCTAATCTTCCAAGTGCTAATCGTCCGTCAGTTCGAGTGACAACAGCAGTCCCAACCTTCAATATTAGTCAGTTTACCAAATCATCACAACTCCAACTTTTTAAAATATTTAGTTGTCCCTCCATCAAAACAGTGCTAAGATGTTTATTACATAACTACTATATCCAGAAGAGTATTCTTGTTCTAGATCAATTGATATTAAAATATTAAGGGCCCACTTTTGTTGCAGAAAATGACCACAATTTCCTATCTGAAAAGTGAAAACCAACTTTACAAACAAAAATAACATCACTTTCAACAATGCACTTTAAAGGTAATTTCCATTGATTAACCTGCCCCACAATTCCAAAAAAACAAAGATCTTGACTCTTAAAAAAATTATACTTTTAATAAAAAAAGCTCTGCCATATACATTTTCAACCTATTTTTAGTTTTTCCAATCTTCATAATCTAATTTCCATGACAATGACAAAGACCCAAATTTTCCTTATACCCAAATAAAAATGGCATGATTTATGTCATTTTAACATCACTTAGCTTAGCTTAACAAAACCATTGGCATAGTTTATTTGATTTTAATATCCTTCAAAAAAAAAACTATTTTTACCCAATTTTCAGTTTTTCCCATGATTATTTACGTTTCCATTTGCAATGAAATAGACACAACTTCTATTTTTAGATTTTAAGATCCTTATACCCCAAATACAAACAATGCACTTAGCTTGGCTTAAGTAAACCATCTAGCCTTGTGATCCCGTTCACTTCCCAAAAATGAACAACAAAATTTAGGAAGAAAGCGATCAATTTGTTTCATTAAACTTATCAAAAGTCTAAAAACAACATTTGGAAGGAAAAAAAAGAAACGAACCTTGATGACCAGACGCTTAACGTCTTTAACAAAACCTCGAGAAGGATCCATATCTCCCATATTTCCGAAACTCGGAACGAGCCGGTGCGCTGTTCCAACTCAGTAACTCAGTGTTTCTTCTCTCTCGCTCTCTCTATTTTCGCCACGGATTTAGATGTTTGATATGGGTTTATGCCAACCCCGCTATCCTCTCAGGTTTATATTTTGAGGACGAGATTAGTAAAACGTGATGCTATTTTATACATATATGAGAGCAGGGTAATACTAATATGTTGCATTTCGTACCGCGATGAGATGACGTGGACCAACGTTAATGTGCGACGATGGTGAGAGGGTGACGTGGAGGAAGGGGAATGGAGGATGGGAAGAAAAGTGGGGTAGAGAAGGGTACAAAAAAAGATTGGCTGGTAGTGGGAATTTGTAGGTTAAAATTATCGGCGGCGGAAGGAGGCGTCACCGAGGTGGACAAGTCGCGACAAATACGTTTCCCATAGTTTTAGATCCGTGTAATTCGTGTTGTCATATACCACTTGGATTCTCTTTGACTAGTAACTCTCTCTTTTTTTTTTTAATCTTAATAAAAAAAAGCTTAATTTTTTTTAAATGATTTTAGACTTTTTTTAACTAAAAACTTTATCATAATATTATTTTTTTTGAATTTATATTTAACACACAATATATAAATTCTATACATTATATATTTTTTAATGAGTCATTTACAAATTAACAATTTAAATTAATTCATATTTACACAGGCATGACTTAATTTTTGAGACAAGCGTATCAACTATACAACATTCCTTTACAACATCAACATGCACAAGTCTCAACTCGTCCACGCAGTGACGAAGAGACTCGAGATGGGGCACCAGCATTGTGCGTATCCAGCAACAAAATGCACACATCGAATAAAAATAAGAATTAAAAAATCTCAAAAATAAATATTTATAATTTTGAAAGATTTTTGAATATTTACCATGCACGTTTATAGATTAACACTATATAATTAAATAATAATAATAATATATAATTACTATTTATTAACAATGTATCAAACATAAATTTTATTTTTTCTAATGTCTTGTTATATTAGATAAATTCGAGTATTTTGAGTTAGAGATTAGAGACAAGTTAAGGGGCACTTCAAATTTGTCAACCTAAATATTATAAGGGGACAATGGCTTCTATCATTTCTATTATGAACTCGACACTCAATTTTGCCTTTCTATTATGAATTGATTAAGTTTTAGGTTTTGCAAATGGATTAGTTGTGGGTTGAAAATTGGAATTTGGTTACAGCAAGACAGCTTCGATGCCAAAGTTCACCTTATAAATAAAGATTAATCTAATATTGAAAAAAAAAATTCTATCAATTAATATACAGCTAGGGCCAACCAGATAAGATTAGATGCAAATCAACAACCAATTCCAAAGTCAAAAACCTTATAATCAACTAGATATGTTTGGCTATGCGATAATCCACGAAGAACAATCCTGCTTTTACTTGACTTCTAAACTGACCAAACTACGTGAAGTCCAGCTGTTGTATTAGGTAAAGGGTTTTTATTAAACTAATGAAAGAAGAATATATGCCTCCTTGACTCCTCCAACAAATCAAACATAACTATAGAATATCAATGGTCATTAAGGATTAAGATGGGTATAGTTTTTGAGACCAAAACCCAAGTTAGATTGACCTGACGGCAGCCCTGGAAAATGACCAATTCGAGCTTATGGGCTGGCATTACTAAGAGCCGATGACAGAAACATCAAGCTGATTTGGACTCTTTTCACAAGTCAGATATCCCCTCAGGAGGACCTTGCTCTTGGTGGAACAAACTTAAATGGGATGAAACATGGTCTCGTTACCGCTAATAACCCTCACGACCAAAGAAAAGAAACCCTTCCCCCTCCCTTTCGCCCTTTTTTTGGGCAAATGAGATAGTCTACCTAGTCACCGCACGCTGATGGTCGTCCCTGTTTCAGAGAGAGAGAGGACCTAACTTTCGACACAGAAATTTGCCTTCTGATGTTCGGGACCTATTACAGATTGACAAAAAGGCCATGACAACTATATTTACACAACCATGTGCATATGAGAAAACTTCCATGATTTTAAAATATTACATTGACAATTCCCTGGTTGCTCTGATGATGCTGGTCTCTTAAAAGTTGTAGGCCAACAACACCAAGTCAATTAGATGGACTGACTCCAAAACCAAATTAGTGAGGTTGCCGCACCTCATGAAAACATGGCTCCTAGAACTCTCTTCCATTACATGTTTCAAATTAATCACTAAACTACAACTCACCATGTAAGCAATCCCGAAACACACAGAAGCTTTTCTTCAAGAGGTATTTTGCTCCAACTAATCTCCTTTTCCATATTTCCCAGAAACAGAGTAAACACAGCAAAGTTTGGATTTTAGGTGCTCAGATAGATCACATAGGATGACTTAGTGAGGTTTATGGAAAGAACCAGACCTTGATGAAGATTGCAAGTGCCATTTGCAACAAGAATGCAGCAACCACCATCATTGTAAGATCGTTCCCCACAATATAAGATTTTAAATTCAAGGCAACAAAGCAAGCTGAGACTGTACCAGCAATGAGTATAATGATCCATCGGAGAATCTCAACTGGAATAAGCAGCAGAAACTGCAAATATGCCATATAGTACAGCTCAGATGATTATAAAAGAAATAATGAATAACTAATAAATTTGAGCTATTTAATGTAGACAAAAGCTTACAGCAGTTAGAATAAAAATGGAGAGCGAATAACCCCACATGCACCAGAATCTTATAAGGCTAGCATTTGAACCCAGATACTGAAGCAAGAAGTAAAATGCCATTGGTACCACAATTGCATAACCATAGATTCCACAAGCTGCTACGTTTACATAGCCGACATCAAAGCTCCAAGAAGCAGTGCTATCAGTGTGCTTTTGCATAAGGTATGTGGCACAGTTTCCAAAGGAAGAAAGCATAAAGACCAAGGTAGTTGTGATCCAGATAAGCCCATACCTACAATATGGCAAAAATCAAGACCAATAAACTAAACAAACATGTAACCATGAAAATTTAATACCACACATTATATCACCACTATCTACTTGTGGTTGTTACATTGTCAAGATTTCTACATAATCAGAATTCAGATGTATATTTCACCGATTGATAGTAGCAAGGAATTCAATTTTCTCATGGAGAACAAAAGAAGGACCATGTCTCCTGTTACCTTTAGAAAGCCATCAGATGAGGATTTACTGCTTTCATCCTAGCATTATACATTAAACAATATTTTGATTGACTTACCAGAAAAGATCCTTGGATTGAAGGCAGACTATCCATGATCCACCTTTCAAACAATTCATCAAAGAGTCTCTTGTATGAGACAAAAAAAAAGGCACAAATACAAACTAACTACAAATCCTAGTGTATTTAATTTCAACATTTACTTCCATAAAACCATCAAGATCAAAGGATTCTAAGTTCTAACTGTCCCTTGCCTTCCTAATTTCTTTCATGATAAATGGCTTGTTTCCATCAATGCCATTTGCAAAGATGACCATAAATACAATGGGTAGGACTAAGATAAGAGTTATAGATGATGATGTAATAAACAAGCAACCAATGTGTGTTTATATGTTCTTATTACTGCTGCCCTTTTTCCCCTTAGATAACAACCACGTGCACTGTCTCATATAAAATTGGAATCATGTCTAGTATCCTTCCTTAATGCTTCTCACAAAGTTTGCTTCTCATAACAATTCATGTCAATATAAAGAACCAAGTAACTAAACTTTCTAACTTAGTATGCTTTTAATAAGATTAGCAACTTATGGTTCAGACTTCCAAAAAGCTTGTTTCTTGCAAATGGAAGAATGCTTAGGTCAATGGATGTTTTGATTGCTTTTTAAAAGTATATGGAGGTTAGACCTCATAAAAGCATATAATCTCAAAGTCAATATAAATTGCAACAAGAAGTAGAAAAAACTTTCCGTGTACTTAGAGATTTTACGCTTTTATGAGGTCTAACCTTCACAAGAACATGAACTTTTCTCTTACAAAGGATAAATTTCCATTCCAAAACTTGAATGATGAGGCTTTGACAAAAGCAACTTTTACACCCATATATAAGAAGGTCTCAATTTTTTGATACAACGGATGCAAAAGCAAAAACAAGGGGAAAGCAGACTCACAGATCAGGGTTAGCATCAATCTTGCTGAAGAAATCCCCACTGGCAGGATAAAAGGAACTCATCAATCTGTTTATGACAACATCTGTATCCACATTAAAATACTGTGTGTATGAGGAGATACTAAACACTCCCTTCCAGTTGTTTGGTGATTGTTGTTCAAATCCTTCTGCATAGGATAGACAATGAGATCATTAAACATTAAGGTTCCTTCAGTAACACTAAATAAAAGCATTACAACATTACCATCAGCGAATTAAATCTAACTGCAATGCCAATAACTCAGCCAGAATGTCTTAGGTGTTTTATAACATAAATGCAAAACCAATAGTCTACATTCCTTAGATACAAGAGACACAAACACAACCAAATAAAAACAAAGGAAGAGAATACTCAAAGAAAGTTCAAAATATAAAAAAAACTACCAAAAAGATATATGAATGAGGTGAATGTTTATTTCAGAAGCCACAGTGCTCCTCGATTTCATTAAAAGTTATCAGATCAAGATATATAATAATCCTTTTAACAATTTTCACCATACACTCCATCCTACAAGAAGAAAATTTGTGACTATGCAAATAACAGATAACTATTTGGAATGGAAAGAAAAACTTAACAGTAAATTGTGATGTATTATATTCATCCAGACCTAAAGTACATTGAAAATGTCAACTTTCCTCACTAAATTTCCCTAACCTACATGTAAGTTCCAATAAGAAGAATCACTCACTTCAATGACCAAATCTACGACATCATAACTCTAGGTGCAATGATTTTTGAAAGCTTATCTCTTCATCAGTTATCATCAATTTAGGAAGAACAAGGTTTCCTTACTAAACCACTCTTTGAAGTCATTAATCATTGCAAATATAGCAGATTTTTAATTTAATCACCTCAATATCATAAATAATCACTTTCTAGTCATAAAATTTCACAATACAAAAACAAAAGACTGATAAATTTAACTCAGTTTTCCCTATATAGCAAGAAAGTAAGTTAAAAAAAAAAAAAGAATATACCAGTTGGAGCTCCAAGAGTTTGATAACCTCGGCCGCTACCTCCTCCGCCACCATTATTTGGAGGGAAAATTTGCATATTCGCTTCAGGAACTGCACAAATTTCAAATATAAATGAATAGAAACAAATTTGCTATAAACAACCAAAATTGAAAAAAGAAATAGTACCTTCATACGGAGCTTGATTTTCTTCACTAACAACAGCCTGAGAATCAAATGAAATTTGATATCGATTTACATAAAAATGTCGAATCTCGAAAATTCAATTCAATAGAAATGAAATAAAATAGTACTAAATTAACTGAAAAAAAAGAATATTAAAGCTTACGGGGACTGAGCCGAGTAAATGACTGGTAGCAAGATTTGAATACGATGATTCGTCCATTGAATAATAAAAGATCGAGCTCAGAAATGAAGAGAAAGAGTGAAATTTTGGGAGATTTTGTTTTCTTTTTTCTTCTTCCTGAAGTGGAAATTAGTTAAAGAAGAAAACGATGCGTTTTTCCGTAATTTGGAAGCAACGGAGACGAGGGAGGGAAATACTTGACTTCCCGGTGCATTACTCGGAGGGCTCGCTATCTCTGCACGCGCCTTTCGGAGACCGTTGAGTTTCACGCGTTGATTGCTTTTTTGATTTTCCAGCTTGGTTCACGTGATTTTGGGCAAGTAATGGGTCTACTTCGTTCCTTTTTTTTGTTTAATAAAGGTTTGATGGGCTTTTTTATCAATAAGACGTTCATGGCCCAGGAAACTGCTTTTTTATATGAAAAGCTTTTAGATAATGGTTTAAAAAGTGCGTAGACTATCCAAAAATTTTAATTAAGTATTTATTTTTATATTATAATTAATTAAATTTTTATATTTTTATTTTAAATTAAATAAATTTTTATATTTAATTATTGATTAATTATCATTCGTTAAAATATCACTTGTCATTTATTATGCCACGTGATACTAATGTGACGTTCGACATGAATTATAAAAATATTATATAATCATGTTATTATACTACGTTATTATCATCATATATTAACATATTATATTAACACTATGTAACATAAAATGACAAATGATGTTTTTATTAATAATAATTAATTAAATATTAATTAAGAATCTATTTGATTCAAAATAAAAATATAAATTTTATTTTTAAGTATTATATATTCTTTTTATTTACATAATATTAGACAAATTGCATCTACTTTTCTTATAATTTTAACATTGTTCACATTATATCTTGTAATTTTTTTTCAATTAATACCCCGTTAATGTCCATTTTTTTCAATTAACACCACGTATATATCATTTTAACAAACAATGTATAAGTCTACCTTAGACTATAAGTGAGAATAATTTCTTTGCAAGTAATTCCATAACAACATAAATAGTGTTATTTTGGTTTCTTAGTTAGATTCCATACAACATACTAGAGTCGCCTTTTGGGTTTAGAGACTTACTACAGGTATAACATTCAATATACAATACTATTTATGCTACTTAAAACTATCAATTACTTGGATTCATGTCATGTCCTTGGAAGTAACATAAATTAATAATGAGTTATAGATATGAAACAATTGAAATTACTTGGAAAAAACAACCATCAAGCTCACGTGAATTACTTGTAAGAATTGACATTCCAAGAAATCGAAAAGATATTTCGTGTTTGCTTGGGCCTTTGGCCCATTTGATAAGTTTTAACTGTAAGACCAAGCCGTTGGGACTCCCAACATGGAACCAATCAGCACCCTAGTTGCAATCTTACCCACAGCAGAGTGAATCTTTCTCCTCCTACTCCCTTGGACAGCCCCACCATGTTGGACCTGGTCCAACATGGCTCATAGGCCCTTGAGCTGGGACTCCAACTGCATATCCGATGCTATGAGTTGGCGGCGGAACCCAGAGGGCTTCTTCGATGGCCCAAAAGCACATTCTAGATGGATGTCCATGTTGCAAGCTTCACAATTGTACCGCCACGGCGCGCATGTGTGGTGACACACCACCTAGGCTCCGCTTGCCGGATCATTAAGAGGTGATGTGGATGGCCAGCGTGTTGCACCTGTGACACCACTTAGGTGCAAAAAGGATGTTCATCAAAATCATATATGTGACACGTGAAAAATAATCATGTTGATATTTTCACCATACAGATCGTACACGTGTCTCATACTTTGTTGATTGACAAAGGTTAACACGTGCTGAGCATGCAAACGAAAGTTGATGGTGGGAGGACATGTGGCACAATACTCGTGTAGATCAAAGTTGCAGATTGGGCAACGGTAGCTCCTTCCATGCCCTAAAGTGTTGCAGGCATCCGCATCACATATGTACTCTTGTGCTATGTAGCACTCAATAACAAGATGGTTTGGATGGGCGAAATGCATAAAACTTTAGGGGTTTTGAGATGAAGCTCTTTGTAATGGTGCCATTGTTGTTAGCAATGGAGGGAGGATTGAAACTTGAAAGACGTTAGAGTTATATGCCTTGTTATGGCTTTTTATAATCAAGTGGAATTAGTATAAAAAAACCCCTAGACATAAATTATTGTGTACTTAATTATATTAAGTGAAATCAAACAGCAAAAACTAAAGGCAGCTAGGATTTTTATCTCATGAACTCCACTGGCTCAAGGATTACAAAAACTTTGTCTGTTTCCATTTTATTTTTTACACTGACGGTGAAGTTAGAATCATTTAATCTCTTTTTTCAATTCATGGGGGAGTTGACAAAGTTGCTGTCCACACTGGATTATGTGTATCTAAGTTTGGTAGCAAACAAAATATAAATGTCTAAATCAAGAGAAATGATATGATAGCAAATAAAATTTTAAACAAATGTCTGAGCCCGGGTTCGAACCGGGGACCTCTAGTGTGTGAGACTAGCGTGATAACCAACTACACCACCCAGACAATAATGAATGGTTTTTTTACTAGAAAACTATGTTTTTCTAATTTATCCAAACAATTTGCTGAATTTTATTTTTGACCTAATACTTAAACAAAATTCATAAATTATTTTAAAATTTTTAAATAAATTCTTACTATTTTATTATTTTTTATTTTAAATCAAATAAGTATTTATAATTAATGGTTCGTTTAATTAAAATACCACTTATCATTCTATGTAATATGATCATATTAATATGTCATAATTGATGATAACATAATATGTTAATGTGATATAATAATATGATTATGTAATATTTTTTATCTTTCACGTCATGTGTCATGTCAAATAAAATGATAAGTAGTCAATTGTTAGCCATAATGGTTTATTTGATAAAAAATTAAAATATAAAAACTTAATTTAATGTATTAAAAGAAAAATACTTATTGATTTTTTCTTAAATAGTTTAAAATTTTTTTCAATTATTATGTCAAGATTTACTTTTCTCTTATAATTTCTTTGATATTTTATTTTCCCCATGGACCTTTGCTTTGACAATATCTACCATACTGCCCTCCATTTATATGTGCAAGAGCTCATAAATTCAAATCTATTTTCCTAAAGTTATATATAAAAACAAAAAGAAATAAACAAAAAACCTTAAAGGAGGTAATAAAATAAAGCTTTAGACAATAAAAACAAAAATGCAAATGAACCAATATGTCTTTTTCAAAATCTATTTAATGAATGATAATAGTATTCATTTTTCTCCCTCCACATTTAAAAACAAAAAGGAAAATGAAAAAGATTACCCAAATCAAAGGAAAAAGGCATGAATGCACCTAATACATCAAATTTTGAGTTTTTCCTTTTGATGAAAATATATAATATATAAAAAAATTAAATTATTTTTTAAAAAATAAATTTTTTTTATTTTTTATTATATTCAAATAATATTTTATATTTTTATTTTGAAACCAAATAAATTTTTATTATTAACTAATATTTGATTAAATATCATTATTAAAATGTTATTTATCATTTTATGTCATATGATATGTTAATATATCATTACAAATGGCGATGTGAAACACTTATATGACATAATGATATTTTCATTATCTACGTTAATATTATATCAATACAATGTGAATATAAAAATATTAAGTAATGTTTTAATTAATAATAATTAATTAATTATTAATTATAATATTTTTTAATTTAAAATAAAAATTTATAAATTTAATTAAATATAATAAAAAATAAAATTCATTCAAATAATTTAAAATTTTTTAAAATATTATGCCATAAAATTATAATCTCTGTCCAAAAAATAAATTCATTGACCTTTCATAGGATTTATTTTGAATGAAGACCTTTTTATTTGGTAACCATCCCAAATAGTACCCGAAATAGACAGACGGGTCACCCAATTTTCACGTGCCATCGATATACCAATCAACGTAATAAATCCAAAAAGCCCTTTTTAAATCCCTGCGAACGATCCCTAAAAGTCCAACCAAAATATTTCCCTCTCTGTTTCAACCCCTTTTCCTCCCAAAAGAAAAAGGAAGAAAAATGTCTTCTCTCCGTCTCCTCCTCTGCTTCTTCTTCTTTACCTCGTTCGTCCTGCTCTCTACTGCCCTTACTTCCTCCCCTTACCTTTCCCCCACGATCCTTCCCCAGAATTACCAGAAAATGCTAAAGAACTTCAAAATTTACGTTTACCCCCCGCCGGAAACGCTGTCGTTTGACTCCAAAGTCGAATCCCTCTTTTACTCCTCTCTCCTCCACAGTCCCTTCATTACTCAAAACCCCGAAGAAGCTCATTTGTTCTTCCTCCCCTTCTCTTTCCACTCCGACCTTTCGCCACGCTCCGCCGCGCGCGTTGTTGGGGATTATCGTACGGAATTTATTTACTGGAATCGGACTCTCGGAGCTGATCATTTTTTCCTTTCTTGTTCGGGTGTCGGCCATGGTTCGGACCGGAACGTGGTCGAGTTGAAGAAAAACTCGATTCAGATCTCGTGTTTCCCGACGACGCGGGGATTGTTTATTCCTCATAAGGATGTTAGTTTACCCCCACTTGCTAACGTTCACGCTCCAGCTCACGCTCCGGGAAGCAAGAGTACGAGTCATTTGGCTTACGTGAGGTATAATTGGGTGAAAGAGTCGAACCTGGTGGAACAGCTTTTAGCTGATCCCGAGATTTTGGTTGAATCTGAGCCGTCAGATCAGATGACTTACGAGGAAAGACTTGCCGGGAGTAAGTTCTGTTTGTTCGAGTACGGGCCGGAGATATCGGGGATCGGCGAAGCAATGAGTTTCGGTTGCGTGCCTGTGGTGATCACCGACCGTCCGGTCCAGGACATGCCGTTGATGGATTTGCTGACGTGGCAACATATCGCAATGTTCGTGGGGACAAGCGGCGGGGCCAGGGAGATCAAGAGGGTATTGGGACGCGTCGTGGTGGAAGGGTACGAGGATATGAGCGGATCCGCTGTGGTGGCGAGTAAGCATTTTGTGTGGAACGAGACCCCGCAGCCGTACGATGCGTTTCACATGGTGATGTATCGGCTCTGGCTGAGAAGGCATACCATCAGATATGCGGAGAGAGAATGGGCTTAAAGGATTAAGGATTTAACGTGTTTGTAGCCCGTTGATTTATTCGTTGACTTCAGAACTTTCTACGGTGGTGATCACATAATTCTTATATCTGTGTTTTTTTTTTTGGTGTTGTAAACTATAATTTTGGCTGGTTTATACAAATTAGTATTAATAACATTTTATAAATTAATTATTTTAATAATTCCAATTTCTATATATTTAATTCAAATCCAATAAAAAATAAATCAAATAAAAAAAAATTCAAAAGCGTGCAAAGATCCAAATTCCAATAAGCAAGTAGGTAATCTTTGCGTTAGAACAAAAAACAATAATGTCACTATTACATTCCTTTCCTTTAAACTTCTCGACCTTCCAACCCCAATCTCTTCATCCTCACTCGCCCAACCACCTCCATACTCCTCTGTCCCTTTCTTCATCGATTCCGAATCGCCATGGCTCAAGGTAAATGTATGAAAATAAAATCCGCTTTTTAGAATTAAGGTTTAAATGCTTTTTTTCCTTGAATTATATATTTATTTTTTCTGTAGGTGGATCCATGGAATCTGCCGCGGCTCGCTACGAGTTGGCATTGGATGCGTTATCGTCGTTGATAACGAAACGGAGTCGTGCTGATAAGAGCAATAAGGGAGATCGCTTCGACTTGCTTTTTGATTATTTGAAAGTACAATATTTGGTTCATGATTGATTCTGTTGATTGAGTGATTTTTTAGAAATGGATTGTTTAACTGATTGCTTATTGATTTTTAGATTTTGGAATTGGAGGACGCAATTTCAGAGATGAAAATCATCCATGTAGCTGGCACCAAGGGAAAGGTACAACAGTTTTCGCTTTCCGAATCTTACTTCTGTTTTTTTTTTTTTGGAATAATTTTTAGCTTTGAAATTTATTCCTTAATGTCGGTAATGTTATATTATAATAAGATGTTAAGAGTAATCTATTTTTCAGTGTTTTTACTTTTTAGTGGCAATTTGTTAATATGAAAATTTTTAAAAATAAAATGTCTGAAGCTAATGACAGTCATGCTACTTAAAATTTTCAGCCTTTTCTTAATGGCTAAATATAAAGTAAGTTAGTTTTTTAGTAAAATATCAAAAGCAAGTATAAGATTTGAATTAAAATATATTTATTGTACCAATCTAAGATTTGTTATATTGGTAGGTCTTTCAAATTTTAACTAAGAAATACTTTTTATTGTTTTAATGCTCTGCACCTTTTAATTTATAAGGGTATGAATGAACAAGCATTTTGCGAAATTGGTTTTGAGTTTTAGGCTTTTTTACTTCTTTATACCAAGAGGAGAAAATTCTTCGGTCAAATTGGAATACCTGACTTGTGTAAATTAGGCAAGCAATGTGATAGAAATAGGCAAATAGTTCCAGTAGATAGCCTTTTAACTATTCAACTTTCAGACATTTTCCCCGTCTGCTTTTCTTTGCACGCCGCATCAATCTGTAATCCCATCTTTGTATCTGCCACTATTTTCATCTGTTTGGCTTTGGTGAAACATAATTCATTTCAGAACTTAATCTAGAGATTACATTTTGTTTTTCTCTCTTGTTTGCATATGGCTTGTGAAGTATGATGCTAACTCTCATTTTGTTTGGAATTTGGAAAGGGATCAACGTGCACGTTTGCAGAATCTATATTACGTAATTGTGGGTTCCGAACTGGACTTTTCACATCTCCTCACCTTATTGATGTTCGAGAAAGATTTCGATTGGATGGGTGAGTCTTTCAGTTCACTAGTATGTGTATTAGTTTGATCTTTATAAGTTATTATCTATTGTTTCTTCTACTTTCCATTATCTAAATACTGGTTAACCACTGCTATCTGTGTTTATTTACTATTTTAGATATTATAATCTTTCCCATTATAGCTTTGATACTTTGGTAAATTTCTTGTCTTTCTTGGCTGCTCCAGTGTGGAAATATGTGAGGAGAAATTCTTGGAATATTTCTGGTGGTGCTATGACAGGCTGAAGGTATGTTTGCACTAGTGTTTCACACTGACATGTGTATGAATTCCTCCTCTGTTTTCTGCCATTATACATGTCCTTTCAAACATTATTAAGTAGGCTTTGTGGTGTAGTACTGCCTTTTATTTTTTTTTAAATTTAAATGTGTATTATAGTCTGTCCAAAGTAGTAAGTAGTAGGCTCAACGGTAAAGACTTTCTATGGTACAGGCTAGCATTGTGCATGACTTTTGTCTTAAATTATTTAGTAGAATTTGCTGGTTGTTTATTGTACTATCTTTCTCCAACAAAGTAGCAGCAGCCTTCAAGTAAGAATGCTGCATGGTAATGGCATTTTTCAATTTTGGGGAATAATTTTTGAGAATCTAGCATAGCCTCGATGAAGTTGAATTCTGGTTCTGGAAAGGGGCTTTTGTAGCCAACCAACCTAATAAAGGGGATAAGACTTTGCAGAATTCAGTTGTGTAGCATTTGAAACAAACCTAAATGAGCCATATGGACTTACTTAGACTATCTGCCCTGTACAACTTGAAACCAAATCATCTGCCATATCTTTTCTCTCAATCCAATGCTATATTTATTATTGAATAAACAGTATAGTCTTTCTATTTTTGGGTTGTCTTTGAGCAATATGTTTAAACTTGTTGGCCTTTTTTTCGTTGGTTTGCAGGAAAAAACCAATGAAGATGTGCCAATGCCTACATTCTTTCGCTTCCTGGCCTTGCTTGCCTTTAAGATATTTGCAGCAGAGCAGGTTTGATGTGTGTTATTACCCTACCATGTGAAGCTGTTTTCCCATGTTGCTTCTGCCATTTCATGAGCATCCTTTCTATTAAAGTGGTAATAAAACTATTGCCTTAAAATTATCTATGCAGGTTGATGTTGCTATCTTGGAGGTTGGTTTAGGTGGAAGGTTTGATGCAACAAATGTGGTATGTTTTTTAATGTTAGTTCACACATATGTTACTGATTCATTATATATCTGCCAAGCTAAGGTTTTTATTTATGGCCATCTTGATGTTCTTGTTTTAATTTTAGTCAGTATATGTCATTATTTCAGGTTCAGACACCTATTGTGTGTGGTATATCATCCTTAGGGTATGACCACATGGAGATTCTAGGTTAGTGTTATATTTTTTCACTTTAGGTAATTGCTCCTAAATGTGTTGTAGTTATACATTTGTAGAATGCAGTTAATGGTGTAATATATTGGTTTGTGAAACACAATATCTGCCAAGTTGAAAACAAGGAGCATTATGTAAACCTAATTATTTATCATGTTAGTAATTTTCTATTATTTGTTTTTTGAGTTTTTAATTCTTTGAAGCTTACTTGGCAGATTACAATTGCTGAATAAGATTTCTGCTGGTGACAGGCATTTTAATTTGTATTCCAATATTTTTGTCACTGTGCAGTAACTTAGTGACAATCAATGATTTTTTTAAACCTCATGTTGGCAACTATATTTTTCAGTGCATCTGTGAGGTTTCTTGATGGGGAACACTTAAGTTTTAAGCTTAAAATGGAAGAAAATCTATATTATGCAGAATTAAGGGAAAAAGTATGATTAAGCTTGTTTTTGTGTGGTTTATCAGTTACACCGTATACACTTGGAAATCTGCTTAGTTTTCTTATGTGCTAACTTTCTGATTGTATGGGAATTATAATTACTTGTGAATTATATCATTAGGTGTATGTCAAATATCTTGCTGCTTTCAGACTAACTGAAGCTAATGCTAAGTGATTTTTTTTTTCTCCTCTGGATGCTATGAACAGGAAATACTCTCGGAGAAATTGCTGGGGAGAAGGCTGGTATTTTTAAGGTGTATTATAGAATGAGATTTAGTTAAAGCATTATGATAAGAGTCTGTTTCCATTTTGCAACATAATTTCAATCTATTTCCTTCTCTTTATGTTTGTTCTTTTTCTGATGCAGCAAGGGATCCCAGCCTTCACCGTACCTCAACCTGAGGAGGCAATGCATGTGCTTGAAGAGAAAGCTTCCAAGTTGAATGTAAGTTGCATAACTCTTTCATGTCCGAGTTTCCTGATACAAAGAATAGTAAATACAAGACTTAGAACTTGTATTCAAATTCTTAAAATCACCTTGTTCTAATGGACATGAGGACCTATGCTAGTGCTGAAAATCCTTTTCTTAACAGGTACACCTTCAAGTGGCACATCCACTAGATGCAAGCTTGCTGAATGGTCTAAAACTTTCACTTGAAGGTGAACATCAATATTTAAATGCTGGTCTTGCTGTTGCACTATGTTCTACTTGGCTTCGGAGAACTGGTCATCCTATCACCAACTCGAATCAAACTGTAAGTTCTAACCATAGGAGACTTTCTCTGCATTCCACATGTTGTTATGTTTTTTATTCTCTTCTTTTGCTCAAAACTTATTTATCTGCTTGGAATAGGGTTCACTGCCTGAACAGTTCATCAAGGGCCTAACAACAGCAAGTTTGCAAGGGCGGGCTCAAATTGTCTGTGATCAATTTACTGACGTTGAAAGCCCTGGAGATCTGGTGTTTTATCTGGATGGAGCCCACAGTCCTGAAAGCATGGAAGCATGTGCCAGGTGGTTTTCTCTTTGCATTAAGGAAGGCAATCAGCAAGCTAACCTCAATTATCAGGCACAGGATTATACTGAATCCTCAAATGAAGTGGCACAGCAGCAACCTGATGAAAGATATAAGAAGGTTACTGCCCAGGTAGAGCAGCCTGCTTTAAACCATATTAGTTTCCATATTTTTTGAAACCTAGATGATTTGTGAAAGAGAGTACTCTGTTCTTGCTGAAATCAATGTTGTTTATGATTGAATACTCAGAAATTATATCTGGTCTCATTACACACTATTCAAGCTTTTCTATTTTAACAAGTCAAAAGAAGCAATCAAATATGTAGAGTGGGATGCTGGCTAGGAGGGTATTGCTTCTGTAGAAAGTTTCAGAAGTTTGATGATTGAGTTTAAAAAGCTCAAACATAACTTGAGGCAAAAGTAAATGAAGATTTTGATAATGCCTTGCCCATCTTGCTATAAGCTGGTATTACTTTAGCCTAATGTATGTGCTTGCACAGATAAGCATTCGGCATTGTATATTTCATCTAATTTATATTTCCTTGGTTTTATCACAACTTTCTGAACTTGAAGTTGTACTCGAAGCATTTGGGTTACATGTTGGTGATGCGTAAAGTTTTTGAGAATGACTTGCAGATTCTGCTGTTCAATTGTATGTCAGTGCGAGATCCACAGTTGCTTCTGCCACGCTTGATGAGAACATGTGCCAGTCATGGTAATTACTTGAGTTAGAGGCATGTTTAGATATGTTTTCTTAGATTTATAGAATTTAATAGCCATGTAATCAAAATCATCATAAATGCTTTTGAAGTTTGGGGATGGATTACAGTTCAATTGCTTTACACCAATTAATTATAGGAGGAATTATTGCTCTTTTAACAGCCTAATGACACAATGAAGGAATCGCATCCCAAATCTATCCCTGTTCAAGTCTAAATGAGAATGGTATTAATGTCTTTGATTTACTTCTAAATTAATTTGAACTCTAGAATTACATGTGTCAGATGAAAGGACACAATTTAATTGTTGTTAGATTGAATTCTACTTTTAAGGCCTTCTGAAAACAATCTTAAGGGAACAAATGCTGAAGTTAGGTCATGTTGGGTTGATTTGACCTCAAATTTCTTTCTAGAAAGCTTGTAGGGTCATTATAGCAAAGATAAAATTTATCTTTTTTATTTTTTAAATTGAATAAAAGGTAGGATTCATCTGGACAAGAAGACATCTTGCATTTAATGTCAATGGTTTTTACATCTGGACAAGAGAAATTCTATATCAAATTTTATTGTTTTTACAAGCTTTTAAATGATATTTCAGGTGTCTGTTTCAAGAGGGCACTTTTTGTACCAAACATATCTGTGTATCACAAGGTTGGATCCCATACTTTACCAACAACTGATCCTCAGGTTGATTTGTCATGGCAATTCACTCTTCAAAGAGTATGGGAAAACCTTATGCAGGGTGATAAAGGTATCAGTCTAATATGTGGCATTAGATTCTTCTTATGTTTCAAAATTCATAGTTTGGAAATTATGTTGAATTTCATAATTTTAAACTAATAAACAGTGCAAACTTATTGGTGGTAAATGGTTGAGCTTTTGCCATAGTTTGATTTCTTATGGTATTTACTTGCCTTGGATTCTAGTTCCATTATCCTGCTTCAGATTACAAGTGAATTGAGTTTAATTATGACTGTCATGAAATGTGCAAAATTATTGGAGACATGGAGCATAATCAAGGGTGCTTTTGTTCAGTTTGGTTTATATATGTTTTGTTTCCTTTGTTTACTAGGAGGGGAGGCCATTAACACAGATCAAGCTTGTGAAGAAGTGAAAGATGATACAGGAATGAGCGTTAGGAGTTGTAATAACAGTTCTGTCTTTTCTTCTCTACCATTGGCCATCAAATGGCTCAGGGATGCTGCCCAGAAGGATCAATTTGTTAGATTTCAGGTAACTCTTGTGTTTTGGGATTATATTTGTTTGAGAATATATAGTCTGCTATTGCAAATATTTGCCTGCCTCTTATGTAACAAGGTTAGAGTACTGTAGATTGAGTTCCTAGCTGCAGTCTCAGAACTTTAGTATATTCTACCTTGTTTCTGGTGAGGTTGAAGTCTAGCACATGAGACCTCGAAGGTTTTAGAACGGATGGGATTATGAATGAATCAAGCCATTAGGTGACTTCTTCATTGGAAACATTTTCTATGGTTACAGAATTGAGAAAAGCATGGATATTCTACTCTGGGTTATGGAAGTGTACATTTCTTTTTTCTGAGAATGGGAGAGAAAAGAAAGAAACATTTCTGTTGACAAACCCATCGGCTGAGTCAGCCTTAAAATATATGTATATTTTGACTGGATGGTTGCACTTGTACCCTTCTTTCTTAGGAACACTTGGTTAGACATTGCAAAAAAATTTCCCCAAAAAAGTACCTGATCATCTAGTTTATGTAGTCATCTGGTTGAAGTTTCTTTGCAAGGATAGATGAATTCGAAATCCAGCCTTCCTTTCAATTACATTGGTAAGGGAATGTGTCATCTGTACCATGTCAACATGGTGTAATTCAAAAGGTATTGAGGTCATGGCTCGGCTGTGAAAGAGAAGGGGTTACTTTGTATGCTTTTAGTGGTTATACCTACTTCTCTCTTGTGCTTCTCTTGGGTTTTTATGATTTCCTTATTTTGATTTGAATAGGTCCTGGTAACCGGTTCCTTGCATCTTGTCGGTGATGTCTTAAGATTAATCAAGAAATGAGGCTGAACCTCCCTGCAACAGCCTTTGCTTCATTGTCCTTTTCAAGTGAGGCAACTTCTCCATATGCTGTCTGTGTTGCTAAAGCTCACTCTTTCTGAGCTTTGTCGGTTTAGGTATACACTTCCAGTTAACGAAATCCGGAATTGGCTTGAGCAAATGCAGTATTGTTTCTGCAACAAGTTGAGACTAGAAAATGCAACAAAACATTGCAATTCATTTTTAATGACAATTGCATGTAATCTTTTTCCCCTTTTTACCCAAAAGACAGTTCATTGAATTTTTTTCTTCACTCACTTGAGCTACCACAATGAAGGTAAGATCTGGATTTGGATAATGATGGTAGCTAAAACATTTATATTAATATTCGTGTTATCAAAAAAATATATGAATGTATTAGCATATTGTTTAAAAAATACGATTCAATTATTCATAATAAAGATCATAATGTAAAACATGATATAGCATTGAACAAGCTATCAATCAAATTGCATTATATATTTGTAATTAACATTAATTTAATATTTTTGTTTTTATTCATTATAATCATATACCTAAAACACCACCTATGAAATGCTTGGATCATGGGTTTGGACCGGATCTGTTGGCTACTCTCACTCATGATATAAAACAGTTCTTTCGTCTTTTGCTTTTTTATGTTTAAAGCTAACAAAGGAATCCCTGATTTGTCATTTTAACTCCCTTCTTTCTCTTTCGCCTTGCCGCCTGTGTCTTGTCAATTTAGGCAACTCTAAGTACCCAGCGACAGCTATTACGTTTAGAAATTAGGAAAGTTGTGCAGAAAAAGGAGACTACTTTGAATCATCAGCAGAAATGGCAGAGGCTATTGTGTCTTTAGCTATTGAAAGAATATCGGATTTACTCATTCATGAAGCTGATTACCTGCATGGTGTTCGTGAGGAAGTGCAGCGCCTAAAGGCTGAACTGGAGAGGATGAAGAGCTCCTTGAAGGTTGCGGACATTAAGCAAGATCAAAATGAGCTTACCTGCACTTTGGTGAGACAAATCAGAGATCTTGCTTATGAAGCAGAAGATGTCATTGACACCTTCATTCTTCATGTCGCACATCAAGGGGGCTTTCATGGAATCGTCAAGAGATTCATCAAGCCTTTTCATCTGCACAAAATCGGGGTGAAGGTCAAAGCAATCCAGACTAAGCTTGAAGACATCTCTAAGAGTCTTCCAGCTTATGATCAGATATCTGGAAGAGAGGGGTCTAGCTCTATTTCCGAGATGCAGCAGCAGTTAAGGAGAACATATTCACATGTTGAGGAAGAGGATGTTGTTAGCTTGGAGGGTATCACAAATGAGGTTCTGGCTCAGCTGATGACAGAAGAAGATAGACTTCATGTGGTTGTTTCAATAGTCGGTATGGGGGGCATCGGTAAGACCACTCTTGCTAAAAAAGTATATAATCACGTTGATGTGAAATGGCATTTTGGATTGTTTTGCTTGGACTTTTATATCTCGACAATGTATGCCAAGAGATGTTTTGCATGATCTCCTGATAAAACTTCTATGTCCTTCTACACAAGAAAGAGAGCTAATTGATAAACTGAAAGAGAATGAGTTGATCAAAAGGTTTTATGATGTCTTGAAAGAAAACCATTACTTGATAGTCCTTGATGATATCTGAAGAAGCAAGGATGGGAATAGTCTTAAATCTGCTTTTCCACGAGGAAAAAAGGGAAGTAAAATTTTATTCACAACACGCAACAGGGATGTGGTGTTACTTGCCGATCCTTGCAACTCCCCAATACAGCTTCCATTTCTTACAGATAACGGAAGTTGGAAGCTTTTTAGAATGAAAGCATTCCCAGGCACCAAGATAGAGTCTCATGCTTGCCCAGAAGAATTGGAGATGCTAGGAAGAGAGATGGTGAAAAAATGTGGAGGTTTACCTTGGGCCATTGCGGCGTTAGGAGGTTTGTTGGCAACAAAAAAGTCTTGGGCTCAGTGGGAGATGGTTCACCGAAACATCAATGCACACTTAAATAAGTTCCAACAACAAGATCATCATTATGATGCAGTGAATGAGATTTTGGCTTTAAGCTACAATGAGTTGCCCTTTCATTTAAAACCATGCTTTTTATATCTTGGTCATTATCCAGAAGATTGGGAGATCTCCAAAAAAAAACTCATTCGATTATGGATTGCTGAAGGTTTCATTTCACCATCATGGGAAAATGAGGGAATGTTGATGGAGGATGTTGCTGAACAATTCCTAGAAGAACTAATAAATAGATGTTTGGTTCAAGTTGGCAAGAGGGACTATACGGGAATAGCTGTGAAAACATGTCACATACATGATCTCTTGAGGGACTTGTGTGTGCAAAAAGCTCAAGAGGAAAATTTCTTGGGATTTATTCAACCACCAATTAATGAAAACAATGGTAATTCTCTTCATGTGACCTTGACAGCATCTATGGCACGAAGAATTGCTATTCATCCTAACAAAAGGTATGTTTCTTTGAAAGGAAAACATCCAACCTTACGTTCTCTTTTGCTCTTTCAGAACGAGGAAATGATAAAATTGCAAATTTCAAAATGCAATGATTTCAAATATTTAAGGGTCTTGAATCTTATAAAAAGGGATATGATGAAGTGGCATGTATCAAATGAAATTGGTAATCTACATCATTTGAGGTATTTGGGGTTAGAATGTTCAGGAAGGATCATCTTGCCACAATCTATCGGCAAATTGAAGAGTTTACACACTTTATACCTCTGAAATCAAGCATTAACAAGAATTCCTAATGTTCTATTCCAGTTGAAACGTTTAAGACATATTATTGTGCAAAATTACAATGGTTGGGAGGGAGTAGATAAGTGTTTGCTGCCAAGTGATGCTTTAAAAAGTATTGAAACTTTAAAGTACATACAGGTTGAGACTTTGATTGCAAATAGTGCAGCACTCAGCTTGACTAATGTTAAGAATTTGGGAATAATTTTTGAGAGATCAAAGGATGTTGAGCCTATCCTGAATGCGCTGGTCGAATCACACCACCTTTGCTCATTGTGCATGTCATTGCAGGATTCTATCCCATTCCCCGATTTGGAACCCCTTTCTTAGTGCCATCACCTATCAAAACTATCCTTAAGAGGGATGATACAAGAAGATCCACATTCAAGCCATCATGTTTTGAAATTTCTGCCAGCAAACATTACCAAGTTAACTTTGTCGTCATATATGATGAACCAGGATCCAATGGCTGTATTGGGAAAGTTGCCTCATCTGAGGACTCTCCCCGCATATGGTATAAATCATATACGGGGAGTAAAATGGTTTGCTCTGCAAACGAGTTTCTGCAACTTGATTTTCTTTACATTGGAGGTCTAAAAGAATTAGAAGAGAGGCAGATAGAAGAAGGCGCAATGCCACGTCTCCGGCGTTTACGTATGCACGATGTTGAAAATTTGAGAATTTTTCCAGAAGGGTTGAGGTATAATTTTTCTCTCCAAGAATTGGAGTTAATCTTAATGAGGCAGTCATTGGTAGAGAGGATTCAAGTGATAGATGGAAGAGAAGGAAAGGATTTCTCTAAAGTGCGCCACATACTCTCCATCCAAATAATTGATACGTTAGATGACTGAAAACTCTAGTTTTGTAAAGTCCAATCCTCAGCTCGAAGTAGTTGCAGGAGAATTAGATATTTTTATGATTTTTTTGTTTTTCATTTGGGTCTATGCTTTTCATAAGAGATGATGCCATCTTCTTCTTGGTGTAGGTAATCTATTCGCACTGCAATGCACTCCTGCCAATAAGAGTAACAAGGGGATCACCTTGATTTGCTTTTCGATTATTTGAAGGTATTATTTGTTTTTCTTTTCTTGATAACTGAGTCTGATGATCAAGTGATTTTTAAAAATGAATTATACGAGCTTGAATGATCAAGTGATTTGAAATTTTCCTGGCATTTTGATGTTATGTGATCATATCATATCTTTTAAGCTTTACATATTATCTGTAGGCTAGAATGCTTGCTTCTCCTGTCTCCCTTTGCGACTCTTTCTGGTTTTCCTTAATTTGATTGACAAGGTCCTCGTAGAACTGGTTCCTTTGCATTGGCTGATGTCTTGAGATTAGTCAAAGAGTATCAGTTCATGTCTTCTGTTATTCCTAGTGTGGCAACGTCTCTTTAGTATTCTTAACACTATAACAAAGCCACTGTCGCTGAAGCTGTCTTAGTTTCAAAGATTGTTGGATTGATGGTATTAAACAATGACTTAGCTTCCATGATAATTGCAATATGACATAAAGCATGCAAAAAAAAAAAAAAAAATTACAATTCACTTCGATAACAACTGCATAAAATTTATCTTCTTTATTTTTTAGATTGAATAAAAGGTAAGATTAATGTCAATGGGATAGCAAGAAGTTAGCCTGGACAGAGAAATTCTGTATCTAATTTTATGGTTTTTTCAAGCTTTTAGATGATATTTTAGGTGTTTGTTTCAAGAAGGCACTCGCTGTACCAAATATATCTGTGTGACCCAAGGTCGGATCCCATTCTTTACCAACAACTGATCCTCAAGTTGATTTGTCATGGCAATTTTCTCTTCAAAGAGTATGGGAAAACCTTATGCAGGGTGATAAAGGTATCAGTCTAATATAAGGCATCACATTCTTCTTATGTTTCAAAATTCATAGTTTGGAAATTTATGTTGAACTTCATAATTTTAAACTAATAAACAATGCAAACCTATTGGTGGTAGAAGGCTGAGTTTTTGCTATTGTTTGATTTCTTATGGTATTTACTTGCATTGGATTCAGGTTCTGTGTTATCCTGCTTCAGAATATAAGTGAATTGATTTCAATTATGAGTGTATGACCATCAAAAAATGTGCAAAATTATTGGAGACATGGAGCATAATCAAGGGTGCTTTTGCTCAGTTTGGTTTATATATGATTTGCTTCCTTTGTTTAATAGGAGAGGAGGCCATTAACACAGATCAAGTTTGTGAAGAAGAGAAAGATGATACTGGAATGAGCGTTAGGAGTTGTAAAAACAGTTGTCTTTTCTTCTCTACCATTGGCCATCAAATGGCTTAGGGATGCTTCCCAGAAGGATCAATTTGTTAGATTTCAGGTAATTCGTGTGTTTTGGAATTATTTGCTTGAGAATATATAGCCTGCTATTACGAATGCTTGCCTGCGTCGTATGTAACAAGGTTAGAGTACCTTAGATTGAGTTCCTAGCTGTAATCTCAGAACTTAGCATGTTCTACCTTGTTTCTGATGAGGTTGTTGAAGTCTAGCACATGAGACGTCGAAGGTTTTAGAATGGATAGGATTATGAATGAATCAAGCCATTAGGTGACTCTTTTTCCTTTGAAACATTTTTTATGGTTACGGAATTGAGTAAAGCATGGATATTCTACCCTGTGTTGTCTCTTATGGAAGTGACCATTTTTTTTCTTCTGAGAACGGGGGATAAAGAAAGAATGAAACATTTCTGTTGACAAAGCTGTCGCCAGAGTTAGCCCTGATATGTGTATATATATGGTTTTGACTGGATGGTTGGGCTTGTACCCTTCTTTCTTAGGAATACTTGGTTAGGCGTTGTAAAAAAATTTGCCCGAAAAAGTACCTGATCATCTACTTTATGTAGTCATCTGGATGACAAGGATAGATGAATTCGAAATCCAGCCCTCCTGGTAAGGAGAACTTTGTCAAAGCTTAAACTGTATTGTCATCCTACATCTGTACCAAGTCAATTGGGTGTAATTGAAAAGGTCGCCAGGTCAGGCTCGACTGTTCAAAAAAAGAAAGGGGTTACTTTGTCGGCTTTGAATGGTTACTACATGTCTACAGTTCTGTCTTGTGCTTTCTCTTGGGTTTTTCTAATGTCCTTATTTTGATTTGAATAGGTCCTCGTAACCGGTTCCTTGCATCTTATCGGTGATGTCTCAAGATTAATCAAGAAATGAGGTTGAACCTCCCTTTGTGCTCCTACTTGCCAACAACAGCCTTTGGTTCACTGTCCTTTCCAAGTGAGGCAACTTCACCATGCCGTCTGTGTTGCCAAAGCTCTCACTTTCTGTGTTTGTCGGTTTAGGTATACACTTTCGGTTAATGAAATCCGGAATTGGCTTGAGCAAATGCAGTATAGTTTCTGTAACCAGATGAGACAAAAAACCCCAACAAAACATTTCAATTCATTTTTAATTACAATTACATGTAATTTTGTCCCCCCTTTTGCATCCAAAACACAGTTCATTGAATTTTTCATTTCACTCGTAGCCATGAAGAATTCATAGACTTAAGAGCGACAACCATGCATCAAGGTAAGATCTGGATTTGGACAAAGATAATAGACTAACATATTTCTATCTTTCTTTCTATATCCTAAGGTAAATTAATATTCATATTATTAAAAAAGGTATATTAATGCATAAGCTTATTGTTAATAAATTTTGATACAATTATTCATAATAAAGATAATAACTTTGTATAATACTATATTTATATTTGTAATATAGCATTGAACAAACTTATAATTCAAAATACATTATATATTAGTAATGAACATTGATTTAATTTTTTTATTTTTATTCACACCTCCTATGAAATTTATTTTTGGACCTAGGCAGCCCTGAGATTCATAATTTGGAAAATGGGATTGGACTGGATCTCTTTTTCTTATTTTTGGGTTTTATATTTAAACCTAACAAGGAAAAGTCTGATTTGTCATCTTTCCTCCCTTCTGTCTCTCTCTCTCACCTAGCCGCCTGTGTTGACAATTTAGAAAGCCACAGCTAATTTGTAAAGAATTAAGAAGTTGTGCAGAAAAAGGTGGATCAGCTTGAAATCCTTGAAAAAGAAGAGTAATTTGGGATCTGTTTCGAACCAGCAGCAGAAATGGCAGAGGCTATTGTGTCTTTAGCTATTGAAAGAATATCGGATTTACTCATTCATGAAGCTGTTTTCCTGCGTGGAGTTCGTGAGGAAGTGGAAGGCCTCAAGGCTGAACTGGAGCGGATGAAGAGCTCCTTGGAGGATGCAGACAGTAGGCAAGATCAAAATAAGCTTAACCGCACTTTGGTGAGACAAATCAGAGATCTTGCTTGTGAAGCAGAAGATGTTGTTGACGACTCTATTCTTCAGGCCGCACATCGGAGGGGCTTTCATGGATTCATCAAGAAATTCACCAAGCCTTCTCATTTGCACAAAATCGGGGTGAAGGTCAAAGCAATCCAGACTAAGCTTGAAAGCATTTCTAAGAGTCTTCCGGCTTATGATCGGATATCTGGAACAGAGGGGTCTAGCTCTGTTTTCGAGATGCAGCAGCGGTTTAGGAGAACATATACACATGTTGAGGAAGAGGATGTTGTTAGCTTGGAGGATACCGCAAAAGAGGTTTTGGCTCAGTTGATGACAGAAGAAGATAGACTTCATGTCGTTGTTTCTATAGTCGGCATGGGGGGCATAGGTAAGACCACTCTGGCAAAAAAGGTTTATAAGCATGATGATGTGAAACGACATTTTGATTGTTGTGCTTGGGCTTTTATATCTCAACAATGTATGCTAAGAGAAGTTTTGCATGATCTCCTCTTAAAACTTCTCTCTCCTTCTAAAGAAGAAAGGGAGCTAATCGATAAACTGAAAGAGAATGAGTTGGTGAAAAGGCTTTATGATGTCTTGAAAGAAAAACGGTATTTGGTGGTTCTTGATGATATCTGGAGAAGTGAAGATTGGGACAATTTTAAACCTGCTTTTCCACGAGGAAGAAAGGGGAGCAAAATTTTATTCACAACACGCCACAAGGACTTGGCATTGCATGCCGATCCTTGCAACTCCCCAATAGAGGTTCGATTTCTTGCCGATGATGAAAGTTGGAAGCTTTTTAAAATGAAAGCATTCCCAGGAAAGAAGACGGAGTTTCGTGCTTGCCCAGAAGAATTGGAGATGCTAGGAAGAGAGATGGTGAAAAAATGTGGAGGTCTACCTTTGGCAATTGCTGTTTTAGGAGGCTTGCTAGCAACAAAAAAGTCACCAGCTCAGTGGGAGATGGTTCACAGAAACATCAATGCACACTTAAACAAGTTCCAACAAGAAGATCATCGCTATGGTGGAGTGAATGGGATTTTGGCTTTAAGTTATAATGAGTTACCCTTTCAGCTAAAACCATGCTTCTTATATCTTGGGCATTATCCAGAAGATTGGGAGATCTCAAAAAAAGAACTCATTCGATTATGGGTTGCTGAAGGTTTCATTTCACCATCATGGAAAAGCGGGGAAATGTTGATGGAGGACGTAGCTGAACAATTCCTGGAACAACTAATAAATAGATGCTTGGTTCAAGTTGGTAAGAGAGACCATACAGGAATAGGTGTGAAAACATGTCACGTACATGATCTCTTGAGGGACTTGTGTGTGAAAAAAGCTCAAGAGGAGAATTTCTTGGAACTTATTCAGCCACCATTGAACGAAAGCGATGGTAATTCTCTTCATGTGACTTTGACAGCATCTATGGCTCGAAGAATTGCTATTCATCCTAGCAAAAGGTATGTTTCATTGAAAGGAAAACATCCAAATTTACGCACTCTTTTGCTCTTTCAGAATGAAGAATTGATAAAATTGCACATTTCAAAATGCAATGATTTCAAATTCTTAAGGGTGTTGAATCTATTAAGAAATGATGCGTTCGAATGGCATGTGTCAAGTGAAATTGGTAATTTACATCATTTGAGGTATTTGAAGTTAGAATCTTCAAAGTCAACATCTTCAAAAGCAATCATCTTGCCATGGTCTATTGGCAAGTTGAAGAATTTACACACTTTATACCTCTTAAATAGAGTATCAAGAATTCCTGATGTTTTATTCAAGTTGAGACGCTTAAGGCATATTGTAGTAGGCGATCAAGATAATTATGTGCGTTTGTTGCTGAGGGATACTTTAAAAAATATTGAAACTTTGAAGTACATAGGGAGCAAGAGTTTAATTGAAAATAATGCTTTGCTGGACTTGACTAATATTCGGAGTTTGGGAATAAGTTTTGAGAGATCAAAAGATGTGGAGCCTATCCTAAAAGCACTGATTAAATCACAACGCCTTGGGTCATTTTACATGAAGTTGGAGGGTTCAATCCCATACCCAGACTTGGAACTCCTTTCTCATTGCCATCACCTATCAAAGCTAGCCTTACTAGCGGAGATACGAGAAGATCCACATTCGAGCCATCATATTTTGAAATTTCTGCCAACAAACGTTGCCAAGTTGACTTTGAGGTATTGTGGGATGAAGCAGGATCCAATGGCTGTTTTGGGAAAGTTGCCTCATTTGAGGACTCTCCGCTTATGGAATGACCCATATAGAGGGACGAAAATGGTTTGCTCTGCCAACGAATTTCTTCAACTTGATTTTCTTCATATTTGGGATTTAAATGAATTAGAAGAGTGGCAGATAGAAGAAGGTGCAATGCCATGTCTTCGGAGCTTAACTCTGGGTTTCATTCCAAATTTGAGGATTTTTCCAGAAGGGTTGAGATATATTACTGCTCTCCAAGAAATGAAATTACACTATTTGAAGAGGTCATTGGTAGAGAGGATTGAAGTGATAGATGGAAGAGAAGGAGAGGATTTCTCTGAAGTGCGCCACATACCCTCCATCGAAATAAATGATACGCGTGAATAATTTTGCTATGTCAAATCCTCAACTCAAAGTAGTTGCATGTGAGTTAGATATTTCTATGGTAATCTTTTTTGTTTTGATTTGGGTCTATCCTTTTCATAAGAGATGATGCCATTTTGTTCTTGATGTAGGTAAATCTAATCGGCCCAGAAATGTACTCTGCCAATAAGAGCAACATGGAGGATCACGTGGATTTGCTTTTTGATTGTTTGAACGTTTAATTTGTATGGTTTTTTCCTTGATAATTGAACCTAATGATCAAGTTCTTTTTAGAAATGAATTGCTGTGAGTTTGAGTGAACCACTTGTTAATGAATTTTAGATTTTCACAAGTGAAGATTATCATTTGTTTGCCAGCGCTTAAAAGGCAAAAGCTACTCAAAGTTCTGTTTCTGAATTTGTTCCTATTTGTTCCACTCTCAATGAGATAGCAAGAGGGCTTGGTGAAACTGGAAATTCTAAGAAAGCAGCTGCTTGTCAACTCTTTCTTGTTAGATATAGGATCCCTACCTTATGAGATAACATAGAGGAAAAGTCTTTGCTTTTTCTGCTTCTTTAATTATCTAAAATGCAGTTTAAATTATGTTAAGCTTTTGACGATACTAGTATGCAAAATAAGATGACGAAAGGGAAAACAATATAAGCAGAAGGATTCATATAAAATTTATGTAATCTATCATGCAAGTTGAAATAGGGAACTCGATGTATAGAGACAACTTTGTTAGAAATTAGAAGCTTCATTTTTCAATCGACTAAAAAGTATTTCTATACATATTTCAAGGACCAATCTCTTAGCCTCACATTTGCACATTTGGACTCAAAGCAATTGACGAAGCTGCTGATTTTCTTTCCGGCGGGACTGAACCTCTTTCATCAGCTCGGCTTGGTTCTCTAGAATGGAGCTCATCACACGGGACATTTCCATCTGTCAAACGATTCCACAAATTTGCGCTGAGAATACTCACGTGAAAACCCACAGCCTTTGGTTCATTGTCTTTTCTAGAGGGAGGCAACTTCTCCATGCTGTCTGTGGTGCCAAAGCTGTCACTTTCACATACAGCGATGCTAATTTGAAGTCTTAGTGCTTTGTTAATTATCATTAATTATACCCCACTTGATGATCTCATCTTTAATTTGTTAATTATTATCAATCTTATTCGACGGATTGATTTCTATTTTGTGCTGCAAATGAAGTGAAGTAAATCCAAAGACAATTGAAAAAGATAGAAGAAACTGAAACTAAATTATGTAAGTTCAGGGTTAAATACTAAAAAAAGACTTAATTTTAATTAAATAAAATTTACATAAATTTTATTGCCTTTTTAGTGGAAGTCAAAAATTGCAAAAGATTGAAAATTGGACCTTCTTAAAACAGAGTAAATAGTATTCAATTAACTGTCCTTTGTTAATTGCTACTAATAAAATTTCAATACAAAGGTTCCTCCTACCTCCATGAATGGATTTCTAAAATGAATAAATGAAGGGGAACCATCCATCATAACCCAAGAAAACTATATACGAAATCAAAGCAAAATATAGAACTCCTTCATGCATGGATGCCTTCACCATTTGACATAGTACCAAAGTAAACAGCTAAATAAAGGTTTTAAATCAATGTTAACACATTTCAGATTAGGTTCCTTCAAATTTTCCTCTCGATTTGACAAAAACAGTAATCATTTATATTTAATCTTCCATGTGGGTCGTATATTATTGATCTTTTTCTCCTCCTTTTCAAAAAGAAGTGGGAGTAGTTAGCTAGCCAGCACCATAACAGCATATGTGAGAACATTGGTGGAAAAAGAAGGCACGGGGAAAGTAGCTTCTGCTTTTACATTCACCCAAAAGCACTCAGCCCTAACTTTTGACAAAATAATTTTTGAATATTTATTTTAATAATAAATATATATATTTTATTAAAAGAATTAGGTATGAATTAATTCTCTTTTCTCCATGCAAAAAAATCATTTGACAAAAGAAACGCTCAATAAATATTTTATAATGTGATTATGCATAATCTCACTTCTTAGTGATATAATAATAGGTAAATATTGTTAAAAGAACAATTATTATGAATAATATATGATTAATTTCTTACATTATGGTTTCTCATTATTTTTACAACTCTAGGGATAACTAACTAGGCTCAATAAGATTCATTTCTCACACTACGTTTTCTCATATTTGAGTTCTGTTTTTCATTTTTTTAATTTAATTAGAAATAATATATGATTCTCCCTATCATTTAATTTATTTAGTGTATGAGTGAATAAGAGTGTTTTGCATTTGGTACTAGTTTTAGGCTCTTTTAACAATTTTTACATCAAAAAGAGAAACTTATTCAGTTTGTCTATTTATTTATCACTAATATTTTTGACCATATTATTGATTTTTATTTAATTTTCTAAGTCGGCCATATTATTGATTTTTTTAAAATATATACTACAATCATGTCCAGTAATGGTGTATAAAATAATAATACCTGGAACATGTATCATGTTCGCTTCCGCCAAATTTCCTCTCGGTCTCACAAAAACTAATATTCTTTTTAATTTAATCTTCTATGTTGACCATAATATCGATTTTTTTTTTAAAAAAAGTGGGGGTAGCCCACACTACAATCATGACCACTAACGGTATATAAAATACCCATACTTGGAACATGTTTCGCGTTAGCTTCCTCCAAATTTCCTTTTGCTTTCACAAGTGCTTGTATTCTTTTTAATTTAATCTTCTATTTTGGTGATATTATCCTCTCTAAAAAAAAAAAATAAAAATGGGAGTAGCCCACACTACAATCATGATCACTAATAGGATATAAAATAATAATACTTGGAACGTGTTTCATTTTAACTTCCTCCAAAATTTCCTTCAGTTTGACAAAAACTAGTTTTTTTTTAATTTAATCTTCTATTTTGACAATATTATTGGTTTTTTTTTTTAAAAAAGAAAAACAAATGGGAGTAGCCCGCACTATAATCATGGTCTCTAATGTTGTATATAATAATAATTCTTTGAACATGTTTCATGTTAGCTTAGCTTCCTCCAAATTTACTCTTGGTTTCACAGAACACAGTATTCTTTGTGTAAAAGATGTGGGAGTAGCCCACATTACACTAAGAATATAGCAGAAAGTTTGTGGCAAGGAAAGTACAAGGAAAAAAGCTTTTGCTTTTGCGTTAGTAAAAAAAAATGCTTAAAACCCTAACTTTTCGAATATCCAAACTTTTGATTTAACATTAAATATAGGAACGTTTTAAAAAATAGCCTTTAGAGATAAGAGGTTTTCAAAAGTAACCATCTTTATAATTTTAACTGTTTTTAATCAAGTTGGACAAAAATACCCTTAATGAAATTACACGTTATGATGTGACACGTCATGGTTAGGTTGTGACACACCATGTACAAAAATCTGTGACACGCTATGATTAAGTTGTAACACGCCATGGTTAGGCTGTGACACGCCATGGTTAGGCTGTGACACGCCATATACAAAAACCTGTGACAAGCCATGGTTAGATTGTGACACACCATGTACAAAAATCTGTGACACACTATGTACAAAAATCTGTGACACGCCATGGTTAAGTTGTGACACGCCATGGTTAGGCTGTGACACGCCATGTATAAAAACTTGTGACAAGTCATGGTTAAGTTGTGACACACCATGTACAAAAATCTGTGACAAGCCATGTACAAAAATCTGTGACACGCCATGGTTAAGTTGTGACACGCCATGGTTAGGTTGTGACACGCCATGTACAAAAACCTGTGACAAGCCATGGTTAAGTTGCGACACACCATGTACAAAAATCTGTGACACACCATGTACAAAAATCTGTGACACGCCATGGTTAAGTTGTGACACGCCATGGTTAGGTTGTGACACGTCATGTACAAAAACCTGTGACAAGCTATGGTTAGGTTGTGGCACACCATGTACAAAAATCTGTGACACGCCATGGTTAAGTTGTGACACGCCATGGTTAGGCTGTGACACGCCATGTACAAAAACCTGTGACAAGCCATGGTTAGGTTGTGACACACCATGTACAAAAATCTGTGACACACCATGTACAAAAATCTGTGACACGCCATGGTTAAGTTGTGACACGCCATGGTTAGGCTGTGACACGCCATATACAAAAACCTGTGACAAGCCATGATTAGGTTGTGACAAGTCATGTACAAAAATCTATGACACGCCATGGTTAAGTTGTGACACGCCATGGTTAGGCTGTGACATGCCATGTACAAAAACCTGTGACAAGCCATGGTTAAGTTGTGACACACCACTGCTTAAAGTGTTTCCAACATGTTTTCATAAATCAAAATACAAATTTTTTTATCTAAAACACCTACTTTGACTAAAAATTAAAAAAAAATTCTTTTGAAAATCTAAATTTATAAATTTCAAAATTTTGAATTTATTGGTGTCTAGATCCTGAATTGATTCAATTAAAAACTATTTCATACATCTGTGATTATTTCTACCATTTTAATTTTCTCCAAAATACCTAAAAATCGAAATTTTCAAATACCCACCCACCCAAACACTTCGAAACGATTGCTTAGTGTCTTGCAAGCACAAGAAAAAGAAATCTGAAAGCGCGAGAGAGAGAAATCAAAAGTATAGCAAACGAATGCCGAAGAGAGAAATCGAAAGAATAACAGATTTATGCCGAAGAGAGAAATCGATAAAATTTGAGAGAGTGGGATGGTGAGAGAGAGAAATCCGAAACAGAAATAGAGAGAAATTATGATGAATAGTTTAATTTATTTAAAATAGTTTAAAGGGTATTTTTGTTAAGTCATAGATAAATATGGCTAAAAACAGTTAAACTTGTTTTGACGGTTATTTTTAAAATGTCTTTACAAAAAAGGATATTCCTCACAATTTCCTCTTAAATATATGTATTTTAAAGAATTAAATTTGAATTTCTTCTCAAATAAAATAAATTATTTGATAAAAGAAATACAAAATAGATCTTTCATGACATGAGAATATAATTTGATTTTTTGATGACAGGCTAATGCGTAAACATCATTTAATGAACAACAATCATGAAAAATATAATATATGCTTCCTATAATTTAATTTATTAGAATATGAATGAATAAGAGTTTTTTTAGATTTGGTTTTAAGAGTTTTTAGACTCTTTTAACAATTTTTACACCAAAAAGAGAAAATCATTTAGTTTCGTCTTCTATTGTTTATTATAGGTATGAATACTTGGGCAATGAAATTGAAATACTCTGTTGGATAGCCTATTAATTAATTGTATTCAACTTTAAAGTGTTCTTTTTCTTTACGTATTATATAGTTAGTTGGCCATGTCTAATGGAAAATGTAGGAGGTCGTTAGTTAAGCTGGAAGTATATATTTCTTTTTATCTTTGCTACCTTTCTCTTCTAAATTATTTGCTTATCTAAAAAAAAAAAGCAGAAGATTAAAGAAGAAAAAATTGTGAAGAATGTCCTTTCTTGATAAAGATATTTTAAAAATAACCATCAGAATAAGTTTAATTGTTTTTAGCCATATTTAGTCATGACTTGATAAAAACATCCTTTAAATTATTTTAAATAAATTAAACCATTTATTATAATTTCTCTCCATTTGTGTTTCAGATTTCTCTCTCTCACCATCCCACTCTCTCAAATTTTATCGATTCTCTCCTCGACATTCGTCTGCTGTATTTCTGATTTCTCTCTTCGGCATTCGTCTGCTATGCTTTTGATTTCTCTCTCTCGCGTTTTCAGATTTTTTTTTCTTGCATTTTCAAGACACTAAGCAATCGTTTTGATGTGTTTGGGTGGGTGGGTATTTGAAAAATTCGATTTTTAGGTATTTTGGATAAAATTAAAATGGTAGAAATAATCAAAGATGTATGAAATAGCTTTTAATTGAATCAATTCGGGATCTAGACACCAATAAATTTAAAATTTTGAAATTTATAAACCTAGGTTTTCAAAAGATTTTTTTTTAATTTTTGTACATGGCGTGTCACAGGTTTTTGTACATGATGTGTCACAGATTTTTGTACATAGCGTGTCACAATCTAACCATGGCTTGTTACAAATTTTTGTACATGGCGTGTCACAGCCTAATCATGGCGTGTCACAACTTAACCATAGCGTGTCACAGGTTTTTATACATGGTGTGTCACAACCTAACCATGGCTTGTCACAGGTTTTTGTACATGGTGTGTCACAGATTTTTGTACATGACGTGTCATAGGTTTTTGTACGTAGTGTGTCATAGATTTTTTTACATGGCGTGTCACAACCTAACCATGACTTGTCACAGGTTTTTGTACATGGCGTGTCACAGCCTAACCATGACGTGTCACAACTTAACCATGGCGTGTCACAGGTTTTTATACATGGCGTGTCAAAACCTAACCATGGCTTGTCACAGGTTTTTGTATATGGTGTGTCACAGATTTTTATACATGACGTGTTACAACCTAACCATGGCTTGTTACAGGTTTTTGTACATGGCGTGTCACAGATTTTTATACATGGTGTGTACATGGCGTGTCACAGCCTAACCATGGTGTGTCACAGGTTTTTATACATAATGTGTCACAACCTAACCATGGCTTGTCACAGGTTTTTGTACATGGTGTGTCACAGGTTTTTGTACATGGTGTGTCACAGATTTTTGTACATAACATGTTACAACCTAACTATAGCTTGTCACAGGTTTTTGTACATGACGTGCCACAACTTAATCATGACTTGTCACAAGTTTTTGTACATGACGTGTCACATTTTTTTTTACATGACGTGTCACATCATGATGTGTAATTTCATTAAAAATATTTTTATTCAACTTAATTAAAAATAGTTAAAACAATAAAAATAGTTACTTTTTAAAACGTCTTATCTTTAAAGATTATTTTTTAAAACGTCCCATTAAAGAAAGAGGCAACTTGTGTATGGTATTCAAAGGCAGAACTTCCACATTGTTTTGTGTTATTGAAGCTTTGGGTTTCGGCTTAATTTGTGTTGCAATTAAAGTAGATCCAAAGACAATTGAGTTATTCAATGATACGTGGGAATCATAAATATTGACTAAAGTTTATATAATTAATTATGCACATGCACATGCACATGCGAAGCTCCCTATGTGGTCCCCATGTGGGGCAACTTCTCCATGCTGTCTGTGTTGCCAAAGCTGTCACTTTTTGGGCTTGTTGGTTTAGGTATATGTCTCCATGCATATTATGTAAGATCTGGAATTAGATAAAGGCAATAAATTAAAATATTTAATTTTATTTCTATATTTTTATGTAAATTAATATTCGTGTTATTAATAAAATATGTTAATATATAAGCATCTTATTTAAAAACTTTGATTCAATTATTCATAATAAAGATTCATTAGTAATTATCATTAATTTAATATTTTTATTGATAGTGATTATAGTGATATCATTATTGCTGTGGTTTTTTAATAATATTATATGTAATAAATTACATAAATATTTTAAATGAATTATACATAAAACACGTCCCTGAGATTAATGATTTGGATCATGGGATTGTACCGGAGCAGTTGGCCTTTCTCAGTCTTGATATAAAACAATTCTTTAAATAAACATTAAGTGCTTAAGATTTGGTACTAATGACAAAAAATTTACTGGACATATATATATATATATATATCTTCTTGAACTCGGAACATGCTTCATGCTAGCTTCCTCTAGATTTCCTCTCAGCTCGACAAAAACAGTAATCGTTATTAAATCTCCTATGCATTGATTTTTTTTTTATTTTTAGTTTTTAAAAGATGTGGGTGTAGCCCACACTACAATAAATCTTTCATGACATGATAATATGATAACACATAAATATCATTTAATGAACAATAATTAAGAAAAATTATAGTATAATTAAAAAATATATTAAGTCTTTACCCACATGGTTGTTTTCTCACACTTTAACAAGTGCCTATTTGCAGGTGACAAATGGTAAAAACGCTAAAGCCATTGTGCTTGCTATCTCCATTCCGGGCTTCGTGGCTCAGATTAAATCACTTCATTTAAACACCAATAACAGGTAACTTAGTATTGGACTTTCTTAAAACACAGTAATTCTCTATTCGATAATTATCCTCAGGGTGGGGATATTGATCCACCGACAGCGCAAGTTGGGATTGAATTCAATAATTACTAGTGGACAAGAAAGTAAGGAAAGAGATTCCTTCCCTTTGGCTTTTCTTGTCCAATGTCAAGTAGACAACACGCTTTCACACCTTTTGATAAAGAGATATAGAAAGGCGGAAACCAAAAAAAGGAATGACAAAAGAATATCAATTTAGTCAAGTATAGCTACCAGCTAAAGCAAATACATGTACAAGAAACAGGCGGATCAGTTTGAAATCTTGAAAAAGGAAGAGTAATTTGAATCCACCGGAGAAATGGCAGATGCTATTGTGTCCTTAGCTTTTGAAAGAATATCGGATTTACTCATTCATGAAGCTGTTTTCCTGCGTGGAGTTCGTGAGGAAGTGGAGGGCCTCAAGGCTGAACTGGAGCGGATGAAGAGCTCCTTGGAGGATGCAGACAGTAGGCAAGATCAAAATAAGCTTAACCGCACTTTGGTGAGACAAATCAGAGATCTTGCTTGTGAAGCAGAAGATGTTGTTGACGACTCTATTCTTCAGGCCGCACATCAAAGGGGCTTTCATGGATTCATCAAGAAATTCACCAAGCCTTCTCATTTGCACAAAATCGGGGTGAAGGTCAAAGCAATCCAGACTAAGCTTGAAAGCATTTCTAAGAGTCTTCCGGCTTATGATCGGATATCTGGAACAGAGGGGTCTAGCTCTGTTTTCGAGATGCAGCAGCGGTTTAGGAGAACATATACACATGTTGAGGAAGAGGATGTTGTTAGCTTGGAGGATACCGCAAAAGAGGTTTTGGCTCAGTTGATGACAGAAGAAGAGAGACCTCATGTCGTTGTTTCTATAGTCGGCATGGGGGGCATAGGTAAGACCACACTGGCAAAAAAGGTTTATAAGCATGATGATGTGAAACGACATTTTGATTGTTGTGCTTGGGCTTTTATATCTCAACAATGTATGCTAAGAGAAGTTTTGCATGATCTCCTCTTAAAACTTTTCTCTCCTTCTAAAGAAGAAAGGGAGGTAATCGATAAACTGAAAGAGAATGAGTTGGTGAAAAGGCTTTATGATGTGTTGAAAGAAAAACGGTATTTGGTGGTTTTTGATGATATCTGGAAAAGTGAAGATTGGGACAATTTTAAACCTGCTTTTCCACGAGGAAGAAAGGGGAGCAAAATTTTACTCACAACACGGCACAAGGACTTGGCATTGCATGCCGATCCTTGCAACTCCCCAATAGAGGTTCAATTTCTTACAGATGATGAAAGTTGGAAGCTTTTTAAAATGAAAGCATTCCCAGGAAAGAAGACAGAGTTTCATGCTTGCCCAGAAGAATTGGAGATGCTAGGAAGAGAGATGGTGAAAAAATGTGGAGGTCTACCTTTGGCAATTGCTGTTTTAGGAGGCTTGCTAGCAACAAAAAAGTCACGAGCTGAGTGGGAGATGGTTCACAGAAACATCAATGCACACTTAAACAAGTTCCAACAAGAAGATCATCGCTATGGTGGAGTGAATGGGATTTTGGCTTTAAGTTATAATGAGTTACCCTTTCAGCTAAAACCATGCTTCTTATATCTTGGGCATTATCCAGAAGATTGGGAGATCTCAAAAAAAGAACTCATTCGATTATGGATTGCTGAAGGTTTCATTTCACCATCATGGAAAAGCGGGGAAATGTTGATGGAGGACGTAGCTGAACAATTCCTGGAACAACTAATAAATAGATGTTTGGTTCAAGTTGGTAAGAGAGACCATACAGGAATAGGTGTGAAAACATGTCACGTACATGATCTCTTGAGGGACTTGTGTGTGAAAAAAGCTCAAGAGGAGAATTTCTTGGAACTTATTCAGCCACCATTGAACGAAAGCGATGGTAATTCTCTTCATGTGACTTTGACAGCATCTATGGCTCGAAGAATTGCTATTCATCCTAGCAAAAGGTATGTTTCATTGAAAGGAAAACATCCAAATTTACGCACTCTTTTGCTCTTTCAGAATGAAGAATTGATAAAATTGCACATTTCAAAATGCAATGATTTCAAATTCTTAAGGGTGTTGAATCTATTAAGAAATGATGCGTTCGAATGGCATGTGTCAAGTGAAATTGGTAATTTACATCATTTGAGGTATTTGAAGTTAAAATCTTCAAAAGCAATCATCTTGCCACGGTCTATTGGCAAGTTGAAGAATTTACACACTTTATACCTCTTAAATGGAGTATCAAGAATTCCTGATGTTTTATTCAAGTTGAGACGCTTAAGGCATATTGTAGTAGGCAATCAAGGTGATTGTGGGATATATAATTATGTGCCTTTGTTGCTGAGGGATACGTTAAAAAATATTGAAACTTTAAAGTACATAGGGAGCAGGAGTTTAATTGAAAATAATGCAGTGCTGGACTTGACTAATATTCGGAGTTTAGGAATAAGTTTTGAGAGATCAAAAGATGTGGAGCCTATCCTAAAAGCACTGATTAAATCACAACGCCTTGGGTCATTTTACATGAAGTTGGAGGGTTCAATCCCATACCCAGACTTGGAACTCCTTTCTCATTGCCATCACCTATCAAAGCTAGCCTTACTAGGGGAGATACGAGAAGATCCACATTCGAGCCATCATATTTTGAAATTTCTGCCAACAAACGTTGCCAAGTTGACTTTGAGGTATTGTGGGATGAAGCAGGATCCAATGGCTGTTTTGGGAAAGTTGCCTCATTTGAGGACTCTCCGCTTATGGAATGACCCATATAGAGGGACGAAAATGGTTTGCTCTGCCAACGAATTTCTTCAACTTGATTTTCTTCATATTTGGGATTTAAAAGAATTAGAAGAGTGGCAGATAGAAGAAGGTGCAATGCCATGTCTTCGGAGCTTAACTCTGGGTTTCATTCCAAATTTGAGGATTTTTCCAGAAGGGTTGAGATATATTACTGCTCTCCAAGAAATGAAATTACACTATTTGAAGAGGTCATTGGTAGAGAGGATTGAAGTGATAGATGGAAGAGAAGGAGAGGATTTCTCTAAAGTGCGCCACATACCCTCCATCGAAATAAATGATACGCGTGAATAATTTTGCAATGTCAAATCCTCAACTCAAAGTAGTTGCATGTGAGTTAGATATTTCTATGGTAATCTTTTTTGTTTTGATTTGGGTCTATCCTTTTCATAAGAGATGATGCCATTTTCTTCTTGATGTAGGTAAATCTAATCGGCCCAGAAATGTACTCTGCCAATAAGAGCAACATGGAGGATCACGTGGATTTGCTTTTTGATTGTTTGAACGTTTAATTTGTATGGTTTTTTCCTTGATAATTGAATCTAATGATCAAGTTCTTTTTAGAAATGAATTGCTGTGAGTTTGAGTGACCCGCTTGTTAATGAATTTTAGATTTTCACAAGTGAAGATTATTCATTTGTTTGCTAGCACTTAAAAGGCAAAAGCTACTCAAAGTTCTGTTTCTGATTACGTTCCTATTTGTTCCACTCTCAATGAGATAGCAAGAGGGCTTGGTGAAACTGGAAATTCTAAGAAAGCAGCTGCTTTTCAACTCTTTCTTGTTAGATATAGGATCCCTACCTTATGAGATAACATAGAGGAAAAGTCTTTGCTTTTTCTGCTTCTTTAATTATCTAAAATGCAGTTTAAATTATGTTAAAATTTTGACGATTCTAGTATGCAAAATAAGATGACGAAAGGAAAAACAATATAAGCAGAAGGATTCATATAAAATTTATTTAATCTATCATGCAAGTTGAAATAGGGAACTCGATGTGCAGAGACAACTCTGTTAGAAATTAGAATCTTCATTTTTCAATCCACTGAGAAGTATTTCTATACATATTTCAAGGACCAATCTCTTAGCCTCACATTTGCACATTTGAACTGAAAGCAATTGACGAAGCTGCTGATTTTCTTTCCGGAGAGAGTGAACCTCTTTCATCAGCTCGGCTTGGTTCTCTAGAATGGAGCTCATCACACGGGACATTTCCATCTGTCAAACGATTCCACAAATTTGCGCTGAGAATACTCACGTGAAAACCCACAGCCTTTGGTTCATTGTCTTTTCTAGAGGGAGGCAACTTCTCCATGCTGTGTGTGGTGCCAAAGCTGTCACTTTCCTATGCAGCGATGCTAATTTGAAGTCTTAGTGCTTTGTTAATTATCATTAATTATACCCCACTTGATGATCTCATCTTTAATTTGTTAATTATTATCAATCTTATTCGACGGATTGATTTCTATTTTGTGCTGCAAATGAAGTGAAGTAAATCCAAAGACAATTGAAAAGATAGAAGAAACTGAAACTAAATTATGTAAGTTCATGATTAAATACTAAAAAAAGACTTAATTTTAATTAAATAAAATTTACATAATTTTTATTGCCTTTTTGGTGGAAGTCAAAAATTGCAAAAGATTGAGGATTGGACCTTCTTAAAACAGAGTAAATAGTATTCAATTAACTGTCCTTTGTTAATTGCTACTAATAAAATTTCAATACAAAGGTTCCTCCTACCTCCATGAATGGATTTCTAAAATGAATAAATGAAGGGGAACCATCCATCATAACCCAAGAAAACTATATACGAAATCAAAGCAAAATATAGAACTCCTTCATGCATGGATGCCTTCACCATTTGACATAGTACCAAAGTAAACAACTAAATAAAGGTTTTAAATCAATGTTAACACATTTCAGAGTAGGTTCCTCCAAATTTTCCTCTCGATTTGACAAAAACAGTAATCATTTATATTTAATCTTCCATGTGGGTCGTATATTATTGATCTTTTTCTCCTCCATTTTAAAAAAAAGTGGGAGTAGTTAGCTAGCCAGCACTATAACAGCATATGTGAGAAAATTGGTGGAAAAAGAAGGCACGGGGAAAGTAGCTTCTGCTTTTACATTCACCCAAAAGCACTCTATTAGAAGTATTTAGAATGAACAAGCTCAGGATTACATGGAAGAACTCTGCACCAGGCTCATGAATATTGGACTAAAGAAAGAACAGAAAGGCCTAGGAACAAGAAGGCACCAAAACGCAGAGTTTGAATAAAAGGCAAGGACTGCTACTCAAACGCTGCGTATAAGGCTCTCCCAAGGATCCAACAACTTAATAAGCAACGCACCATTTTGTATATAAATATAATCATTGTTTTTCAAAAGTTAGTTAGGTAGTTAATCATTCTTTCTTTTGTAATTAGCTTGTAAACTCCTGTATATATATAGCTCATTTTACAAAGCCCTGATAAGGAATGTATTCAGAAATTATTCCTTCAACCTTTCCAACGCCGTTTGTCTTTTCCTTTTTCTTGACATTCTCCTTCTGACATGGTATCAGAGCAGGGTCAATCCCTCGGACCAGCTATTGCTCATCTTGCTAATGAATCAGTGTAATCGACTTGCTAATCAGTCTTCATTTTCACTGTTGCAGTAAGTTGTTCATCATTTATTCTGGTTTATTAGCAAATCAACTTAATATTCATTACAAGTATCTTTATAATAGCCATGGCTGAGCCTACTGAAGCTAGATCAGATGCTAATGCACATATCACAAACTTTTCACCCATATCAGACCCTCTTTCACCATATTACTTACATCACTCAGATCATCCTGGATCTGTGACCATTATCCCCAAACTAGGTACCAATAACTACATTTCCTAGAGTAGGTCTTTCTTGCTAGCACTCTCTATCAGGAACAAAACAGGGTTTATTAATGAAACCATAGCAAAACCTATAGTCACAGACCCACTTTACTCATCCTGGACTCGTTGTAACAACCTGATAGTGGCATGGTTGCTTGATTCCATTTCACAACCAATAGCCTCTACTGTCTTTTATATGGATTCAGCTGCAGAAATATGGAATGCCCTCAAGCAAAATTTTTCTCAGCCAGATGACACTAGGGTCTGTAACTTGCAGTATACCTTAGGGAATGTCAGTCAAGGAACAAGAACAGTAGATGCTTACTTCATTGAACTCAAGAGCATTTGGGAGGAATTAAGGAATTACCGCCCCTTGCCTCATTGTGAATGTGGAAATTGCAACCCTGGCTGCTTTAAGAAGTACACAGATCAGTTTCAAAAGGACATGGTTTTCAGGTTTTTCAATGGATTGAATGAGTCATTCTCAGCTGCAAGGTCACAAGTTTTGTTAATGGACCCTATTCCAAACCTAGATAGAGTATATAGTCTAGTTCTAAGGGAGGAATCACAGAGAAATCTCCTTGTTCAACCACAGTCTCTTTTAGAATTCTCTGCCATGTTCATTGCAGCAGACAACAAGAAAAAGGCAAAGAAGGATATAATTTGTAACCATTGTGGTAAGAAAGGGCAAGCTAAAGACAAGTGCTACAGGATTATTGGTTTTCCTGATGATTTTAAGTTCACAAAAGGAGGGAAGTCGATTCCTAGAAGGGGTAAAAATCTGATCAACAATGTTTCTGCAGTTTCTAATGCATCAGTAGAGAGTGATTCTCAAATAGAACCAGAGGAAGAGTAGGCAAATATAGGTTCTGTGTGTCAATTGTTTATGATCAAGCAACAGGTTAACAAGCTGATGCAGCTCTTAAATGAGAATGGTATAAGCAGAAATGAAGGTAAGGGTATTTCATCAAACACTCAGCAGACAAATCATTCATTTGTGAATTCAGCCATAGCAGGTATTATTTCAGGCCAACCTTGTTTCAATACATCAAACAACATGCCTAATTGTCTAAGAAATGTGAATATTAGCATGATTAAGCAAAATTACTGGATAATGGATTATGGTGCTTCTGATCATATATGTTGTACCTTGAATAGCTTCATACAAATCAGACCTGTAAAGAATTGCTTTGTGCAGCTTCCTAATGACAAGAGAGTCATCGTGTCACACATAGGAACTATGAGATTAACCTCAAAATTAATCCTACAGAATGTTCTTTATATACCAAGCTTCAAATTCAATCTCATTTCTGTAGGATAGCTTACTAGGACTAAAAAAACCTATGTATTTTTCACTGATATGTACTGTGTTGTACAGGACATCCCTTCATGGATTGTGATTGGGGTTGCTAAAGCTTGCTCAGAGCTGTTCTTCATGCAAGATAATTCAGATGAGCAAGAAATGTTTGATAAACTAGTCAAGGTTCCTTTTGTTTCAACAGTCAATCAACATAAGCAAAATTACAAATGTTTTGACTTATGGCATTTCAGACTTGGTCATGTTCCTTTGGAAAGGATTGATGTCATACACAAACAATTTCCTAGTGTTTATTCTTCAAATGAACTAGTTTGTGAAATCTGTCCTTTGGCAAAACAGAAAAAGCTTCCATTTCCAGTACATGTTCAATCTACTGATTGTGCTTTTCAGTTGGTTCATGTTGATATTTGGGGTCCATATGAGACCCCTACTTTCTCTGGCCAAAGATATTTTCTAATAATGGTGGATGATTTTACACGATTCACCTGGGTTTTTCTCATGAGCAACAAGTCAAATATACTGACAATTATTCCTTCATTCAACAATTATGTTCAAAAACAATTTGAGCTTCAAATTAAATGCATAAGGTCAGACAATGGTTTAGAGTTTAGGTTGTCTGATTTCTTTGCTAAAACAGGCATAATTCATCATTTATCTTGTGTGAACACGCCCTAACAGAATGGAATAGTTGAGAGGAAACATCAACATATTCTTACTGTTGCTAGAGCTCTAATGCACCAATCTAATGTGCCTATATGTTTCTGGGGGGATGCAGTACTTACTGCAGTGCATATTATCAGTAGAGTGCCTACTAAAGTACTTCAAAATAAATCACCTTTTGAGCTAATATTTCACAAAGCACCTACATATGAACACCTAAGGGTATTTGGTTGTCTATGCTTTGTGTCAACATTGCCTCAACACAGGAAAAAGTTAGATAAAAGGGCTTTAAAATGTGTTTTTCTAGGGTATCCAAATTGCATAAAAGGGTACAAGGTATATGATCTTAATGCACAAAAGATTATGATATCTAGAAATATTTCCATTTTTCATGAAGAAATATTTCCATTTCAGTCTATGCAGCATGATATGCAGGAAAACACATTTTCTCAAACACCTAATCTGCATACCATATATCCAGGTGTTTTTGATTCATACCTTGAAATTTTTCAAGACCAAAACCATGTACCTTCTGAGAATCATTCACCTTCACCTGAGTCAGGACCACAAACACCCATTACAACAACCTCAAATGAGATGGAACATAATTCACCTATAACAGTCAGTATGCCTACTGCTACTGATTCAATGTCTGATACAGATGACAATGTTTTTGATGACAAAAACACAAGTTTGCCAACTAGGAGAAGCACCAGACTCAAACACATTCCCAAATACTTAGAAGCCTATGATGTTGATCTACCATCACATTCAAACATTGTCACTGCACATCCAATATCCAAGCACCTATCTGTTAGTAAACTTTCATCAGAACAAAAAGCATTCACAATATCATTATAAAAAATTCATGAGCGAGATACTTACCTTCAAGCAATTAATCATTCTCATTGGAGAGATGCAATGGCAGTTGAACTGAAAGCTTTACAGGACAATGGCACATAGAGTGTTGTACCTTGGCCTGTAAATTCTCATGTGATAGGATGTAAGTGGGTCCATAAAGTGAAACTAAATGAACATGGTGAAGTTGAGAGATATAAAGCTCAGCTGGTAGCTAAGGGATATAGCCAAATTGCAGGGTTTGACTACCAAGATACCTTCAGTCCAATGGCTAAGCAAACCACTGTCAGAATGTTCTTTGCTTTAGCTATAGTATACAATTGGTCATTGTCACAACTTGATGTGAATAATGCATTTTTGAATGGTGATTTACAAGAAGAGGTGTACATGGAAATTCCACAGGGGTACAATGTCCAGGGGGAGTATTTTAAAGGAACTAGATTAGCTTGTAGATTGCATAAGTCCTTGTATGGTCTCAAGCAAGCATCTATACAATGGAATGCAAAATTCACTTCATCAGTTTTTTAGTTTGGTTTTCATCAATCATCAGCAGATCATTCTTTTTTCACTGTGAAAGGAAATGATGGAAGTTTCACTGCTTTACTGCTATATGTAGATGATATACTGATTGGAAGTACATCCACTCAAGCAGCAAGAGATGTAAACCTATACTTGAGTTCACAATTTAAATTAAAAGATCTTGGAGCTGTGAAATATTTTCTGGGATTGGAGATCAACAGGTCAGTTGAGGGCACTACTATCTCACAGAGAAAGTACACTCTGGATCTCCTAGAAGAGCATGGACTTTTAGGAGCTAAACCAGCTTCTACCCTAATTGATTACAATCATAAGTTGCACAAGGTGCAAGAAGAAGATCAATTATCTAATCCTACAGTTTATAGACAGTTGGTAGGAAAATTACTTTATTTAACTTTTAGCAGACCCGATATAGCCTATGTAGTTCAAGTGTTAACCCAATACATGGATAGACTTGGTAAGCAACACTTTATAGCAGCACAGAGGGTATTGAAGTACCTGAAAGGAGCATCAGGGCAAGGAATCCAAATGAAGTCTGCATCAAACTTAAAACTGTCAGCCTACTGTGATAGTGACTGGGGGAGTTGTTCAGATTCCAGAAGATCGATTACTGGATTTAGTATTTTCATTGGAGAATCACTCGTAAGTTGGAAATCTAAGAAACAATCCGTGGTGGCTAGAAGCTCTGCTGAAGCAAAGTACCGTTCCATGGCTTCAACATGTTGTGAACTCATTTGGTTGAAATATTTACTTTCTGATTTTGGAGTTAACCATGATGATCCAATTGCCCTTTACTCAGATAGTCAATCAGCAATTCACATCAGCAAAAATCAGGTGTTTCATGAAAGAACTAAACACATTAGATAGATTGTCATTTTGTTAGAGAAAAGGTGTTAGCAGGTACAATCAAGCTAGTCCATATATCTACTAATCTGCAGTTAGCTGATATTTTTACTAAAACTTTAGAACCGAGGCAGTTTCACAGTCTACTGAGCAAGATGAATGTTCTCAATGATCACATATCCTCTTGAGGGGGAGTATTAGAAGTATTTAGAATGAACAAGCTTAGGATTACATGGAAGAACTCTGCACCAGGCTCATGAATATCGAACTAAAGAAAGAACAAAAAGGCCTGGGAACAAGAGGGCACCAAAACGCAGAGTTTGAATAAAAGGCAAGGACTGCTACTCAAACGCTGCGTATAAGGCTCTCCTAAGGAACTAGCAACTTAATAAGCAACGCACCGTTTTGTATATAAATATAATCATTGTTTTTCAAAAGTTAGTTTGGTAGTTAATCATTCTTTCTTCTGTAATTAGCTTGTAAACCCATGTATATATATAGCTCATTTTACAGAGCCCTGATAAGGAATGTATTCAGAAATTATTCCTTCAACCTTTCCAGCGCTGTTTGTCTTTCCTTTTTCTTGACATTCTCCTTCTGACACACTCAGCCCTAACTTTTGACAAAATAATTTTGGAATATTTATTTTAATAATCAATATATGTATTTTATTAAAAGAATTAGGTATGAATTAATTCTCTTTTCTCCATGCAAAAAAATCATTTGACAAAAGAAATGCTCAATAAATATTTTATAATGTGATAACGCATAATCTCACTTCTTAGTGATGTAATAATGGGTAAATATTGTTAAAAGAACAATTATTATGAATAATACATGATTACTTTCTTACATTATGGTTTCTCATTGTTTTTACAACTCTAGGGATAACAAAATAGGCTCAATAAGATTCATTTCTCACACTACGTTTTCTCGTATTAGAGTTCTGCTTTTCATTTTTTTAAATCTAATTAGAAACAATATATGATTCTCCCTATCATTTAATTTATTTAGTGTATGAGTGAATAAGAGTGTTTTGCATTTGGTACGAGTTTTAGGCTCTTTTAACAATTTTTACATCAAAAAGAGAAACTTATTCAGTTTGTCTATTTATTTATCACTAATATTTTTGACCACATTATTGATTTTTATTTAATTTTCTAAGTCGGCCATATTATTGATTTTTTTTATAAAATATATACTACAATCATGTCCAGTAATGGTGTATAAAATAATAATACTTGGAACATGTATCATGTTAGCTTCCTCCAAATTTCCTCTCGGTCTCACAAAAACTAATATTCTTTTTAATTTAATCTTCTATGTTGACCATAATATCGATTTTTTTTTTTAAAAGTGGGGGTAGCCCACACTACAATCATGACCACTAACGGTATATAAAATGCCCATACTTGGAACATGTTTCGCGTTAGCTTCCTCCAAATTTCCTTTTGCTTTCACAAGTGCTTGTATTCTTTTTAATTTAATCTTCTATTTTGGTGATATTATCCTTTCTAAAAAAAAAATAGAAATGGGAGTAGCCCACACTACAATCATGATCACTAATAGGGTATAAAATAATAATACTTGGAACGTGTTTCATTTTAACTTCTTCCAAAATTTCCTTCAGTTTGACAAAAACTAGTTTTTTATTTAATTTAATCTTCTATTTTGACAATATTATTGGCTTTTTTTTAAAAAAAAAGAAAAACAAATGGGAGTATCCCGCACTATAATCATGGTCACTAATGTTGTATCAAATAATAATACTTTGAACATGTTTCATGTTAGCTTAGCTTCCTCCAAATTTCCTCTTGGTTTCACAGAACACAGTATTCTTTGTGTAAAAGATGTGGGAGTAGCCCACATTACACTAAGAATATAGCAGAAAGTTTGTGGCAAGGAAAGTACAAGGAAAAAAGCTTTTGCTTTTGCGTTAGTAAAAAAAATGCTTAGAGCCCTAACTTTTCGAATATCCAAAACTTTTGACTTAACATTAAATATATGTATTTTAAAGAATTAAATTTAAATTTCTTCTCAAATAAAATACATTATTTGATAAAAGAAATACAAAATAAATCTTTCATGACATGAGAACATACTTTGATTTTTTGATGACAGGCTAATACGTAAACATCATTTAATGAACAATAATCATGAAAAATATAATATAATTAAAAAAATATTGTACATTAAGTTTTCTCATTCTTTGACAAGTGTAATTTATATGAAGATCCTATTTGCAGGTCACAAATTGTAAAAGATAAGATAGCAGTGACATAGTAAAAATGCCCAAACAATTTTGCTTGCTATCTCTCTATTCCGGGCTCAAGACTCATATTGTGATTCCTCGTGGTAGCTAAAATTTAGGATGTGATTTATATTGTACCGTCTCGAGGAATGTATGAATACTGGAATTAACAAAAAAAATATATGCTTCCTATAATTTAATTTATTAGAATATGAATGAATAAGAGTTTTTTTAGATTTGGTTTTAAGAGTTTTTAGACTTTGTTAACAATTTTTACACCAAAAAGAGAAAATCATTTAGTTTCGTCTTCTATTGTTTATTATAAGTATGAATACTTGGGCAATGAAATTGAAATACTTTATTGGATAGCCTATTAATTAACTGTATTTAACTTTAAAGTGTTCTTTTTCTTTACGTATTATATAGTTAGTTGGCCATGTCTAATGGAAAATGTAGGAGGTCGTTAGTTAAGTTGGAAGTATATATTTCTTTTTATCTTTGCTACCTTTCTCTTCTAAATTATTTGCTTATCCAAAGAAAAAAAAGGCAGAAGATTAAAGAAAGAGGCAACTTGTGTATGGTATTCAAGGGCAGAACTTCCACATTGTTTTGTGTTATTGAAGCTTTGGGTTTTGGCTTAATTTGTGTTGCAATTAAAGTAGATCCAAAGACAATTGTGTTATTCAATGATACGTGGGAATCATAAATATTGACTAAAGTTTATATAATTAATTATGCACATGCACATGCACATGCACATGCACATGCGAAGCTCCCTATGTGCTGCCCATGTGGGCAACTTCTCCTTTTGCTTTTCTTGTCCAATGTCAAGTAGACAACACGCTTTCACACCTTTCGATAAAGAGATATAGAAAGACGGAAACCAAAAAAGGGAATGACAAAAGAATATCAATTTAGTCAAGTATAGCTACCAGCTAAAGCAAATACATGTACAAGAAACAGGCGGATCAGTTTGAAATCTTGAAAAAGGAAGAGTAATTTGAATCCACCGGAGAAATGGTAGATGCTATTGTGTCCTTAGCTATTGAAAGAATATCGGATTTACTCATTCATGAAGCTGTTTTCCTGCGTGGAGTTCGTGAGGAAGTGGAGGGCCTCAAGGCTGAACTGGAGCGGATGAAGAGCTCCTTGGAGGATGCAGACAGTAGGCAAGATCAAAATAAGCTTAACCGCACTTTGGTGAGACAAATCAGAGATCTTGCTTGTGAAGCAGAAGATGTTGTTGACGACTCTATTCTTCAGGCCGCACATCAGAGGGGCTTTCATGGATTCATCAAGAAATTCACCAAGCCTTCTCATTTGCACAAAATCGGCGTGAAGGTCAAAGCAATCCAGACTAAGCTTGAAAGCATTTCTAAGAGTCTTCCGGCTTATGATCGGATATCTGGAACAGAGGGGTCTAGCTCTGTTTTCGAGATGCAGCAGCGGTTTAGGAGAACATATACACATGTTGAGGAAGAGGATGTTGTTAGCTTGGAGGATACCGCAAAAGAGGTTTTGGCTCAGTTGATGACAGAAGAAGAGAGACCTCATGTCGTTGTTTCTATAGTCGGCATGGGGGGCATAGGTAAGACCACACTGGCAAAAAAGGTTTATAAGCATGATGATGTGAAACGACATTTTGATTGTTGTGCTTGGGCTTTTATATCTCAACAATGTATGCTAAGAGAAGTTTTGCATGATCTCCTCTTAAAACTTCTCTCTCCTTCTAAAGAAGAAAGGGAGCTAATCGATAAACTGAAAGAGAATGAGTTGGTGAAAAGGCTTTATGATGTGTTGAAAGAAAAACGGTATTTGGTGGTTCTTGATGATATCTGGAAAAGTGAAGATTGGGACAATTTTAAACCTGCTTTTCCACGAGGAAGAAAGGGGAGCAAAATTTTACTCACAACACGCCACAAGGACTTGGCATTGCATGCCGATCCTTGCAACTCCCCAATAGAGGTTCAATTTCTTACAGATGATGAAAGTTGGAAGCTTTTTAAAATGAAAGCATTCCCAGGAAAGAAGACAGAGTTTCATGCTTGCCCAGAAGAATTGGAGATGCTAGGAAGAGAGATGGTGAAAAAATGTGGAGGTCTACCTTTGGCAATTGCTGTTTTAGGAGGCTTGCTAGCAACAAAAAAGTCACCAGCTCAGTGGGAGATGGTTCACAGAAACATCAATGCACACTTAAACAAGTTCCAACAAGAAGATCATCGCTATGGTGGAGTGAATGGGATTTTGGCTTTAAGTTATAATGAGTTACCCTTTCAGCTAAAACCATGCTTCTTATATCTTGGGCATTATCCAGAAGATTGGGAGATCTCAAAAAAAGAACTCATTCGATTATGGATTGCTGAAGGTTTCATTTCACCATCATGGAAAAGCGGAGAAATGTTGATGGAGGACGTAGCTGAACAATTCCTGGAACAACTAATAAATAGATGTTTGGTTCAAGTTGGTAAGAGAGACCATACAGGAATAGGTGTGAAAACATGTCACGTACATGATCTCTTGAGGGACTTGTGTGTGAAAAAAGCTCAAGAGGAGAATTTCTTGGAACTTATTCAGCCACCATTGAACGAAAGCGATGGTAATTCTCTTCATGTGACTTTGACAGCATCTATGGCTCGAAGAATTGCTATTCATCCTAGCAAAAGGTATGTTTCATTGAAAGGAAAACATCCAAATTTACGCACTCTTTTGCTCTTTCAGAATGAAGAATTGATAAAATTGCACATTTCAAAATGCAATGGTTTCAAATTCTTAAGGGTGTTGAATCTATTAAGAAATGATGCGTCCAAATGGCATGTGTCAAGTGAAATTGGTAATTTACATCATTTGAGGTATTTGAAGTTAGAATCTTCAGAGGAAATCATCTTGCCACGGTCTATTGGCAAGTTGAAGAATTTACACACGTTATACCTCTTAAATGGAGTACCAAGAATTCCTGATGTTTTATTCAAGTTGAAACGCTTAAGGCATATTGCAGTAGGCAATCAATATTATTATGTGCGTTTGTTGCTGAGGGATACTTTAAAAAATATTGAAACTTTAAAGTACATAGGGAGCAAGAGTTTAATTGAAAATAATGCAGTGCTGGAGTTAACTAATATTCGGAGTTTAGGAATAAGTTTTGAGAGATCAAAAGATGTGGAGCCTATCCTAAAAGCACTGATTAAATCACAACGCGTTGGGTCATTTTACATGCAGTTGGACGGTTCAATCCCATACCCAGACTTGGAACCCCTTTCTCATTGCCATCACCTATCAAAACTATCCTTAAGAGGGATGATACAAGAAGATCCGCATTCAAACCATCATGTTTTGAAATTTCTGCCAGAAAACATTACCAAGTTAACTTTGAGGTATTGTGGGATGAAGCAGGATCCAATGGCTGTTTTGGGAAAGTTGCCTCATTTGAGGACTCTTCGCTTATGGAATGACTCATATAGAGGGACTAAAATGGTTTGCTCTGCCAACGAATTTCTTCAACTTGATTGTCTTCATATTTGGGATTTAGAAGAATTAGAAGAGTGGCAGATAGAAGAAGGCGCAATGCCATGTCTCCGGAGCTTAATTCTGGTTTTCTTTCCAAATTTGAGGATTTTTCCAGAAGGGTTGAGGTATATTACTGCTCTGCAAGAAATGAAATTAACGGGAATGAAGAGGTCGTTGGTAGAGAGGATTCAAGTGATAGATGGAAGAGAAGGAGAGGATTTCTCTAAAGTGCGCCACATACCCTCCATCCAAATAACTACGTTGGAAGGTTAACAACTCTAATTTTGCGATGTCAATCCTCAACTCAAAGTAGTTGCATGTGAGTTAGATATTTCTATGGTAATCTTTTTTGTTTTGATTTGGGTCTATCCTTTTCATAAGAGATGATGCCATTTTGTTCTTGATGTAGGTAAATCTAATCGGCCCAGAAATGTACTCTGCCAATAAGAGCAACATGGAGGATCACGTGGTTTTTAGAAATGAATTGCTGTGAGTTTGAGTGAACCGCTTGTTAATGAATTTTAGATTTTCACAAGTGAAGATTATTCATTTGTTTGCTAGCACTTAAAAGGCAAAAGCTACTCAAAGTTCTGTTTCTGATTATGTTCCTATTTGTTCCATTCTCAATGAGATAGCAAGAGGGCTTGGTGAAACTGGAAATTCTAAGAAAGCAGCTGCTTGTCAACTCTTTCTTGTTAGATATAGGATCCCTACCTTATGAGATAACATAGAGGAAAAGTCCTTGCTTTTTCTGCTTCTTTAATTATCTAAAATGCAGTTTAAATTATGTTAAAATTTTGACGATACTAGTATGCAAAATAAGATGACGAAAGGAAAAACAATATAAGCAGAAGGATTCATATAAAATTTATGTAATCTATCATGCAAGTTGAAATAGGGAACTCGATGTACAGAGACAACTCTGTTAGAAATTAGAAGCTTCATTTTTCAATTGACTGAGAAGTATTTCTATACATATTTCAAGGACCAATCTCTTAGCCTCACATTTGCACATTTGTACTCAAAGCAATTGACGAAGCTGCTGATTTTCTTCCCGGAGAGAGTGAACCTCTTTCATCAGCTCGGCTTGGTTCTCTAGAATGGAGCTCATCACACGGGACATTTCCATTTGTCAAACGATTCCACAAATTTGCGCTGAGAATACTCACTAGGGATGTCAACGGGTACCCTATTATAGGGTATCCGCGAGTATCTGATCCGGGTATACATGGTTAGAGTACTCATAAACGGGTTCGGGTAGGGTTAGGGTAGTGATTTCACTACCCGAATTTTAATAGGGTAAGGTTAGGGTACCACCTCTTGGGTATCCGTTATCCAAATCCGATTATTATTTATAAATATTTTATTATTATTTTAAAAATTAAATTAAAATTTTATAATTTTCACTAACTTTACAAGTAAATTTTTTTATTAAAAGTTTACAAATATATGAAAAGTATGATTACTTTAATTATTAATGTGATGACATTAATATATTTAAATTAAAAAATTATTATATTGTTATTTATGTTTAAGTATGATTACTCTAATTATTAATATGATGACATTAATACTTTTATGAATGCGTATGTGTATATATTATGTATTTTAAATATAAATATATTTACTTTTTACCCATTATAGGGTAATGGGATTGTATTAGGTTAGGGTTAGGGTAGTAATTTTAAAATTAAACGGGTAGTTAATAGGGTTAGGGTAATTGATTTTTTATAGGGTTAGGGTTCGGGTACCTTGAAATTATAGGGTACCCGACTCGTTGACATCCCTAATACTCATGTGAAAACCCACAGCCTTTGGTTCATTGTCTTTTCTAGAGGGAGGCAACTTCTCCATGCTGCGTGTGGTGCCAAAGCTGTCACTTTCATATGCAGCGATGCTAATTTGAAGTCTTAGTGCTTTGTTAATTATCATTAATTATACCCCACTTGATGATCTCATCTTTAATTTGTTAATTATTATCAATCTTATTCGACGGATTGATTTCTATTTTGTGCTGCAAATGAAGTGAAGTAAATCCAAAGACAATTGAAAAAGATAGAAGAAACTGAAACTAAATTATGTAAGTTCAGGGTTAAATACTAAAAAAAGACTTAATTTTAATTAAATAAAATTTACATAAATTTTATTGCCTTTTTGGTGGAAGTCAAAAATTGAAAAAGATTGAGGATTGGACCTTCTTAAAACAGAGTAAATAGTATGCAATTAACTGTCCTTTGTTAATTGCTACTAATAAAATTTCAATACAAAGGTTCCTCCTACCTCCATGAATGGATTTCTAAAATGAATAAATGAAGGGGAACCATCCATCATAACCCAAGAAAACTATATACGAAATCAAAGCAAAATATAGAACTCCTTCATGCATGGATGCCTTCATCATTTGACATAGTACCAAAGTAAACAACTAAATAAAGGTTTTAAATCAATGTTAACACATTTCAGATTAGGTTCCTCCAAAATTTCCTCTCGATTTGATAAAAACAGTAATCATTTATATTTAATCTTCCATGTGGGTCGTATATTATTGATCTTTTTCTCCTCCATTTAAAAAAAAAAGTGGAAGTAGTTAGCTAGCCAGCACTATAACAGCATATGTGAGAAAATTGGTGGAAAAAAAAGGCACGGGGAAAGTAGCTTCTGGTTTTACATTTACCCAAAAGCACTTTATTAGAAGTATTTAAAATGAACAAGCTCAGGATTACATGGAAGAACTCTGCACCAGGCTCATGAATATTGGACTAAAGAAAGAACAGAAAGGCCTGAGAACAAGAAAGCACCAAAACGCAGAGTTTGAATAAAAGGCAAGGACTGTTACTCAAACGCTGCGTATAAGGCTCTTCCAAGGAACCAACAACTTAATAAGCAATGCACCATTTTGTATATAAATATAATCATTGTTTTTCAAAAGTTAGTTAGGTAGTTAATCATTCTTTCTTTTGTAATTAGCTTGTAAACCCCTGTATATATATAGCTCATTTTACAGAGCCTTGATAAGGAATGTATTCAGAAATTATTCCTTCAACCTTTCCAACGTTGTTTGTCTTTTCCTTTTTCTTGACATTCTCCTTCTGACATGGTATCAGAGCAGGGTCAATCCCTGGGACCAGCTACTACTCATCTTGCTAATGAATCAGTGTAATCTACTTGCTAATCAGTCTTCATTTTCACTGTTGCAGTAAGTTGTTCATCATCTATTCTGGTTTATTAGCAAATCAACTTAATATTCATTACAAGTATCTTTATAATAGCCATGGCTGAGCCTACTGAAGCTAGATTAGATGCTAATGCACAGATCACAAACCTTTCACCCATGTCAGACCCCCTTTCACCATATTACTTACATCACTCAGATCATCCTGGATCTGTGACCATTAACCCCAAACTAGCTACCAATAACTACATTTTCTGGAGTAGGTCTTTCCTACTAGCACTCTCTATCAGGAACAAAACATGGTTTATTAATGAAACCATAGCAAAACCTATAGTCACAGACCAACTTTACTTATCCTAGACTCGTTGTAACAACCTGATAGTGGCATGGTTGCTCGATTCCATTTCACAACCAATAGCCTCTATTGTCTTTTATATGGATTCAGCTGCAGAAATATGGGATGCCCTCAAGCAAAATTTTTTTCAGCCAGATGACACTAGGGTCTGTAACTTGCAGTATACCTTAGAGAATGTCAGTCAAGGAACAAGAACAGTAGATGCTTACTTCATTGAATTCAAGAGCATTTGGGAGGAATTAAGGAATTACCGCCCCTTGCCTCATTGTGAATGTGGAAATTGCAACCCTGGCTGCTTTAAGAAGTACACAGATCAGTTTCAAAAGGACATGGTTTTCAGGTTTTTCAATGGATTGAATGAGTCATTCTCAGTTGTAAGGTCACAAGTTTTGTTAATGGACCCTATTCCAAACCTAGATAGAGTATATAGTCTAGTTCTAAGGGAGGAATCATAGAGAAATCTCCTTGTTCAACCACAGTCTCTTTTAGAATTCTCTGCCATGTTCACTGTAGCAGACAATAAGAAAAAGGCAAGGAAGGATATAATTTGTAACCATTGTGGTAAGAAAGGGCATACTAAAGACAAGTGCTACAGGATTATTGGTTTTCTTGATGATTTTAAGTTCACAAAAGGAGGGAAGTCGATTCCTAGAAGGGCTAAAAATTTGATCAATAATGTTTCTGCAGTTTTTGATGCATCAGCAGAGAGTGATTCTGAAATAGAACCAGAGGAAGAGCAGGCAAATACAGGTTCTGTGTGTCAATTGTTTATGATCAAGCAACAGGTTAACAAGTTGATGCAGCTCTTAAATGAGAATGGTATAAGCAGAAATGAAGGTAAGGGTATTTCATCAAACACTCAGCAGGCAAATCATTCACTTGTGAATTCAGCCATAGCAGGTATTATTTCAGGCCAACCTTGTTTCAATACATCAAACAACATGCCTAATAGTCTAAGAAATGTGAATATTAGCATGATTAAGCAAAATTACTGGATAATGGATTATGGTGCTTCTGATCATATATGTTGTACCTTGAATAGCTTTATACAAATCAGACCTGTAAAGAATTGCTTTGTGCAGCTTCCCTATGACAAGAGAGTCATCGTGTCACACATAGGAACTGTGAGATTAACCTCAAAATTAATCCTACAGAATGTTCTTTGTATGCCAAGCTTCAAATTCAATCTCATTTCTGTAGGACAGCTTACTAGGACTAAGAAAACCTATGTATTTTTCACTGATATGTACTGTGTTGTACAAGACATCCCTTCATGGACTGTGATTGTGGTTGCTAAACCTTGCTCAGGGCTGTTCTTCATGCAAGATAATTCAGATGAACAAGAAATGTCAAAGTTCTGTTTTGATAAACTAGTCAAGGTTCCTTTTGTTTCAACAGTCAATCAACATAAGCAAAATTACAAATGTTTTGACTTATGGCATTTCAGACTTGGTCATGTTCCTTTGGAAAGGATTGATGTCATACACAAACAATTTCCTAGTGTTTATTCTTCAAATGAACTAGTTTGTGAAATCTGTCCTTTGGCAAAACAAAAAAGGCTTCCATTTCCAGTACATGTTCAATCTACTGATTGTGCTTTTCAGTTGGTTCATGTTGATATTTGGGGTCCATATGAGACCCCTACTTTCTCTGGCCAAAGATATTTTCTAACAATGGTGGATGATTTTACACGATTCACCTGGGTTTTTCTCATGAGCAACAAGTCAAATGTACTGACAATTATTCCTTCATTCAACAACTATGTTCAAAAACAATTTGAGCTTTAAATTAAATGCATAAGGTCAGACAATGGTTTAGAGTTTAGGTTGTCTGATTTCTTTGCTAAAACAGGCATAATTCATCATTTATCTTGTGTGAACACGCCCCAACAGAATGGAATAGTTGAGAGGAAACATCAACATATTCTTACTGTTGCTAGAGCTCTAATGCACCAATCTAATGTGCTTATATGTTTCTGGGGCGATGCAGTACTTACTGTAGTGCATATTATTAATAGAGTGCCTACTAAAGTACTCAAAATAAATCACCTTTTGAGCTAATATTTCACAAAGCACCTACATATGAACACTTAAGGGTATTTGGTTGTCTATGCTTTGTGTCAACATTGCCTCAACATAGGAAAAAGTTAGATAAAAGGGCTTTAAAATGTGTTTTTCTAAGGTATCCAAATTGCATAAAAGGGTACAAGGTATATGATCTTAATGCACAAAAGATTATGATATCTAGAAATATTGTTTTTCATGAAGAAATATTTCCATTTCAGTCTATGTAGCATGATATGCAGGAAAACACATTTTCTCAAACACCTAATCTGCATACCATATATCCAGGTGTTTTTGATTCATATCTTGAAATTTTTCAAGACTAAAACCATGTACCTTCTGAGAATCATTCACCTTCACCTGAGTCAGGACCACAAACACCTATTACAACAACCTCAAATGAGATGGAACATAATTCACCTATAACAGTCAGTATGCCTATTGTAACTGATTCAATGTCTGATACAGATGACAATGTTTTTGATAACAGAAACACAAGTTTGCCAACTAGGAAAAGCACCAGACTCAAACACATTCCCAAATACTTAGAAGCCTATGATGTTGATCTACCATCACATTCAAACATTGTCACTGCACATCCTATATCCAAGCACCTATCTGTTAGTAAACTTTCATCAGAACAAAAAGCATTCACAATATCATTATCAAAAATTCATGAGCCAAATACTTAACTTCAAGCTACTAATCATTCTCATTGGAGAGATGCAATGGCAGTTGAACTGAAAGCTTTACAGGACAATGGCACATAGAGTGTTGTACCTTGGCCTGTAAATTCTCATGTGATAGGATGTAAGTGGGTCCATAAAGTGAAACCAAATGAAAATGGTGAAGTTGAGAGATATAAAGCTCGACTGGTAGCTAAGGGATACAGCCAAATTGCAGGGTTTGACTACCAAGATACCTTCAGTCCAGTGGCTAAGCAAACCACTGTCAGAATGTTCTTTGCTTTAGTTGTAGTATACACTTGGTCATTGTCACAACTTGATGTGAATAATGCATTTTTGAATGGTGATTTACAGGAAGAGGTGTACATGGAAATTCCACAGGGGTACAATGTCCAGGGGGAGTATCCTAAAGGAACTAGATTAGCTTGTAGATTGCATAAGTCCTTGTATGGTCTTAAGCAGGCATCTAGACAATGGAATGCAAAATTCACTTCATTAGTTCTTCAGTTTGGTTTTCATCAATCATCAGCAGATCATTCTCTTTTAACTATGAAAGGAAATGATGGATGTTTCACTGCTTTACTGCTATATGTAGATGATATACTAATTGGAAGTACATCCACTCAAGCAGCAAGAGATGTAAAACTATACTTGAGTTCACAATTTAAATTAAAAGATCTTGGAGCTGTGAAATATTTTCTGGGATTGGAGATCAACAGGTCAGTTGAGGGCATTACTATCTCACAGAGAAAGTACACTCTGGATCTCCTAGAAGAGCATGGACTTTTAGGAGCTAAACCAGCTTCTACCCTAATTGTTCACAATCATAAGTTGCACAAGGTGCAAGAAGAAGATCAATTGACTAATCCTACAGTTTATAGACAGTTGGTAGGAGAATTACTTTATTTAACTTTCAGCAGACCCGATATAGCCTATGCAGTTCAAGTGTTAACCCAATACGTGGATAGACTTGGTAAGCAACACTTTATAGCAGCACAGAGGGTATTGAAGTACCTGAAAGGAGCACCAGGGCAAGGAATCCAAATGAAGTCTGTATCAAACTTAAAACTGTCAACCTACTGTGATAGTGACTGGGGGAGTTGTTCAGATTCCAGAAGATCGATTATTGGATTTAGTATTTTCATTGGAGAGTCACTCGTAAGTTGGAAATCTAAGAAACAATCCGTGGTGGCCAGAAGCTCTGCTGAAGCAAAGTACCGGTCCATGGCTTCAACATGTTGTGAACTCATTTGGTTGAAATATTTACTTTCTGATTTTAGAGTTAACCATGATGATCCAATTGTCCTTTACTCAGATAGTCAATCAGCAATTCACATCAGCAAAAATCCGGTATTTCATGAAAGAACTAAACACATTGAGATGGATTGTCATTTTGTTAGAGAAAAGGTGTTAGCAGGTACAATCAAGCTAGTCCATATATCTACTAATCTGCAGTTAGCTGATATTGTTACTAAAGCTTTAGAACCGAGGCAGTTTCACAGTCTACTGAGCAAGATGAATGTTCTCAATGATCACATATCCTCTTGAGGGGGAGTATTAGAAGTATTTAGAATGAACAAGTTCAGGATTACATGGAAGAACTTTGCACCAGGCTCATGAATATCGGACTAAAGAAAGAACAGAAAGGCCTGGGAACAAGAAGGCACCAAAACGCAGAGTTTGAATAAAAGGCAAGGACTGCTACTCAAACGCTGCGTATAAGGCTCTCTCAAGGAACCAACAACTTAATAAGCAACGCAACGTTTTGTATATAAATATAATCATTGTTTTTCAAAAGTTAGTTAGGTAGTTAATCATTCTTTCTTTTGTAATTAGCTTGTAAACCCCTGTATATATATAGCTCAATTTACAGAGCCCTGATAAGGAATGTATTCAGAAATTATTCCTTCAACCTTTCCAGCGGCGTTTGTCTTTTCCTTTTTCTTGACATTCTCCTTCTGACACACTCAGCCCTAACTTTTGACAAAATAATTTTGGAATATTTATTTTAATAATAAATATATGTATTTTATTAAAAGAATTAGGTATGAATTAATTCTCTTTTCTCCATGCAAAAAAATCATTTGACAAAAGAAACGCTCAATAAATATTTTATAATGTGATAACGCATAATCTCACTTCTTAGTGATATAATAATGGGTAAATATTGTTAAAAGAACAATTATTATGAATAATACATGATTAATTTCTTACATTATGGTTTCTCATTATTTTTACAACTCTAGGGATAACTAACTAGGCTCAATAAGATTCATTTCTCACACTACGTTTTCTCGTATTAGAGTTCTGTTTTTCATTTTTTTAATCTAATTAGAAATAATATATGATTCTCCCTATCATTTAATTTATTTAGTGTATGAGTGAATAAGAGTGTTTTGCATTTGGTACTAGTTTTAGGCTCTTTTAACGATTTTTACATCAAAAGAGAAACTTATTCGGTTTGTCTATTTATTTATCACTAATACTTTTGATCATATTATTGATTTTTATTTAATTTTGTAAGTCGGCCATATTATTGATTTTTTAAAAAAATATATACTACAATCATGTCCAGTAATGGTGTATAAAATAATAATACTTAGAACATGTATCATGTTAGCTTCCTCCAAATTTCCTCTCGGTCTCACAAAAACTAATATTTTTTTTAATTTAATCTTCAATGTTGACCATAATATCGATTTTTTTTTTTAAAAAAAGTGGGGGTAGCCCACACTACAATCATGACCACTAACGGTATGTAAAATGCCCATACTTGGAACATGTTTCGCGTTAGCTTCCTCCAAATTTCCTTTTGCTTTCACAAGTGCTTGTATTCTTTTTAATTTAATCTTCTATTTTGGTGATATTATCCTTTCTAAAAAAAAAAATAGAAATGGGAGTAGCCCACACTACAATCATGATCACTAATAGGGTATAAAATAATAATACTTGGAACGTGTTTCATTTTAACTTCCTCCAAAATTTCCTTCAGTTTGACAAAAACTAGTTTTTTTTTTTAATTTAATCTTCTATTTTGACAATATTATTGGCTTTTTTTTAAAAAAAAAGAAAAACAAATGAGAGTAGCCCGCACTATAATCATGGTCACTAATGTTGTATATAATAATAATTCTTTGAACATGTTTCATGTTAGCTTAGCTTCCTCCAAAATTCCTCTTGGTTTCACAGAACACAGTATTCTTTGTGTAAAAGATGTGGGAGTAGCCCACATTATTCTGAGAATATAGCAGAAAAGTTTGTGGCAAGGAAAGTACAAGGAAAAAAGCTTTTGCTTTTGTGTTAGTAAAAAAAAAATGCTAAGAGCCCTAACTTTTCGAATATCCAAACTTTTGACTTAACATTAAATATATGTATTTTAAAGAGTTAAATTTAAATTTCTTCTCAAATAAAATACATTATTTGATAAAAGAAATACAAAATAGATCTTTCATGACATGAGAACATACTTTGATTTTTTGACGACAGGTTAATACGTAAATATCATTTAATGAGCAATAATCATAAAAAATATAATATAATTAAAAAAATATTGTACATTAAGTTTTCTCATTCTTTGACAAGTGTAATTTATATGAAGATCCTATTTGCAGGTTACAAATTGTAAAAGATAAGATAGTAGTGACATAATAAAAATGCCCAAGCAATTTTGCTTGCTATCTCTCTATTCCGGGCTCCAGACTCATATTGTGATTCCTCGTAGTAGCTAAAATTTAGGATGTGATTTAGATTGTACCATCTCGAGGAATGTATGAATGCTGGAATTAACAAAAAATAATATATGCTTCCTATAATTTAATTTATTAGAATATGAATGAATAAGAGTTTTTTTAGATTTGGTTTTAAGAGTTTTTAGACTTTGTTAACAATTTTTACACCAAAAAGAGAAAATCATTTAGTTTCGTCTTCTATTGTTTATTATAGGTATGAATACTTGGGCAATGAAATTGAAATACTTTATTGGATAGCCTATTAATTAACTGTATTCAACTTTAAAATGTTCTTTTTCTTTACGTATTATATAGTTAGTTGGCCATGTCTAATGGAAAATGTAGGAGGTCGTTAGTTAAGCTGGAAGAATATATTTCTTTTAATTTTTGCTACCTTTCTCTTATAAATTATTTGCTTATCCAAAGAAAAAAAAGGCAGAAGATTAAAGAAAGAGGCAACTTGTGTATGGTATTCAAAGGCAGAACTTCCACACTGTTTTGTGTTATTGAAGCTTTGGGTTTTGGCTTAATTTGTGTTGCAATTAAAGTAGATCCAAAGACAATTGTGTTATTCAATGATACGTGGGAATCATAAATATTGACTAAAGTTTATATAATTAATTATGCACAGGCGAAGCTCCCTATGTGGGGCAACTTCTCCATGCTGTCTGTGTTGCCAAAGCTGTCACTTTTTGGGCTTGTTGGTTTAGGCATATGTCTCCATGCATATTATGTAAGATCTGGAATTAGATAAAGGCAATAAATTAAAATATTTATTTTTATTTCTATATTTTTACGTAAATTAATATTCGTGTTATTAATAAAATATGTTAATATATAAGCATCTTATTTAAAAACTTTGATTCAATTATTCATAATAAAGATTCATTAGTAATTATCATTAATTTAATATTTTTATTGATAGTCATTATAGTGATATCATTCTTGATGTGATTTTTTAATAATATTATTATGTAATAAATTACATAAATATTTTAAATGAATTATACATAAAACACGTCCCTGAGATTAATGATTTGGATCATGGGATTGTACCGGAGCAGTTGGCCTTTCTCAGTCTTGATATAAAACAATTCTTTAAATAAACATTAAGTGCTTAAGATTTGGTACTAATGACAAAAAATTTACTGGACATATATATATATATCTTCTTGAACTCGGAACATGCTTCATGCTAGCTTCCTCTAGATTTCCTCTCAGCTTGACAAAAACAGTAATCATTATTAAATCTTCTATGCATTGATTTTTTTTTATTTTTAATTTTTAAAAGAAGTGGGTGTAACCCACACTACAATAGATCTTTCATGACATGATAATATGATAACACATAAATATCATTTAATGAACAATAATCAAGAAAAATTGTAGTATAATTAAAAAATATATTAAGCCTTTACCCACATGGTTGTTTTTTGACAAGTGCCCATTGGCAGGTCACAAATGGTAAAAACGCTAAAGCCATTGTGCTTGCTATCTCCATTCCGGGCTCGTGGCTCAGATTAAATCACTTCATTTAAACACCAATAACAGGTAACCTAGTATTGGACTTTCTTAAAACACAGTAATTCTGTATTCGATAATTATCCTCAGGGTGGGGATATTGATCCACCGACAGCGCAAGTTGGGATTGAATTCAATAATTACTAGTGGACAAGAAAGTAAGGAAAGAGATTCCTTCCCCTTTGGCTTTTCTTGTCCAATGTCAAGTAGACAACACGCTTTCACACCTTTTGATAAAGAGATATAGAAAGACGGAAACCAAAAAATGGAATGACAAAAGAATATCAATTTAGTCAAGTATAGCTACCAGCTAAAGCAAATACATGTACAAGAAACAGGCGGATCAGTTTGAAATCTTGAGAAAGGAAGAGTAATTTGAATCCACCGGAGAAATGGCAGATGCTATTGTGTCCTTAGCTATTGAAAGAATATCGGATTTACTCATTCATGAAGCTGTTTTCCTGCGTGGAGTTCGTGAGGAAGTGGAGGGCCTCAAGGCAGAACTGGAGCGGATGAAGAGCTCCTTGGAGGATGCAGACAGTAGGCAAGATCAAAATAAGCTTAACCGCACTTTGGTGAGACAAATCAGAGATCTTGCTTGTGAAGCAGAAGATGTTGTTGACGACTCTATTCTTCAGGCCGCACATCGGAGGGGCTTTCATGGAATCATCAAGAAATTCACCAAGCCTTCTCATTTGCACAAAATCGGGGTGAAGGTCAAAGCAATCCAGACTAAGCTTGAAAGCATTTCTAAGAGTCTTCCGGCTTATGATCGGATATCTGGAACAGAGGGGTCTAGCTCTGTTTTCGAGATGCAGCAGCGGTTTAGGAGAACATATACACATGTTGAGGAAGAGGATGTTGTTAGCTTGGAGGATACCGCAAAAGAGGTTTTGGCTCAGTTGATGACAGAAGAAGATAGACTTCATGTCGTTGTTTCTATAGTCGGCATGGGGGGCATAGGTAAGACCACTCTGGCAAAAAAGGTTTATAAGCACGATGATGTGAAACGACATTTTGATTGTTGTGCTTGGGCTTTTATATCTCAACAATGTATGCCAAGAGAAGTTTTGCATGATCTCCTCTTAAAACTTCTCTCTCCTTCTAAAGAAGAGTCTCCTTCTAAAGAAGAAAGGGAGCTAATCGATAAACTGAAAGAGAATGAGTTGGTGAAAAGGCTTTATGATGTCTTGAAAGAAAAACGGTATTTGGTGGTTCTTGATGATATCTGGAGAAGTGAAGATTGGGACAATTTTAAACCTGCTTTTCCACGAGGAAGAAAGGGGAGCAAAATTTTATTCACAACACGCCACAAGGACTTGGCATTGCATGCCGATCCTTGCAACTCCCCAATAGAGGTTCGATTTCTTGCCGACGATGAAAGTTGGAAGCTTTTTAAAATGAAAGCATTCCCAGGAAAGAAGACGGAGTTTCGTGCTTGCCCAGAAGAATTGGAGATGCTAGGAAGAGAGATGGTGAAAAAATGTGGAGGTCTACCTTTGGCAATTGCTGTTTTAGGAGGCTTGCTAGCAACAAAAAAGTCACCAGCTCAGTGGGAGATGGTTCACAGAAACATCAATGCACACTTAAACAAGTTCCAACAAGAAGATCATCGCTATGGTGGAGTGAATGGGATTTTGGCTTTAAGTTATAATGAGTTACCCTTTCAGCTAAAACCATGCTTCTTATATCTTGGGCATTATCCAGAAGATTGGGAGATCTCAAAAAAAGAACTCATTCGATTATGGGTTGCTGAAGGTTTCATTTCACCATCATGGAAAAGCGGGGAAATGTTGATGGAGGACGTAGCTGAACAATTCCTGGAACAGCTAATAAATAGATGTTTGGTTCAAGTTGGTAAGAGAGACCATACAGGAATAGGTGTGAAAACATGTCACGTACATGATCTCTTGAGGGACTTGTGTGTGAAAAAAGCTCAAGAGGAGAATTTCTTGGAACTTATTCAGCCACCATTGAACGAAAGCGATGGTAATTCTCTTCATGTGACTTTGACAGCATCTATGGCTCGAAGAATTGCTATTCATCCTAGCAAAAGGTATGTTTCATTGAAAGGAAAACATCCAAATTTACGCACTCTTTTGCTCTTTCAGAATGAAGAATTGATAAAATTGCACATTTCAAAATGCAATGATTTCAAATTCTTAAGGGTGTTGAATCTATTAAGAAATGATGCGTCCAAATGGCATGTGTCAAGTGAAATTGGTAATTTACATCATTTGAGGTATTTGAAGTTAAAATCTTCAGAAGAAATCATCTTGCCACGGTCTATTGGCAAGTTGAAGAATTTACACACTTTATACCTCTTAAATAGAGTATCAAGAATTCCTGGTGTTTTATTCAAGTTGAGACGCTTAAGGCATATTGTAGTAGGCGATCAAGATAATTATGTGCGTTTGTTGCTGAGGGATACTTTAAAAAATATTGAAACTTTGAAGTACATACGGAGCAGGAGTTTAATTGAAAATAATGCAGTGCTGGACTTGACTAATATTCGGAGTTTAGGAATAAGTTTTGAGAGATCAAAAGATGTGCAGCCTATCCTAAAAGCACTGATTAAATCACAACGCGTTGGGTCATTTTACATGAAGTTGGAGGGTTCAATCCCATACCCAGACTTGGAACCCCTTTCTCATTGCCATCACCTATCAAAACTAGCCTTTCTAGGGGAGATACGAGAAGATCCACATTCGAGCCATCATATTTTGAAATTTCTGCCAACAAACGTTGCCAAGTTGACTTTGAGGTATTGTGGGATGAAGCAGGATCCAATGGCTGTTTTGGGAAAGTTGCCTCATTTGAGGACTCTCCGCTTATGGAATTACCCATATAGAGGGACTAAAATGGTTTGCTCTGCCAACGAATTTCTTCAACTTGATTTTCTTCATATTTGGGATTTAAAAGAATTAGAAGAGTGGCAGATAGAAGAAGGCGCAATGCCATATCTTCGGAGCTTAACTCTGGGTTTCATTCCAAATTTGAGGATTTTTCCAGAAGGGTTGAGATATATTACTGCTCTCCAAGAAATGAAATTACACTATTTGAAGAGGTCATTGGTAGAGAGGATTGAAGTGATAGATGGAAGAGAAGGAGAGGATTTGTCTAAAGTGCGCCACATACCCTCCATCCAAATAAGTGATACGCGTGAATAATTTTGCAATGTCAAATCCTCAACTCAAAGTAGTTGCATGTGAGTTAGATATTTCTATGGTAATCTTTTTTGTTTTGATTTGGGTCTATCCTTTTCATAAGAGATGATGCCATTTTCTTCTTGATGTAGGTAAATCTAATCGGCCCAGAAATGTACTCTGCCAATAAGAGCAACATGGAGGATCACGTGGATTTGCTTTTTGATTGTTTGAACGTTTAATTTGTATGGTTTTTTCCTTGATAATTGAATCTAATGATCAGGTTCTTTTTAGAAATGAATTGCTGTGAGTTTGAGTGACCCGCTTGTTAATGAATTTTAGATTTTCACAAGTGAAGATTATTCATTTGTTTGCTAGCACTTAAAAGGCAAAAGCTACTCAAAGTTCTGTTTCTGAATTTGTTCCTATTTGTTCCACTCTCAATGAGATAGCAAGAGGGCTTGGTGAAACTGGAAATTCTAAGAAAGCAGCTGCTTGTCAACTCTTTCTTGTTAGATATAGGATCCCTACCTTATGAGATAACATAGAGGAAAAGTCTTTGCTTTTTCTACTTCTTTAATTATCTAAAATGCAGTTTAAATTATGTTAAAATTTTGACGATACTAGTATGCAAAATAAGATGACGAAAGGGAAAACAATATAAGCAGAAGGATTCATATAAAATTTATGTAATCTATCATGCAAGTTGAAATAGGGAACTCGATGTACAGAGACAACTCTGTTAGAAATTAGAAGCTTCATTTTTCAATCGACTGAGAAGTATTTCTATACATATTTCAAGGACCAATCTCTTAGCCTCACATTTGCACATTTGTTCTCAAAGCAATTGACGAAGCTGCTGATTTTCTTTACGGCGAGACTGAACCTCTTTCATCAGCTCGGCTTGGTTCTCTAGAATGGAGCTCATCACACGGGACATTTCCATCTGTCAAACGATTCCACAAATTTGCGCTGAGAATACTCACGTGAAAACCCACAGCCTTTGGTTCATTGTCTTTTCTAGAGGGAGGCAACTTCTCCATGCTGTCTGTGGTGCCAAAGCTGTCACTTTCATATGCAGCGATGCTAATTTGAAGTCTAGTGCTTTGTTAATTATCATTAATTATACCCCACTTGATGATCTCATCTTTAATTTGTTAATTATTATCAATCTTATTCGGGGGATTGATTTCTATTTTGTGCTGCAAATGAAGTGAAGTAAATCCAAAGACAATTGAAAAAGATAGAAGAAACTGAAACTAAATTATGTATGTTCAGGGTTAAATACTAAAAAAAGACTTAATTTTAATTAAATAAAATTTACATAAATTTTATTGCCTTTTTGGTGGAAGTCAAAAATTGTAAAAGATTGAGGATTGGACCTTCTTAAAACAGAGTAAATAGTATTCAATTAACTGTCCTTTGTTAATTGCTACTAATAAAATTTCAATACAAAGGTTCCTCCTACCTCCATGAATGGAATTCTAAAATGAATAAATGAAGGGGAACCATCCATCATAACCCAAGAAAACTATATACGAAATCAAAGCAAAATATAGAACTCCTTCATGCATGGATGCCTTCACCATTTGACATAGTACCAAAGTAAACAACTAAATAAAGGTTTTAAATCAATGTTAACACATTTCAGATTTGATTCCTCCAAATTTTCCTCTCCATTTGACAAAAACAGTAATCATTTATATTTAATCTTCCATGTGGGTCGTATATTATTGATCTTTTTCTCCTCCTTTTTAAAAAGAAGTGGGAGTTTAGCTAGCCAGCACTATAACAGCATATGTGAGAAAATTGGTGGAAAAAGAAGGCACGGTGAAAGTAGCTTCTGCTTTTACATTCACCCAAAAGCACTCAGCCCTAACTTTTGACAAAATAATTTTTGAATATTTATTTTAATAATAAATATATGTATTTTATTAAAAGAATTAGGTATGAATTAATTCTCTTTTCTCCATGCAAAAAAATCATTGGACAAAAGAAACGCTCAATAAATATTTTATAATGTGATAACGCATAATCTCACTTCTTAGTGATATAATAATGGATAAATATTGTTAAAAGAACAATTATTATGAATAATACATGATTAATTTCTTACATTATGGTTTCTCATTATTTTTACAACTCTAGGGATAACTAACTAGGCTCAATAAGATTCATTTCTCACACTACGTTTTCTCGTATTAGAGTTCTGTTTTTCATTTTTTTTAATCTAATTAAAAATAATATATGACTCTCCTTATCATTTAATTTATTTAGTGTATGAGTGAATAAGAGTGTTTTGCATTTAGTACGAGTTTTAGGCTCTTTTAACAATTTTTACATCAAAAAGAAAAACTTATTCGGTTTGTCTATTTATTTATCACTAATATTTTTGACCATATTATTGATTTTTATTTAATTTTCTAAGTCGGCTATATTATTGATTTTTTTTTAAAATATATACTATAATCATGTCCAGTAATGGTGTATAAAATAATAATACTTGGAACATGTATCATGTTAGCTTTCTCCAAATTTCCTCTCGGTATCACAAAAACTAATATTCTTTTTAATTTAATCTTCTATGTTGACCATAATATCGATTTTTTTTTTAAAAAAAGTGGGGTAGCCCACACTACAATCATGACCACTAACGGTATATAAAATACCCATACTTGGAACATGTTTCGCGCTAGCTTCCTCCAAATTTCCTTTTGCTTTCACAAGTGCTTGTATTCTTTTTAATTTAACCTTCTATTTTGGTGATATTATCCTTTCTCAAAAAAAAAATAGAAATGGGAGTAGCCCACACTACAATCATGATCACTAATAGGGTATAAAATAATAATACTTGGAACTGTGGTGATATTTTTGTGAAAACATGTCACGTACATTATCTCTTGAGGGACTTGTGTGTGAAAAAAGCTCAAGAGGAGAATTTCTTGGAAATTATTCAGCCAGCATTGATGGAAAACGATGGTAATTCTATTCATGTGACTTTGACAACATCTATGGCACGAAGAGTTGCTATTCATCCTAGTAAAAGGTATGTTTCTTTGAAGGGAAAACATCCAAATTTACGTTCACTTTTGCTCTATCCGAATGAAAAAGTAATAAAATTGCACATTTCAAAATGTAATGAGTTCAAATTCTTAAGGGTGTTGACTCTTGTAAGAAATAAAGTATTCAAGTGGCACGTGTCAAGTGAAATTGGTAATCTACATCATTTGAGGTATTTGAAGTTACAATGCATGAAAATAATCATATTGCCACGGTCTATTGGCAAGTTGAAGAATTTAGACACTTTAAACATCCCAAATGAAGTACGGAAAATTCCTGATCTCTTATTCAAGTGGAAACATTTAAGGCATATTGTAATAAATTGTTTTTCACTACAAAAGCGTTTGCTGCTATCGAATGCTTTGAGGAATATTGAAACTTTGAAGTATATGTGGGTCAAGAAATCAACTGAAAATAATGCAACGCTCAGCTTGACTAATATTCGGCGTTTAGGAATATCGTCTAGGAGATCCAAAGATGTCGAGCCTATCCTAAAAGCACTAATCGAATCACACCACCTTTCGTCATTGTACATTTATGTAAAGGATTCGTTCACATACCCAGACTTAGAACCCCTGTCTCATTGCCATCAGCTCTCAAAACTAAAGTTAGAAGGCTGGATCCAAGAAGATCTACATTCGAGCCATCAGGTTTTGAAATTTCTGCCAGCAAGCATTGTCAAGTTAACTTTGAATCATTGTTCTATGAACCAGGATCCAATGGCTGTATTGGGAAAGTTGCCTCATTTGAGGACTCTTAAATTAGAGAGTTACTCATATGAGGGGACAAAAATGGTTTGCTCGGCTAACGAGTTTCTTCAACTTGATTATCTTGATATTTGGGGATTAGGAAACTTAGAAAAGTGGCATATAGAAGAAGGTGCAATGCCATGTCTCCGGAATTTATTTCTGGGTCGGGTTCTAAATTTGAGGAGTTTTCCAGAAGGGTTGAGGTATATTACTGCTCTCCAAGAAATGAAATTAGAGGAAATGAAGAGGTCATTGGTAAAGAGGATTCAAGTGATAGACGGAAGAGAAGGAGAGGATTTCTTTAAAGTGCAGCACATACCCTCCATCCAAATAAGTGATATGCTAGAAGAGTGAAACTATAGTTTTAAAATGTGGAATCCTCGACTCAAAGCAGTTACAGGTGAGTTAGATATCTCTATAGTAATCTTTTTTTTTTTAATTTGGGTCTATCTTTTTCATGAGAGATGATATACCCTTTTACTTCTCGGTGTAGGTAATCTAATTGGCATTGAAATGCACTCCTGCCAATAGGAGCAATAAGAGGGATCAGCCCATCTGCTTTTGGATTAGTTGAATGTATAAACTCTGTAATTTTAATCCTTGATAACTTATTTTGATGATCATGTGCTTTTTATATAATATCAATTCCTACAAGCTTGAATGAACTGCATGTTTATTGATTATAGATTTTCACAGATGTTTACTATCAGTTAAAGGCAAGTTACTGAAACTTGTTCTTTGAAATTTATTTTTATATTTTGTACTTTTCGGTGACTTTCTTTTTCTTGTTTATTGTATTAATGTAAGCTTTGGGATGAATTAATGTATCAGTTTTTTTTCAATGATGTATAGCTTTGAAATTGATTGCTGGCATTTTGATATGTTATATAATCATATCATATCTTTTAAGCTTTACATGTTATGTTGCAGGCTTTAAGGCTTAATTACTCGTTTCTTCTCTCCTCCCCCTTTGATTGACTAGGTCCTTGTAGAACTGGTTCCTTTGCATCTAATTATGGGTGATTTCTTGAGATTAATCAGGAGTATCACTTCATCTCCTCTTCATTCCTAGTGAGGCAATGTCTCTTTGTGTATTCAAGAGTCTTGATTGATCTTTTTCTTTGCCTTTTTCTTTAAGAGCAGTGGGAGTAGCCCACACTACAATAGCATATGCCACAAAATTGGTGGGAAAGAAGGTACAAAGAAAAGAGCTTTTTCTTTTCTTTTGCATTCACCATTTAGATCTTAATTTTTTTTAAAAATATTTGAATATTTAATTTAATGACAAATATATGTAATTATATTACTTTGAAGTGGTTCATTACAAAAGCTACCTAGTAACTACCATTAAGCTAGATGAGGACTTGGTTTCCCTGATCTCACCTTAGTTGGCGTACAAAACACAAGTGTTAAGCTAATTATATGCAAAAAATAATTGTGCGTTTATCCAAAGACAAATATATGTATCTTTAAAAGCAAACATTGCCTCATTTTTGCCAAGTTATTCTTGAGATTAATTTGTATTTTTTTTTCTTGATAATTGAATCTAATGACCAAATGCGTTTTAGAAACGAATTGCTGTGAGTTTGAATGAACTGATTGTTATTTTGTAGGCTTCAATTTAATGCTTAAGATGGTGCAGCGGATAACAAATAATATGTCATTCTATCTTATTTTTGCAACCTTTCTCTTCTAAATTATTTGCTTATCCAAAGAAAAAGAAAGAGGCAACTTGTGTATGGTATTCAAGGGCAGGACTTCCACATTGTTTTGTGTTATTGAGGCTTTGGGTTTTTGCCTAATTTGTGCTGCAATTAAATTAAATCCAAAGACAATTAAAAAAGATGGAAGAAATTCAGTTATTCAATGTTTCCCGTATATATAATTAATTATGCATTCAACCATTGTTAGGTTTTGGTAATTACTGCTTTCAGACAATCTTTAGGATTATTATATTAAATAATTTATTTTTTTAATGAATTAAATTTCATATCATTAACAGTAAACTTTCAATCAATTTTATTTATTGTACATTGAACTTTTTTTTTTTTTGCGGAAATCTACATTGAACATTATTCATATCATTAATTTTATTGATTACATTTGAATTACAATATACTTATTGTACCTATCTAAGATACCTTATATAGGTGGCTCTTTCAATTTTTTATTAAGAAATACTTTTCATTATGATCTTTCTTTGTAATATGGGATTCAATTCCCACTTCCAATTTGATAAAAATGTAGGAAAAGTCACAATTTCAATTTCTTTCCCATAATAATTGACAAGTGGTAATATGATTAATGACCCAAAATATGAATTTAATCAAAAAAAAAAGGGTAATGCCCAAGAGAAGGGGCATCCAATTTGTCAATTAACATGGCCAAAATTTTCTGACATCCCAGTTTCTTATATAATAGAAAAATAAAAAAAAAAATCTGATTCGATTATCAGTTCTCATTTTAATGCTGAAATAAAAAAAATCAATGAAAATTTTTAATCTAAAGAATACGTTACAACTTGTAGTTTGGAAAGATTGTGCTTGACTTGTGACTTATATGACCAAATTCTACAAGAAAAGAAAAGGAAAAATCTTCTTCTGATTCTATTATCAATTGTCATTAAATGTTGAAATAAAAAACAACTGAGAATTTTTTAACCCAATCAATAAGCTACAATTGTAGTGATATATGACTTAGAGACATCACTTTCTTTTATTACTAGTTTGTTGCCCGTGCACTCGGGATGGTAATTTTTTTTTCAATTGAGTTGAGAATACTTTATAACATAGATATATAATAGTAATTATATTATCATAAATATTATTTTACAAAATATATAACTGTTGTTATTATAGTCATCATTGTAGTATTTGTGGTGGTGTTTCAATGCAAAAAAATATCTAGAAACAATCTCACGATAAAATAAAACTTTAAATAAAATCTTAAAACTTATAATAGAATATGTAGTAACTCAATCCCTCTTAAAATTCTATCTTTAGCTAGTTGATATGCATCATTTTTCATTAATTACATTTAACATTGAAAAATAGAATATGTAGTAACTCAATCTCTCTCAAAATCCTATCTTTAGCTAGCTGATATGCACCATAGAATATGTAGTAACTCTATCTCTCTCAAAACCTTATTTTAGCTAGTTGATATATATCAATTTACATTAGTTACATTTAACACTAAAAAATGATATGAGAGTAATAAATAATGGAATAAAAAAATTAATTTTTATAAATAGTTACGTATATAAAGTCAAAGAAAAATCTAGAACATGTAAGAGGAGAAAAATCTAATCTAAACTCAGCCCCAAACCTCAAGTTCATGCCTAAAAACCCAACCATAAACCAATCCCATTAGATCTCAAGCCCATGCCTTAACAACCACGTGTCAAACCAAAAATCCTGTTAAATGTCAAGCCAAAAACCTTTTGAGACTTCTTTTAAATATAATAAACCTTTTTGATTATTCGTAATTTTCAATGTCCAACCTACCGTAAAAAGCTCACATGAGATTATTTAGTAGTTTAAATAGGGTACTCACATGCAAGTAAGTGTTTTCTTTTTTTTTTTTTATAATTAAGTTGATTTAATAATATGAAGTTGTATAATCAGTTATGTGCTTGTTTGCTGATGATGAAGCAAAAGAGTGTAACTATACAAATTATAATATTTCTTTTTACTACTTATTTTTCTTTTAACTTTTTTCTCTTGTATATAAATTTTAGATAATAAAACAGACTTGAAATGAGATATTCTTGTAATGTCAAAATTTATGTGTGTTTAAGAGAAAACATGTTGAATGATGTAAAAAACTTTGAAAATACTTAGTTTGAAAATTTTATGAGATTTGTGTAATGGCTATCATAAAAAAAATACTGATATGTAAGTAAGCGAGCTTGTTTTTTGGATTTAATTGATTTGGTTGTTAGGAATTTTCTTTTGATATTATTAATAAATTTATGAAATTAGATTGACATCAAATAATTAAATCAGTGTAAATATCATTTCACCTCTCACATGGCTGTTGGATTTGGGCTTTATAGTTGATTTTCTCTTTCAAGCAATATCATTGCAAGTGTCAAGTAGGGAAGTTCTTTGGAATTTTCTTTAAATATAGTTATAGATGTTGGAAATCATAGCTAATTAAATAAAAAATAAAAAATATTAATGTTTGGTTTTCTATTTTGAGCATGAAATGTGAAGATTTGATTTGTGAAACTGCCAAGAATTCTCAGCCTGTTTCATTGTCTTGGGAAGTTTGCCACTGATTTGCTAGAGCAGAGATGGCAGTAAGCTAAGTGTCCGGCAAAGAAGCCCTATAGATTTATAACTTCGTATGTAAACCTAAAAAACAAATTTAAATTACACTCTTATCAATTCAATTGTTTTTAATTAAGTACATATTTTACCCTATGTCTTTTAATTTTTTTTATCTAATTAAAAATAATATATGCTTTTCCCCTATCATTTATTTTATTAGTGAATGACTGAAAAATAGAAAGAAACTTATTAGATTTAATTCAAGTTTTCAGTTCTTTGAACAATTTTTACCTCAAAAAAAGGAACTTATTAGGTCTTTGAATTTATAACTAAAAACAAGTGCTTGAGCTGCCGATATTGACAATGTGTAATTGAAATGTCTCTCTTAGGCAACTTGTGTATGGTATTCAAAGTCAGGGCTCTCACATTGTTTTGAGTTATTGAAGCTTTTGGGTTTGTGCTGCTGATTTGACCAAAGAAACACAGAATAAATATTTTAAAATACGATAAATTTCACTTTTTAATGATATGGTAATGGTAAATATCATTAAATGAACAATTAAGGACTTAAATAAACATTAAGTGTTTAAGATTTGATACTAATAACAAAAAATTTACTGGACATATATATCTTTTTGAACTCGGAACATGCTTCATGCTAGCTTCCTCTAGGTTTCCTCTCGGTTTGACAAAAACAGTAATCGTTTTATTAAATCTTCTATGCATTGATTTTTTTTATTTTTAATTTTTAAAAGATGTGTCACACAGTCACACTATAATAGATCTTTTATGACATGATAATATAATAACATATAAATATTAATTAATGAACAGTAATAAAAAAAATATAATATAATTAAAAAATATATCGAATCTTTACCCACATGGTTAATTTCTAACATTAGGTTTTCTCGCTCTTTGACAAGTGCCTATTTGCAGGTCACAAATGGTGAAAAAGCTACAGCAATTTTGCTAGCTATCTCCATTCCGGGCCTCGTGGCTCAGGTTAAATCGCTTTATTTAAACACCAATAACAGGTAACCTAGCATTGGACTTTCTTAAAACAGAGTAATTCTCTATTCGATAATTGTCCTCAGGGTGGGGTTATTAATCAACCCACAATGCAAGTTGGAATTGAATTCAATAATTGCTAGCGGACAAGAAAGTAAGGAATGAGATTCCTTCTCCTTTTGCTTTTCTTGTCCACTGTCAAATAGACAACACGCTTTCACACCTTTTGATAAAGACGCATAGAAAAACGGAAACCCAAAAAAAAAATGACAAAAGAATATCAATTTAGTCAAGTATTACTACCAGCTAAAGCTAATACATGTACATATCAGTTTGAAATCTTGAAAAAAGAAGAGTAATTTGAATCAGCCGGAGAAATGGCAGATGCTATCGTGTCCTTAGCTATTGAACGAATATCGGATTTACTCATTCATGAAGCTGTTTTCCTGCGTGGAGTTCGTGAGGAAGTGGAGGGCCTCAAGGCTGAACTGGAGCGGATGAAGAGCTCCTTGGAGGATGCAGACAGTAGGCAAGATCAAAATAAGCTTAACCGCACTTTGGTGAGACAAATCAGAGATCTTGCTTATGAAGCAGAAGATGTTGTTGACGACTCTATTCTTCAGGCCGCACATCAGAGGGGCTTTCATGGAATCATCAAGAAATTCACCAAGCCTTCTCATTTGCACAAAATCGGGGTGAAGGTTAAAGCAATCCAGACTAAGCTTGAAAGCATTTCTAAGAGTCTTCCGGCTTATGACCGGATATCTGGAACAGAGGGGTCTAGCTCTGTTTTCGAGATGCAGCGGCGGTTTAGGAGAACATATACACATGTTGAGGAAGAGGATGTTGTTAGCTTGGAGGATACCACAAAAGAGGTTTTGGCTCAGTTGACGACAGAAGAAGATAGACTTCATGTCGTTGTTTCTATAGTCGGCATGGGGGGCATAGGTAAGACCACTCTGGCAAAAAAGGTTTATAAGCATGATGATGTGAAACGACATTTCGATTGTTGTGCTTGGGCTTTTATATCTCAACAATGTATGCCAAGAGAAGTTTTGCATGATCTCCTCTTAAAACTTCTCTCTCCTTCTAAAGAGGAAAGGGAGCTGATCGATAAACTGAAAGAGAATGAGTTGGTGAAAAGGCTTTATGATGTCTTGAAAGAAAAACGGTATTTGGTGGTTCTTGATGATATCTGGAGAAGTGAGGATTGGGATAATTTTAAACCTGCTTTTCCACGAGGAAGAAAGGGGAGCAAAATTTTATTCACAACACGCCACAAGGACTTGGCATTCCATGCCGATCCTTGCAACTCCCCAATAGAGGTTCGATTTCTTACCGCCGATGAAAGTTGGAAGCTTTTTAAAATGAAAGCATTCCCAGGAAAGAAGACGGAGTTTCATGCTTGCCCAGAAGAATTGGAGATGCTAGGAAGAGAGATGGTGAAAAAATGTGGAGGTCTACCTTTGGCAATTGCTGTTTTAGGAGGCTTGCTAGCTACAAAAGAGTCACCAGCTCAGTGGGAGATGGTTCACAGAAACATTAATGCACACTTAAACAAGTTCCAACAAGAAGATCATCGCTATGGTGGAGTGAATGGGATTTTGGCTTTAAGTTATAATGAGTTACCCTTTCATTTAAAACCATGCTTCTTATATCTTGGGCATTATCCAGAAGATTGGGAGATCTCAAAAAAAGAACTCATTCGATTATGGATTGCTGAAGGTTTCATTTCACCATCATGGAAAAGCCGGGAAATGTTGATGGAGGACGTAGCTGAACAATTCCTGGAACAGCTAATAAATAGATGTTTGGTTCAAGTTGGTAGGAGAGACCATACAGGAACAGGTGTCAAAACATGTCATGTACATGATCTCTTGAGGGACTTGTGTGTGAAAAAAGCTCTAGAGGAGAATTTCTTAGAAATTATTCAGCCACCATTGAACGCAAGCGATAGTAATTCTCCTCATGTGACTTTGACGGCATCTATGGCACGAAGAATTGCTCTTCATCCTAGCAAAAGGTATGTTTCATTGAAAGGAAAACATCCAAATTTACATAGTCTTTTGCTCTTTCAGAACGAAAAATTGATAAAATTGCATATTTCAAAGTGTAATGATTTCAAATTCTTAAGGGTGTTGAATCTTGTGAAAAATGATACGTCGTCCAAGTGGCATTTGCCAAGTGAAATTGGTAATCTACATCATTTGAGGTATTTGAGGTTAAGATCTACTGGAACCATCATCTTGCCACGGTCTATTGGCAAGTTGAAGAATTTACACACTCTATACCTCCTAAATGAAGTACCAAGAATTCCTGATGTTTTATTCAAGTTGAGACACTTAAGGCATATTGTAGTAGGCAGTCTATATTATTATGTGCCTTTGTTGCTGAGGGATACTTTAAAAAATATTGAAACTTTAAAGTACATAGGGAGCAAGAGTTTAATTGAAAATAATGCAGTGCTCGACTTGACTAATATTCGGAGTTTAGGAATAAGGTTTGAGAGATCAAAAGATGTGCAGCCTATCCTGAAAGCACTGATTAAATCACAACGCCGTGGGTCATTGTACATGCAGTTAGAGGATTCAATCAAGGATTCAATCCCATACCCAGACTTGGAACCCCTTTCTCATTGCCATCACCTATCAAAACTATTAGTAAGCGGGAAGCTACGAGAAGATCCACATTTGAGCCATCATATTTTGAAATTTTTACCAGCAAACATTGTCAAGTTGACTTTGTGGAAATGTGAGATGAAGCAGGATCCAATGGCTGTATTGGGAAAGCTGCCTTATTTGAGGACTCTCCAATTTTGGACTTGCTCATATAAGGGGACTAAACTGGTTTGCTTTGCCAACGAGTTTCTTCAACTTGATTATCTTGGTATTTTGGCGTTAGATGAATTGGAGGAGTGGCAAATAGAAAAAGGAGCAATGCCATGTCTCCGGAGTTTAAATCTGTCTATAGTTCCAAATTTGAGGAGTTTTCCAGAAGGGTTGAGGTATATTACTGCTCTCCAAAAAATGGAATTACGCCATTTGAAGAGGTCATTGGTAGAGAGGATTCAAGTGATAGATGGAAGAGAAGGAGAGGATTTCTCTAAAGTGCGCCACATACCCTCCATCCAAATAAGTTTTACGAGCGGAGATTGAAACCTCTAATTTTGCAATTTCAAATCCTCAAGTCAAAGTAGTTGGAGGTGAGTTAGATATTTATATGACAATCTTTTTTGTTTTGATTTGGGTCTATCCTTTTCATAAGAGATGATGCCATTTTTTTCTTGGTGTAGGTAAATCTAATTGGCTCAGAAATGTACCATGCCAATAAGAGCAACATGGGAGATTACCTGGATTTGCTTTTCGATTGTTTGAAAGTTTAATTTGTATTTTTTGCTTTTTGATTGTTTGAAAGTTTAATTTGTATTTTTAGAAATGAATTGCTGTGAGTTTGAGTGAACCACTTGTTAATAAATTTTAGATTTTCACAAGTCAAGATTATCCATTTGTTTGCTCGCACTTAAAAGGCAAAAGCTACTCAAAGTTCTGTTTTTCGAATTTGTTCCTATTTGTTCCACTCTCAATGAGACAGCAAGAGGGCTTGGTGAAACTGGAAATTCTAAGAAAGCAGCTGCTTTTCAACTCTTTCTTGTTAGATATAGGATTCCTACCTTATGAGATAACATAGAGGAAGAGTCTTTGCTTTTGCTGCTTCTTTAATTATCTAAAATGCTGCTTAAATTATGTTAAAAATTTTGACGATGTTAGTACGCAAAATAAGATGATGAAAGGGAAAAAAAAATATAAGCAGAAGGATTCATATATAATTTATGTAATCTATCATGCAAGTTGAGACAAGGAACTCGATGTACAGAGATAACTCTGTTAGAAATTAGAAGCTTCATTTTTCAATCAACTAAGAAGCATTTCTATACAAGTTTCAAAGACCAATCTCTTAGCCTCACATTTGCGCATTTGTACTCAAAGCAATTGACGAAGCTGCTGATTTTCTTTCCGGGGAGACTGAACCTCTTTCATCAGCTTGGCTTGGTTCTCTAGAATGGAGCTCGTCACAGGGGACATTTCCATCGGTCAGACGATTCCACAAATTAGCACTGAGAATACTCACGTGAAAAACAACAGCCTTTGGTTCATTGTCTTTTCTAGAGGAAGGCAACTTCTCCATGCTGTGTGTGGTGCCAAAGCTGTCACTTTCATATGCAGCGATGCTAATTTGAAGTCTTAGTGCTTTGTTAATTATCATTAATTATACCCCACTTGATGATCTCCTCTTTAATTTGTTAATTATTATCAATCTTATTCGAGGGATTGATTTCTATTTTGTACTGCAAATGAAGTGAAGTAAATCCAAAGACAATTGGAAAAGATAGAAGAAACTGAGACTAAATTATGTAAGTTCAGGATTAAATACTAAAAAAAGACTTAATTTTAATTAAATAAAATTGACATAAAATTTATTGCCTTTTTTGTGGAAGTCAAAAATTGTAAAAGATTGAGGATTGGACCTTTTGAAAACAGAGTAAATAGTATTCAATTAACTGTCCTTTGTTAATTGCTACTAATAAAATTTCAATATGAAGGTTCCTCATATCTCCATGAATGGACTTCTGAAATGAATAAATGAAGAGGAACCATCCATCATAACCCAAGAAAACTATATATGAAATCAAAGCAAAATATAGAACTCCCTTCAACATTTGACATAGTCCCAAAGTGAACAAATAAATAAAGGTTTTAAATCAATGTTAACACATTTCAGATTAGGTTCCTCCGAATTTTCCTCTCGATTTGACAAAACAGTAATCATTTATATTTAATCTTCCATGTGGGTGATATATTATTGATCTTTTTCTCCTCCATTTTAAAAAGAAGTGGAGTAGTTAGCTAGCCCGCACTATAACAGCATATGTGAGAAAATTGGTGGAAAAAGAAGGCACAGGGAAAGTAGCTTCTGCTTTTACATTCACCCAAAAGCACCCAGCCCTCACTTTTGACAAAATAATTTTTGAATATTTAATTTCATAGTAAATATATGTATTTTTATTAAAAAATTAGGTATGAATTAATTCTCTTTTCTCCATGTAAAAAAATCATTTGACAAAAGAAACATGGAATAAATATTTTATGATGTGATAACGCATAATCTCACTTCTTAATGATATAATAACACGTAAATATTGTTAAATGAATAATTATTATGAATAATACATGATTAATTTCTTACATTATGATTTCTCATTATTTTTACAACTCTAGGGATAACTAGCTAGGCTCAAAAAGATTCATTTCTTACACTTTGTTTTCTTGTCTTAGAGTTCTGTTTTTCATTTTTTTAATCTAATTAGAAATAATATATGATTCTCCCTATCATTTAATTTGTTTAGTGTATGAGTGAATAAGAGTGTTTTGCATTTGATTCGAGTTTTAGGAACTTCTAACAATTTTTACAGCAAAAAGAGAAACTTATTTGGTTTGTCTATTTATTTGTCATTAATATTTTTGACCATATTATTGATTTTTATTTAATCTTCTAAGTTGGCCATATTATTGATTTTTTTTAAAAAAAATACTACAATCATGACCACTAATGGTGTATCTAATAATAATAATTGGAACACGTTTCATGTTAGCTTAGCTTCCTCCAAATTTACTCTCGGCTTTACAAAAACTAGTATTCTTTTTAATTTAATCTCCTATTTTGTCCATATTATTGATTTTTTTAAATAAAAAGAAATGGGAGTAGCTTGGAAGATGTTTCGTGTTAGCTTTCTCCAAATTTCCTCTTGGTTTCACAAAAACTAGTGTTCTTTTTAATTTAATCTTCTATGTTGACCATAATATTGATTTTTTTTAAAGGTGGGAACAGCCTGCACTACAATTATGACCACTGACAGTATATAAAATGATCATACTTGGAACATGTTTCATGTTAGCTTCCTCCAAATTTCCTTTTGATTTAACAAGAGCTTATATTCTTTTTAATTTAATCTTCTATTTTGGCATATTATCCTTTTTTTTTTAAAAAAAAATGGGAGTAGCCCACACCACAATCATGATCACTTAGGGGGTATAAAATAATAATACTTGGAACGTGTTTCATTTTAGCTTCCTCCAAATTTTCCTTCGGTTTGACAAAAACTAGTATTTTTTTTAAAGAAAGAGAAAAGCAAAAGATTAAAGAAAGAGGCAACTTGTGTATGGTATTCAAGGGCAGAACTTCCACATTGTTTTGTGTTATTGAAGCTTTGAGTTTCTGCTTAATTTGTGCTGCAACTAAAGTAAATCCAAAGACAATTGAGTTATTCAATGATACGTGGGAATCATAAATATTGACTAAAGTTTATATAATTAATTGTGCACATGCACATGCGAAGCTCCCTATGTGCTCCCCATGTGAAGCAACTTCTCCGTGTTGTCTGTATTGCCAAAGCTGTCACTTTCTGGGCTTGTTGGTTTTGGTATATATAATTATTTAACGCCAACCAGAGTTACCACGATGAAGGTAAGATCTGAAATTAGATAAAAATAATAAACTAAAATATTTATATTTGTTTCTATATCTTAACGTAAATTAATATTCATGTTATTAATAAAATATATTAATATATAAGCATATTGTTTAAAAATTTTGATCCAATTTATTCATAAAAAAGATTCATTAGTAATTATCATTAGTTTAATATTTTTATTTTTATTCACTATAGTCATATCATTATTAATTGCTGTAATTTTTTAATAATATTATTTTGTAATAAATTACATAAATATTTTAAATGAATTAGACATAAAACACCTCCCTGAGATTAATGATTTGGATCATGGGATAGTACCGCATCAGTGGCCTTTCTCAGTCTCTATATAAAATAATTCTTTCTTCTTTTTATCTTTTTCTTAATGTTGGGTTTTATACTTGACCCTATCAAAGAAAGATTTGTAATTAATTTCTCCTCCCTTCTTTCGCTCTCTCCCAGGCGCCTGTGTCTTGTCAATTTAGGCAAGTTGAAGTACCCGGCTACTGCTAATATTGAGCTCCTTGAAAAGAGAGGAGTACTTTGAATCAACAGCAAAAATGGAAGAGGCTATTGTGTCCTTAGCTATTGAAAGAATATCCGATTTACTCATTCATGAAGCTGTTTTCCTGCTTGGAGTTCGTGACGAAGTGCAGGGCCTCAAGGCTGAACTGGAGCGGATGAAGAGCTCCTTGAAGGATGCGGACAAAAAGCCGGACCAAAATGAGCTTACCCGTGCTTTGGTGAGACAAATCAGAGATCTTGCTTATGAAGCAGAAGATGTTATTGATTACTTCGTTCTTCAAGTCGCACATCAAGGAGGCTTTCATGGAATCATCAAGAGATTCACCAAGCCTTATCATCTGCACAAAATCGGGGTGAAGGTCAAAGCAATCCAGACTAGGCTTGAAGGCCTTTCTAAGGCTCTTCCAGCTTATAATCAGATATCTGGAGGAAAGGGTTCTAGCTCTATTTCGGAGATGCAGCAGCGGCTAAGGAGAACATATTCACATGTTGAGGAAGAGGATGTTGTTAGCTTGGAGGGTATCACAAATGAGGTTTTGGCTCAGCTGATGACAGAAGAAGATAGACCTCATGTCGTTGTTTCGATAGTCGGCATGGGTGGCATTGGTAAGACCACTCTTGCAAAAAAAGTATATAAGCATATTGATGTGAGACAACATTTTGATTGTTTTGCATGGGCTTTTATATCTCGACAATGTATGCCAGGAGAAGTTTTACATGATCTCCTCATAAAACTTCTCACTCCTTCTAAAGAAGAAAGGAAGCTAATTGATAAACTGAAAGAGAACGAGTTGATGGAAAAGGTTTATAATTTGTTGAAAGAAAAACGATTCTTGGTGGTCTTTGATGATATTTGGAGAAACGAGCATTGGAATATTCTTAAACCAGCTTTTCCACGAGGAAAAGGGAAGCAAAATTTTATTTACAACACGCCACAAGGAAGTGGCGTTACATGCAGATCCTTGCAACTTCCCAATAGAGCTTCCACTTCTTACAGATGATGAAAGTTGGAAACTTTTTAGAATGAAAGCATTCCCAGGAAACAGGACAGAGTCTCATACTTGCCTAGAAGAATTGGAGATGCTAGGAAGAGAGATGGTGAAAAAATGTGGAGGTCTACCTCTGGCAATTGCTACGTTGGGAGGCTTGCTAGCAACAAAAAGGTCACAAGCTCAGTGGGAGATGGTTCACAAAAATATCAATGCACACTTAAACAAGTTTCAACAACAAGATCACCATTATGGTGGAGTGAATGGGATTTTGGCTTTAAGTTACAATGAGTTGCCATTTCATTTAAAACCTTGCTTCCTATATCTTGGCCATTATCCAGAAGATTGGCAGATCTCAAAAAAGGAACTCATTCGATTATGGATTGCTGAAGGTTTCATTTCACCATCATGGGAAAGCAGGGGAATGCTATTGGAAGATGTAGCTGAACAATTTTTTGAAGAGCTAATAGATAGATGTTTGGTTCAAGTTGGCAAGAGGGACCGTACAGGAACAGGTGTGAAAACATGTCAAATACATGATCTCTTGAGGGACTTGTGCGTGCTAAAAGCTCAAGAGGAGAATTTCTTGGAAATTATTCAGCCATCATTGATCGATAACGATGGCAATTCTCTTTACGTGACTTTGACAGCATCTATGGCACGAAGAATTGCTATTCATCCTAGCAAAAGGTATGTTTCTTTGAAAGGAAAGCATCCAAACTTACGTGCTCTTTTGCTGTTTCAGAACGAAGAATTGATAAAATTTCACATTTCAAAATGTAATGATTTCCAATTCTTAAGGGTGTTGAATCTATTAAGAAATGATGTGTCCGAATGGCATGTGTCAAGTGAAATTGGTAATTTACATCGTTTGAGGTATTTGAAGTTAGAATCTTCAGAAGAAATCATCTTGCCACGGTCTATTGGCAGGTTGAAGAGTTTACACACTTTATACCTCCCAAATGTTAACGTAAGAATTCCGAATATTTTATTCAAGTTGAGACGTTTAAGGCATATTGTACTAGGTGCTGTATTTACAAGACCCGTGCCTTTACTGCTAAGAGATACTTTAAAAAATATTGAGACTTTAAAGTACATAAGGGTCATGACTTTAATTGAAAATAATGCAGTGCTCGACTTGACTAATATTCGGAGTTTAGGAATAACTTTTGAGAGATCAAAAGATGTGGAGCCTTTCCTAAAAGCACTGATCGAATCACACCACCTTTCGTCATTGTTCATTGATTTTGAGGATTCAACCACATGTTCAAACTTGGAACCTCTTTCCCAGTGCAATCACTTCTCAAAACTATACTTGAGAGGAGAGATACGAGAAGATCCACATTTGAGCCATCATGTTTTGAATTTTCTACCAGCGAACATTGTCAAGTTAACTTTGTTGTTCTCTAATATGAACCAGGATCCAATGGTTGTATTGGGAAAGCTGCCTAATTTGAGGATTCTTAAATTACTTTTGAGTTCATATAAGGGGACTACAATGGTTTGCTCTGCCAATGATTTTCTTCAACTTGAATTTCTTGATATTTGGAGTTTATTTGAATTAGAAGAGTGGCAGATAGAAGAAGGCGCAATGCCACGTCTCCGGAGTTTAAATCTTCTTGCACTTCATAATTTGAGGATATTTCCAGAAGGGTTAAGGTATATTACTGCTCTTCAAGAAATGAAATTAAAATGCTTGATGAGGTCATTGGTAGAGAGGATTCAAGTGATAGACGGAAGAGAAGGAGAGGATTTCTCTAAAGTGCGCCACATACCCTCCATCCAAATAAGTGAGACGCTGGAAGATTGAAAACTCTAATTTTGCAATTTCAAATCCTCAACTCAAAGTAATTGCAGGTGAGTTATATATTTCTATGGTAATGTCTTTTTGTTTTCATTTGGATCTATCCTTTTCTTAAGAGATGATGCCATTTTCTTCTTGGTGTAGGTAAATCTAATCGGCATTGAAATGCATTCAGTGCCAATAAGGTGGCGACTTGATACGAGGTGAGGTTGGATACATAATTTCCAAGGATTATGAGGTGAACAAGTCCTCGGCTTTTTGGTTTTGAATGGGATGATTCAACCTTCTCTCTGGTTTGATTCGGCTTTGTTTGCTTGGTGATGCCACGGTTGTTGTGATGTTTACTATTGGCTGATTTCCTCTTTTGATTGGTTTGGACATTTTTGCTTTGGAGCTGCCATGGTGTCTTTGTGTTGTTATTTTTGGAGCATCTCCCTGCTTCTGTTTCTCTGTGATGTTGTTTAAGGAAATGTTAAGAACCTGGTGTTGTGCTGCTTGTGTTCCTTGCTGATGATGTCTTTGTCTCGGGTGTTTTTTGGTTGAGCTCTTTGGATGAATGAGGCTCTTTGTCTTTTCTTTTTATGAATTGTCAGAGCGTGTAAGGGTTGAAGGTTCCTCACATCTCCATGAATTGATATTTTTGAAATGAATAAAGTAAGAGGAACCATCATAACCCAAGAAAACTATGAAATCAAAGCAAAATATTAAACTCCTCCTTCATGGATGCCTTCACCATTTCACATAGTACCAAAGTAAAAAAATAATTAAGGTTTTATCTCTTATTTTCATTTTGTGTGTTACTCTTAATCTTAAAACTTAATAGAAAATTTATGTACCAAAAAGTTAGTACCAACAATTTAAATTATTGAGATAGTACTATAATATACTTTTATCAAATAATTTTAAAAAGTTGGATTCAAATATTCTCTTCTCTAGATAAAAAAACAAATTGACAAAGGAATCCGAAATAGATCTTTTATGACATGATAATGCATAATCTTATTTATTGGTGATAGAATGGTGCATAAATATCATGTAACGCATAATCTCGTCTGGATTAATCTTCTATATGTTATTATAGGTGACTTAGATACTTTTTATGATAATTTTTATTTTTCATTTCATTTGGGTCTATCCTAAAATGCACTCCTGCCAATAAGAGTGACAAGAGTCGAGAGGAATATACCTGGATTTGCCTTTTGATTATTTCAAAGTTTAGGTTTTGGGTTCTTTTACTATCTTACCAAAAGGAGTAGGCAAGCAGTGTAATAAATGTCAGAAATGACTGAAGAACGACGCAGCAGGATGAGAGAATAGGGATATTCTCATTACTCTGTAGGGAAAGACCTTACAAGGTATATATACATGGATTCTGTACTAAGCTAAAAAGGAAAACTAATCATTAAGACATAACTAACTAATGATTATACTAACTGACTTTCAAAATAAAAACTGTATACAAAAATGATGCAGCTTTGATTCTTTCGTTCTTTATTTAAACGGTGCGCATAGACTTCTTCTTGTTCCTTTCTTCTTCATTATTGAAACGGTGCGTTGGAGCCTTCTTCTTTGTGACTGTCTTGTTTGAACCCGATCATCTCTGCCCAGGTAAGTCGTTTATTCAGTTCTTCAATTCTTCAAGCATAGATTCAATACTCCCCCTCAAGAGGAACGATGAACATTGTGAACGTTCATCTTGCTAAGGAGCCTGTAAAACAGATTTGGTTGCAAAGCTTTTGTGAAAATATCTGCAATTTGTAAATTTGTCGAAATGTGTCCTGGTTTTATCAAACCAGTAAGAATCTTCTCCCTTATGAAATGACAATCCACTTCTATATGCTTAGTCCTTTCATGAAACACTGGATTCTTGCTAATGTGTATAGCTGACTGACTATCAGAATAAAGATTCATTGCTTCATCATGTTTGATTCCAAAATCTTCCAGTAAACTTTTGATCCACACCATCTCACAACATGCTGAGGCCATTGATCTATATTCTGCCTCTGCTGAACTTCTTGCAACCACTGACTGCTTCTTTGATTTCCAGCTCACCAGTGAGTTTCCAATGAAGATACAGAATCCTGTTACTGACCTTCTAGTGTCTGGACACCCTGCCCAATCGTTGTCAGCATATCCTGATATCTTTATGTTGGATTCTGACTTCATCAATATTCCTTGCCCTGGTGACCCTTTCAAATACTTTAGCACTCTGTGAGCTGCAATTAAATGTTTCTTTCCTGGTTTATCCATGAATTGAGACAGGACTTGCACAGCATAGGAAATATCTGGTCTGCTGAAAGTTAAGTATATCATCTTTCCAATTAGTCTTCTATAGTTTGTAGGATCTGACAACACATCTTCATTTTCAATTCTGGAAAGTCTGTGATTGTAATCGATCGGTGTGCTCACAGGTTTAGCCCCAAGAAGTCCATTTTCTTCTAAAAGATCAAGAGTGTATTTTCTTTGACATATAGATATACCTTCAGGGGATTTAGCAACTTCCAGGCCCAAGAAGTATTTGACTGTTCCCAAATCCTTGAGCTTGAAGAGAGAGTCAAGAAATTCTTTGACTTTGTTTGACTCTTGAACTGATGTACTTCCAAGTAGGATGTCATCAACATAGATCAGTAATGCTATGAAATTTCCATCATCTGCTTTCTTGGTGAACAATGAATGATCTGAAGCTGATTGTTGAAAACCATATTTTAGAATGGCTTTAGAGACTTTGCATTCCACTGCCTGGATGCCTACTTCAAACCATATAAAGACTTGTGTAGTTTGCAGACTAATCTGCCATTCCCTACATACTCCCCCTTGACAGAATACCCTTCAGGTAAGTTCATGTATACTTCTTCCTCCAAATCTCCATTTAAAAAAGCATTATTTATATCTAACTGAGATAAATGCCAATTACATGCTGCTGCAAGTGCAAAAAATATTCTCACTGTTGACTGCTTCGCTACAGGGCTGAATGTCTCTTGATAATCAAACCCTGCTATCTGATTGTATCCTTTAGCAACCAGGCGTGCTTTGAATCTTTCAACATCACCATTTGCATTCAGCTTTACTCTGTATACCCACCTGCAGCCAACTGTATGACAATTTGAAGGCAAAGGTACAACAGTCCATGTGTTATTGTCCTCCAAAGCTTGCAATTCAATAGCCATAGCTTCTCTCCAGTGAGAATGGTTCACAGCTTGATGGTAAGATGCTGGTTCTTGTATATGTGACAATGAAACAGTGAATGATTTATGTGAAGGAGAAAGTTTCTGTGCTGATAGGTATTTGGTAATCGGATGAGAAGTGACATTGTTGCTTGATGAAGGTAAGTCTGTATAGTAGGCTTCTAGGTATTTTGGTGGATGTTTGAGTCTTGAACTTTTTCTTGCAGGAATGGAAGCTTCATTTTCTACTGGCTCAGATATGTTTTCAGATTGAATTGCACTGTCTGTAGTGGGCAGACTACTATTTGGTGATGAATTAGGTGAGAAATCATCAGCATTTGAATTGGTAGAGCTTAATTCTGGTGAAACAGGTTTAGGTTGTCCAAACTCAGTTTGATCATGGTTTTGGGGTAAACTTGCTGCAGGGTTATAATTGGAATTATCAGAAAATATGTCATACATGGCAGGTGTTTGATGAAATGCTGATGATTGTTGATCATGCTGTTTAGTGTGAAATGGAAATACCTGCTCATGAAAAATCACATTTCTGGATGTTAGGACTTTGTGAGCATTAAGATCATAAACTTTATAACCCTTCATGTTGCTTGGATAACCTAGGAAAATACATTTTGTGGCTCTTTTGTCCAATTTTCTCCTATTTTGTGTTAGTGTGGACATAAAACACAAACACCCAAATACCCTTAAGTGATCATATGAGGGCTGTCTGTTATGCAAAAGCTCATATGGTGTCTTGTTATGGAGGATTCTACTTGGTACTCTATTAATGATATGCACTGCTGTCAGGACAGCATCTCCCCAAAAATGTAGAGGTATGTTTGACTGATGCATTAGGCCTTTTGCAACTACCAAAATGTGTTGATGCTTCCTTTCAACAATTCCGTTCTGTTGGTGAGCTTCAACACATGACATTTGATGAACTATGCCACTGTTTGCAAAGAAATCAAGCAGTCCTAATTCTTTGGCATTATCTGTTCTTAAACATTTAATTGCAAGACTAAATTGCTTTTGAACAAAGGCATTGAAAGCAGGAATAATTATGGAAGTTTCCGACTTGTTTTTCATTAAGAAAACCCATGTAAACCTTGTAAAGTCATCTACAATGGTTAGAAAATATCGTTGACCAGACAAGGTTGGACTTTCATAGGGTCCCCAAATGTCTGCATGCATTAATTCAAAAGGAATTTTTGTGTTTTGAACATGCAATGGGAAAGGCAATTTTCTTTGCTTGGCCAAAGGACATATCTCACAAAGTAATTCATTAGAACATTTAACATCTGCACAATGTTTGTGAATTACATTAATTCTTTCAAAAGGAGCATGACCAAGTCTAAAATGCCATAAATCAAAAACTTTGTGTCCTGTATTATAGGTATTGACTGACAAAGTAAAAGGTAACTTGACAAGTTTGTCAAAGCTATAATCTGACAACTCTTGTTCATCTTTCTTAGGTTCCATGACATATAACCCTGAAGAGGCCCTAGCTACACCAGTCACTGTCCATGAAGGGGTGTCCTGAACAATACAGTATTGGTTAGTGAAGAAAACACAGGTATTTTTCATCTTTGTAAGCTGTCCTATACTCACTAAATTAAATCTAAAACTTGGAACACAGAGAACATTATGTAGAGTTAATAATGATGACAATTTGACAACTCCAATATGTGTGACAATGGCCTTTTTGCTATTAGGCAGCAGAACAAAACTGTTACTAACAGGCCTAGCTGAAATGAGATTATCTAGGGAATAAGTAATGTGATCCAATGCTCCTGAGTCCATAATCCAGAAATTTGATTTTATCATATGAGGATTAACATTTCTATAGTTAGAAGGCATGTTATTAACAGTATTGAAGCATGAACAACCTGAAATTATACCTACAAAGGCTGAATTGATCAATGAAGAATTTGTCTGCGAGGTGTTTGGTGAATTGTTCTTACCATCAGAGTTTGTTAAACCATTCTCACTTAAGAGCTGCATCAGTTTATTGACTTGTTGCTTGATGATGGACATTTGAGACATAGATGCATTCCCTCCAGAATCTTCTTCATTGTCGAGCTGACTCTCACAAATTGATGTGTCAGTCACTGTGGAAACATTATTCACAGCTGCTTTCCCTTTCTTGAAGCTATTCTTCCCTTTAGTAAACTTGAAATCCTCTGGGAATCCAATTAACCTATAACATTTGTCTTTCACATGTCCCCTCTTCCCACAGTGATTGCACACTATGTCTTTCCTTGTTTTCTTCTTTTCTTCTACTGCAGTAAACATTGCTGCTGTCTCAAGTGTTGGTTGAGTCTGGAAAGGCATATTTCTTTGTGCTTCTTCCCTCAGGACTAGACTATACACTTTGTCAAGTGTAGGAATAGGATCCATAAGGATTATCGGGGACCTTACCGCAGAGAAAGATTCATTCAGACCATTCAAAAATCTGAAAACCATGTCCTTTTGATACTATTCAGAGTATCTCTTGAAGCAGTTCGAATTGCAGTTCCCACATTCACAATGTGGCAAAGGTCTATAGTTTCTTAATTCTTCCCAAACCCCTTTCAACTCAATGAAATATGTATCAACAGATCGAGTCCCCTGTGTGATGCTTCCAAAATGATATTGCAGGTTGCATATCCTGGTATCATCTGGTTGTGCAAAGTTTTGCTTCAATGTTCCCCAGATTTCTGATGCAGTGTCCATGTAGAAAACAGTTGAGGCTATAGGTGGTGAGATTGAATCTAGTAGCCAAGTGATTATCAGGTTATTGCAACGGGTCCAAGCAGAGAACAAAGGGTCTGATATATCTGGTTTGGCTATGGTCCCATTAATGAAGCCTATTTTGTTTCTAATGGAAAGGGTTAATAGGAATGATCTATTCCATGTTATGTAGTTGTTGGTGGTTAACTTGGGGTTAATCATTATCGATCCTGGACTATCAGTGTGATGAAGGAAATAAGGAGACTGGGGGTCCCCTGTTGGTGAGATCTGTGAGGGTTGTGTTTGTGTTTGAGCTGAGGTCTGAGACCTTGACTCATTTGATGCAAACTCAGACATACTGAACTTTCAGGTATTGGACTAAAATCAAGAGTAATGAGATTCTTGAGTGAGAAAATAAAAGGGTTACCAGAATGCTTACTAGAAGATGAGAAGAGGATCCGACTGCAAATTTCTTTAAATCATTGGTTGAAAGGTATCATTTACAGAGGCCTTGTTTCCTGCTTTGATACCATGTCAGAAATGACTGAAGAACGGCGCAGCAGGATGAGAGAATAGGGATATTCTCATTACTCTGTAGGGAAAGACCTTACAAGGTATATATACATGGATTCTGTACTAAGCTAAAAAGGAAAACTAATCATTAAGACATAACTAACTAATGATTATACTAACTGACTTTCAAAATAAAAACTGTATACAAAAACGATGCAGCTTTGATTCTTTCGTTCTTTATTTAAACGGTGCGCATAGACTTCTTCTTGTTCCTTTCTTCTTCATTATTGAAACGGTGCGTTGGAGCCTTCTTCTTTGTGACTGTCTTGTTTGAACCCGATCATCTCTGCCCAGGTAAGTCGTTTATTCAGTTCTTCAATTCTTCAAGCATAGATTCAATAATAAATGACGATTCTCAATTCGTTTGTTTCCATTTTACCTTAGCATGCATCATGTGCTTGGTGCTGCAATGCAGTAATTCCAAAGGACAGTTCATTCAATTTTTTGTACCAAAATCAAAATAGAAGATAGTTGATTCAATGTTTTGTACCATCACATTAGATCAGATTATAATAGAAGGCAATTCATTGAATTAATTATTCCACCCATAGCATCGAAAACTAATTAAAGCCACTCGAGTTACCATGACGAAAGTAAACAATTTGGATTTGGGTACAATAGGTGGGGACTTGATATGAGGCGAGGTTGGATGCCTTATTTGATCACGAAATGCAATCCTGTTAATAAGATCAACAAGGGGGCACCTTAATTTGCTTTTTGATTGTTGTTGTTGTTGAATTAATGGCATGAAACAATCACTTAATTTTCCAAGGATTAAGAGCTGATCAACTCCTGATCTGCTTTTTGGTTTTCAATGGGATGATTTCCTCTTTTGATTGGTTTGGACATTTTTGCTTTGGAGCTGCCATGGTGTCTTGGTGTTGTTGTTTTCGGAGCATCTCCCTGCTTCTGTTTCTCTGCGATGATGGTTAAGGAAATGTTATGAACCTGGTGGTGTGCTGCATGTGTTCCTTGTTCATCATGTCTTTGTCTTGGGTGTCTTCTGGTTGAGCTCTTTGGATTAATACAGGCTAAGCTTTAGGAAGAGTTTAACGTAAATAATTGAGAGAAAATGGCTACCACCAATACCATGTTCTATATTAGTCTTTTTCAAACATAGTAACTTCGATTTTTGGTGTTGATTTAACATAAATATTCTTTTGAATTTAATCTTTTATGTCTGTCATTCTATTGATTTTTTTTTTTAAAAAAAGAAGTGGGAGTAGCCCTCACTACAATCATTAATATTTGGAACATGTTCCATGTTAGTTTTCTCCAAAATTTCTCTCGGTTTGACAAAAAAAATTATTCTTTTTTTATTTAATCTTCTATATTATTGATCTTTTTCTTTTCCCTTGGTAAAAGAAGTGGGATTAGCCCACACTACAACAAGCATGTATGAGAAAGTTTGTGGAAAACAAGGCATAAGGAAAAGAGCTTTGGCTTTTGCCTTAGTATAAAAAAAATTGCTCAGAGCCCTAACTTTTCGTAAGAATTTTCAGCTCAAATAATAAATATATGCATTTCAAAGAGTTGGATTAAATTTTTTTTTCAAATAGAAAAAATTATTTAATAAAAGAAATGCAAAAAAAATCTTTTATGACATGATAATACAATTTAATTTCTTGATAATATGATAACACGTAAATATAATTTAAAGAACAATAATCATGAAAAATATATTATAATTAAAAAAATTATTGTGTCTTTACAGGTAAGGTTAACTTTTTTCATTATATTTTCTCATTCTTTGACAAGTGTAATTTATATCTTGAACCTATTTGCAAGTCACAAATTGTAATTTATACATAAAGAAGAAACAGCCGGATCAGTTTGGAATCCTAGAAAAGAAAAGTAACTTGAATCAGCAAGAGAAATGGAAGATGCTATTGTATCCTTAGCTATTGAAAGAATATCGGATTTACTTATTCATGAAGCTGTTTTCCTGCATAAATGAGGATTCGACATTCTTAAAACAGAGTAATACTCTAAAAAATAAGTAGTATTCAATGAATCATCATAACATAAAACTCCTTTCTTCATGGATGCCTTCACCATTCGACATAGTACCAAAGTCAAAAAATAATTAAGATTTCCCCTGTAATAAACTAACTAAATCAAGATAGATAATATGTCCTTTTTGCTGTCAATTAGTCGAATATTTTTATATGTTTAATGCTTTGTTAATTATCATTAGACCCCAATATTGAATGCATTATTATACTATTGATGATAGGTATGGATAGCTGCCTTATGTCAGTTAATTTGGACATCGTAATTTAAAATATATCCATAGGTAGCCTGTCCACTACTATCCTGTTGGAAGATGATCACAGCTCTGGAAAATCAAGGTGCAGACTTGGCGGGAAAAGTCAGGGACTGAAGAAAGAAGAAGAAGCAGGATAAGTTGAACGACAACGTTTCTTTAGTCCAGTGGTTAATACGTTAAGCTTGAATGTCGTTTTACTTAAGTCAGTTTATTTGTTAACAATACGATCTTGGTTAGTGTCGTTTTTCACTTTACCTTGTTTAAACTCCATCTGAGTGTGTCGTTTTGGTGATTTTGTTTTTCTTATGGTTGTTATGCCAGATGCTTCTGGTTTGTTTTTGTAGCCGTTGCCTGTCAATGAAACCAAGGCATTGATTTCAGTGCACAGCCAACCTGTTTTTGCATTCTTTCTCCAAGGCACCTTACGGCTGCCAATATCTCATTACGTTCTTGATAATCACTATGTATAAATCATTGAATATATGAGCAGCAGTAAGAGACTCTGTTTTCGTGTGCTCCAGAAAATATTTCTTTCCAGATTTTTTTCCTTTTGGACCTTCCTGTTCAATATTTCTCTATTTTTATGTTCTTGTAAAATCACAACATATCCAACTTTAAAATGTTTTTCTCTTTGCCTTTTTCTAGTCCTTTGACTATGTCAATTGGAAAATGTATGAGGTGACGCCAATAGTTAAAGAAAACTTTGTATCTTTGCTCAATTAGACATGTCCGATTCATTTCTTACGTTATGTTTTCTGGTTACTCAATTAGAGGGTAGGGATAATTTACCTTAAAAAAATATTTGGAAATCTGGACAAAGAACCGTCAAAGAAAATTTTATAATTACTACTATTATCGAAGCAAGAAAGAGTTGAATTTGAATAAGACAATTTGGCCTTTTAAAAAAAAATTGTGCAGGCCATATTATATTTCGCAAGTCTCCAATAATAAATCGAGGTAGATAATATGTCATTGTGGCTGTCAATTAGTTGAATATTTGATAAGTCGACAGGGTCTAATTCAAAACGTGTTGAGGTCATGGCTTAGCTGTAAAAGAAAAGCGGTTACTTTGAATGCTTTTAGTGGTTACACCTACATCCCTTGTGCTTCTCTTGGGTTTTTATGATTTCCTTATTTTGATTGACTAGGTCCTAGTAACTAGTTCCTTGCATCTTGTTGGTGATGATATGTTGAGATTAATCAAGAAATGAAGTTGAAGCTCCCTTTGTGCTCCTACTTGGCAACAGCCTTTGCTTCATTGTCTTCCAAGTGAGGCACAGCTAATACTGAGATCCTTGAAAAGAGAAGAGTACTTTGAATCAACAGCAGAAATGGAAGAGGCTATTGTGTCCTTAGCTATTGAAAGAATATCCGATTTACTCATTCATGAAGCCGTTTTCCTGCTTGGAGTTCGTGAGGAAGTGGAGGACTTAAAGGCTGAACTGGAAAGGATGAAGAGCTCCTTGAAGGATGCAGACAATAAGAAGCAAGGCCGAAATGAGCTTACCCGCACTTTGGTGAGACAAATCAGAGATCTTGCTTATGAAGCAGAAGATGTTATTGACTCTTTCATTCTTCGAGTCGCACATCAAGGAGGCTTTCATGGAATCATCAAAAGATTCACCAAGCCTTTTCATCTGCACAAAATCGGGGTGAAGGTCAAAGCAATCCAGACTAAGCTTGAAGGCCTTTCTAAGGGTCTCCCAGCTTATAATCAGATATCGAGTGGAGAGGGGTCTAGCTCTATTTTTGAGATGCAGCAGCGGTTAAGAAGAACATATACACATGTTGAGGAAGAGGATGTTGTTAGCTTGGAGCGTACGACAAAGGAGGTTTTGGCTCAGTTGATGACAGAAGAAGATAGACTTCATGTTGTTGTTTCGATTGTTGGCATGGGGGGCATCGGTAAGACCACTCTTGCAAAAAAAGTATATAAGCATATTGATGTGAAACGACGTTTTGATTGTTTTGCTTGGGCTTTTATATCTCAACAATGTATGCCAAGACAAGTTTTGCAAGGTCTCCTCATAAAACTTCTCTCTCCTTCTAAAGAAGAAAGGGAGTTAATTGATAAACTTGAAGAGAACGAGTTGATGGAAAAGGTTTATGAGTTTTTAAATGAAAAACGATACTTGGTGGTCTTTGATGATATTTGGAGAAAAGAGCATTGGAATGGTCTTAAACATGCTTTTCCACGAGGAAAAGAGGGAAGCAAAATTTTATTCACAACACGCAACAAGGAAGTGGCGTTACATGCCGATCCTTGCAACTCCCCAATAGAGCTTCAATTTCTTACAGATGATGAGAGTTGGAAGCTTTTTAGAATGAAAGCATTCCCAGGAAAGAAGACAGAGTTAGATGCTTGCCCAAAAGAATTGGAGATGCTTGGAAGAGAGATGGTGAAAAAATGTGGAGGTCTACCTTTGGCAATTGCTACGTTGGGAGGCTTGCTAGCAACAAAAAGGTCACGAGCTCAATGGGAGACGGTTCACCAAAATATCAATGCACACTTAAACGAGTTTCAACAACAAGATCATCATTATGGTGGAGTGAATTGGATTTTGGTTTTAAGTTATAATGAGCTGCCCTTTCATTTAAAACCATGTTTCCTATATCTTAGCAATTATCCAGAAGATTGGGAGATTTCAAAGAAGGAACTCATTCGATTATGGATTGCAGAAGGTTTCATTTCACCGTCATGGGAAAGTGGGGGAATGTTGATGGAGGATGTAGCTGAACAATTCCTAGAAGAGCTAATAAATAGATGTTTGGTTCAAGTTGGCAAGAGGGACCATACAGGAATAGGTGTGAAAACATGTCACGTACATGATCTCTTGAGAGACTTGTGTGTGCTAAAAGCTCGAGAGGAGAATTTCTTAGAAATTATACGGCCATCATTGATCGAAAACGATGGTAATACTCTCCATGTGACCTTGACACCATCTATGGCACGAAGAATTGCTATTCATCCTAGCAAAAGGTATGTTTCTTTGAAGGGAAAACATCCAAATTTACGTTCTCTTTTACTCTTTCAAAATGAGAAATTGATAGAATTGCACATTTCAAAATGCAATGATTTCAAATTCTTAAGGGTGTTGAATCTTGTGAGAAATGATGTGTGGCCCGAGTGGAATGTGTTGAGTGAAATTGGTAATCTACATCAATTGAGGTATTTGAGGTTACGATGTTCAGGACTCATCATCTTGCCACGATCTATTGGCAAGTTGAAGAGTTTACACACTTTATACCTCCCAAATGAAGCACCAAGAATTCCTGATGTGTTATTCAAGTTAAGACGCTTAAGGCATGTCGTAGTGGGTGAACTATTTTTTAAACATGTGCATTTGCTGCTAAGAGGTACTTTAAAAAATATTGAAACTTTAAAGTACATTCAAGCCAAGACTTTAATTGAAAATAATGCAGTGCTCGACTTGAGTAATATTCGGAGTTTAGGAATAAGTTTTGAGAGATCAAAAGATGTGGAGCCTATCATAAAAGCACTGATTGAATCACAGCGCCTTGGGTCATTGTACATGTGGTTGGAGGATTCAATCCCATATCCAGACATGGAGCCCCTTTCTCATTGCCGTCACCTATCAAAACTATTTTTAAGAGGGAAGTTACGAGAAGATCCACATTCGAGCCATCATCTTTTGAACTTTCTGCCAGCAAACATTATCAAGTTATCTTTGATAGATTGTCAGATAAAGCAGGATCCAATGGCTGTATTGGGAAAGCTGCCTCATTTGAGGACTCTTCGCTTATTTGCTTACTCATATATGGGGAGTAAAATGGTTTGCTCAGCAAGTGATTTTCTTCAACTTGATTTTCTTCAAATTTGGAATCTACCAGAATTAGAAGAGTGGCAGATAGAAGACGGAGCAATGCGACATCTTCGGAGTTTAATTCTGGGCTGGGTTTCAAATTTGAAGATTTTTCCAGAAGGGTTGAGGTATATTACTGCTCTCCAAGAAATGAAATTAGAGAGAATGAAGAGGTCACTGGTAGAGAGGATTCAAGTGATAGACGGAAGAGAAGGAGAGGATTTCTTTAAAGTTTGCCACATACCCTCCATCCGAATAATGCATATAGAGAAAGACTGAAAACTCTAATTTTGCAATGTCAAATCCTCAACTCAAAGTGGTTGCAGGTGACTTACATATTTATATGATAATTTTTTTTTTTTGTGGTTTTGATTTGGGTCTATCCTTTTCATAAGAGATGATGCCGTTTTCTTCTTGGTGTAGGTAACTCTAATCGGCCCAGAAATATACTCTGCCAACAAAATCAGCAAGCGGGATCACCTGGATATGCTTTTTGATTGTTCGAAAGTTTAATTTGTATGTTTTTCTTGATAACTGAACCTAATGATTAAGTGCTTTTTAGAAATGAATTGCTGTGAATTTGAATGAACCGATTGTTAATTAATTTTAGATTTTCACAAGTGAAGATTATCCATTTGTTTGCTAGTACTTAAAGGCAAAAGCTATTGAAAGTTTTGTTTTCTGAATTTTATTTCTATGCTTTGTTCTTTTTAGAGACTTTTTTTTTCTTGTTTGTTGTTTTAGCTTTGAGATGAATTAATGTATCAGTCTTTTTTCAATAATATTTAGCACTTTGATATTATATAATCATATCTTTTAAGCTTCACATGTTATTTGTAGGCTTTAGTGCTTACTTGTTGCTTCACTCCTCCCCCTCTGCTTCTCATTTCTTTTATTAACTTAATTTCATTAGTTTGATTGACTAGGTCCTTGTATAACCAGTTACTTTGCATCTAAATACTGGTGATGTCTTAAGGTTAATCAAGAGTATCATTTTCATCTCTTCTCTTGGTTCCTAGTGTGGCAACTTCTTTTTGGTATTCAAGTGTCCTGATTGATATTTTTCTTTTTTATGTTTTAAAAAAGAAGTGGGAGAGTAGCCTATGCTAGAATAACTTTGACAAAAGAGATATTTGATTAAAAATGAATGTATTTTTTTTTAAAGGTGTATGTACTCTTATTCAAAGAATTGGATTTGAATTTTCTTTTCTCTAAATAAAGAAAATGCATTGACAAAAAAAACACTAAATAAATTTCTTGTGATGTGATAATACATAATCTCATTTATATATGATAGATAATGTGGGTAAAAAAACAAAAAATATTTCATTCGATCTTATTTTTGCAACCTTTTTCTTCTAGATTATTTGTTTATCCAAAGAAAAAATACAAAAGATTAAAGAAAGAGACAACTTGTGTATAGTTCCACATTGCTTTGTGTTATTGAAGCTTTGGGTTTTTGCTTAATTGTGCTGCAATTAAAGTAAATCCAAAGAAATTGAAAAAGATGGAAGAAAATTGAGTTATTCAATGTGACAAGGGAATCATAAATATTTGCTAAAGTATATATAAATAATTATGCATTCAATCATTGTTAGGTTTTGGTAATTACTGCTTTAAGACACTCTTTAAGTTTAGTATATTAAATAATTTATCTTTTTAAATGTCTTAAAATTCATAACATAAACAGTAAACTATCGATCAATTTTATTTATTTTACATTGAGCATTATTCATAGTATTAATTTTGTTTATTTTACCTATTTAAGATTCGTTATATAGGTAGGTCTTTCAATTTTTAATTAAGAAATACTCTTTTTTTCTATTTGAACAACAACTCTCCATTATGATCTTTCTTTCTAATATGGGTTTTAATTTCCACTTCCAATTTGATAAAAATGTAGGAAAAATCACAATTTCAATTTCTTTTCCATGACAATTGACAAATTATAATATGGTTCATGACCCAAGATATGAATTTAACCATAAAAAAAATAAAAAAAACTCAAGATAAGGGACATCCAATTTGTCAATTGACATGGTCAAAATTGAAAACCAAGCATCTAGTGCAAGATTCTCTGGATTATTATCATTTCTAGATGGAGTAGTTGCAAGCAATTCTTTTGGGTAAGCCTCCTTATGTCAACAAAAATCTAGATATGTATGTCATTTATATGGGATCAAATCTTTGAGCTCAAGTTTAGCTAGATGATTCAATCCGTTTCTGACGTCCCAATTTCTTATAATAAAAGAAAAATAAAATAAAATTCTGATTCAATTATGAATTGACATTTTAATGCTGAAGGAAAACCAATGAAAATTTCTAACCCAAAGAATACGTTACAACTTGTAGCTTAGAAAGATTGCGGTTGACTTAAGACTTATATGATCAAATTCTACCTTATAGCTCAAAAAGCAAGTTTAAATTGCACACTTGTCAATACAATTGCCTTCAAAAGGGTTTTTTATAATTAAAAATCAACCAAAAATAGACAAAGGGAAATTCATTAACTAATAATCGATTAGTAATTGCATAATCGATTAGTAATTGCATAGAAAGTTTGGAATACCCAGAGTCAATTAGACCAGTTTTTATAAAAAAAATTTTTAATTGCAGATATACAAAGTTAACAACACCAGTGTTATGTCATCGAAATTATATTTTGTAATTGTATAGGTTTCCTTGGCCCAAACCAGGTTCTTATACCATGAAAAGTCTTCAGCCAAATTAAGTAAGAGACTTCGAACGGTACACTGATTCTCGAGACCAATAAATATACTTAAAAAAATAGCATTTTTTTTACAGATATTCATAGTAGCACCATTGAGTTTTTTGGTCTCAATATCGTCAGGACTTGTTAAAAGAGAAATTTTTTTAATAAACTCATTATTTATCATCAAACCAAATACTTAAATTCATCGTTTTTTCTATTTGAATAACAAGTTTTCATTATCTAATTTCTTTCTAATATGGATTCAATTCTCACTTCCAATTTGATAAAAATGTAAGAAAAATCATCTGCACAAAATCGGGATGAAGGTCAAAGCAATCCAGATTAAGCTTGAAGGCCTTTCTAGGGGTCTTCCAGCTTATAATCAAATATCTGGAGGAGAGGGGTCTAGCTCTATTTGCTAGATGCAGCAACGGTTAAGAACATATACACATGTTAAGGAAGAGGATGTTGTTAGCTTGGAGGGTATCACAAATGATGTTTTGGCTCAGTTGATGACTGAAGAAGATAGACTCGATAGTCGGCATGGGGGGCATTGGTAAGACCACTTTTACAAAAAAAAGAAGTATATAAGCATATTGATGTGAAACAACTTTTTGATTGTTTTGCTTGGGCTTTTATATCTCAACAATGTATGCTAAGAGAAGTTTTGCATGGTCTCCTCATAAAACTTCTGTCCTTCTAAAGAAGAAAGGTAGTTAATTGATAAACTGGACGAGAACGAGTTGATGGAAAAGGTTTATGGTCTTTTAGAAGAAAAACGATACTTGGTGATCCTTGATGATATCTGGAGAAAAGAGCATTGGAATAGTCTTAAACATGCTTTTCCACAAGGAAAAAAAGGAAGCAAAATTTTATTCACAACACACCACAGGGAAGTGGCGTTACATGCCGATTATTGCAACGTTCCGATAGAGCTTCAATTTCTTACAGATAATGAGAGTTGGAAGCTTTTTAGAATGAAAGCATTCCCAACAAAGAAGATAGAGTTTCATGCTTGCGCAAAAGAATTGGAGATGCTAGGAAGAGAGATGGCGAAAAAAGTGGAGGTCTACCTTTGGCAATTATGTTGGGAGGCTTGCTAGCAACGAAAAAGTCGCAAGCTCAATGGGATTTTAACTTTAAGCTACAACGAGTTGCCTTTTCATTCAAAACCATGCTTCCTATATCTTTATCATTGTCCAGAAGATTGGAAGATCTCAAAAAAGGAACTCATTCGATTACGGATTGCACAAAGTTTCATTTCACCATCATGGGAAAGTGGGGAAATGTTGATGGAGGATGTAGCTGAATAATTCCTGGAAGAGCTAATAAATAGATGTTTGGTTCAATGTGGCAAAAGGGGCCATATAGGAACAGGTGTGAAAACATGTCATGTACATGATCTCCTGAGGGACTTGTGTGTGCTAAAAGCTCGAGAGGAGAATTTCGTAGAAATTATTCAGCCATCATTGAACGAAAACAATGGTAATACTCTTCATGTGACCTTGACACGATCTATGGCACGAAGAATTGCTATTCATCCCAGCAAAAAGTATGTTTCTTTGAAGGGAAAACATCTAAATTTATGTTCTATTTTGCTCTTTCAAAACAAAAAATTGATAGAATTGCACATTTCAAAATGCAAAGATTTCAAGTTCTTAAGGGTGTTGAATCTTGCGAGAAATTAAAGAACATGTTTAAGTGGCATGTGTCAAATGTATTTGGTAATCTATATCATTTGAGGTATACGAAGTTGCAATGTTTAGGAGGCATCATCTTGCGAAGATCTATTGGCAAGTTGAAGAGTTTACACACTTTATACCTCTAAAATGGAGCACCAGGAAATCCCGATGTTTTATTCAAGTTGAGACGCTTAAGACATATTACAGTAAGTATTTATTTACATTTGCTGCTAAGGGGTACTTTAAAAAATATTGAAACTTTAAAGTACATAAGGGGCAAGAGTTTAATTGAAAATAATGCAGTGCTCAACTTGAGTAATATTCGGAGTTCAGGAATAACTTTTGAGAGATCAAAAGATGTGGAGCCTATCCTAAAAGCATTGATTAAATCACAGCACCTTCGGTCATTGTACATGCGGTTAGAGGATTCAAACCCATACCCAAACTTGGAACCCCTTTCTCACTGGCATCACCTATCAAAACTATTCTTAAGAGGGAAGCTACGAGAAGATCCACATTTGAGCCATCATGTCACGCCCCAAACCTGAGGCACGACAGATGCTACATACTTGTAAGATGTAATCTTACAAACATGCAAGGCTTTAATACATATACCTTATAACACTATCTAAAAGAGATTAAAATACTTGAAAAATATAATGATTCATAAAACTAAATTTGGTAGATATTCAAAAGATCATAATTCGACAATATTCAGAATTAAGTCTCCAAAACCATAAAGCTATTATGTCAAGATAAATGTCTGAATACTAATTAAAATAGTTCAATGTTCATAATATTTAAATAAATCTTAGATAATTTAAATGTTACTATATTAAATATCACTCCCTGAAATTCCCGCGTGGTTAACCAAATCACAACCTAAAAAAATTTGAAGGAATGAGTGAATCTAACTACTCAGCAACTAACTAACATCCCTTCAGCTGGATTAAACATGCTTAAACATTTAGACCAAAATATCGTTAATATAAATATCAAAACAAAATATTGGGTAATCTTATTCAAAATCATATACTTTAAAATTTCAACTTTCAAATAACAGAACAAACATATTTCACAAATATTTTAAATTTTTGTGGTCTTTTGTAACATGCTACGACTACACTTAACCCCTGTGGCATAGGTCAGAAATGAATCTAGAATTAACCCTAATGGCACAAGTCAAAAATATATCAAAAACAACCATTGGCTGCACTGAATAGATATCACAATTATCACTATTCTGTAACTGGTAGTGTGGTTGAGAAATCTATCTCTAATCATAAAATACATATCGACATGGCCAACATTAACCCTCATTGGTAGGATCAGAGTATAACCATACTAAGAGACAAAACAGAAACATATATTTTTAGATTACCCAAATTTCATAAAATAGTAAATTAACTTTCTCAAGCATGTCTTATACACATTAAAAGCATATTCGTTTTGGACTAAATATTTATATTTATATTCACGAAAACATATATACATGCATTATACAAAGTCATATACAGATTTCAAAATTAAAAATCATGCTTTTCATAAGTCACATTCTAAACCCAACATATAAAACTCATATACATATACATTTTGCGTACTCAACCCAATTTTAATAAACCTTAGGACAAAATATCATATATCATGTATAAATTCACATTTAGGCTAATTTTTAAGATATAAAAAACCGAAAAGATATCAATTACTTACCTGATTTTGTTAATTTCTCTTTCAAGCAGCAAATGAGACAATCCTCTTAGTTACCTAATATTTCAAGAAATATAGACAAATATCATAACTGAATTTGCAAATGAATCCTACAAGGTGACTTTCATTGGCTATCCTAAGCACTTAGGGTGTATAGCGATCTCTAGTACAATTTAGGAATATTCTCAATTAATAAAATAATATTTTATTATTATATATATTTTTTACTAATAAAATTTTCAATAAAGTTGAAAATTAAACTTAAATCATAAAATTAGTAAAAATTTTAATTTAAGATAGAAAGATAACACTAATTTTATTTATAAAAATCATATTTATAATTTTTCATAAATTTTTTATATTCTAATAAAATCTAGTAATTTAAAAAATAAATTTATAAAATATAAAAAAACATACTTTTTGATATAAAATTACAATAGAAACCACATATCCAATATTTATGAAGTTTACAATAAAATTTATTAGATATTAATTAAAATAAAATTTTAAAAAAAAATTAAAAGCATTTCTATACATGTTTCAAAGACCAGCCTCACATTTGTACTGTTTTTTGTGATATTTTACACATTTTTTGCACAAATAATTGCTGAAGAAGCAATTTTACTTTAAAATGAGACAAGCCTACTGATGAAGCATAAATCATAAAAAATGAAACAGTGAGGAGATCAAAAGGGAAATTGGCTAACCGAACATAGTAATGCTATTTAGTCATCGATCTAAGCAATTGGCGAAGCATCCGATTTTCTTTCCGGAGAGATTGAACCTCTTTCATTAGCTCAGCTTGGTTCTCTAGAATAAAGCTCATTACACGGGACATTTCCATCGATCTGTCAAACGATTCCACAAATTGTAGATGAGAATACTCACGTAAAAGCCAGAGCAATATGAAAGAGACAATAGGCAAATACCTCCTGCATGTGGAATTGTCTTAAAATTTCAATATGAAGGTTCCTCATATCTCCATGAATGGATTTTTGAAATGAATCAAGGGTTTCTTTAAGGGTACATTGAAATAGCTGAAGAGTACAGTTACTTCCTTGCAGGGTATCTAGTTGAGGAGCCTTGTGGGGTTGTTCCTTCCTATTAGAGACAGAATCAATGAACCATCACAAATAAAGAAAACTATGAAATCATAGGAAAACATAAAAATGCCTCTTCATGGATGTCTTCACCATTTCATATGTAAATGACAGCAAAAAATTTCAGATAGTGAAGCCATCCATGATGACTGTAGACACCATTTTTCTTTAAAAAAAAAAAAAAGAAGAGCAATAATCAAATCCCTGCAAAGTCATCGGATTTTGGGAGATTACCCAAATCCGGTGACTGACCCCTAATTGGCAGTGTTTAGTGAAATCATGCTCAGAAAAGCATGATTTCACTTCTTGATTGTCCAAAATTTTGGACAATCCAGCTGCTAAAATGGGGTATTCAGGCAAAGTAGAGGGGATCGAAGGGAGGTAGCAAAAAATTTTTGGAAAGATTGAAACGAAATTTTTCAAACAAAAAAAAAACCAAAAATCGTTCAAACACCAGAGAAAAAACAGACCCAAAAAAAAAAGTTTTCCAGCAACAAAAAAACCAAATCAACCAAAAAATCTCATTTTCTTCTTCAAGCAACAACCTGCAAATCAAAAAATCCCTAGATCTAGCAAGCCGCTACCTAGCCACAACCAAAAACAAAAAAACCAACAAATAACAACAAAGAAAAAGGAAGCAAAAAACGAAGGGGATGCCAGATCTACCGGCCGGTAGCCAAGGAAGGTGAGAGAGCCATCGGTAAGGGGAAGAGAGAAGAAGAGAGAGAAAAGCACGACCTGGGCTGTAAAAGAAGAGAGGGAAATGGTGCCGGATCTACCGATCGGCAGCCAAGGAAGGTGAGAGAGCTGCCGGTGAGGGGAAGAGAGGGAAGGCTGCGGTTAGAGAGAGGGGAGAGCATCTGGAAGCTAGAGAGAGAAAGGGAAGGCTGAAAGTGAGGGAGGAAGAAAAAAAAGGGCTTTTATACCAGACCGAAAAGAACAAAACGACGCCGTTTTGGTGGAGTAGGCAGTTGAATGGTTTAAAGCCAAAACGACGTCGTTTTGAGTGACACCACGGGCCAAAAACGGTGCGTTTGGTGAGATCGGACCGTGGGCTTGTTGGGCAGATCGGTGCTGCAGTCTTGGGCCTCCTGAGCTGGGCTAGTCCAAGCCCGGATAGGAATAACCCTTTTTCATTAGGCTTTATTTAAATAATTTTTGGGTTTAGCTTTTTTTAATTGTAATGTTTTTTTTATTTTATTTTTAATTTAGTTTAAATTTTGTTAGAGAAAAGCATAAATACATAAAATATGAGCACCTGTTTTAATAATAAACATAAAAGAAAAATATAGGATAATAAATAATAATAAATATGAAGAATATAAACTTAGATAAATAAAACTAATAAAAAAATAAAATAAATAAAATACATTTTATGTAGGAAAGCTTAGTTTATTTTTTGGTAAAAGAGTATGTAATAATAATATATGTATAGAAATGGCAATGCTAATAATATTAAAATTTATATTTTGGGTCAATGTTTATAGTTAATAAAGATTTCAAGTTTGACAAAATATATATATATATATACATAAAAATAATAATAATTATAATAAAAAAGTAAAAAATATGAATGATTATTTTGAGTATCCGATGATGGAATTCAACCTCAAAAGGGATAAAGAGTTATCTCTTTTAGGTAGATTTTCTAGGTGAGGAATACGGGATGGATTTTCATCGAAACATCGGGATAAATCCGAACTCTATATTCCGATATTCATTACTCAAATAGTCATTATTGAAAATATACATTAAAATAATAATAATAATAAATTTTCATAATGTTACATTTAAGCTTAAATTAGTATAATTAGTTAATTAGTTTAAATAAATATCAACAAATAAAGTTAATTTAAATTTCAATTGTTCGTTTGATTAACTATATAATTAAGAAAGTTACTAACCAATAATGTTAATTAAAAAAAAAGAGATAAAGATTTAAATAGAAAAAAATAGAGAAAAAAATAAAAAATAAAAAATAAAAAAATAAATAAAAAATTCAAAAAAAGTAACAAATGATAATAAATACAAATAATGTGATAAATTATCTCAAACTATTAACCACATAAGTGGACGAATTACAAACCACCTAAGTCAATAAACACGTGCATATAGCTATCATCATTTTTTTCCTGTCATAGCATGCCGCGTTTATCCTGTAAATGAGGCGGGAATTCCGATGATGGGATTTCTCTGAGGAGCTTGTAGAGATAAGTTCTTTCGGGGATATCCCTAGGTGAGGAAAACGTCGAGACTTCACTAAAGCGTTAAGATGGTCTTCGAATGATTTTCCAATAAAAGATTACCGACCCCATCATTTAAAATACATAAATCATAACACCATTTTATGTTTGCATCATATGCATACGTAAAACCGAATAAAAGACCAATTCAATAAAACTTAGTTAATAAGCAAAGATTAAGAAAATATAATAATAAAAATCAAAATTAGGTCGTAATAGAATGACTTAAGATTAAATGGTACCGTTCGTGGAACGGGCGCCACGGAGGTGCTAATCCTTCTCTGTGCGTAACCGCACTCCCGAACCCATCTTTGAAAAACGTAAACTAGTTCTCGTTCTTTCGATGGACCTGAAACTAATTTAGGATTTTATCGATTAAAACCGAGTTAATAGATGACCAATCGCACCTATAAATGACGATTGGTGGCGACTCCTAAGCTCTTTTATTTTCGCCCGCGTCTAGCGGTCGGGTTCTTGGACCCGCAAGTTACGACAATGACCAAGCAGGAGGATTACTCAAGCTAGACCTCCACTCTAAAAGTAAACTATCACACAAGAAATTAAGATTGAAACCAACAATTATTAACCAAACTAGGTTTCATACATTCATAGCCGGTAGAATTCCTGATTCCACAGCAGCCATTGAATCAGACCTCGATAACAAGCTACTCAACAACTCTTCTCTGGTTTCAGCTCCTGTTTTCTTTGTTTTCGGAGAAGCCACCAAATGAGATGTTCCATTATTGAAGGATTCAATCCCATAAGCAGACTTGGAACCCCTTTCTCATTGCCATCACCTATCAATTTTTTTTTATGCACAAGTGATTTTTATTTATCACAACACCAACATGCCATTTCAAGTCTTAATCTTAGTTGCAAAAGACTCTTCATGGCATAAATTGGTGAGGGTGAGGGCATCTGTACAATTTCCAAAAGAGGTTTGCTACTCAAAAGGATGGTAGCATTACAAGAAACAGGACCGAAAAAACTAAAAATCTACACAAAACAAGCATTTTGCTCATCATCAAAACCTTTAGAGCCTACAAAAAACATCTCAGTCGCTACTCAGACACAAAAGATTCAAAAGGGAAGTACCTTTGCTTGCTAGTAGAGAAAAGAGGAATCCCACATTCAAAATAGGGTTCCCATAAACCTTAGCTAGCTATTTTTAAGAGGTAAGATACAAGAAGATCCACATTCGAACCATCATGTTTTGAAATTTTTGCCAGCAAACATTATCCAGTTAAGTTTGTGGTATCGTGAGATGAAGCAGTATCCAATGGCTGTATTGGGAAAGTTGCCTCATTTGAGGACTCTTTGCTTAGGGCCTTACTCATATACAGGGACCAAAATGGTTTGCTTTGCGAATGATTTTCTTCAACTTTATTATGTTGCAATTTGGAATCCATGAAAATTAGAAAAGCGGTAGATAGAAGACGGCGCAATGCCACGTTTCCGGAATTTAAGTCTGGAATGGGTTTCAAATTTAAAGATTTTTCTAGAAAGGTTTCCAAGAATGGAATTATGCTACTTGAAAAGGCCATTGATAGAGAGGATTCAAGTGGTAGAAGGAAGAGAAGGAGAAGATTTCTCTAAAGTGTATCACATACCCTCCATCCAAATAATGCAAAGCAGCGAGATTAAAAACTCTAATTTAGCTCAAGTCAAATCCTCGAGTCAAAGTAGTTGGAGGTGAGTTAAATATTTCTATGATAATCTATTTTGTTTTGATTTGATTCTATCGTTTTCATAAGAGTTGATGCCATTTTATTCTCGGTATGGCTAAATCTAATCTGCCCAGAAATATACTCTGCCAATACCCCCATTTGCTTTTTGATCGTTTGAAAGTTTAATTTTTATTTTTTTCCTGGATAAATGAATCTAGTGATCAAGTGTTTTTAAGAAATAAATTGCTGTGAGTTTGACTGAACTAGATCAACTTGTACTTTTAGATGTCTAATAAAATTGACGGTTTAAGACAATCATAACCACTAACGGTGTATAAAATAATAGTAGTTAAAAAATCAAACAATTAATGAAAGAAAAGAACAAACTCCAAAGAAAAATTCATTAACTAATAATTGCACAAATAGATTTGAATACCATGAGTCAATTAGGTCAATTTTTATAAAATTTTTTAAATACATACATGCAAGGTTAACAACATTGTTTTTTTTTTCAAACTCAATGTCCTTATTTGATTGTTCATGTTATTCTTTTTGTAATATTCATTTTATCTAATCTTCTATGTCGGTCATATTATTGATCTTCTTATTTTTTAAAAGAGGTGAGAGTAGCCCACATTGTAATAGCATATGAGAAAATCGGTGGAAAAGAAAGCACAAGGAAAACAGCTTTTGATTTTGCATTACTTAAAAAGCACTTAGTCCAACTTTTGATAAAAAAGTATTTGAATATTTAGTTCAATAGTAGTTATATATAAAAAAAATTGAATTTAAATTCTCTCTTCTCCAAATAAAAAAAATCATTTATCAAGAGAAACGTGGAATAAACCTTTTACTATTTGCTTATTGTGAGTAAAAAGAAAAAAAGAAAAGGATCGGGCAACTTGTGTAGGGTATCCAAGGGTAGGACCACCACCTTGTTTTGTGCTATTGAAGCTTTGGCTAATTGCTATTATTAAATTTCCAGGGTTGGAATATTAATCCACCCACAGCAGAAGACTAAAGTCAGTGATGATAATTACCTATACTTCTTGTATGGTATTGAATTCAATTGATTCTGTGGGAATCAGTTAGTGGACAAGAAAGTAAGGAAAATAGATTCTTTCTCCATTAGCTTTTCCTGTCCAATGTGTACCCAGCTATAGCCAACACATATAGAAAATTAAAAATATTCTGAAGAAACAGCATTCATAAGCAGAAGAAAGAACAGTAGTCATTTTATTTTTCTTTTCTGAAAAAAGTGGGAGTATCCCACACTACAATAGCATATATATATATATATATATATAAGAAAATTGTGGAAAAGAAGGTATAAGAAAAAGAGGTTTTGTCTTTGTATTTGTCAAAAAACACTCGGCCTTTACTTTTAATAAAGAGTATTCGAATATTTGATTTAATAGTTAATAATGCATTTTCATTCATAGAATTGGATTCGAATTCTTTGTTCGCCAAATAGAAAAACGAAAGTTTGTGATAAGAAATAGGCAACTTGTCTATGGTGTCCAAGGGTAGGACCTCCACCTTGTTTTGTGTATCCAAAGACAATTGAAAAAGATGGATGAAACTAAGACTTAATTATTTATGTAAGTTCATGATTAAATATTAAAAAAAAGACTTAATTTTAATTACATAAAATTTACATAGATTTTTATTGCCTTTTCTGTAGGGATGTCAACAGGTCGGGTACCCTATAATTTCGAGGTACCCGAACCCTAACCCTATAAAAAATCAATTACCCTAACCCTATTAACTACCCGTTTAATTTTAAAATTACTACCCTAACCCTAACCCTAACCCTAATACATTCCCACTACCCTATAATTACCCTAACCCGTTTAAATACCCGATTAAATAAAAAAATTATTAAAATTTTCTTCATGGGAACCCAAGTATCCAATTAACTTTTCTAATCTCATAAATAAACATATATATACTGTAATTAATAATTTTATGAATTATAATTTTTATAATGTTAATACAAAATAAAAAATAAATATATTTATATTTAAAATACATAATATATACACGCACGCATTCATAAAAGTGTTAATATCATCATATTAATAATTAGAGTAACTATACTTAAACATAAATAACAATCTAATAATTTTTTAATTTAAATATAATAATGTCAATATATTAATAATGAAAGTAACCATACTTTTTATATATTTGTTAGTTTTTAACAAAAAAATTTACTTGTAAAGTTGGTAAAAATTATAAATTTTTAATTTAATTATTAAAATAATAATAAAATATTTATAAATAGTAATCGGATTCGGGTAACGGGTACCCGGTACCCAATAGGTGGTACCCTAACCCTACCCTATTAATATTCGGATAGTGAAATCACTACCCTAACCCTACCCGAACCCGTTTATGAGTACCCTAACCCTGTATAATTGGATCGGATACCCGCGGGTACCCTATAATAGGGTACCCGTTGACATCCCTACTTTTCTGTGGGAGTGATAGATTTTCACAGATGTTTACTATCACTTAAAAGGTAAGTTACGGAAACTTGTTTTTTGAAATTGATTTTTGTATTTTGTACTATTTAGTGACTTTCTTTTTCTTGTTTATTGTATTAGTATAAGCTTTGAGATAAATTAATGCATCAGTCTTTTTTATCAATGATGTTTAGCTTTGAAATTGATTATTGGTATTTTGATATATTATATGATCATATCATATCTTTTAAGCTTTACATGTTATTTTGTATGCTTAATGCCCACTTGTTTCTTCTCTCCTCCCCATTTGCTTCTTTTTTTTCTTTTCCTTGATTTTCCTCAATTTGATTGACTAGATACTTGTAGAGCTGGTTCCTTTGCATCTAATTATGAGTGACTTCTTGAGATTAATCATTGAGTATCACTTCATCTCTTCTCTTCATTCCTCGTAAGGCAACGTCTCTTCGTGTATTCAAGAGCCTTGATCGATCTTTTTCTTTTTCTTTTTCTTTGTTTTTTTGTTTAAGAGCAGTGGGAGTAGCCCACACTACAGTAGCATATATAAACCACAAAATTGGTGGGAAAGAAGGTACAAAGAAAAGAGCTTTTTCTTTTGCATTCACCATTTAGATCCTAATTAATTTTTTTTAAATATCTGAATATTTAATTTAATAATAAAAGTAATAAATATTTAATTACTTTGAAGTGGTTCAAGCTAGATCAGGACTTACTATTTGGCCTATAAAACAAAAGTGTAAAGCTAATCTGTATCCCCAAAAATACAAATCCAGCTGCTCCCATATGCCATATTATTTACACCACCTGCAACAGCTTTACAAAAAATTCACAGCCGCCTAAACCCTGACCAGCCAGACCAACCCATACAACCATACACTGTAAAGTTATATGCAAAAACCATTCCAACAGCATAGGACTCCCATTGCTCAAACATCATTGCCATATAATTTTATGGTTATCCAAAGACAAAATATATGTATCCTTATTTAGAGAGTTGGATTCAAATTCTTCGTTTTTTAAATAAAAAAAAAATTTGACAGAAGAAACACAAAATAGATCTTTTATAATGTGATACATATATTTTCATTGATTAGTGATATGATAATGGATAAATAATATTAATTTCTTAATCTATATTTTCTTCTAGATGGCCGAGCTATGTATCTTGCGGCTAACTTTTTCGTTAATTTGTGGGCTTTAGTGCTTGCTTCTTAAGAACAGAGTAATGCTAATTGCTAATATTATATTTTGAGGGTTGGGATATTGATCCAACAACAGCATAAGAATAAAGTCAGTGATAATAATTACCTAATCCTTCTTCTTCCAGTATGGTATCCAATTCGATTGATTAAGCAAAGAAAAGAGATTCTTTCTCCTTCTGCTTTTCTGTCCAATGTGAAATGGGCACCAGACTTTAACTACTCTGGTGAAGAGAAATGAGAAAGAATATATGTTTAGGCGAGTAAGGCACCCAGCTAAAGCTAATACATATAGATATTAAGAAAATTGTGTAGAAACAGGCTGATCAGTTTGAAAACCTGAAAAAAGAAGAGTGATTTGAATCAACCGGAGAAATGGCAGATGCTATCGTGTCCTTAGCTCTTGAAAGAATATCGGATTTACTCATTCATGAGGCTGTTTTCCTGCTTGGAGTTCATGAGGAAGTGGGGGGCCTCAAGGCTGAACTGGAGCGGATGAAGAGCTCCTTGGAGGATGCAGACACTAGGCAAGATCAAAATAAGCTTAACCGCACTTTGGTGAGACAAATCAGAGATCTTGCTTATAAAGCAGAAGATGTTATTGACGACTTCATTCTTCAAGTCGCACATCAAGGAGGCTTTCACGGAATCATGAAGAGATTCACCAAGCCTTTTCATCTGCACAAAATCGGGAAGAAGGTCAAAGCAATCCAGAGTGAGCTTGAAAGCATTTCTAAGAATCTTCCAGCTTATAATCAGATATCTGGAGGAGAGGGTTCTAGCTCTATTTCGGAGATGCAGCAGCGGTTAAGGAGAACATATTCAAATGTTGAGGAAGAGGATGTTGTTAGCTTGCAGGGTATCACAAATGAGGTTTTGGCTCAGCTGATGACAGAAGAAGATAGACTTCATGTCGTTGTTTCGATAGTCGGCATGGGGGGCATAGGTAAGACCACTCTTGCAAGGAAAGTATATAATCACATTGATGTGAAGCGACATTTTGATTGTTTTGCTTGGGCTTTTATATCTCAACAATGTATGCCAAGAGAAGTTTTGCATGATCTCCTGATAAAACTTCACTCTCCTTCTCAAGAAGAAAGGGAGCTAATCGATAAACTGCAAGAGTATGAGTTGGTGAAAAGGCTTTATGATGTCTTGAAAGAAAAACGGTATTTGGTGGTTCTTGATGATATCTGGAGAAGTGGAGATTGGGACAATTTTAAACCTGCTTTTCCACGAGGAAGAAAAGGGAGCAAAATTTTATTCACAACACGCCACAAGGACTTGGCATTGCATGCCGATCCTTGCAACTCCCCAATAGAGGTTCAATTTCTTACCGATGATGAAAGTTGGAAGCTTTTAAAAATGAAAGCATTCCCAGGAAAGAAGACAGAGTTTCATGCTTGCCCAAAAGAATTGGAGATGCTAGGAAGAGAGATGGTGAAAAAATGTGGAGGTCTACCTTTGGCAATTGCTGTTTTAGGAGGCTTGCTAGCAACCAAAAAGTCACCAGCTCAGTGGGAGATGGTTCACAGAAACATCAATGCACACTTAAACAAGTTCCAACAAGAAGATCATCGCTATGGTGGAGTGAATGGGATTTTGGCTTTAAGTTATAATGAGTTACCCTTTCAGCTAAAACCATGCTTCTTATATCTTGCGCATTATCCAGAAGATTGGGAGATCTCAAAAAAAGAACTCATTCGATTATGGATTGCTGAAGGTTTCATTTCACCATCATGGAAAAGCGGGGAAATGTTGATGGAGGACGTAGCTGAACAATTCCTGGAACAACTAATAAATAGATGTTTGGTTCAAGTTGGTAAGAGAGACCATACAGGAATAGGTGTGAAAACATGTCACGTACATGATCTCTTGAGGGACTTGTGTGTGAAAAAAGCTCAAGAGGAGAATTTCTTGGAACTTATTCAGCCACCATTGAACAAAAGCGATGGTAATTCTCTTCATGTGACTTTGACAGCATCTATGGCTCGAAGAATTGCTATTCATCCTAGCAAAAGGTATGTTTCATTGAAAGGAAAACATCCAAGTTTACGCACTCTTTTGCTCTTTCAGAATGAAGAATTGATAAAATTGCACATTTCAAAATGCAATGATTTCAAATTCTTAAGGGTGTTGAATCTTGCGAGAGATGATATATTGTCCAAGTGGCATGTGTCCAGTGAAATTGGTAATCTACATCATTTGAGGTATTTGAGATTAAGATCTGTTGGAACCATCATCTTGCCACAGTCTATTGGCAAGTTGAAGAATTTACACACTTTATACCTCCGAAATGAAGTACCAAGAATTCCTGATGTTTTATTCAAGTTGAGACACTTAAGGCATATTGTAGTAGGCGATCTAGGTAATTATGTGCCTTTGTTGCTGAGGGATACTTTAAAAAATATTGAAACTTTAAAGTTCATAGGGAGCAAGAGTTTAATTGCAAATAATGCAGTGCTCGACTTGACTAATATTCGGAGTTTAGGAATAACTTTTGAGAGATCAGAAGATGTGGAGCCTATCCTAAAAGCACTGATTGAATCACAACGCCTTGGGTCATTGTACATGCAGTTGGAGGGTTCAATCCCATCCCCAGACTTGGAACCCCTTTCTCATTGCCATCACCTATCAAAACTAATCTTCAGAGGGAAGATACAAGAAGATCCACATTCGAGCCATCATAGTTTGAAATATCTGCCAGCAAACATTGTCAAGTTGACTTTGTGGTATTGTGAGATGAAGCAGGATCCAATGGCTGTATTGGGAAAACTGCCTCATTTGAGGACTCTCCACTTATCGGCTTTCTCATATATGGGGACTAAAATGGTTTGCTCTGCCAACGAATTTCTTCAACTTGATTATCTTGATATTTGGGATTTAAAAGAATTAGAAGAGTGGCAAATAGAAGAAGCTGCAATGCCATGTCTCCGGAGCTTAAGTTTGGTTGGGCTTTCCAATTTGAGGAGTTTTCTGGAAGGGTTGAGGTATATTACTGCTCTCCAAGAAATGAAATTATACGAAATGAAGAGGTCATTGGTAGAGAGGATTCAAGTGATAGATGGAAGAGAAGGAGAGGATTTCTGTAATGTGCGCCACATACCCTCCATCCAAATAATAGCTACGAAGGAAGATTGAAACCTCTAATTTTGCATTTTCATATCCTCAAGTCAAAGTAGTTGGAGGTGAGTTAGATATTTATATGATAATCTTTTTTGTTTTGATTTGGGTCTATCTTTTCATAAGAGATGATGCCATTTTCTTTTGGTGTAGGTAAATCTAATTGGCTCAAAAATGTACTATGCCAATAAGAGCAACATGGGGGATCACCTAAATTTGCTTTTCGATTGTTTGGAAGTTTAATTTGTATTTTTTACTTTTTGATTGTTTGAAAGTTTAATTTGTATTTTTAGAAGTGAATTGCTGCGAGTTTGAATGAACCAATTGTTAATAAATTTTAGATTTTCACAAGTCAAGATTATTCATTTGTTTGCTAGCACTTTAAAGGCAAAAGCTACTCAAAGTTCTGTTTTCTGAATTTGTTCCTATTTGTTCCACTCTCAATGAGACAGCAAGAGGGCTTGGTGAAACTGGAAATTCTAAGAAAGCAGCTGCTTGTCAACTCTTCCTGGTTAGATAGAGGATTCCTACCTATGAGATAACATATAGGAAGAGTCTTTGGTTTTCTGTTTCTTTAATAATCTAAAATGCTGCTTAAATTATGTTAAAATTTTTACGACTGTAGTACGCAAAATAAGATGATGAAAGGGAAAAAAAATATAAGCAGAAGGATTTGCAAAAAATTTATATAACCTATCACTTTAGTTGAAACAGGGAACTCGATGTACAGAGACAACTCTGTTAGAAATTAAAAGCTTCATTTTTCAATCAACTGAGCAGCGTTTCTATACATGTTTCAAAGACCAATCTCTTAGCCTCATATTTGTACGATTTTTTGTGATATTTTACACATTTCTGCGTTTAAAGAAGCAATTTTACTTTAACATGAGACAAGCCTACCGATGAAGCATAAATCGTAAAAATGAAACAGCGAGGAGATCAAAAGAGACATTGGCTAACTGAACATAGTAATGCTATTTAGTCGTTGCTCAAAGTAATTGACGAAGCTACTGATTTTCTTTCCGGAGAGATTGAACCTTTTTCATCAGCTCAGCTTGGTTCTCTAGAATGGAGCTCATCACACGAGACATTTCCATCTGTCAAATGTTCCACAAATTAGAGCTGAGAATATTCACATGAAGCCAGAGCAATATGGAAAAGAGAAAATAGGCAGATACCTCCTGCTTGTGGAATTGTCTTAAAATTTCAATATGGAGGTTCCTTATATTTCTATGAATGGATTTCTGAAATGAATCAAGGGTTTCTTCAAGAGTACGTTGAAATACCTGAAGAGTAAAGTTACTTCCTTGCTGGGGATCTGGTTGAGGAGCCTTGTGTGGTTGTAATGTTCCTCCCTATTAGAGACAGAATCAATGAACCATCATAAATAAAGAAAACTACGAAATCATAGAAAAACATAAAAATGCTTCTTCATGGATGTCTTCACCATTTCAAATGCAAATGACAGCAGAAAATTTCAAACAGTGAAACCATCCATGATGACCAAGTAGGAAGATTACTCAAGCTAGACCTCCACTCTAAAAGTAAACTATCATATGAGAAATTAAGAATGAAACCAACAATTATTAACCAAACTAGGTTTCATACATGTCACGCCCCAATCCTAAGGCACAACAGATATCACATACCTGTAAGATATAATCTCACAAACATGCAAGGCTTCAAAACATATATTTTATACTAATTACTAAAAGAGACTAATATACCTAAAGAATATAGTGATTTATAAAACTAATTCTGTCGAGAGAAATTCCAAAGATCATAATTCAACAATATTTAGAATTAAATCTCAAAAATCTATAAAGTTACTATGTCTAGATAAAAGTCTGAATACTACTTAAGATAGTTTAATGTTCATAATATTTAAATAAATCCTAGACAATTTAAATGTTACTAGATTAAACATCACTCCCCAAAACTCCTGCGTGGTTGATCAAATCACAACCTGAAAAAAATTTGAAAGAAGGAGTAAGTCAAACTACTCAGCAAGTAACTAACATCCCTTCAGCCGAATTAAACATGCTTAAAACATTTAGGCCAAAATGTCATTAATATAAATATTGAAACAAAACATTGGGTAATCTTATTCAGAATCATATACTTTAAAATTTTTACTTTCAGATAACAATACAAACATATTTCACAAATATTTTTAAATTTGAATGGTCTCCTATAACATGCTATGACCACATTTAACCCTTGTGGCATAAGTCAAAAATAAATTCGCAATTAACCCGGGTGGCATAGGTCAAAAATATATCAAAAGCAACCATTGGCTGTACTAAACAGATATCACAAATACCATTATTCTGTAACCGATGGTACGGTTAAGAGATCGATCTCTAATCACAGAATGCATGTCAACATGGCCAACATTTAACCCCCATTAGCAGGGTCAAAGCATAGCCACACTATGAGACAAAATAGAAACATATATTTTTAGATTACCCAAATTCTCAAAACGGTAATATTCAGTTTCACAAAACACATATCGTGCACGTCGAAAGCATATTTATTTCAAATTAAGCATTTACATATGTAATCACTAAGATAATCATATATGCATATGTTAGACAAAAATCATATTCATATTTCAAAATCAGAAATCATATTTCACAACAATTTTACATTCCAAAATCCAACATACGAAAATCATATATATATATATATTTTGCATGCTTAATCCGATTTTTATAAACTATAGGACAAAACATATTATACAAAATATATGAAATTCAAATTCACATTGAGGCTAATTTTTAGGGTATAAAAACACTAAAGGGATATCAATCACTTATCTGACTTTGTTAATTTCATTTTAAGCAGCAAATCAGAAAATTCTTCTAGTTGCCTAATATTTCACGAAATATATATACAATTATCATAATCGAATTTGCATACGAATCCTACAAGGCGACTTCTGTTGACCATCTTAAGCACTTAGAGTGTGTAGCGACTTCTATTGCAATTTAAAAAACATTTTCAATTAATAAGATAATATTTTTTTTCTTTTTTTTGGTTAATAAAAATCAAATAAAATTGAGAATTAAGCTTAAATCATAAAGTTAGTAAAGATTTTTAATTTCTGATAGAAATATAATTTAGTTTCAAATAAAAATCATGTTTGAATTTTTTTCTTAATTTTTGATATATTATAAAATTACTAACTTAAGAAAAAGTTTATAAAATATAAATATATATACTTTTAGACATAAAAATATATTATAAGTCAAAAACTCAATATTTATAAAGTTTACAGCAGGATTTATCACATATTAAATTAAAATTGAATTTAAAAAATAAAAAGATTTTTTTTCTGAAATTTCCAGAATCTAGATGGCCGTTGGGCCTAATTTGAGCTCTTATAACTCTTAGCCCAATTTATTTCCAGTGACAAAATCAACACCAATTTGAAGTGTTCATATCATACTACAACGCCAGATTTTGTTTCGGTTAAAAAGAACAAAAAATACCCAAGTTTAGAAAGCCAAAATTCTAGAAATCATCACAAAATTACCCAGATTTCTGAGTTTCCAGTATCAACGAGCCTAATTTGAGGCTTTAAATCTCTTAACACAGGAAGCCCCTAACTGAGCCATTGATGCCAAATTAAACATCTCATTTCATACTACAAAAGCCCTCAAAGAAATTACCAAAAAGGTTACCGAGATATGGAGTTCTGGTGACCCAAATTTGGATTGTCAAAACTGTTGAAAACCAAGTTTTCAATTAATTTCAAAAATTCATATCTTCCTAACCACATGACCAAACGAGATGCTACAAAAACCATTGGAAGGATCTTTTCGAGACCTTTCCATTGGTAGCCATCATGGTACCAGAAAGTCATCGAAAGAGTGCCGGATTTGTAATAAAGGTAGAAAATACAAATAATCTAGGGCTTTTTATGCTTAAACTATGAAATTACAACCCCAAACATACTTTAATTAGCAATATCTTGAATCTTTTTTTCTTTCCTCTATCTTTTTTCTTTCCTCTATCTTTCTTCTTCCCTGATGTTAAACTCTTCTGATTGCCTATCGTTTAAGCCTGATGAATAAATTGACGTAAGTTTTCGACCTTTTCTTTTAAACGTGTAGAGATAATCTAGAGCTTTTTATGCTTAAACTATGAAATTACAACCCCAAACATACTTTAATTAGCAATCTCTTGAATTTTTTTTTCTTTCCTCTATCTTTCTTCTTCCCTGGTGTTAAACTCTTTTGATTGCCTATCGTTTAAGTCTGATGCATAAATTGACATAAGTTTTCGACCTTTTCTTTTAAATGTGTAGAGATAATCTAGGGCTTTTTATGCTTAAACTATGAAATTACAACCCCAAACATACTTTAATTAGCAATCTCTTGAATCTTTTTTTCTTTCCTCTATCTGTTTTCTTTCCTCTATCTTTCTTCTTCCTTGGTGTTAAACTCTTCTGATTGCCTATCGTTTAAGTCTGATGAATAAATTGATGTAAGTTTTCGATCTTTTCTTTTAAACGTGTAGAGATAAATTGATTACTTTTATTTTAAAACTTAACTGATTATTATTTAATTAAATTTTATTATTATTTATTTATTTACTTATTTTTTTAAAATATGATAAGATAAGATTGACTGATTTTCTTTTAAATGCGATAACGTAATCTGACTCTAACTAAAATATATCTATTCTATTTTCAAAAAGTTTCTTTTTTTTTTTTGTGGGGGTTATTACAATACATTCATAGCCGGTAGAATTCTTGATTCCACAGCAGCCAATGAATCAGACCTCGACAACAATCTACTCAACAGCTCTTCTCCGGTTTCAGCTCCTGTTTTTGTTTTTGGAGAAGCCACTAAATAAAATGTTCCATCACTGAAGGATTCAATCCCATAAGCAGACTTGGAACCCCTTTCTCATTGCCATCACCTTTCAAAACTTTTTTTTTTGGAAAAGTCATTTTTATTTATCACAACACAAACATGCCATTTCAAGAGAAGCAATTTTGAGAAGAAAGGTTTAGGAAATGAAGAACACAGGATCGGAAAAGAGGGAGAGAAAACAGAAAAAAATAAAAGTAATTCAAATTTGGAAAAAGAGATATTTCACTATTATTCACTTGTTGTATTTATATCAACCTCCTTAGATATAGCTTTGAAAATTGTGCATTTTAAGCTGACTCAGCTTAGCACAGAAACAAATGCTATGGATTTCTGTGCTTCAGCAACAAGAGCAACGACTCTTAACTAACAAAGCAAATTGAAAGAGAAAGATACAAAGATAAAACGGCAAAGCTTGAATGAAGAGGTCATTAATAGAGAGGATTCAAGTGATAGACGGAAGAGAAGGAGAGGATTTCTCCAAAGTGCGCCGCATACCTTCCATCCAAATAATGCATACACTGGAAGACTGAAACCTCTAATTTTGCAATGTCAAATCCTCAACCCAAAGTAGTTGCAAGTAAGTTAAATATTTCTATGGTAATCCTTTTTTTTTTTTTTTTCATTTGGGTATATCCTTTTTTCATAAGAGATCATACCATTTTCTTCTTCGTGTAGGTAATCTAATTGGCGCTGAAATGCACTCCTGCCAATAAGAGCAACAAGGGGGATCACCTCCATTTGCTTTTAGATTGTTTGAAAGTTTAATTTGTATTTTTTTCCTTGATAACTGAATCTAATGATCAAGTGCTTTTTAGAAATGAATTGGTATGGGTTTGAATGAACAGATTGTTAATTAATTTTAGATATTCACAAGTTAATTAATTTTCAATGATGTTTAGCATTTTGATATTATATAATCATACCTTTTAAGCTTTGCATGTTATTCGTAGGCTATAATGCTTGCTTATTGCTTCTCTCCTCCCCCTCTGCTTCTCATTTCTTTATTTTTTTAACTTTATTTCATTAGTTTGATTGAGGTGGTCCTTGTAGCAGTGGTTCCTTTGCATCTAATTATGGGTAATGTTTTTGAGATTAATCAAGAGTATTAATTCATCTCTTCTATTTAATCAAGATTTGAATACCAAGAGTCAATTAAGCAAAATTAACAACACCATTGTTTTTTCAATATCAAAATCCTTCTTTGATTTTATGTGTTACCCTTAATTTTTATCCCTTCCATTTCAAATTGGTTGTTGTTATTTTGCGTTTTGAACAACTCTATTAATATTTTAATTCACTGCATTTCTAAAATATTATTAATCTTATTTAATTATCTTCTATGCTGATCGGTCATTATATTGGTCTTTTTCTTTCTCTTTTCTGGAAAAAAAAAAGGGTGGGAGCATCCCACACTACAATAGCATAAATAAGAAAATTGGTGGAAAAAAAAGTACACGGAAAAGAGTTTTTTCTTTTGCATTCATCAAAAAACACTTGAGTTTTAACTTTTGACAAAAGAGTATTTACGTATTTGGTATATTTGGTTTAAAAATAAATGTATATATAATTTTTTAGTTACAGAGTTAAATTCGAATCCACTCATCTCCAAATAAAAAAATCGTTTATCAAAAGAAATGTGAAATAAATCTTTTATAAGGTGAAAAATACACAATAATTAAAAAAATATTATATCTTTGCTCACATGATTAATTTCTACATTACATTTTCTCATTGTTTGACAACTCTAGGGATAATAACTAACCTCAATAAGATTCATTTCTTACTACGTGTTATTTCATATTAGAGTTAAGTATTTCAATTTTATTTTTCTAATTAGAAATAATAAATCTTTCTCTGTATCATTTTATCTATCAGCACATGCCATATGGTAAGGAGAAGGCGTCCAAACTCAACTCTACGTATCGAGGTCATGGCTCGGCTGTAAAAGAAAGAGGGTTACTTTGTGGGCTTTGAATGGTTGCATGGCTACAGTTCTGTTTTGTGGTTTTTCTTGGGTTTTTGTAATTTCCTTATTTTGAATGGGTTATTTTGTAAGCTTCAGGGCTTGCTTCTCCCCAACTGATCCCCTTTGTTTCTCTTTTCTGTTTTCCTTAATTTTCATAACTTGATTGACTAGGTCCTTGTAGAACTGGTTCCTTTATCTATTTATGGGTAATGTTTTGAGATTAATCAAGAGTATCAGTTCATCTTTTCTCTTCATTCCTATTGTGGCAACATCTCTTTGGTATTCAGAACAGGTTGTTGTTGCTGACGAAACAATCACTTAATTTTCCAAGGATTAAGAGCTGATCAACTCCTGATCTGCTCTTTGCTTTTCAATGGGATGATTCAACCTTCTCTCTGGTTTGATTCGGCTAATTTGTTTGCTTGGTGATTCCACAGTTTTTGTGATGTTTACTGTTGGCTGATTTCCTCTTATGATTGGTCTGGACATTTTTGCTTTGGAGCTGCCCTGGTATCTTTGTGTTGGTTTTTTGGAGCATCTCCCTGCTTTTGTTCCTCTGTGATGTTGGTTAAGGAAATGCTATGAGCCTGGTGGTGTGCGGCTTGTGTTCCTTGTTCATCATGTCTTTGTCTCGGGTGTCTTCTGGTAGAGCTCTTTGGATCAATACAGGCTAAGATTTAGAAAGAGTTAAACCCAAATAATTGAGTGAAAAAGGCTACCACCATGCTGTATATTAGTCTTTTCCAAACATAGTAACTTCGATTTTTGGTGTTGATTTAACATAAATATTCTTTTTAATTCAATCTTTTATGTCGGCCACATTATTCATTTTTTTCCTTTTTAAAAAAAGAAGTGGGAATAGCCCACGCTACAATCATGACCGCTAACCTTGTATAAATAATAATACTTGGGAACATGTTTGATGTTAGTTTCCTCCAAATTTCCTCTCAGTTTGACAAAAAACAGTGTTCTTTTTTTTTTATTTAATCTTCTGTGTTGGCCATATTATTGATCTTTTGTCTTTTCCCTTTGTAAAAGAAGTGGGATTAGCCCACACTACACTAAGCATACATGAGAAAGTTTGTGGAAAACAGGGTACAAGGAAAACAGCTTTCGCTTTTGCGTTAGTATTAAAAAAAAGGTGCTTAGAGCCCTAACTTTTGGTTCAGACAATAAATATATTGATTTCAAAGAGTTGGATTTGAATTTTTTTTAAATAAAAAAATTTATTCAATAAAAGAAAAATAAAATAAATCTTCTATGATATGATAATGTAATTTGATTTCTTATTGATATGATAACGTCTAAATATCATTTAATGAACAATAATCATGAAAAATATACTATAAGTAAAAAGAAATGGTGAAAGGGGATCTCAAGCCTTTCCTTATCTTGAACTAGCTCGTAAGAATGCCATTTACTAACATTGAAATCCCAACAGTTGAGATACATGCCTTAATCGAACCCCTCTATTTATTATCAAAACCCATCCTACCCAAGACAAAGTCAAGGAACTCCAAGTTAATAGTGTCATAAGCTTTTTTTTTTTTTTAAATTCACTTTGAAAACACACCACCTTTCTTATCATGTTTCGTGACATCAACAATCTCATTAACAATAAGAGCACAATCAACTAAACTATCTGCATGCAATGAATGCAAATTATTGATTCCCAGTAACCTCACCTACGACGACTCCTTTCAATCTATTGACTTTTAATTAATTTTCAATGATATTATAATAATCATATTTTTTAAGCTTCACTCCTCCCCCTCAGCTTCTGATTTCCCTTTTTTAAAACTTAATTTTATTAGTTTGACTGACTAGGTCCTTGTAGAATTGGTTCCTTTGCTTCTAATTATGGGTAATGTTTTGAGATTAATCAAGAGTATTAGCTCATCTCTTCTATTTAACCAACGTTGCAAAGATTTTATATATATATATATATATACACGTATGTATGTATGTATGTATATATGTATGTATGTATAGCTCATTAATTCTAACCAATCAAGAACATAAAAGCAAAGGACAATTGATTAATTGGCACCAAAATTGAATTTGTTCTTTTCTCCTTTTCCTTTTTCTTCTTTTATTTATTTTTATTTTCGAAAACCCACATATAATATGACTACACACATTGCCACTAGGCGGAACTGGTTCAACTTGTACTTTCAAATGTTTAATATGATTAATGGTTTAGGACAATTCATTACCATTAAAGGTGTAAAAAGAAAAATACTTAGAAAATCATACATTTGACGAAAGAAAAGAACAAATTCTAAAGGAAATTTCATTAACTAATAATTGCATAGAAAGATTTGAATGCCAAGAGTTAATTAAGTCAATTTTTATAAAATTTTTAAAAAATACACGTAAAGTTAACAAATTCGTTATTTTTTTTAATCTCAATATCCTTACTTGATTCTACATGTAATCCTTAATTTCTTTATCCTTTTCATTTCAAATTGATTGTTTTTATTTTGTGTTTTGAATAATCCGATTAATATTTTATAATATTCATTTTATTTAATCTTGCATGTCGACCATATTATTGATTTTTTCTTTTTCTTTTTTAAATGAAGTGGGAGTAGCCAACGCTATAATAGCATATGAGAAAATTGGTGGGAAGAAAGTACAGGGAGCTTTTGCTTTTGCATTCGTCAAAAAGCCCTTGATCCCTAACTTTTGATAAAATAGTTTTTAAATATTTGGCTCAATAATAAATGTATATATTTTTATTTAGAAAATTAAATTTAAATTCTTTCTTCTCCACATGAAAAAAATCATTTATTAAAAAAACGTAAAATAAATCTTTTACTATCTGCTTATCGAGAGAAAAAAAAATGGATGAGGCAACTTGTGTATGGTATTCAAGGTTAGGACCTCCACCTTCTTTCGTGCTATTGAAGCTTTGGGTTTCTGCCTAATTTTGTACTGCAAATGAAGTGAAGTAAATCCAAAGACAACTGAAAAAGATGGAAAAAACTGAGACTTAATTATGTAAGTACATGATTAAATACTAAAAAGAATGCTTAATTTCAATTACATCAAATTTACATAGATTTTATTACCCTTTTGATGGAAGTCAAAAATTGTAAAAAATTGAGGATTGGACCGTCTCAAAACAGAGTCAATAGTATTCAATTAACTGTCCTTTTTTAATTGCTACTATTAAAAAAAAAAGGTTTTAAATAAATGTGAACACATTTCATGTTGGATTCCTCCAAATTCTCCTCTTGATTTGACAAAAACAGTAATCATTTACATTTAAAATTCCATGTGGGTCATATATTATTCATCTTTTTCTCCTTGTTTAAAAAGAAACTACAATAGCGTATGTGAGAAAATTGGGTCGAAAAGAAGGCACGAGGAAAGTAGCTTCTGCTTTTACATTTGCCCGAAAAGCACTCAGCCGTAACTTTTGACAAAATTGAGAATGGATTCTCTTAATTTCTGCGTAAAAAAAAGTCATTTGTAAATAAATATTTTGTATGTGATAACGTAAATTTCACTTTTTAGTGATATAATAATAGATAAATATCATTAAATGAACAATTAAAGATTTAAATAAAATGTTAAGTGCTTAAGATTTGGCACTAATACATTGGTTTAAATAAAAGAAAAATTTACTGCACATATGTATCTTCTTGAACTCGGAACATGCTTCATGTTAGCTTCCTCCAGATTTCCTCTCAGTTTGACAAAAACAGTAATCATTTTATTAAATCTTCTATGCATTGAATTTTTATTTTAATTTTAATTTTTTAAAGATGTGGGTGTAGCACAGACTACAATAGATCTTTTATGTCATGATAGCACAATTTAATTTCTTGATGATACAATAATACGTAAATATCATTTAATGAACAAAAATCATGAAAAATATAGTATAACTAATAGATATATTGAGTCTGTACTCACATGGTTAATTTCTTACAATATGTTTTCTCATTCTTTGACAAGTGTCTATTTGCAGGTCACAAAGCTAAAGCAATTTTGCTTGCTATCTCCATTCCGGGCTCATGGCTCAGATTAAATCACTTCATTTAAACACCAATAACAAGTAACTTAGAATTGGACTTTCTTAAAGCAGAGTAATTCTCTATTCAATAATTATCCTTTCCTATTTGCTACTTTCAAATCTTCAGGCTGGGGTTATTAATCCATCCACACTGCTCGTTGGGATTGAATTTGATAATTATTAGTGGACAATAAAGTAAGGAAAGAGATTCCTTCTCCTTTTGCTTTTCTTGTCTATCGTCAAATAGGCAACAGGTTTCACACCTGTTGATAAAGAGAAATAGAAAAAACGAAACCCAAACAAAAGGCATGAGAAAAGAATATCAATTTAGTCAAGTATAGCTACCAGCTAAAGCTAACACATACACAAGAAAGAGTCGGATCAGTTTGAAATCCAATCCTAGAAAAGAAGAGTAACTTGAATCAGCAAGAGAGATGGCAGAGGCTATTGTGTCCTTAGCTATTGAAAGAACATCGGATTTACTCATTCATGAAGCTGTTTTCCTGCATGGAGTTCGTGAGGAAGTGGAGGGCCTTAAGGCTGAACTGCAGCGGATGAAGAGCTCCTTGACTGATGCGGACAGGAAGCAAGACCAAGATGAACTTACCTGCACTTTGGTGAGTCAAATAAGAGATCTTGCTTATAAAGCAGAAGATGTTATTGACGACTTCATTCTTCAAGCCGCACATGAAGGAGGCTTTCATGGATTCATGAAGAGATTCACCAAGCCTTTTCGTCTGCACAAAATCGGGGTGCAGGTCAAAGCAATCCAGACTAAGCTTGAAAGCATTTCTAAGAATCTTCCGGCTTATAATCGGATATCTGGAGCAGAGGGGTCTAGCTCTGTTTTCGAGATGCGGCAGCGGTTAAGGAGAACATATTCACATGTTGAAGAAGAGGATGTTGTTAGCTTGGAGGGTATCACAAGGCATGTTTTGAAGCAGTTGATGACAGAAGAAGATAGACTTCATGTCGTTGTTTCGATAGTCGGCATGGGGGGCATAGGTAAGACCACTCTTGCAAGAAAAGTATATAATCACATTGATGTGAAACGACGTTTTGACTGTTGTGCTTGGGCTTTTATATCTCAACAATGTAGACCAATAGAAGTTTTGCAAGATCTCCTCATAAAACTTCTCCCTCGAGAGCAAAATTATGATAAACTGGTAGAGCCCCATTTGGTGAAAAAGCTTTATGATGGCTTGAAAGATAGACGATATTTGATAGTCTTTGATGATATTTGGAAAAGCGACGATTGGGATAAATTTAAACCTGCTTTTCCAAAAGGAAAAAAGGGAAGCAAAATTTTATTCACAACACGCCACAAGAACGTGGCGGTACATGCTGATCCCTGCAGCTCCCCAATAGAACTTTCATTTCTTACAGATGATGAAAGTTGGAAGCTTTTTAAAACGAAAGCATTCCCAGGGAAGAAGACAGAGTTTCATGCTTGCCCAGAAGAATTGGAGATGCTAGGAAGAGAGATGATGAAAAAATGTGGAGGTCTACCTTTGGCAATTGCTGTGTTGGGAGGCTTGCTAGCAACAAAAAAGACAAGGGCTGAGTGGGAGATGGTTCAGAGAAACATCAACGCACACTTAAACAATTTCCCACTACAAGATGATTATGGTAAAGTGAATGGGATTTTGGGTTTAAGTTACACTGAGTTGCCTTTTCATTTAAAACCGTGCTTCTTATATCTTGGCCATTATCCAGAAGATTGGGAGATCTCAAAAAAGGAACTCATTCGATTGTGGATTGCTGAGGGTTTCATTTCACCGTCATGGGAAAGCAGAGAAGGAATGCTAATGGAGGAGGTAGCTGAACGATTTTTAGAAGAGCTAATAGATAGATGTTTGGTTCAAGTTGGGCGGAGGGACTATACAGGAACAAGTGTGAAAACATGTCGGATACATGATCTCTTGAGAGACTTGTGCATGCGAAAAGCTGAAAAGGAGAATTTTTTAAAAATTATTCAGCCATCATTGATGGAAAATGATGGTCATGTGAACTTGACACCATCTATGGCACGAATAATTGTTGTTCATCCCAGCAAAAGGTATGTTGTTGTGAATGGAAGACATCCAAATTTACGTTCTCTTTTATTCTTTCAAGACAAATTGATAGAATTGAATATTTCAAAACGCAATGATTTCAAATTTGTGAGGGTGTTGAATCTTGTGAAAAATGCTGTGCGCACGTGGCATGTGCCAAATGAAATTGGTAACCTATGTCATTTGAGATATTTGAAGTTGAGGGTACCAATTCCAGGAGAAGTCATCTTGCCAGGGTCTATTGGCAAGTTGAAGAATTTACAAACTTTAGACATCAATCGTCTAAAATCAAGTATTCCTCATGTTTTACTCAAGTGGAGACGCTTAAGGCAAATTATAGTGAATCGTCTATCTATTGAAGATGTGGATTTGCTGGGAAGGGATACTTTAAAAAATATGGAAACTTTGAAGTGCATACGGAGTAGGAGTTTACATCAAAATAACGCAGTGTTCGACTTGACTAATGTACGGAGTTTAAAAATATTTTTTGAGAAATTAAAAGATGTACAGCTTATCGTAAAAGCACTGATTGAATCACAACGCCTCCGGTCATTGTCCATGGGGTTCTCGGACTTACGGGATTCAGTCTCATCCCCAGACTTGGAACCCCTTTCTCATTGCCATCACTTATCAAAACTATCATTAAGAGGGGTGATACGAGAAGATCCACATTCGAGCCATCATGCTTTGAATTTTCTGCCAGCAAGCATTGTCAAGTTAACTTTGGAGAACTCTCGTATGGAGCAGGATCCAATGGCTGTATTGGGAAAGCTGCGTCATTTGAGGACTCTCCGTTTATGGGCTTTCTCATATAAGGGGACTAAAATGGTTTGCTCAGCGAATGATTTTCTTCAACTTGATTTTCTTAGTTTTCATGAATTAAGTGATTTAAAAGAGTGGCAGATAGAAGAAGGCGCAATGCCACGTCTCCGGAGTTTAAGTCTGAGTTTTGTTCCAAATTTGAGGATTTTTCCAGAAGGATTGAGGTATGTTACTGCTCTCCAGGAAATGCAATTAACGGGAATGAAGAGGTCATTGGTAGAGAGGATTCAAGTGATAGATGGAAGAGAAGGAGAGGATTTCTCTAAAGTGCGCCACATACCCTCCATCCGAATCACTTCCATGTTGTAGGGTTACTAACTCTAATTTTGCAATGTCCAATCCTCAACTCAAAGTAGTTGCAGGTGAGTTAGAAACTTATATTATAATCGTTTTTGTTCTGATTTAAGTCTATCCTTTTCATAAAAGATGACAGTCATTTTCTTCTTGGTGTAGGTAAATCTAGTTGGCCCAGAAATGTACTCTGCCAATAAGATCAACGTGGGGAATTGTAGACACCTAAAGTAAAAAATAATAATAATAAATAATAATAATAATTAATTAATTAGTAAAAATAAAAAATAAGAAATTAAAAACAAAAAAGAAAAAAAAAAGAAGAGAGAGAGAAAATAAAGGAAAAGACAGGTCGGGAAGAAGACTGAGCCTGCTCAGTCCTTTTCCCCGACCATCATTGCCCCTGCAAAAGTCACCGGATTTTGGGGATTGCCCAAATCCGGTGACTAGCCCTCCCAGGTGACTATAGGCTAGACGAAATCATGCTCAACAGAGCATGATTTCGCCTAGGGGGGGTTGTCCAATATTTTAGACAACCCCGTTGTTAAAAACGGGGAGCAAAATTTTTCAAAGGGCGGGGTTTTTGATTCAAAAAAAAACAAGTTTTCAAACCAAAAGGAAACAGAGCAAAAAACAAAGCAGGCAACCAACAATCCTAAAATCCTCTAAACAGCAGGTGAGATACCCAAAAACAAAAAAATCGATTTAAAACCCTTAGCAACCTAAAACCACGAATCAAAAAAATTGATTCGGGAAGAGGGCTGATCGGAGAAGCCGATCGGATGAGAGCCCGACGACCGGCGAAGGAGGGGGAGATCTGTGAGAGGGAAGGCGATCGGAGGTTGGTCGGTGAGGGAGAAAAGTAGTTCGGGGAGGAGCGGGCTAGATCGGAGGAGTAGGCCGATCGGTGCGAAGGAGGGCTGACCGGCGAGGGGAGGAGAGAGGTCACCGGTGGGGGCTGCGTTCTAGAGAGAAGGCAGAGAGCCTTCGGTTTTAGAGAGAGAAGGGAGAGGGAGAAAATAAAGAAAAAAAAGAAAAAAGGGTTTTTATACTGAACCCAAGGTAAACTGAACGACGCCGTTTCAAGGGACTACCGGAGCTGAAGGGTCTAGGACAGAATGACGTCGTTTTGAGCCGTCGTGCCAGCACCAAAACGGTGCGTTTTGGACTCCCCACTGCGGGCCTGCCAAGCGGATTTGGGTGCCGCGCTTTGGGCCTTCTGCGGGCCTGCTGGTTCTGGGCCTAATCTAGCCCAGATAGGTATATTTTCTTGGGCTTTGTTTTAATATGTTTTTATTTTATTTATGTGTTTGTTTTTTTCATTTCAATATATTTTAATTAGCTTAAATTCTATTACAAAAATGAAAGTACATAAAATTTTAGCAATAAACACGAAATATATATAGGATAGTAAACAATAACAAAAAATAATAAATATAAACCTAGATAAATAAAACTAATAAAAAAGATAAAATAAGATACATTTGTATGTAAAAAAAAAAAAGGGCTTAGTTTTTTTTTTTATTGTTAGTAACAAATATGTAATAATAATATATGTATAAAAATGATAATACTAATAATATTAGAATTTATATTTTTGGATCAATATTTATAGTTAATAAAGATTCTAAAATTTGAAAAAGAATAATAATAAGAAATGAAAAATAATAGTAACATTAGTACATGTTTAACAAGAAAACATACATATGAAAATAATGAATAAAGAATGATAATAATTGAGCAAATAAGAATAAAAAATAGCAACAATGAAAATGATTTAGAAAAATGAAATGATCATTTTAGAGCCAAGACCGATGATGGGATTTTCATCCGGAACGCGAGAAGTCGCAATTTCAAGTGAATTTCTTTAGGTTAGGAGTTTTAATTAGGATCCCACCAGTATGATGGGAGGGTTCTAATTCAGAATTCCAAAATGGTTCTAATAAAAAAATAAAATAAAATATGAATAATAAATAAATATAAATAAATAAATCACTTTTAAATACATTTAATTATCAAATAAAAAAATAAATGAAATAAGTAAGACAAATAAGAAATCAATGACAATAATAAATTTATTAAATCATAACAACACAAAAATAAATAAGAATACGTATCCATAAATTATGAAAAAAAATAAATGAACATTTGACCCAAAAATTATGACTATAAAAATAACAAAGAAGATTTTCATTCGATGATGATAATAAATTTGATACAATAATAAAGGTAGACACACATGAATAAACATTGAGTTAAAAGTGCACTACGTTTCATGTTTGCATTGTTAACTGTCATGGAATATAGACCTATTTTGTATACGGATATAAACCCCGATGATGGGACTTTTCGAGGAAGCTTGCGAAGGCGAGTTTCATTGATAAACTCCCTAGGTGAAAAGATATTTCCGAACTCCACCAGTATGATGGGAGGGTTCGGAGAGTTATTTTTAATAAAAGGTTTATACCCGTATTAGGATATTTTGCATTCACGAAAACATTGTTTTTTGTCACAAACGATTACCCCGATGATGGGATTTACCTAGCGAACTTGCGAAGGCGAGTTTCTTAGGTATCTCTCTAGGTGCGAGGATACTCTCAGATCCCACCAGTATGATGGGCGGATTCGGAAAGTACACTCAATAAAAGGTCTTCGTTTGGTACTATTTTGGTTTTATGCCATGCATTTCATAATTGCATCACATGTACGTTTAGGTTATAAAATATTCGATCAACAGAATAAAAGATAAATCAAACAAATAATAGCAAAAGAAACACAAAAACAAAATAAAAAGGTTAAGACAATAAGTGATTAAATGGTACCGTTCGTGGAACGGGCGTCACGGGGGTGCTAATCCTTCCTCGTGCGTAACCGTACTCCCGAACCCAAACTCTAAAAAACGCGTAGACCAGTTTATCGTTCTTTCGACGAACCTAAAGCCAATTTAGTACTTCGTCGAATAGAACAAATTTTTTCGGTGGCCAATCACACCTAAACAAAAAAGATTGGTGGCGACTCCCCAAGTTATTCACGTCTAGCGGACGGGTTCCCGCACCCGCACGTTGCGACAGCTTGGCGACTCCACTGGGGACGATAAGAGAGTCGAGCCATAATTAATCATAGATTGTCTTAAGCCCTAAATAATTTAATGTCTTTTTTTCAATTTTGAGCATTTGTTTTGTGCATTGTAATTTGTGCAATAATCATTTTATAATCATTTGTATTTGAATTGTGGGGGATTTAGGATAGAGGGATGTGAGAGTGTTTGTAAAAGGTTGGTATGTTTCCTTCACACACACAACATATGCTGCATTCATGCATAAGCCTTCTACCCGGGCTTTGTCCTTTGATAGGAGGGAGTTTAGTAGCTACGCTCTCGTGAGGTGTTAACCTCCGCATGGGCTAGTGAACACTCCCACTCATATTGAACCTAGTCCGTTTGAAACCTGTAATGGGTGAGGACTGGGGTGCCTTACTAGTCCAAGTGGACGACAGTGAGGAACAATTTGGGAACCTTTAACGTCACTTTCGACTCGAACTCAGCATGTAGAATGCCGTAAGAGCCTTTTCCCTAGGTAGAGCCTTACCCATGCAATAAAGAATATGACCCTAATTTAGGACACGTGAAGGAACAAATTTGTCTTAATAATTTTTTTAAAAATAACACGTGTCAAAGTGATTTTTTTTTTATTAAAAAAAACAAAAGCAAAGAATTTCTTTCTTTTTCCATTTAAAAAAAAAAAAGAGAAGAAGAGCAAGATTTTTTGGCATTTATTATTTTTAGAATACTTTATTTTCTATTCTCTTCCAAAAATAAAAGATATACATGAAAAAGAGATATGATTTTTTTCTTCCTTTCGAAAAAAATACAAAAAAATAGAAAAAAAAGAGGTGTTTATTTTAAGTGAGGTCTTCTCAAAAAAAAAAAAGAGGCGAAAAGGTCTTCAGTTCTATTTGTCCGAAACAAAAAAAAAAGAAAGAAAAAAAGATAAAGAGGTTTCTTTTACAAAAATAAATAAAGAAAGGTCAAAAGAGAAAATGATGTTTCTTGAGTTTGTAAAAAAATAATAATAAAAAAAAGAGAGGAGAAAATAGTTCTCCATTTAAGTGAAAAAAAAAAAGAGAGAAAAAAATGGTTTTTTATTTCTTCTAATTTTTTCAAGACAATCACAAAAAAGAGAGATTTTAGTTCTAAATAAATTTTTTTACCTCACACACTATTCATGATTTTCAATAATGTGGTCTTCCATTTCATTTCATATTATCCATGCATCAAGGCATCATGGCATTTCATGCATACATGTAAATATCATATTTTCATCTACATGTAATCATTTCATGTTTGTGTTAATAAAGAAGAACTTTACAGTGTTGTTAGTTTTGTAGGAAAGAAATAAAATTCCTTTTTGAAATTTTTTTAGTAAAATTTCTTTTTGCTGATTTATTTTGGTCAAAAGGATTGAACAATATGAAACATCAATTGGAGGAAAGGATAAGTGCGTTGGAACGCAATCAAGAAGAATTTGGACATGACCTTCGAGAGATCAAAGGACAGATGGTCAAATTGATGGAAATCGTTGAACGTCTTAATGAAGCTAAAGGAAAGCACCCTCAAGAATCCCCATCATTTCAAATCGAACCAGATCAAAAGCAATCACTGAATACAAAACAATTTGTCCTTAACAAACCCAACACATTGCTCAGTGGCTCAAGTAAAGATCAAGGTATAGAAAAAATCGCAAAAGGGATGGATGAGTTGAATGCGCAAATGATCGTGCTGAAAAGTTTCATAACCGAGATGGGGTCTCCAAATGCTACACAACCCCCAAACAATGGGCTACAACTAAGGGCACATTCTCAACCCACTACTTTTCAGCCCGCAAGAATCAAAGTGCAACCAAATTCATACTTTTGTCCGAGCACTTTTCGACCCCCCTTTCAACAGGCCTTTCAAAGCCAACCACGGGCACAATTATCAATCACTCCCATTCCTAGCCCAAGCACCCCTCAAAAACAGTCCAAAAAGAAAAAGCCATTTGACCCTGCACCTATTACCTACAAAGAACTCTTTTATCAATTAGTTCATGATCACCTTATTGTCCCTGTGCCTTTGGAACCCTTACGACCTCCATACCCAAAATGGTTCAAGACAGATGCAAGATGTGATTATCATGGGGGAGCTATGGGACATTCCATCGAAGATTGTGACGCCTTCAAGTATCGGATCCAAACATTGATAGATGCCAAATGGTTCGATCCAACAAAGATGATGGGCCATGGTTGTGGGGAGCACAATTAAGGGTCAAGATGAAAGAAGGATTGACCATGCTGATCTTTTTTAGAAAAGTTTTTGTTAAGACCTTAGGACATTTCAATTTTTGACTTTTTTTAAATCTTATAAGAATGGGTTTGTGTTTGTGAAGAATTATGTTGACTTTTGAGGTCTTGTTTAACTTTTCTAAATGTTATTTGTTTGAAATGTGATCATGTTGGTACACCGTTTATAATCGAGTGTCTTTGTGTTTCAAATCATACATTCAATCATCCCAGCATTCACTCAAACATCCTTTGATTTTGACATACATGCTCTCATTATTTATCTTCCTTTATTGCAAGTTGCATAATTAGACTTGACTACATTCCATGAAAAAAGCAAGATTGTTGTTGATTTTCATGAATAAAAAGTTTTTTCTAAATTGAAGAAAAGAAAACTCGAGGGAGCCCACTTACAATTGGCATAATACAGGGGCTCAAGCTAGAATCATGGGAGATGAACAATCAAATTTCATAGACAAGATGGAGAAAACTCAAGAAGAGATGAGAAAACAGTTGGTGAAACTACTGGAGACAGTGAATGCCAATACAATGAAGGGGGCTGTTGAAGGATCTTCAAGTTTTCAAAGAATGAGCCAATCGTCAACACAAAGGCAAACTATGCAATTTCCAGGGGCAAATCTTTCAAACCAGGATCCTACACTTGTTTTGAATGACTTTAAGGAACAAGGAAAAATAAACATATCAAGATCAAGAGAGAAATCGAGAATGCAACAAAAGTATGATCTTTTAGAAGAGCGCTTTAAAGCTATAGAGGGAACGGATTTCTATGCTGCCGATAAGGCAAAAGAATTAAGTTTGGAGCTTAATGTGGTTATTCCACCCAAGTTTAAAGTCCCGGAGTTTGAAAAGTTTGATGGAACCAAATGCCCTAAGGCACATTTGATCATGTATTGCAATAGGATGGCTCCATACGTCCATGATGAGAAATTGCTCATTCATTTTTTTCAAAATAGTTTGGAAGGATCCGCGGTTACATGGTACTTCAAATTGGAAAAAGATTGCATTCGCACATGGAGAGGTTTGGCGAGAGCATTTTTGGAACAATACATGCATAGGCTAGAAGCAACTCCTGATCGAATAACCCTCCAAAACATGAAAAGAAATCCTTCTGAAAGTTTCAAAGAGTATGCCTGTAGGTGGAAGGAAATAGCATCGCAAGTCCAACCACCCCTTACTAATAGAGAATTAAATTCTCTATTTGTTGATACTCTTCCTCCTCCATATTATAACAGATTGGTGGGTAATGCTTCTTCAGATTTTGCGGACTTGGTATTCTCTGTGGGAAGGATTGAAGATGGAATAAAAAAGGGAAAGATTGTAGACTCTCAAGCAAATGGTCTTGTCAAGCAAGAATGTGTTGCTTTCGATAAAGGAGTTCAAGCAATGACTTTGGAAAAAAGCAACAAAAGGAAATTTTGTGACATACAAGGAGATCCTATGGGCGCTCATTCACACCTATTACCATATGTCCATAACCTACCTCAACCCTTCACTCAGTCATCACTCACACAAGTTCCTCCACCCTACATGTCCACTTTGAGTGACCAAGGAATCAATTTGGAATACCTTCAAGGGAACAAGAGGAAGAAAGCCAAAGTGTATCATTCATTGCCAATGTCTTATGCAGAGCTTCTCCCTTTATTGGTACAGAATCATAAGATCTCCATTATTCCTGCAAAGCCTCGGAAACCTCTTTACCCAAGTTGGTATAACCCAAATGTCAAATGTGATTACCATTCTGGGGTTGAAGGTCATTCCACGGAGAATTGCATTGCATTCAAGAACAAAGTTCAAGCTTTAATCGATGCAGACCCAACCAAATTCAAAGAACTTGTCAATAATCAGGGATGATGGATGCAAGGCTTGGGTTTTGGAACAATTGAGTGATATGCCAATTCAGGGGGGCAATCCTTGATCACTTTCTAGTCATGTATTTGTTTTGAGGCTGAAAACTCTTTGAAATATGGATTTCTGTCTGTCATGCATGATCATGTAACTTGAGATGAGTGTATGTTTAGTCTCAATTATCACATGCTGTCATGAGTTGAATCGAGTTTGTAAATTGCGCAAATTTCTTTTGATTCTCACTTATTTACTTATTTATTTATTTGTTTATTTTTTATTTTTTATTTTTTAAAAAGAGGACATTAGAATTTAAAAATAAGGCCCCATACTGCTTGTTTCCAAATTCATACATGAAAAAGGGATCAAAGATTTTTATAAAATAAATGGTGAAGAGAATCTCGAAAGAATTAGTGTTTGCTATTTACAAATGAACTCATTTTTTAAAAAAAACACTCTCAGTGCCTTCACCAAATAAATAAAGGCCATTCAATGACCTGAAAGGAAGCAAAAGCTCTGAAACTTCATCAATCTTATCCTTTCACACCTTCCTTTCACACCCAAGGACGATGGTTTTCGTCTAAGTGATGACTAATGCTGTGACAAGATAAAATTCATCTTTTTCAAAAAAAAAAAATCAAATCAAGAAAATCTCACACTCTTGCAAAAAATCTGAATTTGGCAATTTGATGAGTGTCAAGATTAGCTAGAGCTTCAGATGCATCGAAACCGCTTAACCTTTTTCGATTGGATCCAAAATGCGAGCTTTTCCACCTATTGCTTAAAGTTGTCTTCTATCCATACTCCAAAGACAAGACAGTTAGAAGAGGAAAAATTTCCCAATACTTCAAGACAATGGACTTGTAAAGAAACCTTTGTTCTCTTTCATTTAGAAATGCTAACAAGAGCAATTTGGGAAATTGAGGATTGAAATGAAACCTCTGAAGGTCTTGAAAGGGTCATGATTACTCAAAGTTTGCTTAAGCCTCCGTTTGAGTGGTTGATAGAGGAAGGGCAAATGAGAGTCAAGTTTTGAATTATAAAAGGAAAAAAAAGAGAAAAGAAAAAAAAAAGAAAAATAAGAGAATGGTGAGAAAAGTTGATAGTAACATCATGTACTTGAGACATTCAATGGCAAAGAAAGAAAAAAAAGAAAAATTAATTTTTGTTTCAAATTTGTCCATTATAGGGACTGCTTTTCAAAGCAAGTAACCACATTTGAGATGAGAAATGGCCATGTTTCATTCTTCCATTCACAAATAAGAAATTATCCGCTTGCTACCCCTTTGAGCCTATCAAATATTTTTGAAATGCACCTTAACCAAGGATCACCTCTCATAATTGGAAGAGCAAATGTGTATGAGAATCTTGTCCAGGAATATGGAGAATATGATCCCATTTTGGAGAAAGAAAACACCTTGTATGAAGAAGCGAATGCAAAAGAATTCGAGTTTTAACTCATCAAAAAAAATAAAAAATGAAAAAAGATGATCAAAAAGTGATGAAAAAAGAAAAAAAATTGATGGAAAGACATGCTTTGAAAAATCAAAAAGACAAATGTCTTAGAAGATTTTCACATGAATGATCCTTGGTTGATCACCCTTAAACACATGTTTTGGGCCTTTTTATCCATTCTTTCCAAGCCCCTAACCCTAACCTACATTACGTACTTTAAAAGTCCATTTTGATCTAGTGTGGATGCTTAATTGAAGAGCCTTCTTTTAGGAAAAGACATCATAAAATCAAAGAGGCCTTGGCTTCTTTTTCTTTGTCAAGATTGTCCATGTGAATCCGTCAATTCATTCTGGATAGAGTTTGAATTTTCTCAAGTGCATGGTGGAACAATCAATGAAAAAAGAAAAGAGATAGGGACAAAGAAAAAAAAAGAAAAAAAAGGAACAAGGACAAAAAAAAAAAAGAGCTTTAGGATGAAAACCTGAAAAGGCAGCCTAAAGCAATAATGAGAACTCGTAAAACCACTCATGATATTGATTGACAAGAAGCACGAAAGAGAGATCATTTCGAAGTAACCAGAGTGCATTAGAGACCTTCAAAAATGTTCAAGAATGTAAAATTCAAAATCTGTCATAAAACCAACATTGAACTTTGAACCTTTCCTTTCCAAAACAACCTTGCAAATCTTAAGTCTCCAAAGTTGGTCTTGACATCTATCAAAATGCCACACATTATGAGACTAGGAGAGTGTGAAAATCAATTGGAACTTAAAATGAGTGTTTTTGTGGAAAGTTGATTTTCAAAGAGTATAAATTTGAGTGCAACATTTGTGAGCTTAGCTGAAGAAGCATCGGTCCTTCTGACGATACCCTTTTGTTATGCAAGACTTTAAATTGTTGAACCTTTCGATCTACAAGGATCAGATTGAGATTTGACCCACTCGAGTCATTTAAAATAGTAATCACTAATTTTTAAGAGATTCGAATATCGCATGTCTTTCCAAGAATGGATATTTTATCACTTTAATAAGAAAAGTGTGGAATTGATACATTTTTTACTCCAAGATCCAACTATCTCTGATCATGAAAATAACTATGTGGGGCAATTTTGTTTTGATTTTGTCAAAATCAAGAGAAAAAAAAAAGAGAGAGAGAAAGATGAGAGTCTTTACATTCTTTGTGAGGAAAATTCTTCAATCATTATGACATAAGACAAACACTTTTGAAAAAAAGATAAATTCTTTTTTCAAAAAAAAAGAGTGAGAAAAAGTAATGCAAAGGAAAACTTTCAAGATCAAAATCCATGGAATCATTGAAACCTAATTTGAATTGGTGATCTTTTGTTGATAAGAAAATTGACAGCTGCACAAGAACACTGTTAAAAAATTTGAAGCCGAAGAAAACGATCTTTCAAACGAGGAATATATGGTGCAAAATAAAAGGAAACAATGCATCATTTGTCCATCATTCAATCATGCACACATGTCCGATCATGCACATGACCATGCATCATCAAAATTGAAAATTTTCAAATGTCAAGACTAATGCAGTTTTCAAGCAATTGAGTGAAGAAAGATTTGAGTCTTAAGCCCAATTTAGCTGGCATCCAAGATGTTTAAGCCCAGTTACGTTGGCACCGAAAGATGTTTAAGCCCAATTTAGCTGGCATCCAAGATGTTTAAGCCCAGTTACGTTGGCACCGAGAGATTTAAGCCCAATTTAACTGGCACCCAAGATGTTTAAGCCCAGTTACGTTGGCACAGAGAGATTTAAGCCCAATTTAACTGGCATCCAAGATGTTTAAGCCCAGTTACGTTGGCACAGAGAGATTTAAGCCCAATTTAGCTGGCATCCAAGATGTTTAAGCCCAGTTACGTTGGCACCGAGTGAGTTTAAGCCCAATTTAGCCGGCATCCAAGATGTTTAAGCCCAGTTACGTTGGCACCGAGAGGTTTAAGCCCAATTTAGCTGGCATCCAAGATGTTTAAGCCCAGTTACGTTGGCACCGAGTGAGTTTAAGCCCAATTTAGCCGGCATTCAAGATGTTTAAGCCCAGTTACGTTGGCACCGAGAGGTTTAAGCCCAATTTAGCTGGCATCCAAGATGTTTAAGCCCAGTTACGTTGGCACCGAAAGATGTTTAAGCCCAATTTAGCTGGCATCCAAGATGTTTAAGCCCAGTTACGTTGGCACCGAGAGATTTAAGCCCAATTTAACTGGCACCCAAGATGTTTAAGCCCAGTTACGTTGGCACAGAGAGATTTAAGCCCAATTTAACTGGCATCCAAGATGTTTAAGCCCAGTTACGTTGGCACAGAGAGATTTAAGCCCAATTTAGCTGGCATCCAAGATATTTAAGCCCAGTTACGTTGGCTCCGAAGGATGTTTAAGCCCAATTTAGCTGGCATACAAGATGTTTAAGCCCAGTTACGTTGGCACCGAGTGAGTTTAAGCCCAATTTAGCCGGCATCCAAGATTTTTAAGCCCAGTTACGTTGGCACCGAGAGGTTTAAGCCCAATTTAGCTGGCATCCAAGATGTTTAAGCCTAGTTACGTTGGCACCGAGAGATTTAAGCCCAATTTAGCTGGCATCCAAGATGTTTAAGCCCAGTTACGTTGGCACTGAGTGAGTTTAAGCCCAATTTGGTTTGAAAGCGGTGTCTACGTCTTTGTAGTATTCTTGATTCTCAAGAATATACAAAGAGGGGCAGCTGTAGACACCTAAAGTAAAAAATAATAATAATAAATAATAATAATAATTAATTAATTAGTAAAAATAAAAAATAAGAAATTCAAAAAAATAATAAAAAAAAATTAAAAAAAAAAAAGAAAAAAAAAGAAGAGAGAGAGAAAATAAAGGAAAAGACAGGTCGGGAAGAAGACTGAGCCTGCTCAGTCCTTTTCCCCGACCATCATTGCCCCTGCAAAAGTCACCGGATTTTGGGGGATTGCCCAAATCCGGTGACTAGCCCTCCCAGGTGACTATAGGCTAGACGAAATCATGCTCAACAGAGCATGATTTCGCCTAGGGGGGGTTGTCCAATATTTTAGACAACCCCGTTGTTAAAAACGGGGAGCAAAATTTTTCAAAGGGGGGTGTTTTTGATTCAAAAAAAAAACAAGTTTTCAAACCAAAAGGAAACAGAGCAAAAAACAAAGCAGGCAACCAACAATCCTAAAATCCTCTAAACAGCAGGTGAGATACCCAAAAACAAAAAAATCGATTTAAAACCCTTAACAACCTAAAACCACGAATCAAAAAAATTGATTCGGGAAGAGGGCTGATCGGAGAAGCCGATCGGGTGAGAGCCCAACGACCAGCGAAGGAAGGGGAGATCTGTGAGAGGGAAGGCGATCGGAGGTTGGTCGGTGAGGGAGAAAAGTAGTTCGGGGAGGAGCGGGCTAGATCGGAGGAGTAGGCCGATCGGTGCGAAGGAGGGCTGACCGGCGAGGGGAGGAGAGAGGTCACCGGTGGGGGCTGCGTTCTAGAGAGAAGGCAGAGAGCCTTCGGTTTTAGAGAGAGAAGGGAGAGGGAGAAAATAAAGAAAAAAAAGAAAAAAGGGTTTTTATACTGAACCCAAGGTAAACTGAACGACGCCGTTTCAAGGGACTAGGGGAGCTGAAGGGTCTAGGACAGAATGACGTCGTTTTGAGCCGTCGTGCCAGCACCAAAACGGTGCGTTTTGGACTCCCCACTGCGGGCCTGCCAAGCAGATTTGGGTGCCGCGCTTTGGGCCTTCTGCGGGCCTGCTGGTTCTGGGCCTAATCTAGCCCAGATAGGTATATTTTCTTGGGCTTTGTTTTAATATGTTTTTATTTTATTTATGTGTTTGTTTTTTTCATTTCAATATATTTTAATTAGCTTAAATTCTATTACAAAAATGAAAGTACATAAAATTTTAGCAATAAACACGAAATATATATAGGATAGTAAACAATAACAAAAAATAATAAATATAAACCTAGATAAATAAAACTAATAAAAAAGATAAAATAAGATACATTTGTATGTAAAAAAAAAGGGCTTAGTTTTTTTTTTTATTGTTAGTAACAAATATGTAATAATAATATATGTATAAAAATGATAATACTAATAATATTAGAATTTATATTTTTGGATCAATATTTATAGTTAATAAAGATTCTAAAATTTGAAAAAGAATAATAATAAGAAATGAAAAATAATAGTAACATTAGTACATGTTTAACAAGAAAACATACATATGAAAATAATGAATAAAGAATGATAATAATTGAGCAAATAAGAATAAAAAATAGCAACAATGAAAATGATTTAGAAAAATGAAATGATCATTTTAGAGCCAAGACCGATGATGAGATTTTCATCCGGAACGCGAGAAGTCACAATTTCAAGTGAATTTCTTTAGGTTAGGAGTTTTAATTAGGATCCCACCAGTATGATGGGAGGGTCCTAATTCAGAATTCCAAAATGGTTCTAATAAAAAAATAAAATAAAATATGAATAATAAATAAATATAAATAAATAAATCACTTTTAAATACATTTAATTATCAAAGAAAAAAATAAATGAAATAAGTAAGACAAATAAGAAATCAATGACAATAATAAATTTATTAAATCATAACAACACAAAAATAAATAAGAATACGTATCCATAAATTATGAAAAAAAAATAAATGAACATTTGACCCAAAAATTATGACTATAAAAATAACAAAGAAGATTTTCATTCGATGATGATAATAAATTTGATACAATAATAAAGGTAGACACACATGAATAAACATTGAGTTAAAAGTGCACTACGTTTCATGTTTGCATTGTTAACTGTCATGGCATATAGACCTATTTTGTATACGGATATAAACCCCGATGATGGGACTTTTCGAGGAAGCTTGCGAAGGCGAGTTTCATTGATAAACTCCCTAGGTGAAAAGATATTTCCGAACTCCACCAGTATGATGGGAGGGTTCGGAGAGTTATTTTTAATAAAAGGTTTATACCCGTATTAGGATATTTTGCATTCACGAAAACATTGTTTTTTGTCACAAACGATTACCCCGATGATGGGACTTACCTAGCGAACTTGCGAAGGCGAGTTTCTTAGGTATCTCTCTAGGTGCGAGGATACTCCCAGATCCCACCAGTATGATGGGCGGATTCGGAAAGTACACTCAATAAAAGGTCTTCGTTTGGTACTATTTTGGTTTTATGCCATGCATTTCATAATTGCATCACATGTACGTTTAGGTCATAAAATATTCGATCAACAGAATAAAAGATAAATCAAACAAATAATAGCAAAAGAAACACAAAAACAAAATAAAAGGGTTAAGACAATAAGTGATTAAATGGTACCGTTCGTGGAACGGGCGTCACGGGGGTGCTAATCCTTCCTCGTGCGTAACCGTACTCCCGAACCCAAACTCTAAAAAACGCGTAGACCAGTTTATCGTTCTTTCGACGAACCTAAAGCCAATTTAGTACTTCGTCGAATAGAACAAATTTTTTCGGTGGCCAATCACACCTAAACAAAAAAGATTGGTGGCGACTCCCCAAGTTATTCACGTCTAGCGGACGGGTTCCCGCACCCGCACGTTGCGACAGGAATCACTTGGATTTGCTTGTTGATTGTTTGAAAGTTTAATTTGTATTTTTTTACTTTTTGATGGTTTGAAAGTTTAATTTGTGTGTTTCTTTTCCTTGATAACTGAATCTAATGATCAAGTACCTTTTAGAAATGAATTGCTGTGAGTTTGAATGAACCAATTGTCAATAAATTTTACATTTTCACAAGAGAAGATTATCCATTTGTTTGCTAGCACTTAAAAGGCAAAAGCTACCCAAAAGTTCTGTTTTCTGAGTTTGTTCCTATCTGTTCCACTCTCAATGAGACAGCATGAGGGCTTGGTGAAATTGGAAATTCTAAGAAAGCAGCTGTTGTCAACTCTTTCTTGTTAGATATAGGATTCCTACCTTATGAGATAACATAGAGAAAGAGTCTTAGCTTTACTGCTTCTTTAATTATCTAAAGTGCTGCTTAAATTATGTTAAAATTTTGACGATATTAGTACGCAAAATAAGATGATGAAAGGAAAAAAAAAATATAAGCAGAATGATTCATATATAATTTATGTAATCTATCATGCAAGTTGAAATAAGGAGTACAAAGACAACTCTGTTAGAAATAAGAAGCTTCATTTTTCAATCAATCGAGAAGCATTTTTATACATGTTTCCAAGACAAATCTCTTAGCCTCACATTTGTACTGTTTTTTGTGATATTTTACACATTTCTACACAAACAATTGCTAAAGAAGCAATTTTACTTTAAAAAGAGACAGTTATTATGAAAAATACAAGTAATTAAAACACGCATTGTGTCTTTACTCACATGATTAATTTCTTAATTTATGTTTTTTCGTTTTAGAGTTAGGTGTTTAAATTTTTTTTAACTAATTAGACATAATATATGCTTCTTTAATTTATTAGAAGAAGAATGATCAATAAGAGTGTTTTAGATTCTATTTTTTTATTATAGTTACTTGACAATGTCTAAATTATTTGCTGATCCAAAGAAAGAAAAAAAACAAAAAATTAAAGAAAAAAGTAACTTGTGTTTGGTATTCAAGGGCAGGACTTCCACATTGTTTTGTGTTATTGAAGCTTTGGGTTTTTGCTTAATTTGTGCTGCAATTAAAGTAAATCCAAAGACAATTGGAAAAGATGGAAGAAATTGAGTTATTCAATGTTACATGGGAATCATAAATATTTACTAAAGTATACATAAATAATTATGCTTTAGTCTCTTCAGTTCGGGGAGTTAAAAAGTCTCTTAACCAGTGTTAGGAGAATTCTTACTGTTCACAACAGGAAGATTGTCAAAATTGATCTTAATGGTTTTGGTTCTTTGATTGGTGTAATAGTTTAGAATCTGGTTGTTTATAATGGGTGATTTAAGTGAAAGATGGAAGCAGTTCCGATTATCAGAGGAGGAGAACAATCCATTAGCGATTGAAAACAAAAACGGCACTGGTTCCTCAAATCCCAGTATTTTCAATCTATTGGGAGCAGTGTGGGACAAGAAAAAGATTAATAGAGAAGCCATGGTTAAAACCTTGGGATCAATATGGAATTTGAAAGGAAAATTAGTAGTGAAGGAAATAAGGGAGAATCGATTCCTCTTTACATTTGATGAAGAAGAAGATTACAAGAAGATCTTGGCAGGGAAACCCTGGTGCTTTGATAGATGCTTACTGGTCCTAAAGGAATTCGATGCGAATTTTTTTGAACCAGAAACAATTGATTTTGAAAGGGAGGAGTTCTGGATCCATGTTCATGGTCTTCCTCTGAAGCTGATGACAAAAGAATCAGCTATCTTAATTGGAAATGCGATAGGAAGTTTTGTTACTGTGGATGGGGAAGATGATGAATTAAAAGACAGATTCTTACGAATAAAGGTGTCCATTACTCTGACAAAACCTCTACGTAGAGGAATGTTGTTATCAATGGATGAAAGTCAGACTAAATGGCTTAGCTTTCAATATGAGAGGTTGCCTCGATTCTGCTTTAAATGTGGGTTGATTGGGCATACCTCTATCAACTGTGAGAGCTCCTGCCACGATGAACAAGGACATGAGGTACCAGATCAATATGGAAATTTCTTGATAGCACCGTTAAGAAAGAGATCAGCTACTTATGTTTTGAATGGGAGGAACAAACAACGTCAGAACAATGAGACTCCTAGAAGTTCTGAGCAAACAAAGCAGGGGAGTGAAAGTAAAGCCGGGGATTATCAGTTCACATCCAAAACTCTACAGGAAATATTAATTCAGAAGAATCAAAGATCTGAAGAGGAGAATCATGAAGGGAATGAAGAGGATGTGCAGTGTTCTGGAAACAGAATTGCAACTCAATCAATTTCAGATGAAAATGCAGGTCAGTCGAAATTCTGTCATGATAAGAAAGTATTGAGCAGTTCTTCCACAAATGATAGGATAAATGAGAATAAAGCAGGGGATAGAAAGAAGAAAGCTGTATTGTTGGGTGATATACAAAGCAAGTGCAATGAAAGTAAGGAGGAAAGTGATTCATCTGGAAAAAGGAGACAAGATCAAAGTCTAAAAAGTTTATTAAGGGAGTCAACTAAGTTGAAAAGGAAGGCTGATTCCATTAAAAAGAAAGCTGTGGAAAGTGGAAAGAAATTAAAAGTTGCTGACATAACATCCTTTGAACCAGCGGTGCAGAAAGGTCAAATTGACCAGCACCGCTTGGATAAATGAGGATTATATGCTGGAATTGTCGAGGACTCGGGAATCCTCGCACAATTCAAACGCTCCTTGATTATAATTGGAGCAAAAATCCCGATGTAGTATTCTTAATGGAGACAAAAAAGAGTATACAGGAAATGGAGACAATAAGAATTAGGCTGGGTATGGAAGGATGTCTAGCAGTTGATGCTAATGGCAGGTCGGGAGGTTTGGCAATGGTATGGAGGAAATCAGCTGATGTGACGGTTACTTCTTATTCTAGATATCATATTGATACGGAAATCATGCAAAGAGGTTTCAAATGGAGGTTTACTGGCTTTTATGGACACCCTGAAGCAAATGAAAGACATCAGAGTTGGAACTTACTTCGACAGCTTGAATCTAGATCGCAATTACCGTGGCTATGCATGGGGGACTTCAATGAAATACTCTTTGCCAGTGAAAAGGAATGAGGAGTTGCTAGGAGGGAAATTCAAATGCAGGCATTCAGAGAGACTTGTTCTGATTGTGCTTTAAGGGATATGGGTTTTATTGGACCAAAGTATACTTGGTGGAATAATAGAGAACCTGAAGTTTTCATTCGTTGTAGACTGGATCGGGCTCTATGCACGGAAAGGTGGAGAGAGATGTTTCCAAGAGCTTCAGTCTTTAATGAATTTATTGGAAGTTCTGATCATTTGGCACAAAGGTTGGATTTAGTCCACATTAGAAAGGTATATTGGCGTAGAAGGTTTCATTTTGAGGAGGCATGGCTATTGGATGAGGAGTGCACAAAGACTATAGGGGAAACTTTGTCCTCGCGGGTTGATGAATCTGATGGGCTAATAAATAAAATGGAGAGTGTTAAAAACAGACTACAAGTTCATTTTTCAGATCCATTGAATCAGATGCAAATGAAGATTAGGAAGAAAAAAGAAGAGATTCAAGAGATGCATTTGAAAGGAATTAACCTGCAGAACTTGAAACAGTCTCAAGCAGAGCTCAACGAATTGAATCGGGAAGAAGAAGTTATGTGGAGACAGCGTTCCCGGATTGAATGGTTACGAGACGGTGACAAGAACACAAAATTCTTCCATCAGAGAGCTAAAGAAAGAAGAAGGAAAAATACATTATGGGCTTTAAAGAAAGAAGATAACTCATGGACAGAGTCCCAAGAAGAACTTCTTCAAGAAGCAAGCAATTTTTTCTCTCAACTGTTTACCAGCTCGAATCCTACAATGGAAGATACAGAAATGTTCTCTACAATTAAAACAAAAGTTACATCTGAGATGAATGGACAGCTAAATGAGGAGGTCACAAAAGAAGAGGTAAGAATTGCTCTGTTCCAAATGTATCCCACTAAAGCTCCTGGACCTGACGGATTCCCTGCTATATTTTTTCAAAAATTTTGGGAAAACATTGGCAATGATGTTTATAAATATGTTGTTGAGTTTTTGGAAGGAAGGACACAGGACCTGAACTTCAACCACACACATATTGTCTTGATTCCAAAAGTCAAACAACCGGAGTCTATGACCCAATTTCGGCCAATCAGTCTGTGTAATACCCTCTACAAAATAGCCTCCAAAGTTCTTACAAATAGATTAAAACCTTTTCTGCCTTCAATCATTTCAGAACATCAGAGCGCGTTTGTTCAAGGACGGCAACTATCAGACAATGTCATTGTGGCCCAGGAAATCATTCATAGTTTACATAACAAGAGATTTGGGAAGGTTGGAAATTTTGCTCTTAAACTCGATATGAGCAAGGCTTATGACAGAGTGGAGTGGAAATGTGTTCTAGGCATTATGCAAAAGATGGGATTTGAAGGAAAGTTTTTGGATATGATCTGGAGATGTATTTCAACTGTATCTTACTCAGTTTTAATCAATGGGGAACCAGGTCAGAGTTTTGTTTCATCAAGAGGTTTACGTCAAGGTGATCCTCTTTCTCCTTTTCTCTTTGTTATAATGTCTGAAGCACTTTCTTGCCTTATAAACTGGTCACAGGAGACAAATATCATCTCTGGCTTGAAGATATGTAGGAGAGGGTCAAATATCACCCATCTATTGTTTGCTGATGATTGTATGATTTTTGGAAAGGTCAAAAGGCAGGAAATACAAGTACTGAAAGGAATTTTTGAAAAATATGAAGCTGCTTCAGGACAGAAAATTAATAAGGACAAATCGGGTTTACTTTTTAGTAGAAACACTCCAAATGAGGAAAGAGTAATGGTAAGTCAAATTCTTGGTATCAACGAAGCTCAGTGGGGAGGAATGTACTTGGGTATGCCTTTAGTTGCAGGAGGGTCCAAAAAACTGATGTTTAGTTTCCTCAAAGAAAGAGTTGTTAAACGGATTTCTAATTGGAAAAACAAAATGCTTTCAGCAGCGGGAAGAGAAATTCTTATCAAGTCTGTAGCGCAAGCGATTCCAGCCTTCTGTATGAACTGTTTCAAAATTCCGGATTCTTTGTGTCATGATATTGATTCGGCTATTGCAAAATTTTGGTGGGGTGGAAATAATATGTCTCAAAAAATTCATTGGAAGAATTGGAGATCTATGTGTGTATCAAAGTTTTTAGGCGGAATGGGATTTCGGGATACAAAGAGCTTTAATATTGCAATGCTTGCAAAACAAGGATGGAAACTTCAGTTGAAAGTGCCGACACTTGCTTATAAAGTGCTCAAAGAAAGATATTTCCCCTCAACTGATTTTTTGAATGCTCCAATTGGTACTAATCCAAGCTATTTATGGAGAAGCATTCGGGAAAGCCAACAACTGATTAGAAAGGGTGCAATCTGAAGGGTCGGAGATGGACAAAGTATTAGTGTCTTTAATGATGTTTGGATTCCGTATGATTATCCTAGGCTCTTATCCTTTCCAAATCAATTGATTGATGAAGAGATGAAGGTATCGGAGCTGATCGATCAAAGTACCATGACATGGAACGATGTGAAAATAACAGAGATCTTTCCTCCTTATGAACGTGATCTGATCTTGTCCATTCCTTTGAGCTACAGGCGTCCCAATGACAAGCAAGTTTGGTTCTTTAATAGACAGGGTCAATACTCAGTGAAATCTGGGTATAGAATGGCTCAATCTTTTTTGGACTTGCAAGTTGCGGGTAGTTCAAGTGGAAATATGATGGCATTCTGGAAAAGAATATGGCACTTGGAATTACCAAGAAAGGTTATTTTATTTTTGTGGAAGACTTTAAATGGTATTCTCCCAACCCGACAAGCCTTAATTGTTAAGAGAATCATTTCTGAAAGCATTTGCCCTTCTTGTGAATATGAGCTGGAAACTGATTTCCACTGTCTTTGTTGCTGTCCATTAGCAAGAGCAGTTTGGCATTTTTCTAAGTGGGGTTTTACTAATATTGAGGTGTTGTTCTCGTCTGTACAAGACTGGATATTTTATATTTTCCAAATGATGGAGAACGAAGAGATTGAAGAAATAGGATGTATCCTATGGGCTTTATGGAAAGTTCGAAATCTGAAAATTTTTCAAGGAAAGAGTTTTGAGCCTTTGCAAGTTATTGAGTTAGCTAGCAATTTACTTGAGCATTATAGGCTTGCTAATGGAGAAAGGCCAAGAAGGAGGATCATGCAGATAAATCGATCATGTGAATGGAGAGCTCCGACTGAGAGTAAACTGAATGTGGATGCCTCTGTTTTTGAGCTGTCAGGAACAAGGCGGATGGGAGCTGGATTTATTGTTAGGAATTCAATAGGGGAAGTTGTTTTGGCTGGAGTTAGAAGAATGGTTATGGGTCGATTGGTGGAGGAAGCTGAATTGACTGCTTTAGCTTGGTCTCTTCGCTGCTGCCAAAGGGAGAATATAATGGTTAAGGAAATTGAAATGGATTGTAAGATAGTGGTTGAATGGATAAAAGGAAGACATTTATCTGGTAGTCTCGGACATATTGTTGAAGACTGCCTCTATTTGATGGAGAGTTTAAATTGTGTGGAAATCCTCCATTGTTCAAGAGAAGGCAATGAAGTAGCGCAATTGATAGCAAAAAAGGCAAAAGAAATGAGAGAGGAAGCGATTGCCTGGTTCAATAATTCTCAAATGCCAGAGGAAATTCAACAAGCTATCATCAAAGACGCTGGAAGATTGACTGAAGGAGGTTAGCAGAGAGAGCAGAAAAGTGTTGTTTCAAAGAATATTTGTCAGTTGTTTTATTCTATGAGGTTAATGAATTCATATTTTATTCCAAAAAAAAAAAAAAATTATGCTTTCAATCATTGTTAGGCTTTGGTAATTATTGCTTTAAGACAATTTTAGGATTATTTATTCAATAATTTATTTTTTCAATGAATTAAAGTTCATAACATTAACAGTAAACTATCAATCAATTTTATTTATTTTACATTGAATGTTACTCATAGCATTAAATTTGCTTATTATACCTATCTAAGATTCGATATATTGGTAGGTATTTATAAAATTTTTTAATTGCATATATGCAAAGTTAACAACACCAATTTTTTTTTTTTTTTTTGGTTACCATAGATAGGAATACCTGCCTTGTCTCAATAATTACTTGTTCAATGTAATTGGAAATAGCTCTGCCCTATAGCTTGTTAATTAACAATTAAGTTACTTTAAAATGTTTTTCTTTCCTTTTTTTTTTTTTTATCTAATGGAATATGTATGATCTCATGGTAGGGCTGCAATTGAAGCTTTGGGTTATTAAATGTTATTGAAGCCTAAAAAAGAAGCAACTTGTGTATGGTATTCAATGGCAGAACTTCCACACTGTTTTGAGTTATCAAAGCTTTGGGTTTTTGCTTAATTTGTGCTGCAATTGAAGTCAATCCGAAGGCAATTGAATTAGATGGAGGAAACTGAGTTAGTCAATGTTACATTGAGATCTCAAATATTGATTAAAGTATTTTGTTAAATAATGTAAAATGTTTGGTGTGGCAAGGATACGTAATAATAATACACAAATTGTGTGTATAGAATAATATACACATTTCATCTGTCTTGCCTTTGAAAGAAAAATGGCAGAGGCAATTGTCTCGCTTGCCATTGAAAGAATTGCAGATTTACTCATTCATGAAGCGTTTTTCTTGGATAATGTGAGAAAAGAAGTTGAGAGCCTAAAGGCTGAACTAGAGCGGATGAAGAGCTTATTGAAAGATGTAGATCGTAAGCAAGGACAAGATGAACGTCCTCGCACTCGGGTCGAAGAAATCAGAGATCTTGCTTGTGATGCTGAAGATGCTGTAGACTCTTAGGTTCTTAAAGTTGAACATCGAGGAGGCTTCCATTTGAAATTTCTGCCAGCGAACATTGTCCAATTAAGTTTTTGGTATTGTGAGATGAAGCAGTATCCAATGGCTGTATTGGGAAAGCTGCCTCATTTGAAGACTCTTTGCTTAGGGCCTTACTCATATACGGGGAACTAAACTTGTTTGCTCTACGAATGATTTTCGTCAACTTGATTATCTTGCAATTTGGAATCGATCAAAATTAGAAAAGTGGCAGATAGAAGAAGGTGCAATGGAACAGCAAAAGAAGAAGGCGCAATGCCACGTCTTCGGAGTTTAAGTCTGAAAGGTTTGAAATTTGAAAATTTTTTCAGAAGGGTGGAGGTATACTACTGTTCTCCAAGAAATGGAATTATGTTACTTGAAAAGGTCATTGATAGAGAGGATTCAAGTGATAGAAGGAAGAGAAAGAGAGGATTTCTCTAAAGTGCATCACATACCCTCCATCCAAATAATGCATAGCAGGAAGACTGAAAATTCTAATTTTGCTCAAGTCAAATCTTCGACTCAAAGTAGTTGGAGGTAAGTTAGATATTTCTATAATAATCTATTTTGTTTTGATTTGATTCTATCGTTTTCATAAGAGTTGATGCCATTTTCTTCTTCGTATAGCTAAATCTAATCTACCCAGAAATGTACTCTACCAATAACCGCAAGAAGGGGGATCACCTCCATTTTGCTTTTTATTATTTGAAAGTTTATTTTGTATTTTACTTCTTGATAGTGAATCTAATGATCAAGTGTCTTTTAAAAATGAATTGCTGTGCGTTTGACTGAACTAGCTCAACCTGTATTTTTAGATATCTTATATGATTGATGGTTTAGAACAATCATAACCATTAACGGTGTATAAAATAATAGTATTTAGAAAATCATACAATTAATTAAAGGAAAAAACAAACTCCAAAAAAAATCATTAACTAATAATTGCACAGATAGATTTGAATAGCATGAGTCAATTAGGTCAATTTTTGTAAACTTTTTTAAATGCAAACATGTAGGGTTAAAATTTTTTTAAATTTATTGAATTTTATTACTTTGTTTTGTTCTTTTTAGAGACTCTTTTTTTCTTGTTTATTGTATTAGCTTTCGGATGAATTAATGTATCAGTCTTTTCTCAATGATGTTTAGCAATTTGATATTATATAATCATATCTTTTAAGCTTTACATGTTATTTTGTAGACTTTAATGCTTGCTTGTTGCTTCTCCCCTCCCCTCTGCTTCTCATTTCTTTTTTTTCTTAAACTTAATTTCATTAGTTTTGACTGACTAGGTCCTTGTAGAACTGGTTCCTTTTCACCTCAATGTTTAGATCACTAATTCTAACCAATCAGGAAAATGAAAACAAAGGGCAACAGGTTAATCGGCTGTAAAATTGAATTGATTCTTTTTTCCTTTTCTTTTTCTTCTTTTATTTATTTTTATTTACGAAACTGACAAAAAAATATGACTACACCCATTGCCACTAGGCTGAACTGGCTCAACGTGTATTTTAGATGTCTAATATGATTGATGGTTTAGGAGAATCGTGACCACTACCCCGGTGTATAAAATAATAATATTTAAAAAATCATACATTTAATGAAAGAAAAGAACAAGCTCTAGACAAAAATTTATTAATAATTGTATAGAAAGATTTGAATACCGCAAGTCAATTAAGTCAATTTTTATAAAAATTTTTGAATGCATGCATATAAAGTTAATAACTTCATTATTTTTTTCAATCTCAATTAATATCGTTATTTGATTCTACGTGTTACTCTTAATTTTATTTCCAGTTCAAATTTATTATTGTTATTTTGTGTTTTGAATAACCCCATTAATATTTTATAATATCCATTTTATCTAATCTTGCATGTGACCATATTATTGATTTTTCCTTTTTCTTTTCTAAATGAAGTGGTAGTAGCCCACACTGTAATAGCATATGAGAAAATTGGTGGAAAGAAAGTAAAAGGAAAAGAGCTTTTGCTTTTGCATTAGTCAAAAAGCACTCAATCCTTTATTTTTTATAATCGTTTTTGTTTTGATTGGGGTCTGTTCTTTTCATAAGAGATGATGCCATTTTCTACTTGGTATAGGTAAATTCAGTCGGCCCATAAATATACTCTACCAATAAGAGCAACATGGGGGATAATTTGGATTTGCTTTTTGATTGTTTAAAAGTTTAATTTGTATTTTTTTTTTTTGATAATTGAATCTAATGACCAAGTGCTTTTTAGAAATGAATTGCTATGAGTTTGAATGAATCGATTGTTATGCTGTAGACTTTAATTTAATGCTTATGACGGTGCAGAGGATAACAAATAATATTTCATTCTATCTTATTTTTGCAACCTTTCTCTTCTAAATTATTTGCTTATCCAAAGAAAAAGAAAAGATTAAAGAAAGAGGCAACTTGTGTATGGTATTCAAGGCAGGGCTTCCACATTGTTTTGTGTTATTGAAGCTTTGGGTTTTCGCCTAATTTGTGCTGCAATTAAAGTATATCCAAAGACAATTGAAAAAGATGGAAGAAATTCAGTTATTCAACGTTACATGGAAATTAGAAATATTGACTAAAGTATATATCATTAATTAAGCATTCGATCATTGTTAAGTTATGGTAATTATTACTTTCAGACACTCTTTAAGATTATTATATTAAATAATTTATTTTTTTAATGAATTAAATTTTGTAACATTAACAGTAAAACTATTAATCAATTTTATTTATTGTACATTGAACATTATTTTTTTTTGCGGGAATTTACATTAAGCATTATTCATATCATTAATTTTATTGATTATATTTGAATTACAATATACTTATTGTACCTATCTAAGATTCCTTATATAGGTAGGCCTTTCAATTTTTTCTTAAGAAATATCTTTTTCTTTTGTCTGTTTGAGCATACAACTCTTCATTATGATCTTTCTTTCTAATATGGGATTCAATTCCCACTTCCAATTTGATAAAAATGTAGGAAAAGTCACAATTTCAATTTCTTTTCCATAATAATTGGCAAATGATAATATGATTAATGACCCAAAATATGAATTTAACCATAAAAAAAGGGAAAAGCCCAAGATAAGGGGCATCCAATTTGTCAATTGACATGGCCAAAATTTTCTGACATCCCAATTTCTTATATAATAGAAAAATAAAAAAAATCTGATTCGATTATCAATTGTTATTTTAATGCTGAAATAGAAAACCAATGAAATTCTCTAACCCAAAGAATACGTTGCAACTTGTAGCTTGGAAAGATTGTGCTTGACTAATGACTTATATGACCAAATTCTACAGGAAAAAAAAAAGAAAAATCTTCTTCTGATTCGATTATCAGTTGTCATTAAATGTTGAAATAAACAACAATTGAAAATTTTCTAACACAAACAATACGCTACAATTATAGTGATACATGAGTTAGAGACATCACTTTCTTGTATTATTTATAACTTAGTAACTTGGAAAAACCGTGGTTGACTTGATCAAATTCTATCATGTAATTCAAAGAGCAAGTTTAAGTTGTACTCTTGTCAATTCAATTGTTTTCAATATGACATTTCGTATTCAGAAATTAACCAAACACTAACAAAGAGAAACTCATTAAGTAGTAATAAAATTAATAATTGTGTAGAAAGATTTGAATACCAAAAGCCAATTCATAAAATAATTACTATTCATTTCGATGACAAACTACCTATAATTGTTGATTATTATAAAAAAAATACATGATAATTAAAGAAACATTGTATTTTTACTTACCTCATTAATTTCTTACGTTATACTTTCTCATTATTTGACAACCTTAAGATAATTAGGCTCAATTAAAATCAAATTTTGCCCTACTTCTCATTTTAAAATGATGTCTTTTAATTTCTTTTATCTAATTATAAAAAATATATGCTTTCCCCCTATCATTTATTTTATTAGCCAATGACTGAACAAAAGTGTTTTAGATTTAATTCAAGTTTTCGGTTCTTTTAACAATTTTTACCTCAAAAAAAGAAACTTATTAGGTTTTTTAATTTATAATTAAAAACAAAATTAAAATTGTGAGTCGTATTCAAGTGGTTGAGCTGCCAATATTGAAAACAATGCAGTGCTTGACTTGACTAATATTCGGAATTTAGAAATATATTTTGAGAGATCAAAAGATGTGGAGCCTATCCTAAAAGCATTGATTGAATCACAACACCTTGGGTCATCGTACATGGGGTTAGTGGATTCAATTCCATACCCGGACTTGGGGCCCCTTGCTCATTGCCATCACCTATCAAGACTATTTTTAAGAGGGAAGATAGAAGAAGACCCACATTCGAGTCATCATGTTTTGAAATTTCTGCCAACAAACATTATCAAGTTATCTTTGATATATTGCAAGATGAACTAAGATACAATGCTTATATTAGGAGAGTTGCCTCATTTAAAGACTTTTTTTTAATTGAGATATTTATTGTAATATATTAACATGTTACGTTAATATTACATGATGTAAAATGATAAATAATATTTTGATTAATAATAATTAATCAAATTTTTATTAAAAATACTTATTTGATCAAAAATAAAAATATAAAATCTTAATTGAATGTAATAAAAATATAAATTTTATTTTTAAGTATTATGTCTTCTTTTTATTTGTATAATATTAGACAAACTCCATTTACATCTTTTATAATTTTAACATTTTTCACAATATATCTTGTCATCCTTTTTTTCTCAATTAATACCTTGTCAATATCCATTTTTTTTTCAATTAACAACACCTAGATATCATTTTGACAAACAATGTATAATTATTTTAAAAAAGGTATTTTTTAAAAAGTTGACTTATTTTTTTTTTAAAAAAAGCTTCTTTCTAGAGCTTTTTTTTAAAATTTTATTCTTAAAAAAATATTTTTTAAGAGTTTTGTAAATTCTTGTTTAGCTTAACTTTTATTTTTAAGAATTAGATGAGTTGAAAAAAAAAAAAGAAAAAACCAAACCTAACAAGTACTTAGTAACTTGGAAAGATTGTGGCTGACTTGATCAAATTCTACCATGTAACTCACAAAGCAAGTTTAAGTTGCATTCTTGTCAATTCTATTGTTTTCAATATGACATTTCGTATTTAGAAATCAATCAAATACTAATAAAGGGAAACTCATTAAGTAATAATAAAACAATAATTGTATAGAAAGATTTGAATACCAAGAACCAATTCATAAAATAATTGTTATTTATTTCGATTGTTGATCTGCTTACGTGATTAATTTCTTATGTTATGCTTTCTCAGTATTTGAGAACTTTAGGATAATTAGGCTCAATTAAATTCATATTTTACCCTATGTCTTCTCATTTTAAAATTATGCCTTTTAATTTCTTTTATCTAATTAGAAAAAAATATATGCTTTCCCCCTATCATTTATTTTATTAGCGAATGACTGAACAAAAGTGTTTTAGATTTAATTCAAGTTTTCGGTTCTTTTGACAATTTTTACCTCAAAAAAAGAAACTTAATAGGTCTTTTAATTTATAACTAAAAACAAAATTAAAATTGTGAGTCGCATTCAAGTGGTTGAGCTGCCAATATTGACAATTGTCCCCAGTTGGGGACAGCTTTAATAGATTGTTATTAACGGTGACAGGTATGGATACCTGCCTTATGTCAGTTTCTTGGTCAATCTCTGGGCAATGTAATTGAAATGTCTCCCTTAGGCAACTTGTGTATTTTATTCAATGTCAGGGCTTCCACATTGTTTTGAGTTATTGAAGCTTTTGGGTTTGTGCTGCGATTGAAGTAAAGAAGGCTCGAGGAAAGTAGCTTCTGCTTTTACATTTTCCCGATTGCACACAGCCTTAACTTTTGACAAAAGTTATTTGACAAAATTGAGTATGTTTTTTTTTTCGTGCATAAAAAGTCATTTGACAAAAGAAACACAGAATAAATATTTTATAATACGGCAACGCATAATCTCACTTTTTAATGATATAATAATAAATAAATATCATTAAATAAACAATTAAGGATTTAAATAAACATTAAGTGCTTAAGATTTGGTACTAATAATAAAAAATTTACTGGACATATATGTATCTTCTTGAACTCGGAACATGCATCATGTTAGCTTTCTTCAAATTTTCTCTGAGTTTGACAAAAATGGTAATCATTTTATTAAATCTTCTATGTATTAATCCTTTTTTTTTAATTTTAATTTTTAAAAGAAGTGGGAGTAACCCACACACTACAATAGATCTTTTATGACATGATAGTGCAATTTGATTTCTTGATGACATGATAACACGTAAATATCATTTAATGAACAATAATCATGAAAAATACTGTAAAATTAAAACTTATATTGAGTCTTTACCCGCATGGTTAATTTCTCACCTTATGTTTTCTCACTCTTTGACGAGTGTCTATTTGCAGGTCACAAACGGCAATCTGTCTATTATCTATATTTCTCCACGAGAATTTTCCCATCTTTAGCCAAACTCATGGGTTGGACTTGGAATGCAGCAAGCGGTACGCCGAGAAAATTCCCATGCTTGGGCACTGTCTCATTGAGAAATTCGCAAACAAGAAGAAAAAGAAAAATATTCTAAGTAAAGAGGTTTCTGTTCAACATACGGCGCCCAAAGTAAGAAGATTAAGGAAAAAAAAAAGAGGTTCTTCCCATAAAAAGATTCCATTCAAAAGTTTTAAAAAGGAAAAAGTTGGGTTTTGTTCATAGCAAGCTTAGATTATTAGCACAGCTTTAAAACGTGGCAACAAATAAACATTTTTTCCTTACTATTGAGGATGATTTTACTAGGTGCACTTGGGTTTTTCTCATGCAGTACAAGTCTGAAACTCAAAATCTTTTACAGTCTTTTATTACTTTTGCTCATACTCAATTTCGTGCCTCAATTAAAGCTATTCGGGTAGACAATGGCAAAGAATTCCTGTCTATGAGAAATTTCTTTCAATCTCATGGCATCGAATATCAACACACTTGTGTTTTCACTCCACAACAAAATGGAGTAGTTGAATGCAAACATCGTCATATTCTAAATGTAGCACGAGCATTGCTCTTTCAATCTCACTTACCCCTCACCTTTTGGGGAGAATGTGTATTGACTACTGTCTACCTTATTAACCGATTACCATAACCACTATTATCTTCCAAATCACCTTTTGAATTATTATACAATCATCCACCATCACTTGATCATTTAAAAGTTTTTGGTTGTCTATGTTATGCAACTATTGTTCATCCTTCTCATAAATTTGATTCCCGTGCCAAACGTTGCATCTTTGTTGGATACCCTATTGGTCAAAAAGGTTACAAACTTTATGATTTGGAGACAAAAAAAAATTTTGTAAGTCGGGATGTCAAATTTTCTAAAACCACCTTTCCTTTTCTTTCAACTATACCAAATCCCAATTTAGTGGTGCCACATTCTTCTCCTAATATCACAGGCAACTGGCACTCCCTACCATCCTTTCCCATGAACATGCTTTCCTTTCCACTGCAGCCAACTGAGGCACCTAACATACATGAGCCCACGACCCCCATCCACTCACCTCCAGTAGAACCTAGTGAACTTGTTTCCACTTCTTCCGATCCTTTAGCCATTTCCGTTCCTCCTCTGCGACGATCCATCCGTCCTAAACAACCTCCAACATGGCATAGAGATTACATACTGTCAGCACAAGTCAATCACCCTACCACAGAACCAAGTTCTGCATCAGGTACTCGATATCCTCTTTCCCATTTTCTTTCTTACTCCCGTGTCTCTTCTGCCCATTGTACCTTTTTAGCTAATATTTCAAGTCACAATGAGCCTCACTCCTATGCTCAAGCTGTCCTTGATCCACACTGGCAACAAGCAATGAATGCAGAATTAGAAGCACTATAGCAAAATAACACTTGGAGTTTAGTCCCCCTTCCTAATGGTCATAAACCTATCGGCTGCAAATGGGTTTACAAAATCAAATATAGGTCTGATGGCACCATTGAGCGCTATAAGGCTCGTCTTGTTGCCAAAGGTTATACTCAAGTTGAAGGCATCAATTATCAAGAAACTTTTTCTCCTGCAGCCAAACTCACTACACTTCGTTGTCTTCTCACTGTTATCGCTGCCCGACATTGGTTTGCCTACCAACTAGATGTTTAGAATGCATTTCTGCATGGTGACCTACATGAAGAAGTATACATGGAGCCTCCACCTGGTCTTCGCCGACAGGGGGAGAACATTGTATGTTGGCTTAACAAATCCATTTATGGTCTCAAACAGGCATCAAGAAATTGGTTTCTCACTTTTTCAAACACCATTCAGAAAGCTGGTTATCAACAATCAAAGGCTGATTATTCCCTTTTCACCAAGGCTAAAGGTACTTTATTTACTACAATCCTCATCTATGTGGATGACATTCTTTTGACAGGAAATGATCTTCAAGAAATTGAACGTCTCAAAAAGTTTCTTCTCAAATGCTTCCGTATCAAAGATCTTGGAGACTTGAAATATTTTTTGGGTATCGAATTCTCTCGTTCAAAGAAAGGCATTTTCATGTCTCAAAGGAAATATGCACTAGACATTTTACAAGATTCAGGACTTTTTGGTGCACGCCCAAACAAATTGCCAATGGAACACAATTTAAAGCTCACTCTCACAGATGGAACATTACTGAATGATCCAACTAAATACAGAAGACTAGTTGGAAGGTTGATTTACCTTACTGTCACCAGACCTGACATAGTCTATTCTGTATTTAGTTGGATCACTAAGCCAATTCATGCATGAGCCTCGAAAACCTCATTGGGATGCAGCTATACGGATCCTCAAATACATCAAAGGTACTACAGGTCAAGGTTTACTATTTCCTTCCACAAACAATCTTGCTTTGAAAGCTTTTTGTGATTCAGATTAGGGAGGTTGTCGTACTACAAGAAGATCAGTTACGAGATACTGTATTTTTCTTGGAAATTCCCTAATCTCATGGAAGTCTAAGAAACAAACCAATGTTTCTAGATCATCAGCAGAAGTTGAATATCGAGCTATGGCTAACACATGTTTGGAACTGACTTGGCTACGTTATATATTACAAGATTTAAAGGTCCCATAAGTAACTCCTACACCATTATTCTGTGACAATCAGGCAGCTTTGCACATTGCAGCGAATCCTGTTTTTCATTAGCATACAAAGCACATTGAAATAGACTGTCACATAGTTCGAGAAAAACTACAAGCCAAAATGATCAGTCCTTCATATGTGCCTGCGCGCTTCCAGTTAGCAGATGTATTCACAAAAGCCTTGGGAAAGGATCAATTTGTGACACTATGTAACAAGTTGGGACTTCATGATATTCACTCGCCAACTTGAGGGGGAGTGTTAAGGAATGAAATTATAATATTCTCCATATATTTACTTTCCTAAGATAGTGTAAATCAAATTCCACTAAAAGTGGATCACAGATTTTGAGGCTTAAAATCTGGTAGAATTGATTGAGATGTAAGTGTATATATTTTTGTATTCTATTAATGAAAAACACATTCAGCTAACTTTCTATTATTCCTTCTCCAAGTCTGCCATTTATTTTTTAAGAAGTTTGCTGTTTATTTTCTTAAGATAATTGCACAGATAGATTTGAATAGCACGAGTCAATTAGCTCAATTTTTATAAAATTTTATATATGTAAACATGTAAGGTTAATTTTTTTTTAAAATTTCCTGAATTTTATTACTTTGTTTTGTTCTTTTTAGAGACCTTTTTTTTCTTGTTTATTGTAGTAGCTTCCGGATGAATTAATGTATCAGTCTTTTATCAATGACGTTTAGCAATTTGATATTATATAATCGTATCTTTTAAGCTTTACATGTTATTTTGTAGGCTTTAATGCTTGCTTGCTTGTTGCTTCTCTCCTCCCCTCTGCTTCTCATTTCTTTTTTTTCTTAAACTTAATTTCATTAGGTCCTTGTAGAACTAGTTCCTTTGCACCTAAATGTTTAGATCATTAATTCGAACCAATCAGGAAAATGAAAAAAAAGGGCAACAGGTTAATTGGCTCCAAAATTGAATTTGTTCTTTTTTCCTTTTCTTTTTCTTTTTTTTTTATTTTTATTTACAAAACTGACAAAAAATATGACGACTCCCATTGCTACTAAGTTGAACTGGCTCAACTTGTATTTTAGATGTCTAATATGATTGATGGTTTGGGACAATCGTGACTACAATTGGTGTATAAAATAATAATATTTAGAAAATCATACATTTAATGAAACAAAAGAACAAATTCTAGAGAAAAATTCATTCACGAATAACTACATAGAAATATTTGAATACGCAAGTCTATTAGGTCAATTTTTATAAAAAAATTTAAAAGCATACATGTAAAGTTAATAACATTGTTATTTTTTTCAATCTCAATTAATATTTTTATTTGATTCTAGGGGTTACTCTTAATTTTATTATCCCTTCCATTTTAAATTCATTGTTGTTATTTTGTGTTTTGAATAACCCCATTAATATTTTATAATATTCAATTTATTATCTGATTTGCATGTGATCATATTATTGATTTTTTCTTTTTCTTTTTTAAATGAAGTGGGAGTGGCCCACACTGTAATAGCATTTAAGAAAATTGGAGGAAAGAAAGTATAAGGAAAAGTGCTTTTGCTTTTGCATTAGTGAAAAAGCACTCAATTCCTAACTTTTGATAAAAAAGTTTTTGAATATTTGGTTTAATAATAAATGTATGTATTTTTATTTAAAAAATTGAATTGGAATTCTCTCTTCTCCAAATGGGAAAAAAATCATTTGTCAAAAGAAATGTGAAATAAATCTTTTACTATTTGCTTGTCAAGAGAAAAAAAATTAAAAAAAATGAATGAGGCAACTTGTCTATGGTATTCAGGGGTAGGACCTCCACCTTGTTTTGTGCTATTGAAGCTTTGGGTTTCTGCTTAATTTTGTGCTGCAAATGAAATGAAGTAAACCCAAAGACAATTGAACAAGATGGAAAAAAACTGATACTTAATTATGTAAGTTCATGATTAAAAACTAAAAAGAAGACTTAATTTTAATTACATAAAATTTCCATAGAGTTTATTGCCTTTTTGGTGGAAGTCAAAAATTGTAAAAGACCGTCTTAAAACAGAGTAAATACTATTCATTAACTATCCTCTGCTAATTGCTTCTAGTAGAAAAATAATAACGGTTTTAAATCAATGTTAACACATTTCCTGTTGGATTCCTCCAAATTCTCCTCTCGATTTGACAAAAACAGTAATCATTTACATTTAATATTCCATGTGGGTCATATATTATTCATGTTTTTCTCCTTTTTTGAAAAGAAACTTCAATAGCATTTGTAAGAAAATTGGTTCAAAAAGAAAGCACGAGGAAAGTAGCTTCTGCTTTTACATTTGCCTAAAAGCACTCAGTCGTCATTTTTGACAAAATTGAGTATGGATTCTCTTAATTTCCGTGTAAAAAAATGTTATTTGTGAAAAGAAACGCGAAATAAATATTTTATAGAATTTAAATAAACGGTAAGTGCTTAAGATTTGGTACTAATACATTGGTTCAAATAAAAAAAAAATTTACTGGACATATATATATCTTCTTGAACTCGGAACATGCTTCATGTGAGCTTCTTCCAGGTTTCCTCTCAGTTTGATAAAAACAGTAATCATTTTATTAAATCTTCTTCGTATTGATTTTTTTTTATTTTTAATTTTTAAAAGAAGTGGGAGTAGCCCACACTACAATAGATCTTTTATAACATGATAGTGCAATTTGATTTCTTGATGATATGATACTATGGAAGTATCATTTAAAAAACAATAATTATGAAAAATATATTGAGTCTTTATCCACATGGTTAATTTCTTACATTATGTTTTCTCACTCTTTGACAAGTGTCTATTTGCAGGTCAGAGGTCACAAATGGTGAAAAAGCTAAGGCAATTTTGCTTGCTATCTCCATTCCGGGCTCATGGCTCAGATTAAATATATTGGACTTTCTTAAAACAGAGTGATTCTCTATTCAATAATTATCCTTTCCTAATTGCTACTGTTAAATTTTCAGGGCGGGGATAGTAATCCACCGAGACCGCACGTTGGGTTTGAATTCGATAATTATTAGTGGACTGGAAAGTAAGGAAAGAGATTCCTTCTGCTTTTGCCTTTCTTGTCCGATGTCAAATAGACAACACGCTTTCACACCTTTTGATACAGAGAAATAGAAATATGGAAACCCAAAAAAAATAAGGAGAAAAGAATATCAGTTTAGTTTAGCTACTAGCTAAAGCTCGTACTTATAGTAGAAACAGGCGGATCAGTTTGAAATCCTAGAAAAGAGAAGCAACTTGAATCAGCAAGAGCAAATGGCAGAGGCTATTGTGTCCTTGGCTATTGAAAGAATATCGGATTTACTCATTCATGAAGCTGTTTTCCTGCATGGAGTTCGTGAGGAAGTGGAGGGTCTCAAGGCTGAACTGCAGCGGATGAAGAGCTCCTTGATTGATGCGGACAGGAAGCAAGACCAAGATGAGCTTACCTGCACATTGGTGAGTCAAATAAGAGATCTTGCTTATGAAGCAGAAGATGTTATTGACGACTTCATTCTCCAAGTCGCACATGAAGGAGGCTTTCATGGATTCATCAAGAGATTCACCAAGCCTGTTCGTCTGCACAAAATCGGGGAGCAGGTCAAAGCAATCAAGACTAAGCTTGAAAGCATTTCTAAGAATCTTCCGGCTTATAATCGGATATCCGGAGCAGAGGGGTCTAGCTCTGTTTTCGAGATGCAGCAGCGGCTAAGGAGAACATATTCACATGTTGAAGAAGAGGATGTTGTTAGCTTGGAGGGTAGCGCAAATGAGGTTTTGGCTCAGCTGATGACAGAAGAAGATAGACTTCATGTCGTTGTTTCGATAGTCGGCATGGGGGGGATAGGTAAGACCACTCTGGCAAAAAAAGTATATAAGCACGATGATGTGAAACAAAAGTTTGATGGTTTTGCCTGGGCTTTTATATCTCAACGATGTGTGCCGAGAGAAGTTTTCCATGATGTTCTGATAAAACTTCTCTCTCCTTCTAGAGAAGAAAGGGAGCAAATTGATAAATTGAAAGAGAATGAGTTGGTGGAAAGGCTTCATGATGTTCTGAAAGAAAAACGATATTTGGTAGTCCTTGATGATATCTGGAGAAGTGAGGATTGGAATAGTCTTAAACATGCTTTTCCACGAGGAAAAAAGGGAAGCAAAATTTTATTCACGACACGCAACAAGGATGTGGCTTTACACGCCGATCCTTGGAACTCTCCAATAGAGCTTTCACTTCTTACAGATGATGAAAGTTGGAAGCTTTTTCAAATGAAAGCATTTCGACGAAACAAGACAGATTTTCATGCTTGCCCAGAAGAACTGGAGATGCTAGGAAGAGAGATGGTGAAAAAATGTGGAGGTCTACCTCTGGCAATTGTTGTGTTAGGAGGGTTGCTAGCAACAAAAAAGTTACCAGTTCAGTGGGAGATGGTTCACAGAAGCATCCATGCACACTTAAACAAGTTCCAGCAACAAGATCATCATTATGGTGAAGTGAAAGGGATTTTATCTTTAAGCTATGATGAATTACCTTTCCATTTAAAACCATGCATCCTATATCTTGGCCATTATCCAGAAGATTGGGAGATATCAAAAAAGGAACTCATTCAATTATGGATTGCTGAAGGTTTCATTTCATCATCATGGGAAAGCGAGGGAATGTTGATGGAGGATGTAGCTGAACAATTTTTAGAAGAGTTAATAAATAGATGTTTGGTTCAAGTTCGCAAGAGAGACCGTACAGGAACAAGTGTGAAAACATGTCACATACATGATCTCTTGAGAGACTTGTGTGTGCAAAAAGCTAAAGAGGAGAATTTCTTAAAAATTATTCAGCCATTATGGAACGAAAGTGATGATAATTCTCTTCATGTGACTTTGACAGCATCTATGGCACGAAGAATTGCTATTCATCCTAGCAAAAGGTATGTTTCTTTGAAAGGAAAACATCCAAATTTACGCACTCTTTTGCTCTTTCAGAATGAAGAATTGATAAAATTGCACATTTCAAAATGCAATGATTTCAAATTTTTAAGAGTGTTGAATCTTGCTAGAAATGATGTGTCATCATGGTATGTGTCAAGTGAAATTGGTAATCTACATCATTTGAGGTATTTAAAATTAAAATCTTCAGGACTTACCATCTTGCCACGGGCTATTGGCAAGTTGAAGAATTTACACACTTTATACCTCCTAAGAGTAGCAAGAGTTCCTAATGTTTTATTCAATTTGAGACGTCTAAGGCATATTGTATTAGGTAATTCAAGTTATAAACATGTGCTGCTCAAGGCTACTTTAAAGAATATTATAACTTTAAAGCTCATAGAGGGCAAGACTTTAATTGAAAAACAAGCAGTGCTCGACTTGACTAATATTCAGAGTTTAGGAATATGCTTTGAGAGTTCAAAAGACGTCGAGCTGGTTTTGAAAGCTCTGACCAAATCACACCGCCTTTCGTCATTGCGCATGGAGTTAAAGGATTCAATCGCATACCCAGACTTGCAACCCTTTTCTCAGTGCCATCACCTCTCAAAACTATACTTAAGAGGGAAGATACAAGAAGATCCACATTCGAGCCATCATGATCTGAAATTTCTGCCAGCAAACATTGTCAAGTTAAGTTTGTATGAATGTGAGATGAAGCAGGATCCAATGGCTGTATTGGGAAAGCTGCCTCATTTGAGGACTCTCCGCTTATGGCATTTCGCATATACGGGGACTAAAATGGTTTGCTCCGTCAACGAGTTTCTTCAACTTGATTCTCTTGATATTTGTCAATTACTTGAATTAGAAGAGTTGCAGATAGAAGAAGGCACAATGCCACATCTCCAGAGTTTAAGTCTGGGTTGGACTTCAAAGTTGAGGATTTTTCCAGAAGGGTTGAGGTATATTACTACTCTCCAAAAAATGAGGTTATGGGGAATGAAGAGGTCATTGGTAGAGAGGATTCAAGTGATAGACGGAAGAGAAGGAGAGGATTTCTCTAATGTGCGCCACATACCCTCCATCCAAATAACAGCTACGGAGGAAGATTGAAACCTCTAATTTTGCAATTTCAAATCCTCAAGTCAAAGTAGTTGGAGGTGAGTTAGATATTTATGTGATAATCATTTTTGTTTTGATTTGGGTCTATCCTTTCCATAAGAGATGATGCCATTTTCTTCTTGGTGTAGGTAAATCTAATTGGCTCAGAAATATACTATGCCAATAAGGGCAACATGAAGGATCACCTGGATTTGCTTTTGGATTGTTTGAAAGTTTAATTTGTATTTTTTACTTTTTAATCGTTTGAAAGTTTAATTTGTAGTTTAGAAATGAATTGCTGTGAGTTTGAATGAACCAATTGTTACTAAATTTTAGATTTTCGCAAGTCAAGATTATCCATTTGTTTGCTAGCACTTTAAAGGCAAAAGCTACTCAAAGTTCTGTTTTCTGAATTTGTTCCTATTTGTTCCACTCTCAATGAGACAGCAAGAGGGCTTGGTGAAACTGGAAATTCTAAGAAAGCAGCTGCTTTTCAACTGTTTCTTGTTAGATATAGGATTCCTACCTTATGAGGTAACATATAGGAAGAGTCTTTGCTTTTCTGTTTCTTTAATACTCTAAAATGCTGCTTAAATTATGTTAAAATTTTTGACAATATTAGTACGCAAAATAAGATGATGGAAGGGAAAAAAATATTAGCAGAAGGATTCGTATAAAATTTATATAATCCGTCACACAAGTTGAAACAATTCTGTTAAAAATTAAAAGCTTCATTTTTCATCAACTGAGAAGCATTTTTATACATGTTTTCAAGACCAATCTCTGAGCGTCATATTTGTACTGTTTTTTTGTGATATTTTACACATTTCTGCACAAACAATTGCTAAAGAAGCAATTTTACTTTAACATGAGACAAGCCTACCGATGAAGCATAAATCGCAAAAAATGAGACAGTGAGGAGATCAAAGGAGACGTTGGCTAACCGAACACAGTAATGCTATTTAGTCATAGCTCGAAGCAATTGACAACGCTGCTGATTTTCTTTCCGGAGAGATTGAACCCCTTTCATCAGCTCAGCTTGGTTCTCTAGAATGGAGCTCATTACACGGGACATTTCCATCTGTCAAATGATTCCACAAATTAGAGTTAGCAGTATTCACATGAAAGCCAGAGTAATATGAAAAGGAGAAAATAGGCAGATACCTCCTGCATGTGGAATTGTCTTAAAATTCCAATATGAAGGTTCCTTCTATCTCCATGAATGGATTTCTGAAATGAATCAACGGTTTCTTCAAGAGTACGTTGAAATAGCTGAAGAGTAAAGTTACTTCTTTGCTGGGGATCTGGTTGAGGAGCTTTGTGGGGTTGTAATGCTCCTCCCTATTGGAGACAGAGTCAATGAACCATCATAAATAAAGAAAACTATGAAATCAAAGAAAAACATAAAAAAGCTTCTTCATGGATGTCTTCACCATTTCACATGTAAATAACAGCAGAAAATTTCAAACAGTGAAACCATCCATGACGACCAAGCAAGAAGATTACTCGAGCTAGACCTCCACTCTAAAAGCAAACTATCATACTAGAAATTAAGATTGAAACCAACAATTATTAGCCAAACCAGGTTTCATACATTCATAGCGGTAGAATTCCTGATTCCACAGCAGCCAATGAATCGATCAGACCTCGACAACAAGCTACTCAACAACTCTTCTCTGGTTTCAGCTCCTGTTTTCTTTGTTTTTGGAGAAGCCACCAAATGAGATGTTCCATCATTGAAGGATTCAATCCCATAAGCAGACTTGGAACCCCTTTCTCATTGCCATCACCCATCAACTATTTTCCTTTTTTGGAAAAGTGATTTTTATTTATCACAACACCAACATGCCATTTCTAGTCTTAATCTTAGTTGCAAAGGACTCTTCATGGCATAAATTGGTGAGGTTGAGGGCATCTGTAGAATTTCCAGAAGAGGTTTGCTACTCAAAAAGGATGGTAGCATTACAAGAAACAGGACCTAAAAAAACTAAAAATCTACACAAAACAAGCATTTTGGTCATCATCAAAATCTTTGGAGCCTACACAAAAAACATCTCAGTCGCTACTCAGGCAAAAGATTCAAAACGGAAGCAACCTTAGCTTGCTAGTAGATAAAAGAGGAATCCCACATTCAAAAGAGGGTTCCCATAAACCTTAGCTAGCTTTTTTTAAGAGGGAAGATATGAGAATATCCACATTCGAACCATCATGTTTTGAAATTTCTGCCAGCAAACATTGTCCAGTTAAGTTTGTGGCATCGTGAGATGAAGCAGTATCCAATGGCTGTATTGGGAAAGCTGCCTCATTTAAGGACTCTTTGCTTAGGGCCTTACTCATATACAGGGACTAAAATGGTTTGCTTTGCGAATGATTTTCTTCAACTTTATTATGTTGCAATTTGGAATCCATGAAAATTAGAAAAGTGGTAGATAGAAGAAGGCGCAATGCCACGTTTCCGAAATTTAAGTCTGGAATGGGTTTCAAATTTAAAGATGTTTCTAGAAAGGTTGAGGTATATTATAGCTTTCCAAGAAATGGAATTATGCTACTTGAAAAGGCCATTGATAGAGAGGATTCAAGTGGTAGAAGGAAGAGAAGGAGAAGATTTCTCTAAAGTGCATCACATACCCTCCATCCAAATAATGCATAGCAGCGAGATTAAAAACTCTAATTTTGCTCAAGTCAAATCCTCGACTCAAAGTAGTTGGAGGTGAGTTAGATATTTCTATGATAATCTATTTTGTTTGGATTTGATTCTATCGTTTTCATAAGAGTTGATGCCATTTTCTTCTTGGTATGGCTAAATCTAATCTGCCCAGAAATATACTCTGCCAATACCTCCATTTGCTTTTTGATTGTTTGAAAGTTCAATTTTTATTTTTTTCCTGGATAAATGAATCTAATGATCAAGTGTTTTTAAGAAATAAATTGCTGTGAGTCTGACGGAACTAGATCAACTTGTACTTTTATATGTCTAATATGATTGACGGTTTAAGACAATCATGACCACTAGCGGTGTATAAAATGATAGTAGTTAGAAAACCAAACAATTAATGAAAGAAAAGAACAAACTCCAAAGAAAAATTCATTAAGTAATAATTGCACAAATAGATTTGAATACCATGAGTCAATTAGGTCAATTTTTATAAATTTTTTTAAATACATACATGTAAGGTTAACAACATTGTTATTTTTTTCAAACTCAATGTCCTTATTTGATTGTTCATGTTATTCTTAATATTTTGTAACATTCATTTTATCTAATCTTCTATGTCGGTTATATTATTGATCTTTTTATTTTTTAAAAGAGGTGGGAGTAGCCCACATTGTAATAGCATATGAGAAAATCGGTGGAAAAGAAAGCACAAGGAAAACAGCTTTTGATTTTGCATTACTTAAAAAGCACTTAGCCCAACTTTTGATAAATTAGTATTCGAATATTTAGTTCAATAGTAATTATATATAAAAAAAAATTAGATTTAAATTCTCTCTTCTCCAAATAAAAAAAATCATTTATCAAGAGAAACGAGGAATAAACCTTTTACTATTTGCTTATTGTGAGGAAAAAGAAAAAAAAGAAAACGATCGGGCAACTTATGTAGGGTATCCGAGGGTAGGACCTCCACCTTGTTTTGTGCTATTGAAGCTTTTGCTAATTGCTATTATTAAATTTTTAGGGTTGGAATATTAATCCACCCACATCAGAAGACTAAAGTCAGTGATGATAATTTACCTATACTTCTTGTATGGGATTGAATTCAATTGCTTCTGTGGGAATCAGTTAGGGGACAAGAAAGTAAGGAAAAGAGATTCTTTAATTTCTCCATTAGCTATTCCTGTCCAATGTGTACCCAGCTATAGCCACCGCATATAGAAAATTAACAATATTGTGAAGAAACAGCATTCATAAGCAGAAGAAAGAACAGTAATCATTTTATTTTTCTTTTCTGAAAAAAGTGGGAGTATCCGACACTACAATAGCATATATATGAGAAAATTGTGGAAGCGAAGGTATAAGGAAAAGAGGTTTGCCTTTGTATTTGTCAAAAAGCACTCAACCTTTATTTTTAATAAAGAGTATTCAAATATTTGGTTTAATAATTAATTAATGCATTTTTATTCATAGAATTGGATTTGAATTTTTTGTTCACCAAATAAAAAAAATCATTTGTGATAAGAAATAGGCAACTTGTCTATGGTGTCCAAGGGTAGGACCCCCACCTTGTTTTGTGTATCCAAAGACAATTGAAAAAGATGGAAGAAACTGAGACTTAATTATTTATGTAACTTCATGATTAAATATTAAAAAAAGGCTTAATTTTAATTACATAAAATTTACATAGATTTTTATTGCCTTTTCTGTGGGAGTCATAGATTTTCACAGATGTTTACTATCACTTAAATGGTAAGTTACTGAAACTTGTCTTTTGAAATTGATTTTTATATTTTGTACTTTTAGTGAATTTCTTTTTCTTGTTTATTGTATTAGTATAAGCTTTGAGATGAATTAATGTATCAGTCTTTTTAATCAATGATGTTGAGCTTTGAAATTGATTATTGGCATTTTGATATATTATATGATCATATCATATCTTTTAAGCTTTACATGTTATTTTGTAGGCTTAGTGCCTACTTGTTTCTTCTCTCCTCCCCATTTGCTTCTCTTTTTTCTTTTCTTTGATTTCCTCAATTTGGTTGACTAGATACTTGTAGAGCTGGTTCCTTTGCATCTAATTATGAGTGATTTCTTGAGATTAATCATTCAGTATCACTTCATCTCTTCTTTTCATTCCTAGTGAAGCAATGTCTCTTCGTGTATTCAAGAGCCTTGATTGATCTTTTTCTTTTTCTTTGTGTTTTTCTTTAAGAGCAGTGGGAGTAGCCCACACTACAATAGCATATACCACAAATTTGGTGGGAAAGAAGGTACAAAGAAAAGAGCTTTTTCTTTTGCATTCACCATTTAGATCCTAATTAATTTTTTTTTAAATATCTGAATAGTTGATTTAATGATAAATATATGTAATTATATTACTTTGAAGTGGTTCAAGCTAGATCAGGACTTGGTTTCCCTAATCTCACTATTTGGCCTATAAAACAAAAGTGTAAAGCTAATTTGTATTCCCAAAAATACAAATACAGCTGGTCCCATATGCCATATTACTTACACTAACTGCAACAGCTGTACAAAAAATTCACAGCCGCCTAAACCCTGACCAGTCAGACCCACCCATACAACCATACACTGTAAAGTTATACGCAAAAACCATTTCAACAGCATAGGACTCCCATTGCTCAAACATCATTGCCATATAATTATATGCTTATCCAAAGATAAAATATATTTATCTTTATTTAAAGAGTTGGATTCAAATTCTCTGTTTTTTAAATAAAAAAATTTTTGACAGAAGAAACACAAAATAGATCTTTTATAATGTGATACATATATTTTCATTTATTAGTGATATGTTAATGGATAAATAATATTAATTTCTGAATCTATGTTTTCTTCTAGATGGCAGAGCTATGCATCTTGCGGCTAAATTTCTTGTTAATTTGTGGGCTTTAGCGCTTGCTGGTTAAGAACAGAGTAATGCTAATTGCTACTATTATATTTTGAGGGTTGGGATATTAATCCAACGACAGCATAAGAATAAAGTCAGTGATGATAATTACCTAATCCTTCTTCTTCCAGTAAGGCATCCAATTCGATTGATTAAGCAAAGAAAAGAGATTCTTTCTCCTTTTGCTTTTTATGTCCAATGTGAAATGGGCACCAGGATTTAACTACTTTGGTGAAGAGAAATGAGAAAGAATATTGTTTAGGCGAGTAAGGTACCCAGCTAAAGCTAATACGTATAGATATTAAGAAAATTGTGTAGAAACAGACTGATCAGTTTGAAAACCTGAAAAAAGAAGAGTGATTTGAATCAACCGGAGAAATGGCAGATGCTATTGTGTCTTTGGCTATTGAAAGAATATCAGATTTACTCATTCAAGAGGCTGTTTTCCTGCTTGGAGTTCGTGAGGAAGTGGAGGGCCTCAAGGCTGAACTAGAGCGGATGAAGAGCTCCTTGATGGATGCGGACAAGAAGCAAGACCACAATGAGCTTACCCGCACTTTGGTGAGACAAATCAGAGATCTTGCTTATGAAGCAGAAGATGTTCTTGACGACTTCATTCTTCAAGTCGCACACCAAGGAGGCTGTCATGGATTCATCAAGAGATTCACCAAGCCTTCTCATCTGCACAAAATCGGGGTGAAGGTCAAAGCAATCCAGAATAAGCTTGAAGGCCTTTCGAAGGCTCTTCCAGCTTATAATCAGATATCTGGTGGAGAGGGGTCTAGCTCTATTGCCGAGTTGCAGCGGCGGTTAAGAAGAACATATTCACATGTTGATGAAGAGGAGGTTGTTAGCTTGGAAAGTATCACAAGGCATGTTTTGGCTCAGCTGATGACAGAAGAAGATAGACTTCATGTCATTTCAATCGTCGGCATGGGGGGCATAGGAAAGACCACTCTTGCAAAAAAGGTATATAATCACATAGATGTGAAACGATATTTTGATTGTTGTGCTTGGGCTTTTATATCTCAACAATGTATGCCAAGAGAAGTTTTGCATGATCTCCTGATAAAACTTCACTCTCATTCTAAAGAAGAAAGGGAGCAAATTGATAAACTAAAAGAGAATGAGTTGGTGAAAAGGCTTTATAACGTCTTAAAAGAAAAACGGTATTTGGTGGTTCTTGATGATATCTGGACAAGTGAAGATTGGGACAGTTTTAAACCTGCTTTTCCACAAGGAAAAAAGGGGAGCAAAATTTTATTTACAACACGCCACAAGGAATTGGCATCACATGCCGATCCTTTGAACTCCCTAATAGAGGTTCAACTTCTTACCGACAATGAAAGTTGGAAGCTTTTTCAAATGAAAGCATTCCCAAGAAACAAGAGAGAGTCTCATGCTTGCCCAGAAGAATTGGAGATGCTAGGAAGAGAGATGGTGAAAAAATGTCAAGGTCTACCTCTGGCAGTTGTGTTGGGAGGGTTGCTAGCAACAAAAAAGTCACGAGCTCATTGGGAGATGGTTCACAGAAACATCAAAGCACACTTAAACAAGTTCCAACAACAAGATCACCATTATGGTGAAGTGAATAGGATTTTAGCTTTAAGCTACAATGAGTTGCCCTTTCATTTGAAACCATGCTTCCTATATCTTGGTCATTATCCAGAAGATTGGGAGATCTCAAAAAAGGAGCTCATTCGATTATGAATTGCAGAAGGTTTCATTTCACCATCATGGGAAAGTGGGGGAATGCTAATGGAGGATGTAGCTGAACAATTCCTGGAAGAGCTAATAAATAGATGTTTGGTTCAAGTTGCCAAGAGGGACCATACTGGAGCAGATGTGAAAACATGCCATGTACATGATATCTTGAGGGACTTGTGTGTGCGAAAAGCTAAAGAGGAGAATTTCTTGGAAATTATTCAGCCATCATTGAATGAAAGCGATGGTAATTCTCTTCATGTGGCTTTGACAGCATCTATGGCACGAAGAATTGCTATTCATCCTAGCAAAAGGTATGTTTCATTGAAAGGAAAACATCCAAATTTACGCACTCTTTTGCTCTTTCAGAATGAAGAATTGATAAAATTGCACATTTCAAAATGCAATGATTTCAAATTCTTAAGGGTGTTGAATCTATTAAGAAATGATGCGTCCAAATGGCATGTGTCAAGTGAAATTGGTAATTTACATCATTTGAGGTATTTGAAGTTCGAATCTTCAGAAGAAATCATCTTGCCACGGTCTATTGGCAAGTTGAAGAATTTACACACTTTATACCTCTTAAATGGAGTACCAAGAATTCCTGATGTTTTATTCAAGTTGAAACGCTTAAGGCATATTGCAGTAGGCAATCCATATTATTATGTGCGTTTGTTGCTGAGGGATACTTTAAAAAATATTGAAACTTTAAAGTACATAGGGAGCAAGAGTTTAATTGAAAATAATGCAGTGCTGGAGTTAACTAATATTCGGAGTTTAGGAATAAGTTTTGAGAGATCAAAAGATGTGGAGCCTATCCTAAAAGCACTGATTAAATCACAACGCGTTGGGTCATTTTACATGCAGTTGGAGGGTTCAATCCCATACCCAGACTTGGAACCCCTTTCTCATTGCCATCACCTATCAAAACTAGCCTTACTAGGGGAGATACGAGAAGATCCACATTCGAGCCATCATATTTTGAAATTTCTGCCAACAAACGTTGCCAAGTTGACTTTGAGGTATTGTGGGATGAAGCAGGATCCAATGGCTGTTTTGGGAAAGTTGCCTCATTTGAGGACTCTCCGCTTATGGAATTACCCATATAGAGGGACTAAAATGGTTTGCTCTGCCAACGAATTTCTTCAACTTGATTTTCTTCATATTTGGGATTTGGAAGAATTAGAAGAGTGGCAGATAGAAGAAGGCGCAATGCCATGTCTTCGGAGCTTAACTCTGGGTTTCATTCCAAATTTGAGGATTTTTCCAGAAGGGTTGAGATATATTACTGCTCTCCAAGAAATGAAATTACACTATTTGGAGAGGTCATTGGTAGAGAGGATTGAAGTGATAGATGGAAGAGAAGGAGAGGATTTCTCTAAAGTGCGCCACATACCCTCCATCCAAATAAGTGATACGCGTGAATAATTTTGCAATGTCAAATCCTCAACTCAAAGTAGTTGCATGTGAGTTAGATATTTCTATGGTAATCTTTTTTGTTTTGATTTGGGTCTATCCTTTTCATAAGAGATTATGCCATTTTGTTCTTGATGTAGGTAAATCTAATCGGCCCAGAAATGTACTCTGCCAATAAGAGCAACATGGAGGATCACGTGGATTTGCTTTTTGATTGTTTGAACGTTTAATTTGTATGGTTTTTTCCTTGATAATTGAATCTAATGATCAAGTTCATTTTAGAAATGAATTGCTGTGAGTTTGATAATAAATTTTAGATTTTCACAGGTGAAGATTATCCATTTGTTTGCTAGCACTTCGTAGACACCGTTTTTCTTTTATATATACATATAAAATAATATAAAAATAAATAAAATAAAAATTTTAAAAATTATATATAAATAAAAAAGAGAAAAAAAAAAAAAGAGAAGAGAGAGCACTGTTGCCCGTGCTCCTCTCCCACTGTCAGTGCTTTTCAGGCCTATGGCCATCACACCAGCTCTTCTAATCTTCACTTGCCTCGAGCTTGCTTGTGCTAGGATCAAGTATAGGAATTTTTATTTTTTAAATCGAACCTATTTAGGTCGAGCCTGAATCAAGTCTAGGAATCTCAATTTCTAAATCGAACCTGTTTAAGTCAAGCCTGGATCAAGTCTAGGAATTTCAATTTTTAAGTCGAACCTGTTTAAAGATAGGTCAAGCCTAGATCAAGTCTAAAAGTCTCAATTTTAAAATCAAACCTTTTTTGAGATGGGTCAAACTTAGATCAAATTGCTGAAATCAAACTTGCCTTTAGATGAATTGCATATGATGTCTACGTCTTTGTACTATTCTTGATTTTCAAGAATGTACAAAGAGGGGCAACTGTAGACACTGATTTCAAAAAATAAAATAATAATGAAATATCATAAAAAAATAAATAATAAAAAATACAAAAAAATAACAAAAAAGAATAAAAAAGGAAGAAGAAGATCGGGAGGGGATTGAGCGTACGCTCAACCATCCCTTTCCCGGTCAACCTTCTCAGTGCATTTAATGCACCTGAAAAAGGAAGGGATAGAGCTCCGGCTACAACTCTCTGGTGCCAGAGCTCCCATCTCCAGATTGTCCAAGAAATTGGACAATCCATCTTAAAAAGGGAGAACATTCGAGAGGAACCAGACAGAGAGGAAAGAAACCAAGCAACAAATCAGAGCAAAAAAAAAACCACAAAGAAATAAGATTTTCTTCAAAAAAACCCAGCACCCAAGAACAGCCAAAAAACTGAGATTCAAACCAAACAAGAAACCAAAAAATCAGATCCAAAAAACCATCACTCAAAAACTGAAAGCAACAACCTACAAAAAAAAATCCTAGATCTAGCAACCAACTACCTAGCCATAATAAAAAAAAAACCACCAAACAACAATCACGAAAAAAAGAAACAAAAAGCAAAGTAAAAAAGGAGGGGATCGGTGGTGAGTGAGAAGCCAAAGAAAAGGAAGTCGAAGAAAAGAAAAGGAGAAGGAAAGAAGGAGAAAGGGGGATCGACAGTGAGAAGTTGAAAGAGAGAGAAAAGGAAAGAAGAAAAAAAAAGAAAAGAGAGAGGGAAAGGGAAGAGAAAAGAGGAAAGAGAGAGAAGGTCCGACGGCGGTAAAGAGAAGAATAAAGAAGAAGAAGAAATAGAAAAGAAAGAAAGAAAGAAGAAAAGGGAATAAGTCCGACGACAAGAGAGAGAAAAGAGTAGGAAGAAAGATAAAACAAAAAAAAAAAGAGAAGAGCAGCTAGACAGCACCAAACGGTGTGTTTTGGTGAAAAAAGCAAACCTTTGGAGTGGGCTTGGTGGTCTTGGGTCAGATCTAGCCCAAGAAAGGTATAATTCTTTGACCCATTTATGAATTTATTTGCGCTAGGATATTATGTTTTTATTTATCTTAAGTGTATAATTAATTTAGGTAAAATAAGATATTTAGAAAAATTATTTGGTGTTAAGGTAAGAATATTAAACCAAAAAATCTGAATTCAAAAAAAAAATAATAATAAAAAGAAATTGTGACATTCATGATAGTAGAAAATTATACTAAATAAAAGGATAATAGTAGTGAAGGTAAAAATGAAAGTAAAAAAAATAAAAATACAAAATAAAATAAAAATAGTTTCAAACATGGTAGATGAACCAAACCTTAAATAAATATTCATTTACAAAATATAGATTTAAATAAGTGAGGATTATAAAAATAGGAAATAAAAATTTTAAATAAGGCAAAATATAATATAAAGGTGGTAAAATAATAAAGCAAAAGAGAATAGTTAAACAATTATAATGATATATATATTAGAATCAACCGTAGAAAATTAAATCTTAAGATGCCATAAAGTTAATTATAGGAATAATATATAAATAATATCGATGATGGAATTTTCATTTGGAACGCGAGAAGTCGCAATTCCGAGTGAACTTCCCTAGGTTAGGAATTTCGATTAGGATCCCACCAGTATGATGGGAGGGTCCTGATTTGGAATTCCTATGTTTCTAATTTCAAGTAAAAAAAGTAAAAAAACAAAAAACCTTAAATATATTCAATCATCAATTAAATAAAATCTATAGATAAAATAAATAAGAAATTAATGATAATAATAGATTTGTTAATTATACAATCATCGAAAAATACACATACATAAATAATAATAACAATGGTAATAAAAAGTAAAAAAAAAACATTTGATTCAAAAATTATGACTATGAGGAAGTTTTATGAGGGAAAATAAATAAGTGCCTACATACTAAAATATATGAAGAAATAGAAATGATTATAAAAACAATAAATAAACAAAAAAATTCATTCATGAAAAATAAGCACAAAGAAAAAATAATAAATAAAAAAAATGAACATTGAATTTACCAGTGCATCATGCATTATTGTTGCATCATTAAATGTTATGGCATATAGATCTATTATGTATACAGGTATAAACCCCGATGATGGGACTTTCCGAGGAAGCTTGCGAAGGCGAGTTTCATTGGTAAACTCCCTAGGTGAAAAGATACCTCCGAGCTCCACCAATATGATGGGAGGGTTCGGAAAGATGTCTTTAATAAAAGGTTTTTGGCCGTGTTAGAATTTTGCATTCATGAAAACCCCGTTTTCACTCACAAATGATTACCTCGATGATGAAATTTACCTAGTAAGTTTGCGAAGTCGAGTTTCCTAGGTATTTCTCTAGGTGAGAGAATGCTTCCGGATCCCACTAGTATAATTGGCGGATTCGGAAAGTACGCTCAATAAAAGGTTTTCGTTTGGTATTATTTCGATTTTATACTATGCATTTCACAATTGCATCACGCGTGCGTTAAACTCTTAAAATATTTTAACTTAATTGATAGAATAAAAGATAAATCAAACAAATAATAATAAAAGAAACACAAGAACAAAATAAAGGGGTTAAGATAATAAATGATTAAACGGTACCGTTCATGGAACGGGCATCACGGGGTGCTAATCCTTTCTCGTGCATAACCATACTCCTGAATCTGAACTCTAAAAAAAAAACTCGTAGACCAGTTTATCGTTCTTTTGATGAACCTAAAGTTGATTTAATACTTCGTTGAATAGAACAAATTTGATTAGCTGGCCAATCACACCTAAGTAAAAAAAAAAAATTGGTGGCGACTCCCCAAGTTGATCATGTCTAGCAGTCGGGTTCCCGCACCCGCACGTTACAACAATACCTCCCATATGTAGAAGCAAGAATTCCTAATATTTTATTCAAGTTGAGACGTTTGAGGCATATAGTACTAGGTGCTACATTTAGAAGACGTGCCTTTGCTGCTAAGAGATACTTTGAAAAATATTGAGACTTTAAAGTACATAGGGGTCATGACTTTAATTGAGAATAATGCAGCGCTCGACTTGACTAATATTCGGAGTTTGGGAATAACTTTTGAGAGATCAAAAGATGTGGAGCCTTTCCTAAAAGCACTGATCGAATCACACCGCCTTTCGTCATTGTTCATTATGTTTGAGGATTCAACCACATGCTCAAACTTGGAGCCCCTTTCTCAGTGCAATCACCTCTCAAAACTATACTTAAAGGAGAGATACAAGAAGATCCTCATTTGAGCCATCATGTTTTGAATTTTCTACCAGCAAACATTGTCAAGTTAATTTTGTTGTTTTCTAAGATGAACCAGGATCCAACGGTTGTATTGGGAAAGCTGCCTAATTTGAGGATTCTTAAATTACTTTTGAGTTCATATGAGGGGACTACAATGGTTTGCTCTGCCAATGATTTTCTTCAACTTGAATTTCTTGATATTCGGAGTTTATTTGAATTAGAAGAGTGGCAGATAGAGGAAGGCGCAATGCCACGTCTCCGGAGTTTAAATCTTCTTGCACTTCATAATTTGAGGATTTTTCCAGAAGGTTTAAGGTATATTACTGCTCTTCAAGAAATGAAATTAAAGGGAATGAAGAGGTCATTGGTAGAGAGGATTCAAGTGATAGACGGAAGAGAAGGAGAGGATTTCTCTAAAGTGCGCCACATACCCTCCATCCAAATAAGTGATACGCTGGAAGATTGAAAACTCTAAGTTTGCAATTTCAAATCCTCAACTCAATGTAATTGCAGGTGAGTTAAATATTTCAATGGTAATGTTTTTTTATTGTCATTTGGATCTATCCTTTTCATAAGAGATGACGCCATTTTCCTCTTGGTGTAGGTAAATCTAATCGGCATTGAAATGCACTCAGTGCCGATAAGGTGGCGACTTGATATGAGTGGAGGTTCGATACTTAATTTCCAAGGATTATGAGGTGATCAATTCCTCTGCTTTTGGGTTTTCAATGGGATGATTCAACCTTCTCTCTGGTTTGATTCGGCTTTGTTTGCTTGGTGATGCCACGGTTGTTGTGATGTTTACTATTGGCTGATTTCCTCTTTTGATTGGTTTGGACATTTTTGCCTTGGGGCTGCCATGGTGTCTTTGTGTTGTTGTTTTTGGAGCATCTCCCTGCTTCTGTTTCTCTGTGATGTTGGTTAAGGAAATATTATGAACCTGGTGGTGTGCTGCTTGTGTTCCTTGCTGATGATGTCTTTGTCTCGGGTGTTTTCTGGTTGAGCTTTTTGGATGAATGAGGCTCTGTCTTTTCTTTTTATGAATTGTGAGAGCGTGTAAGGCTTGAAGGTTCAATATGAAGGTTCCTCATATCTCCATGAATTGATTTTTGAAATGAATAAATTAAGAGGAACCATCATGACCCAAGAAAACTATGAAATCAAAGCAAAACATAAAACTCCTTCTTCATGGATGCCTTCACCATTTCACATAGTACCCCAGTAAAAGAAATAATTAAGGTTTTATCCTTTATTTTCATTTTGTGTGTTACTCTTAACCTTAAAACTTAATAGTAAAATTATGTACCAAAAAGTTTGCGCTCATATTTTAAATTATTGAGAGAATACTATAATATACTTTTATCAAATAATTTTAAAGAGTTAGATTCAAATCTTCTCTTTTTTTACTATTTTACCAAAAGGAGTAGGCAGGCAATGTAATAGAAAAAAAGGTGATTTTCAATTTTTTTTCCCATTTTCACCTTAGCATGCAATAAGTGCTTTGTGCTGCAATGCAGTAAATCCAAAGGACTGTTCATTCAATTTTTTGCAACAAAATCAAAGTAGAAGATAGTTGATTCAATGTTTTGTACTATCACATTAGACCAGCTTATAATAGAAGGCAATTCATTGAATTTTTTATTCCACCCATAGCATCGAAAACTAATTAAAGCCACTCGAGTTACCATGATGAAAGTAAACAATTTGGATTTGGGTACAATAGGTGGGGACTTGATTTGAGGCGAGGTTGGATGCCTTATTTGATCACGAAATGCAATCGTGTTAACAATTGGGGCACCTTAATTTGCTTTTTGATTGTTGTTGTTGTTGAATTAATGGCATGATACAATCACTTAATTTTCCAACGATTAAGAGCTGATCAACTCCTGATCTGCTTTTTGGTTTTCAATGGGATGATTTCCTCTTTTGGTTGGTTTGGACATTTTTGCTTTGGAGCTGCCATGGTGTCTTTGTGTTGTTGTTTTCGGAGCATCTTCCTGCTTCTGTTTCTCTGTGATGGTGGTTAAGGAAATGTTATGAACCTGGTGGTGTGCTGCATGTGTTCCTTGTTCATCATGTCTTTGTCTTGGGTGTCTTCTGGTTGATCTCTTTGGATTAATGCAGGCTAAGCTTTAGGAGGAGTTTAACATAAACAATTGAGAGAAAAAGGCTACCACCAATACCATGTTCTATATTAGTCTTTTTCAAACATAGTAACTTCGATTTTTGGTGTTGATTTAACATAAATGTTCTTTTGAATTTAATTTTTTATGTCGGGCATTCTATTGATTTAAAAAAAAAAAAAAAAAAGAAGTGGGAGTAGCCCTCACTACAATCATTAATACTTGGAACATGTTTGATGTTAGTTTCCTCCAAATTTCCTCGCGGTTTAACAAAAAAAGTATTCTTTTTTTTATTTAATCTTCTATATAATTGATCTTTTTCTTTTCCCTTTGTAAAAGAAGTGGGATTAGCCCACACTACAATAAGCATATATGAGAAAGTTTGTGGAAAACAAGGTATAAGGAAAAGAGCTTTGGCTTTTGCATTATTACAAAAAAAAAGCTCAAAGCCCTAACTTTTCGTAAGAGTTTTTGGTTCAAATAATAAATATATGCATTTTTAAGAGTTGGATTTAAATATTTTTTAAATAGAAAAAATTATTTAATAAAAGAAATGCAAAATAAATCTTTTATGACATGATAATACAAATTAATTTCTTGGTAATATGATAATGTGTAAATATAATTTAAAGAACAATAATCATGAAAAATACATTATAATTAAAAAAAATTTATTGTGTCTTTACAGGTAAGTTTAACTTTTTACATTATATTTTCTCATTCTTTGACAAGTGTAATTTATATCATGAACCTATTTGCAAGTGGCAAATTGTAATTTATACATATAGAAGAAACGGGCGGATCAGTTTGAAATCCTAGAAAAGAAAAGTAACTTGGATCAGCAAGAGAAATGGTAAAGGCTATTGTATCCTTAGCTATTGAAAGAATATCGAATTCACTCATTCATGAAGCTATGTTCCTGCATAAATGGGGATTCGACCTTCTTAAAACAGAGTAATACTCTAAACAATAAGTAGTATTCAATGAACTATCCTTTGCTAATTGCTACTATTAAAATTTCAAGACGAAGGTTCCTCATATCTCCATGAATGGATTTCTAAAATGAATAACTGAAGAGGAACCATCATAACATAAAACTCCTTTCTTCATGCATGCCTTCACCATTTGAGATAGTACCAAAGTAAAAAAATAATTAAGGTTTTAAATCAATGTTAACACATTTCAGGTTAGGTTCCTCCAAATTTTCCTCTCGATTTGACAGACAAATACAGTGCTCATGTACATTTAATACTCCATGTGGGTCATATATCATTGATCTTTTTCTCCTCCTCCTTAAAATGAAGTAAATCCAAAAGATAGTTCATTGAAATTGGGCCGGCCAATTTGGTCCTTTAAAACAATTGTTACGGCCATATTATTCGTTGCCCTGTCATTGTAGAGCATGGACACACAGAGCAAAGCAAAGCACCGAGGCCTCTTTGAAAATTCTCTTATGTTTGGCTAGTCCCGGTAATTCGTTGAAACTTTTAATATGCATTGATGCAAATTTGAAGACTTAATTAGTGCTTTGTTAATTATCATTATACCCCAAATTGATGATCTCATCTTTTGTTAATTGTCAATAATCTTATAAGAGGGATTGATTTCTTTCCTGTTTCCTTAAGATATATGATGGTCTACAGACTAATCAAACAGCTCGAAAAACTAATCAAAGTGAACATAAATTAACACACAGAAACGAACAAGATATTCCTGTTCTCCTACGTCAATGCGAAATTGGCAAGCATTTTCTTAGAAAAGAAAAAAGATTTGGACATCGGGACAAAACACAACCAAAGAAAATTTTGTAATTACAAGTATATTTTTATATGTGACAAGTCTCCGGTAATAAACTAATTAAATCGAGGTAGATAATATGTCATTGTGGCTGTCAATTAGTTGAATATTTTTGTATGTTTGACACCTTGTTAATTACCATTATACCCCAATATTCAATATATTGTTATACTATTGATGATAGATACGGATACCTGCCTTGTGTCAAATGTAATTTGAAATATCTCCATTAGGTAGCCTGTCAACTACTATGAGGTGATGACAATAGTTAAAGAAAACATCGTGTCTTTTCTCAATTAGACATGTCCAATTGATTTCTTACATTATGTTTTCTCATTACTCATTTAGAGGGGTAGGGATAATTTACCTTAGAAAAAAAGATTTGGAAATCCGAACAAAGCACCATCAAAGAAAATTTTATAATCACTACTATTATTGAAGTAATTGAAAAAGTTGAATTTGAATCAGCCAATTTGATCCTTTAAAAAAATTTTACCTACCATATTATATTTGACAAGTCTTCGATAATAAACTAATTAAATCAAAGTAGATAATATGTCATTGTCGCTGTCAATTAGTTGAATATTTTATATCAAGCGATGCAAATTTGAAGTCTTAGTGCTTTGTTAATTATTGTTATTTTTGATGATAAGTATGGATAGCCACCACACGTCAGTTAATTTGGACAATATAGTTTGAAATATCTCCATTGATCATGTCCAATGGAAAATGTGCGAGGTGATACATCTAAAGCTAATACGTACAGAAATTAAGAAAACTGTGTAGCAACAAGCTTATCAATTTGTAATCCTAGAAAAAGAAGAATAATTTGAATTAGCAGTTGAAATGGAAGAGGCTATTGTGTCCTTAGCTATTGAAAGGATATCATATTTACTCATTCATGAAGCGGTTTTCTTGCTTGGAGTTTGTGAGGAAGTTGTAACGATCCTAGTTCAATCACTGGTTCAGTAATTTTTTAAGTATAAACCATCTGATCTTTAAAAGTTCAAACTTAAGTTATTAGTAATAATAGACTTAGATTGTTATATAGGTCTTAAGTTTTGACTGACTAGGTCCTTATAGAATTGGTTCCTTTGCACCTCAATGTTTAGATCATTAATTCTAACCAATCAAGAAAATGAAAACGAAGGGCAACTGGTTTATCGGCTCCAAAATTGAATTTTTTTTTATTTTATTTATTTTTATTTACGAAACTAACAAAAAAAATGACTTCACCCGTTGCCACTAGGCTGAACTGAGTCACCGTTTATATTAGATGGTTAATATAATTGATGGTTTAGGACTACTGTGACCACTACCCCGGTGTATAAAATAATAATATCTAGAAAATCATACATTTAATGAAAGAAAAGAACAAACTCTAGATGAAAAATCATTAATAAATGCATAGAAAGATTTGAATACTACAAGTCAATTAGGTCAATTTTATAAAAATTTTTGAATGCATACATGTAAAGTTAATAACTTAATTATTTTTTTCAATCTCAATCAATATCGGTATTTGATTCTACGTGTTACTCTTAATCTTATTATCCGTTCCATTTCAAATTTATTGTTGTTATTTTGTGTTTTGAATCACCCCATTAATATTTTATAATATCCATTTTATTTAATCTTGCATGTGACCATATTATTGATTTTCCTTTTTCTTTTTGAAATGAAGTGGGAGTAGCCCACACTGTAATAGCATATGCGAAAATTGGTGGAAAGAAAGTAAAAGGAAAAGAGCTTTTGCTTTTGCCTTAGTCCAAAAGCACTCAATCCCCAACTTTTGATAAAAAATTTTTTGAATATTTGATCCGATAATAAATGTATATATTCTTATTGAAAAAATTGAATTCGAATTCTCTCTGTATCAAATGGGGAAAAAATCATTTATCAAAAGAAATATGAAATAAATCTTTTACTATTTGCTTATCAAGGGAAAAAAAATTAAAAAAAATGAATGAGGCAACTTTTCTATGGTAGTCAAGGGTAGTACCTCCACCTTGTTTGTGCTATTGAAGCTTTGGGTTTCTGCTTAATTTTGTGCTGCAAATGAAGTGAAGTAAATCCAAAGACAACTGAAAAAGATGGAAAAAACTGAGACTTAATTATGTAACTTCATGATTAAATACTAAAAAGAAGGCTTAATTTTAATTACATAAAATTTACATAGATTTTGTTGCCTTTTTGGTGGAAGTCAAAAATTGTAAAAGATTGAGAATTGGACCTTGTTAAAACAGAGTAAATAATATTCAATTAACTGTCCTCTGTTAATTACTACTAGTAAAAAAAAAATAGAGGTTTTAAATCAATGTTAACACATTTCATGTTGGATTCCTCCATATGCTCCTCTGAAGTTGACAAAAACAGTAATCATTTACATTTAATATTCCATGTGGGTCATATATTATTCGTCTTTTTCTCTGTTTTTAAAAAGAAACTGCAATAGCATATGTGAGCAAATTGGTTCAAAAAGAAAGCACGAGGAAAGTAGCATCTGCTTTTACAATTTGCCCTAAAGCACTCAGCCGTAACTTTTGACCAAATCGAGTATGGATTCTCTTAATTTCCACATAAAAAAAAGTCATTTGTGAAAAAAAAAACGTGAAATAAATATTTCGTAATTGAGTATGGATTGGGCCATCTTAAAACAAAGTAAATAGTGTTCAATTAACTCTTCTCTATTAATTGTTATCATTAAAAAAATAATAAAGGTTTTAAATCGATGTGAACACATTTCATATTGCATTCCTCCACGTGCTCCTCTCGATTTTACAAAAACAGTAATCATTTACATTTAATATTCCATGTGGGTCATATATTATTCATCTTTTTCTCTCTTTTTAAAAAGAAACTACAATAGCATGTGTGAGCAAATTGCTTCAAGAACAAGGCAAGAGGAAAGTAGCATCTGCTTTCACATTTGCCCAAAAGCGCTCAGCCGTAACTTTGACTCAAGTTACTCTACAAAATTGAGTATGTATCCTCCCATTTTTTCTGGCAAAACAAATCATTTGACAATGTTTTATAGCGCATAATCTTATTTTTTAGTGATAGATAATGAGTAAATATCATTAAATGAATAATTAAAGATTTAAACAAATATTAAGTGTTTAAAATTTGATACTAATAAAAAAAAATTACTAGACATTTGTATCTTCTTGAACTCGGAACATGCTTCATTATAGCTTCCTCTAGATTTTTGACAAAAATTGTAGTCATTTTATTAAATCTTCTATTTATTAATTTTTTTTATTTTTTTTAAAGATGCGAGTGTAGCCCACACTACAATAGATCTTTTATGATATGATAATGTAATTTGATTTCTTGATGATATGATAACAAGTAAACATCAATTAATGAACAATAATCATGAAAAATATAATAAAATTAAAAAATATATTGGATCTTTACCCACATGGTTAATTTCTTACATTATGTTTTCTCACTCTTTGATAAGTGCCTATTTGCAGGTCACAAAGCAAAAGCAATTTTGCTTGCTATCTCCATTCCGGGCTTGTCGCTCAGATTAAATCACTTCATTTAAACACCAATAACAAGTAACTTAGCATTGGACTTTCTTAAAACAGAGTAATTCTCTATTCAATAATTATCCTTTCCTATTTGCTACTGTTAAATTTTCAGGGTGGGAATATTAATTATTAGAGGACAAGTTGGGATTGAATTCAAGAATTATTAGAGGACAAGAAAGTCAGGAAAGGAGATTCTTTCTCCTTTTGCTTTTCTTGTCCGATGTCAAATAGACAACAGGCTTTCACACCTTTGATAAAGATAAATAGAAAAATCGAAACCCAAACAGAAGGAATGAGACAAGAATATCAATTTAGTCAAGTATAGCTACCAGCTAAAGCTAATATATATACAAGAAACAGGCGGATCAGTTTGAAATCCAATCCTCGAAAAGAAGAGTAACTTGAATCAGCAAGAGCAAATGGCAGAAGCTATTGTGTCCTTAGCTATTGAAAGAATATCGGATTTACTCATTCATGAAGCTGTTTTCCAGCATGGAGTTCCTGAGGAAGTGGAGGGCCTCAAGGCTGAACTGCAGCGAATGAAGAGCTCCTTGATTGATGCGGACAGGAAGCAAGACCAAGGTGAACTTACCTGCACTTTGGTGAGTCAAATAAGAGATCTTGCTTATGAAGCAGAAGATGTTATTGACGACTTTATTCTTCAAGCCGCACATGAAGGAGGCTTTCGCGGATTCATCAGGAAATCCACCAAGCGTTTTCGTCTGCACAACATCGGGGTGCAGGTCAAAGCAATCCAGACTAAGCTTGAAAGCATTTCTAAGAGTCTTCCGGCTTATAATCGGATATCTGGAGCAGAGGGGTCTAGCTCTGTTTTCGCGATGCAGCAGCGGTTAAGGAGAACATATTCACTTGTTCAAGAAGAGGATGTTGTTAGCTTGGAGGGTATCACAAGGCATGTTTTGAAGCAGCTGATGACAGAAGAAGATAGACTTCATGTCGTTGTTTCGATAGTCGGCATGGGGGGCATAGGTAAGACCACTCTTGCAAGAAAAGTATATAAGCACGATGATGTGAAACGACATTTTGATTGTTGTGCTTGGGCTTTTATATCTCAACAATGTAGGCCAAGAGAAGTTTTGCGAGATCTCCTCATAAAGCTTCTCCCTCGAGAGCAAAATGTTGATAAACTGGTGGAGACCCAGTTGGTGAAAAAGCTTTATGATGGCTTGAAAGATAGACGATATTTGATAGTCCTTGATGATATTTGGGAAAAGCACCATTGGGATGAATTTAAACTTGCTTTTCCAAAAGGGAAAAAGGGAAGCAAAATTTTATTCACAACACGCCGCAAGGACGTGGCGGTACATGCTGATCCTTGCAACTCCCCAATAGAGGTTCAATTTCTTACCAATGATGAAAGTTGGAAGCTTTTTAAAATGAAAGCATTCCCAGGAAAGAAGACGGAGTTTCATGCTTGCCCAGAAGAATTGGAGATGCTAGGAAGAGAGATGGTGAAAAAATGTGGAGGTCTACCTTTGGCAATTGCTGTGTTGGGAGGCTTGCTAGCAAAAAAACAGACAAGGGATCTGTGGGAGATGGTCCAGAGAAAAATCAACGCACACTTAAACAATTGCCCACTACAAGATGATTATGGTAAAGTGAATTGGATTTTGGGTTTAAGTTACACTGAGTTGCCTTCTCATTTAAAACCGTGCTTCTTATATCTTGGCCATTATCCAGAAGATTGGGAGATCTCAAAAAAGGAACTCATTCGGTTATGGATTGCTGAAGGTTTCATTTTACCGTCATGGGAAAGCAGAGAAGGAATGCTAATGGAGGAGGTAGCTGAACAATTTTTAGAAGAGCTAATAGATAGATGTTTGGTTCAAGTTGGGCAGAGGGACTATACAGGAACAAGTGTGAAAACATGTCGGATACATGATCTCTTGAGGGACTTGTGCGTGCAAAAAGCTAAAGAGGAGAATTTTTTGAAACTTTTTCCGCCATCATTGACGGAAAATGATGATTATGTGGACTTAACGCCATCTATGGCACGAATAATTGCTGTTCATCCCAGCAAAAGGTGTGTTTCTTTGAAGGGAAACCATCCAAATTTACGTTCTCTTTTGCTCTTCCAAAATGAGGAATTGATAGAATTGAATATTTCAAAATGCAATGATTTCAAATTTTTAAGGGTGTTGAATCTTTTGAGAAAGGATGTGAGTACGTGGCATGTGCCAAATGAAATTGGTAACCTATGTCATTTGAGATGTTTGAAGTTGAGGTCAGAAATTCCAGGAGACATCATCTTGCCAGAGTCTATTGGCAAGTTGAAGAATTTACACACTTTAGACATCTTTACTAGAAGATCAAGTATTCCTCATGTTTTACTCAAGTGGAGACGCTTAAGGCATATTATAGTGAATCTTCGAATTATTAAAGATGTGGATTTGCTGGGAAGGGATATTTTAAAAAATATTCAAACTTTGAAGTCCATATGGAGCCAGAGTTTAATTCAAAATAATGCAGTGCTCGAGTTGACTAATATTCGGAGTTTAAAAATATATTTTAACAGATCAACAGATGTGGAGCTTATCGTAAAAGCGCTGATTGAATCACAACGCCTCCGGTCATTGGACTTGTGTTTTTCGAGGTTTCCGTCTCCAGTCTCATTTCCAGACTTGGAACCCCTTTCTCGTTGCCATCACCTATCAAAACTATCATTATTTGATAAGATACGTGAAGATCCACATTCGAGCCATCATGTTTTGAATTTTCTACCGGCAAACATTGTCAAGTTAACTTTGGACCGCTCTTATATGAAGCAGGATCCAATGGCTGTATTGGGAAAGCTGCGTCATTTGAGGACTCTCCATTTATGGCATTACTCATATAAGGGGACTAAAATGGTTTGCTCTGCGAATGATTTTCTTCAACTTGATTTTCTTCAAATTTTGAATCTACCAGAATTAGAAGAGTGGCAGATAGAAGAAGGCACAATGCCACGACTCCGGAGGTTAATACTCATCAGGGCTCTAAGTTTGAGAATTTTTCCAGAAGGGCTGAGGTATATTACTACTCTCCAAGACATGCAATTAGAGGCAATGAGGAGGTCATTGGTAGAGAGGATTCAAGTGATAGATGGAAGAGAAGGAGAGGATTTCTCTAAAGTGCGCCACATACCCTCCATCCAAATAGTAGCTACGATGGCAGATTGAAACCTCTAATTTTGCAATTTCAAATCCTCAAGTCAAAGTTGTTGGAGGTGAGTTAGATATTTATATGATAATCTTTTTTGTTTTGATTTGGGTCTATCCTTTTCATAAGAGATGATGCCATTTTCTTCTTGGTGTAGGTAAATCTGATCATGGGTCCTGAAATGCACTCATGCCAATAAGAAGAACGAGGGGGATCACTTGGATTTGCTTTTTGATTGTTTGAAAGTTTAATTTGTATTTTTTTATCTTTTGATTGTTTGAAAGTTTAATTTGTATGTTTTTTTTCTTGATAACTGAATCTAATGATCAAGTGTTTTTTAGAAATGAATTGCTGTGAGTTTGATTGAACCAATTGTTAATAACTTTTAGACTTTCACAAGTCAAAGGTTATCCATTTGTTTGCTAGCACTCAAAAGGCAAAAGCTTTGTTTTCTGAATTTGTTCCTATTTGTTCCACTCTCAATGAGACAACAAGAGGGCATGGTGAAACTGGAAATTCTAAGAAAGCAGCTGCTTGTCAACTCTTTCTTGTTAGATACAGGATTCCTACCTTATGAGATAACATATAGGAAGAGTCTTTGCTTTTTCTGCTTCTTTAATTGTCTAAAATGCTGCTTAAATTATGTTAAAAATTTGACAATATTAGTACGCAAAATAAGATGATGAGAGGGGAAAAAATATAAGCAGAAGGATTCTTTTAAATTTTATGAAATCCATCATGCAAGTTGAAACAGAAAACTCGATGTGCAGAGATAACTCTGTTAGAAATTAAAATTTTTATTTTTCAATCAACTGAGAAGCATTTCTATACATATTTCAAAGACCAACCTTTTAGCCTCACATTTGTACTCTTTTTTTGTGATATTTTACACATTTTTGCACAAACAATTGCTAAAGAAGCAATTTTACTTTAACATGAGATAAGCCTACCTGTAACGACCCCCCTAGATCGCTACTGGCATTCGAGACTTTCAAGGTGTCCCACCAAGTCCCGAACAAGCCTCATATGACTTTTCAACCATTCTTTGTACCTTTGCAATAGACTGCATAAATTTTAAGTCAAACATATATATACACGTGTACTTGAATTCAAATCAAGCACAATCAATTCAATTTTAACTTTAAGGCATGCTATTACAATTAACTACGTTGAGTTCGAAATCTCAACTTTCATTAATCCAAAAATCAATATTTGCCACATACAAATCTAGAGTATTACAACTCGACCTCTATCAGCGGAGTGACTCTAAAACGAGTTGAGACTTGTTCTTACCCAAATCTGTGGTAGACCGTGCTCACTAATAGTTTCACGTTAGATTAATCTCTGTCTGCAAAAGGGGAAAATAAGAGGGTGTGAGTCTCATAGACTCAGTGATAATCATCGACTCAGTGAGCAGGCGAGAAGGGGAAATAACATATGGGTAGATTAATTCTAAATCCAAGAGTATGCGTAGAAAAATATTTCATTAAAAGGATAGATATTTTATGCCTTGCAAATCTAAAACAGTGTAATTCCATAAAATATATATGTATATATATTTCACTTATAAATTATTAATAAAAATTTACGTGTCAATGACACGCGATGTATGCTAAGACAACAAACGAGCGAATCTCGTTCTCGGATAAATTAGTACAGCCCTTAGGCTTATTCTCATATGTCTTTATCTACCCGTGGGAAGTGCTCACATCACCAATATAAATCGGGGCTTCAGGTCCCCCTTTACCTACTCGTGGGAACTACCCATGTCACCAATATAAATCGGGACTTCAGGTCCCCCTTTACCTACTCGTGGGAACTACCCACGACACCAATATAAATCGGGGCTTCAAGTCCCCTTTACCTACTCGTGCACAAAATATCTCAATCACGTATAAATAAAAATCATTCCAATTAAAGGCATTTACCGAGCATACTAAACAAAATGAGAATATTTCTCTCATGAATTGCACTTTATATGTGAATCATTTAGATCATAATGTGTCTGTCAAATCAACGTATTAAAAGAAATAATCAATTATTATCGTATCTCGAAAATAGTATAATGGTCACTGGCCTAAGCAGTACACAAATTGCAATGCATTATTTGAAGTGAAATCAGTCAAAGATTTGTTTCCCCATACTTAAAAAATCATATATATACATGTACTACATATATTATCGAAAATCTAAATTTTTAAAACTGTCACATTCACAAACAACCTAAATTTTCTACCAGCTCATGCCATCCACAATTTCATCAACTATTTACACAATTTATATAATATTATAGGAATAAAATATTTTGAAATTTAGCACCCACTCACCTCGAAATAGCAGGGTACTACTTCGCTATTGTTTCACACGTGCACCTAGTTATTTTGTCTCCGTCCCTTTTTTTTTATCTGCTGTTTCTCTCTCCTCTTCCTCTCTCTTCTCTTTCCCTTTCTTCTTCTCTCTTCTTCTTCCCTTCCGTTGTTGCTCCCTTTCTCTCTTTTTTTTTCTTCTTCTTCTTCCCTTTCTCTTTCTCTTTCTCTTTCTTTCTCTTTCTTCTACTCTCATTTCTTCTCCCGTCGCTGCCCCCTCTTTCCTCTTTTTTTCTTCTTCTTCTTCTTTCCTTTCTCTTTCTCTTTCTTTCTCTTTCTTCTTCTCTCTTTTCCCCTCCCGTCGCTGCCCCCTCTCTCCCCTTTTTCTTCTCCCCTTTCTCTTTCTCTTTCTTTCCCTTTCTTCTCTTTCTTCTGCTCTCCTTTCTCCTCCCGTCACTGCCCCTTCTCCCCCATTTTCTTCTCCTCTTTCTCTTTCTCTTTCTTTCTCTTTCTTCTCCTCTTTTGTCTTTTTCTTCCCCCCCTTTGTTGACTGAATCTCTCCCCTTTTTCCCTCATTTTGTCTTCTCCCGCATGGGGTGTTACACTACCGATGAAGCATTAATGGAAAAAAATGAAACAGTGAGGATATCAAAAGAGACATTGGCTAACTGAACACAGTAATGCTATATAGTTATCGCTCAAAGCAATTGACGAAGCTGGTGATTTTCTTTCCGAACAGACTAAACATCTTCCATCAGTTCAGATTGGTTCTCTAGAATGAAGCTCATCACACGAGACATTTCCATCTGTTAAATGATTCCACAAATTAGAGTTGAGAATATTCACGTGCAAGCCAGAGCAATATGAAAAAGGGATAATAGGCAGATACCTCCTGCAGTTGGAATTGTCTTAAAATTTCAATATGAAGGTTCCTCATATCTCCATGAATGGATTTCTGAAATGAATCAAGGGTTTCTTCAAGAGTACGTTGAAATAGCTGAAGAGTAAAGTTACTTCCTCACTGGGGATCTGGTTGTGGAGCCTCGTGGGGTTGTAATGTTCATCCCTATTAGAGACAGAATCAATGAACCATCATAAATAAAGAAAACTATGAAATCAAAGAAAAACATAAAAATTCTTCTTCATGGATGTCTTCACCATTTCACATGTAAATGACAGCAGAAAATTTCAAACAGTGAAACCATCCTTGATGACCAAGCAGGAAGATTACTCAAGCTAGACCTCCACTCTAAAAGCAAACTATCATATGAGAAATTAAGATTGATATAGGATCCCTACCTTATGAGATAACATAAAGGAAGAGTCTTTGCTTTTCTGCGTCTTTAATTATCTAAAATGCTGCTTAAATTTTGTTAAAATTTTGACAATATTAGTATGCAAAATAACATGATGAAAGGGGGAAAAACATATAAGTAGATGGATTCATATAAAATTCATGCATTCTATCACGCAAGTTGAGACAGGGAACTCGATGTACATAGACAATTCTGTTAGAAATTAGAAGCTTCATTTTTCAATCAACTGAGAAGCATTTCCATACATGTTTCAAAAACCAATCTCTTAGCCTCACATTTGTACTTTTTTTTGTGATATTTTACACAATTCTGCACAAACAATTGCTAAAGAAGCAATTTTACTTTAAAAGGAGACAATTATTATGAAAAATACAAGTAATTAAATCACACATTGTGTCTTTACTCACATGATTAATTTCTTAATCTATGTTTTCTCGTTTTAGAGTTAGGTCTTTCAATTTTTTTAACTAATTAGACAAATATATTCTTGTTATCATTTAGTTTATTAGAATTTGAGTGATTAATAAGAGTGTTTTGGATTCTATTTTTTATCATTGTTAGTTGACCATGTCTAAATTATTTGCTGATCCAAAGAAAGAAAAAAAAACAAAAGATTAAAAAACGAGGCAAATTGTGTATGGCATTTAAAGGCAGGACTTCCACATTGTTTTGTGTTATTGAAGCGTTGGGTTTCTGCTTAATTTGTGCTGCAATTGAAGTAAATCCGAAGGTAATTGAATTAGATGGAGGAAATCGAGTTAGTCAATGTTACATTGAGAGCACAAATATTGATTAAAGCATTCTTCTAAATAATGTAAAATGTTTGGTGTGGCAAGGATATGTAATAATGATGCACAAATTGTGTGTATAGAATAATATTCTTTGGCAAACAGTTTTCTTAATATGGTCTAAGTTAGTTTTCTCCTGCAAAACCCATTGACTTTGCGACACCAACCGCCCTGTAGCATTTCATCTGTCTTGCCTTTAAAAGAAAAATGGCAGAGGCAATCGTCACGCTTGCCATTGAAAGAATTGTAGATTTAATCATTCATGAAGCGTTTTTCTTAGATGATGTGAGAGAAGAAGTTAAGAGCCTAAAGGCTGAAGTAGAACGGATGAAGAGCTTCTTGAAAGATGTAGACCGTAAGCAAGGACAAGATGAATGTCTCCGCACTCGAGTGAGAGAAATCAAAGATCTTGCTTATGATGCTGAAGATGTTATAGACTCTTATATTCTTAAAGTTGCAAATCGAGGAGGCTTCCATGGGATCATCAAGAGATTTACAACCCTTTCCACTCACAAAATAGGGATGCAGGTCAAAGCTATTCAAACTAAGCTTGGGGACATCTCGAGAACTCTTTCGGCTTATGGGATATCATGAGAAGGAGAGGGGTCTAATTCTGCTGTTGAGATGCAGCACCGGTTAAAACGATCGTACCCACATTTTGAAGAAGAGGACGTTGTCAGCTTGGAGGTTAACACAAGGGATGTTATGGATCAATTAATGAAGAAAGAGGATAGACTCCGTGTTGTTTCCTTGGCGGGCATGGGAGGCATAGGTAAGACCATTCTCGCAAAGAGAGTATATAATCACTGTTAGAGTTAAAGCATGCAATGACTTTCCATTTTGTTTTAATATGTATTTTGCTTTGTTGTACTGGTTTCTAAGTGATCTACACAAGTGTTAAGAAATGTGTCATGAGGTGTCTAAATGCATGGCTTGTCCATAACACCTGTCTGTTTATGTTAACAGGTGTTAACCACATATATATTGTATAAATATTTTGCTTCAGGTTGAATGAAACATACAGCCTTAATTACAAAAAAAAAAAAAATTTCTTTTCCACAACAGAGAAGCTCTCTGCTCTATCATAGTTTCATTTTTCAGTTTCATTACATGGTATCAGAGCTGTATAATTGATCTTTGAGCCACCTATAACGTTCTTTCTCAATTATTCATTGTTTACTCTTCATCAAGACGTCAACTTCAACTGTTACTTAGCAAAATGCACCTATTTTTGATGGTTCTAACTACCCTGTTTGGGCTGTAAAATTGAAATCGTTCCTTAGAGGTGTTAACCTTTGAAATGTTGTTGAAAATGATCTTGAAATACCACCTTTGAGAGAAAATCCTACACTAGCACAACTGAAGCAGCATGAATAGGAGGTAGCCAAGAAATATAGAGCTCTCTCCTTCATACAATCAGCTGTTTCATAGTCAATTTTTAGCAGGATTATGGGGTGTAAAACAGCTAAGCAGGCTTGGAGCAAACTTGAAGAAGAGTTTATGGGATCTACAAAAAGCAGGTAAATGCGTTTGCAGAACCTTAAGAGGCAGTATGAAATGTTGAGAATGAAGGAAAGTCAGTGTGTACAAGAATTTATTGATATGGTGATGAAGCTGTTGAATCAAATTCGACTGAGGGGGGAGTCTTTGACAGATGTAAAAGTTGTGGAGAAAGTACTCATCAGCTTACCAGAGAGATTTGATGCTGTAGTTTCCTCTCTGGAACAAGTGAAAGATATCTCAGAGCTGTCAATCACTGATTTAGTGAGTGCTTTTGAGGCTGATGAACATAGGAAAACTGCTAGAAGAATTAAGAAAGCTGATTTAGCCTTTTCTGTTCGAATGAAAGGAAAGGCTCATGTTGATACTTCAGCAAAGAAGAATGTGAGTGATGCAAAGGATAAGCAAAAAGGTAACTCACAAGAAAAGAAAGCTTAGAATAGGAGAACCAGATTTCCAGTCTGTCCCTATTGCAATAAGAGGAGTCATCTTGAGTCATACTGCTGGTATAGGCCTAGTGTAAGGTGCCATGCATGCAAGCAATTAGGCCATGTGGAAAAGGTTTGTAAAAACAAACCTGAAGTAAATGAAGAAGTCTCTCATTCTATTGAGAATGTTGAAGCTTTAGAGGAACAACTGTTTATGGCTGCAGGAAGCAGTTCTTCAGATAGTGTGCAGTGGCTTCTCGATAGTGGCAGTTCTAATCATGTCACTCCTAACCTCTCTTTATTTACTGATCTGGATACTCATTACAGGTCAAAAGTAAAAATAGGGAATGGTGTTTATCTTGATGCTGTGGGGAAAGGCACAGTACGGATCAACACATCTGCAGGCCTAAGGTATGTTCATGGTGTACTGTTAATACCTAAAATTGCTCAGAATCTGTTGAGTGTAGGCCAGATGATGGAAAATAATTATGTGCTTGTGTTTAAGAATGATTTATGTACTATTTATGATCCCTCTGGTGAATTGTTGATGAATGTTCAAATGAAAAATAGATGTTTTCATGTCAATTTGACTGAAATGTGTATGCAAGCTAGTAGCAGCAATGTCGATACATTATCACTTTGGCATAGAAGACTAGGTCATTGTAGCTATAATTATATGAGCTTGCTGCAATCTCAAAAATTGGTAGAAAAGCTACCTAAAATCAGTCAATCAACTTTAGTGTGTGGTGTGTGCAAGCTTGGTAAACAAAGCAGAAAACCTTTTCCATCTGTCAGTTCAAAAAGAGCCAGAAACAGACTTGAACTGATACATTCAGATGTAGCAGGGCTTATGACTCAACAATCCTTGTCTGGTAACAGATATTTTATAGTCTTTATTGATGACTATAGTAGGTATACATGGATTTATTTTCTAAAATCAAAGTCTGATGCCTTTGAAGTGTTTGTTAAGTTTAAAGCCAAAGTTGAAAGAGAATCTGGTTCTAAACTGAAGTGCCTTAGGATAGATAATGGTGGGGAGTATACCTCTTCACGGTTTGAGAATTTTCTTGAAACAGAGGGCATTCATCATCAACTTACAATTCCTTATTCACCTCAACAAAATGAGGTGAGTGAAAGGAAAAATAGATCTATCCTTGACATGGCAAGATGTCTTTTGTTTGAGAAAAATTTGCCAAAGAAATTCTGGGTAGAAGCATGTAATACAGCTGTTTATCTGTTAAACAGATTACCAACAAAAGCCATAACAGCTCTAACTTCCTATGAAGCTTGGTACAGCAGAAAACTTGCGGTTGATCATCTCAGAATATTTGGAAGTTTGTGCTATCATCAAATACCTAAGAACTTCAGAGATAAGCTTGATCATAGATCAGAAACTGGAGTGTTTATTGGTTATAGTGAGTAGTCTAAGGGATACATAATTTATCTAGTGAAATCAAAGAAAGTTATTGTATCCAGAAATGTCATTTTTGATGAAGAAGCTAAATGGAGTTGGAATGGAAATGATGCAGACATAGGAGAGTCACCATTCAGAATTGAACTTCACAATTCAACTGAAATCGAATCAGATACAGAAACTGTTGCAGATACTGCAAATCAGTATGTTGACTTTAATGATAATGATGATGAACACTTTGCAGTGAGAGGTACAAGGACTCTTGATGATATTTATCACAGAAGCTTGATGGCTATAACTAAACCAGATAGTTATCAAGTAGTAGCAAAGTTTGAGAAATGGAGGACTGCAATGAAAGAGGAAATTAAAATGATCAATCAGAACAACACTTGGTTGTTAGTTGATAAACGTGAAAATCAGCATGTGATTGGAGTTAAATGGATTTTCAGAAAGAAGTTTAACTCAGATGGTACATTGAACAAGTATAAGGCAAGATTAGTTGCCAAAGGGTACTCTCAATTGCCTGGTATTGATTTTCTACATACCTTTACTCTTGTGGCCAGATATGAAACCATTTGGTTGTTGTTAGCTCTCTCAGCTGCACTTGCATGGAAGGTATACCATTTTAATGTTAAGTCAGCTTGTTTGAATGGTATATTGCAGGAGGAGATTTATGTTGAGCAACCTGAACGATTCAAGATTGAATCTAACTCTGATAAAGTGTATAAGCTGCAGAAAGCCTTGTATGGTCTGAGACAAGCCCCTCGAACTTGGAACAGTAAGATTGACTCTTACTTGACAAATCTTGGATTTGAAAGAAGCTCAAATGAAGCCACTCTATATGTGCTTAAGTATCAAAATCAAGCTCAGGTAATTGTCTCTCTTTATGTTGATGATCTGATGATCACTGGCTGTGACACTACAGCAATTAACAGATTTAAATCTCAAATGGAGAACAAATTTGAAATGTCAGATCTTGGTTTGATGAACTGTTTCCTTGGAATGCAAATATGTCAAACTGATAATGGTATTTTTGTATCTCAAGGAAATTACATCAGAAACATTCTGAGTAAATTTCACATGAGTGGTTGTAATTCAGTGTCAACCCCATTGGTTGTTAACCAAAAGCTCACTGCAGATGATGGTTTCAAGCTCCAAGATGCTGCCAGGTACAGAAGTCTCATTGGAAGCTTGCTTTATGTGTGTTCCACTCATCCAGAGTTGATGTATTCTGTGAGTTTATTGTCCAGATTTATGAGAGAACCTTCAAATATTCACTTTGCAGCTGCCAAACGTGTTCTTAGATACTTAAAGGGTAGCATTCATCATGGTTTGTATTTCAAAAGATCAAATGAGATATGCTTGGTTGGATATTCAGATAGTGACTGGGCAGGGAGTGTTGAAGACTCTAAAAGCACATCTGGATATATTTTCTCCTTAGGTAATGGAGTTTTTTCTTGGAATTCACATAAACAAGCAGTGGTTGCACAATCACCAGCAGAAGCAGAGTACATAGCTGCCAATGCTGCAACAAACCAAGTTGTTTGGCTAAGAAAAGTTTTAAGGGACATAACCTTTGTGCAAACAAACCCAACAGAAATCTTCATTGATAGCAAGTCTGCAATTGCTATCACCAAGAATCCGGTGTTTCATAGCAAAACCAAGCACATTAAGGTCAAGTTTCATGCAATAAGAGAAGCCGAGAATTGTGGAGAAATTGTTCTTGGATACTGCTCCTCTGTAAATCAACTTGCAGATATTTTGACAAAGATTCTACCTGTATCCAGGTTTGAAGATTTGAAAACAAAGCTGAGTATTGTCAATGCAGACTTTAAGGAGGAGTGTTACAGTTAAAGCATGCAATGACTTTCCATTTTGTTTTAATATGTATTTTGCTTTGTTGTACTAGTTTCTAAGTGATCTACACAAGTGTTAAGAAATGTGTCATGAGGTGTCTAAATGCATGGCTTGTCCATAACACCTGTCTATTTATGTTAACAGGTGTTAACCACATATATATTGTATAAATATTTTGCTTCAGGTTGAATGAAACATACAGCCTTAATTACAAAAAAAAAAATTTCTTTTCCTCAGCAGAGAAGCTCTCTGCTCTATCACAGCTTCATTTTTCAGTTTCATTACAATCACAATGATGTGAAAAGACATTTTGATTGTTCTGCTTGGGTTTTCATATCCCAGCAATGTATGCCAAGAGAGGTTTTCCATGGAGTTTTGATAAAGGTTCTATCTCCTTCTAGAGAAGAAACAGAGTTGATCAATAGAGTCAAAGAGCATGAGTTGGTTGAAATGCTTTATGATATCTTGAAAGAAAAATGATATTTGTTGATTCTTGATGATATATGGAGATGTGAGGATTGGGATGGTCTTAAACCTACTTTCCCCAAAGGAAATGAGGGAAGCAAGCTCTTGTTCACAACACGCAACAAGTTGCTCTGCTTGCTGATCCCCACAGCTCCCCAGTAGAGCTCCCACTTCTTACAGATGATGAGAGTTGGAACCTTTTCAAAAGAAAAGCATTCTTGGAAAATAAGATGGAATCTCCGGCTTGTTCAAAAGAATTTGAGATGTTAGGAAAAGCGATGTTGAAGAGATGTGGAGGTTTACCTCTTGCTATTGTTGTGTTGGGAGGCTTACTTGCAACAAAGAAGTCATGGAATGAGTGGGAGATGGTACAGAAAAACATCAATGCATACCTGAACAAGGTCCAACAACAAGACTAAGGTGGAGTTAATGGGATTTTGGCTTTAAGCTACAATGAGTTGTCTTTTTATTTAAAACCATGCTTTCTATATCTTGGTCATTATCCAGAAGATTCAGAGATTTCAAAAAAAAAAAATTAGTTAGACTTTGGATTGCTGAAGGCTTTATGTCTCCATCACTGGAAAGAGGAGAAATGTTGGTGGATGTAGCTGAACAATACCTAGAAGAGCTAACAAATAGATGTTTGGTTCAAGTTGCTAGAAGGGATCATACAGGGGTAGATGTGAAGACATGTCATATTCACGATCTTTTAAAAGACTTGTGCGTGCCAAAAGCTCAAGAGGAAAATTTCTTTGGAATTGTTCAGCCACCAGTGAATGGAAACAAGAATCATTTTCTTCGTCTAATTGTGGCGGCACTATCTAAGGCACGTAGAATTGTTGTTCATCCTAGTAAAAGGTATGTTTCTTTGAAGGGAGAATGTCCAAACTTACATTCTCTTTTACTCTTTCAAGATGAGAAATTGATTAGGCTACACATATCAAAATGCAATCATTTCAGATTCCTAAGAGTGTTGAAACTCTTGAAAAAGGATGGTTCATGGATTATACCAAGTAAAATTGGTAATCTATGTCATTGAAGGTATTTGGGTTTTCAATGTGATGAAGTGGTCTTGCCACATTCTATTGGCAAGTTGAAGAATTTACACACCTTACTTATCCTAGCGAAATTTCCAGTGAAAATTCCTAATGTCTTATCCATGTTGGGATGCCTGAGGCATCTTATACTAATCAGATGGTATGGATTGAAAAGGTTTCATAAAATAAAAGGGTTTTGTCAAGTAACTACTTTGGAAAATATTGAAACTATGAAGTACATAAGGGTTGAGGATCTGACCAAAATCAATGCATTACTCAAGTTGACAAATATTCGGAGTTTAGGAATACAGTTTACGAGATCAGAAGGTCTGGAGGCTATCCTAAGATCCCCTAGTTTTGGATTAGACAGCCTTCGGTCATTGCACATGGAGCTGGTGAGATCAACTCCACTTCCAGAATTGGAGCAACTTTCTCAATGTCGTCACCTCTCCAAACTATTGTTACGTGGGAGGATAACAGAAGACCCAGAATCGAGCCACCATGTTTTGAAATTTCTTCCAACAAACATTTGCAAGTTAACTTTGTGCCACTCGCATATTAATGAGGATCCAATGCCTGTACTAGAGAAGTTACCTCATTTGAGAATTCTCTGCTTAGAGTCTTTATCATATACAGGGACTACAATGTCTTGCTCTGCGAATGGGTTTCCTCAACTTGATTCTCTTGATATCTATAGATCAAATTTAGCAGAGTGGCAAATAGAACAAGGGGCAATGCCATGTCTACGTAGTTTAAATTTGACTAATGTTGCTGGCTTGAAGATGGTTCCAGAAGGGTTGACGTCTATCACTACTCTTCAGCAATTGAAATTAGAAGGGATGAACAGATCATTGATAGAGAGGATTCAAGTTATAGATGGGAGAAAAGGAGAGGATTTTTATAAAGTGCAGCATGTACTCTCCATCCAAATAATTAGGAGCTGAACTGAATGTCTAATGTTGGCAAACACAGAAAGCAACATCCTTTGCTCAAATTAGTTGAGGTGAGTTTGTTATTTCTACCATAAATCTCTCCTCTTTTCATTTCAGTCTACCCTTTCCATAACCAATTATGTCAGTTTGTTCATTGTTTTTGTTAATATTGTTAAATTATCTATTACATTTCTTAAGTATTATTATCTTAAGACAATAAACATGAAAGTATAATTGGATTGACTTGGCAGGTCTGATGAATTGATGGCTGATATTTTATGAGCAATCAGCACTCAAATGGCTTTCCATGTGATTTGGGCATTAATTTGTTGCAAGACAGCACCACTGTAATTGTCTTATTGTTTTTTTTTATGATGTTTTCATTTATTTTGGCACAGCGAATAAATTGTGACAATCTGTATTCCATGTTTTTTATTTGAATTTTTTGTTTTTGTTCCTTTGTTGTATGGTTTGTTGTCTTTGTTCATCTTATTTGTATGATACTATGAATTTCATTGGTGTACTATCATCCATGTGAACGATGGCTTGTTATTCTTTGAATTCTCCTAGAGCTCAAAGCTGTCCTTTTTTCGTTCCTCTTCATAAGGACAGGTTTCTAATGGTGGAAAATAGTAATTCAAAGGTTGCAATTTTTGGATTTTAAACCCAAATCCCAAGTTCTCTCGCCTCTATTCAACAATATTTTTGTAAATTTGCTGTTTTGAATTTGTTCCTATTTGTTCCACTCTCAATGAGACAGCAAGAGGGCTTGGAGAAAGTAGATGCTTGTTAACTCTTTCTTGTTAGATATAGGGTTCTTACCTTATCAGATAACATATAGAAACAGTCCCTGCTTTTCTACTTCTTTAATTATCTAAAATGCTGCTTAAATTATGTTAAAAATTTGACGATATTGATTAAAGGGAAACAAGCATAAGCAGACAGATTCATGTAAAATTTATGCAATTTATCATACAAGTTGAAACAGGGAACTCAATGTACAGAGACAACTCTGTTAGAAATTAGAAGCTTCATTTTTCAATCAACTGAGACGCATTTCTATACATGTTTCAAAGACCAATCTTTTAGCCTCATATTTGTAATCTTTTTTGTGATATTTTACACATTTCTACACAAACAATTGCTAAAGAAGCAATTGTACTTTAACATGAGACAAGCCTACCGATAAAGCATAAATCGTTAAAAATGAAACAGAGAGGAGATCAACAGAGACATTGGCTAACCGAACACAGTAATGCTATTTAGTTGTTGCTCAAAGCAATTGACGAAGCTGCTGATTTTCTTTCCGTAGAGATTGAACCTCTTTCATCATCTCAGCTTGGTTCTCTAGAATGAAGCTCATCACACGGGACATTTCCATCTGTCAAATGTTCCACAAATTAGAGCTGAGAATATTCACGTGAAGCCATAGCAATATGGAAAAGAGAAAATAGGCAGATACCTCCTGCATGTGGAATTGTCTTAAAATTTCAATATGAAGGTTCCTCAAATCTCCATGAATGGATTTCTGAAATGAATCAAGGGTTTCTTCAAGAGTACGTTGAAATAGCTGCAGAGTAAAGTTACTTCCTTGATGGGGATCTGCTTGAGGAGCCTCGTGGGGTTGTAATATTCCTCCCTATTAGAGACAGAATCAATGAACCATCACAAATAATGAAAACTATGAAATCATAGAAAAACATAAAAATGCTTCTTCATGGATGTCTTCACCGTTTCACATGTAAATGACAGCAGAAAATTTCAAACAGTGAAACCATCCATGATGACCAAGCATTTTTAAACTTAATTTCAGTAGTTTGATTGAGTGGGTCCTTTTAGCACCTGTTCCTTTGACTCTAATTATGGGTAATGCTTTTGAGATTAATCAAGCGTATTAGTTCATCTCTTCTATTTAATCAAGATTTGAATACCAAGAGTCAATTAAGAAAAATTAACAACGCCATTGTTTTTTCAATATCAAAATCCTCATTTGATTTTATCTGTTACTCTTAATTTTTTATCCCTTCCATTTCAAATTGTTTGTTGTTATTTTGTATTTTGAATAAATCTATTAATATTTTAATTCATTTCATGTCTTAAATATTATTAATTTTATCTAATTTTCTTCTATATTGATCGGTCATTATATTGGTCTTTTTCTTTCTCTTTTCTAAAAAAAAAGTGGGAGCATCCCACACTACAATAGCATCAATGAGAAAATTAGTGAAAAAGAAAGTACACCGAAAAAAGTTTTTGCTTTTGCATTCATCAAAATACACTCAAGCCCTAACTTTTGACAAAAAAAATTCGAATATTTGGTTCAAAAATAAATGTATGTATAATTTTTTAATCACAAAGTTAAATTCGAATCCTCTCATCTCCAAATAAAAAAAATAATTTGTCAAAAGAAACGTGAAATAAATCTTTTGTAAGGTGAAAAATACATGATAATTAAAAAAAATTATATCTTTACTCACTTGATTAATTTCTTACCTTACATTTTCTCATTGTTTGACAACTCTAGGGATAATAGCTAACCTCAATAAGATTCATTTCTTACTACATGTTTTTTCATATAAGAGTTAGGTATATCAATTTTATTTTCTAATTAGAAAAAATATATGTTTCTCTGTATCATTTAATCTATCAGCACATGCCATATGGTAAGGACTAAGGAGAAGGCGTTCAAACTCAACTGTATTGTCATACTACGTTACGTATCGAGGTCATGGCTCGGCTGTAAAAGAAAAAGGGTTACTTTGTGGGCTTTGAATGGTTGAATGTCTACAGCTCTGTCTTGTGGTTTTTCCTGGGTTTTTGTAATTTCCTTATTTTGAATGGGTTATTTTGTAAGCTTTGGTGCTTGCTTCTCCCCAGCTGATCCCCTTTGTTTCTCTTTTCTGTTTTCCTTAATTTTCATAACTTAATTGACTAGGTCCTTGTAGAAATGGTTCCTTTATCTATTTACGGGTAATGTTTTGAGATTAATCAAGAGTATCAGTTCATCTTTTCTCTTCATTCCTATTGTAGCAACATCTCTTTGGTATTCAGGACAGGTTGTTGTTGCTGATGAAACAATCACTTAATTTTCCAAGGATTAAGAGCTGATCAACTCCTGATCTGCTCTTTGGTTTTCGATGGGATGATTCAACCTTCTCTCTGGTTTGATTCGGCTAATTTGTTTGCTTGGTGATTCCACAGTTTTTGTGATGTTTACTGTTGGCTGATTTCCTCTTATGATTGGTCCGGATATTTTTGCTTTGGAGCTGCCATGGTATCTTTGTGTTGTTTTTGGAGCATCTCCCTGCCTCTGGTCCTCTGTGATGTTGGTTAAAGGAAATGCTATGAACCTGGTGGTGTGCGGCTTGTGTTCCTTGTTCATCATGTCTTTGTCTCGGGTGTCTTCTGGTTGAGCTCTTTGGATTAATACAGGCTAAGCTTTAGAAAGAGTTTAACCTAAAAAAACAGTATTCTTTTTTTTATTTAGTCTTCTATATTATTGATCTTTGTCTTTTCCCTTTGTGTAAACGAAGTGGGATTAGCCCACACAACAGTAAGCATATATGAGAAAGTTTGTGGAAAACAAGGTACAAGGAAAACAGCTTTGGCTTTTGCGTTAGTATAAAAAAAAAAAGCTCAGGGCCCTAACTTTTGGTTCAAACTATAAATATATTGATTTCAAAGGATTGGATTTGAATTTTTTTTTCAACAAAAGAAAAATAAAATAAATCTTTTATAACATGATAATGTAATTTGATTTCTTAATGATATGATAACATCTAAATATCATTTAATAAACAATAATTATGAAAAATATATTATAATTAAAAAGAAATGGTGAAAGGGGATCTCAAGCCTTCCCTTATCTTGAACTGTCGCACGCGAATACCATTCACTAACATTGAAATCCTAACAGATGAGATACGTGCCTTAATCCAATCATTCCATTTATTATCAAAACCCATGCTATCCAAGACAATGTCATACGCTTTTTTTTTCAAAATTCACTTTGAAAAACACACAACCTTTTCTATCAAGTGACATCAACAATCTCGTTAGCAAAAGAGCACAATCAACTAAACTGTCTGCATGTAATGAATGCAAATTAGTGGTTTCCAATAACCTCAACTACCACTCCCTTCAATCTATTGACTTTTAATTAATTTTCAATGATAGTATAATAATCATATCTTTTAAGCTTCTCCCCTCCCCCTCAGCTTCTCATTTTTTTTTAAACTTAATTTCATTAGTTTGACTGACTAGATCCTTGTAGAATTGGTTCCTTCACTTCTAATTATGGATAATGTTTTGAGATTAATCAAGAGTATTAGTTCATCTCTTCTATTTAACCAACGTTGCAAAGATTTTATATATATGTATGTATGTACATATATATAGCTCATTAATTCTAACCAATCAGGAACAAAAAAAAAAACAAAGGACAATTGATTAATTGGCACTAAAATTGAATTTGTTCTTTTCTCCTTTTCTTTTTCTTCTTTTATTTATTTTTATTTACGAAAGCCCACATATAATATGACTACACACATTGCCACTAGGCTGAATTGGCTCAACTTGTACTTTTCAATGTCTAATATGGTTAATGGTTTAGGACAATTCACTACCATTGATGGTGTAAAAATAATAATACTTAGAAAATCATACATTTGATGAAAGAAAAGAACAAACTCCAAAGGAAATTTCATTAACTAATAATTGCATAGAAAGATTTGAATAGCAAAAGTCAATGAAGTCAATTTTTATAAAAAAATTTTAAAATATACACTTAAAGTTAACAATTTCGTTATTTTTTTTAATCTCAATATCCTTATTTGATTCTACATGTTATCCTTAATTTCTTTATCCTTTTCATTTCAAATTGATTGTTTTTATTTTGTGTTTTGAATAATCCGTTTAATATTTTATAATATTCATTTTATTTAATCTTGCGTGTCTACCATATTATTGATTTTTTCTTTTTCTTTTTTAAATGAAGTGGGAGTAGCCAATGCTATAATAGCATATGAGAAAATTGGTGGGAAGAAAGTACAGGGAGCTTTGGCCTTTGCATTCGTCAAAAAGCACTTGATCCCTAACTTTTGATAAAATAGTTTTTAAATATTTGGTTCAATGATAAATATATATTTTTATTTAAAAAGTTAGATTTAAATTTTCTTTTCTCTACATGACAACAAAAATCATTTATTAAAAGAAACGTAAAATAAATCTTTTACTATTTGCTTATCGAGAGAAAAAAAAAATTGAACGAGGCAACTTGCCTATGGTATTCAAGGGTAGGACCTCCACCTTGTTTCGTGCTATTGAAGCTTTGGGTTTCTGCCTAATTTTGTGCTGCAAATGAAGTGAAGCAAATCCAAAGACAACTGAAAAAGATGGAAAAAACTGAGACTTAATTATGTAAGTACATGATTAAATACTAAAAAGAATGCTTAATTTCAATTACATCAAATTTACATAGATTTTATTACCCTTTTGATGGAAGTCAAAAATTGTAAAAAATTGAGGATTGGACCGTCTCAAAACAGAGTTAATAGTATTCAATTAACTGTCCTTTTTTAATTGCTACTATTAAAAAAAAAGGTTTTAAATAAATGTGAACACATTTCATGTTGGATTCTTCCAAATTCTCCTCTCGATTTGACAAAAACAGTAATCATTTACATTTAAAATTCCATGTGGGTCATATATTATTCATCTTTTTCTCCTTTTTTAAAAAGAAACTACAATAGCATATGTGAGAAAATTGGGTCGAAAAGAAGGCATGAGGAAAGTAGCTTCTGCTTTTACATTTACCCGAAAAGCACTCAGCCGTAACTTTTGACAAAATTGATTATGGATTCTCTTAATTTCTGCGTAAAAAAAAGTCATTTGTTAATAAATATTTTGTATGTGATAACGTAAATTTCACTTTTAAGTGATATAATAATGGATAAATATCATTAAATGAACAATTAAAGATTTAAATAAATGTTAAGGCTTAAGATTTGGCACTAATACATTGGTTTAAATAAAAGAAAAATTTACTGCATATATGTATCTTCTTGAACTCGGAACATGCTTCATGTTAGCTTCCTCCAGATTTCCTCTCATTTTATTAAATCTTCTATGCATTGAATTTTTATTTTTATTTTAATTTTTTAAAGATGTGGGTGTAGCCCATACTACAATAGATCTTTTATGTCATGATGGCACAATTTAATTTCTTGATGATACAATAATACGTAAATATCATTTAATGAACAAAAATCATGAAAAATATAGTATAACTAATAGATATATTGAGTCTATACTTACATGGTTAATTTCTTACATTATGTTTTCTCATTCTTTGACAAGTGTCTATTTGCAGGTCACAAAGCTAAAGCAATTTTGCTTGCTATCTCCATTCCGGGCTCATGGCTCAGATTAAATCACTTCATTTAAACACCAATAACAAGTAACTTAGAATTGGACTTATTTAAAGCAGAGTAATTCTCTATTCAATAATTATCCTTTCCTATTTGCTACTTTTAAATTTTCAGGCTGGGGTTATTAATCCATCCACACTGCTCGTTGGGATTGAATTTGATAATTATTAGTGGACAATAAAGTAAGGAAACAGATTCCTTCTCCTTTTGCTTTTCTTCTCCATCGTCAAATAGCCAACAGGTTTCACACCTGTTGATAAAGAGATAGAAAAAACGAAACCCAAACAAAAGGAATGAGAAAAGAATATCAATTTAGTCAAGTATAGCTACCAGCTAAAGCTAACACATACACAAGAAAGAGTCGGATCAGTTTGAAATCCAATCCTAGAAAAGAAGAGTAACTTGAATCAGCAAGAGAAATGGCAGAGGCTATTGTGTCCTTAGCTATTGAAAGAATATCGGATTTACTCATTCATGAAGCTGTTTTCCTGCATGGAGTTCGTGAGGAAGTGGAGGGCCTCAAGGCTGAACTGCAGCGGATGAAGAGCTCCTTGATTGATGCGGACAGGAAGCAAGACCAAGATGAACTTACCTGCACTTTGGTGAGTCAAATAAGAGATCTTGCTTATAAAGCAGAAGATGTTATTGACGACTTCATTCTTCAAGCCGCACATGAAGGAGGCTTTCATGGATTCGTGAAGAGATTCACCAAGCCTTTTCGTCTGCACAAAATCGGGTTGCAGGTCAAAGCAATCCAGACTAAGCTTGAAAGCATTTCTAAGAATCTTCCGGCTTATAATCGGATATCTGGAGCAGAGGGGTCTAGCTCTGTTTTCGAGATGCAGCAGCGGTTAAGGAGAACATATTCACATGTTGAAGAAGAGGATGTTGTTAGCTTGGAGGGTATCACAAGGCATGTTTTGAAGCAGTTGATGATAGAAGAAGACAGACTTCATGTCGTTGTTTCGATAGTCGGCATGGGGGGCATAGGTAAGACCACTCTTGCAAGAAAAGTATATAATCACAATGATGTGAAACGACGTTTTGATTGTTGTGCTTGGGCTTTTATATCTCAACAATGTAGGCCGAGAGAAGTTTTGCGAGATCTCCTCATAAAACTTCTCCCTGGAGAGCAAAATGATGATAAACTGGTGGAGACCCAGTTGGTGAAAAAGCTTTATGATGGCTTGAAAGATAGACGATATTTGATAGTCTTTGATGATATTTGGAAAAGCGACGATTGGGATAAATTTAAACCTGCTTTTCCAAAAGGGAAAAAGGGAAGCAAAATTTTATTCACAACACGCCACAAGAATGTGGCGGTACATGCTGATCCCCGCAGCTCCCCAATAGAACTTTCATTTCTTACAGATGATGAAAGTTGGAAGCTTTTTAAAATGAAAGCATTCCCAGGGAAGAAGACGGAGTTTCATGCTTGCCCAGAAGAATTGGAGATGCTAGGAAGAGAGATGGTGAAAAAATGTGGAGGTCTACCTTTGGCAATTGCTGTGTTGGGAGGCTTGCTAGCAACAAAAAAGACAAGGGCTGAGTGGGAGATGGTCCAGAGAAACATCAACGCACACTTAAACAATTTCCCACTACAAGATGATTATGGTAAAGTGAATTGGATTTTGAGTTTAAGTTACACTGAGTTGCCTTTTCATTTAAAACCGTGCTTCCTATATCTTGGCCATTATCCAGAAGATTGGGAGATCTCAAAAAAGGAACTCATTCGATTACGGATTGCTGAAGGTTTCATTTCACCGTCATGGGAAAGCAGAGAAGGAATGCTAATGGAGGAGGTAGCTGAACGATTTTTAGAAGAGCTAATAGATAGATGTTTGGTTCAAGTTGGGCAGAGGGACTCCACAGGAACAAGTGTGAAAACATGTCGGATACATGATCTCTTGAGAGACTTTTGCGAGCGAAAAGTTGAAAAGGAGAATTTTTTGAAAATTATTCAGCCATCATTGATGGAAAATGATGGTCATGTGAACTTGACACCATCTATGGCACGAATAATTGCTGTTCATCCCAGCAAAAGGTATGTTCCTTTGAAGGGAAAACATCCAAATTTACGTTCTCTTTTGCTCTTCCAAAACGAAAAATTGATAGAATTGAATATTTCAAAATGCAATGATTTCAAATTTTTAAGGGTGTTGAATCTTGTGGAAAATTATGTGTGCACGTGGCATGTGCCAAATGAAATTGGTAACCTATGTCATTTGAGATATTTGTAGTTGAGGTTACGAGCTGGAGGAGTCATCATCTTGCCACGGTCTATTGGTAAGTTGAAGAATTTACACACTTTAGACATCTTTAGTCTAAAATCAAGTATTCCTCATGTTTTACTCAAGTGGAGACGTTTAAGGCATATTATAGTGAATGATCTTTCTATTGAAGATGTGGATTTGCTGGGAAGGGATATTTTAAGAAATATGGAATCTTTGAGGTACATACGGAGCAAGAGTTTAATTCAAAATAATGCAGTGCTCGACTTGACTAATATTCGGAGTTTAGTAATATTTTTTAAGAGATCAAAAGATGTGGAGCTTATCGTAAAAGCACTGATTGAATCACAACGCCTCCGGTCATTGCAAATGTGGTTAGATGTTTCAGCCTCATTCCCAGACTTGGAACCCCTTTCTCGTTGCCATCCCCTATCAAAACTATCAATAAGAAGGGTGATACGAGAAGATCCACATTCAAGCCATCATGTTTTGAATTTTCTACCGGCAAACATTGTCAAGTTAACTTTGGAGGGCTCTCGTATGAAGCAGGATCCAATGGCTGTATTGGGAAAGCTGCGTCATTTGATGACTCTCCAATTATTGGCTTTCTCATATAAGGGGACTAAAATGGTTTGCTCTGCGAATGATTTTCTTCAACTTGATTTTCTTCTCATTAAACAGTTAGAAGAATTAGAAGAGTGGCAGATAGAAGAAGGCGCAATGCCACGACTCCGGAGGTTAAGTCTCTGCCACCTAAGGCACTTGGGGATTTTTCCAGAAGGGTTGAGGTATATTACTACTCTCCAAGAAATGAAATTAGTGGGAATGAAGAGGTCATTGGTAGAGAGGATTCAAGTGATAGATGGAAGAGAAGGAGAGGATTTCTCTAAAGTGCACCACATACCCTCCATCCAAATAGATTAGTACGTGCGAAGATTGAAAGCTCTCGTTTTGCAAAGTCAAATCCTCAATCAAAAGTAGTTGCAGGTGAGTTAAACATTTCCATGGTAATCTTTTTTGCTTTTGTTTGGGTCTATCCTTTTCATAAGAGATGATGCCATTTTCTTCTTGGTGTAGGTAAATCTGATCATGTGTCCTGAAATGCACTCATGTCAATAATAGCAACGAGGGGGATCACTTGGATTTGCTTTTTAATTGTTTGAAAGTTTAATTTGTTATTTTTTTACTTTTTGATTGTTTGAAAGTTTAATTTGTATGTTTTTTTTCTTGATAACTGAATCTAATGATCAAGTGTTTTTTAGAAATGAATTGCTGTGAGTTTGATTGAACCAATTGTTAATAAATTTTAGACTTTCACAAGTCAAACGATTATCCATTTGTTTGCTAGCATTTAAAAGGCAAAAGCCACTCAAAAGTTTTGTTTTCTGAATTTGTTCTTATTTGTTCCACTCTCAATGAGACAGCAAGAGGGCATAGTGAACTGGAAATTCTAAGAAAGTAGCTGCTTGTCAACTCTTTCTCGTTAGATATAGGATTCCTACCTTATGAGAAAACATGGAGGAAGAGTCTTTGGTTTTCTGCTTCTTTAATTGTTTAAAATGCTGCTTAAATTATGTTAAAAATTTGACGATATTAGTACGCAAAATAAGATGATGAAAGGGGAAAAAAAATATAAGCAGAAGGATTCATATATAACTTATGTAATCTATCATGCAAGCTGAAACAGAGAACTCTATATACAGAGATAACCCTATTAGAAATTAGAAGCTTCATTTTTCAATCAATTGAGAAGCATTTCTATACATGTTTCCAATACCAATCTCTTAGCCTCATACTAGTATTCTTTTTTGTGATATTTTACACATTTCTGCACAAACAATTGGTAAAGAAGCAATTTTTTTTTTTTTGTGGTGTAAAGAAGCAATTTTACTTTAAAAGGAGAGAATTATTATGAAAAACACAAGTAATTAAATCAAGCATTGTGTCTCTACTCACATGATTAATTTCTGAATCTGTGTTTTCTCGTTTTGGTGTTAAGTCTTTCAATTTTTTTAACTAATTAGGCATAATATATGCTTGTTATCATTTAGTTTATTAGAATTCGAGTGATCAATAAGTGTGTTTTGGATTCTATTTTTTATTATAGTTAGTTGATCATGTCTAAATTATTTGATGATTCAAAGAAAGAAAAAAACAAAAGATTAAAGAAAGAGGCAACTTGTATATGGTATTCAAGGGCAGGACTTCCACATTGTTTTGTGTTATTGAAGCTTTGGGTTTTTGGTTAATTTGTGCTGCAATTAAAGCAAATCGAAAAACAATTGGAAAAGATGGAAGAAATTGAGTTATTCAATGTTACATGGGAATCATAAATATTTACTAAAGTATATATAAATAATTATGCATTCAATCATTGTTAGGTTTTGGTAATTACTGCTTTAAGACAATCTTTGGGATTATTATGTTAAATAATTTATTTTTTCAATGAATTAAAGTTCATAACATTAACAGTAAACTATCAATCAATTTTATTTATTTTACATTGTACATTACTCATAGCATTAATTTTGTTTATTATACCTATCTAAGATTCAATACATTGGTAGGTTTTTATAAAAATTTTTAATTGCATATATGCAGAGTTAACAACACCAAAATTTTTTTTTGTTTCTATGGTAAGAATACCTGCCTTATCTCAATAATTACTTGTTCAATGTAATTGGAAATAGCTCTACTCTACAGCTTGTTAATTAACAATTAAATTACTTTAAAATGTTTTTTCTTTACCTTTTTTTTTTTATCTAATGGAATATGTATGATCTCATGGTAGGGCTGCAATTGAAGCTTTGGGTTATTAAATGTTATTGAAGCCTAAAAAAGAGGCAACTTGTGTATGGTATTTAATGGCAGAACTTCCATATTGTTTTGTGTAATCGAAGCTTTGGGTTTTTGCTTAATTTGTGCTGCAATTGAAGTAAATCGGAAGGCAATTGAATTAGATGGAGGAAATTGAGTTAGTCAATGTTACATTGAGATCACAAATATTGATTAAAGTATTATGTTAAATAATCTAAAATGTTTGGTGTGGCAAGGATACGTAATAATGATACCCAAATTGTGTATAGAATAATATTCTTTTGCGAACAGTTTTGTTAATATGGCCTAACTTAGTTTTCTCCTGCAAAACCCTTTGACTTTGCGACACCAACCCCCCTGTAGCATTTCATCTGTCTTGCCTTTAAAAGATAAATGGCAGAGGCAATCGTCTCGCTTGCCATTGAAAGAATTGCAGATTTACTCATTCATGAAACTTTTTTCTTGGATGATGTGAGAGAAGAAGTTGAGAGCCTAAAGGCTGAACTAGAGCGGATGAAGAGCTTCTTGAAAAATGTAGACCGTAAGCAAGGACAAGATGAACGTCTCCGCACTCGGGTGAGAGAAATCAGAGATCTTTCTTATGATGCTGAAGATGTTGTGGACTCTTATATTCTTAAAGTTGCACATCGAGGAGGCTTCCATGGGATCATCAAGAGATTTACAACCCTTTCCACTCACAAAATTGGGAAGTAGGTCAAAGCTATTCAAACCAAGCTTGGAGACATCTCGAGAACTCTTCCGGCTTATGGGATATTAGGAGAAAGAGAGGGGTCTAATTCTGCCGTTGAGATGCAGCGTCGGTTAAGAAGATCATACCCACATGTTGAAGAAGATGATGTTGTCAGCTTGGAGGTTAGCACAAGGGATGTTATGGATCAATTAATGAAGAAAGAGGATAGACTCGGAGTTGTTTCCTTAGTGGGCGTAGAGGGCATAGGTAAGACCACTCTCGCAAAGAGAGTATATAATCACAATGATGCAAAAAGACATTTGTTGTGCTTGGGTTTTCATATCCCAACAATGCATACCAAGAGAGGTTTTCCATGTAGTTTTGATTAATGTTCTGTTTCCTTCTAGAGAAGAAAGAGAGGTGATCGATAGACTCAAAGAGCATGAGTTGGTTGAAATGCTTTATGATATCTTGAAAGGAAAACGATATTTGGTGATTCTTGATGATATATGGAGATGTGAGGATTGGGATAGTCTTAAACCTGCTTTCCCCAAAGGAAATGAGGGAAGCAAGCTCTTATTCACAACATGCAACAAGGAAGTTGCTCTGCTTGCTGATCCCCACAACTCCCCAATAGAGCTCCCACTACTTCAGATGATGAGAGTTGGAACCTTTTCAAAAGAAAAGCATTCCTGGAAAATAAGATGGAATCTCCAGCTTGTTCAAAAGAATTTGAGATGTTACGAAAAGAGATGTTGAAGAGATGTGGAGGTTTACCTCTTGCTATTGTTGTGTTGGGAGGCTTATTTGCAACAAAGAAGTCATGGAATGAGTGGGAGATGGTACAGAAAAACATCAATGCATACTTGAACAAGGTCCAACAACAAGACTATGGTGGAGTTAATGGGATTTTGGCTTTAAGCTACAATAGGCTGTCCTTTTATTTAAAACCATGCTTTCTATATCTTGGTCATTATCCAGAAGATTCAGAGATTTCAAAGAAGAAATTAATTAGACTTTGGATTGCTGAAGGTTTTATTTCTCCATCACTGGAAGGAGGAGAAATGTTGGAGGATGTAGCTGAACGATACCTAGAAGAGCTAACAAATAGATGTTTGGCTCAAGTTGGTAGAAGGGATCATACAGGGGTAGGTGTGAAGACATGTCGTATTCACGATCTTTTAAGAGACTTGTGCGTGTCAAAAGCTCGAGAGGAAAATTTCTTTGGAATTGTTCAGCCACCAATGAATGGAAACAAGAATCATTCTCTTCGTCTAACTGCGGCGGCACTATGTAAGGCACGTAGAATTGTTGTTCATCCTAGTAAAAGGTATGTTTCTTTGAAAGGAGAATGTCCAAACTTACGTTCTCTTTTACTCTTTCAAGATGAGAAATTGATGAGGCTACACATATCAAAATGCAATCATTTCAGATTCCTAAGAGTGTTGTAACTCTTGAAAAAGGATGGTTCATGGATTATACCAAGTAAAATTGGTAATCTGTGTCGTTTAAGGTACTTATTCAAAAAAAAAGAAAAGGTATTTGGGTATTCAATGCGATGAAGTGGTCTTGCCACGTTTTATTGGCAAGTTGAAGAATTTACACACCTTATTTATCCTAGCGAAATTTCCAGTGAAAATTCCTAATGTCTTATCCAAGTTGGGATGCTTGAGGCATCACATACTAATCAGATGGTATGGATTAAAAAGGTTTCATAAAATAAAAGGGTTTAGTCAAGTAAATACTTCGGAAAATATTGAAACTATGAAGTTCATAAGGGTTGAGGATTTGACCAAAAACAATGCATTGCTCAAGTTGACAAATATTCGGAGTTTAAGAATACAGTTTATGAGATCAGAAGAAGTGGAGGCTATCCTAAGATCCCCTAGTTTTGGATTAGATAGCCTTCGGTCATTGCACATGGAGTTGGTGAGATCAACTCCATTTCCAGAATTGGAGCAACTTTCTCAGTGTCGTCACCTCTCCAAACTATTGTTACGTGGGAAGATACCAGAAGACCCAGAGTCGAGCCATCATGTTTTGAACTTTCTTCCAACAAACATTTGCAAGTTAACTTTGTGCCACTCGCATATTAATGAGGATCCAATGCCTGTACTAGAAAAGTTACCTCATTTGAGAATTTTCTGCTTAGAGTCTTTATCATATACAGGGACTACAATGTCTTGCTCTGTGAATGGGTTTCCTCAACTTGATTCTCTTGATATCTATAGATCAAATTTAGCAGGGTGGCAAATTAAACAAGGGGCAATGCCATGTTTACGTAGTTTAAATTTGACTAATGTTGCTGGCTTGAAGATGGTTCCAGAAGGGTTGAGGTATATCACTACTCTTCAGCAATTGAAATTAGAAGGGATGAACAGATCATTGATAGAGAGGATTCAACTTATAGATGGAAGAAAAGGAGAGGATTTTTATAAAGTGCAGCATGTACTTTCCATCCAAATAATTAGGAGCTGAACTGAATGTCTAATGTTGGCAAACACAAAAAGCAACATCCTTTGCTCAAATTAGTTGTGGTGAGTTTGTTATTTCTACCATAAATCTCTCCTCTTTTCATTTCAGTCTATCCTTTCCATTACCAATTATGTCAGTTTGTTCATTGTTTTTGTTAATATTGTTAAATTATCTATTAAATTTCTTAAGTATTATTATCTTAAGACAATAAACATGAAACTATAATTGGATTGACTTGGCAGGTCTGATGAATTGATGGCTAATATTTTATGAGCTATCAGCACTCAAATGGCTATCTTTCCATGTGATTTGTCATTAATTTGTTGCAAGACAGCACCACTGTAATTGTGTTACTAATTTTTTTATGATGTTTTCATTTATTTTGGCACTGAATAAATTGTGGCAATCTGTATTCCATGTTTTTTATTTGAATTTGTAGTTGTTGTTCTTGTGTTGTATGGTTTGTTCTCTCTGTTCATCTTATTTGTATAATACTCATTGGTGTCCTATCATCTATGTGAACGATGGCTTGTTATTCTATTAATTCTCCTTAGAGCTGAAAGTTCTGTCCTCTGTTCATTCCTCTTCATAAGGAGAGGTTTCTAATGGTGGAAAATAGTAATTCCAAGGTTGCAATTTTTGGGATTTTTAACCCAAATCCCAAGTTCTCTCAAATTTATTCAACAATATTTTTGTAAATTTGCTGTTTTGAATTTGTTCCTATTTGTTCCACTCTCAATGAGACAGCAAAAGGGCTTGGAGAAAGTAGATGCTTGTTAACTCTTTCTTGTTAGATATAGGGATCTTACCTTATCAGATAACATATAGGAACAGTCTCTGCTTTTCTGCTTCTTTAATTATCTAAAATGCTGCTTAAATTATGTTAAAAATTTGACGATATTGATAAAAAGGAAAAAAGCATAAGCAGGCAGATTCATGTAATATTTATGCAATCTATCATGCAAGTTGAAACAGGGAACTCGATGTTCAGAGACAACTCTGTTAGAAATTAGAAGTTTCATTTTTCAATCAACTGACAAGCATTTCTATACATGTTTCAAAGACCAATCTCTTAGCCTCATATTTGTAGTCTCTTTTGTGATATTTTACACATTTCTGCAAAAACAATTGGTAAAGAAGCAATTTTACTTTAACATGAGACAAGCCTACCGATGAAGCATAAATCGTAAAAAATGAGTGAGGACATCAAAAGAGACATTGGCTAACCGAACACAGTAACGCTATTTAGTCGTTGCTCAAAGCAATTGACGAAGCTGCTGATTTTCTTTCCTGAGAGACTGAACCTCTTTCATCAGTTCAGCTTGGTTCTCAAGAATGGAGCTCATCACACGGGACATTTCCATCTGTCGAATGTTCCACAAATTAGAGCTGAGAATATTCACGTGAAAGCCAGAGCAATATGTAAAAGAGATAATAGGCAGATACCTCCTGCTTGTGAAATTGTCTTAAAATTTCAATATGAAGGTTCCTCATATCTCCATGAATGGATTTCTGAAATGAATCAAGGTTTTCTTCAAGAGTACGTTGAAATAGCTGAAGAGTAAAGTTACTTCCTTGCTAGGGATCTGGTTGAGGAGCCTTGTGGGGTTGTAATGTTCCTCCCTATTAGAGGCAGAATCAATGAACCATCATAAATAAAGTAAACTACGAAACCATAGAAAAACATAAAAATGCTTCCTCGTGGATGTCTTCACCATTTCAAATGCAAATGACAGCAGAAAATTTCAAACAGTGAAACCATCCATGATGACCAAGTAGGAAGATTACTCAAGCTAGACCTCCACTCTAAAAGTAAACTATCATACGAGAAATTAAGATTTTAACCAACAATTATTAGCCAAACTAGGTTTCATACATTCATAGCCAGTAGAATTCTTGATTCCACAGCAGCCAATGAATCAGACCTCGACAACAATCTAGTCAACAGCTCTTCTCTCGTTTCAGCTCCTGTTTTTGTTTTTGCAGAAGCTACCAAATAAGATGTTCCATCACTGAAGGATTCAATCCCATAAGCAGACTTGGAACCCCTTTCTCATTGCCATCACCTTTCAAAACTTTTTTTTTTTTTTGGAAAAGTCATTTTTATTTATCACAACACCAACATGCCATTTCAAGAGAAGCAATTTTGAGAAGAAAGGTTTAGGAAATGAAGAACACAGGATCGGAAAAGAGAAAGAGAAAACAGAAAAAAATAAAAGTAATTCAAATTTGGGAAAAGAGATATTTCACTGTTATTCACTACTTGTATTTATATCAACCTCCTTAGATCTAGCTTTGGAAATTGTGCATTTTAAACTGACTCAGCTCAGCACAGAAACAAATGCTATAGATTTCTGTGCTTCAGCAACAAGAGCAGCGACTCTCAACTAACAGAGCAAATTGAAAGAGAAAGATACAAAGATAAAATGGCAAAGCCTGAATGAAGATGTCATTAATAGAGAGGACTCAAGTGATAGACGGAAGAGAAGGAGAGGATTTCTCCAAAGTGCGCCACATACCTAGACCTGGCAATCTTGGACACGATACGTTAACACGACACGAGAAGACACGAGTTAAACAGGTTATGGGTTTACCCTTAACGTGTTTCGTGTCTTAACGTGTCAGACACGCTAGACACGTTTAAAACACGTTTAAACACGTTTACTTAAACGTGTTATCGTGTTTAAACGTGTACACGTAACACGTTTATTAACCTATTAAATATTAATAATTAAAGACTATTATAACCTTATCTAAATAATTTTAAATAATTATTTTAAACTATTTTTTTAATTTTATAAAGGATATTAATGTAATTATACATTAATATCCCTAATAATTTTTAAAATTTAAAATTCAGATTTTAGAGTTTACCAGATCGGGAATTTGGGATTGAATCGATTGATAGCTCATACCTCACGGCGCACTGCTGCACTGCACCGCACAGACCGCCACTCTCCCTCCCCAGATTTTTCTTCACCCCTTCGGCCCTTTTGTCGCCCATCACTGCACGGCTGCACCGCACCCCTTTAGGCTTCACCGGACCACCACGGCGCCACCCATCAGTCTCCAGATCCCCTTCAGACTTCACGCTTCAGTCGCTCAGCCTCAGTAGCCCATCACTTCACTGCACCCCTTCAGGCTTCACCGGACCGCAACCCATCAGTCTCTGGATCCCCTTCAAACTTCACGCTTCAGTCGCTCAGCCTCAGTAGCCCATCACTTCACTGCACGCTTCAGTCGCTCAGCCTCAGTAGCCCATCACTTCACTGCACCCCTTCAGGCTTCACCGGACCGCCACCCATCGTCTCCAGATCCCCTTCAGACTTCACGCTTCAGTCGCTCAGTAGCCCATCACTTCACTGTACCCCTTCAGGCTTCACCGGACCGCCACTCACCATTCTCCAGATTGTGTCGTCTTCACCGTTCACCCCTTCAAGCTTCAGTCACTCATTGCCTATTTGCTGAAACAAAGGTAATTAATTTTTTTTTTTTGAACTTGTTTCAATTAGTTTTATAGGAACCAGCACCAGAGGAAGACAGAGAAGCCATAAAAGAAATGAAAATTTTATTGTTGTTTAATGTTGACACACTCTGAATGGGAAAGAAAAGACAGAATTTTGTTGATTGGGTTAGGCAATTTGTTGATTGCGTTGGGGCTTGAATTTAAAATATCTTCCCACATCTCGCCCCACCATTACCACCTGAACTGTGTCCAGTCTATTTGCTATCAGATATAGCCCACAGCAAGTGATGGCATACAAAGAGCTCATAATACTATGATTTTGTCTTTACCCTTTTGTTTTCAGTTGGGGCCTGGAGAAAGTGGTTCAACTAAATCTAATAATGGCAACATGTTCCATGATAAAAATGGAGATGCTAGGACAATATTTTATCTAGACTTTATATTGATTTTGATATTTCTCGGAGATGAAATTTATTGGTGCTATTGCCTTACACCTGGCAGTAGCAGGTTTATGATTGACATTATTTGCAGCATCAGAAAAGTAAGCATCCATGGCGACATTATAATAGATAAGTGGATTCATATATATGGCATTTTGCTGTATTCATATAATAGATAAGTCTATTTGCTGTATTCATATATATGGAGCAGAAAGAGCATTCCCACATACTTAAATACTCAGAAGTATTTAAGTATCAGATTCCGAAAGTTAGAATTAAAAGTATCAGTGTTGGACTGTGCAACAGTGTTTTTTCTGTCTGTATCAGTTAGTGTCACGGTTGGTCTAATTCAGTTTTTGTATTGCTGGGGCCTCTCTTCTTTGTTCACAGTTCAGCTTAGGATCATATAGGTACAGAAAGAGAGAAAGAGGTCATGCTGGTGGGTTTCCTTTCTCTTTCCCCCATAAGCATTTCGGGTGTCTGATCAGAAACATCAAACTCCGAAAATTATTCCTTTTGGCTTTTGCATTTATCTCTTTTTCCTGTAAGAATAACATGGAATAGCACAGGATGCCTGCATGTTGATTCAATTTTAGCTACTGTTTTTCCTTTTGACATTCACATTTGAAACTTATTTGCTGATGCTGTTATGAGAATAAATTCTTATTTGTTATTTATGTTGTTGATGGTTGCAGATGGAATCTGACAATATCAATGTCTCTTTTGAATCAAATATTCATTGTTTGGAGGAATCTGATGATTATCTACAGATTGAGCAGTTGGGAGCAGTAGATGAAAAGAAGCCATCCCAACCCAAAAAACGAAAATTAACTTCAAAGCTTTGGACATTCTTTGAACGTTTACCGGAAAAGAACTCAAGTGATGGAAAAACAAAAGTAAAGTGCAAGCTCTGTGGGTATATGTTGAATTATGAAAGCAAGTATGGGACAGGTAATTTGAAACGTCATAATGATAATTGTGTTAGGAAAGATACACGTGATATAGGTCAGCTGATATTTTCTAAGGAACATAATTCAATGTTAATGAAGTTTTCAAAGTTTGATCCTGAAAAATTTCGTGAATTAGTGGTAGCTGCAATTGTGATGCATAATTTGCCTTTATCATTTATGGAGTATACTGGCATTAAGTCTATGCTGTCTTATTTGCGTGAAGATGTTGTTTTAATCTCTAGGAATACTGTGAAAGCTGATATACTTAAGATGCATAAAAGAGAAAAATGTAAGATACAATCTTTGCTTCAAGAATCACCTGGTAGGATTTGTTTGACTTCTGATTTGTGGACTTCTGTTGTTACTGATGGGTATATGTGTCTTACTGCTCATTTTGTTGACAAAAATTGGGTTCTACAGAAAAGAGTCTTGAATTTTTCCTTTATGCCACCTCCACACAGTGGTGTTGCTTTGAGTGAAAAGATTTATGCATTGTTAGTTGAATGGGGCATTGAAAATAAATTGTTTTCAATAACATTGGATAATGCTTTTGTTGATCTGTTGAAAGTGTAATTGAATATGAGAAAGCAACTATTAGGAGGAGGCAAGTTTTTTCATATAAGATGTTGTGCTCATATACTTAATTTGATTGTACAAGACGGTTTGAAACAAGTTGATAGTGCGATCCAAAAAGTGAGGGAAAGTATTAAGTATGTGAAAGGTTCTCAAGGGAGAAAGCAAAAGTTTGTAGAATGTGTGGGCCTAGTGAATTTGAATGCAAAAAGAGGCTTAAAACAAGATGTGCCAACTAGGTGGAACTCTACATTTCTCATGCTTGAAAGTGCACTTTATTTTCGCTTGGCCTTTTCTCATTTGGAAATTAGTGATTCAAATTTCAAGCATTCTCCATGTAGAGATGAGTGGGATAGAATTGAGAAACTTAGTAAGTTCTTAAGTGTATTTTATGAGATTACTTGTGTGTTTTCTGGCACAAAGTATCCCACTGCCGATTTGTACTTTCCTTCGATATTCATGGCACGCATGACCTTGGAAGAACATATGAGTGGAGATGATGTGTATTTGAAAAATATGGCTACTCAAATGTTTTCTAAGTTTGAGAAGTATTGGTCGGAATTTAGTTTGATTTTAGCTATAGCTGTGATATTTGATCCTCGGTACAAGATTCAATTTGTGGAATGGAGTTACACAAAGCTTTATGGGAGTAATTCAGTTGAATTCAAAAAGGTTAAAGATCATTTATTTGCTCTTTATGATGATTATGCTGTCAAGGTTCCTAATACTTCATCTTCTTTAAATGACACAACTTTTGATGAGAAAAAGATGCACAAGGGAAAAAATCAGTTCGTTAAGGTAATTTTTTTTATTTTTTAAGTTTTATTTGTTATTAAATTTAATTTTTTGGTTGCTTTTTATTTTAATATTTTTTAATTGTTTTGTTTTTATTATTAGGAGTTTGACACTTTTCAACGTGAGTTTGGGACTGACAAGAACAAATCTCAATTAGAGCAATATTTGGATGAACAAAGGATTGAAACGACAATTGAATTGGATATTTTACAATTTTGGAAGACAAATCAGTTTCGTTATCCTGAGGTTTCTGCCATGGCTCGAGATATCTTGACCATTCATGTATCCACAGTGGCTTCTGAGTCTGCTTTTAGTGTTGGCGGTAAAGTTCTTGATCAATATCGGAGCTCACTAAAATCAGATGTTGTGGAAGCAATTTTATGTTGTAAGGATTGGCTATTTGGAGAAGCTGGTAATACATTCTTTCATTTATTTTTGGTTATGTTTCTTTTGTTTAAATACATTATTAGAGTAAGTTTGATTTATTTAATTGTTTTTAATAAATATTTTTTTTCTTGTAGCATATGTAGAAACAGATATGAGCAATCTTACTGCAGATGTCATAAATTTAGAAATTACTAAGGAAGAAATGTTATCAGCCGAATGCTCTAATACTGTTGATGTCGATTAATCATCAATGAAAGGGTATGCTCTGAACTAAATTTCACATTTTATTTAACTTTTTTTATATTGATTTAATTTTATTAATATATTGTTTTTATTTTATTATTAGGTTTTGTGAGGACTGAATGTTGCGACATTGGCGAATGAGTTTTCGGTTTTGATTTGTTCATGGCTGATGATGTGGTTACTGATATGTATTTAATATTATGATGTGGTTATGAAAGATTTTTAATATTGTTATTATTTGAAGATTTGATGTTAATTATATATTTTATCATATTATGTGGTAATGAATTTTATGTATGTTATTTATATTAATTTTTATTATATTTGATATTATTATTTTTGTTTTGTTATAATTATTTTTTTATTTATAGATTTTAAATTTAAATAATAAAATTATATTTAATTGTAAATATTTTTGTTTAAACGTGTTAATCGTGTAAACGTGTTAAACGTGTTTTTAATCGTGTCGTGTCGTATATTAACACGTTTAATAAACGTGTTAACGTGTTAAACGTGTCAATCGTGTCGTGTCGTGTCGTACATTAACACATTTAACAAACGTGTCAATCGTGTCGTGTCGTGTCGTACATTAACACGTTTAACAAACGTGTCAATCGTGTCGTGACGTGTTACACGTTTAACAAACGTGTCAATCGTGTCGTGTCGTGTTACACGTTTAATAAACGTGTTCGTATACGTGTTTTACACTTAAGACACGTTTGCTAAACGTGTCGTGTTCATGTTTACTCTTAACGTGTTTCGTGTCTAATCGTGTTTGACACGTTAACGACACGAAAACACGTTTTGCCAGGTCTACACATACCCTCCATCCAAATAATGCATACACTGGAAGACTGAAACCTCTAATTTTGCAATGTCAAATCCTCAACCAAAAGTAGTTGCAAGTAAGTTAAATATTTCTATGGTAATCCTTTTTTTTTTCATTTGGGTATATCCTTTTTTCATAAGAGATCATACCATTTTCTTCTTCGTGTAGGTAATCTAATTGGCACTGAAATTCACTCCTGCCAATAAGAGCAACAAGGGGGATCACCTCCATTTGCTTTTAGATTGTTTGAAAGTTTAATTTGTATTTTTTTCCTTGATAACTGAATCTAATGATCAAGTGCTTTTTAGAAATGAATTGGTATGGGTTTGAATGAACAGATTGTTAATTAATTTTAGATATTCACAAGTTAATTAATTTTCAATGATGTTTAGCATTTTGATATTATATAATCATACCTTTTAAGCTTTGCATGTTATTCGTAGGCTATAATGCTTGCTTGTTGCTTCTCTCCTCCCCCTCTGCTTCTCATTTCTTTATTTTTTTAACTTTATTTCATTAGTTTGATTGAGGGGGTCCTTGTAGCAGTGGTTCCTTTTGCATCTATTTATGGGTAATGTTTTTGAGATTAATCAAGAGTATTAGTTCATCTCTTCTATTTAATCAAGATTTGAATACCAAGAGTCAATTGAACAAAATTAACAGCACCATTGTTTTTTCAATATCAAAATCCTTCTTTGATTTTATGTGTTACCCTTAATTTTTATCCCTTCCATTTCAAATTGGTTGTTGTTATTTTGCGTTTTGAACAACTCTATTAATATTTTAATTCACTGCATTTCTAAAATATTATTAATTTTATTTAATTATCTTCTATACTGATCGGTCATTATATTGGTCTTTTTCTTTCTCTTTTCTTAAAAAAAAAAGGGTGGGAGCATCCCACACTACAATAGCATAAATGAGAAAATTGGTGAAAAAGAAAGTACACGGAAAAGAGTTTTTTTTTTTTTGCATTCATCAAAAAACACTCGAGTTTTAACTTTTGACAAAAGAGTATTTGCGTATTTGGTATATTTGGTTTAAAAATAAATGAATATATAATTTTTTAGTTACAGAGTTAAATTCGAATCCACTCATCTCCAAACAAAAAAAAATCGTTTATCAAAAGAAACGTGAAATAAATCTTTTATAAGGTGAAAAATACACAATAATTAAAAAAATATGATATCTTTGCTCACATGATTAATTTCTACGTTACATTTTCTCATTGTTTGACAACTCTAGGGATAATAACTAACCTCAATAAGATTCATTTCTTACTACATGTTATTTCATATTAGAGTTAAGTATTTCAATTTTTTTTTTCTAATTAGAAATAATATATCTTTCTCTGTATCATTTTATCTATCAGCACATGCCATATGGTAAGGAGAAGGCGTCCAAACTCAACTCTACGTATCGAGGTCATGGCTCGGCTGTAAAAGAAAGAGGGTTACTTTGTGGGCTTTGAATGGTTGCATGGCTACAGTTCTGTTTTGTGGTTTTTCTTGGGTTTTTGTAATTTCCTTATTTTGAATGGGTTATTTTGTAAGCTTCAGGGCTTGCTTCTCCCCAACTGATCCCCTTTGTTTCTCTTTTCTGTTTTCCTTAATTTTCATAACTTGATTGACTAGGTCCTTGTAGAACTGGTTCCTTTATCTATTTATGGGTAATGTTTTGAGATTAATCAAGAGTATCAGTTCATCTTTTCTCTTCATTCCTATTGTGGCAACATCTCTTTGGTTAGAACAGGTTGTTGTTGCTGACGAAACAATCACTTAATTTTCCAAGGATTAAGAGCTGATCAACTCCTGATCTGCTCTTTGCTTTTCAATGGGATGATTCAACCTTCTCTCTGGTTTGATTCGGCTAATTTGTTTGCTTGGTGATTCCACAGTTTTTATGATGTTTACTGTTGGCTGATTTCCTCTTATGATTGGTCTGGACATTTTTGCTTTGGAGCTGCCCTGGTATCTTTGTGTTGGTTTTTTTGGAGCATCTCCGTGCTTTTGTTCCTCTGTGAGCCTGGTGGTGTGCTGCTTGTGTTCCTTGTTCATCATGTCTTTGTCTCGGGTGTCTTCTGGTAGAGCTCTTTGGATCAATACAGGCTAAGATTTAGAAAGAGTTAAACCCAAATAATTGAGTGAAAAAGGCTACCACCATGCTGTATATTAGTCTTTTCCAAACATAGTAACTTCGATTTTTGGTGTTGATTTAACATAAATATTCTTTTTAATTCAATCTTTTATGTCGGCCACATTATTCATTTTTTTCCTTTTTAAAAAAAGAAGTGGGAATAGCCCACACTACAATCATGACCACTAACCTTGTATAAATAATAATACTTGGGAACATGTTTGATGTTAGTTTCCTCCAAATTTCCTCTCGGTTTGACAAAAAACAGTGTTCTTTTTTTTTTTATTTAATCTTCTGTGTTGGCCATATTATTGATCTTTTGTCTTTTCCCTTTGTAAAAGAAGTGGGCTTAGCCCACACTACACTAAGCATACATGAGAAAGTTTGTGGAAAACAGGGTACACGGAAAACAGCTTTGGCTTTTGCGTTAATATTAAAAAAAAGGTGCTTAGAGCCCTAACTTTTGGTTCAGACAATAAATATATTGATTTCAAAGAGTTAAATTTGAATTTTTTTTAAATAAAAAAAATTTATTCAATAAAAGAAAAATAAAATAAATCTTCTATGATATGATAATGTAATTTGATTTCTTATTGATATGATAACGTCTAAATATCATTGAATGAATAATAATCATGAAAAATATACTATAAGTAAAAAGAAATGGTGAAGGGGGATCTCAAGCCTTTCCTTATCTTGAACTAGCTCGTAAGAATGCCATTTACTAACATTGAAATCCCAACAGTTGAGATACATGCCTTAATCGAACCCCTCTATTTATTATCAAAACCCATCCTACCCAAGACAAAGTCAAGGAACTCCAAATTAATAGTGTCATAAGCTTTTTTTTTTTGTTTAAATTCACTTTGAAAAACACACCACCGTTCTTATCATGTTTCGTGACATCAACAATCTCATTAACAATAAGAGCACAATCAACTAAACTATCTGCATGCAATGAATGCAAATTATTGATTGCCTGTAACCTCACCTACGACGACTCCTTTCAATCTATTGACTTTTAATTAATTTTCAATGATATTATAATAATCGTATTTTTTAAGCTTCACTCCTCCCCCTCAGCTTCTGATTTCCCTTTTTTTAAACTTAATTTTATTAGTTTGACTGACTAGGTCCTTGTAGAATTGGTTCCTTTGCTTCTAATTATGGGTAATGTTTTGAGATTAATCAAGAGTATTAGCCCATCTCTTCTATTAAACCAACATTGCAAAGATTATATATATATATATACACACGTACATACGTATGTATGTATGTATGTATGTATGTATGTATGTATGTATAGCTCATTAATTCTAATCAATCAAGAACATAAAAACAAAGGACAATTGATTAATTGGCACCAAAATTGAATTTATTCTTTTCTCTTTTTCTTTTTTCTTCTTTTATTTATTTTTATTTTCGAAAACCCACATATAATATGACTACACACATTGCCACTAGGCTGAACTGGTTCAACTTGTACTTTTAAATGTTTAATATGATTAATGGTTTAGGACAATTCATTACCATTAAAGGTGTAAAAATAATAATACTTAGAAAATCATACATTTGACGAAAGAAAAGAACAAATTCTAAAGGAAATTTCATTAACTAATAATTGCATAGAAAGATTTGAATGCCAAGAGTCAATTAAGTCAATTTTTATAAAATTTTTAAAACATACACATAAAGTTAATAAATTCGTTATTTTTTTTAATCTCAATATCCTTACTTGATTCTACATGTTATCCTTAATTTCTTTATCCTTTTCATTTCAAATTGATTGTTTTTATTTTGTGTTTTGAATAATCCGATTAATATTTTATAATATTCATTTTATTTAATCTTGCATGTCGACTTTTCTTTTTCTTTTTTAAATGAAGTGGGAGCAGCCAACGCTATAATAGCATATGAGAAAATTGGTGGGAAGAAAGTACGGGGAGCTTTGCTTTTGCACTCGTCAAAAAGCACTTGATCCCTAACTTTTGATAAAATAATTTTTAAATATTTGGCTCAATAATAAACATATATTTTTTTATTTAAAAAATTAAATTAAATTTCTCTCTTCTCCACATGAAAAAAACCATTTATTAAAAAAACGTAAAATAAATCTTTTTCTATTTGCTTATCGAGAGAAAAAAAAAATGGATGAGGCAACTTGTGTATGGTATTCAAGGTTAGGATCTCCACCTTGTTTCGTGCTATTAAAGCTTTGGGTTTCTGCCTAATTTTGTGCTGCAAATGAAGTGAAGTAAATCCAAAGACAACTGAAAAAGATGGAAAAAACTGAGACTTAATTATGTAAGTACATGATTAAAAACTAAAAAGAATGCTTAATTTCAATTACATCAAATTTACCTAGATTTTATTACCCTTTTGATGGAAGTTAAAAATTGTAAAAAATTGAGGATTGGACCGTCTCAAAACAGAGTCAATAGTATTCAATTAACAGTCTTTTTTTAATTGCTACTATTTAAAAAAAAGGTTTTAAATAAATGTGAACACATTTCATGTTGGATTCCTCCAAATTCTCCTCTCGATTTGACAAAAACAGTAATCATTTACATTTAAAATTCCATGTGGGTCATATATTATTCATCTTTTTCTCCTTTTTTAAAAAGAAACTACAATAGCATATGTGAGAAAATTGGGTCGAAAAGAAGGCACCAGGAAAGTAGCTTCTGCTTTTACATTTGCGCGAAAAGCACTCAGCCGTAACTTTTGACAAAATTGAGTATGGATTCTCTTAATTTCTGCGTAAAAAAAAGTCATTTGTAAATAAATATTTTGTATGTGATAACGTAAATTTCACTTTTTAGTGATATAATAATGGATAAATATCATTAAATGAACAATTAAAGATTTAAATAAATGTTAAGTGCTTAAGATTTGGCACTAATACATTAGTTTAAATAAAAGAAAAATTTACTGCACATATGTATCTTCTTGAACTCGGAACATGCTTCATGTTAGCTTCCTCCAGATTTCCTCTCAGTTTGACAAAAACAGTAATTACTTTATTAAATTTTCTATGCATTGATCTTTTCTTTTTAACTTTAATTTTTAAAAGATGTGGGTGAAGCTCACACTATAATAGATCTTTTATGATATGATAGCGCAATTTGGTTTCTTGATGATACGATGATACGTAAATATCGTTTAATGAACAATAATCATGAAAAATATAGTATAACTAATAGATATATTGGGTCTTTATCCACATGGTTAATTTCTTACATTATATTTTCTCACTCTTTGACAAGTGTCTATTTGCAGGTCACAAAGCTAATGCAATTTTGCTTGCTATCTCCATTCCTGGCTCATGGCTCAGATTAAATCACTTCATTTAAACACCAATAACAAGTAACTTAGTATTGGACTTTCTTAAAATAGAGTAATTCTCTATTCAATAATTATCCTTTCCTAATTGCTACTGCTAAATTTTCAGGTGGGGTTATTAATCCACCCACACTGCACGTTGGGATTGAATTCGATAATTAGTAGTGGACAAGAAAGTAAGGAAAGAGATTCCTTCTCGTTTTGCTTTTCTTGTCCATCGTCAAATAGGCAACAGGCTTTCACACCTTTTGATAAAGAGAAATAGAAAAAACGAGACTCAAACAAAAGGATTGAGAAAAGAATATCAATTCAGTCAAGTATAGCTACCAGCTAAAGCTAACACATATACAAGAAAGAGTCGGATCAGTTTGAAATCCAATCCTAGAAAAGAAGAGTAACTTGAATCAGCAAGAGAAATGGCAGAGGTTATTGTGTCCTTAGCTATTGAAAGAATATCGGATTTACTCATTCATGAAGCCGTTTTCCTGCTTGGAGTTCGTGAGGCAGTGGAGGGCCTCAACGCTGAACTGCAGCGGATGAAGAGCTCCTTGATTGATGCGGACAGGAAGCAAGACCAAGATGAGCTTACCTGCACTTTGGTGAGTCAAATAAGAGATCTTGCTTATCAGGCAGAAGATGTTATTGACGACTTCATTCTTCAAGTCGCACATCGAGGAGGCTTTCATGGATTCATCAAGAGATTCACCAAGCCTTTTCGTCTGCTCAAAATCGAGGTGCAGGTCAAATCAATCCAGACTAAGCTTGAAAGCATTTCTAAGAATCTTCCGGTTTATAGTCGGATATCTGGAGCAGAGGGGTCTAGCTCTGTTTTCGAGATGCAGCAGCGGTTAAGGAGAACATATTCACATGTTGCAGAAGATGATGTTGTTAGCTTGGAGGATAGCACAAGGCATGTTTTGTTGCAGTTGATGGCAGAAGAAGATAGACTTCATGTCGTTTCGATAGTCGGCATGGGGGGCATAGGTAAGACCACTCTTGCAAGAAAAGTATATAATCACGATGATGTGAAACGACATTTTGATTGTTGTGCTTGGGCTTTTATATCTCAACAATGTAGGCCAGCAGAAGTTTTGCAAGATCTCCTCATAAAACTTCTCCCTCGAGAGCAAAATGCTGATAAACTGGTAGAGACCCAGTTGGTGAAAAAGCTCTATGATGGCTTGAAAGATAGACGATATTTGATAGTCTTTGATGATATTTGGAAAAGCGACGATTGGGATAAATTTAAACCTGCTTTTCCAAAAGGGAAAAAGGGAAGCAAAATTTTATTCACAACACGCCACAAGAACGTGGCGCTACATGCTGATCCTTGCAACTCCCCAATAGAACTTTCATTTCTTACAGATGATGAAAGTTGGAAGCTTTTTAAAACGACAGCATTCCCAGGAAACAAGACAGATTGTCATGCTTGCACAAAAGAAGAATTGGAGATGCTAGGAAGAGAGATGGTGAAAAAATGTGGAGGTCTACCTTTGGCAATTGCTGTGTTGGGAGGCTTGCTAGCAACAAAAAAGACCAGGGCTGAGTGGGAGATGGTCCAGAGAAAAATCAACGCACACTTAAACAATTTCCCACTACAAAATGATTATGGTAAAGTGAATTGGATTTTGGGTTTAAGTTACACTGAGTTGCCTTTTCATTTAAAACCGTGCTTCTTGTATCTTGGCCATTATCCAGAAGATTGGGAGATCTCAAAAAAGGAACTCATTCGATTATGGATTGCTGAAGGTTTCATTTTACCGTCATGGGAAAGCAGAGGAGGAATGCTAATGGAGGAGGTAGCTGAACGATTTTTAGAAGAGCTAATAGATAGATGTTTGGTTCAAGTTGGACAGAGGGACTATACAGGAACAACTGTGAAAACATGTCGGATACATGATCTCTTGAGAGACTTGTGCGTGCGAAAAGTTGAAAAGGAGAATTTTTTGAAAATTATTCAGCCATCATTGATGGAAAATGGTGATAAAGTGAACTTGACACCATCTATGGCACGAATAATTGCTGTTCATCCCAGCAAAAGGTATGTTTCTTTGAATGGAAGCAATCCAAATTTACGTTCTCTTTTGCTCTTCCAAAACGAGAAATTGATAGAATTGGATATTTCAAAATGCAATGATTTCAAATTTTTAAGGGTGTTGAATCTGGCGGAAAATTATGTGAACCCGTGGCATGTGCCAAATGAAATTGGTAACCTACGTCATTTGAGATATTTGAAGTTGAGGTCACCAGGAGAGGTCATCTTGCCAGGGTCTATTAGCAAGTTGAAGAATTTACACACTTTAGACGTCTATAGTCTAAAATCAAGTATTCCTAATGCTTTACTCAAGTGGAGACGCTTAAGGCATATTATAGTGAATTGTCTATCTATTGAAGATGTGGATTTGCTGGGAAGAGATATTTTAAAAAATATTGAATCTTTGAAGGCCATACGGGGCAAGAGTTTACTTCAGAATAATGCAGTGCTCGACTTGACTAATATTCGGAGTTTAGTAATATTTTTTAAGGGATCAAAAGATGTGGAGCTCATCGTAAAAGCACTGATTGAATCACAACGCCTCCGGTCATTGGACATGAGGTTCAAGGATTCAGTCTCGTCCCCAGACTTGGAACCCCTTTCTCATTGCCATCACTTATCAAAACTAGCATTAAGAGGGGTGATACGAGAAGATCCACGTTGGAGCCATCATGTTTTGAATTTTCTGCCAGCAAGCATTGTCAAGTTAACTTTGGAGCTCTCTAATATGCAGCAGGATCCAATGGTTGTATTGGGAGAGCTGCGTCATTTGAGGATTCTCCATTTAGGGCCTCGCTCATATGAGGGGACTAAAATGGTTTGCTCTGCGAATGATTTTCCTCAACTTGATTTTCTTAGTATTACTCAATTATATAAATTACAAGAGTGGCAGATAGAAGAAGGCACAATGCCACGACTCCGGAGTTTAAGTCTCTACAGGGTTCCAAGTTTGAGGAATTTTCCAGAAGGGTTGAGGTATATTACTGTTCTCCAAGAAATAGTTATAGAGGGAAAGAAGAGGTCATTGGTAGAAGCAGAGAATTTCTTTAAATGGTGCCACTGATCCTCCATCTGATTAGGTGCTATGGGGGAAGGTTGAAAGCTCTCGTTTTGCAAAGTCAAATCCTCAACTCAAAAGTAGTTGCAGGTGAGTTAGACATTTCTATGACAATCTTTTTTGCTTTGATTTGGGTCTATCCTTTTCATAAGAGATGATGCCATTTTCTTCTTGGTGTAGGTAAATCTGATAATGGGTCTTGAAATGCGCTAATGTCAATAAGAGCAACAAGGGGGATCACCTGGATTTACTTTTTGATTGTTTGAAAGTTTAATTTGTATTTTTGACTTTTTGATGTTTGCAAGTTTAATTTGAAAGTTTGATTTGTGTTTTTTTCCATGATAACTGAATCTAATGATCAAGTGCTTTTTAGAAATAAATTGCGATGAGTTTGAATGAACCAATTGTTAATAAATTTTAGATTTTCACAAAAGAAGATTATCCATTTGTTTGCCAGCACTTGAAAGGCAAAAGCTACTCAAAGTTCTGTTTTCTGAATTTGTTTCTATTTGTTCCACTCTCAATGAGACAGCAAAAGGGCTTGGTGAAACTGGAAATTCTAAGAAAGCAGCCGCTTTTCAACTCTTGTTAAATATAGAATTCCTACCTTATGAGATAACATAGAGGAAGAGTCTTTGGCTTTTCTGCTTCTTTAATTATCTAAAATGCTGCTTAAATTATGTTAAAAATTTTGATGATATTAGTACGCAAAATAAGATGATGAAAGGGAAAAAAATATATATGCAGAAGGATTCATATATAATTTATGTAATCTATCATGCAAGTTGAGACAAGGAACTCGATGTACAGAGACAATTCTATTAGAAATTAGAATCTTCATTTTTCAATCAACTGAGAAGCATTTTTATACATGTTTAAAAGACCAATCTCTTAGCCTCACATTTGTACTTTTTTTTTTTTTGTGATATTTTACACATTTCTGCACAAACAATTGCTAAAGAAGCAATTTTACTTTAAAAGGAGACAATTATTATGAAAAATACAAGTAATTAAATCACGCATTGCGTCTATACTCACATGATTAATTTCTTAATCTATGTTTTCTCATTCTAAAGTTAGGTCTTTCAATTTTTTTAACTAATAAGACATAAAATATGCATCTTATCCATTAGTTTATTAGAATTCGAGTGATCAATAAAAGTGTTTTGGATTCTATTTTTTATTATAGTTAGTTGACCATGTCTAAATTATTTGCTGATCCAAAGAAAGAAAAAAAATAAAAAGATTAAAGAAAGAGGCAACTTCTGTATGGTATTCAAGGGCGGGCAGGACTTCCACATTGTTTTGTGTTATTGAAGCTTTAGGTTTTTGCTTAATTTGTGCTGCAATTAAAGTAAATCCAAAGAAATTGAGTAATTCAATGTTACATGGGAATCATAAATATTTACTAAAGTATACATAATTAATTATGCATTCAATCATTATTAGGTTTGGTAATTGTTGCTTTAAAACAATCTTTAGGATTATTATATTAAATAATTTATTTTTTTCAATGAATTAAAGTTCATAACATTAACAGTCAACCATCAATCAATTTTACTTATTTTACATTGAACATTACTCATGGCATTAATTTTGTTTATTATACCTATCTAAGATTCGTTATATAGGTAGGTCTTTCAATTTTTCTTGGATGATATGAGAGAAATAAGGAACACCTGGCTTAACAGCCATACAAAGCTGTCAAAACGACACAACCAAGTAGAGTTTAAGTGCAAATAAATGAAATGACATAGGCAAAAGCCGTATTATATAAAACAGTAAAATGATTAAGTAAAATGACATTCAAACTACGCGTATCAGCTGTCGAAGTATGAAACGACATCGTGCTATTCAGCCTTCTTCTTCTTCTTTATTCTTCAACCTCTGAACCTTCCCACCAAGTTTGCTTCTTCAATTGACAGATTTGTGATCATCTTTCAACACAGATACCTCCTGCATGTGGAATTGTCTTAAAATTTCAATATGAAGGTTCCTCATATCTCCATGAATGGATTTCTGAAATGAATCAAGGGTTTCTTTAAGTGTATGTTGAAATAGCTGAAAAGTAAAGTTACTTCCTTGCTGGGGATCTGGTTGAGGAGCCTTGTGGAGTTGTAATGTTCCTCCCCATCAGAGACAGAATCAATGAACCATCATAAATAAAGAAAACTATAAAATCATAGAAAAACCCAGTCTTTTTTCTTTACTTGTATCAAGTTTATAATGGTTTTTCATATATAAGGCATTTACTTCTTTTGTATTTTGACAATGTTAGATGTTTAAACCTTATGAATACACTATTTTCCAACACTTGGAACCCCTTTCTCATTGCCATCACCTATCGAAACTATTTTTAAGAGGGACGATATGAGAAGATCCACGTTCGAGCCATCATGTTTTGAAATTTCTGCCAACGAACATTGTCCAGTGAAGTTTGTGGTATTGTGAGTGTGAGATGAAGTACTATCCAATGGCTGTATTGAGAAAGCTGCCTCATTTGACGACTCTTTGCTGAAGGCCTTACTCATGTACGGGGACTAAAATTGTTTGCTCTACGAATGATTTTCTTCAACTTGATTATCTTGTAATTTGGAATCCATCAAAATTAGAAAAGTGGCAGATAAAAGAAGGTGCAATGGAACAGCAACAAGAAGAAGGCGCAATGCCACGTCTCCGGAGTTTAAGTATAAAGGGTTTGAAATTTGAAAATATTTTCAGAAGGGTGGAGGTATTTTACTGCTCTCCAAGAAATGGAATTATGTTACTTGAAAAGGTCATTGATAGAGAGGATTCAAGTGATAGAAGGAAGAGAAGGAGGGGATTTCTCTAAAGTGCATCACATACCCTCCATCCAAATAATGCGTAGCAGGAAGACTACAAACTCAAATTTTGCTCAAGTCAAATCTTCGTTTCAAAGTAGTTGGAGGTAAGTTAGATATTTCTATGATAATCTATTTTGTTTTGATTTGATTCTATCGCTTTCATAAGAGTTGATGCCATTTTCTTCTTGGTATAGCTAAATCTAATCTACCCAGAAATGTACTCAACCAATAACAGCAAGAAGGGGGATCACCTCCATTTTGCCTTTTATTATTTGAAAGTTTAATTTGTATTTTATAATGAATCTAATGATCAAGTGTTTTTTAAAAATGAATTATTGTGAGTTTGACTGAACTAGCTTAACTCGCACTTTTAGATGTCTAATATGATTGATGGTTTAGAACAATCATGACCACTAATAGTGTATAAAAATCATAGTACTTAGAAAATCATACAATTAATTACTGGAAAAAACAAACTCCAAAAAAAAATCATTAGCTAATAATTTCATAGATAGATTTGAATAGCACGAGTCAATTAGGTCAATTTTTATAAAATTTCTTAAATGCAAACACATAAGGTTAAATTTTTTTAAAATTTCCTGAATTTTATTACTTTGTTTTGTTCTTTTTAGAGACTTTTATTTTCTTGTTTATTGTATTAGCTTTCGGATGAATCAATGTATCACCTTTTCTCAATGATGTTTAGCAATTTGAGATTATATAATCATATCTTTTAAGCTTTACATGTTATTTTGTAGGCTTTAATGCTTGCTTGTTGCTTCTCTCCTCCCCTCTGCTTCTCATTTCTTTTTTTTTCAATTGTCATTTTAATGCTGAAATTGAAAACCAATGAAATTGTCTAACCCAAAGAATACTTTACAACTTGTAGCTTGGAAAGATTGTGCTTGACTTATGACTTATATAACCAAATTCTACAAGAAATGAAAAAGAAAAATCTTCTTCTGATTCGATAATCAATTGTTGAAATAAAAAACAATTGAAAATTTTCTAACACAAACAATACGTTACAATTGTAGTGATATATGACTTAGAGACATCACTTTCTTTTATTATTTATAACTTAGTAACTTGGAAAGACTGTAATTGACTTGATCAAATCCTACCATGTAACCCAAAAAGCAAGTTTAAATTGCACTCTTGTCAATTCAATTGTTTTCAATATACCATTTCGTATTTAGAAATCAACCAAATAACAAAGGGAAACTCATTAAGTAATAATAAAATTAATAATTGTGTAGAAAGATTTGAATACCAAGAGCCAATTCAAAAAATAATTGTTATTCGTTTCAATGACAACAGCATATAATTGTTGATTATTATAAAAAAAATACATGATAATTAAATAAACATTGTATTTTTATTTACCTGATTAATTTCTTATGTTATGCCTTCTCATTATTTGACAACCTTAACATAATTAGGCTCAATTAAATTCATTTTTTGCCCTATATCTTCTCATTTTAAAATTATGTGTTTTAATTTCTTTTATCTAATTACCCCGTATCATTTATTTTATTAGCGAAGGATTGAACAAAAGTGTATTAGATTTAATTCAAGTTTTCGGTTCTTTTTACAATTTTTACCTCAAAAAAAGAAACTTATTAGGTCTTTTAATTTATAACTAAAAACAAAATTAAAATTGTGAGTCGTAATTAAGTGGTTGAGCTGCCAATATTGACAATTGTCCCCAGTTGGGGACAGCTTTAATACATTGTTATTAATGGTGATAGGTGTGGATACCTGCCTTATGTCAGTTTCTTGGGCAATGAATTGAAATATCTCTGTTAGGCAAGTAATGTATGGTATTCAAATATTGAAACTTTAAAGTACATAGGGGGCAACACTTTAATTGAAAATAATGCAGTGCTTGACTTGACTAACATTCGGAATTTAGAAATATATTTTGAGAGATCAAAAGATGTGGAGCCTATCCTAAAAGCATTGATTGAATCACAATGTCGCAACGTGCGGGTCCGAGGACCCGTCCGTTAAGACGTGAGCAACTTGGGAAGTCGCCACAAATCTTTTTGTTTAGGTGTGATTGGTCACTCAATAAATTTGTTATATTCGACGAAGTACTAAATTAACTTTAGGTTCGTCGAAAGAACGATAAACTGGTCTACGCATTTTTTAGAGTCTAGGTTCGCGAGTACGGTTACGCACGGGAAAGGATTAGCACCCCCGTGACGCCGTTCCACGAATGGTACCATTTAATCACTTATTGTCTTAACCCCTTTATTTTGTACTAATGTTTCCTTCGCCATTATTTTATTAATCAAGTTAAAATATTTGACGCGTTTGACGTACATGTGATGCAATGGTGCGACGCATGGCATAAAATCGAGAGTGTCAAACGAAGACCTTTTATTGAGTGTATTTTCTGAATCCGCCCATCATGCTAGTGGGATCCGAGAGTCTCCTCTCACCTAGAGAGATACCTAAGAAACTCACCTTCGCAAGTTCACTAGGTAAATCCCATCCGAGGACCCGTCCGTTAAGACGTGAGCAACTTGGGGAGTCGCCACAAATCTTTTTGTTTAGGTGTGATTGGTCACTCAATAAATTTGTTATATTTGACGAAGTACTAAATTAACTTTAGGTTCGTCGAAAGAACGATAAACTGGTCTACGCATTTTTTAGAGTCTAGGTTCGGGAGTACGGTTAATCACGGGAAAAGATTAGCACCCCCGTGACGCCCGTTCCACGAATGGTACCATTTAATCACTTATTGTCTTAACCCCTTTATTTTGTACTAATGTTTCCTTCGCCATTATTTTATTAATCAAGTTAAAATATTTGACGCGTTTGACGTACATGTGATGCAATGGTGCGACGCATGGCATAAAATCGAGAGTGTCAAACGAAGACCTTTTATTGAGTGTATTTTCTGAATCCGCCCATCATGCTAGTGGGATCCGAGAGTCTCCTCTCACCTAGAGAGATACCTAAGAAACTCACCTTCGCAAGTTCACTAGGTAAATCCCATCATCGGGGTAATCGTTTGTGACAAAAAAACGGTTTTTTCGTGAATGCAAAATCCTAATACGGATAGAAACCTTTTATTAAAGATAACTCTCCGAACCCTCCCGTCATACTGGTGGAGTTTGGAAGTATCTTTTCACCTAGGGAGTTTATCAATGAAACTCGCCTTCACAAGTTTCCTCGAAAAGTCCCATCATCGGGGGTTTATACTCGTACACAGATTAGGTCTATATGCCATGACATTTAACAATGCAAACATGATACGCGATACACTCGTAAATTCCTTACTTATTACTTTTCTTTTGTGAAGTTTCTTTATTTACTTATTGTTTTTACAGTCGTTTTGATTTCTTTATATATTTAAAGTGTGGGTGCTTATTTTTTACCGCATTCTTAGATCAAAATTTATTATTATTTTATGCACATGTATTTTTATTATATTTTTCCCTTTTTTGTGTGTTATTATGTTTTATTATTATCATTTATTGATTTTTATCCATCTTATTTATTTTATTTATGATTTTCTTTATTGATGATTAAATATACCTAAAGGTTTTTATTTATTTATTTAGTTATATTTTCTTATTCATATTTTTTTATTTTATTTTTTTATTAGAGTTATTGAAATTTTGAATTAGAACCCTCCCATCATACTGGTGAAATCCTAATTAAAATTCCTAACATAAAGAAGTTCACTTGGAATTGCAACTTCTCGCGTTTTGGGTGAAAATACTATCATCGGTATTGACTCTAAAGTGATTATTTCATTTTTCTAAATCATTTTCATTGTTGCTATTATTTGTCCTTATTTGCTCAATTATTATTATTTTTATTCATTATTTTCATATGTATTTTTTCTTGTTAAACATATACTAATATTATTACTATTTTTTCATTTCTTATTATATTTTTTTTCAAATTTTAGAATCTTTATTAACTATAAATATTGATCCAAAGATATAATTTTTAATATTATTAGTATTGCCATTTTTATATATTATTGTTACATATTTTTTTTACTAAAAATAACAGAATAAACTAAGCTTTTTTACCTACAAATGTATGTTATTATATATTTTTTTATTAGTTTTATTTATCTTGGTTTATATTTATTATTATTTGTTATTGTTTACTATCCTATATATATATTTTGTGTTTATTACTAAGATTTTATGTATTTTCATTTTTTCTAATAAAGCTTAAACCAAAATAAAATACATTGAAACAAAAATAAAACAAACACAAAGCAAAGCCCAAAAGCAATATACATATCTAGGCTTGGATTGGCCCAGATCCACGGCCCACAGAAGGCCCGAGGCTACTCCGGATGGTCCGTTTCAACAGGCCCGCAGTGGAGAGGTCCAAAATGCACTGTTTTGGCATTAGTACCCACTCAAAACGACGTCGTTTTGCCCCGGGCTCTTCAGCTTCCTTTATACCCTTAAACGGTGTCGTTTGGGTTTTTTTTTTGGGGGTATAAAAACCCTTTTTTTTCTTTCACTTTCAGCCTTCCCCCCTCTCTCTCTAGCCTCAAACTCTCTGACCTCTCTCTAAAAAAAAAGGACACAGCCACCCTATTCGCACCGATCGGTCTTTCCTCCCTCACCGGTGTCGTCCGTCGACCTCTCACAGTCTTAAGCAGCGTTTTTGGCCTCCGATCTGCCCACAGCCCTAACAACGCCCTTCGACTCCGATCTGCCCACAGCCCGAACAGCCTTCTTCCTCCAACAAAACCCAATCCGACTACCCCTTCACCCAAACAGCTTTCTCTCTTTCACCGGACCCCAAACACACACCGATCAGACCCCCCCTTTTTCGGGCTTTGGATCCGACTATGTTGCTTTTTTTTGTTGTTTCTCAAACTGTGGTTTTTTGTTGCTATTGAGAAAAGATTTTTTTACTTTTTGGTGTTGGGCATCTTACTGGCTGTTAGAGAACTAGGGATTTTTTTTTTGGTTTTTTGCTCTGTGTTTTTTCTTGGTTTTTCAAAATGTTCTCTGCTGTTGGTTTTGGTTTTCAGAACTGAGAAAAATTTTTGGTTGTTTGATTTCCTCCCCTGGTTTCAAAACTGCCTCCTTTGATTTCTGAATGCCCCGTTTTTAAACAACGGGATTGTCCAAAATTTTGGACAATCCCGTAGGTGAAATCATGCCCAAAGAGCATGATTTCACCTAGGCTTAGCTGCCTGGGGGTCTGGTCATCGGATTTGGGCAATCCCCAAGAACCGGTGACTTTGCAGGGGCATTCAATGCCCCCTTGCAATGATGGTCGGGGAAGAGGACTGAGCAGGCTCAGTCTTCTTCCCGACTTGTCTTTTCTTTCTTTTTTTTTTTAAATAATAATTTTTATTATTATTATTATTATTTATTTTTTTTATTTTTATTATTATTATTATTATTTTAGGTGTCTACACACAACACTTTGTGTCATTGTACATGGGGTTAGTGGATTCAATTCCCTGCCCAGACTTGGGGCCCCTTTCTCATTGCCAACACCCATCAAGACTATTTTTATGAGGGAAGATAGGAGAAGACCCCACATTCGAGTCATCATATTTTGAAATTTCTGCCAACAAACATTATCAAGTTATCTTTGATATATTGTAAGATGAACTAAGACACAATGCCTAAATTAGGAGAGTTGCCTCATTTAAAGATATTTTTTTATCGAGATATTTATTGTATTGTAATATATCATTATGTTATGTTAATATTATATGACATAAAATGATAAATAATATTTTAATTAAAAACAATTAATCAAATTTTAATTAAAAAGACTTATTTGATTAAAAATAAAAATATAAAATTTTAATTGAACATAATAAAAATATAAATTTTATTTTTAAGTATTATTTCTTTTTTTCATTTGTATAATATTAGACAAACTCCATTTACATCTCTTATAATTTTAACATTTTTCACAATATATATTGTAATCTTTTTTTTCTCAATTAATACCTTGTCAATATCTTTTTTTTTTTCAATTAACACCACCTAGATATCATTTTGACAAATAATGTATAATTATTTTTAAAAAAGTATTTTTTAAAAATTGACTTATTTTTAAAAGAAAAGAAAAAAAAGTTTTTTTTTAGAGTTTTTTTATAAATTTTATTTTTCAAAAAATCCATGTTCGAGCCATCATGTTTTGAAATTTCTACTAGCAAACATTGCCTCATTTTTGCCAAATTATTCTTGAGATTAGTTTGCATTTTTTTTCCTTGATAATTGAATCTAATGATCAAATGCGTTTTAGAAATGAATTGCTGTGAGTTTAAATGAACCGATTGTTATTCTGTAGACTTCAATTTAATGCTTATAATGGTGTAGAGGACAACAAATAATATTTCATTCTATCTTATTTTTGCAACCTTTCTCTTCTAAATTATTTGCTTATCCAAAGAAAAAGAAAGAGGCAACTTGTGTATGGTATTCAAGGCAGGACTTCCACATTGTTTTGTGTTATTGAAGCTTTGGGTTTTCGCCTAATTTGTACTGCAATTAAAGTAAATCCGAAGACAATTGAAAAAGATGGAAGAAATTCAGTTATTCAATGTTTCCCGTATATATAATTAATTATGCATTCAACCATTGTTAGGTTTTGGTAATTACTGCTTTCAGACAATCTTTAGGATTATTATATTAAATAATTTATTTTTTTAATGAATTAAATTTCATATCATTAACAGTAAACTTTCAATCAATTTTATTTATTGTACATTGAACTTTATTTTTTTTCGGAAATCTACATTGAACGTTATTCATATCATTAATTTTATTGATTACATTTGAATTACAATATACTTATTGTACCTATCTAAGATACCTTATATAGGTGGCTCTTTCAATTTTTTATTAAGAAATACTTTTCATTATGATCTTTCTTTGTAATATGGGATTCAATTCCCACTTCCAATTTGATAAAAATGTAGGAAAAGTCACAATTTCAATTTCTTTCCCATAATAATTGACAAGTGGTAATATGATTAATGACCCAAAATATGAATTTAATCAAAAAAAAAAAAGGGTAATGCCCAAGAGAAGGGGCATCCAATTTGTCAATTAACATGGCCAAAATTTTCTGACATCCCAGTTTCTTATATAATAGAAAAATAAAAAAAAATCTGATTCGATTATCAGTTCTCATTTTAATGCTGAAATAAAAAAAATCAATGAAATTTTTTAATCTAAAGAATACGTTACAACTTGTAGTTTGGAAAGATTGTGCTTGACTTGTGACTTATATGACCAAATTCTACAAGAAAAGAAAAGGAAAAATCTTCTTCTGATTCGATTATCAATTGCCATTAAATGTTGAAATAAAAAACAACTGAGAATTTTTTAACCCAATCAATAAGCTATAATTGTAGTGATATATGACTTAGAGACATCACTTTCTTTTATTACTAGTTTGTTGCCCATGCAATGCATTCGGGATGGTAATTTTTTTTTCAATTGAGTTGATAATACTTTATAAAATAGATATATAATAGTAATTATATTATCATAAATATTATTTTACAAAATATATAACTGTTGTTATTGTAGCTATCATTGTAGTGTTTGTGGTGGTGTTTCGATGCAAAAAAAATCTAAAAACAGTCTCACGACAAAATAAAACTTTAAATAAAATCTTAAAACTTATAGTAGAATATGTAGTAACTCAATCTCTCTTAAAATTTTATCTTTAGCTAGTTGATCTGCATCACTTTTCATTAATTACATTTAACACTGAAATAGAATATGTAGTAACTCAATCTCTCTCAAAACCCTATCTTTAGCTAGCTGATATGCACCATAGAATATGTAGTAACTCTGTCTCTCTCAAAACCTTATTTTAGCTAGTTGATATATACCAATTTACATTAGTTACATTTAACACTAAAAAATGATATGGGAGTAATAAATAATGAAATAAAAAATTAATTTTTATAAATAGTTATGTATATAAAGTCAAAGAAAAATCTAGAACATGTAAGAGGAGAAAAATCTAATCTAAACTCAGCCCCAAACCTCAAGTTCATGTCTAAAAACCCAACCATAAACCAATCCCATTAGATCTCAAGCCCATGCCTTAACAACCACGTGTCAAACCAAAAACCCTATTAAATGTCAAGCTAAAAACCTTTTGGGACTTCTTTTAAATATAACAAACTTTTTTGATTATTCGTAATTTTCAATGTCCAACCTACCGTAAAAAGCTTACATGAGATTATTTAGTAGTTTAAATAAGGTACTCATATGCAAGTAAGTGTTTTCTTTTATATATATATATATATATATATAATTAAGTTGATTTAATAATATGAAGTTGTATAATCAATTATGTGCTTGTTTGCTGATGATGAAGCAAAAGAGTGTAACTATACAAATTATAGTATTTCTTTTTACTACTTATTTTTCTCTTAACCTTTTTCTCTTGTATATAAATTTTAGATGATAAAACAAACTTGAAATGAGATATTCTTATAATGTCAAATTTTATATGTGTTTAAGAAAGAACATGTTGAATGATGTAAAAAACTTTGAAAAGACTTAGTTTGAAAATTTTATGAGATTTGTGTAATGGCTATCATATAAAAAAAAAATACTGATATATAAGTAAGCAAGCTTGTTTTTTGAATTTAATTGATTTGGTTGTTAGGAGTTCTCTTTTTATATTATTAATAAATTTACGAAATTAGATTGACATCAAATAATTAAATCAGTATAAATATCATTTCACCTCTCACATGGCTGTTGGATTTGGGCTTTATAGTTGATTTTCTCTTTCAAGCAATATCATTGCAAGTGTCAAGTAGGGAAGTTCTTTGGAATTTTCTTTAAATATAGTTATAGATGTTGGAAATCATAGCTAATTAAATAAAAAATAAAAAATATTAATGTTTGGTTTTCTATTTTGAGCATGAAATGTGAAGATTTGATCTGTGAAACTGCCAAGAATTCTCAGCATGTTTCATTGTCTTGGGAAGTTTGCCACTGATTTGCTAGAGCAGAGATGGCAGTAAGCTAAGTGTCCAGCAAAGAAGCCCTATAGATTTATAACTTATGTAAACCTAAAAAACAAATTTAAATTACACTCTTATCAATTCAATTGTTTTTAATTAAGTACATATTTTACCCTATGTCTTTTAATTTTTTTATCTAATTAAAAATAATATATGCTTTTCCCCTATCATTTATTTTATTAGTGAATGACTGAAAAATAGAAAGAAACTTATTAGATTTAATTCAAGTTTTCAGTTCTTTGAACAATTTTTACCTCAAAAAAAAGGAACTTATTAGGTCTTTGAATTTATAACTAAAAACAAGTGCTTGAGCTGCCGATATTGACAATGTGTAATTGAAATGTCTCTCTTAGGCAACTTGTGTACGGTATTCAAAGTCAGGGCTCTCACATTGTTTTGAGTTATTGAAGCTTTTGGGTTTGTGATGCTGATTTGACAAAAGAAACACAGAATAAATATTTTAAAATACGATAAATTTCACTTTTTAATGATATGGTAATGGTAAATATCATTAAATGAACAATTAAGGACTTAAATAAACATTAAGTGTTTAAGATTTGATACTAATAACAAAAAATTTACTGGACATATATATCTTTTTGAACTCGGAACATGCTTCATGCTAGCTTCCTCCAGGTTTCCTCTCAGTTTGACAAAAACAGTAATCGTTTTATTAAATCTTCTATGCATTGATTTTTTTTATTTTTAATTTTTAAAAGATGTGTCACACTATAATAGATCTTTTATGACATGATAATATAATAACATATAAACATTAATTAATGAATAATAAAAAATATATATAATATAATTAAAAAATATATCGAATCTTTACCCACATGGTTAATTTCTTACATTAGGTTTTCTCGCTCTTTGACAAGTGCCTATTTGCAGGTCACAAATGGTAAAAAGCTAAAGCAATTTTGCTAGCCATCTCCATTCCGGGCCTCGTGGCTCAGGTTAAATCACTTCATTTAAACACCAATAACAGGTAACCTAGCATTGGACTTTCTTAAAACAGAGTAATTCTCTATTCGATAATTGTCCTCAGGGTGGGGTTATTAATCAACCCACAATGCAAGTTGGAATTGAATTCAATAATTACTAGCGGACAAGAAAGTAAGGAATGAGATTCCTTCTCCTTTTGCTTTTCTTGTCCACTGTCAAATAGACAACACGCTTTCACACCTTTGATAAAGACGCATAGAAAAACGGAAACCCAAAAAAAAAAAATGACAAAAGAATATCAATTTAGTCAAGTATTACTACCAGCTAAAGCTAATACATGTACATATCAGTTTGAAATCTTGAAAAAAGAAGAGTAATTTGAATCAGCCGGAGAAATGGCAGATGCTATCGTGTCCTTAGCTATTGAACGAATATCGGATTTACTCATTCATGAAGCTGTTTTCCTGCGTGGAGTTCGTGAGGAAGTGGAGGGCCTCAAGGCTGAACTGGAGCGGATGAAGAGCTCCTTGGAGGATGCAGACAGTAGGCAAGACCAAAATAAGCTTAACCGCACTTTGGTGAGACAAATCAGAGATCTTGCTTATGAAGCAGAAGATGTTGTTGACGACTCTATTCTTCAGGCCGCACATCAGAGGGGCTTTCATGGATTCATCAAGAAATTCACCAAGCCTTCTCATTTGCACAAAATCGGGGTGAAGGTCAAAGCAATCCAGACTAAGCTTGAAAGCATTTCTAAGGGTCTTCCGGCTTATGATCGGATATCTGGAACAGAGGGGTCTAGCTCTGTTTTCGAGATGCAGCGGCGGTTTAGGAGAACATATACACATGTTGAGGAAGAGGATGTTGTTAGCTTGGAGGATACCACAAAAGAGGTTTTGGCTCAGTTGACGACAGAAGAAGATAGACTTCATGTCGTTGTTTCTATAGTCGGCATGGGGGGCATAGGTAAGACCACTCTGGCAAAAAAGGTTTATAAGCATGATGATGTGAAGCGACATTTTGATTGTTGTGCTTGGGCTTTTATATCTCAACAATGTATGCTAAGAGAAGTTTTGCATGATCTCCTCTTAAAACTTCTCTCTCCTTCTAAAGAAGAAAGGGAGCTAATCAATAAACTGAAAGAGAATGAGTTGGTGAAAAGGCTTTATGATGTCTTGAAAGAAAAACGGTATTTGGTGGTTCTTGATGATATCTGGAGAAGTGAAGATTGGGACAATTTTAAACCTGCTTTTCCACGAGGAAGAAAGGGGAGCAAAATTTTATTCACAACACGGCACAAGGACTTGGCATTGCATGCCGATCCTTGCAACTCCCCAATAGAGGTTCGATTTCTTGCCGATGATGAAAGTTGGAAGCTTTTTAAAATGAAAGCATTCCCAGGAAAGAAGACGGAGTTTCGTGCTTGCCCAGAAGAATTGGAGATGCTAGGAAGAGAGATGGTGAAAAAATGTGGAGGTCTACCTTTGGCAATTGCTGTTTTAGGAGGCTTGCTAGCAACAAAAAAGTCACCAGCTCAGTGGGAGATGGTTCACAGAAACATCAATGCACACTTAAACAAGTTCCAACAAGAAGATCATCGCTATGGTGGAGTGAATGGGATTTTGGCTTTAAGTTATAATGAGTTACCCTTTCAGCTAAAACCATGCTTCTTATATCTTGGGCATTATCCAGAAGATTGGGAGATCTCAAAAAAAGAACTCATTCGATTATGGATTGCTGAAGGTTTCATTTCACCATCATGGAAAAGCGGGGAAATGTTGATGCAGGACGTAGCTGAACAATTCCTGGAACAACTAATAAATAGATGTTTGGTTCAAGTTGGTAAGAGAGACCATACAGGAATAGGTGTGAAAACATGTCACGTACATGATCTCTTGAGGGACTTGTGTGTGAAAAAAGCTCAAGAGGAGAATTTCTTGGAACTTATTCAGCCACCATTGAACGAAAGCGATGGTAATTCTCTTCATGTGACTTTGACAGCATCTATGGCTCGAAGAATTGCTATTCATCCTAGCAAAAGGTATGTTTCATTGAAAGGAAAACATCCAAATTTACGCACTCTTTTGCTCTTTCAGAATGAAGAATTGATAAAATTGCACATTTCAAAATGCAATGATTTCAAATTCTTAAGGGTGTTGAATCTATTAAGAAATGATGCGTCCATATGGCTTGTGTCAAGTGAAATTGGTAATTTACATCATTTGAGGTATTTGAAGTTAGAATCTTCAAAAGAAATCATCTTGCCACGGTCTATTGGCAAGTTGAAGAATTTACACACTTTATACCTCTTAAATAGAGTATCAAGAATTCCTGATGTTTTATTCAAGTTGAGACGCTTAAGGCATATTGTAGTAGGCGATCGATATAATTATGTGCGTTTGTTGCTGAGGGATACTTTAAAAAATATTGAAACTTTGAAGTACATAGGGAGCAAGAGTTTAATTGAAAATAATGCAGTGCTGGACTTGACTAATATTCGGAGTTTAGGAATAAGTTTTGAGAGATCAAAAGATGTGGAGCCTATCCTAAAAGCACTGATTGAATCACAGCGCCTTGGGTCATTGTACATGTGGTTGGAGGATTCAATCCCATATCCAGACATGGAGCCCCTTTCTCATTGCCGTCACCTATCAAAACTATCCTTAAGAGGGATGATACGAGAAGATCCGCATTCAAGCCATCATGTTTTGAAATTTCTGCCAGCAAACATTACCAAGTTAACTTTGAGGTTATGTGGGATGAAGCAGGATCCAATGGCTGTTTTGGGAAAGTTGCCTCATTTGAGGACTCTTCGCTTATGGGATCTCGCATATAGAGGGACTAAACTGGTTTGCTCTGCCAACGAGTTTCTTCAACTTGATTATCTTGCGATTTTTGCGTTACATGAATTGGAAGAGTGGCAAATAGAAAAAGGAGCAATGCCATGTCTCCGGTGTTTAACTCTGTCTATAGTTCCAAAATTGAGGAGTTTTCCAGAAGGGTTGAGGTATATTACTGCTCTCCAAGAAATGGAATTACGCTATTTGAAGAGGTCATTGGTAGAGAGGATTGAAGTGATAGATGGAAGAGAAGGAGAGGATTTCTCTAAAGTGCGCCACATACCCTCCATCCAAATAATAGCTACGAAGGAAGATTGAAACCTCTAATTTTGCAATTTCTATGGTAATGTTTTTTGTTGTCATTTGGATCTATCCTTTTCATAAGAGATGATGCCATTTTCTTCTTGGTGTAGGTAAATCTGATCATGGGTCCTGAATTGCACTCATGTCAATAAGAGCAACGAGGGGATCACTTGGATTTGCTTGTTAATTGTTTGAAAGTTTAATTTGTATTTGTTTTACTTTTTGATTGTTTGTTTGGAAGTTTAATTTGTATGTTTTTTTTCTTAATAACTGAATTTAATGATCAAGTGTTTTTTAGAAATGAATTGCTGTGAGTTTGATTGAACCAATTGTTAATAAATTTTAAACTTTCACAAGTCAAAGATTATCCATTTGTTTGCTAGCACTCATAAGGCAAAAGCCACTCAAAGTTTTGTTTTCTGAATTTGTTCCCATTTGTTCCACTCTCAACGAGACAACAAGAAAGCATGGTGAAACTGGAAATTCTACGAAAGCAGCTGCTCGTCAACTCTTTCTTGGTAGATATAGGATCCTTACCTTATGAGATAACATATAGGAAGAGTCTTTGCTTTTTCTGCTTCTTTAATTGTCTAAAACACTGCTTAAATTATGTTAAAAATTGACGATGTTAGTGCACAAAATAAGATGATGAAAGGGGAAAAAATATAAGCAGAAGGATTCAAATAAAATTCATGTAATCTATCATACAAGTTGAGATAGGGAACTCGATGTACTTAGATAACTCTTTCAGAAATTAGAAGTTTTATTTTTCAATCAACTGAGAAGTATTTCTATACATATTTCAAAGACCAATCTCTTAACCTCACATTTGTACTCTTTTTTGTGATATTTTACACATTTCTGCACAAACAATTGCTAAAGAAGCAATTTTACTTTAACATGAGACAAGCCTACCAATGAAGCATAAATCGAAAAAAATAAAACAGTGAGGATATCAAAAGATACATTGGCTAACCGAACACAGTAATGCTATTTAGTTATTGCTCAATGCAATTGACGAAGCTGGTGATTTTCTTTCCGAAGACACTAAACCTCTTTCATCAGGTCAGCTTGGTTCTCTAGAATGGAGCTTATAACACAGGACATTTCCATCGGCCAAATGATTCCACAAATTAGAGCTGAGAATATTCACGTGAAAGCCAGAGCAATATGAAAAAGGGATAATAGGCAGATACCTCCTGCATGTGGAATTGTCTTAAAATTTCAATATGAAGGTTCCTCATATCTCCATGAATGGATTTCTGAAATGAATCAAGGGTTTCTTCAAGAGTACGTTGAAATAGCTGAAGAGTAAAGTTACTTCCTTACTGGGGATCTGGTTGTGGAGCCTCAAGGGGTTGTAATGTTCCTCCCTATTAGAGACAGAATCAATGAACCATCATAAATAAAGAAAACTATGAAATCATAGAAAAACGTAAAAATTCTTCTTCATGGATGTCTTCACCATTTCAAATGTAAATGACAGCAGAAAATTTCAAACAGTGAAACCATCCTTGACGACCAAGCAGGAAGATTACTCAAACTAGACCTCCACTCTAAAAGCAAACTATCATACAAGAAATTAAGATTGATATAGGATCCCTACCTTATGAGATAACATAAAGCAAGAGTCTTTGCTTTTCTGCGTCTTTAATTATCTAAAATGCTGCTTAAATTTTGTTAAAATTTTGACAATATTAGTATGCAAAATAAGATGATGAAAGGGGGAAAAAAATATAAGCAGATGGATTCATATAAAATTCATGCATTCTATCATGCAAGTTGGGACAGGGAACTCGATGTACATAGACAACTCTGTTAGAAATTAGAAGCTTCATTTTTCAATCAACTGAGAAGCATTTCTATACATGTTTCAAAGACCAATCTCTTAGTCTCACATTTGTACTTTTTTTTTGTGATATTTTACACATTTCTGCAGAAACAATTGCCAAAGAAGCAATTTTACTTTAAAAGGAGACAATTATTATGAAAAATACAAGTAATTAAATCATGCATTGTGTCTTTACTCACATGATTAATTTCTTAATCTATGTTTTCTCGTTTTAGAGTTAGGTCTTTCAATTTTTTTAACTAATTAGACATAATATATTCTTGTTATCATTTAGTTTATTAGAATTCGAGTGATCAATAAGAGTGTTTTGGATTCTATTTGTTATTATAGTTAGTTGACCATGTCTAAATTATTTGCTGATCCAAAGAAAGAAAAAAAAAACAACAGATTAAAGAACGAGGCAACTTGTGTATGGCATTTAAGGGCAGGACTTCCACATTGTTTTGTGTTATTGAAGCGTTGGGTTCTGCTTAATTTGTGCTGCAATTGAAGTAAATCCAAGGGTAATGGAATTAGATGGAGGAAATCGAGTTAGTCAATGTTACATTGAGATCACAAATATTGATTAAAGCATTATGTTAAATAATCTAAAATGTTTGGTGTGGCAAGGATACGTAATAATGATGCACAAATTGTGTGTATAGAACAATATTCTTTTGCAAACAGTTTTGTTAATATGGTCTAAGTTAGTTTTCTCCTGCAAAACCCATTGACTTCGCGACACCAACCGCCCTGTAGCATTTCATCTGTCTTGCCTTTGAAAGAAAAATGTCAGAGGCAATCATCATGCTTGCCATTGAAAGAATTGCAGATTTAATCATTCATGAAGCGTTTTTCTTAGATGATGTGAGAGAAGAAGTTGAGAGCCCAAAGGCTGAAGTAGAGCGGATGAAGAGCTTCTTGAAAGATGTAGACTGTAAGCAAGGACAAGATGAACGTCTCCGCACTCAGGTGAGAGAAATCAGAGATCTTGCTTATGATTCTGAAGATGTTATAGACTCTTATATTCTTAAAGTTGCAGATCGAGGAGGCTTCCATGGGATCATCAAGAGATTTACAACCCTTTCCACGTACAAAATTGGGATGCAGGTCAAAGCTATTCAAACCAAGCTTGGGGACATCTCGAGAACTCTTCCAGCTTATGGGATATCAGGAGAAGGAGAAGGTTCTAATTCTGCTGTTGAGATGCAGCGCCGGTTAAGAAGATCGTACCCACATGATGAAGATGATGTTGTCAGCTTGGAGGTTAGCACAACGGATGTTATGGATCAATTAATGAAGAAAGAGGATAGTATCCGTGTCGTTTCCTTGGTGGGCATGGGGGCATAGGTAAGACCACTCTCGCAAAGAGTGTATATAATCACAATGATGTGAAAAGACATTTTGTCAGTTAAAAATTCACTACGCAAGTATACGTATCGAATAGACAATATATTAGCAAGTAGAGTATCGTTCCCACGGAAAATTGATCTAGAACTTTACTAATTACTAAAATTAAAATAATTTAATTTTATCCAAATAATCTAAATTAATTAATTAATTAAAACTAATAAACTAGAATTTAAAATAACAAGCAAACTCAAAACAAATACGACTGGAGAAAATATCAAATTAAACAAGGCTAGGATTACAATATCCCTCACACTTCATCTAAATTTTACTTCTCCTCCTTAACTTATTTCAATGGGTTGAATTGCTAACCTAGAGTCCTAAATTATTTATAAGGGTCTCCCGACTCGTCTTATAAAAATATCTATTTTAACCAAAACACTATATCCCTATGTGATTTGAAATTAAAACAGACTCATTAAGTTCAGGCTCTAATCTGGCTACATATGGCTTATAGGTATATCCCTACCCTATACGCAAATCATTTAACATGATCATATGCTATCCCAATTTTAGTTACTCTAAACTCCCTCCCCCAAGTTTGTTTAGGTTCCTAAATCAATTTAATTGGTGATCAGGCAATTAAAAGCATTAAGAACAAATTGGAATAAACAATTCAAATTCCATTGAAAATAAGTAAGAAAGATATTAAAAACTTAAACTACATGTGAGTTCAATTGCAATCCTAGAAAAAGAAAATTAGTTACTCATAATTGAAAAATCAAATAACATTGTACAAAGTTCAACCATTGAAAATAACAAGAAGAATAAAAGCTAAGGAAGAAAACAAAATAATTGCCGCTTTGATCTCCGGGTTTCCGCTTCAACTTCTAGCTTCTTGAATCTCCAAAGGTTCTTTTTTTTTAGGTCTCCAAATATCCTATATATATACTAACAAAATTAACCTAGATTTCTCCAAGTTGACCTAGGGTTTAATTGGGCTTAAAACATAATGAGAGGCCCAAAAATCACTTAACAATCTTTATAAATTTCTATTCTCGGCATAGTACGTCCAGTAACTTTCCGATGCGATTTTCTCTATCTTCGAGGCAGAACTGAGCAAAGTGATCTTCATGAAAGTTGTAGCTCTGTCTCTTAGCTTTCCAATGGTCCAAGAATCGCAGCAATTGGAGTTCTTTAGCTCGAGATATGACTAAAAGACTGAAGTATATGCAAGCAGATTTCTGAATCTTTCAGCACCTTACTTTCCAAAATTAAACCCAATGACTTTAGGTCCTACCAAAAATATAAAAACTTATAAATATTAACCAAATTAAAGGAAATAACATAAAATTAAATAACTTACTTAAAAACAAACTAAATATATAAAAATAACTAAAAATTAAGAGATTATAATTAAAAACTAAGGACTTAGCTAAAATTTAATAACAAAATTGGAATAAAATAATTCTATAAAATATAATTATCACACCTCCAAACTTAAGATTTTGCTAGTCCTCGAGCAAAAGAAAAGAATCACAAAAAGAAAACACAAACATGAAAATCCTTGAACGAGAGATAGAAATACCAAATCATGATTTCTCAATTTTTCCTCAGAAATTAACTCAAATTCTAGCTTAAGGTAACATACAACTAATCTTTAAATTCATGCATCAATTCAAGCGAAACTTTATTTTTCGAATGGACTTCCGTGTGTGTGTGAATGCTCTTTTACAAAGAATATCATGCAATTCAAATTAGTTCATGCCAAATCTAAGCATAGATTAGTACTTGGATCCCATAAGTTTGCTTTTCATCTCTCTCTCCACTAATGTAGATTAACACTTATTCAAGAATCAATAGGTCTATATCAAGCTTGTAATGTAAGGCTAGGGTCAAGGTATGATACAGGATATATTTAGGCTCAAATTCACCCTAAGCACTTAATCAATCTAGGACACATAAAGAGCTCAATTTTTTTTTTTAGCACCCTCAAACTTAAAGTAAACTTTCCTTTGTAACACTCATTGCTTTCTTTTCTTTCCCCCCCCTTTTTTTTTTTCAACCCCCAAACTTATTTTTGACAATTATAACAAGGGGTAACTTTTCCAACAACCTTCATCATTTTTTTTTTAAACCTTCTTCCTCAATTTATTTTTGAAGCTCCAATCATTCCTTAAAAAGATTAAAATACTTAGAGGGTGAGAGGTTCAAATTGCTGGATTTAAATAGAAAGGTCATGGCTAACATAATTAGGTAATTACAACGAAAAGGTAAATTAGCTCAAAAAGGGTGATTAAGGATAAATATAACAAGGTAGGCTCAAAAAGGCTCAAACGGTCCAAAGATGGCCTAAATCACTTCCTATCCTAAGTGTTATCTAAGATTTCGCCTCGAGAGAGAATTAAACAAATTCTAGAATTCATGACTTCACTATACTTTTTCATCAACATAAACTTTATCTAAAGCACATAAAAATTCTATGTAAAAGACTATAGTGCTCAAATTATTGGAAGTCACACTCTAAAATAAAATTAACACATGAATATCACATAAAATTAAATCATAACTATATGATTCCCAAAAGCTAAGAATCCAAAGATAATTAACATATCATCCTAGGATTGGGACAATTATGAGTAAGGTGCAACTATCTCAAAAAAAAAATTTTTTTTTTTTTTAAAAACACAAATGAAACATGCAAAATATAAATAAACATGCAAGACAAATTTTAAACCAAAGCTAACTAAACATAAAAAAAATTTTAAAAAAATTTCAATACCACTAAACTACCCCCAAACTTAGAATAAACATTTTCCTCAATGTTATAAAAGAACATAAGGAAAAAGGACAAGAATACTCCCCTAACTCCGGAATGGCAGACTATGAGTCCTCTACATTGTCACCTACAAAATCATCCTCAATATCAAAATCCATATAAAAAATGAAAAGGAATGTGCGGAAGACAAAATGAAAAAAAATAAAAGAAATAATAATAATAATAATAATAAAAGAATGTGAGGTTAAAGGTAAAAGAGAAAGAAAAAAAATTAAAGAAATAAAAGAAGTAAAAGAAAGAGTAAAAAAAATATTAACAAGCTTGTGCGTTGGAGAAAACAATAAGTAGAAGAAGTAGAATAAAAAAAATAAAATAAATGACACAAAGCTTGTGCGTTGGGGTTGGAGAAGGTAGGAAGTAAAAGAAATAAATAAAATTAGGATAAAGGGGGAATGATGGAGCTAAAAGACAAAAGAAAGGAGTAGAAAATAAAATAAAGAAAGATGTAGATTGTGCGGCTAAAGATAGAAGAAAGAGAATCAAAATAAAAAAAATAATAAATAAAGTTGGGATGGGGTGGCTAAAAGACATTAGAAAGAGAAAAAATAAAAATAAAAGTAAAAGGGGATGGGACGGTTAGAAGAGAAGAGAAAAAGAAAAATAAAAAAAATAAATAAATAAAGAAAATGGGGGATGGGACCTTGGAAAAGGCAAAAGAAAGAAGAAATAAATAATAAAAAAAATATATAAGAAAGAGTTGGTGCGGCCTGCTGTGCGCATGGGGTTGGAGCGCCTCTGGTTGTGCTGCTTGGGCAGCACATGTGAGGGCCGCGGCTCTCAAGCCTGTTTTTTTTTTTTTTTTTTTTTTTGAAATTTTTTTTTTTGAATTTTTTTTTTCTAAAATTTTGTTTTGAAACCAATTTCCTGCAAAAGAGACATGAAAAAGAAAAGTTAGAATAAATAAACTAAAATAAAACTCATGAAATAAAATAATGATGAAAATAAATAAATAAGGTTGAGGAACTTGGGTTGCCTCCCAAGAAGCGCTTCTTTATAGTCACTAGCTTGACTTTGGTTGAGGTCTTCATTCACCTTTTAAGGAGGTTTGAGTTTGCATGGAAAAAGTTTGAGGTGTGAAAGTAGTCTCCTCCTAAGATGAGGTTGTAGTGGCTTTAACTCAAGATTTGGTGCTTACTCAACCCAAGATGGTGGAATAGGCTGACTTTTACCCAACTTCTCAAATTGAGTTCTACTTGGATAATGCATTTTCATTGTAGCTTTCAAAACATATGCAACATTTGTAAGTTCTTCATTCTGGTCCTTGGTTGTTGCATCTTGAACCAAACAAGCTTCAAGAAACTTATTTGAATTTTCCATATCAATAGCCTCCTTAGGTAACTTATCAACTATATCTAGAAAAGGAATAGGGGGCACATATGGCTTGACTTGTGGTGGTGTAGATATTTTCTCCTCTTGCTTAATTTTTTCATCTTGAACTTCATTGCTAAAAGTATTTCCTTGATCTACTTTATCTCCATCATTTACCAAATTCTTGCCATTTACCTCATCAATATACTTACCATATTCTTCTTTTCTAGGATTAGGCTCAATGTCATTTGGTAAAATTTCTTGAGGCATATTGTTGATGTAATTGACAAGTTGGCCCACTTGAGTCTCAAGATTTCGTATTGATTCTGCTTGACTCTGAAGGATGGCATCTTGACTCTGAATGATGGCATCATTCTTTGTCATGAATTGTATAAACATATCCTCCAAAGTTAGCTTCTTCTCAAAAATAGGGGCTCTAACCTGTGACTGGAAATCATACTGGAAAATAGGCTCTGATGAATATGTAGGACCCTGATCATTACTCCATGAAAAATTTGGGTGATTCCACCATGAGTTATGACTGTTAGAATACGAATTGTTTTGCTGCCCATTGAAGCTTCCATCAAATTGCATTGATTCATAATAAGTTGGACAACAATCACTTGAATGCTTATCTCCACAAAGCTCGCATGCCACAAAAGGACTTTCAAAAACATTAACACCCCAAGTGTCCATTTTTTGAGACAAAGCATCTACTTCGACGGCCAAAGCACTGATAGCCAATTCATAATCACTAGCAACCCTCCTAGGCACAAATTGTTCAGATGTCCACTGATAGTTACAATAATTCATCACCTCAACCAAAAGCACCTGAAAATAAAATAAAAAAAATTTTGAATTAAGACTAAATTGCTTGGTATTAGTATTAATAAAAATTCTAGAAACAATTCCCCGGCAACGGCGCCAAAAACTTGTCAGTTAAAAATCCACTACGCAAGTATACTTATCGAATAGACAGTATATTAGCAAGTAGAGTATCGTTCCCACGGAGAATTGATCTAGAACTTTACTAATTACTAAAATTAAAACAATTTAATTTTATCCAAATAATCCAAATTAATTAATTAATTAAAACTAATAAACTAGAATTTAAAATAACAAGCAAACTCAAAACAAATACGACTGGAGAAAATATTAAATTAAACAAGGCTAGGATTACAATATCCCTCACACTTCATCTAAATTTTACTTCTCCTCCTTAACTTATTTCAATGGGTTGAATTGCTAACCTAGAGTCCTAAATTATTTATAAGGGTCTCCCGACTCGTCCTATAAAAATATCTATTTTAACCAAAACACTATATCCCTATGTGATTTGAAATTAAAACAGACTCATTAAGTTCAGGCTCTAATCTGGCTACATATGGCTTATAGGTATATCCCTATCCTATACGCAAATCATTTAACATGATCATATGCTATCCCAATTTTAGTCTACTCTAAACTCCCTCTCCCAAGTTTGTTTAGGTTCCTAAATCAATTTAATTGGTGATCAGGCAATTAAAAGCATTAAGAACAAATTGGAATAAACAATTCAAATTCCATTGAAAATAAGTAAGAAAGAGATTAAAAACTTAAACTACATGTGAGTTCAATTGCAATCCTAGAAAAAGAAAATTAGCTACTCATAATTGAAAAATCAAATAACATTGTATAAAGTTCAAACATTGAAAATAACAAGAAGAATAAAAACTAAGGAAGAAAACAAAATAATTGCCGCTTTGATATCCGGGTTTCCGCTTCAACTTCTAGCTTCTTGAATCTCCAAAGGTTCTTTTTTTTTAGGTCTCCAAATATCCTATATATATACTAACAAACTTAACCTAGATTTCTCCAAGTTGACCTAGGGTTTAATTGGACTTAAAACATAATGAGAGGCCCAAAAAATCACTTAACAATCTTTACAAATTTCCATTCCCGGCACAGTACGTCCAGTAACTTTCCGATGCGATTTTCTCCATCTTCGAGGCAGAACTGGGCAAAGTGATCTTCATGAAAGTTGTAGCTCTGTCTCTTAGCTTTCCAATGGTCTAAGAATCGTAGCAATTGGAGTTCTGTAGCTCGAGATATGGCTAAAACACTAAAGTATATGCAAGCAGATTTCTGGATCTTTTAGCACCTTACTTTCCAAAATTAAACCCAATGACTTTAGGTCCTACCAAAAATATAAAAACTAATAAATATTAACCAAATTAAAAGAAATAACATAAAATTAAATAACTTACTTAAAAAAAACTAAATATATAAAAATAACTAAAAATTAAGAAATTATAATTAAAAACTAAGGACTTAGCTAAAATTTAATAACAAAATTGGAATAAAATAATTCTATAAAATAGAATTATCACATTTTAATTGTTGTGCTTGGGTTTTCATATCCCAGCAATGCATGCTAAGAGAGGTTTTCCATGGAGTCTTGATAAAGGTTCTTTCTCCTTCTAAAGAAAGAGAGGTGATCGATAGTCTCAAAGAGCATGACTTGGTTGAAATGCTTTATGATATCTTGAAAGAAAAACAATATTTGGTGATTCTTGATGGTATATGGAGATGTGAGGATTGGGATAGTCTTAAACCTGCTTTCCCCAAAGGAAATGAGGGAAGCTAGCTCTTATGCACAACACGCAACAAGGAAGTTGCTCTGCTTGCTGATCCCCACAGCTCCCTAATAGAGCTCCCACTCCTTACAGATGATGAGAGTTGGAACCTTTTCAAAAGAAAAGCATTCCTGGAAAATAAGATGGAATCTCCGGCTTGTTCAAAAGAATTTGAGATGTTAGGAAAAGAGATGCTGAAGAGATGTGGAGGTTTACCTCTTGCTATTGTTGTGTTGGGAGGCTTACTTGCAACAAAGAAGTCATGGAATGATTGGGAGATGGTACAGAAAAACATCAATGCATACTTGAACAAGGTCCAACAACAAGACTATGGTGGAGTTAATGGGATTTTGGCTTTAAGCTACAATGAGTTGTCCTTTTATTTAAAACCATGCTTTCTATATCTTGGTCATTATCTAGAAGATTCAAAGATTTCAAAGAAGGAATTAATTAGACTTTCGATTGCTGAAGGTTTTATTTCTCCATCACTGGAAGGAGGAGAAATGTTGGAGGATGTAGCTGAACAATACCTAGAAGAGCTAACAAATAGATGTTTGGTTCAAGTTGGTAGAAGGGATCATACAGGGGTAGGTGTGAAGACATGTCACGATCATTTAAGAGACTTGTGCGTGTCAAAAGCTCACGAGGAAAATTTCTTTCGAATTGTTCAGCCACCAATGAATGGAAACAAGAATCATTCTCTTCGTCTCACTGTGGCGGCACTATCTAAGGCATGTAGAATTGCTGTTCATCCTAGTAAAAGTTATGTTTCTTTGAGGGGAGAATGTCCAAACCTACATTCTCTTTTACTCTGTCAAGATGAGGAATTGATAAGGCCACACATATCAAAATGCAATAATTTCAGATTCCTAAGAGTGTTGAAACTCTTGAAAAAGGATGGTTCGTGGATTATACCAAGTAAAATTGGTAATCTATGTCATTTAAGGTATTTGGGTTTTCAATGTGATGAAGTGGTCTTGCCACGTTCTATTGGCAAGTTGAAGAATTTACACACCTTATTTATCCTAGCAAAATTTCCAGTGAAAATTCCTAAGTCTTATCCAAGTTGGGACGCTTGAGGCATCTTATACTAATCAGATGGTATGGATTGAAAAGGTTTCATAAAATAAAAGGGTTTTGTCAAGTAAATACTTTGGAAAATATTGAAACTATGAAGTACATAAGGGTTGAGGATTTGACCAAAAATAATGCATTGCTCAAGTTGACAAATATTCGGAGTTTAGGAATACAGTTTACAAGATCAGGAGATGTGGAGGCTATCCTAAGATCCCCTAGTTTTGGGTTAGACAGCCTTTGGTCATTGCACATGGAGTTAGTGAGATCGACTCCATTTCCAGAATTGGAGCAACTTTCTCAATGCCACCACCTCTCCAAACTATTGTTACGTGGGAGGATACCACAAGACCCAGAATCGAGCCATCATGTTTTGAAATTTCTTCCAACAAACATGTGCGAGTTAACTTTGTGCCACTCACATATTAATGAGGATCCAATGCCTGTACTAGAAAAGCTACCTCATTTGAGAATTCTCTGCTTAGAGTATTTATCATATACAGGGACTACAATGTCTTGCTCTGCGAAGGGGTTTCCTCAACTTGATTCTCTTGATATCTATAGATCAAATTTAGCTGAGTGGCAAATAGAACAAGGGGCAATGCCATGTCTACATAGTTTAAATTTGACTGATGTTGCTGGCTTGAAGATGGTTCCAGAAGGGTTGAGGTATATCACTACTCTTCAGCAATTGAAATTAGAAGGGATGAACAGATCATTGATAGAGAGGATTCAAGTTATAGATGGAAGAAAAGAAGAGGATTTTTATAAAGTGCAGCATGTACTCTCCATCCAAATAATTAGGAGCTGAACTGAATGTCTAATGTTGGCAAACATAGAAAGCAACATCCTTTGCTCGAATTAGTTGTGATGAGTTTGTTATTTCTACCAGAAATCTCTCCTCTTTTCAGTTCAGTCTACCCTTTCCATAACCAGTTATGTCAGTTTGTTCATTGTTTTTGTTAATATTGTTAACATCTATTACATTTCTTAAGTATTATTATCTTAAGACGATAAACATGAAAGTATAATTGGATTGACTTGGCAGGTCTGATGAATTGATGGCTGATATTTTATGAGCAATCAGCACTCGTATGGCTATCTTTCCATGTGATTTGGACATTAATTTGTTGCAAGACAGCACCACTGTAATTGTCTTACAGTTTTCTTTATGATGTTTCCATTTATTTTGGCACTGTGAATAAATTGTGGCAATCTTTATTCCAAGTTTTTTATTTGAATTTGTAGTTGTTCTCTTGTTGTATGGTTTGTTGTCTTTGTTCATCATATTCATATGATACTATGAATCTCATTGGTGTCCTATTATCTATGTGAATGATGCCTTGTTATTCTTTCAATTCTCCTAGAGGTGAAAGCTCTATCCTTTGTTCATTCCTCTTCACAAGGACAGGATTCTAATGGTGGAAAATAGTAATTCAAAGGTTGCAATTTCTGGGATTTTTAACCCAAATCCCAAGTTCTCTTGCATTTATTCAACAATATTTTTGTAAATTTGCTGTTTTGAATTTGCTCCTATTTGTTCGACTCTCAATGAGACAGCCAGAGAGCTTGGAGAAAGTAGATGCTTGTTAACGCTTTCTTGTTAGATATAGGGTTCTTACCTTATCAGATAACATATAGGAACAGTCTGCTTTTCTGCTTCTATAATTATCTAAAATGCTGCTTAGATTATGTTAAAAATTTGACTATATTCATAAAAAGGAAAAAGGCATAAGCAGACAGATTCATGTAAAATTTATGCAATCTATCATGCAAGTTGAAACAGGGAACTCGATGTACAGAGACAACTCTGTTAGAAATTAGAAGCTTCATTTTTCAATCAACTGAGAAGCATTTCTATACATGTTTCAAAGACCAATCTCTTAGCCTCATATTTGCAGTCTTTTTTGTGATATTTTACACATTTCTGCACAAACAATTGCTAAAGAAGCAATTTTACTTTAACATGAGACAAGCCTACCGATGAAGCATAAATCGTTAAAAATGAAACAGAGAGGAGATCAACAGAGACATTGGCTAACCGAACACAGTAATGCTATTCAGTTGTTGCTCAAAGCAATTGACGAAGCTGCTGATTTTCTTTCCGGAGAGATTGAACCTCTTTCATCATCTCAGCTTGGTTCTCTAGAATGGAGCTCATCACACGGGACATTTCCATCTGTCAAATGTTCCACAAATTAGAGCTGAGAATATTCACGTGAAGCCATAGCAATATGGAAAAGAGAAAATAGGCAGATACCTCCTGCATGTGGAATTGTCTTAAAATTTCAATATGAAGGTTCCTCAAATCTCCATGAATGGATTTCTGAAATGAATCAAGGGTTTCTTCAAGAGTACGTTGAAATAGCTGCAGAGTAAAGTTACTTCCTTGATGGGGATCTGCTTGAGGAGCCTTGTGGGGTTGTAATATTCCTCCCTATTAGAGACAGAATCAATGAACCATCACAAATAATGAAAACTATGAAATCATAGAAAAACATAAAAATGCTTCTTCATGGATGTCTTCACCGTCTCACATGTAAATGACAGCAGAAAATTTCAAACAGTGAAACCATCCATGATGACCAAGCATTTTTAAACTTAATTTCAGTAGTTTGATTGAGTGGGTCCTTTTAGCACCTGTTCCTTTGACTCTAATTATGGGTAATGCTTTTGAGATTAATCAAGCGTATTAGTTCATCTCTTCTATTTAATCAAGATTTGAATACCAAGAGTCAATTAAGAAAAATTAACAACGCCATTGTTTTTTCAATATCAAAATCCTCATTTGATTTTATCTGTTACTCTTAATTTTTTATCCCTTCCATTTCAAATTGTTTGTTGTTATTTTGTATTTTGAATAAATCTATTAATATTTTAATTCATTTCATGTCTAAAATATTATTAATTTTATCTAATTTTCTTCTATATTGATCGGTCATTATATTGGTCTTTTTCTTTCTCTTTTCTAAAAAAAAAGTGGGAGCATCCCACACTACAATAGCATCAATGAGAAAATTAGTGAAAAAGAAAGTACACCGAAAAAAGTTTTTGCTTTTGCATTCATCAAAATACACTCAAGCCCTAACTTTTGACAAAAAAAATTCGAATATTTGGTTCAAAAATAAATGTATGTATAATTTTTTAATCACAAAGTTAAATTCGAATCCTCTCATCTCCAAATAAAAAAAAATAATTTGTCAAAAGAAACGTGAAATAAATCTTTTGAAAGATGAAAAATACATGATAATTAAAAAAAATTATATCTTTACTCACTTGATTAATTTCTTACCTTACATTTTCTCATTGTTTGACAACTCTAGGGATAATAGCTAACCTCAATAAGATTCATTTCTTACTACATGTTTTTTCATATTAGAGTTAGGTATATCAATTTTATTTTCTAATTAGAAAAAATATATGTTTCTCTGTATCATTTAATCTATCAGCACATGCCATATGGTAAGGACTAAGGAGAAGGCGTTCAAACTCAACTGTATTGTCATACTACGTTACGTATCGAGGTCATGGCTCGGCTGTAAAAGAAAAAGGGTTACTTTGTGGGCTTTGAATGGTTGAATGTCTACAGCTCTGTCTTGTGGTTTTTCCTGGGTTTTTGTAATTTCCTTATTTTGAATGGGTTATTTTGTAAGCTTTGGTGCTTGCTTCTCCCCAGCTGATCCCCTTTGTTTCTCTTTTCTGTTTTCCTTAATTTTCATAACTTAATTGACTAGGTCCTTGTAGAAATGGTTCCTTTATCTATTTACGGGTAATGTTTTGAGATTAATCAAGAGTATCAGTTCATCTTTTCTCTTCATTCCTATTGTAGCAACATCTCTTTGGTATTCAGGACAGGTTGTTGTTGCTGATGAAACAATCACTTAATTTTCCAAGGATTAAGAGCTGATCAACTCCTGATCTGCTCTTTGGTTTTCGATGGGATGATTCAACCTTCTCTCTGGTTTGATTCGACTAATTTGTTTGCTTGGTGATTCCACAGTTTTTGTGATGTTTACTGTTGGCTGATTTCCTCTTATGATTGGTCCGGATATTTTTGCTTTGGAGCTGCCATGGTATCTTTGTGTTGTTGTTTTTGGAGCATCTCCCTGCCTCTGGTCCTCTGTGATGTTGGTTAAAGGAAATGCTATGAACCTGGTGGTGTGCGGCTTGTGTTCCTTGTTCATCATGTCTTTGTCTCGGGTGTCTTCTGGTTGAGCTCTTTGGATTAATACAGGCTAAGCTTTAGAAAGAGTTTAACCTAAAAAAACAGTATTCTTTTTTTTATTTAGTCTTCTATATTATTGATCTTTGTCTTTTCCCTTTGTGTAAACGAAGTGGGATTAGCCCACACAACAGTAAGCATATATGAGAAAGTTTGTGGAAAACAAGGTACAAGGAAAACAGCTTTGGCTTTTGCGTTAGTATAAAAAAAAAAGCTCAGAGCCCTAACTTTTGGTTCAAACTATAAATATATTGATTTCAAAGGATTGGATTTGAATTTTTTTTTTCAACAAAAGAAAAATAAAATAAATCTTTTATAACATGATAATGTAATTTGATTTCTTAATGATATGATAACATCTAAATATCATTTAATAAACAATAATTATGAAAAATATATTATAATTAAAAAGAAATGGTGAAAGGGGATCTCAAGCCTTCCCTTATCTTGAACTGTCGCACGCGAATACCATTCACTAACATTGAAATCCTAACAGATGAGATACGTGCCTTAATCCAATCATTCCATTTATTATCAAAACCCATGCTATCCAAGACAATGTCAAAAAACTCTCACGGCTCGTTTGGTTCAGGGAATGGCTATGCCATTCCCTTCCTATTCCGCTTCTATTCCATCTCCCCCGTTTGGTTCAAATGTTGACAGGGAATAGAAATTCCTGAGGAATTTCTATTCCCTGCAAAGGGGTAATAGGGGGGCCTTAAGTAAACCCAAGGTCCCCCCCGGTAATAGCTATTCCATGTCTCATGGAATAGCTATAATATTGTTAAAGACAAAAATACCCTCACCCTTACTTAAAAATTTCAACTCTAGCCATATAAAAGATTTTTATTTTTCTCTCTCTTCCTCTTTCCCCCCTCTCCCGATCTGCGTCTTCCCCTTTCCGATCTTCCCTTCCGCCGCCGATCTACCTCTTCCGATCTGCCCCTCTTCCGATCTGCCCCTCTTCCGCCGTTCTTCGTCTTTCTCTCTACCGATCTGGCGTTAATGGCCAGATCTGGCAGCGGGAAGCACCGGATCTGGTGCTTCCCGACCAGATCCCGACCAGATCCCACGGTTGGATCTGGCACTCCACGGCCAGATCCAACTGCCGGGGACACCGATCTGGCGTCCTAATGGCCAGATCCGGCCACATGGTGCGCCAGATCGGTGTTATCTGACACCGGTCGCCTTTCCGGCGACCGGATTACTGGCAAGAAAAAAAAAACAAATAAAAAAATAAAAAAGTCAAAAATTATTTATAAATATTAAAATATTAATATTTTATTTATTAAATTATTAAACATTAAATATTTATTGAATATAAATATTAAACATTAAATATTAAACATTAATGAATATAAATAAAAAATAAAAAATTATTAATATTTTAATCATAATAATATTAAATTATAAATAAATTATTAATATTTAATGTATTAATAATTAAATTATATTAAAATATTAATATTTAAATTATTAATTATTAATATTTTTATTAAATTATAAATTATTATTATCTTAAAAAATAAAATAAATAATAAATAATCATATATAATAAAGGGTATTTTTGTCTTTTTATTTTCTATTCCTTTCTTATTCCAAAGTTATTGTTACCAACCAAACACTGCATTAAGTCGTAATAGCCATTCCTACTCTATTCCATTCACTGAACCAAACAAAGTAATAATTATTCTTTTTTATTCCCACCTCATTCTATTCCCACAGAATACCTATTCCATTCTATTCCTGTCTATTCCGTGAACCAAACGTGCCATCAATTAATAGTGTTATACGCTTTTTTTTTCAAAATTCACTTTGAAAAACACACAACCTTTTCTATCAAGTGACATCAACAATCTCGTTAGCAAAAGAGCACAATCAACTAAACTGTCTGCATGTAATGAATGCAAATTAGTGGTTTCCAATAACCTCAACTACCACTCCCTTCAATCTATTGACTTTTAATTAATTTTCAATGATAGTATAATAATCATATCTTTTAAGCTTCTCCCCTCCCCCTCAGCTTCTCATTTTTTTTTTAAACTTAATTTCATTAGTTTGACTGACTAGATCCTTGTAGAATTGGTTCCTTCACTTCTAATTATGGATAATGTTTTGAGATTAATCAAGAGTATTAGTTCATCTCTTCTATTTAACCAACATTGCAAAGATTTTATATATATGTATGTATGTACGTATATATAGCTCATTAATTTTAACCAATCAAGAACAAAAAAAACAAAAGACAATTGATTAATTGGCACCAAAATTGAATTTGTTCTTTTCTCTTTTTCTTTTTCTTCTTTTATTTATTTTTATTTACAAAAACCCACATATAATATGACTACACACATTGCCACTAGGCTGAACTGGCTCAACTTGTACTTTTAAATGTCTCATATGGTTAATGGTTTAGGACAATTCATTACCATTGATGGTGTAAAAATAATAATACTTAAAAAATCATACATTTGATGAAAGAAAAGAACAAACTCCAAAGGAAATTTCATTAACTAATAATTGCATAGAAAGATTTGAATATCAAGAGTCACTGAAGTCAAACTTTATAAAAAATTTTAAAATATACACGTAAAGTTAACAATTTCATTATTTTTTTTAATCTCAATATCCTATTTGATTCTACATGTTATCCTCAATTTCTTTATCCTTTTCATTTCAAATTGATTGTTTTTATTTTGTGTTTTTGAATAATCCGATTAATATTTTATAATATTCATTTTATTTAATCTTGCATGTAGACCATATTATTGATTTTTTCTTTTTCTTTTTTAAATGAAGTGGGAGTAGCTAACGCTATAATAGCATATGAGAAAATTGGTGGGAAGAAAGTACAGGGAGCTTTTGCTTTTGCATTCGTCAAAAAGCACTTGATCCCTAACTTTTGATAAAATAGTTTTTAAATATTTGATTTAATGATAAATATATATTTTTATTTTAAAAATTAGATTTAAATTCTCTTTTCCCTACATAAAAAAAATATTTATTAAAAAAAACGTAAAATAAATCTTTTACTATTTGCTTATCGAGAGAAAAAAAAAATGGACGAGGCAACTTGTCTCTGGTATTCAAGAGTAGGACCTCCACCTTGTTTAGTGCTATTGAAGCTTTGGGTTTCCGCCTAATTTTGTGCTGCAAATGAAGTGAAGTAAATCCAAAGACAACTGAGACTTAATTATGTAAGTTCATGATTAAATACTAAAAAGAAGACTTAATTTTAATTACATCAAATTTACATAGATTTTATTACCCTTTTGATGGAAGTCAAAACTTGTAAAAAATTAAAGGTTGGACCGTCTCAAAACAGAGTCAATAGTATTCAATTAACTGTCCTTTGTTAATTGCTACTATTAAATAAAAAGGTTTTAAATAAATGTGAACACATTTCATGTTGGATTCCTCTAAATTCTACTCTCGATTTGACAAAAACAATAATCATTTACATTTAATATTCCATGTGGGTCATGTACGATTCTTCTTTTTCTCCTTTTTTAAACAGAAACTACAATAGCATATGTGAGAAAATGGGGTCAAAAAGAAGGCACAAGCAAAGTAGCCTCTGCTTTTACATTTGCCCAAAAGCACTCAGCCGTAACTTTTGACAAAATTGAGTATGGATTCTCTTAATTTTCACGTAAAAAAAAAAGTCATTTGTGAAAAAAAACGTGAAATAAATATTTTATAAGTGAAAACGTATAATTTCACTTTTTGGTGATATAATAATGGATAAATATCATTAAATGAACAATTAAGATTTAAATAAACGTTAAGTGCTTAAGATTTGGTACTAATACATTGGTTCAAATAATCAAAAAATTTACTGGACATATGTTATCTTCTTAAACCCGGAACATGCTTCATGTTAGCTTCCTTCAAATTTCCTCTTAGTTTGACAAAAACAGTAATCATTTTATTAAATCTTCTAGCATTGATCCTTTTTTTTTAATTTTAATTTTTAAAAGATGTAGGTGTAACCCATACTACAATAGATCTTTTATGGCATGATAGCATAATTTGATTTCTTGATGATACGATAATACATAAATATAATTTAATGAACAATAATCATGAAAAATATAATATAACTATAGATATATTGAGTCTTTACCCACATGATTAATTTCTTACATTATGTTTTCTCACTCTTTGACAACTGCCTATTTGCAGGTCACAAATGGTACGAGAGCTAAAACAATTTTGCTTGCTGTCTCCATTCCGGGCTCATGGCTCAGATTAAGTCACTTCATTTAAACACCAATAACAGGTAACTTAGTATTGGAATTTCTTAAAACAGAGTAATTCTCTATCCGATAATTATCCTCAGGTGGGGATATTAATCCACCCACGGTGCAAGTTGGGATTGAATTCAATAATTGCTAGTGGACAAGAAAGTAAGGAATGAGATTCCCTCTCCTTTTGCTTTTCTTGTCCAATGTCAAATAGACAACACGCTTTCACACCTTTTGGTACAGAGAAAAATAAAAATATGGAAACCTAAAAAAAAAAAAAAAAAAAAGGAGAAAAGGATATCAATTAAGTCAAGTATAGCTACCAGCTAAAGCTAATACTTGTAGTAGAAATAGGCGGATCAGTTTTACATATTATTGTCATTAATTTTTCATTTTATTTTATTTTTTAAATATTAATAATTAGTAATTTATTAAAAATATTAATAATTGATGATTTAATTATTAATATTTTATATATAATTTAAGTGATATTATGTTTATTTATTTTTAATTTATTTTGTTTTTAAATAGGAATAATTTATAATTTATTTTATTAATAATTGATAATTTAAATATTAATATTTTATTTATAATTTAATATCAATATTTTAAAAATATTAATATTTTATTAAAAATTAAAATAAGAGAGAGAAGGAGGAGAGAGAGGAAAATAATATTTTATATAAATAAAGTTGTAATTTTTTAAATTTATAAAAAATATTTTGATCTTTATTATTTATTAAGTTTATTTCTTAATCCTATAATAACTAATATCACGAGGCGTGTGATATTAACTATTCTTTAATTTTGAAAGGTTTTGAAAAATAATCATTTCATAAAAATGATTATTTAGTGAATTATTTTTCAATTAAATAAAAAATATCAAAATTTTTTAAAAATAAAAAGAAAATGACTATTTATTTCCGTGTCGAAAAAAGTCATTTGTGAAAAGAAGCGCCAAATAAATATTTTGTAATTGAGTACGGATTGGGCCATCTTAAAACAGAGTAAATAATATTCAATTAACTGTTCTCTGTTAATTGCTACCATAAAAAAATAATAAAAGTTTTAAATCAATGTGAACACATTTCATATTTAGTAGTGGACAAGAAAGTAAGGACAGAGATTCTTTCTCCTTTTGCTTTCTTGTCCAACGTCTAATAGACAACAGGCTTTCACACCTTTTGATAAAGATAAATAGAAAAATCGAAACCCAAACAAAAGGACTGAGAAAAGAATATCAATTTAGTCAAGTATAGCTACCAGCTAAAGCTAACGCATATACAAGAAACAGGCGGATCAGTTTGAAATCCAATCCTTGAAAAGGAGAGTAACTTGAATCAGCAAGAGCAAATGGCAGAAGCTATTGTGTCCTTAGCTATTGAAAGAATATCGGATTTTCTCATTCGTGAAGCTGGTTTCCCGCATGGAGTTCGTGGGGAAGTGGAGGGCCTCAAGGCTGAACTGTAGCGGATGAAGAGCTTCTTGATTGATGCGGACAGGAAGCAAGACCAAGATGAACTTACCCGCACTTTGGTGAGACAAATAAGAGATCTTGCTTATGAAGCAGAAGATGTTATTAACGACTTCGTTCTTCAAGACGCACAAGACGCACATGAAGGACACTGGAGCGGATTCTTCACGAAACCCACCAAGCGTTTACGTCGTCAGCACAATATCGGGGACCAGGTCAAAGCAATCCAGACTAAGCTTGAAAGCATTTCTAAGAATCTTCCGGCTTATAATCAGATATCCGGAGCAGAGGGGTCTAGCTCTGATATCGAGATGCAGCGGCGGTTAAGGAGAACATATTCACATGTTGAAGAAGAGGATGTTGTTAGCTTGGAGGGTATCACAAGGCATGTTTTGGAACAGCTGATGACAGAAGAAGATAGACTTCATGTCGTTGTTTCGATAGTCGGCATGGGGGGCATAGGTAAGACCACTCTTGCAAGAAAAGTATATAATCACATTGATGTGAAACGACATTTTGATTGTTGCGCTTGGGCTTTTATATCTCAACAATGTATGCCAAGAGAAGTTTTGAATGATCTCCTCTTAAAGCTTCTCTCTCCTTCTAAAGAAGAAAGGGAGCTAATCGATAAACTGAAAGAGAATGAGTTGGTGAAAAGGCTTTATGATGTCTTGAAAGAAAAACGGTATTTGGTGGTTCTTGATGATATCTGGAGAAGTAAGGATTGGGATAATTTTAAACCTGCTTTTCCACGAGGAAGAAAGGGGAGCAAAATTTTATTCACAACACGCCGCAAGGACTTGGCATTGCATGCCGATCCTTGCAACTCCCCAATAGAGGTTCGATTTCTTACCGCCGATGAAAGTTGGAAGCTTTTTAAAATGAAAGCATTCCCAGGAAAGAAGACGGAGTTTCATGCTTGCCCAGAAGAATTGGAGATGCTAGGAAGAGAGATGGTGAAAAAATGTGGAGGTCTACCTTTGGCAATTGCTGTGTTGGGAGGCTTGCTAGCAAAAAAACAGACAAGGGATCAGTGGGAGATGGTCCAGAGAAGAATCAACGCACACTTGAACAATTGCCCACTACAAGATGATTATGGTCAAGTGAATTGGGTTTTGGGTTTAAGTTTCACTGAGTTGCCTTTTCATTTAAAACCGTGCTTCTTATATCTTGGCCATTATCCAGAAGATTGGGAGATCTCAAAAAAGGAACTCGTTCGGTCATGGATTGCTGAAGGTTTCATTTCACCGTCATGGGAAAGGAGAGGAGGAATGCTAATGGAGGAGGTAGCTGAACAATTTTTAGAAGAGCTAATAGATAGATGTTTGGTTCAAGTTGGACGGTGGGACTATACAGGAACAAGTGTGAAAACATGTCGGATACATGATCTCTTGAGAGACTTGTGCGTGCAAAAAGCTAAAGACGAGAATTTTTTGAATCTTTTTCCGCCATCATTGACGGAAAATGATGATCGTGTGAACTTGACACCAGATATGGCACGAATAATTGCTGTTCATCCCATCAAAAGGTATGTTTCTTTGAAGGGAAACCATCCAAATTTACGTTCTCTTTTGCTCTTCCAAGACAAGGAATTGATAGAATTGAATATTTCAGAATGCAATGATTTCAAATTTTTAAGGGTGTTGAATATTTTGAGAAATGATGTGTATCTGTGGCATGTGCCAAATGAAATTGGTAACCTATGTCATTTGAGATATTTGAAGTTGAGGAGTCGAAATCTTAGTGAGTTTTTCTCGCCAGAGCTTGGAGGAATCATCTTGCCGAAGTCTATTGCCAAGTTGAAGAATTTACAGACTGTAGACATCAATCCTCTAAAATCCGATCCTCTAAAATCAAGTATTCCTCATGATTTACTCCAGTGGAGATGCTTAAGGCATATTATACTGAATCGTCTAACTATTGAAGATGTGCATTTGCTGGGAAGGGAAATTTTAAAAAATTTTCAAACTTTGCGTTCCATATGGAGCGAGAGTTTAATTCAAAATAATGCAGTGCTCGACTTGACTGATATTCGAAGTTTAAAAATATTCTTTGAGAGATCAACATATGTGGAGCTTATCGTAAAAACACTGACTGAATCACAACGCCTCCGGTCATTGGACATCGAGTTTCCGGTCGAGATGGATATTGCTTCAGTCTCAGTTCCAGAATTGGAACCCCTCTCTCGTTGCCATGACCTATCAAAACTATCATTATCTGTGGTGATACGTGAAGATCCACATTCGAGCCATCATGTTTTGAATTTTCTTCCGGCAAACATTGTCAAGTTAACTTTGAAGTACTCTCGTATGAAGCAGGATCCAATGGCTGTATTGGGAAAGCTGCGTCATTTGAGGACTCTCCAATTAGGGCCTTTCTCATATATGGGGACTAAAATGGTTTGCTCAGCGAATGATTTTCTTCAACTTGATTTTCTTCTCATTGAAGCTTTAGAGGAATTAGAAGAGTGGCAGATAGAAGAAGGCGCAATGCCACGACTCCGGAGGTTAAGTCTCTACTTCCGATGCTTTGGGAGTTTTCCAGAAGGGTTGAGGTATATTACTACTCTCCAAGAAATGATATTAGTGGGAATGAGGAGGTCATTGGTAGAGAGGATTCAAGTGATAGATGGAAGAGAAGGAGAGGATTTCTTTAAAGTGCGCCACATACCCTCCATCCAAATAAGGCAAACGTTGCCATTTTAACAACTCTAAGTTTGCAATTTCAAATCCTCAACTCAAAGTAATTGCAGGTGAGTTATATATTTCTATGGTAATGTTTTTTGTTGTCATTTGAATCTATCCTTTTCATAAGAGATAATGCCATTTTCTTCTTGGTGTAGGTAAATCTGATAATGGGTCCTGAAATGCACTCATGTCAATAAGAGCAACGAGGGGATCACTTGGATTTGCTTGTTAATTGTTTGAAAGTTTAATTTGTATTTGTTTTACTTTTTGATTGTTTGTTTGGAAGTTTAATTTGTATGTTTTTTTTCTTAATAACTGAATTTAATGATCAAGTGTTTTTTAGAAATGAATTGCTGTGAGTTTGATTGAACCAATTGTTAATAAATTTTAAACTTTCACAAGTCAAAGATTATCCATTTGTTTGCTAGCACTCATAAGGCAAAAGCCACTCAAAGTTTTGTTTTCTGAATTTGTTCCCATTTGTTCCACTCTCAACGAGACAACAAGAGGGCATGGTGAAACTGGATATTCTACGAAAGCAGCTGCTCGTCAACTCTTTCTTGGTAGATATAGGATCCTTACCTTATGAGATAACATATAGGAAGAGTCTTTGCTTTTTCTGCTTCTTTAATTGTCTAAAATACTGCTTAAATTATGTTAAAAATTGACGATATTAGTACACAGAATAAGATGATGAAAGGGGAAAAGATATAAGCAGAAGGATTCATATAAAATTCATGTAATCTATCATACAAGTTGAGATAGGGAACTCGATGTACTTAGATAACTCTTTCAGAAATTAGAAGTTTTATTTTTCAATCAACTGAGAAGTATTTCTATACATATTTCAAAGACCAATCTCTTAACCTCACATTTGTACTTTTTTTGTGATATTTTACACATTTCTGCACAAACAATTGCTGAAGAAGCAATTTTACTTTAACATGAGACAAGCCTACCAATGAAGCATAAATCGAAAAAAATAAAACACCGAGGATATCAAAAGATACATTGGCTAACCGAACACAGTAATGCTATTTAGTTATTGCTCAAAGCAATTGACGAAGCTGGTGATTTTCTTTCCGAAGACACTAAACCTCTTTCATCAGCTCAGCTTGGTTCTCTAGAATGGAGCTTATCACACGGGACATTTCCATCGGCCAAATGATTCCACAAATTAGAGCTGAGAATATTCTCGTGAAAGCCAGAGCAATTTGAAAAAGGGATAATAGGCAGATACCTCCTGCATGTGGAATTGTCTTAAAATTTCAATATGAAGGTTCCTCATATCTCCATGAATGGATTTCTGAAATGAATCAAGGGTTTCTTCAAGAGTACGTTGAAATAGCTGAAGACTAAAGTTACTTCCTTACTGGGGATCTGGTTGTGGAGCCTCAAGGGGTTGTAATGTTCCTCCCTATTAGAGACAGAATCAATGAACCATCATAAATAAAGAAAACTATGAAATCATAGAAAAACATAAAAATTCTTCTTCATGGATGTCTTCACCATTTCACATGTAAATGACAGCAGAAAATTTCAAACAGTGAAACCATCCTTGATGACCAATCAGGAAGATTACTCAAGCTAGACCTCCACTCTAAAAGCAAACTATCATACGAGAAATTAAGATTGATATAGGATCCCTACCTTATGAGATAACATAAAGGAAGAGTCTTTGCTTTTCTGCGTCTTTAATTATCTAAAATGCTGCTTAAATTTTGTTAAAATTTTGACAATATTAGTATGCAAAATAAGATGATGAAAGGGGGAAAAAATATAAGCAGATGGATTCATATAAAATTTATGCATTCTATTATGCAAGTTGGGACAGGAAACTCGATGTGCATAGAAAACTCTGTTAGAAATTAGAAACTTCATTTTTCAATCAACTGAGAAGCATTTCTATACATGTTTCAAAGACCAATCTCTTAGCCTCACATTTGTACTTTTTTTTTGTGATATTTTACACATTTCTGCAGAAACAATTGCCAAAGAAGCAATTTTACTTTAAAAGGAGACAATTATTATGAAAAATACAAGTAATTAAATCACGCATTGTGTCTTTACTCACATGATTAATTTCTTAATCTATGTTTTCTCGTTTTAGAGTTAGGTCTTTCAATTTTTTTAACTAATTAGACATAATATATTCTTGTTATCATTTAGTTTATTAGAATTCGAGTGATCAATAAGAGTGTTTTGGATTCTATTTGTTATTATAGTTAGTTGACCATGTCTAAATTATTTGCTGATCCAAAGAAAGAAAAAAAAAAACAAAAGATTAAAGAACGAGGCAACTTGTGTATGGCATTTAAGGGCAGGACTTCCACATTGTTTTGTGTTATTCAAGCGTTGGGTTTCTGCTTAATTTGTGCTGCAATTGAAGTAAATCCAAAGGTAATTGAATTAGATGGAGGAAATCGAGTTAGTCAATGTTACATTGAGATCACAAATATTGATTAAAGCATTATGTTAAATAATCTAAAATGTTTGGTGTGGCAAGGATACGTAATAATGATGCACAAATTGTGTGTATAGAATAATATTCTTTTGCAAACACTTTTGTTAATATGGTCTAAGTTTTCTCCTGCAAAACCCATTGACTTTGCGACACCAACCACCCTGTAGCATTTCATCTGTCTTGCCTTTGAAAGAAAAATGGCAGAGGCAATCGTCACGCTTGCCATTGAAAGAATTGCAGATTTACTCATTCATGAAGCGTTTTTCTTGGATGATGTAAGAGAAGAAGTTGATAGCCTAAAGGCTGAAGTAGAGCGGATGAAGAGTTTCTTGAAAGATGTAGACCGTAAGCAAGGACAAGATGAACGTCTCCGCACTCGGGTGAGAGAAATCAGAGATCTTGCTTATGATGCTGAAGATGTTATAGACTCTTATATTCTTAAAGTTGCAAATCGAGGAGGCTTCCATGGGATCATCAAGAGATTTACAACCCTTTCCACTCACAAAATTGGGATGCAGGTCAAAGCTATTCAAACCAAGCTTGGGGACATCTCGAGAACTCTTCCTGCTTATGGGATATCAAGAGAAGAAGGGTCTAATTCTGCTGTTGAGATGCAGCGCCGATTAAGAAGATCGTACCACATGATGAAGATGATGTTGTCAGCTTGGAGGTTAGCACAACGGATGTTATGGATCAATTAATGAAGAAAGAGGATAGACACCGTGTTGTTTCCTTGGTGGGCATGGGGGGCATAGGTAAGACCACTCTCGCAAAGAGAGTATATAATCACAATGATGTGAAAAGACATTTTGATTGTTGTGCTTGGGTTTTCATATCCCAGCAATGCATGCCAAGAGAGGTTTTCCATGGAGTCTTGATAAAGGTTCTTCCTCCTTCTAAAGAAAGAGAGGTGATCGATAGTCTCAAAGAGCATGACTTGGTTGAAATGCTTTATGATATCTTGAAAGAAAAACGATATTTGGTGATTCTTGATGGTATATGGAGATGTGAGGATTGGGATAGTCTTAAACCTGCTTTCCCCAAAGGAAATGAGGGAAGCAAGCTCTTATGCACAACACGCAACAAGGAAGTTGCTCTGCTTGCTGATCCCCACAGCTCCCTAATAGAGCTCCCACTACTTACAGATGATGAGAGTTGGAACCTTTTCAAAAGAAAAGCATTCCTGGAAAATAAGATGGAATCTCCGGCTTGTTCAAAAGAATTTGAGATGTTAAGGAAAAGAGATGCTGAAGAGATGTGGAGGTTTACCTCTTGCTATTGTTGTGTTGGGAGGCTTACTTGCAACAAAGAAGTCATGGAATGATTGGGAGATGGTACAGAAAAACATCAATGCATACTTGAACAAGGTCCAACAACAAGACTACGGTGGAGTTAATGGGATTTTGGCTTTAAGCTACAATGAGTTGTCCTTTTATTTAAAACCATGCTTTCTATATCTTGGTCATTATCTGGAAGATTCAAAGATTTCAAAGAAGGAATTAATTAGACTTTCGATTGCTGAAGGTTTTATTTCTCCATCACTGGAAGGAGGAGAAATGTTGGAGGATGTAGCTGAACGATACCTAGAAGAGCTAACAAATAGATGTTTGGTTCAAGTTGGTAGAAGGGATCATACAGGGGTAGGTGTGAAGACATGTCGTATTCACGATCTTTTAAGAGACTTGTGCATGTCAAAAGCTCGAGAGGAAAATTTCTTTGGAATTGTTCAGCCACCAATGAATGGAAACAAGAATCATTCTCTTCGTCTCACTGTGGCGGCACTATCTAAGGCATGTAGAATTATAGTTCATCCTAGTAAAAGTTATGTTTCTTTGAGGGGAGAATGTCCAAACCTACATTCTCTTTTACTCTTTCAAGATGAGGAATTGATAAGGCTACACATATCAAAATGCAATAATTTCAGATTCCTAAGAGTGTTGAAACTCTTGAAAAAGGATGGTTTATGGATTATACCAAGTAAAATTGGTAATCTATGTCATTTAAGATATTTGGGTTTTCAATGTGATGAAGTGGTCTTGCCACGTTCTATTGGCAAGTTGAAGAATTTACACACCTTATTCATCCTCGCAAAATTTCCAGTGAAAATTCCTAATGTCTTATCCAAGTTGGGATGCCTGAGGCATCTTATACTAATCAGATGGTATGGATTGAAAAGGTTTCATAAAATAAAAGGGTTTTGTCAAGTAAATACTTTGGAAAATATTGAAACTATGAAGCACTTAAGGGTTGAGGATTTGACCAAAAATAATGCATTGCTCAAGTTGACAAATCTTCGGAGTTTAGGAATACAGTTTACAAGATCAGAAGATGTGGAGGCTATCCTAAGATCCCCTAGTTTTGGGTTAGACAGCCTTCGGTCAATGCACATGGAGTTGGTGAGATAGACTCCATTTCCAAAATTGGAGCAACTTTCTCCATGCCACCACCTCTCCAAACTATTGTTACGTGGGAGGATGGATACCAGAAGACCCAGAATCGAGCCATCATGTTTTGAAATTTCTTCCAACAAACATGTGCAAGTTAACTTTGTGCCACTCACATATTAATGAGGATCCAATGCCTGTACTAGAAAAGCTACCTCATTTGTGAATTCTCTGCTTAGAGTCTTTATCATATACAGGGACTACAATGTCTTGCTCTGCAAAGGGGTTTCCTCAACTTGAATCTCTTGATATCTATAGATCAAATTTAGCAGAATGGCAAATAGAACAAGGGGCAATGCCATGTCTACGTAGTTTAAATTTGACTGATGTTGCTGGCTTGAAGATGGTTCCAGAAGGGTTGAGGTATATCACTACTCTTCAGCAATTGAAATTAGAAGGGATGAACAGATCATTGATAGAGAGGATTCAAGATATAGATGGAAGAAAAGGAGAGGATTTTTATAAAGTGCAGCATGTACTCTCCATCCAAATAATTAGGAGCTGAACTGAATGTCTAATGTTGGCAAACACAGAAAGCAACATCCTTTGCTCGAATTAGTTGTGATGAGTTTGTTATTTCTACCAGAAATCTCTCCTCTTTTCAGTTCAGTCTACCCTTTCCATAACCAGTTATGTCAGTTTGTTCATTGTTTTTGTTAATATTGTTAACATCTATTACATTTCTTAAGTATTATTATCTTAAGACAATAAACATGAAAGTATAATTGGATTGACTTGGCAGGTCTGATGAATTGATGGCTGATATTTTATGAGCAATCAGCACTCGAATGGCTATCTTTCCATATGATTTGGGCATTAATTTGTTGCAAGACAGCACCACTGTAATTGTCTTACAGTTTTCTTTATGATGTTTCCATTTATTTTGGCACTGTGAATAAATTGTGGCAATCTTTATTCCAAGTTTTTTATTTGAATTTGTAGTTGTTCTTTTGTTGTATGGTTTGTTGTTTTTGTTCATCTTATTCATATGATACTATGAATCTCATTGGTGTCCTATTATCTATGTGAATGATGCCTTGTTATTCTTTCAATTCTCCTAGAGGTGAAAGCTCTATCCTTTGTTCATTCCTCTTCACAAGGACAGGTTTCTAATGGTGGAAAATAGTAATTCAAAGGTTGCAATTTCTGGGATTTTTAACCCAAATCCCAAGTTCTCTTGCATTTATTCAACAATATTTTTGTAAATTTGCTGTTTTGAATTTGCTCCTATTTGTTCGACTCTCAATGAGACAGCAAGAGAGCTTGGAGAAAGTAGATGCTTGCTAACGCTTTCTTGTTAGATATAGGGTTCTTACCTTATCAGATAACATATAGGAACAGTCTGCTTTTCTGCTTCTATAATTATCTAAAATGCTGCTTAGATTATGTTAAAAATTTGACTATATTCATAAAAAGGAAAAAGGCATAAGCAGACAGATTCATGTAAAATTTATGCAATCTATCATGCAAGTTGAAACAGGGAACTCGATGTACAGAGACAACTCTGTTAGAAATTAGAAGCTTCATTTTTCAATCAACTGAGAAGCATTTCTATACATGTTTCAAAGACCAATCTCTTAGCCTCATATTTGCAGTCTTTTTTGTGATATTTTACACATTTCTGCACAAACAATTGCTAAAGAAGCAATTTTACTTTAACATGAGACAAGCCTACTGATGAAGCATAAATCGGAAAAAAAGAAACAGTGAGGAGATCAAAAGAGACATTGACTAACCGAACACAGTAATGCTATTTAGTCGTCACTCAAAGCAATTGACGAAGCTGCTGATTTTCTTTCCGGAGAGATTGAACCTCTTTCATCAGCTCAGCTTGGTTCTCTAGAATGGAGCTCATCACACGGGACATTTCCATCTGTCAAATGTTCCACAAATTAGAGCTCAGAATATTCACGTGAAGTCAGAGCAATATAAAAAAGAGAAAATGGGCAGATACCTCCTGCATGTGGAATTGTCTTAAAATTTCAATATGAAGGTTCCTCATATCTCCATGAATGGATTTCTGAAATGAGTCAAGGGTTTCTTCAAGAGTACGTTGAAATAGCTGCAGAGTAAAGTTACTTCCTTGATAGGGATCTGCTTGAGGAGCCTTGTGGGGTTGTAATATTCCTCCCTATTAGAGACAGAATCAATGAACCATCATAAATAATGAAAGCTATGAAATCATAGAAAAACATAAAAATGCTTCTTCATGGATGTCGTCACCATTTCACATGTAAATGACAGCAGAAAATTTCAAAAAGTGAAACCATCCATGATGACCAAGCAGGCAGATTACTCAAGCTAGACCTCCATTATAAAAGCAAACTATCATATGAGAAATTAAGAATGAAACCAACAATTATTGACCAAACCAGGCTTCATACATTCATAGCCGGCAGAATTCCTGATTCCACAGCAGCCAATGAATCAGACCTTGACAACAAGCTATTCAACAGGTCTTCTCTGGTTTCAGCTCCTGTTTTCTTTGTTTTTGGAGAAGCCACCAAATGAGATGTTCCATCACTGAAGGCAGATGTAGTACTAATTCTCTCGGCATATGTTGAAAACCTTCGCGGCAGTCCTAAAGATGCTAGTTTTGGGGAGTCAAGGTTGCCTGCTCCACTAATGCCTTTTGAACCTAGAGACAAAGAAGACATCGAGCTGGAGGAGAAGTGTTCTGGAAAGCCCAATGAAGTCTCCTGATTTGAGGAGACATCTTTTGTGCGCAAGTTTTCATAGCTCAGGTTAGAACTTGTTAACAAGCTAATACTTGTCTGACTGAGTGTTGAAGACTGATCTTGTCCAGAATAAATAGAGCCTGACGTCAGACTGCCAGAAGCCTGCATCCCAAAGCGAGATGGCAGCTGACCTAGGTGGGTAAATTTATCAGATATCTTCTCACCACCCCAAGCTTCAGGAGGAGTGATGGAGGCCTCTTCACTCTTGGAAGATGGTGTAGGCGTAGATCCCACTGCTGTAAAAGATCTTGTGTCATCCTGCACAAATAGTGGTATACAAACATCATTATTTGGAACAGAGACTGAACAAAGTATATCAACTTCACCAGGAAAACCAAATTAAGTATCAGTAATAGTTCTACGGCTAAAGAAAGTAGGAGATAATAGCCTGAAAGTCAAAGTCATCACTATGTAATTGATTAAGAGAAATGAATATTGTCAGAAAGTAGACCTCACTGCAACTAACAACAAGTTGTCTGCAATGTTATATATAAGAAATCCTCTAAACATGCACAGCCAATTTGCTAGCATGTAGTAAAACACGGTTGATCAATTGGATTTGTTGACATACACAGTCATAATGCTCCAATCATACAACATAATGCACAAATGAACACCACATTCATATTCTATGCAAAAATAAGGACTAACTAGCATACTAACAACAAATTAGAACTTCATTACCACGAAGATTTAAAGCAAAATCCCATTAAGAAAACTCAAAATAAATATGCCATGCAGTGCAGTAATTCTATATAAAAGATGAAAAAGCATAAAACCTGTCGAGACATTGAACTGGACTTCCAATCAAATATTGGGTGATCACTTGCTCCATCATCCGCAAAAGCAAACCTCCTGCTGGAAGGAAACAGCAGGGAAGAAGGCTTCTTATCAGTGAGTAGATGCTCTTTCTTTGCACCCTCATGATCATCCCACAGCTTATCCAGCGAGGGTGTAATTGGTTGAACATCCACAAGAGGGGAAAACACCTCCATATCATCCTTAAAATTGTACGTAGAACGAGGAGCATGTAATCTTGTCAGTGCTCCACCTGGCCACAGATGGCTTCTATGCGGTGTTTCCTCAGAAGAAGACAGATTGAGTGTGCTTGACACTGATCCACTACTACTAGTTAGAGACAGTACTTCTGCAGGACCTGAACGGCCAGTGATACGAGCACCAGAAATTGCAGTGGATAGTGAAAGGCTTGATTGTGTCATAGATGGAAGTGGGTCAGGCATAAGAACTGAATCTTCCACTGCACCTCCCAAAAGAGCAGTCTCAGCAGTGCAAGTACTCTCATTAACAATGGCTGGTTTAGATCTTTGCCAGCATAAACCTGAAACAGCCTGATGGATGCTATAAACACTTAGTATTTAAAATGATTAAAGGAATCAACATTCTTAACTTTCAAATGCATGACCTAACAGTAATATTTATCATTATTCTGTCCCATTTATACAAAACTCTTTGAAGTTGGAGCACAAACAAGCAAGCAGTGACAGCCCATGAGACATCACTAAAGTCATTATAGAGCACAGTCTTGTATACATCTAAATCAAGTTTAGATTCTTTTGGAAAAAATTGAATTTGGAAGTGAGTGCAAACTACAAGAAATTATTATGGTCTGGGCTTTTTCATATTAAAAAGAGATAAATAGAGGAAAATAGGACCCACCTCCGAACTACTATATGCACGAAGAACAGTAAAAGGTTGTAGTTTTCCCCGAATATCAAAGAATACCACCCTACCATTACTGGTGCCAGCTGCCAATGTCCAACCATCATCTCTAAATGCCAATGAAGAGAAAGGTGCCTCATGAGAAATGAAAGCTGAGGGTCTTCTAGACCCTGAGTCATAAGTGTATAGCTTCTTATCTAACCCAACACTAGCAATTATCTGTCAAAGAGGAAAAAGAAACTTGAAACATCAGAACATTTAACAAATTTTTGCAAGATGTCTTAACCATGAAAAAGCTTCCTTCATCCCAAACTTCCAAAAAACCTCAGCCTATTCATTTGATTACACCTAAAAGAAGGGGAAGAAGAGGATAAAAAAGAAGTAATGGGACCTTGTCATTTGACGGTGAGAAGCAAATGCCAGCTGTGGGAGCAGAGTGCTGCTTCAACCAGGAAACCTGTAAAAGACAAATGGAATTAATTACGTGTTTAAAATAGCAAAAATATCGAGAGAGAGAGAGAGAGAGAGAACCTTTGGGCTGCGACCAGTGGTATCCCACAAATGGATAGATCCATCATCACCTGCAGTCACCAAAACATGTCGACTAATCCGCGAATAATCAAGTACCCTCAGTACCTGGTCTTAAAATCCATCAAAAGAAAATTAGCTTGCAAACAAGAATTAGGAAATTAACATAAGCACCCAAATGCAACAAACTAAACAACCTGTTCATTAGGATCTTTCAGTTCAGCGGCCCTTGCTCCAGATGCAAGGTTGTGAAGAATGAGATCCCCACTTAGGCTGATGGAGGCCAAGTGTTCATCTTTGCAGTTGTACATAACACCTGTTATTGTGCTGGTATGACCCCTCAACCATTTAATGCAACGCTTCCTCTGCAAATCCCATATTCTTACAACTTGAGCACTTCCCCCTGAACATATGTATCTGGATCCCTTGTTGCTAAAGCTAATAGCTAAAATAGACTCCTGCAGATAGAAGGGAAATTTTACTTAATAAATTTGACTAAGAAAGCCCATGCCAATAATTGTATAAAAGTTAAGTGGCCTTTAAAACAATTAAGGAATGGCTTAATATACAACCAATTTTGGGGTGTCAAGTCATAAAAACTTGAGGGTTTCAGTTATTCAAATGAAACCATGTGAAAAAAGTGTGTTCTTTTTTTTCTTTTTTCTTTTTTTTGGCATAAAACATTATAGCATCTGATTGAGGAAATAGACATCATTCTGTTGCCATGCAAAGCACCAGTTATCTCAAGCAACCTTGTCCCTCCATGTTATTTAAGCTGTATCCTCCTCTCTTGCTATGTCTTAACATTGATGCTAGAATATAGGGTCCTATATAAAGATAGCCACCAACGTTATTGAAGAGAAACAATGATATTTTGCTCACTATGCTTCTAGACCAAAGACAATAGTATGCTGCACACACATAGTGATAAAGGACAAACTTACACAAAATGCGAGAACAAGCAACTCTTACACAACTCTCTTATGTTCATAATAGACCCAATTTACTACATGACTTAGTAATCTAATATGACCTTCGTTCACAATATGAATTAAGTCATTTATTCATTTGCATTTAAAAATCTTATGGTATCGATAACATAGTTAGAGACATAAAACAAACGTGAAATTTAGCATACATGATCTACCTGGAAATAAACATTGTATCCCAATCAAAAAATTTATTCTGCAACCTATCAAACTACAAGTACTTCAATAAGATTCAACAGTTTTTGTTTATAGTTAACAATGCATTAAAGCTAGAGGAGGATTACCTCAATGTTATCTCCACTATCTGTCCCGGCAACCGGAACTGTCCCCATACTCTGCCCATTTTTCCGCCATAACGATATCTTCTTATCTTCTCCGGCACTCGCCACCACTAAATCTGCCACAACATCAACTCAGCTGGAATCAATTCAACAAATTTATATGAAAATAAAAAAGAAAAACTGAAATTCTCTGCATAATTGCTAAATTAATTTAAAATAAAATTTTAAATAAAGTTTAAAAACTTTAAAAATTCACTTAATTGCGTTAAAATAAGAACTTATTCAGTTAAATTCAATAAATTATTCATTTCATAATACAATTTTTTTTTTAAAAAAATAAAAGATTAGATAAAAGCCACCACATTTCAGCAACCGAACAGATCGTAGCAACAGAAGCCGAAAGAAAAAATCTCTTTCTAAAAATAAAAGAAAAGAGAGAGAGAGAGAACTTACTAGTGTGGTTCCACTTAACCGAGTTGACAAGGCAACTCGGAGAAGGCGAGTAACTTAAAACGCAAGGGTCGTTCGGTTCGAGCTTAATGTCAAAGATCTTCACCGTGTCACCGCCGCTCGCCGCCAGTAACTCCATCGACGGATCCGGTAGATTCATTAAAATCCTATTAATTTAAAAAATTAAAAAAAATCTCAAAAAAACAGAAGAATTTCTTTTTCAGGAAAATTTATCGGATAGTTAAAACTTAAAAGGGAAATGAGAAATGAGGAAATTAATTAAAATTAATTCGGAAAGTGTTGAGTAAACCCTACGGGTAAAGTAGAAAAAGAAGGGACGGGAGGGCGAACAAAATTTTAAATTGAGTGTAGATATGATGGAAGTGGGCGCCTTTGTACGCTATTGTAATTATCACTCCTTTTTTCCTTTTTCTTTTATTTTCGTAATTTTTTGTATTATTTCAAATATTTTAAGAGAAATTTTAGGCTTTTAATGTGATTTCAAAAATAACCATTTAAATAAAATTATCTGTTTTTATCCAAAAAAAATATGAGTTGACGAAAATATCTTTTAAAAACACTATAGCAAATTAAACTGTCGATATCTACCTCTTACCATTTTCTAAAAATTAAAAATTAATACTCAATTATTTGTGCTCGCTCATCTCTCTCTCAGCTCTCTAAACTATATCAATTCTATATTCAGCACCATCGTCATCAGCTTTCTCAACTCTCTGAACTGTGTGAGCTCTGTCAACTCTCTATTGAGCACTATCATCTTCGTGCCGTGGTCTATCTCTCCTCATTTGACCATATTATCCTCAAAAAATAAACCTCATAGCGGAGATGACATCAAGGTATGTTTTTGGGTTTATTGCTGCAACATATAAATTTGTGAAACTTTTTTTGTAAATTAGAAGACGGATTAGAAACATTGCACAAAGTTGTTACACGCCATGCATCTATTCAACATGTGACCACATAAGACTGCCTGCACTTGGCTTGTAACTAGCATGTCTGCATGTACCTGTCGTGTCACCAACATGTTTATGTGCACTTGTCGTGTCACCAGCATGCATGCATGCACTTGTCGTGTTACCAGCATGTATGCATGCACTTATCGTGTCACCAGCATGCATGCATGCACTTGTCGTGTCACTAGCATGTCTGCCTACACTTGGCGTGTCACCAGCATGTCTGCTTGCACTTGACATGTCACCAGCATGCATGCATGCACTTGGCTTATCACCACCATGTAATTAAGTAAATAATTAAATAATTAAGTAAATTAAATAATTATTTTTGTTTTCAAAATTTCAGTGGGATTCTAATTCTGCGACTTGTGATAAGACACGGTGGTCAGTGGGTGGATGGCATGTATAAGGGTGGTGAGTCACGAATGCGGGGGGTTAGGAGTGATTTGTCATTTGCGACTTGATGAGCTGGTTGAAGATGTTGTTGGGGTAAACTCAGAAATTGATGATATTGAGTTGCATGCATTGATCAGTACACCTAGGGAGCTATCACGGCCAATTATCAAGGATGATGAAGATGTTGCATTAATTCTACTAGAACAGAGGAATGTTCTAGCTGTGTATGTCAGCATTAAGAGACCCGAAACAAATGTTATGTCACATGAAGAAGCTGAAAAACATGGTAATCAGCTCAATCAGAATGAGATTTACAATGCTTCACATATGCTAGAGCATTTGATTCGTAATCCGCAGTTGAGGTATCTTCAGGAGTTTGTACAGCCCGATAACCAGATGACATTGATAGAAGAGTTGGGTGCACAATTCCGATCGAGATGTGCATCAAACCAATTAGGGTCTTCTGCTAAAGGAATGCAACTATCGGGTGAAACGGTAGAGTGTGTAATTCCAATTTCAAATGAGAATACGACACGTGAGTACAACATTGTGACGTTAGATGTTAACACTACGACGTTGGAGGATAATATTGCATGTTATGAGGGAAATGAGGATTTGTTTGCTGGCAGTGAAAATAGATTTGATGACAGTTCGAGTGATGGGCTTAACAAATGGGATCATGACAGTTCAGACAATGACTACCTTTATGACAGTGACATTCCAATTTGCAATAATGTTGAAGGTGAAACGAAACCTGTTGAAGGTTTTGATGTAAGAAATGTCTAGTGTGATGATCCCATATACAATAACCCTATCGCTGGTGAGGACGAGATTCGTTCCGTTGATATAATGCTCGATAATAGTTATCAAGAAAGGAGAAATGCTGGGATATCTTCTACGTGGCGAATTGTAGGTGCAGAAAGGTTCTCCTTTCAAACAATTAGTAATGAGGAGTCGACATATCCCAATGATCGCTTATACAAAGGAAGAATGTTTTCCTCGAAGGCAGAGTTGAAACGAACTCTGAACATGTTGGCTCTAAAAGAGCAGTTTGGGATAAGAGTGAAAAGGCCATGCAAAAGTCGTTGCGAGGTTGGTTGCCAGGACAAGGCATGCAAGTTTAGTGTCCATTCAACGAAGTTACTTGATGGAGAAGGGTATTGGGAAGTTCGGACGTTCCACAAAGTACACACATGTACTGTTGATGGTTTGCAAAGGCGATTTCCATCTGCGAGTGCCAAGATAATTGGTGAATTTATGGCACCCAAGCTTCGGGCTAATGGAGTAGCATTGAGACTTAAGGACATAATTGGTGAGATGAGGGTTTAATGGAGATTGGAATGCTTGTATGGTAAGGCTTGGCAAGCAAAGGAGTATGCGAAGACGCCTTTTTCGGTCCCCCGGTGGAGTTATTTCAACTACTACCCTCATATTTTTATATGTTGGAACAAGAAAATCCTGACACAGTCACAGCAGTGGCTATTAAAGAGGCTGAAAGATTCAAATATTGTTTCTAGTCATTCGGGGCTTGTATTTGAGGGTTTAGGGATGTAATGCGTCCTACAGTTGTAATTGATGCAACACATTTGAAAGGCAGGTTCAAGGGTGTTTTGTTTGTTACTGTATGCAAAGACGCGAATGAGTGTGTATATCCAGTTGCATTTGGGATCGGCCATGATAACGAAGAAGACTCGTGGATGTGGTTTCTCATCAAGCTACGTGATGCGGTTGGTTGTCCTAAAAACACTATGTTCATTTCTTATCAGCATCTTGGCATTAAGAAAGCAATCCAAAATGCATACCCAGAAGCGAACGACGGTTTATGTGGTTACCATTTGAAGAAAAACTTTAAAAACAAGTTCAAGCGTAATGACGTTTCTATGATTTTCACCCTTGCTCGAGATTGCTATAAGGTTTTCGAATTCAACAGACATATGAACCAGCTTAAGTAGATTCATACGGGAGCCTATACTGATCTTTTGAGAATAAGCCCAGAGAGATGGGCACATGCATGTTCACCGGCAAGGCGATACCAAATGTCAATTATTGACTACTTTTATGCCTAGGCAATGTTGTGGAATGTAAATTGTCTAATCTTTGGACAACATATATAAATAAAAAATCAACAATGTTACTCTATATTTCGACAATTGTAAAGCCAATACATTCATTAAATTTTTGTTTAAAGCAAATTACTTCAATATACATAAGAGAATTTTACTCATTTTACAAACGACGTTGCAAAACTATATCAATTGTCCACTTGGGTTTAGAGTTTGTGAAAGGGTAAAAATGTAAGAAGTCATGCTACAGAGTCGGTGACAAGCCATTGAGGGAAGTAGTGACACGGTATCCTTGGCGTGTTGGTGACACGCCAAGTGCATGCGGATATGTTGGTGACACATCAAGTGCATGCAGACATGTTGGTGACACGTCAAGTCTATGTAGACATGTTTGTGACACGCCTAGTGCACATAGACATGCTAGTGACACGCCCAGTCTATTGAATTTCATTTTTTTTGACATACCAAGTGGAGGTAGACATGATGGTGACACGTCAAGTGCAAGCATATTAAACTTTAGAATACAGAAGAACAATAGAAATCAGATCGAACAATAGAAAATAGAAGGAAAACTTTCTATTGTTTTAACCCGTCAAAACAAACTGAAAACCACTAACAGTGAGGACTTTCTCCCCCCTTGATATATTCAACTTTAGAATACTACCATAGTCTAATAATTAATCAGTTTCTCTTCACCTTCGACCTGTAAGCAATTGTCCAACCCTGACTTTTTGAAATACAAAGACTCTGTATTATCCGAGAAGTTAGGGTTGGACAATTGTTTACAAGTCGGAGGTGAAGAGAAACAGATTAATTATTAGACTATGGTAGAATTTTAAAGTTGAATATATCAAGGGGAGGAGAAAGTCTTAACTGTTAGTGGTTTTCAGCATGTTTTGACGGGTTAAAACAACAGAAAACTTTCGGTTGTTTTCTGTTGTCCAACTCGATTTCTGTTGTTCTTCTGTATTATAATAGTTCGACATTCTCGTGGTCGAAAGAACTGCGGAGGACACATCGACAAAATTACTTTTGACGAAATGTACGGTCAGTCGATGAGAACTGAGGAGTTTTTGACCATATATAGTAAAGGAATATAAACCGACATTACCAGTTTAAACGTTTCGGTCTGAGGTAATGAACATACGTGCTGGTGACACATCAAGTGCATGCAGAGACGGTGGTGACACGCCAAGTGCAGGCAAAGATAGTGATGACACGCCAAGTGCACTCAGACATGGTGGTGACACGCTAAGTGCATGCAGACGTGCGACTGACACGTCATTCACTTGGCGTGTCATCACTACCATCTCTGCCTGCACTTAGCATGTCACCAACATGTCTGCATCGATCTAGGCGTGTCACCACCATAAATCTTCAACATAAGTTGCATTTAAAATTCCTTCTATGGATAATTAATCAAAACAAAAGAAAAATGACAACCTATTCAAAATATAGAGACCAATTCTGCCAACATGTCACCCACAAGGCCCTTCAAAAGATATGAAAATAATCATTGAACAAAATAATTATACAAATTTAAATTTACCTACTATATCCAAATAATTTGAGAAAAAAATATAGAAACGTAATGTAATTTATGCAAAAGTAATGGGAAAGTAATGTATAAACTGTATGAATATTAGTAAAATTAATAAAATGAATTGTATATACAAACAAAAATGATGTACAAACACAAGCCGATGATATGTTCAAGGTTCGCTTTCACAACTGTTGCAAAAAATTTCGAGAACGTATTACCGACGCATATTTGCAATCATGTTCTACTTAACTCTGATTGATTTCGATTGCAACATATCGTCAATGTACGCAACCATGAACATACCGCAGTTGACACTATCATCCTGCCTATGCACATTAGCTTTAAGCAAATGGATCTCCAATCGCATCAGCGTCAAATCTCGTGCCTTTCGCCGTGTTCTGTTGAAATAACCAGCTTGGTGGCTTGGTGGCATATGATTGGGAACAATGTCGTAAGGGGTGACATTTGAGCAGCACGAACTTTGTTATCCTTAGCATCCGAAGTTCTTGCGGAGTCCTCCACCCTGATCCTCCACCTCCCCAAGTCTATCTTTGCCACCACCAATGGCCACTGACATTGTAAGGTGCGAGGATGAAATCGACATCTTTCCATCTTTTCCCGTATGTCGGCCTCTCACCCTGCACGTGCCCCCACAACTCATCTGTAATTTTCATGCTGGCCCGGGCATCTTCGGTGGGGTTTATGATGTGTAGTATATTGATGGTGTCTTGTGAAGCATGTATACGTTATCTTACACTTAATGCAATAAATAACTTATTATTTTAATAATTTAAAATCATAAAAAATAAACTTACGAAGAATATCGTGTCAACCACGCATGCACGAGCTTTGTACAGCTTCCACTTTGGCCCTATCATCCGCTTACCGAGTACGCTGAGGCATGCGTCGATATGTTCACTTGTCATTTCTTCTTTGGAGTCCTCTAATGTTATAAAAAAATCCGCACCTTGATCCCCTAAGATCCTGACTTACACCTGCATATGTAACATAATAAATAAATTACTTTAGCCTTGGTGGATTAATGTTTAATTAAAAAACCAGATTAGCAATGTTATTTATGAGCTTACCTCGCATACTTGTCTTTCTTGAAGGCCTCGTACATTTCGACCATTGCACTATTTTGATCATGACGGCTCATCATGGGGTCAACGTACGGGTTTGCAATGTACTTGCTTGCTATTTTCACCTGTGCCCGCTCAGTAGGGTATGAAATTAATGCTACCTGATCTTGGACAACAGATCCCTCTGGTGGCGACAATCGCGAGCTGTTGGTTTCAGGAGTACTGTGAATAAGATGGTCCCCTTCATACACGACTACTGCAAGGTTCCCATCCCCTCCCGCCACTGCATCAATCATCGGATCAGCATCCGCTGCCAGTGTATCATCTCTGTTGGCATCAACAACATCGTCATCGTCAATGTTAAAACCAGGTTCATCTTAGTGCCCTTCATTAATAACATCCTCGTGGTCGGCACCAACATCGTTAGATAAAGGTCTGCCTTACAGAATGAAAGAAATGTGAAAATCATTAGCATAAATCGATGCTTATAAATTAGTACTAACCATATTAAATATAAATAACCAATATATGTGCAAATATTGAATTTCGTACTTGTGATTTCAGACCCTCTAGAATCCGTGCGATGACACGGTCCTCAAACGTCTGCGGGGCCAGGGTCAATACTGGATTGAAGCCTTCAGCATCGATATCTCTTTTTTATATCAGTTCATGAACTGTCACAACTGACGCTTCGTCACTAGTCCGTCATTGACTCTTGTGAATTTAGTCAACTGTAATAAGATATATATTACTGTGGGTCAGTGTAAATAGATAGGGAATTGTTGAACATTAACCATTAGAACTATAAAATCCTTACTGGTGGCTCGTTACCAGTGTGTCGTTGAGCATGATTGATTGGTGTTTGAGGTGCTTGGGTCGCATCCCTTAACTGCAATGACAAAAAATTACTGTGTTACTGTGTAAATAGATATGAAATTGTTGAACATTAACCATTAGAACTATAAAATCCTTACTGATTGCTCAGTACCAGTGTGTGGTTGAGCATGACTGATCGGTGCTTGAGGTGCTTGGGTCGCGTCCCTTAACTGCAATGACAAAAATTACTATGTTACTGTGTAAATAGATATGGAATTGTTGAACATTAACCATTAGAACTATAAAATCCTTACCGACGGGGAGTTATCACTATGCGTATGAGGAGGATCTCTCGGTAGTTGAGGAGCTGTCATAGCATGGTCCAACTGCAAACACATATGTGTTAGTCGATACTCACATGTGGAATTGTTGAATACAAACGGTTAAATCCGTCCTTACCGGTTGTTCACTGCCATGCATATGGTCACCCCCTTCCTCCAACTCAAGGCTTGACAACTCATCCTCTAAGGCAGCGGTTGTGCTCCTCTACCTAACGGCACCACTGGTTCTTCTGTCCTTTAACTGCCTCATCTTTTCCCTCGCACCTAAGCCCCATTCAGCCCGATCCTCCATGTGCCCTATAGGCATGTATTGGTGTCCCTCAGATAACGGGACATCAATGTCAACGAAATAATCCCGGCTTGACTCCTTCGGAGTAAGCTCCAAGGTCTTAACTGCCCATAACTGCAAAATAGGGACTATGATTAAATATAATTTTATGAAAAATTATTATAGAAATGCACATCAGAAAGTAGCCAAGCTATTCACTCACCTGCTGAGATGACTGTAACTTCTCAGCTGCTTTGTAAAATGCAATCTGATTCTAATTGCATTCCCATTTCAGCATATGTGGGTAGACGTCCTTTGGACCAGAAGGGGCAACTAGTTTTCGGAAGGTTGGAATTACCTCAAGTGCCTAGAACTATAAGTCAAATATAACATCGTTAAATCGTAAATAATAAATGAGTGCAACAATAAATTTTTAAGTCAAAAGGAAACTCATCAATGTTAAGTGCCAGTACTTGAATCACCCACGGGAATCCGTAAATGTTGTACCTCAAACAGGTAGCCGGGGGCAAGTTTGACGCAAGCACTTCGAACCCCTTCAGAAGGTAGTCCTCGGTCAGCCTTCATACGTAATGACCACATGGGAAAGCATTCCAGGGGTTAATGTCCTCCACCAATGAAAATAGCCAAGGCGTCACCCCGTCTACGGTAGTCTTGACCGAATAAAATGTTATTCGCGATCAAGATAAGTGCCATCTTGGTCGTGTCACCTACTCGCTGCAAGCTGCCTATGCGGAATGTATTCAGCAACTCTTGCAGCTTAACGCTCTACTGCTCGTTCCAGTATCGTGCATGAATTCCGTCAACAACAACCTCGTACGATCGTGTGAACACATCGGGCATTGGACCAAACTTCATGCCGGTGATAAGGTAGAACTCCTACTTTGATATTCGTGCTTTGCTCTTGCCAATGGCAAACCACAGCTCGTGCTCCATTGATTTTGCCGCCTTGATTCGACGAATCATGATGCTATGCAAGAGACCGACGCTAAAGTAGCCTTGTGGATATACGTCCAGCAGCATGCTAAAACACGTATTCTTCATTGCATCGTACTCCTCTTTCTTTTGGAGAGTCTTGTTGATGTAATGCAGCTGCGACCACTTACAGTGGGTGTTGATGCCGACATTGAATGCCCACTTCTCCCTCGGCACAATCAGCAAGCTATCAATATCCTCATGCTGTCCGGAGTGCATCTGCAAAACATGGAACACATGCACAATTGAGTTAGCCCATAACATGGAAACAAGGTACACTGAAGATAGAAAAAGAAAGAAAGAAATAAGTGTCGTGACACGCCACGCATCACTATCGTGACAAGCTATGTAACACTCATTGTCGAAACATGCCATGCATCACTATCGTGACAAGCCATGCATCACTCACTGTCGTGACACGCCAACCTTAAACCCGTGACACGAAAAAAATTCAAAAAACTAGTTAGCCCACAACATACATCCTTAAAGCTGTGAAACCCTAAAACTAAAGAAAACCAGTAAACCCACAACATGCCATATGCAGACGCGAATCCCCTTCTTCAATACTTTGGTATGACCATAACCAGGAATAAAACAGTTTGGCAAAAAAAAGAAAAGGAAAAAAACCCAACTTATCAAACCAAACATAATCGCAAAAAAACAACGAACAGAAGAAAGTTTTAATTTTAGACTGACTGACCTCTTTATTGATAGCAGACATCGTTGTTGTGATGTAGTTAAGTTTGGCAAGAACGAAGTCAAACTCTCTGTTACGTTTCGGGATGATGAATGAATCAAAATCTCTTACTTCCTTCACACAGACCTTTGCGATTTCAGAATGGCAGAAAAATATTATTTTTAATTAAATGGCCTTTTATATTCATTTCTGAAACTCCTTAGAAGTCCAAAGGGTTTCCTCGTTATTTGCCCACCTTCTTTCAAATCATGCCCTGTCACTAATTCAACCTTACCGTGTCAGACGTCTAACCATGCCGTGTCGCACACTCTAAACACTGCCGTGTCACACGTTTAGACATGGTGTGTCACACACTCTAAACATTGCTGTGTCACAGCCACGTCACATATTCTCGACTTGCCGTTTTACACATTATAACTCTGACATGTCACACGTCTAGCCATGACGTGTCACACGTTTAGACATGGTGTGTCACACACTCTAAACATTGCTGTGTCGCAGCCACGTCACACATTCTCGACTTGCCGTTTTACACATTATAACTCTGACATGTCACACGTCTAGCCATGGCGTGTCACACACTCTAAACACAACCGCGTCACACATTCTCGCCTTACCGTTTCACACATTATAATGCTGCCGTGTCACACGTCTAGCCATGGCGTGTCACACACTCTAAACACTGTCGTGTCATAGCCGCGTCACACATTCTCACCTTGCCGTTTCACACATTATAATTCTGTTGTGTCACACGTCTAGCCATAGTGTGTCACACTCTCTAAACACTGCCGTGTCACAGCCGCGTCACACATTCTCACATTGCCATTTCACACATTATAACTCTATCGTGTCACACGTCTAGCCATGGCGTGTCACACTCTCTAAACACTGCCATGTCACAGTCGCGTCACACATTCTCACCTTGCCGTTTCACACATTCCCTCCGTGCCGTTTCACGAACTCTAAAGCCTGCAATCACACAGACGTTTCACATATGGCCTGTTGTAGCACGGCCATTTCCTGTTTTGGATTCACATTTTTCTCCTTTCGATTCACCACTCTAAAGCTTGTTTCGGATTTTTGGTTTCACATTATTCTCGAAGCTTTCAATTCATCACGACTGGTTCCTTCTTCGATTTAATATCACCCTTCTAGTATTATCTGAATGCTATGTCTGAAATATTTGAAAAACCCTCTCATGCTTCTGGGGAAAAAATAGATGTTTTGCACAAAATTAGATGTTCGGGAATTCGAAATTATAAGAAATTCTTCGCATATTAATTTTTTCTTTTTCCGCCTATTTGGGAATACGCGTCACCCAAATTGTCTCACTAAGGATATTTTTGTCCCAAAATCTATTAGAGCGGCTAAAAACAGTTAAATTTATGCGAAAAATTATCTTTAAAAACACATTATTTTCAAAGATCGAAAAAAAATTCCCTCTTAATTTTATCCTTTTTTTAAATATTCTTTTTTCCCTTCTTTTGCATTGTTATGCATACGAATGGGTGATAAATTTTTTAAATTTGATAATTATATTTATTAAGTTAGATTTTTCTATAATTTTTAATTATGTCTTGCATTAAATTTTCTTTAAATAAATTAAAAATATTACTAAATTTTACATAAGATAACTACACACTAAATATCGAGAATGGTAAAATTTTTCAATTGTAAGGTTATTTAAGGGAAAAAAGAAGTTCTGACAATCAAAGGAGAAAGGGTGAACCGATGACCTCGAAGCCTAAAACAGAGGGCCCGGTAGCTCTTGCATGATAAATATTGTGTTTAATTCCTTAGTGGGATCTTTGATGTCAATAGCAAGGCTTGTATCAGACAAAAGAAACCGGCCTTCTAGAATTGGATCAAATCAGAGGATGCAAAAACAATCTCTTTCTTACTCATTCATAGGAAGACCATCCAACACTTGAATCTGTTGTTCAGACCAATAAATATGAAGACATCAAACTTTGGAGACTACCCATTGACACTAACAACCAGACAAAATCAATGATGCTGAAAGCAATCTCAATCTGTAATGTGCAATGGAATGCTAGCTTATACTTTGTCTTGGCCATCTATTGGTCTACCTCATCAAGGTCTGGAAATGTACAATGCTGCACTTAAAAGCATTACCAGAAGGCAAATCTTCACAACACATGTGAACAATAGGCCCTTAATCGCAATTAACCATCTTATAAAATTTGAATGCACCTAGTTTCATCCATGCAAACAGCTCAATCAGTGAGTAGTCTGGGAAAAACTAAAAACCTTTAGATGGAGGCTGCCATTTTTTATGATCCAACAACTCAAGCACAAGTATGAGTTGCCAGACCAGATATATCTACACGTGCACCGCAGATTTAACTGCTATAAAGAAAAGATAAACAGTGAAGGGGGAGAAATGAGAATAAAAAGAGAAAAAACACTTCTGGCTTGTGCTACCCTACACAATAGCTATTGCTCGAACCAGACTTGCACATCTTTTTGCCCTACAAACAGTATGCATAAAGCCGTCATTTGCATCTCCTCTACCTACAATTCTGAAGCCAGCAATCTTGAGTTTTAACCATTTTTGGGGGCTAAACAAGAAGGATATCTGCATTAGAGAAAAAGAGAAACAGTAAATCATACAAAATAACACTGATGGTTGGTATGTCATTTATTAAACCAGATGAATAACTCACTGTAAAGAGAAAACGATCCATTATTCTGAAATTTGGCCTTCTGACAATAACATAACAAAAGCCCCATTACCAATCACCAATATTCTCACAACAGATAAACGAGGAAGCTACTGAATGAGACAAAAAGGGGCAAGGGGATAGTGAGGATGGGAGGCCTGATCACGAAATTAAACCATAGAAAGATAATCACTTCCGTTCTTCTTTATTACCAGCCCTTTTTACTTTTGAACATTCTCTACTTTCATGTGATCCAGACAACCTTCAGCCTACATCTTAAGAGAGAGCTAGTTATATCCAAGAAGGTATTTTCTTTTGTTCATGAACCTGGATCATCAAATGCAATTATGGGTATTTCATGAATGCCTTAACAAATGGAGCTTTATAATAATGCTGATTCTGATAATGACTGCACGTTATTTCCACCCAAAAGCCAAAAGGTTACAGTTAAAAATTTTGTATTAATACCAAATCATATTCAGACTGCATTTGACACCCTGAAACGCTGAAAACTTTGAAAAGTAAACCCAGAGGGCAGTAACAACAGTAATCACCAAGGACATTATGCACTCATGGCAGATCTCTGCCATGGTATACCTGTATGATGCAACTACCAGACAATAAGACATACATTAAAAGCATTTGGTCAGCTTAAGTCATTAAATTAATTTATTCCTACAATCACAACTGCATATTCCTGGACCCTAGAGGCTAGAGCAAAGTCATGGAAGTCAATATACTTATCGGTATGCACTGCTGAGCAGGAACACTGGCAACTCAAAACCCATACAATCGTCAATAATAAAAAAGAGGAACAAAAAAACAACAGTATTCAGCTGACCTTGATAAAGACTTGTAAGCCATTATACATTGATAGCTGCAACCATCACATTTTAGTGGACATGAACTTAACTTTTTTCTCTGCTGGCTTGAGAATCTGGAAAGAACACATCAGGTTTTCATCGACGCTCATCATTGCACCAGCATTATCAAATTCACCACAATAGTTAGGTGCTGAAAATATTGTAACAAGTTGCCTATCAGCAAAGAATTCATAACCATCCTCCACAACCTGCACCAACTTTTCAGCATTAACACAGAACAGCAATAAATAGAAGAGAAGGAAAGTTTAGCAAAGTCAATAACCTGATGCGCACGGCATACAAGATCTAAATCATGCTTTGTTAAGAATTCTGACACTTTGTCTGCACCAAAGGTGAATGAAACTCCTCTGTCATTCATTCCCCATCCTTTAACATCTCTACCAGGGTCAGACCAGAGCAAATCACACAGCAAACCAGTGTCAGGAACAGCAGTTGGACGAGATAAGTTTCTAATTTGATCCAAGTTTGTCAAGTCAGGGGAAAGACCACCATGCATACACAATATTTTGTCATCTATAAGAGCCGCGACAGGAAGGCAGTTAAAACAATCAGTAAAGCTTTTCCAAAGTCTCACATTAAACCTTCGTTTGCATTCGTCATAAAATCCATATATCCGATTAATAGATGCACACTCGTGGTTTCCTCGCAATAGGAAAAAGTTCTCTGGATATTTAATCTTATAAGCAAGTAGAAGACATATTGTTTCCAAACTCTGCTTGCCACGATCCACATAGTCACCTAGAAATAGATAATTGGCATTGGGAGGAAAACCCCCATACTCAAAGAGCCTCAATAAATCACTATACTGCCCATGTATGTCACCTAAAAACACAAACAATAACTTTACAATCAGGAAAAAAAAAACATAATACTGGACACTGATGATAGTAATAAAAGTCCCATTTGAATCCTATCCATGTTTCAGTCCATTGAGTTCGTGTGCAGGCTACACGATTTCAATTATTTCACATATTTTCCTACGACTTTCAGCAATCAAACAGTAAAAAAAGAAACTACAGCAACCCAACAACACCCCCCCCCCCCCCCCCCCTCTCCCGCAAAAAGAAAAGGTAAATTGGGTTTTTAGAAAGGAAAGGTTAAATTCACCTCCATCTGGTTCAGAAGTATCAACTATCGAAACCCCATTAAAATAAAAGAATCTTATTCCCCAAACACTATATCACTATTAAAAGAATGCAACCTTTCCCACCCTCTCACAACCTATTTATCCACATGGGTTTCCCCTAAACACAAATTAAAAACCCAACTTTCCTTCAAAACCCACACTATATTTCCACATAACAAACTCATAAAAAAAAGCTCAAGTTTATTATCAAAAATCAAAACTTTAACCCCCAAAAAACTCAAAAAAATTTACCGCAAATTTTGATGGGTGCTTCAAGTTCAAGCAAATTGGGCTGTTGAAGGAAGATATCTCTGGAAGTAACACAAAGCTGCTTGATCTCAGTTTCAGATAGTTGCACTTGTTTCCCTGGCCTTGCTGATCGGACTTCTGTCAACCTTCTGATTATATCATCTAGTACCGTAGGGTCCATCATCACCGTTTGCCCTTGTGCCGTCGTCGCCGCCGCCATTAGATCATCCTCCTTCAGCGGCCCTGATTTAACCAAACCCTAAAAACCCAAAAATGCAAAAAAAAAAAAAAAGGAAAACACCCCTTTTTTTGTCAGTGGAAGAGGCTTTTGAGGTCCTTTTCTGGGTCTGGAAATGGTATTTCAGAGAAAATAAATTAAAAAAAAACAATTTGTCTGAGAAAAAAAGAGTGGGAAAATAAATAAAATAAAATAATACTTAAATAAATAATTTATTTTTTCTCCTGAAGAGAGAAAAAGTGTTTAGAATTTTGGGGAAGACGAAGAAAGCAAACGGCTGCAACTCCTAGGTGACGAAAGGGGTCTATAATATCTTTCACCTCTTCTCATTTTCCAAAGGACAGGTTCACGAAACGCTGTCGTTTGGAAAAACGCACGTCTTGTTTTAGACCGGTTGATGTTCAGACCGGTTCAAGGCGAGCCACGTGGGCTTTAGTTCGAGTTTGAATCACCTATTAATCCGACCATATCCATATAAATGTTTAATATATAAATTGTATACACTGATAATGAATCACATATATTCAACTATTTAACGTTAAGGTCGGTTTATTGATCGGTACATACCTTTTGATTCAAGTTTAAAATTACCTACCAATCCGACCATACCTATATATAAAATTTATACACTATAATCAATTAAATATACCGACCATATCCAAAGATTTTTTAACTTGTATCGATTCAAATTTACGACATGGCACTCTCTACCGACAGTCCATTATCTTACTGTTAATTACTGTTACAAAAGAGATTAACACAAGAAAAGAACCAATGAAAGGGCGAAAAGAAAGCAGCCGTGCCATTTTTAGAACACCATTGGTGGTTAGAGCATTAGTGGAGGTGGGTAGAATTTTCTTTCCTTTACTTTGTCTTTTTTTTTCCTTGTCGAGCAATGAAAGCTGTCCACTACTTTCAGTCAATGTTAGCACTAATAAGTAATGTCAAAGTGTCACAATGCTGTCGAAGACAATAATGTAGATTCAGTTTCTGGGTTATTTTCTTTGCATTTCTTGGTACTTAAAAATGGATAAACAAATGTCTGAGGTTTGACTATCAACCACTTGACATATCATGAACCCCTTTTTGGCTTGCTAAGGCATATCTCTGCAATTCAGTGCAAAGAATTCCCATAGTGGCAAATTGTTGTTTGAGATTCAAGAAATTCTGCAAACCTGCAACAGAATGATGTGGATGTTCCACTAGCAGGAAGGAAAGATGTATTCATCATCTGTTGGGAGACAATATAGCAGAGAAGATTATACTTTCCCTTTCCTTTCCTTTCCTTTTTCTTTTTTATTTTTAAATATGCAAGGAAAATGTTCTTGCCTGATGGAATCTTCAAGGCTTGATCTGTCCTTGATCTGGGTGAGTTCAGGGGATTCGAAATTGTATCAGCAATGTGGGGATTGGGGAGCAGACTACTGGCTAAAGCTAATGAGAATTCATTCTTCTTTTTTTTTTTCCTGGAAAATCATGTTCTTTTTCCCTGGTATGCATGCTAGAAATGTCCTGTCCAGGTTGGTGCATGCAAGCCTGTGACATTGCTGTCTACAACAACAAAATTTAATGTAAATTAACAAAAGAAATCTCTCTGTTAAGGAATTCCATTTGTTTTTTCTAGTGGCAAAACATGGAAAACTCTGTCAAAGGAATATGGTTCTATAAGTAATTAAAAGCCACTTAAAATCTAAAAGTTTGTCCAATAATGATTATTCAATGATCAAAGACAAATTTTGGGAATAATATGTTAAATAAGTGGAAGTCCAAAAACGAATAGGCATAATTTGTATGCTTTTGAAATACAATAAATTATCTTACTCAAACAACACATTGGATCTAGAGGTATGGTAATCTGTACTTTTAGGTAGGCCAAAAAATGCTCTGAATTGTGCAAAAGTTCATGATTTCTATGAACAGTCAAAAGGTGGCCTTGGAGAGTCATGTTGGTTGGAAAAGGTGTTTGGGTTTGATTGTCTGTCTCCTTTGAGACATCTTCCCCATGTGTGTATAGAGGACAGAAGTCTTTGAGACAAGATGTGGGTTCAATTATGATGACCATTCAATCAAACAGAAACACTGTCGAGTATGATAATAAGGCAAATTCAATAGTCAATCAGCATGCTTTATGTTTTATCGAGATCGAGTAGTACTGATAACACAGCTTGGTACTGTAGCTGTGAGCAGTTGGAGGTATGGACCCTAGCCCCTGGCAATAAACTGTCTAATTTCTCATCCTCTTGGTATTATATAAAACTACAATGATTAGTTTGGAAGTTCAATTTCTGCTATAAGAATGGTTTCTAAAGTTTACTGTTATTTTTCTGCTCCTTTTTGGTATAACCTTCCCTCCTAAAGACTTGCAATTAGAGACATTGTTCACACTGGAAGAGTGCATGGAATCGGCTGTCATGGATGCTGATGATTGCCAACCTCTTTACCAAACCATCAGAGACTATTATGAAGGAATGGTCATCAGGGTAAATTAGCAAATTCCCATGCTTCTTGTTGAAAGATGACACACTTGTAAAAATGCCACTCATGGGGAGAAGAATGTAACAGACAATTTTTTTTTGCTCTCTTTCTTGAAATTTGGTTTGTGAAATGGCTCTGATTGAGTTGGGGGTTCATTTCAGGTATAAGTATCTTGCCTGAGACAAAGGGTTTGTTTTTCTAAAGAGCAGATTCTCACCAGTGATGGAGTTTTTCTGGTTAGAATTTATGGTATGGAACATGGAGGAAAGACTGTAGCTGTAAGGCCATGAATTAAAACATGTGAACCCCAGAGGAATAAATCCTTTGAACAAACTGGGCCAAGAACAACAGAATTAAGACAGCAATTATCCAGACGCTTAACAATAAGAAGAACAGAATCTTAAACCGTACAGGCAAATTCAGACCAATATTGAATTAAGTAGTTAGTCAACCTCTCCAATGGCATTTTCATTTCTCTGATCTCCTCAATACCATGAAAGAACTTTGGAAGTGAGATTAATGTCCTCTGAGATTCAAGAATTGCAACTTGCAACAAAACAACGTGGATGTTCCACGTCCAAAAGGGAAAAATATACCCTTAATTAGTCATCTGTTAAACAGTGAAAGAAGTGGCCAAAAGATCAATTCGGTATCCCAATAGCAGGTTATTTCTGAGGGAACCGTTCCATATTCTGTTCTTTTGTTTTCCTTAATTCTATTTGTGGATGGTCCACACCGTTGGCTCAAACTTTTTTAAGTTCTCTCTTCAATTTTGAAAGGTTATACCACCATACCCTTTTGGCCATATCCCATTTTTAAGTATCAAACAGTGATATTTCAGGTGAAAAAGATGAGTTGAAACGGCATAGTTTGTAGGTAAATTCATGGTACTTGAACTTCCTGTAACTCAAAATGATTAATTGGTTCAAGTATTGAAAAAATATACCCTTTTGACAGTAACCGTTTTTTTCCCTTTTCTGCAGTTACTTTTCCCTGGAAAAACACATGCTTCCTTTTTAAACATCCTGTTCCTGTTCATGCTGAATTGCTGATGCAAACATGCTAACAAAGGCTGTTCCCAACAACACTTGCCCTGATTTTGGCCATCTTTCCTAAGATAAATTTAACAGAAAACGAATCTTTTTTGAAGTGTATTCATATCCACAAATGGCGACATCATTAGCCTTTCCAAAGATAAACTAAGAAAAGAGGATCTCCCTGTTTAAAAAAAAAATACTCATTTGTATTTTCCAGAAGACCACATGGCAAACTCTGTCAAGGGAATATGATTCTGTATCAGAAATCTAAAGTACTTCCTGCAGAGTAATACAGCAATGGCTTATTTAAAATGATCCCCAAAAAAAGTATATGTAGATTGAAAGAAAGGAACTGACTTCCATTTCCCAGAATATTAAAGAAACAATCTTTGTTTAAGGCAATAAATCTTCCCTTTTCTCCAAAAGCAATGGCTGATAAAATTATGGAACAAGCAAAAGAATATATTCAGGCTGATGTCTTCATCATATGCAGGCCACCATAATCCAAATGAAGTTAAAAAAATATCTTTGATTTTGTTGTACTTTCATCATGTGGCCTGATTAAACAAATTGCAGAATCATGTCATTACTCATCCAGTTCAAGAATCAGCCTTCTGTTAAAAAGTGAAAAATTGATCATGATCTTTTGCTAGATTGTCGAACAAACTCTGATGTCATGTGCATTGTCCGCTTTGACCCTCGATGTGGATTCATGACTCCTTTTTGGATCCAGAGTCCTTAGAGTCACATCTTACCAACAACGTACACATCAACCCGCAACGTATTGCGACACATTGCACCAATTTGCAATGTATTGTTCGTGACACATCATACCAACTTGCGACGTATTGTGCGTTTTGATCCCGAAGGGCTTCAGGCATGTTGAAAATGGTGTGAAAACTTATACACCCCGTAAAGTATTGTCTGCTTTGACCCTCGATCTGAATTCATGGCTCCCCTCTGCATCCAAAGTCTTGAATGGCACATAACACCAACCTGCAACCTATCGTTCTCTTTGGTCCTGCTGCTGGACCTGTGGCACCATGCAACAAGTGGAAGTAGAATCTGAATCAATAAAGTACCAGGTAGTAATGATAAGTAAACAAAGCAAAAAGTTGATGCTGAGTTTCTTCAAGTGAATGATTGTTCTGGTTTTTTTTCACAAGGTGATTGTAAGGACCGATGCGAAGTAGGGAACCGGGAAAGCAACCAAGCTGGTGACAACCTCTAGTTTGTCATCTTTACCCCACCATTTTCATGGCTACCAAAATCTCTTATGATTAAGATTTTCATGTTTTATTGTTAATTAGTCTTGGTTGCCCACAAAAGATAAAAGAAGAGAAAAGCAATGTGAATGTTTGGATGTAGCTGTCCTTGTTCCTAACATTCTCCAACGGCTCAAAGAAAGTATCCAAAAGATCAAAACCCCCCCTATCTGACTTTGCAGGAATCAAAACAGAACCCTCCCAAACAGCAATCCCCCTCGAGCAACAATGGCAAACAAGTAAATCAAGAGAATTCCATGGTCATTTTCAACGAACATCACCTTTTTTTATTTCTCAGCAAAAATTCTTTCAAATAATGTCCCCACCATGGGAAAAGAAGGAACAACTGCTGAAAGCACCCGATCTAGAAAGCTTATAAATTCCATTCTCCAGCTCAGATACATAAAAAGCCTTTTGCTTTCATGGCAGAGCAAATTCTAAACCGTCCACAAAGTTTTAATTTTTTCATTAAATTTTAATTTTTTAATCTTTGGGTTTCTCTTTCCTTTACTCAAATATTCCTTCCACTTTCTCAAGCCAAGAATCTCTTCTTCTCTTTGCTCACATTCCCTCCTTCCGATTCTTCTTCCGTCGTTTTATCTTTCCCTCTATCTCTGTCTCCCCTCTTTTAACAATGCTTCTTTCTGTCTCCCTCATCGCTTTCTCTCCCCCTCCAATTCTTTCTCCTCTTGGTGTCGTTTTCATCCATATATTCCGGCGATTGTTGATAAATATATTCCTTCACTTCCACCACCATGGCTCCTCCACCTCCTCCTCCTCCCCCCTCAAATGTCAACCATATTTCTCACCCTTGCATCTACGGTACGTTCATAGTCTTTTTCTTTTTCTCTGTTTCCCTCTGTTTCAGTTCAAATGTGTTGTAAACTACAATTTTTCTTATAATTTCAATTACCCTTTTTTTGTTTCTGAGTTTTTTTCCCGTTTCGTGTCTCTAAAACTGTTTGTTAGAGTAATCCAATCACCTTTTGTCCAGTTTCTTTTCATTCTGTTTTCCTCTGTTTCAATAAAAATTGTCCTTTTAACCATTTTTTCATGTTTCTTTCAATCTGTTTTCCTCTGTTTTGAACCAAATTTGTTTGTTAAAGTTCTTTGTTATAGTATGGCAATGATCAGTGGGCTCCTCTCAACAATTTCGTCGAGTTTTTTTTGTTGTTCTGTTTTCCTCTGTTTTACTTCCAACAGTGCAGGATAAAATTCTTTCTTTTAATATTACGGTGGCCATTTTTTGTTCTATAAACACTCCTTTCAAGTATTATTTTTGAATTTATTTTCCTCTGTTCATTGTTTCCTTCTTCTTAAAATGTTTTGTTATGGTAATCCAGTGCAGGTTTATTTCATTTTTTTCAGTATACCTTGTTTGTATGTATTGAAGTTTTTATGGAAAGCAGGGGACTTTGCTTCTTCATACACAGAGAGAAAATCAAGGCTTATGAAATGGCTGGGAAAGCTTTTCAAGACCAGTTCAAGTAGTCGCCGAGGAGGCGGCAGCGGCGGCGGGAGCGGAACTGGTGGCTATAACCCACATTATCTAGGGGAAGAAAACATGGTTGTTCGTGCTCCGGCTAGAATGCCGGTAACTTTAAAGCTTTATTTTATTTTTTTAACAGAAATGCTAGTTTTCTAAGTATACCAAGAAAAGATTGGATTAACTTTTCTATGAAAAGAGAGAAAACTTAGTCTTCAAATAATATGATGGTTTCTCTTTGCGCCACTATCTTTCTCCATGGATTGCCACTGTTTCCTTTGGTTGAATAGCAGAATCAGGATTGTTATTTTTACCACAGCAAACAGGCTTAAGAAGAAATCCCATCATGTATTTCTTTTCTTGAGCTAGTTTCCATGCAAAAAATGTTGGCTTAGCCATTTGAATATGTAAACTTGTCTCATAGAACAATGTGCTCCAGTGTTGCTTACAAGGTTGGGAAACATTTTTTGATAGCTTGTATGGTTTATGTCGTTAGGATGGTCGCCCTAGATTGAGAAAGGAGCAAGAGGAATTAGATCATGCAATGGCACTTTCTTTGTCTGAAGGTTTGGGAAAACCAAGTGGTAAGTTTTTACATTGTCCAAACATCTTCACAAGGGTTGATCCTCCATGACCATCATCAACCTTTACTCTCTTTTTATCTCTTGATCTATGCTTACTGATTCCGGTCTTGATGTTTGCAGGTTATAATGAATGGTGGACGGATGATAATTATGGTGGAGCTTTACCAAGGGCAGCCGATAATGGTAGCATGAGTTCATCAACATATCCTCCTTATGGCACTTTGCAGTATCATCCTGCCGGGAGTAGGTAAGTGTCAGTTTGATCAAAACCATTGTTGGGTTGTACATGGAGTGGTCATAGTCAAGTTCCTTCCAAGCTCTTCATCTTGTAGTGGCTGGAGGACTTTGCTAATACCTTCTTAAGAAAGTAAAAACAATCACATCTGATTTATTAATCATATATGTTTATGCTTATGACTTGCAGAGTATGTGCTGGCTGCCATTATGACATCGGCTATGGCAATTATTTGGGATGCATGGGAGTGTACTTTCATCCTAATTGCTTCCGTTGCCATTCTTGTAGTTGTCCAATCACTGAGCATGAGGTAGTCTTATTCATCTTTGGTCCCAAGAGTCCAATTTCTTTCTGCTTTCATATTCTCACTGTATCAAGTTGAGCTTTAACTTGTCAAAGTTACCAGAGAAATTAAGCATAATGCTCTAAACTTGGTTTTCCTTGCTATCCAAGTTTTCTTTGTCAGGGAGGGATCCATATCACAAAACTTGCTTCAAAGAGTTGACACATCCCAAATGTGAAGTTTGTCTCCAATTCGTAAGATAAATCTAACTTCTTCAATTTATCTACATCTTTATTTTTCTATGGATAAATTTTATTATCAGAATTATCGGTATCTTAAAAATTGTAAAGATGACTTGTGTTTCTTTCTTGATGATATCATTTGAATTATTAGTACCAATAATACATTCTTATTTTCTATCACACTGAATTTCAGATTCCCACAAATGAAAATAATTTAATAGAGTATAGGTGCCACCCTTTTTGGTCCCAAAAGTATTGTCCATCGCATGAGCATGATCACACAGCTCGCTGCTGTAGCTGTGAACGTTTGGAGGTATGGACCTAAGCCATTGCTAGGAATTGTTTGATACTGTTGAAACAAAATGTGTGCTAAACTTCCATTTTCTTCTAATAACTGTTGCTGTTGGTTTTTGCTGTTTTCTTTCTTTACCCCATTCTTCTTCAAATTTTCCTCCGGAAGTCTTGGAATTTAAGATACTATTCCCTGGAAGATGGTCGGAGTTTATGCTTGGAGTGCATGGAATCTGCAATCATGGACACTGGTGATTGCCAGCCTCTTTACCATGCCATCAGAGACTATTACGAAGGAATGAACATGAAATTAGACCAACAAATTCCCATGCTTCTTGTTGAAAGACAAGCACTTAATGAAGCCATTGTTGGAGAGAAAAATGTAAAATATGGACTCTTGCTCTTTGTTGTACATTTTTGTTTCATGGATCGGCCTTGATTCAGTTTGTTTCTTTCCAGGGATACCATCACATGCCTGAGACAAGGGGTTTGTGTCTCTCTGAAGAGCAGACTGTCACCAGTGTATGTCAACTGCACTAATTGCATGGTTTTGCTTTGTTTATTGAGATAAGTCTGACTGTAGTACGATAATTCACTAAACATTGTCTTCACTTTATTCATTTCAGATACTGAAGAGACCGCGAATTGGAGGCCGCCAACTTATTGGAATAAGAACTCAACCTCAAAAGCTGACAAGGAAATGTGAAGTTACTGCCATTCTTGTTCTTTATGGTCTTCCAAGGTAAACTCTGACATGACATTCTGATGGCATTTCTTCTATTCCCCTTGCACTTTGTTTTGTGGGTCAAGTTTAAATCCCGGTATTGCTTCTTATTTACTAAAATTATCTTGCATTCTGTGATTATCACACTTCCTGCGCTAGAACTTCAAATAAGCAATTAAGTGCATTATAATTCGAAATGACAGGGGCTCCCCATGTCAATACGACTCTTGCACTGTTTTGCTATATCTGGCTTCCTGTTCAGAATATGGTTTGAAACATGAGGGAGTGACTATGATAAATATTGGAATGCATACAAATGTATAGGCAACATGTCTTAAGAGACATGTGAACAAGAGGCATGAAAATGACAATTACCCAAGTTGGTTTTGTATCTAGTTTAATGTTTCCAGCTTGTTGAACAGATATATCTGAAGCCACTCCGAGTTCTAGAAGAAAAAGAAATACTCAGTTCTATACTTTCTGGTCTGAAATGTTCTTGAGAATTCATGATCAATTTCTAGATAAATGGATTCAATCCTATTCCAAACTTTGAATTTTGATAGAGCAAGTTAATAATTAGCTGATCTATAGTTTTCAGTTAATCTACTGCATGCTGAACTGAACTTTTTAAGGCTTATTTATTTCTTCTAAAAGTTCAAACAGTAGTTCTTACTTGATATATTTGCTGGAATGCAGACTGCTAACTGGGGCAATTCTCGCCCATGAATTAATGCATGGCTGGTTACGCCTCAAAGGTAGAGAAGTGTATCAATCCTCAGTCTTGGATAAATTCTCTCAATGTTTCTATAATTTTTTTCTTTTTCATTTTCTCCATGAATAATGCAGGTTATCGAAATTTAAATCCTGAGGTAGAGGAAGGTATCTGCCAGGTTCTATCATACATGTGGCTTGAATCTGAAGTATTGCCAGGATCAAGTAGCAACAGGGCATCCTCATCAGCAGCAGCTTCTTCGTCGTCTTCATCCTCAAAGAAAGGAGGAAAGTCTAATGTAGAAAACAAGATTGGTGAGTTTTTCATACACCAAATTGCCAATGACTCTTCCCCTGCCTATGGGGGAGGGTTTAGAGCCGCCAATGCAGCTGTCAATAAATATGGTTTACGTCGTACCTTAGACCACATACGCCTGACAGGGAATTTCCCATTGTAAAACTCTGATTCTGTTACCCTCCTGCCCCCATAATTGTACCTTGATCAAGAAAAAGAAAAAGAAAGAAAAAGAAGATCAGTGCTTATGTTACAAATATTCAGGTCATGACAGAAGATTGAAACAGCTTCTTCTCCCCAAAATTTTCATGGGGTCACCATGACAAACACGCGGTTAAGATGATGTGTCAAGCTCATAATAACTTGTTTTATTGTTTGTTTAATAAGAGTTCTTCTTTTGGTCCCTTACTGTAACCTTCACTGATAACACAAAAAGATCAATAGCAGAAATGCTTCTGCACTTCCTGGAATACAACAATAACTCCAGAAAAAAAAAAACCTAGATGTCCTTGGAAACAAACGATATTCAACATGCATCCAAGTACACAACAATGGTAAGCTTCTAAACTTAGAAATTTAGGAAATATCAGCAAATAATTAGAAAGCCGGTCCTGACGTCTTCATGAACGGTCTTTCACATCAGGAAGCCAGCTTTGCAAACCATTTCCAAGTACAGAGATCAAGGCAGCAACTGCAATTGCAAAGATCACTGATTATAAGATTACAGAAAACCAAAAATTCCAAAAGGCTTATGAAACAAGTAAAGACAATCTTCTAACTTTTGTTAGAGAAGGTACAATGATACTCAAATTTGAAGTTATAAATGTATGGTACATATGCCAGTGATCTACACAATATGGCAAAAACTTGCACTTGGAAAAGGGAACTTAAAAATAATCACCATCGGTATTGCATCCTTGAGGATGCAGACAAAACCATCGAGTACACATGAAATGTAAGTCACCATCCATCTATTTACATGGAAAAATATCTCTCACAGCAGCATCACAAAATTTTGCCACTGCAAGAAGAGCTATGAACGTTAAATGTGGTGTGCTATCACATAAACAATTTTAACCAACCCATTATTTCAGTTGCAGATCAAACATCCGGCGAGATACCATCGCGAACTATAATTTTTCAGTAACATCTGCTAAAAGCATCTTCAATGTTTCATAAGTCATGAAACATATACCAACGCCTGGCACCACTTTGTAATATTCAGGCAGTATCCCTCTATATAAACCACGGAAGCCTTCAGTCCGGAATATGTGCTTAAATGTACCATAAAGCCCTGTTGTGTAAACTCGGGCTCGTCCACCAGCCCCCTCCAACTGTTTGCGTCGCCTAATGAGGTCCAAAGGAAATATTGCTGCATTTATACAGAACACAAATGAAAAGAGCCATCCATTGCTTTATCCAACACATAAATTCATGGAAGAAGATATTGTCAGGCACAAAAAGAAAGAAATTAGTCTCTACTAAGAAACACAAACCAACTAAACCTAATTGTACAGAAATATTCCAGGTCATGATGAAACAAAATTTTCATGATTAATGCTTAGAAAACTAGTTTCAACTGCTAAAATAAACAATCCAAGCTATCAATAAACAGCATGCTACCACAAACTATGATTTAACTACAAATTTGAAAGAATCCTTCCAACACATACTTTCATGCCAACCAAGAAAATATGAACTCAATGGTCATCACCAAGACTCGGTAAGTAATGATGTTGAATCTGTAACATCAAATCCATAAAATCCCAGTAAATGCGTTCATGAAACTATACCGCACTCTTTGAGAAAAGTTTGTATGGTGTGAAAATTTCAATGGTAGGTCAAGTCCAGGAGAAAGCAATTGATGGTAGAGCTGCTACATCACTTTTTAAGATTGAACTTTGCAGCTCAATAATTCATTGATTTAATAAATATTTTTAGTTCAAGAGTAAAGAAATTGGGATGATTAAGAAACCATAATATCACATTCAATCAGAAAAAGGAGAAAGAGATGAAATTGTGCTGTGCTGAACATGTCTTACTAGGAGAGCCGACAAGAACAATTGTTGGCAATCTATCTAGGTACTAATGCATGTTTTGACTAGTGCAATCACCCCTTACGGACCTTTTATAGCAAGCGAAAGGCCCAAGTGTTGAAACAGGACCAACAAGATCACCTTTGCTATAAAGCTAGAAACCTGGTTATTACACAAGGAACCCTAAGTGAATGAAAGATAAACTCTACAGCACAAATGTTGCAGAAACCAAGTAAAGGTGCATAATCTCATCCACAATTGCAAGGTGTAGAACTCATGTGACTTAACTTCAGTGAGGAGCACCAATTAGCTTCCATTAAGAGAAAATAAGAAATTATTAGCTGGACCTTGTCCACACACACATTTGAATCAATATTTTTTTAGTAAAAACATCTGGCTTAAGCTATCTTCAGTGAATGGAAGGCAAATAATTGCTGAATTTACTCCACATCTGATACAAATTGATGGAGAATTCCAGGAAAATTGCACCAGCTAGGCCTGAAAGACTCCAATCCATTAGGAAATGGCAAGGATGTCTAAATGAGAAGCATACCTCAAGGAGGATACCTCTCACACTGATATCTTGAGGAAGCAGTATTAGTTCACCTGAGCCAACCTATTATGGAACAAACTGCAATCCTTGGGGAGAAAAGTTGTTGAAAGAAATGTTGTAGAGTGAAGTTAATCCAAGAATGATTTTTATATAAGAATAAATAAAGGTAGACGAATGACAGAAAATGGTAAATTTCTTGTTGACTTCCTTACTAAAGTTCTCAAATGCCAGACAAAAAACAACTCCGGTTTGGGTCTCTGGTTTTAGGGTTCAATCGGTTTAGATACTTAATGCAGAGCCTGCACCACAGCCTGCTTCTCTGCATCAAAAGCATAATAAACAGCTAAATGGATTAACCTCTACACTTGGTTAATGGCATTATTAGATCAAGTAAATGTAAGTATTTCAACCAAAAACATCTGCCAAAACAGCACCGTTAATTTAGAATTGATAGAATCGCTAAAGCTTTGGTACACTTACAGCAATCATTTAATCCATGCTTTACATAAGTATTAAAGCAACAATTTATACAAAATGATATCAGCCATATCTCTGTTTTCTACAGCTGAAAATAGACAAAACATTTACCTAAAAGACAGCTATTCATGAAAAACAGAACAATGCAGTAAAGTGGACACCCACAGTTATACTCCATTTCAATTGCAAGGTTGAATATAGTTCTCCTTTACATGATAAATAACCAAAAGAAAAATAAAGAAAAAAAAGAAGACAAAACACAAGCAGATTTTGGGAAACTGCAATTAAGTTACCAAAACAGCTCATCTAAAGATCACTCACCTGTTGACGACGCAATCCCTGAGAGACTGCCACAAGATAGACTGACCAGAACAGTGGAATCATGGGGCCTGATAGAAAGTTAATTATAAAAAAGAGAAAGAAGTGGCTTAGAAAAGCATGATGTATTAAATAATGATCACAAGAAGGCACAGTTTATTGATCAAGAGTAATCACCTCTGTGACTGCCAGAAAGATCTTAAGCTCTCATATACTGAAAAGCTAATTGCTATGCTAGGTCCAACACCTAAAAGTGTCGCTCCAAGTCCCTTGTATAGGCCCAAAACACCCTCCTCTTTGCATATAGTTTGTAAAGCATGCCAAATGCCTCTGTAGTATATAACATTTGTCTGTATAAGAAGCAAAGCAGAGAGGTTATATTAATTGCAATTACTCAATTTCATAACTAAGACCAGCCCTTACCCAAATGGGAGCACATGCATGCATCTCTGTTCATGTAAACTAGCACTTAATGACAAAAGTTCAGTTGATATCAGAAAATATAAACAAAGAGAAAAAGATAAACATTATTAACCTACTTTAAGCAAGGAAGCCAGCTCAGAGTTGTGGCCAAGCAAGGGAAAAAATATTCTAATGCACAGAAAAAACCCAATAAAAGTGCAGAAGGCAGCAAAACCACGCCAATCAGTGCTTTTTGCAACCTTTTGAACAATAATATAAAATACCGATAACAAGAAAGCAAATAATTTGCCTGAAAACATTTTGTGAAGGGCATATGGATCTAACCTGGGCTGCAAGACGTGTTCTTACAAGATCCAGTGGATACGTAGCAGATGCAGCGGTAATTCCTGCCAAGCCACCACCTAAAAAATGTATGCAAAGGTCGGTGCTCATATGTTCACTATGACTTTCCAGTCCAGGAAGTGTATATAGTAACTGAAACAAAGAATAAAGATCAAAATTGAAGAATAAGAATGCCCATGAGAAGGTCACAGAGGATCAAAATCCTAACCAGAAAAAAGAAAAATTCACCGAAATACAGATGGTATTTATTGTACTAGAAGGTATTCATCTCTAGAATCTAAGTACCAACCTTTTTATAGCGCTCATAGGCATAAAAGTTCAAAGAAGAATATGGTAGACGATGTGCAATTGTAACCAGATTCCCCTTCCAGAAGGCTCTGAAACCTTCTTCGCCAACAATACGCGATGCTTCTCGCCATATACTAGCTTTTCTTAATGCTGCAGCATCAGAGTGCATGCCTTGCACCTACAAAGTATGATGACGAAAACAAGGTAAAATATCAAGCAAATCCAGTGGTTGCCAACTCCATGAAGAAATAATATTTCAAGAGAGAGAGAGAGAATAAAAAATCAAACAAATAAGTAGAACCATAATTAATAATGTAAACTACAGCAGATGAGAAGCTGGTCATAATTTTAAGCACATGCCACACAGATTAGTTCTGTTACTTCTGTAACAAAAACAAGAATTCAACAGATAAAGGATGGACAATGGCAACATTCTACTGGAATCCATGGACGAGGGCTCACTGCAAAGATGTTACCATATCACATCACTTAGTTTTCCTTGGCTAATTTGACATGAACAATATCACAAGGGGTGGAAACAATGTTCTCAATCCATAATAGTTTTATTTCCACCATAAATAGATATTCACGCCAAATTTCAAGATATTTGAACTTCATAGATTAAAAAATTAATAGCAATAGCTAATAACAGAATCAAATCATTTCAAATTTTCTAGTTTACAAATTGAAAAAGTAAAAAAAAAAAAATCAGAGCCAATGACTTATAAATACATAACCAACACATCACAAAGAAAAAACCTTGTACACATTCATCAATTCACACCTCATATGTTAATTTCTCTAAGCCAGAAAATTATCATCTTTACTGCAAAATCCACATAAAAAGCCACCTACTTTTCCCAAAAACCATCTCAAACAAAAATAACCCAAAAATATCTTAAAGAGGGTGAGAAAAGTTATTGAAAAAACAAAACAAAACCTGAAAGAGAATGGTGAGACGAGCAAGAGGTGCAGTGCAAGTCTTGCTTAAAGCACCAGCAACCCCACCAGCAAGCAACTGTGAGACAGTCCCGATCTGGGTTTTTTGCGCTTGCAATAACTCTTGCTGTTGCTGTTTAAATTTCAAGGCTGTCGTGTCCACCCCACTTTTTCCGCCTCCTCCCCCATTGCCTGGATTTACGACCCCAACTCTCGCTTCTGTTTGCATAGCTAAATGTAGCCAAAAAAAAAGTACAAACTTTGCCCAAAGATTGGAACTTTACTGGGAAAATACGAGGCTTTGGTTTTATAGAACAAAATAAATTGACAAGAAAAAAAAACAAAGCTTGTGAATATAAAGCTCAAGAATTTTCTTTGGTTAATTTGCTTTTCCCATGCTTCCACTCAAAGTTTCAATGTTTTGAGACGATGTCGTTTCCATTTAGAAATCAATCTAACTCCACCAAACCGACTACCATGGTTGTCTGCAGCCGTTGATCTGTCTGACTTTCCATTCCAAGTCAAACTTTCTCTGTCTTTAAAGTTATGATGGATCTGTGGTTGGTGATTTTTACAGCCGTCGAATATCTGGACAGGATATTCTTTCAAGTGAGATTCTTTGGTGTGGCGTGTTGAGTGACAGCTGTTAAAGATGAGTTTGGAGTTCAAGGTCGGTTAGTTAAATCCTCCATTCAGAGAGTTCCACGTGGACCCACTGTTGGAAAAAACGTTGTGTTTGGTTTCTCGCGAGTTGTCACCGGTGGCAGCCTATACCTTTCTTCATCTAGAAGAGAAATCAGCTACGGAAGTGACCATCTCTGCCTCTTTGCACACATTCTTATGAACAAGTACAGAAAATAGAACAAGAAAGACTTTGAAGGTCCAATTATATTGTAAAGTTCCAAACTTTCGAAGGCAAGATACAAGAAATAAACAACATATGAACAAAACTGTGCTTTGCCTTTCAAAAATTCTTCCCATGGTGCTGTCTTTCAACATCAAAACCAGCTTTCAAGCTCAGCTCACCGTCAGTTTCAAAGTTGAAATTGTGACATAAGTTCATTGGCATTGGCTGTGTTGCCAAGTCAATCCCATTGTTGTTCTGATTGAGACTCAATGCAAGACAGAAATTGCTGGTGCCAACTCCAAGATGGTGACTGCTTGGCAGACTGGTGTAAGCTAATGCACTCTTCTGCAGCTTGCTTTGCTCATGTGGGTAGAAGATGTTGTTTCTTGGGCGTTTAGTTTGGATATTCTCAACTTCTTGGGTTGCATTGAAATGTGGCAATTTGTCTAGGAGGAGCTCAGATGGCAGTTTAGCATCTTGGTTTGTAGTTTCTGATGATGGTTTCTGAGATTGCCTTAATTCAAGCATGTGTATCTCTTCCACCATTGGCTTCCAGAGTCTAACTCTTGCATTGATAAACCAATTGGAAACCTGTACAAAATCTCATTTCATTGCTGCATTAGCCAACCTGGAAGAGCACAAAAATTATGGTTCTTATTGAAAAGGACGCTGGTAAAAGACTTAAGGAAGCACAAAGTTCACCTGAGTCCTGGATAGACCTGTTTGTCGAGCTAACATCAGCTTTTCTGAATCCGTAGGATAACTGCAAAGAGTATAACAATTTGATTCACCACCATTAACCAGGCAGAATTTAAAGAAAGTACTAATGGAGAGTAAAACTAGGACAGTCACCCACGGGTGCAGGAAGTGTTCAAATAGCCATGTCTTGAGCACAGCAACTGCATGATCCGGAAGTCCTCTTTGAGATCGCCAAAGAGGATGCTGAAGAAAGGTCACGTTCTGGACAGAATTTTGGTTACTAATCCCTTGATCAGATGTCCAAAGGCTTGGAACATTATTATCTTTACCCACAACAGCATTATCAGCAGTTTTGTCTGTGAACCGAATTTGGTCCAGGATGGCACTCTTCAAGCAACTAAAATGCTTTGCAATGGCTTTGAAAGCAAAACATACATATGGAGCTGCATTCCCAAGGCCGGAAACACATTTGAATGATGCAACAACTGATTGCATTTGCTGGCAGTACAGCTTGTATTTCCTGTATACCTGATGGAAACGAAGGGAGAACAAATTGTAATATGTTAATCTCCTTAAGTATCAATGATTTTTTAAACCACATTAAACAATATTACCTAACAATTATCTAGGAACCTGTAACAGTTGTTAAGCATCAACTACAGCGTCTATCTATAGATAGCAGAGAACATGTTTTCTGGACTGTAGATATCTTAGGCAGCATGCTGCCTTCAATTTGATGTCTGATCATTTCAGACTAAACTTGCACATCCCCCCGGCCTCCAGAATCCAGAGAACCCTATAATCCATCAGAAGAATTTGTTTTCTTCCCACCATTATCATAGGGAAGATTATCCTAAAATCCAATTCTTCTAAACATGTAGTTGCACTGGTGACCATCCATCATCTCCTGTGTATTTAATTGAGTACGGATAACATGATGCTACAGTTAGCCTAGGTTTCTGTTAATTCTTCCCTAATTACTCCTCCCTTGGTTCACTGATTAAAGATTGGAATATCAAATATGTTTCCTGAATTACCGCAATTTGGTGCCTGCATTAGCTTTCTCGCTATTTAAACATGTAAAACCTTGCTGCCAAGCAATTCAAAATTTTAAGCATACAGTTAATGGAAAATAGAACAAGTACTTTCCAGGGCTCTTTATTTCTGCTCTATGCGTATAACTCTACTAAAGTTCCGATCCTATTTTTCTTTAAAAGAATTATACTCTAAATGATCAGATCCCAAATAAGAAGCTGCAGTGCTTCTTTTTTGTGTCTCCCAATGTCACCCTTACAAACTCAACAAGACTCTCTAACAGAGAAAGCTTCAGGTTCAGATGCAGCCTAGAGAGTTTTTTCCCCACTGTCAGTGCAGTGCACAGAACCCACACTCCCAGAGATGCTACCAAGGACGCAGCAGAGATGATGGCTATAGTAATTTTTTTTAAAAATATTTAAATTACCCCAGGCAAGCGAAGAAGAGGCTTGTACAGAGAGATAAAAATGAAGAGATGAAAAGGGAACAATACATAGAGAAAATGCGAAAACAAAACAAAACAAAAAAGGAACAGTAACATGATTTAATATGACAAGACAATACATCTTTTTGCCATCTCGACTAAAATAAATCAGATATCTTTCCCCGAGGATACTGATTCGTTGACAGCAACAATTAAATCATCAGTTACACTCAATTCAATTGAAAGGAGATGAATATCACAATCATCATCTTTTTCTTCTTTTTCTTCCTCAAAAATGATCACACACTATCTTCTCATCTACAGTATATTCACTGAAGATTAACCCAGTATTCCATTCTCATTTGCACTGGTGCAGTTTTTCACCATTTGAATGTATAGCATTCATACATTGCAATCCTTGTCATACTTCTCTTAAGCTTAAGGTCTATGCTTGCATCAGTAATTTAGTAAGCTAAAGCTCCATTTATTGGTTTCATGGCAATAGTTTAAAGCTGTTGACCATCTCACTCTTTTAGTTTTAGTCATAAAACTGGAATTGAAAGTTACCTTTTGCATGTAAGAGAAGTGTTAACAGCAACAGTTTTTGCATTCATTTGAGAAAAAATCAACTTAATCAAGTTAAATATTTGTAATGTATTGACAGATATAGGAAGAAACATGCATACCTCATCCAGCATCAGAACGAGCCTTGAGTTTTTCCAACGATGCTGAATTTTATCACTGCATGTCATTGGATCCTTACCAACGTCACCATCACCTAAGCTCTCCAATGGAAAGTCTAAAACTCTATAATCAACTCCACAAAAATCATCTAAAATCTGCTGTGCAGGCTTCAAAAACCTTGAAGTCTTCAACACAGATGCATAGCCAGTGAATGGACCAAGTGGAACAGAACTTCTCATTTGACCATTCTGCTTCAGAAAACCTCCCAAGATTGAATTCTCATTGCCCTTTTGTGCATCCAAGTTCAAAGGGAGATTCATGTTATCCTGATGTTGAAAAGATAGAGACAAAGATAAACCCTGGCCATCAAAGAACTGGTAGTTAACATCTCTCGGGTTTTGCATTGTCCTTGAGCACAAAGATTGTGGGAAAGTGTGCATGACAGTTGGTTGAGAAGAAGAAGGACAAAGCAATGCCGGTTGGTTCAGTTGGAGAAGTGGAGCTTGTGAGGCTTGCTCTTCTTCTTGGTTGCTTCCAATGGTGACTCTAAGCCTGTTCCTTCTGTTTTGTTGTGGTATATGGAGGGGTTGATTATAACTTCCTTCCATGGAATGAAGAATGAGAGAATGGTGTTGGGTGATGATGGTTGATGGAGGAAATGAAAGGGGTTATGAATTAACAATCTTCTGTACCTTGCAGACAGTCTTGTGCAGTTAAAGCAGAGAGAGAGAGAGAGAGATGATCAGGCACTGGACGTGAAGTATGAAAGACAGAGGTAGGTCATACTCTCACTCTCAAATATGTGGACTCTTCTGTTATGGCATTGAGTATAGAAAGGCTTTCCTACTACGTCATCTAACAGCTATTGTACTTTTGAACATTGGTAACAGTAGAATAAATAAATAATAAATATATATATATCTGCACGCTAAATAATACATTGACCAAGATTCCTTAGGATTCTATAATTTTTGTTATTATTTTGGTATTTGGCATATTAGACCAATGATTCTGTATCTTGTACAGATTATTATTGACGAGAATTGTACATACTATATACATGAAATTTCACGTGACCCATTGGCACTACAAAAGGTAATAGTGTGAGATTTTTTGTAATGTGGCATGCCATGTTAGTGGTCATAACAAGAGTTGGGGGAAATGACGTGTCATGTTAGTAACTCTTATTGTATCTAACTAACATGTCTTGTCAATTTTTACATATAAAATATAACTCTTATGTTATTTAAATCAGAAAAGATTTACACAATTAGCTCTGCCTCATCACTTTTAGGGCAGTCAGGCACAAGAATCCCTCTATCTACATTTTTGTAAGTATAACTCCTAGCCAAGAATATATACGCACAGAAATTCAGTAAATTTATGGCTGCTAGCATCCAATAGAAATTATCCAAGCGACTCATATTCAAATCCTTGCCAATCCAACTTTTGCCTCCTTTCCTTGTGATATGATCCACAATTATGATTAGGAAGCTGCTTAGGAAGCTTCCAACTCCAATCACGCTGAGATAAAAGGCTATTCCTAAGCTTCTCATTGAATCAGGAGCTTGATCATAGAAGTACTCTTGCAGGCCAACCAAAGCAAAACCATCTCCCAGGCCATTGATTAAGTATTGAGGAGCAAGCCAAAACACGCTCATAGACAGTGCCACTTGCTTCCCACCTTGCATAATCTCTTTCTCAACAGCTTTCAGCCTCTTCATTTCAACACATGCTGCAGCAACCATGGACAGTGTGGAAAATATCATGCCAATGCCTATCCTTTGGAGGATATTTATGCCTCTTTCATTGCTGGTAACCTTCCTTAGAAATGGAACAAGAATCTTCTCATAGATGGTGACTGAAACCATCATTCCAACAGCAGTGAGAGAATAAATGGATGCTGCTGGAATATCGAAATTGTGGGTGATCCTTCTGTCCATGGTTGCAGCTTGTTTGACAAAGAAAGTTGAAGCTTGTGCCACACCTACTCCAAATATTAAAGAAGTAAGCCAAATGGGAATCATGCTTAAAACAAGCTTCATTTCCTCAACTTTTGTCACTGTTGCTAGTCTCCAAGGATTTTGAGTCTTCTCAGTTGAAGTGTTTTCCCTGTCTTCAACAATTGCAGCTTTGTCTAGAAACCTGCTGATCAGATTAAATTGATTAGAATCTATTTTATCTAAGCCAGACTGGACAATCTAATGAAACTTAATTGTTTTGAACTTCCTTAAATTACCTAAGCCTACTTGTATGACATAGAAGCCTTCCCTGGGACAATTTCAATCTTGGTACTTCATACAGTAAAGAAGGATTGGAAGGATAAGGTAATTTTCTCTTTCTTATGGCTGCAACCAAAACTTGCAGTAAAGGAGTTAAAGGACTCCCTTCTGGTAACCGGTATCGATAATAAACCTTCCCCATGTAAAAGGTTAAGATTGTGACAGCCATAACTATAGTGAGGATAAGATCTGCAACCCCCCAGCTGACTTTGTCTTGAACATAAACTATGACTATCACACCAAGCAGAAGTCCACAACAAAGTGCAACGTTCCACCAGTTGAAGTAAGACATTTTCTTCTTCCTTTCTTCCAAGTGATCATCATCAAACTGATCTGCTCCAAAGCTCTCAAGGCAAGGCTTGTGTCCTCCAGTCCCGAGGGAGATAAAGTACAGTGCAAGAAAGAAAAGCACTTCATGAATTTTCCTTGGTTTACGACACACGCGTGCATTGCATGGCTTTATAACTGGGATAAACTCAGACATCGTCAAGAGGCTCAGACCCTGGTTTCCACATTAAAAAAGAACATATGTAAGGCTGAGTAAATTAGTTTAATTAGCAAGGGATTTATCTCATTAGTCATAAAAGCCATTTCAATTTTAAAATCAAGGCAGTGTTTATTCTGATTTTATGCAATTACCAAGAGATAAATGAGGGATGAAAGCAGAACCATTGTGAACCGGCCAAAGTAAGCATCTGCTAAGAACCCTCCAGCTAGAGGCATTATTGTTGTGACTCCTGTCCAGTAGTTAACGTTCTTTGCAGCTGTTCCCAGGTCTTGATGAAGCACATTGGTTAGGTATGAAATGAGATTTGTTGCTATTCCAAAGTAGCTTAGCCTTTCACTAAACTCAATTGCTGCGCCAAAAGTTGGCAGGGAGTTAATAAAGTTTTCTGAATATCCTTCCTTGATTGCCAAAAGTTGACAGATCTCGTTGCACATAATATTAGCCTCAAGTAATTAGTTACAAATCATAGTCAAGATCGATGATTCATGTCTAAACGGATTCTGATCTGTCCACTACATTAGGATAATCCTTGCTTTGAAAATTAAGGCAGGAAAAAAAAGGTTCTAACTTACTAGAAACTAAGGACTTGGATCACCATTATGGGGAAGGCAGTGTCCAATGAAAGGAGGACTACCCCTTTCCATTACTCTTACCCATTGGATTAGAATTAGCCAAAGATTAAAGCAGGATATTATTAGGACTAATGAACTAGCTCCCCTTAAATACTTTTCCTGTTATCAATCAATAACTTATAATAAACTTAATTATTATCATCAATGCATAGGTGTGCGGAAGACTATTACTTGGAAGATATCTGATATAAGCTCAGTTGTAAGGACTGATTGATCTACAGTCTGCGCATAATCATGGAGGTACTCTGGAGGCCAAAATTCAACATTCTATTTGTTATCATTTCCTTCTTTTGATCAAGTTTGTTAACTAGATTTATGGCAGAAGCAACCCTGAAATAGAAAGTCTAATGTCTTTTAGCTTCCTTTATTTCATTTCAAGCAAAGAGCTGTCAAATATCAACAAGGTTTGGCAACCTTGATGGAGGCAAAATGCTTACCCCTGGCGACAGACACCAAAGCACAAACATACCCTTGCAAAGAAGAAAAATTCACAAAACTGTTTGAGCCAAATGGCTATTTGGCTTTTTTTTTTTTTTACTTCAATGAAGTTAATGTCACATGTGAGCTGACTGTTGATAACAATAATTACACAGTGCTGGTCAAGATAAAGGCAGACATTATGCTTTCCTGATCTCGTCCATGCTCATTAATGTCCGTAGACATTATGTTACTACACATTATTACTGTGACATGAAACCTATTATGGTCTCCATTTATATACGACTCTGAAATCTTTTTCTGAACTAGAGATACAGCATGTTGGTGATTGACAATCAGCAAGTAATTGTAAGAAAACAGTGAATAATATGTCAAAGAGCAAGGTTTTGGTATATTGTGCTGGTAGAAACAATTGCAAGCTTAATATAGATATACTTACTAATGATAAAGAGAGAGGCTTTCCATACACCAGTTGAAGCTCTTAGAGGAACTTTTCCCTTATGATTAACAGATGAATCATGAACCCATTTCTCTTCATCTCTTCCTTCATCTTTACCATCCTTTCTCTTTGCTTCTTGCTCCATTTTAAGTTTACTAATTAAGAAAGAAAGAGTTTTGATGGTAAGTTGAGGGTGTGCTTGGTACTGCCCTTTATACTAAAAAGTAAAGGGTTTTCCACCATGTTAGATGTTAGAGCAAAAATTATTATTTGGCTTATCTGGTTTATTCCTTAACTTTTTTTAGATATTAAACTCAGATGTCGCTGTTACATGCATATGGAAAAAGTATCCGTGTGCTTATTTAGTTCCATATTCTTTTTCCTTTTTCATTAATTAAACCCCAAATATTCAAAGAATACTTGGCCATATCAGTAACAAACAAAGCTTCACAATGTGCAGATATGGTTAGTATGCGTCAACATGTATTCTTGAATTAGTGGCAAATCAAGCATTTGGGATTTACCCATGTTAGATTTATCATGTATAAGGAGGATGAAAGCCTGAAAATTTTGAGGATGGTAACAGGTTTTCTAGTTTGGCACTCAATCTTTTTCCTGTCCACGGCAGATAGCTGGCTTTTTGTCTATATGCTATGGAGAGATGATAGCATTCAAATAGGAAATAAGATTCTTGGATTGATGCTCTTTCAGGACAAATCTCTTAAAGCAACAGAGCACCCAATTTGATATTGGATGATAGTGATTTGCAATTTCTGGTCAAAAGAAAAAAGGGTATGGTATCAGCATGTAATTGAGTATATGTATGGTTTTATATGCTTTACTAGCCTATAGGTCTCAAGTGCTTTTCCTAGGAAAAATTCTTCAAGGCCTTTGTCTTACTGGAGAGTTTAAAAATATACACTTATTTAAGCTAGTGAAAACTTTTGACTGCCTTTTTCCTCTAACTGTTTATTTCTTTTGACAGTGAAATGCAGAAAGATTCCACCATTCTTTAAGATTATAAAACTCAATACTGTTTGCTGGTTTATCTAAAAAGCTTGGCCCAATGATCTGTCTCCAAACTGATTCTTTGAAAATTTATTCTTTAATAAAGGTTGGTTTCATCCTCTCTTAGTGCTCAAGGGCCAGATTTATGATAATCTTGTTCAACTTTAATCTCTAAGAATACTCTAAACCAAAGAGTTAATCAAATCTCTAATGCTAGATTATGTAAATCAGAACAATCAGATTCTCCTAGTCGTCTCAATAATTTCCTTAGATACTCAGCCCATTTCTTTGAACTACTGTTTAATGAAACCTGGTTACCATATCCCATAGAGCAAATGCAAGTCTTCCTTAGCGGCCAGGTTTCATGTGAAGCTTCCTTTTTCCCCCCTTAGAGCATACCTTTGGAGAATTCAACTTTTGTTAGTTGGATTCCTCATGGAATGCATGAAGAAGAAAACAAAAATAAACAAAGAAGTTCAGGGATAGAAAAGCAGAATCTGTCCCCAAGCCATGGCTGTGTGATTAAATGTGTGAAGTGGTGATCCTTGATAATTCTCTTCATAATATTAAACTAAAGAAATTCATATGCCATTCTCTTTGATTAAACAATCTTTCATCCTTTGTCAATTGGCATATATTCAAAGTGATCTGCAAGGACATAAGTTGGGAGATTGCCCTATCTATTTTCCCTGGATTCTGTCAGGTTCTGGAGATTGACATTAGTAAAAAAAGAAAACATTAGAAAATCTTTTTTCTTGTGGATGCCTAAGATAATAATAAAGGACCAAAAACGAATAGTTGGTGACAAAGGAATAAATTCTCTAGAAATGGTAAAGTTTGGTTGTGAGTTGTTCTGTTCAGTGTTCACCCTCTTTGACTCCAAATTGCTTCAGCCTTCCCCTTTTTTGACATCAAAATGTGAGGCTCTCTTGAGCAGACAGTCATATAATATGCCCTTGCTTTGAATAAAGAATCTTCAAGTTAGAAAAAACTCCATGAACCAGGTATTTTCAACTTTTTTTCTGTGCTAAGTACCTGAAACTAATTTCAGCTAAAATCTAGTACCATGAAATTTGTTGGATGCAGAAAGGATAAACAAAACAAAAGGAAAAGCAGAGATTAAAGTTGTGAAGAAGACCCCATATCTCATTTTCTTTTTCTTTTGTAGCTTGAAGAAAAGGATCTGATATTGTGACTACAGACTGGGTTATGTCTCAGTTAAAGAAACCCTTAACCGAGGAATTGGATGTAAATTAAATATCTTGAGAAATGAAACCATATTGTTAAACCATCTCAATTTCAATCCTTAGTAAACAAAGAGGGGAAAGAAGAGCAAAAGCTAAAACTATGATAGCAGAAGTCAAATTTTAATGGTGACCGAATATTACAACTACAGTAGCAGATAAGCCAGTTAAACACTCTTCAGAGAACATCCCTTGTTCAATCCATGGCAGCAGGCCAAGATATCCCCAGACATCAGGAACTTGCATCCGATATCCCATCATCATCTTTAAAATGGTTCCCTCTCTTTATGGCTCTTAAAATTAGTTGCTCTTGCTAGGAATCATAAAAGAAAATATACTTCTTATATCGAAAAGCAACCCTTAGTTGTTATTCAAGTAATGTAAATGTTTGAACTGTCTAATGACAGTTAATTAGGCAAGAATTGGGATTTGTTTAAAGTCTGATATTTGCAAACAAAAATTCATCCATACCACATGCTCATGTACTTAACTAACCAAAGGAAAAGAGTTTACAACATGAATAATTAACAACAAGATTTATTGCAAGTTCAAAGAATCAACAAAAGCAAGGCCAGGAAAGGGAAAAAGGAAAAAATGAAAACAGAATCAAGTGCTGCACCTTACAACACTTCTTCTGCCTCTCCCTTGCCTATACTTGAAAAATATACTAGGTAATTTCCCATGAAACCCTCTGCGGATTCCAAAGCAGAACATGAGACGGCTGAATCCTCATTTTTCATCTGAATCTATTGTACTTATGAAGCAAAAACCTGTTTCTACATTGCCCTGAGATGAATATATCTAAAAAAAAATTGGTTTTCATGTCTGTCCCAAGGGGGCACAAACTTTGGCTGGCAATGCAACATTTCTGTTACCTCTTGTACAGAAAAAATTTTACCTTCTAGGTAGAACAGCAAGCTGATCTCTTATTTTCATTTCCTGACAGATTGGACACATTAATGGTAGTGCCTTGAGGAAGGCCAGTGGTGGAAGCTGCTTCCTGTGCTGCCAACGCCTTTTTGCTAATTATCTGGTAAATATCCAATAAAACTGTCTGGAATGCTTTCTCAATATTGAAAGATTCCAGTGCTGAAGTCTCGAGGAATGAGAGACTTTCCTTCTCAGCCAAGCTTTCTGCATCTTCTGATGAGACTGCTCTAAGATGATTCAGATCAGACTTGTTTCCAGCCATCATAATGACAATGTTTGAATCTGCATGGTCTCTCAGTTCACGCAGCCACCTCTGGACATTGTCAAAGGTTTGCCTCTTAGTTATGTCATAAACCAAAAGCGCCCCGACTGCACCTCTATAGTAAGCACTGGTGATGGCACGGTACCTCTCTTGACCGGCTGTATCCCATATCTGTGCCTTAACTGTCTTCCCTTCTACCTGAAATGCAAGAAACAGCTCCTAAGCTCAGGTAGAAATATGCTAATCAAAATACTAGATCAAAGTCTAGCACAGAATATCTTCTCAATCCCTGACTGCTCTTCCCTTGACCAAATTTGTTCTTCCCCATGTCTCATTATTTTTGGGATGATTCCAAATGAACTTATATGGAAAAAGACTGCTATATCTCAACTTCCCAAAACAATGTGCAAAAGTTAAGAAATGTGTCTTAGCATGCTGATAAAAGAAAATAGAAAAGAAGAACAAGACTCAAAGTCTTAAAATGACATCAGATGCTGGTAGTAATTCCACTCTTCCATACTCAAATGATAACATATCTCAATGTACTTACTTAAGATGCAGTAAGATGTTTCTGGCTATTTTCATCAATTAAATCATCAATGGCTAGTTGCCCTAATGCATATAGTCTTGCTTGCCTGGCAAGAAATTAAGGCTTTCTTCAAGGAAAAGTACAAAAAATTTTGTTCCTTTGGAATTCAGATTTCATCAACATTATTCAGCCGCTTGATTCACAAATTTAGTGTCTTAATTAATGGGAAATATCAGAATCATACAGTGAGAATGATGCAGCAATGACCAGTAGAAAAATTGTCAACAAAACATATATGTATAAATAAAAGCCAACCTGAAGAGTCCTTGTTGCAAATTCGACACCAATGGTTGACTTGGACTCCAAGCAAAACTCATTTCTTGTAAATCTTGAAAGAATGTTAGATTTTCCCACACCCGAATCTCCAATCAATACAATCTTGAATAAATAATCATATTCATGATCCACTTTATATGCCATTTACACAATCTCTTATGATATCCACAAACCTGCTCAATCCCAACAAAAAAAAAAAGCAAAACAATGAATTAACTTTCATTTTATCAAACAATCCAAAATAGGCTTAAGCTTAACATTGTTATATATTTCCAATGAAAATGAAGAGAAAAAGCAATGCATCAGTTTCTTTTCTTTTCTTTTTCCTCTTCTTCTTCTTCTTCCCGTTTCTGTCAAGAACTTTTCTTGAGAAACGAACAAGGTTTGAAAACAATAGACTAACCATAAAATGATGATTGATTAATATTGATTATTGACAGAAAGGGGTGATCAGTGAAATTCAGAAACCTGGTGTTGGTTGTGCTGAAAATTCTTGCATGGAGGGAGAGAAAGGCTCAGGAGAAGGAGAAGGGAAAGGAGAGAAGAGAAGAGAAAGGTAGCATGCTTTCCATAGCCAAAGAGAAAAAACAGAATAACGGATGAAAAGGCGCTTAAAACGGTCTTTCAGTGGGATCTAACCAGCTAAACTCAGCCACTTTTAAATAATTTTTGTTTTCTTTTATTCAATTTATTTATAGGGAAAGATTGAATTACATTTTCTTGGCCCATTGGACGGTATTAATGGGGTCAGGACATTGTTGGCTAAGTCAAAGAATCATTACAACAAAGATATATATATATATATATATATATATATTTATATATATCAAACAGGTTTGATGTAAGCATTAACCCACAATTTAATACGGACAAAAAATAAGAAAAGATCCAACAAAGATTCTTGACAGTTATCATAGACAAGATCACTTCTGACAGATCAGGTTGGAACATGTTGATCAAATTGGTTGTGCTGAAGAACAAACAGGGGAGCTAGCAAGGGTAGTTACGTATTCTGGACTTTGGTCCATGCAAGATTATTTGTTCGGGTTCCCATTCATTTGCTAATGGAACTAAGGATCATATCCTTTTGGTCAACTGGTGCACCTGATGCAGAAACTTACAGACAAGGAGGATTGTGTTGCCATAAAAGGGTGGAGGATGACCAAGGATAGAGTGGAAGCAAAGAATTATGATTGGGTCATGTCTTTTGCTTTGTGTTTTTTAGGCTAAAACCAGATAAAAATACTCTGACATCATTCATGAATAAGCTTGAGATAATGCCTGCCAAAACTATGACGTCCAGCAGCATGCTTTTTCGATGGAATTGACTATTAATTTTTGATAGTTGTGATGCCATCGTTCGTCTTCCTGTTTTGAATTTTCATTCCCTAATTGATCTAGAGAATTGACTGATTACTTATCCATGTCATTTTATATAAACCATATGTAATCAATGGGCAAAACCTCACTATCCACTTCTAGAATATATACATTTCGAAGAAGACTGATGATTATTTCTTCTAGAATATACACATTTGGAAAAGTACTGATGATTATGTCCAAGTTTTAATCGTTCAAAGCCAAATGGCAGATTAAGTTAGGTAAATGGTGATATAATTCCCTCACTCTAGAAAACTTGACATTTGAACATTTCTTCAATTGAATTTTAATTATCATTAGGTGATTATTGCATGAAATTCTATTGTATTCCCAATTTTAATTCTCAATTGTAGAGAAAGATGTAGCACATTGTTACCATTTCGGATCACTACGGTCTCTCCAAAAGACTAATCTGATCAGATATGCGTAAATATAAAATTATTTTTTATAGTTTACTGGGTTTTATTTATTGATATTATTTTATTATGTTGATGCCTCTATGGACTGTTGCACCTCACTTGAATCATTTTTAAGTAGTCATTAAAGATATTAAATGTATTCGATTGAATTGAACCATAAAATAATCAGCCGGAAATGGATTTCGTGAAGAAATCATTAACAAAATATTAATTAATAAAAATAGCTTGTAGGAATTAGTCTAAAAGCCATATGCTCATTTACTATAAAAATCCATAACCAATGCTTGAACAAGCAGTGTCCAGCATACTTAGAAAAGCTTTCGGTTGATCATTCTTCCAATGGAAGGCAAAAGATCTCTTCTTCCCTGCCTTCTCCTCCATGGCCTTATCTTGGCTCTGATTACTATCAGGGCAGCATCTCAACCCAATAGAAAGGCAATGTTTTACGTTCATTTTTAATCATCCTTTCATGGTTTTGATGATCATTGACGTAAAGCAAGAATGGGATTTCTTTAACTTATTTCTCATTTTCCAGAACAAATTGATTCATTGCTGATAAACTTCAATCTTTTGTACCTTTTGTGAACTTGCAGAGTTATATTGTGTACATGGGAAAAAAACCTAGTGGTGGGAGTTCCACATCCTCACTTCACAATAGCATGCTACAAGATGCCTTCGGCAGGTAATGAATCAATGGTGATTTAAGTAATTGCTGATACATTTTCGGTAAAAACAGTTTTTTTTCACTGTCCGTGGGACTAAAAATGAATAGATATGCAGAATACAGCAGAGAAAATATGAAACTTTAGTTCATATAAATTATCAGATCATACTATAAAGTTCTATTACTATAACTTTCTGTCAATGTAAAGTTGAAGAAGAAATGGGAGACGGAGGGGGCACAGGGAAGAATAGAAAGCATATGACTAAAAACTGTTAAAGTATATATGTTGAGGTGAACTGTGAACCAAGGCCTTGACTATGCAAAAAATTTGAATGGATTCAGCGAGTTTGACATGAAGTCTGTGCTCTGTACCTACAAGAGGAGTTTTGATGGATTTGTGGTCCAGCTAACGGAGGAAGAAGCAAGTAAAATGGCTGGTAAGTGAGCATGGTTTCACCCATGATCTTGTTTTCTTGAAATCAGTTAACACCATCTTTTGACGTTCAGGAATGAATGGTGTGGTATCTGTGTTTCCGAATGAAAAGAGAGACCTCCATACAACAAGGTCATGGGACTTCATGGGGTTCTCCCAACAAGTGGAAAGATCAGCTTCGGAAAGTGATGTAATCGTTGGAGTTTTAGACACTGGAATCTGGCCTGAATCTCAAAGTTTTAATGACAAAGGATTTGGTCCACCTCCCAGCAAATGGAAAGGCAATTGTCAAACAGCAGGTGGCAATTTCACTTGCAACAAGTATGCATCTTACGCACATAAATATTTGTTTTTATTGTCTTTGGAGAGTCAGTCAAAGTAGTGTCTGAAGTTTGACAAATACTGCTGTTCGGAATCCAAATGCAGTAAGATCATTGGAGCACAGTATTACCGGAGCAATGGGTTATTTGGCCCAGATGACATTGTTTCTCCTCGAGATACTAATGGCCATGGGACTCATACTGCATCAACAGCAGCCGGAGGGTTGGTTAACAGGGCAAGCCTGTTTGGTTTTGCCTCGGGAACAGCTCGTGGAGGGGTTCCATCGGCACGTATTGCCGTGTACAAGATTTGCTGGTTTGATGGTTGTTATGATGCTGACATTCTCGCAGCTTTTGATGATGCAATTGCAGATGGGGTTGACATTATATCTCTTTCAGTAGGAGGAGCAACTCCTAAAGACTATTTCAACGATTCTATTGCAATTGGAGCTTTTCATGCCATGAGAAACGGCGTTTTGACAGTAACCTCTGCAGGTAATCAGGGTCCTGACCGTGCAACCATCACCAATTTTTCGCCTTGGTCCCTCTCTGTGGCTGCTAGCACCATAGACCGAAAGTTTTTCACCAAGGTCCAGCTTGGGAACAATATGATTTATGAGGTAACGCCATTAATTGTCCCTATCCTGTCAAGTAAAAGCAAAACTTTTAGAGGGTTCGGAAAGAAGGAATTAAAACCAGATAGATCTTTTAAAAAGAAGTATGACTCGTTTACTACTGAAGTAACCAGTTAAGCTAGATTCTTAATATTTGTTTATCTGGCATTTGTCCAGGGTGTATCAATAAATACATTTGATCTCAAGAATGAAATGTACCCTATAATTCATGGTGGAAGTGCACCCAACACTACTGGAAACTTTACATGGGCTTCATCCAGGTAATATCAGAAACATCTTCCATTCTTTCATGGTGTGCATGTGGACAAAAATGAGAGTCATCAGTAAACAGAAATACAACTGATATCCAAACTCACACAAACGGGAAAAAGAAAAAGATTTGAGTAGATATTATTTCTTGTTTAAATGCCAAATATAAATATGAGAAACATAATACATGACATCTGATTATCGGATTGATTCTTAAATCACAGGAATTGCGTTCAGAACTCGTTGGACCACAATTTGGTGAAGGGAAAAATTGTTCTTTGTGATAGTTTAGTCGCCGGGAGAGAACCACTCCGTGCTGGTGCAGTTGGTACAGTGCTGCGAGACAATGCTCCAAATGATTATGCTAGATTGTTTCCTTTGCCTGCTTCTTACCTTGATCTGGTTGATGGCAGCAAGATTTTTATATATGTAAACTCGACAAGGTAGGAACACAAGATTTTTCATTTTGTCAATTTCATTTAGTATAAATTTATACCCCTTTCTATCATAAATGAAGATCATCTAACAGATAGTTATACACTTTTAACATAAATTACAGTACCCCAACTGCAACTATATTTAAGAGCAACGAGGCTAATGACTCACTGGCTCCTTATGTAGTCTCTTTCTCTTCAAGGGGTCCGAATCCAATTACACCTGACATACTCAAGGTAAGTTGATGAAAAATTAATATTTATGTACATATACCCTTCTATATGACTGATTATTACATTAAATTTTTGTTAATGATTACAGCCAGATATATCTGCACCAGGGGTCGACATTCTAGCTGCATGGTCCTTAATTTCCCCTGCTTCTCAAATTAAAGGCGATAACAGATTTGTGCCATTCAACATAATCTCAGGAACATCAATGGCTTGCCCCCATGTTTCTGCAGCAGCTGCCTACGTTAAATCATTTCATCCCACATGGTCTCCCGCTGCTATCAAATCTGCCCTCATGACCACTGGTAATGGCTATGACTACTACTCTACTACTGTCTCCCTAAACTACTAAATCTCGCTGACTGAAATTAATTTTCCCGGTTGGAATGTTCCTTGCAGCTTTCCCTATGAGTTCTGGCATTAACTTGGATGCTGAATTCGCATACGGATCAGGCCATCTGAATCCTGTCAAGGCTGTCGATCCTGGGCTAGTATATGATTCTGAGGAAGTTGACTACATAAAATTTTTATGCGGACAAGGCTATGGGACTCAGTTTCTACAGCTAGTCACTAGGGATAATACTACTTGTTCTGAAGCTACCAATGGAGCAGTTTGGGATCTAAACTATCCTTCCTTTGCTCTTTTTGCCTCTACCTCAACAACTGTTAGCCGTGTCTTCAACAGGACAGTCACAAATGTGGGATCACCAATGTCTATATATAGAGCAAATGTGACTGCCCCAGCAGGAGCACTTAAAATCCAAGTTAATCCTAATGTTCTGTCATTCAAATCTCTCGGGCAGGAGCTATCATTTTCACTAACTATTGAAGGAACAATAGATAGGTCTATAGTTTCTGCTTCCTTGGTATGGGATGATGGCGTACATAAAGTCAGGAGTCCCATCACCGTATTTCTTTCAATATCATAGCTATGAATTACAAAAAAATTTTAATAATTTATCCTATTTCTCTTCTAATAAAACACATTGAATTCAAAGCTAGTCTTTGACAATTTGTACTCTTTTCTTTTCACACTGCAAATTCCCTGGTCCTGTTGTGATAGAAGAAAAACAAATGTGGAAAAGTGGCTGTGCGCCTATGACACCGCAAATAGACATGTAACTTCAATTTTGGGACAATTTAAATAAAGAATTTTTCTCCCTCTTTGTCGTTTAGGAAATGGGTATATTTTATTGAGGTGGCCTGTTTAACTTTTTTCTTCATTAGTCGGTTAGGAAGGTTCCTGGGTCCTCCCTTCAAGCATCACCCTTTTTCTGGGGAAGACTGTCAAAAGTCGAGGTCAACGTCAAATGCTTACATCATTTTGGTGGTTCCAATTTAATAATTGTGTCTATGAAAATCCATATAAACGGTTATTAAACTTGGGATATTCATATCCATAAGAAAAAAATCTAGACAGAATTAAATTCTCATTTATTGAATCTATAAATATGCATAGATAACACTTGGACAAAACACATTTTCCAGCCTAGCACTTGGAAAAGTCTATATGACACCATTCTTCCAATAATGAAAGGCAGAAAATATCTTCTTCCCCGCCTTCTACTCCATGGCCTTCTCTTGGCTCTGCTTACTAGCAGGGCAGCATCTGATTCTCAATCCAATGCCAATAGAAAGGCAATATTTATGCATATTGATTAATCGGGTTTTCCATTTGCATATTTTTTCAGTCATATGTTTCATCATATCCGATCATGCCTAAAACACTCATGGCTTTAACTTATTTCTCCTTATTTGATCTACTTTGTTTTTGCGCCTTTGAACTTGTAGAGCTATATTGTGTACATGGGAGACCGGCCTAGTGATGGAACTTCCACTTCCTTGCTTCATAGCAGCATGCTACAAGATGTCTATGGCAGGTATAAGGAAATACTAATTGCTTCACATTTGCATTGACGAGGCATTGACTTGACTATTCAAATGGAATGAATGCAGTGATGTTACTAAGAAGTCAGTGCTCTACAGCTACAAAAGGAGTTTTAATGGGTTTGTGGTGGAGCTAACGGAGGAAGAGGCACGAAAAATGGCTGGTAAGTGAGCATAATTTCACCATGATCTTTGTTTCTCGAAACTGTTTAACCCACCTTTGGACATTTTAGGAATGAATGGTGTAGTATCTGTGTTTCCGAATGAAAAGAAAAACCTCCATACAACAAGATCATGGGACTTTATGGGCTTCTCCCAACAAGTCGAAAGAGCAGATCTGGAAAGTGATGTTATCATTGGGGTTTTAGACTCCGGGATTTGGCCTGAATCTGACAGCTTTAATGACCAAGGACTTGGTCCACCTCCCAAGAAATGGAAAGGCAGTTGTCAAACTGCAGGTGGCAATTTCACTTGCAACAAGTATGCATCTTAAAAACATGAATATAAATTTGTATATGGTCTTGGAGAGTCATCAGTCTGATTAGTGCTTCAATTGTCTGACAAATATTGCTCTCCAAATGCAGTAAGATCATAGGTGGACAATATTACCGCAGTGTTGGATTCTTAGGCCCAAATGACATCAAGTCTCCGAGAGACTCTGATGGCCATGGGTCTCATACGGCATCAACAGCAGCAGGGAAGTTAGTTGACAGGGCAAGCCTGTTTGGTTTTGGCTCAGGAACAGCTCGAGGAGGGGTCCCATCAGCACGTATAGCTGCTTACAAAATTTGTTGGTCAGATGGTTGCGATGATGCTGATATTCTTGCAGCATTTGATGATGCAATTGCAGATGGGGTTGACATAATTTCTCTTTCAGTTGGAGGACAGAGTCCTGAAGACTACTTCAAAAATCCTATTGCAATCGGAGCCTTTCATGCCATGAAAAATGGTGTATTGACAGTAACTTCTGCAGGTAATGATGGTCCCGATCGTTCATCCGTCTCAAATTTTTCACCATGGTCCCTTTCTGTGGCTGCTAGCACGATAGACCGCAAGTTTTTCACCAAGGTGCAGCTTGGCAACAGTAAGATTTATGAGGTAATATCATTGATATTGATCCAATCATCCTAGGTAAAAATAAATATTGCTAACTAAGTTTAATTTGGAGATGGGGAAGTGAAACCAGAGAGATCCTCTTTAAAGAAGTATGACTGTCAAGTAACCAGTCAAGCTATGTGTAATCGCAATTGGATTTCCTTGTTAATAAAATGCATTTAGATCCATTATTGCAACTATAATGCCTTTTCGTTTGAATATATATTTGCTTATCTGGCTTGTATCCAGGGGGTATCGATAAATACCTTTGATCTCCAGAATAAAATGTACCCTATGATTTATGGTGGGGATGCGGCCAGTCCTAATGCAACACGGTCTTCAGCCAGGTAATATCAGAAACCTAGCCATTTTTTCTTAAAAATCTAGTGATAAGAAGCTTGAAACTAATATAAGAGTTACCATTAAATGAAAATACAAGTATGAGAAAGATCATACTCATAATATCTGATTATGGAATTGATTCTTGAAGCACAGGTATTGCTTTCAGAATTCACTGGATCAAAATTTGGTAAGGGGTAAGATTGTTCTTTGTGATTCGCTAAGCCGGGGGAGAGGACCTTTTTCTGCTGGTGCAGTTGGTACAGTGATGCGAGACCAGCTTCCGAGTGACTTTACTAGCTCGTTTCCTTTACCTGCATCTTACCTTGATCTGGTTGATGGCAGCAAGATTTTTTCATATATAAAATCGACAAGGTAGCAACACAAGAAGAAATTTTCTGTTCCTTTTTGATATAATTAATCAAGTATCATTTTTACACAACTTTCTACTGTAAAGGTAACAAAGGATTTTATAACACTTACCTATATCTTCTTGAAACAAATTACAGTACCCCAACTGCAACTATATTTAAGAGTAATGAGGCTAATGACTCACTGGCTCCTTATGTAGTCTCTTTCTCATCAAGGGGCCCGAATCCAATTACACCTGACATACTCAAGGTAAGTTGATGAAAAATTAATCTTTATGTACATATACCCTTCTATATGACTGATTAGTACATTAAATTGTTGTTAACAATTACAGCCAGATTTATCTGCACCAGGAGTCCACATTCTAGCGGCATGGTCCTTACTTTCCCCTGTTTCTGAAATTAAAGGCGATAACAGATTTGTGCCATTCAACATAATCTCAGGAACATCAATGGCTTGCCCCCATGTTTCTGCAGCAGCTGCCTATGTTAAATCATTTCATCCCACATGGTCTCCTGCTGCTATCAAATCTGCCCTTATGACCACCGGTAATAGCTATGACTAGTACTCTACTACTGTCTCCCTAAACTACAGAATCTCACTGACTGCAGTTAATTTTCCCGATTGGAATGTTTCCTTGCAGCCTTCCCTATGAGTTCCGGTATTAACTTGGATGCTGAATTTGCATACGGCTCAGGCAATCTAAATCCTATCAAGGCTGTCAATCCTGGTCTAGTATATGATTCTGAGGAAGTTGACTACATAAAATTTTTATGCGGACAAGGATATAGCACTCAGTTTCTACAACTAGTCACTAGGGATAATGCTACTTGTTCTGAAGCTGACAATGGAACAGTTTGGGATCTAAACTATCCTTCGTTTGCACTTTTTACCTCACCCTTGAAACCAGTTAGCCGCACCTTCAACAGGACTGTCACAAATGTGGGATCACCAATGTCTACATATACAGCAAGAGTGACTGCTCCAGCAGGAGCCCTTAAGATACAAGTTAATCCTAATGTTCTGTCATTCACATCTCTCGGGCAAAAGCTATCATTTGAACTAGCAATTGAAGGAACAACAAATAAAGCTATAGTTTCTGCTTCTTTGGAGTGGGATGATGGTGTACAAAAAGTTAGGAGTCCCATCATTATATTTATTTGAATATCATAATATCTTATAAATAACTTTACTATGTATTTACCCTCATCAATGCAATAAACTCATATGAATCTTTCACCATTTCGTTTTTGGGAAAGTGAAATTGCAGCTTTACAGAAAAAATGATAAAGAAAAAGATTACATGAACATCAGGTAGCTGAAGCCCGGCCCTAAACCTGAAGTCCCAATAAGGCTGAGCATATAATTTCAGACCTCATAACCTTAACTGCTTCGAATGAAAAGTCAGAAAAGGGCATAACTGCCATTGCCCGAAGTTCAAACAATATCCATCAAGAAAATAAAAAGAAATTCAAATTCTGAAGTATTGGCAACACCATAAAATTCTATACATTTGGCAAGCCAAAGTCAATATTCAAAAGGTATTTATCATCAGCTGAGAACTTGATATTGTTTGGGACACCTGAAAATGGCTGCTGGTGATACCTGTTCAAAGGATGATGATGGCCCACAAAATGAGGAGGTATTGATGATGTCGGTGCAGCTGTTGGTATAAAATTATCATAAACAGTCATAGCCTGCTGAGGGAACACTGCAGATTGATGTTGCAGCATAGGATCTAAAGATTCTGGAAACCTTGGAAGTCCAGATGGTGAATCAGGATATGCATTGTAAGGAGGCATTGAACTTGGGAGTCCAGATGTTGAATCAGAATATGCATTGTAAGGAGGCATTGACCTTGGAAGTCCAGATGTTGAATCAGCAGCATATGCATTGTAAGGAGGCATTGACCTTGGAAGTACAGATGTTGAATCAGCAGCATATGCATTGTAAGGAGGCATCGACCTTGGAAGTACAGATGGTGAATCAGGACATGCAACGTAAGGAGGCATTGGGCAAGTTTGTTGTGGCAGCATATATTGAGGTGGAATATTCCCATATTCTTGCTCCAGGGTTTCAGTGTAATCAGTTGCTTGAATTGCATTTTCTTCCTCCTGTTTTGGATTAGGATCAGTATCCAGCTGTGGAGTTACAACTCTGGTATTATTACCATGCTTCTTATAAAGTCTGCACAATACCCAATCATCAAGCTGAAAAAGAGGAAGACATATTATTAAGTAATAAGCAATCAATAATAAAGTTGCATGCGATAGAAATATTTACATACCCTCAAATTTTTTCTATATTTTTTCGTATATTTGAAAGGTCAAAATTTCGTATTTATCTCTCGTAAATGAATATTAGAACAATTAAAAAAAAAAAACTAAAGTTAAATACAAGTAGAGATTATAAATTTAAATTACAACATGATTTAAAAAAATTACCCACGATTGCTCAATACGAATTCATGCATTGAATACAAGTAGAGATTATAAATTTAAATTGTAACGTAATTTAACAAAGTTACCCGCATATCATCTTTGCTGCCTCTTTTTCTTTCCGGAGGATTGCTTAATACAAATTCATGCATTATCCAGGTTGTCTTCTCACCCTTAGGTGGCTTCCCTCTATAGAAAACTAATGTTTTCTTGAATCCAACAATGGTTCCTTGGAACCTAACTGACGTATCTGCTCCAGTGGCCTTCCAGAATCCATCCCCAGCTGCTCGATTTGGTCTTAACCCATTGCAATATTTGCGCTCTCTTGGCGTGAAGAAATACCATTCGGTCACTGGCTTTGTCGACTTGTTATTATTCTGATCTCCTTGTCAAACAGAAGGAAGAAAAAATATTTAGGTTGCTATAGAAAATAAAAAAAGAAAGCGAAAAATCCATCAATCTGAAGTCGATGATACAGGTTAATAAGAGCAATCCTACATCTAAGCAAGATAATAGACTTCACAGGATCTTGATGATGGATTACAAGATAAATATCTATCGATTTCATTCTTTGTTTTTCTCTTCTTTTAAACACTCATGCATTTGTCTGATTCCAAGAAAAACAAAGAAGGAGATCAAGAAAACCTTACTTGTAAGTTCGTCAGGGCTATGCTTGTAGAGCTCAACCTCCTTGATTTTGTTTGGCGGCAATGGCTTATTGTGTGCTTTCTTCCTCAAGTAATGAACAAGAAGCTCTTCATCCCAGGGCTTGAAACGATACCCTGGAGGTAAAGTATCCAAGAATTCTTCCTCACTGGTGATCAAAAGACCGTTTGGGGTATACCTTGGTAGCACAAAGCCCTGGTCGCCCTGGTCACCTTGACCGTTTGGGCTAAACATTGGCAGCACAAAGCCCTGGTCGCCTTGACCGTTTGGGGTAAAGTTTGGCAGCACAAAGCCCTGGTCACCATGGTCACCTTGACCGCTTGATGTAAACTCTGGCGGCATAAAGCCCTGGTCACCTTGACCGTTTGGAGTGAACTTTGGTAGCACAAAGCCCTGATAGCCCTGGTCACCTTCCTCACCTTGCTCCATCATAGGACTCTTTCACAAGGACGGGATAAAAAATAGAATAATAGTTTTATTTTATCTATAATTCTCTGTAAAATAGTATAATATATAGAGAATTTTTTGGAGGGAAAAGAATAAAAAGAATATAATTTATTATTAATCATTATTATTTTTGTTGTCCATGAAGTAGAACTAGTTCATAGTTCTTGTTGACTTCAACTAGCTAGCTTATATCCTAATCCAATTCGTACATATAATTATCTTTACAACAAAATTAGAGTTATAATCGTTTTAGGATTCTTATAAACATGGCTACAACTAATAATAATAATAATAATAATAATAATTATTATTATTATTATTATTATTATTATTATTATTATTTGTGTGCTGCCTGTGCATTGCACTGGGAGCGGGTTTTTTATCTTATGTGCTTAGATGCATGTAATTTGCATTCGAGAAACATTGACGGTGCATAAGATCTTCGACAAAATTTCATAATAAACATAGTGAATGTAATTCACTAATACAGTTAATAACATATATAATCGAATATATTCAATGCATGTAAATCACTTTAATAAGTGATGAAATCAGTGCAAATACCGAAGAAAAGTTTATAAACATAGATAATATAATTGATCAATATATAGTTAATAACATATATATTCTTGGTTGATATGATGTATCTAAATTACTATAATATATGTTACAATAATGAAAGGGACATTGAATTTTTAATACATGAAATAGTGTAAGATCTATAGGTATTTATACCATTACACAATCTAAATGGGAATTGCTATCTATTAAAAATAAAAGATTATCTTCAATGAACAATGCGAGGAATAAAGTATTTATTGTTAGCATGAGTATCAGAAATGATTTTCCCTTCCATTATGTTATAAGCTAATTGTGTAATTAGAAGTTTAGTACTACTACATAAACCTGAATTTTGGGTAATATTTCTTAATAACATAATTACGGAACCTACTTTCAAATTAAGTTGATGGTCAAGCATACTAGAAACTTGAGTGAATTCAAAAGTTCTGCTGGATAAACTAATTCATGTTATGATAATTGACTTGTTACTTACTTGAAATTATATCACTGCTATAATATGTTCTTGTACATCCTAGTACCAAGTTAAGAGCATATGCATTAATCAAATCGATTGTCTCATTGTAAGGTGTAACAACAACTCTTGATTTTAGATATGTTGCATTTGCATAATATTTCTCAAAATCATCATAAACTGCTAAAACAATATCTTTTATAGGATTATGCATAAATGGAATTAGTACATCATTTGGCAATTCAATCCAAGCTAAGTCGTCTTCATTTTCATGCATTATTGTTTCAAAACTTCCGTCACCTATGTTCAGTACCCACTCTGTAAATGCTTGTATTTCATTTCTTGATACTTCGTCATGATTTTCTCTTTGCAATCTCACGTTTGTCTTCAAACAGAAAACCTTGTAGTTGCTCCATAAAGGTGATTGGTTTGTTGATACATTAATAACATTTGTTTTTGTACCACTTTCAATAACTGGTAAAATAATTGTTTGAAATCTTCTTCTAACAAAATTGTTTCTCAACCAAAAGGTTTTGCATTGTTGAGAGAAGATCCATGGTTGATAATCACAAAGTATTATTTAAAGCTTCAAAACAGTGTTTATGTATCATAAGAGCTTCATCCCCAACCATTAAACTACATACTTGAATCAATCTAACAAGTTGTGTCCCTCTTGTTTTTTGGCATGCAGAACATTCATTAATAATTAAATATATTTTAAATCTTGCGTAAGTGATAAATATACTTTAAATCTTGCGTGAGTTATTTTATCACTGGGCAAAAACAAAGATGCAATATCGGAAGAAGCTACAACAAGGAAATTCAAATAAGCTCTTATTTTTTTATTTTATTTAATTAAATTTATGTATTTTGTTTTGAATAAAATAAGCCTTTATAATTAATGGTTGACTAATTGCCATTAATAAAAATATCGCTTGTCATTTTATATCTAGATAACGTTGACGTGAAGGTTGAAAAATGTCATATGACCATGTTACCATGTCTCATTAGCATGTCACGTTATCATTAATTATGACATGTTAGCATATTATATCAGCAACATTTGATATATAATGATAAATGCTTTTTTAATTAAGTAAATCATTAATTATGAGATTTTATTTGATTCAAAATAAAAGTATAAGAACTTATTTAGTTAAAATAAATTATAAGAGTTTGATTGAACGTGATAAAAATATAAAGCTTATTTGAATTTTTTTAAATGATTTAAGGATTTCTTTAGATATTATGTTAAGAAGAATCTAGAAACGAAAGGAAAAGCTAAGGACAAAAACAACCCCTCCTTTAGACTTAAACCCCAAAAATACCCCGCTCAGCATCCTTGACCAAAAAAGTAAATTCCAAAAAATGCCCTTCATAAATCTACTCCATCACAATCGAGTCCCACCAATGAAAGGATACACATGGCATCCAATATAGTTTTCCAAGTGTCATCCATTTGAGCAAATCTAATTAAACAAACTGGAGAATTGCTTGGAAGACAACTTCTATATATAGGTATAAATTATTATTATTGTTATTTGTTCTATCACTGCAGCATGTTTCATTTCATTTAGAATATTTAAAAATTTGGCAAAGCTAACAACAGTGCGTTTTAACAAATAAAACAAGAGCAAAGTAATAAATTAAATAACATCACAAATGCCATGGTTTTGTGTGAGTTTCCTTAATTTAAGTGATAGCATTTTTCGGATCCGATTTAACTATTAATTTGTAAACACTCATCGAATTCGTAGATAAAAAAAAAATTTGATAGCATAGTATATAACCATTACTTAGTTTGGGTCATGTATATCAAAATGGATCATAAAATAACGTCGGAACATGATCCTCACAATCTCGGAGGACTCTGCACACCTTCTGATCCCGGTTTGCCACACACAAAACCATCTACATTAAACTTAAATTTCGAAAGATCGGTGGAAACCCTACCACACCTATCCTAAGCTGTATATAGCTGTACACATTTTCCATGGCTCAACCCGCCACCCGTTCTCCTTTACGCATTCCTCCCCTTCAATTGTCTTTACCTTCAGCATTGCTCTTATTTTAATATAAAAAATAATTTTATTGCCATCTCACTTTATTCCATTAAAAATGGAATCATTCCAAATAAGCCATAAAGACCAAAAAGCTGCACCACAGATAACCATCCATCTAGAAGATGACAATATGGTCACAAGTTTCAGCCACCTCCTCACACCAACAACATACGGTATGCCTATGATATTTCTCAATTGTCCCTCGGAATAATTTATTTTTATCGTAATTTTCAATTGTAATCTATAATAACATGTTATTGTATTGCTTATTATAGTACCAATTATTAGCTTTGAATTTAAGCAGCTGTATGTATTACTTGGTGCAATTAATTGTTAAAAAAAAAAAAAACCTTGGTGCAATTAAAGAACAACAAGTTTTTTTTTTCTCTGTTTCCAATAAAAAATAATATTAATAATATATACAATTATGATTTTTAATATTATTAAATCAAATAGATTAATTTCTTATAAAAATTAAATTTTAATTGAGTATAAAGTATGTTTCAAATTCTAGATAATTATATATATATATATATATATATTTGCTCGTTCAAATAAAAATTTTATTGAGTATTAATGATCGATACCCTAATCTGATTTTAGAAAAAAGAGCATATTGAAACTCATAACTACACACTAGAATAAAAAAACTGTAACAACACAATCAATACTAAATGAAGCAAAGAAATTGAAATTGCCTCATGACGATATCACTATACAAAAAAAAAAAAAAAACATTTCAGATCGATTCATTTTTAGAGAAGTCATAAAAGAGTTAGCTTCACGAAATGTGTGCACAAATACAATGTTCTAATAAAATTCCCGAAGATATCAAATTGATATATAATATGAATTCTAGAAAATATGCATTTTATGAAGGCAATGTGAGAGTATATATTCATTTATTACTTTACTAAATTGCTTAATCCAAGACATACGACGGTCCAAATATGCCAAATATATGTGATGAATCGAGCAGTGACATTTTTTCTTGTAATCAACACTTCTAACGTAGAACTGGCAAAGATCATTGTAATTTGTAAAAGCCGGCAATGAACACCTTTGTTCCATTGGCGATCATAACAATGCGTAGTTGTTTCAGAATTAATTGATTCAGTACACTCAAACCTTATATAAAGTCCCCTCCCCTGGGCAATGGCTATCTGCAAAAGCAAGCTACAGAAGTCGCCAATGGCAGTCCAGACTTCTCCCTTGACATGGCTTGTGCTTTTGTGTTTCACTCTTGGCTTGCTTGTCTGCTGCCATGGAGCCTCTGATGATAGACAGGCAATCAATTTTTTTCCTTGGGCTTGCTTTTTGATTTCGTACTCTTTGTTAAAGGGCCAGCATTGTGTTTCCTGCCATGAAACATGGGCGGATTTGGTTGATTTAGAATTTTAGAATTGATTTTGATACGTTTATTGTTATGTTGGAAGCAGGTCTACATTGTCTACATGGGTGACATTCCAAAGGGTGACTTCTCTGCTGCAAGCCTTCACACCAGCATGCTTCAAGATGTTGTTCCTAGGTTTGTCATTCAATAATTACTCTAGTGTTTGAATGGCAAATTAAGGCAAAATTTGGCTATTTACCAAGACTTCTAACTCTATTTATGATGAATTGCATTCAACAGTACTGCTGCATCAGACGTTTTCCTATACAGCTATCATAGGAGCTTCAATGGATTTGCAGCCAAGTTGACCAAGGAGGAGGCTGAGAAACTGAGAGGTTTTAGATTGTTATCTTTTTGGCTAAAATCCTGGAAAAAACTCCCATTTCTCCTTCATTTTGTTAGTAACTGTTGGTTTAATTTTTGTTTGTTATTGCAGGAAAGGAAGGAGTTGTGTCAGTGTTCCTTAGTCAAAAGAAGCAGCTCCACACAACAAGGTCATGGGACTTCATGGGATTTTCAAAAAAAGTGAAAAGATCAGTTATTGAGAGCGATATCATTGTTGGGATGCTTGACACTGGGATTTGGCCAGAATCTGAAAGTTTTAATGACACAGGATTTGGTCCAATTCCAGCAAAATGGAAGGGCACTTGCCAAAAGTCTTCCAATTTCACTTGCAACAAGTAATGGAATTCAACATAACCTTGACATACATGAACAATCATTTACTAAATCCTGCAATTGGTCTTAACAATGTTGTAATCTCTTTTCAGAAAAATAATTGGAGCTAAATACTACCGGGCTAATGGACAATTTAGTCCAGGTGATTTTATATCTCCAAGAGACTCCGAAGGACATGGGAGTCATACCGCATCAACAGCTGCGGGTGGCTTAGTTAGCAGGGCAAGCTTATATGGCCTTGCCAAAGGGACCGCTCGCGGAGCCGTTCCATCTGCCCGCATTGCTGTGTACAAGATTTGTTGGTCTGATGGTTGCTATGATGTAGACATTCTCGCAGCATTCGATGATGCAATAGCCGATGGTGTTGACATAATCTCTCTTTCAGTAGGGAGTTCCTTTTCAGTTGATTATTTTGATGATTCAATTGCTATTGGAGCTTTCCATTCGATGAAGAATGGGGTCCTGACATCCAACTCTGCTGGCAATAGTGGTCCTTATCCTGCATCAATTGTGAACTTTTCACCTTGGTCTCTTTCAGTGGCTGCCAGTACCATAGATAGAAAGTTTGTGACTAAGGTGGAGCTGGGTAACGGTGAGATCTATGAGGTAAGCAGCTAATCATTTTCCAACTCTTAAATTGACCTGTAATGTATTTATGCGATTATTATACCTATAATTTTGTACGTGTAGGGAACCTCAATCAACACATTTGATCTCAAGGAGAAAATGTACCCTTTCATCTTTGGTGGAGTTGCTCCAAATACCTCACGAGGTTTTACTTCCGAGGATTCTAGGTAGGGTATGAAGACTTTAGAAATTTGTTTTCGAATGCAGGTATTGCTTGCCAGGATCATAGAATCATACGTGAATTATATCTTGATGCCACATATTTGTTTTCGAATGCAGGTATTGCTTGCCAGGAACATTGAACGAAACCTTAGTGAAAGGAAAAATCGTTTTCTGTGACTATTACAGTGATGGGAATGGTCCAATCGAAGGAGGAGCTGTTGGTGCGGTATTCCAGTATGGAGGAAACAAAGATTATGTCTTCAGTTACCCTCTACCTCTTTCGAACTTGAACTTCGATGATGGAAGAGTTGTTTTCAACTACGTGAACACAACAGAGTATTTACTAACATCTGTACCGAAATTAACTTTTAATTAGTTCGATTAAACATCATTAATTTGGTTTCATGAATGTCATGTTTGAACAGAAACCCAACTGCAACAATATTCAAGTCTGACGTTGAAAGTAAGGAGTTCGCCCCATACGTTGTTTCATTTTCATCAAGAGGACCTAATCCTTTTACAGCAGACATTCTCAAGGTAAATTGAAATTAATTTTCTCCAACTTCTGTTTGTAATTGCCTTATCCTCTTTCCTAGTTCTAATTGTTTCGTTTCTTTGTTGATGCAGCCTGATCTTACAGCACCTGGGGTTGACATTTTAGCTGCATGGTCAGAAGCTGCCCCTGTTACAGAAAGTGAATATGATAACAGAATAGTTCCATACAATATAATCTCTGGCACATCCATGTCTTGCCCACATGCAACCGGGGCGGCTGCTTATGTCAAGTCATTCCATCCAACATGGTCTCCTGCTGCCATTAAGTCTGCTCTAATGACAACAGGTACTAGTGCTTATGCAAGTTCAAGGCTTGCAACTTGATATTTTCTCATAATTTCTTGAATTCTCACATTCCAAGTCTAGTCCATTGAAATTTTCATATTCTTTTGAAGCTTTTCCAATGAGTGCTAAGAACAACATCGAAGGTGAGTTTGCATTCGGGGCAGGTCACATAAATCCTGCAGTAGCAGCTCAACCCGGATTGATTTACGATGCTGGGGAGATTGATTACATTAAATTTTTGTGTGGACAAGGATATAGCCCTACATATCTACAGCTTATAACTGGGAATAACAGCAGTTGTTCTGAGGAAACAAATGGAACAGTGTGGGATCTAAACTACCCTTCCTTTGCCTTATCTGCTACTCCTGGAAAATCCATCACCAGAGTCTTTCACAGGACAGTAACAAATGTTGGATCAGCTGTGTCAACTTACAAGGCAGTCGTCAAGGCTCCACTGGGGCTTATAATCCAAGTTCAACCAAGTGTACTTTCTTTCAAGTCTCTTGGGCAAAAGCAATCCTTTGTTGTGACTGTTGGAGCTGAAGTTGGAAACTCTATGATTTCTGGTTCTTTGACCTGGGATGATGGCCTGCATCAAGTGAGGAGCCCCATTGTTGCTTATGCTTCCTTACTGGAATGAACAACATCCCAAGGAAGAAAATAAATTTAACCATCTGTTTAATCATTTGTTGTATTCACTCCTTCAATTTCATCTACTTAACTAGTGAATCTTACATCTCAAAAAAAAAAAAAAATAGTGAATCTTACCTGCAATCATGCAATTGTGTTTCATGTATGAACATGGAAAAATAAAATGAGAGAGAATGCAAAGAGTAATATTATCTTAAATTTGCGTATTGAATCTATTTGTTGATCAAGAAAAGTGGAAAAGTAATTCTCATCAAAGTTAATACCTAATTACCACTTCTATGTCCTCTATATGTTACAAAATACAAAATTTGAATAAAAATATAGTTTTAACAATTACATTACGAAAGGACAACTATTATATAAGATATAATAATTGAATTACAATATAAAAAGATAACTTTTCATATCAAAACTTTTTAACGGTAATGTTTTTTAATTATCTTATAATCTTTGGATTTAGATATGTTTTTTCAAATATCACTATATCAAGAGACATAACTTGTAAGATGAAACAACACTTTCAATTTAATAGTCACACTGTGAATATGTGATATAACTTATTAATTGATGTGACTATTGAGTAGTCATAACTTTTTATATAAAAAAATATAATTTTTTATTTACAACTTTTTATGCGAAGATATAATTTTTTATTTTGAAAATACACTAACATTTATTTTATTCACAGAAATTCATGCCATGAAGCTTATTCGTTGTACAATTAAATCAATACTTATATATAGCCCCTTTTAGTGCTATGGGTTATTGCAATATCTAGATACAGAACTCGACAATGGCGGTCCAGACTTCTCCTTTGGCATGGCTTATGGTTATTTGTTTCACTGGTAGTATGCTTGTTGGCTGCCATGAAGCCTCTGATGACAGACAGGCAAATACATTATTTTTTATTGGCTTGTTTTTTCAGTTTTTTGATGCACTTCAACTTTGTATTAAAAGGACAGCTAGAGTTGTGTTCCCTGTCATGAAATCTGAGCTGATTTGGTTGATTTACAAATTGTTTTGTTGAACCAGGTCTACATTGTTTACATGGGTGACCTTCCAAAGGGTGACTTCTCGGCTTCAAAGCTTCACACCAACATGCTTCAACATGTCGTTCCCAGGTTTGTCATTCATTATTCTAGCATTTGAATGGTAAGATTCTGTCCAATTTTGATTTATCAAAGACTTCTAACTTTATCTATGATTTGCATTCAACAGCGCTGCATCAGATGCTTTGCTCTACAGCTACCGCAGGAGCTTCAATGGATTTGCAGCCAAGTTGACCAAGGAGGAGGCACAGAAACTGAGAGGTGTTTGACTTTGAGATAATTCTTTAAGAAATTATTATTTTTGTTATTAACCATGGACTTAATTATTTTCCAGGAAAGGAAGGGGTTGTGTCTGTGTTCCTAAGTCAAAAGAAGCAGCTCCACACCACAAGGTCATGGAACTTCATGGGCTTTTCCAGCAGAAAAGTGGAAAGATCAGTTATTGAAAGCGATATTGTTGTTGGGATGCTTGACACAGGGATTTGGCCAGAATCTGAAAGTTTTAAGGACACAGGATTTGGTCCACTTCCAGCAAAATGGAAGGGTACTTGCCAAAAGTCTTCCAATTTCACTTGCAACAAGTAAACATAACTGCACATAACCTTGCCATAACGTACACATACTCATATATAAGTCATTTACTAAATCCTGATTGGTATATTAACAATGATGTAATCCCTTTCAGAAAAATAATTGGAGCTAGATACTACCGGGCTGATGGAGTAATTAGTCCAAATGATTTTAAGTCCCCAAGAGACACCGAAGGTCATGGGAGTCATACTGCATCAACAGCTGCAGGTGGCTTAGTTAGCAAGGCAAGCTTATATGGCCTTGCCAAAGGCACGGCTCACGGAGGGGTTCCATCTGCCCGCATTGCTGTGTACAAGATTTGTTGGTCTGATGGTTGCTATGATGCAGACATTCTCGCAGCATTTGATGACGCAATTGCCGATGGTGTTGACATTATCTCTCTTTCAGTTGGGGCGTCCTCTGCATCCGAGTATTTTCATGATTCAATTGCTATTGGAGCTTTCCATTCGATGAAGAATGGGGTCCTGACATCCAACTCTGCTGGTAATAGTGGTCCTGATCCTGCATCAATTGAGAACTTTTCACCTTGGTCTCTTTCAGTGGCTGCCAGTACCATAGATAGAAAGTTTGTGACTAACGTGAAGCTGGGTAATGGTGAGATCTATGAGGCAAGCAGGTCCATATCTACTACTCATTTTCCAACTCTTAATTGACCAGTAATTCATTTATGTGATTATTATACCTATAATTTTGTACCTGCAGGGAACCTCAATCAACACATTTGATCTCAAGGGGAAAATGTACCCTTTCATCTTTGGTGGAGTTGCTCCAAATACCTCACAAGGTTTTACTTCCGAGGATTCCAGGTAGTGTATAGAGACTGCAGAAATTTGTTTTCGAATGCAGGTATTGCTTGCCAGGATCATTGAATTATATCTGAATTATATCTTGATGCCACAAATTTGCTTTGGAATGCAGGTATTGCTTGTCAGGAACATTGAACGAAACCTTAGTGAAAGGAAAAATCGTTTTCTGTGACTATGACAGTGATAGGGATGGTCCAATCGAAGGGGGAGGCGCTGTTGGTGCGGTGTACCAGTATGGAGGAAACAAAGATTATGTTTCCAGTTACCCTCTACCTCTTTCCAACTTGAACATGGATGATGGAAGAGCTGTTTTCAACTACGTGAACACAACAGAGTATTTACTGTCATCTGCACTGAAAATATTTATTCATAAAAACTTTTAATTAATACGACTAAATGTCACTAATTTGGTTTCATGACTGTCATGTTTGAACAGAAACCCAACTGCAACAATATTCAAGTCTTACGTTGAAAGTAATGAGTTCACCCCGTACGTTGTTTCATTTTCATCAAGAGGACCTAACCTGTCACAGCAGACATTCTGAAGGTAAATGAAATAAATTTCTCCAACTTGTGTTTGTGATTGCCTTAGCCTCTTTCTCAGTTCTAATTGTTTCGTTTCTTTGTTGATGCAGCCTGATCTTACGGCACCTGGGGTTGACATTTTAGCTGCATGGTCCGAAGCTACCTCTGTGACAGAAACTCAATATGATAACAGAATAGTTCCATACAATATAATCTCTGGCACATCCATGTCTTGCCCACATGCAACCGGGGCTGCTGCTTATGTTAAGTCATTCCATCCAACATGGTCTCCTGCTGCCATTAAGTCTGCTCTATTGACAACAGGTATTAGTTTTTAATGCAAGATCAATAGTCGCAGCTTGAAAGGGGAAGTTGGCTTTTGAATTCTCACATTCCAAGTCTAATCCACCGAAATTTCCATATTCTTTTGCAGCTTTTCAAATGAGTGCTAAGAACAACATCGAAGGTGAGTTTGCATATGGGGCAGGTCATATAAATCCTGCACTAGCAGCTCAACCTGGATTGATATACGACGCTGGGGAGATTGATTACATTAAATTTTTGTGTGGGCAAGGATATAGCCCTACATATCTAAAGCTTATAACTGGGAATAACAGCAGTTGTTCCGAAGAAACAAATGGAACAGTGTGGGATCTAAACTACCCTTCCTTCGCCTTATCTGCTACTCCTGGAAAATCCATCACCAGAGTCTTTCACAGGATAGTAACAAATGTTGGATCAGCTGTGTCAACTTACAAGTCAGTCGTCAAGGCTCCAGCAGGGCTTATGATCCAAGTTCAACCAAGTGTACTTTCTTTCAAGTCTCTTGGGCAAAAGCAATCCTTTGTTGTGACTGTTGGAGCTGAAGTTGGAAACTCCATGATTTCCGGTTCTTTGACCTGGGATGATGGCCTGCATCAAGTGAGGAGCCCTATTGTTGCTTATGCTTCCTTATTCGAATGAACAAAATTCCAAGGAAGAAAATAAATTTAACCATCTGTTTATTTATTGTATTCACTCCTTCAATTTCATCAACTTAATTAGGGAATCTTACATGTAGTCATGCAATTGTGTTTCATGTATGAACATGGAAAAATAAAATGAGAGAAAGTGCAAAGTGTAATGTTATCCTAAATTTGTGTATTGCATCTATTTGTTGATCGAGAAAAGTTGGAAAAGTGATTCTCATAAAAATTAGTACCTAATTACTTAGTAAATAATTGTCTACAATATAATGTTGGTATAAATTAGCCATACCATACTCTTTTATATTTTCCTTAATATGATTATATAAATGAATATATCAAGATAAAGAAATTCTGTTGATTTTGCCTAATTAGACACAACCATTACACTATAAAATTTATATAAAGGATAATATATTTATTGAATTAAGTTACTATGAGTTAGAATTAATATATAATTATAATTTTCTCCATCAATTTTGACTTAATTTCATGCGCCCTTAGTTTCATCAAATTTCTTGGTGTGAAAACTCAGTATTATTTCCTTTCTTTGTTACTTGGCCTTCAGTTTTTTTCGTTAAATATTAATTCTTTACAAAATCAAATCCCAAAATAAGGTGCTTTCCAATATATAAACAGAAAATTTAAGTGCATAGTTTTAATGGTTTATCAAACAACATTGATTAATTTTATTAATATTCTGATCATGGTTTTTGTTATTATAAGATGTTCATCCCATCCATTCAGACAAAATTTGTCTCCTGTAAGTTCATGTTGATGAAATTTCCGAAGTTAGAATGCTACCACACATCAACAAGCTGAATTCCCAAGACAACAGTACACTATGTATTGAACTATCCATGGACCAATTGAAAAAGTATAGTGCATGGTAGTTTACATTTGATGTAATCATTATATATATATATATATATATATATATATATATATACACACACATATATATACATATATATTATTCCACCTTGTTATGTTTCACTCATGAAAGAAAAAATTGAAGGCCTTAATTGAAAAAAGAAAAGAAAAAACAATGCATAAGAGTTAAGAACAGGATGAATATGTACTTGAGAAACGTTTCATGCAAGAGCAAGAGTACATATCCACCCATTAAAGTACTTGAAGTCAAACAATATGTACTTTATATATGTTTTGAATGGTTCAATTCAAATGCCAATTATATATGTTTTGAATGGTTCAATTCAAATGCCAATTATATGAGACAAACTGAACTGCTTAATGAGTTTTCTTGTGATCAGCACTTTTGGCAGAAATAAATGTGCCATAATCAGTAAAAGCCGGCCATTGACACCTTTCTTCTATAGGCGAGCTTAACAATGCTTATTTTGTTTGCAGAAATTAATGACATGGAGCTTATTCATAGTACAATTAATCAACACTTATATACAGTCCCTTTCAGTGCTATGGGTTATTGCAATATCTAGCTACAGGACTTGCCAATTAATGGCGGTCCAGACTTCTCCTTTGGCATGGCTTATGGTTATCTGCTTCACTGGTAGTGTTCTTATTGGCTGCCATGGAGCCTCTGATGACAGACAAGCAAATACATTTTTCTTGTTTTTTTAGTTTTTTGATCAACTTTGTATTAAAGGGATAGTTAGAGTTTTGCTCCCTATCATGAAATCTGAGTTGATTTGATTGATTTTTACGAATTTGAATTCATTGAAACATCTCTAGTTGTTTGTTGAACCGGTCTACATTGTTTACATGGGTGACCTCCCAAAGGGTGACTTCTCAGCTCCAAGCCTTCACACCAACATGCTTCAAGATGTTGTTTCTAAGTTTGTCATTCATTATTCCAGCATTTGAATGGTAAGCTTCTGTCCAATTTTGATATACCAAAGAGTTCTAACTTTATGAATTTCATTCAACAGTGCTGCATCAGATGCTTTGCTCTACAGCTACCACAGAAGCTTCAATGGATTTGCAGCCAAGTTGACCAGGGAGGCACAGAAACTGAGAGGTGTTTGATTTTGAGATAATTCTTTGAGAGATTATTATTTTTAGGTGAAATTAAGGAAAGAACTGCCATTTCTCCTTTAATTTGTTAGTAACCTTAGACTTAATATTTTTCCAGGAAAGGAATGATATGAAAGTAAAAGAAAATGATAAGAACAGTGGTGTTGACTGTGTGTGTAGAGAAAGAAGAAAACAGAGCAGTGGATGGAGAGAAAGATGCTTCATTAGTCAACAAACTCAAAATATATACAAGCAGCATGTGGTTAACACTTGTTTACAATAAAGACAAGTGTCATTAACCTAAACATGCACAAAGACATCTCATGTCAACTAGTATAATACACTTAACAACCAATACAATGAAGCAAAGTACATAATAGAACAAAAGATAACATAAATGCACACTCAGTCAATGCATGCTTTATCTCTAACACTCCTTAAAGTCTACATTGACAACACTAAGCTTAATTCTTAAGGTTTCTATGGGCTGAAGTAGGCACTTCACATGTGGAACAACAAAATTGATGCTTACTTATTAAGCCTTGGATTTGAAAAGAGTTTTAATGAAGCTACTTTGTATGTGCTTAATTCAAAAGGCCAAGCTCAGGTAATCATTTCGTTGTATGTTGATGATTTGTTGATTACTGGATGCAACACAGTTGAAATTAATAAATTTAAATCTGATATGGAAATGAATTTCAGCATGTCTGACTTAGGCCTAATGAATTACTTTCTTGGAATGCAAATATGCCAATCAAGCAAAAGCATTTTTGTATCACAAGAAAATTATATAAAAGATATCGTGAACAAGTTCCATATGAGTAGCTGCAAGCCTATTTCTACTCCACTTGTAATAAATCAAAAGCTGTCTGTGAATGGTGGATGCAAACTCAAAGATCTGCTTGCTATAGGAGTCTTATTGGAAGCTTACTCTACATTTGTTCAACTCGACCAGAGTTAATGTATTCAGTGAGCCTTTTATCCAGATTCATGAGAGAGCCTACCGATATTCATTTTGCTGCAGCCAAACGCATTCTCAGATATTTGAAAGGCAGTATGCATTATGGTCTATTTTTTGCAAGAGTAAAAGAAATCAATCTGATTGGTTATTCAGACAGTGATTGGGCAGGCAATGTTGATGATTTCAAGAGCACATCAGGTTACATTTTCTCCCTAGGCAATGGTGCAATCATTTGGAATTCACAGAAGCAAGCTGTGATTGCACAATCATCAGCTGAGGCAGAATATATAGCAGCCAATGCTGCTGCCAATCAAGCTGTTTGGTTGAGGAAGATACTGAAAGACTTGACCTTTATACAAAATACTCCTACAAACATTTTTGTTGATAGCAAATCTGCAATAGCTATCACAAAAACCCCTGTGTTTCATGGCAAAACTAAACACATAAAGGTTAAGTTCCATGCAATCCGAAAAGCTGAAAGAAGTGGAGAAATTGCTCTTGAATATTGTTCTTCTTTGAACCAGTTAGCAGATATCATGACCAAGACCCTGCCTAAGTCCAGATTTGAAATGTTAAGAGCTAAACTGAATGTTGTCAATGCAAACTTTAAGGATGAGTGTTAGAGATAAAGAATGCGTTGACTTAGCTTGTACTTTTGTTATCTTTCACTTTAATGTGCACTTTGCTTCGTTGTACTAGTTTTGAGGTAAAATATATCAGCTGGTATGAGGCGTCTGTGTGCATGTTAAAGGTTTTAACACCTATCCCTAGTATAAACAAGTGTTAGCTTAATGATGCTTGTATATATTGTAAGGTTGCTAACTAATGAAATAACTTTTCTCTTCTTTCCGCTGCCCTGTTTTCTTTCTTTTATCTGTACCATCATTGTTTTTATCATTTTGTTCCTTTCATATCAGGGTTAACATTTGGGCTGTATGGTCAGAAGCTACCACTGTCACAGAAATTGAAGATGATGCAAGAGTAGTTCCATACAATATTATTTCCGGTACATCTATGTCTTGCCCACATGCAACTGGGGCGACTACTTATGGTAAGTCATTTCATCCAACATGGTCTCGTGCTGCTATTAAGTCTGCTCTAATGACAACAGGTATTAGATTTTAAGCAATATCAAGAGTTGCATCTTGGAAATTTCTCATTTTTCGAACGGGAAGTTAATAGTCCTTAACTATGTTTATCTAACAGGCTCATGAATTCTCACATTCTAAGCCTAAACCATCGAAATTTCCATTTTCTTTTGCAGCTTTTCCTATGACTTCTGAGAATAACAACGATAATGTGTTTGCATTTGGGACAGGACACATAAATCCTGCACTAGCAGCCCACCCTGGATTGATATATGATGCTGGGGAGATTGATTATATTGCATTTTTGTGCAGACAACGATATAGTCCTAAATATCTACAGCTTATAACTAGGAATAATAGCAGCTGTTCCGAAGAAACAAATGGAACCGTGTGGGATCTAAACTACCCTTCCTTTGCCTTATCTGCTACTCCTGGAAAATCCATCACCAAAGTCTTTCACAGGACAGCAACAAATGTTGAATCGGCTGTGTCAACTTACAAGGCAGTTGTTAAGGCTACACCAGTGCTTATAATCCAAGTTCAACCAAGTGTACTTTCTTTCAACACTCTTGGCCAGAAGCAATACTTCGTTGTGACTGTTAGAGCTGAAGTTGGTAACTCCATGATATCTGGTTCTTTGATCTAGGATGATGGCCTGTATCAAGTGAAGAGCCCTAATGTTGCTTATGCTTCCTTAATCAAATGAATTTTCAAAGAAGATTAAACTTATTTTCATCCTCTTATTTGTTTGTTATACGTATTTACGACTCTTTTAGCTTCAATCGACACAGTGAGTGAATCTTACATGCAACCAATTGACTGTAAATACAATTGCTTTCATGTAGTTTGAAATCTATATCCTAAATTTTATGTATTTGCTCAAGAAAAAGTGGAAAACCAGTGCTTATTTCATACACTATTTCTTTAAAAGGCTGAGTATTTCTTCATTACTAAACAATTGATGCAATACTGCTATTACTTAGATCAATATGAGCAAAACACATAATTTTATATTTGGCATTTGATTAATATATTGGTATTCCTAATTAATATGATTATATTATATATATATATATATATTCTAAAAGAAATTCTATTTATTTTTGTTTAATTACAACCATTAAACTATGAGTTGTCTATAAAGAAAGCTGACAAGATGAATATAGAAATAGATCAATATGTGCAAAAATTGTATTCATATTTTTCTCCATCAATTTTGACTTAATTTTTTTTAGTATAAAGTTTTCAAGAAATATTAAGTTTTGAATTTATAATAATAAAAATATTTAAGTATTTTTTTCTAAAAATTTTGTAAATAGAATTAATCTAGTACATTAATTAGTTTCTAGTTATTTAATATTTTGAACTATTCTTTTTATTCAAAATATTTTATTAAATTAAAATAGTAGTCAAATGCATTAAAAGATTTAAATTATTGAAAAATTAAAATCTCAATGAATTGCAAATGCTCAATCCTTTATCTATCATACTTAAGCCTAACCAGCTAGAATATTAATTTGTTTTTTAAAGAATATTAAATGTTGATAATATTTTGACTATGGTATTCTTTACATTAAGATATTTATTACATCTTTTCAGGCACCATTTATGGTTTAATTAAGCCATTAAAAAAAATTTATGGTTTAATTAAGTTCACGTTGATGACATTTTCTGAAGTTGGGATCTTGCCAGAACACCAAACCAAGCTGAAATCCCAAGACAATAGTCCTATGTCTTGTACTAGCTAAGGACAATGTAACAGTTTAGGCAGAAGAGCTACCACTTTTAAGACAGCTAGTAATTCCAAGACATAATATGGATTTTTCTCTTTGAATTGTTCCTAAGATCCAAACAAAAAGAGAGAAAATTGTACCCCCTAAATCTTTTTGTGATCCATATGTCTGCATGTGAGGTCGATTTTGTGTTCTTTCGACATCACCTCAAGCTGTGAAGATCCATTTTCTTTATGCAACTAAGCTTTGCAACAAGAACATAGTAAATGCTGGATTTGTACGCTTTTGTTTGTTGGCGGTAATAGCTAAGCAGATTCCTACTTTCCCAGTACATTCACTGAGTATATAAAGCCCATGTTTGAACACTGGCCAGACCATCAGCAAATATCAGAACTCTCCAATGGCAATCCAGGCTTCTACTTTGCCATGGCTTATGCTAATCAGCTTTGCTTGCAGCATGCTTGTTAGCTGCCATGGATCATCAGATGATCGAAAGGCATACAAGTTTCTTCTGCATTTATATAACTTATTTCTTCTTTCGAATGGAAAGAAAAACACATATATATACGAACTCATATTAGGCCTTTGCATTTCAAATTTGGTCTGCTACTTACCATGAATTCTGCACCTTGATCCCATACTGAATCAGTAGGCCTAGCGCTGTAAACTATCATGCTTGCTGTCATATAGTTTGGAACCATAGCAGACTTTGAGTGTTCAAAAATTCTTCAAAAAATGGAGGTTCATATATGATGGGGTCATTAAATATTGAAATGGTTAATTTTTTTTTTTTTAATTTGTTGAAGCAGGTCCATATTGTATACATGGGTGACCTTCCGAAGGGTGAATTCTCTGCAGCAACTCTTCACAATAGCATGATACAAGAAATTGTTGGCAGGTTTGTCAAACGTTAATCTAGCTATAGTTGAGCAACATGCAAGGATGGCTAGATCACACAGATTTACTAAGATTCATTTAACTTTACATTCAGCAGTGGTGCATCAGACTTATTGTTGCATAGCTACCAAAGGAGTTTCAGTGGCTTTGCTGCCAAGTTGACCGAGGAAGAGGCAGAAAAGCTGGCTGGTCTGTTAGCATAATTGATCAAGAAATTTAGATTGAAATGTAAATGGAAGTCTCATCCTCACTGATGAATATTAAGATTTTTTCTTCCAGGGATAAAAGGGGTTGTTTCTGTGTTCCCTAGTCAAAAGAAGAAGCTCCTCACAACAAGGTCATGGGACTTTGTTGGCTTCTCCCAACATTCTAGAAGAACGACATTAGAAAGTGACATCATCGTTGGAATGTTTGACACAGGGATTTGGCCTGAATCTGAAAGTTTTAGTGATAAAGAATTCGGTCCACCACCAAAAAAATGGAAGGGCACTTGTCAAACATCATCCAATTTCACTTGCAACAAGTATATATAACTGCACATAATCCTAGTCTTAACAAAACATACCAACAAAATGAAAATCACTTATATTCTGCATGGTCTTTAACAAATGCTTTCGATCTATCTTTTAGTAAAATAATTGGAGCTAAATACTACCGGGCTGATGGAGATTATCCTTCGGAGGATTTTAAGTCACCAAGAGATTCAGAAGGTCATGGGAGTCATACTGCATCAATAGCTGCAGGTGGCCTTGTTAGCAGGGCAAGTTTATATGGCTTTCGCGCAGGGACAGCTCGTGGAGGGGTTCCTTCAGCCCGAATTGCTGTGTACAAAATTTGTTGGTTTGATGGATGTGCAGACGAAGACATTCTTTCAGCATTTGATGATGCCATTGCTGATGGAGTTGACATAATCTCCCTTTCAGTTGGAGCGTTTTTTGGTTCGGACTATTTCCAGGATTCAATTGCTATTGGCGCTTTGCATTCCATGAAGAAAGGGATACTGACATCAAATTCAGCTGGTAATGAGGGTCCTGGTCATTACTCAGTTGTAAACTTTTCACCTTGGTCTCTCACGGTAGGTGCTAGTACCATAGACAGAAAGTTCGAAACTAAGGTGAAGTTGGGCAATGGTAAAGTTTTTACGGTAAGCAGGCTTGTTTCCTGTTATTTTACGAGAAAGACTGATCTTGATATGCCCTTTCTTGGATTAACAATATACTAAATGCTAATGATATTTGTATATGATAATTCCTTCTCTATCTGTAGGGAGCCTCAGTAAATACTTTCAACCTTGAAGGAAAATTTTATCCTCTTATCTGGGGTGGAGATGCCCCGAACAAAAACGTAGGATACAATTCTTCCTTATCCAGGTAATAAGATCTTTTACTGTAACTAGCTAGGGACTAGGTATGTAATATAACTGATGAGAATAAAACAAGATTCATCATAAAATGCAGGTATTGCTGGCCAAGCACCTTGGATGAGACCTTGATAAAAGGAAAAATTGTTCTTTGTGATTACCTGGATTACATGGAGGGGCCATTCCATGCAGGGGCCGTTGGTGTTATAATCCAAGATAATGGATTCAAAGATTTTGCATTCAGTTTCCCTTTTCCCGTTTCCAACCTGGACTTGACTGATGGAAGTGAAGTACTCCACTATGTGAATACAACAAAGTATCTGTACTAAATTCACTATCATAATTCAATGGTGAAAATTTCACAAGAGATCAATGATTTCACTAATTTAATTGCATTCATTCTTTCCATGTTTGGATAGAAACCCAACTGCAACAATATTTAGGAGCACTGAGGAGAAGGATGAACTTGCTCCCTATGTAGTTTCATTTTCTTCAAGAGGACCTAATCCTATTTCATTTGAAATTCTCAAGGCAAATGGATTTTCTGATATTCTACTATTTAATGCCTCGATCACTTTTCATTGTTGTGACTTTTGATTTTGAATGCAGCCTGACATAACAGCTCCTGGAACTGACATTTTAGCAGCATGGTCACCAGCTACCACCGTGACAGGAGTAGAAGGGGATAAGAGAGTAGTTCCATACAATATAATATCCGGTACATCCATGTCTTGCCCACATGCGACAGCGGTAGCTGCTTATGTCAAATCATTTCATCCAACATGGTCTGCCGCTGCTATCAAGTCTGCTCTAATGACAACAGGCACAGATTTCATAGATGATCCAGCATTCTATTTGATAGTTTCTATGAGTTCTGGCACTCTTAGAAGAAATCAAACATTAATGTTTCTCGGATATCTTACCAATATTGTTTTCCCTGCTTTCTGCAGCACATCCCATGAGTCCTAAGACTAATACCGATCTGGAGTTAGCTTATGGGGCTGGCCACATAAACCCATCGTTGGCCATCAATCCTGGACTGATCTATGATGCTGGGGAGATTGACTACGTCAAATTTTTGTGTGGACAAGGATATGGTGATAAACAGATACGACTTGTCACCGGAGACAAGAGCAGTTGTTCTAAAGCAACAAATGGAACTGCATCAGATCTAAACTACCCTTCTTTCACATTGTTTACTGCTTTCGGACCATACATCAGCCGAGATTTTCACAGGACCGTAACAAATGTTGGATCAGGGGTGTCTACTTATAAGGCCATCGTGAAGGCCCCCAAAGAGCTTGACATCCAAGTTAAACCAACTGTCCTCTCTTTCAAGTCTGTGGGAGAAAAGAAATCGTTTGTGTTGACAATGGCAGCAAAGGTTGCTCTTCCCTACATAGTCTCTGGGGCTTTGGTTTGGGATGATGGTGTCCATAAAGTGAGGAGTCCTATCGTCGCCTATTAGGTAATGGCGTTCCCATTCACTTTACTGCTTTCAGCCACACCATCAATGAAACAAGGGAGTACAAATAGCACTGCTCATCTATATGTGTGTGTGCATGTTACTGTTGAATAAGAAAACCAAGGCAAATGCAATGTACTAAACCAATGCCGAATGCAATAAAGAAAAATGTACATTGAAAGCTATTACTGATTATTCTACTTCTCATTTTCTAATAGTTAAAGATATAATGTTAGAAAAATTGAAAAATAAATGAAAATAAAATAAAGCAAGTAAGAACACTAAGAATTCTAAGGCGTGATATCATTGTTCTTGAGGATAATTTCCGTCCTTGCGGACTAATTATTCAATTTCTCATTTTCTAATAGTTAAACATATAATGTTAGAAAAATTGAGAAATAAATGAAAATAAAATAAAACAAGTAAGAACACTAGGAAGTTTAAGGCGTGGTATTATTGTCTTTAAGGATAATATTCGCTCTTTCATAATATAAAACTCGGTGCAAAAAGACTGTAGCGGCGGTGCAAAACTTATTTCTCATTTTTTAATAGTTAAACATATAATGTTTGAAAAATTGGGACATAAATGAAAATAAAATAAAGCAAGTAAGAACATTAGGAAGTTTGAGGCGCAAAAAGACTGTAGCAACGGTGCAAAACCAACTAAAAAGGACTATATAAAACTCGATACAAAAAGACTGTAGCAGCAGTGCAAAACTTATTTCTAATTTTCTAATAGTTAAACATATAATGTTAGAAAAATTGAGAAATAAATGAAAATAAAATAAAGCAAGTAAAAACACTAGGAAGTATGAGGCGTAAGGATAATATTCACTCCTTCATAATATAAAACTCGATGCAAAATAAATGAAAATAAAATAAAGCAAGTAAGAACACTAGGAAGTTTAAGGCGTACGGATAATATTCACTCCTTAAGAACACTAGGAAGTCTGAGGCGTAAGGATAATATTCACTCCTTCGATGCAAAATAAATGAAAATAAAATAAAACAAGTAAGAACACTAGGAAGTCTAAGACGTAAGGATAATATTCACTCTTTAAGAACAGTAGGAAGTTTGAGGTGTAAGAACAATATTCACTCCTTCAGAATATAAAACTCGACGTAAGGATAATATTCACTCCTTAAGAACAGTAGGAAGTCTAAGGCGTAAGGATAATATTCACTCTTTCAATAAAATAAAACAAGTAAGAACACTAGGAAGTTTAAGGCGTAAGGATAATATTCACTCCTTAAGAACACTAGGAAGTCTGAGGCGTAAGGATAATATTCACTCCTCCGATGCAAAATAAATGAAAATAAAATAGTAGGAAGTTTGAGGCGTAAGGATAATATTCACTCCTTAAGAACACTAGGAAGTCTGAGGCGTAAGGATAGTATTTACTCTTTCAGAATATAAAATTCGATGCAATAAATGAAAATAAAATAGTAGGAAGTTTGAGGCGTAAGGATAATATTCACTCCTTAAGAACACTAGGAAGTCTGAGGCGTAAGGATAGTATTCACTCTTTTAGAATATAAAACTCGGTGCAAATTAAAGTTAAGGTATAAAAATTTCACTTGGCCCAAGTCCACAAGGGGGAAATTTGAAATTTCTTGAAGTCTAGCCTAATCTTTTGTGCACACATGCTCACTCATTTTTCTTTGATTACAACAAATGTGTAATGGGTTTTCATTTATAAGACATTCACCTCTCTTATATTTTGACAATATGGGATATTTGAATATTTTCTCAATACTTTTGTATTCATTGAACTCATCAAGTAAGTCATTGTACATTAAAGAATTATTTTTTGAGGCATAAATTAGGGAAATTAGCCAAAAAAACTTCCAACCTATGGAAAACAATTACTACTACTCTCTCTCTCATTTTCTTATATCAGCATTTCCAACCTATTAAATGGTCTTGCTTTTTCATTTTCAATCACCAAAAAATTACAAAAATTTTCATTTGTAGGTGAAATTCATTGACCATATAATTCTAAAGTCGAAATTTTGACTAAAAAGTGAAGAATTAGATCGAAATAAACATTTTTTCCAAGTCGAAAATAACATAATTTTTCCCTTCTCTCCTTTCTAGCTATTTTTTTTTCAGTCCTCCAAAGGAAAGAATTTATCAAGAGTATTCTTATAGAAGTACTCCTCCGTCTTGATTTATTTGTTTTTATTTGACTTTTTAGATCAATTAAATTATAGTGAAATTTAATTTTCATCTGAGTAAATTTTAAATTCAAAATTATGAAAAAATTTTCATTAATTTATGCAAATTTTGAAAAAAGTAATCACAGATGAATTAATTTGATCCAAGTATGAACTAATCAATTGTGACAGGATCACAGGAGAGCAATTAATTAATTTTTAAAATTAAAATCCAAATTACATGATAAAACTAACAGCAATGTGAGAATTTTTATCATGTTTCACTGCAAAAAACATCAACAAAATCAAAACTCTTTCCTGGAACCTTTCGTATGTCTAATTGTCATTATGGCGGCCATGGCTACACTTTGCAGCACTCAGCAGACAAAAGAAATCGGGGGTTCGTGCTCTTAAATACAAAGTTCATGGGTAGCAAATCTGACATATTCCAAGGGTTGGAAATGATGTGGCTGATAACCTTGCCAAATCGAGGTTGATAGATTACAAGATCTTATACGACTAAGCGGTTCAATAAGTTCAAAAGTTTAAAGCGAAATATTTAATGAGATGTTTTTTTATTAAAATTAAAAAAGTTATTAAATTTTTATTTTTTTAACTTTTTGAAATGCAAAATTTTTATATTTTTAAATGGCTAATATAAAATCAGCAATCAAAATTTTTAATTCAAATAAATCAACTTTCACATAAAATAAAGGTAATATAACAATATAATATAAATTAAAAATTAAAATAAAAAAGTTTGTAAATATTAAAACAATAGTACCTAATTATTGAATGTTTATTGCAAACCGTAAATGAGGTTTACGGCTTTATGAAGATAATAACATAATGGACTTTTTGTGTATTCTTTAAAAAAAATTGAAATTAAAGGAAAAATGAAAAAAACGAAAATGAGAAAAAAAGAATTCAAAAGTAGATATTATAAATTAAAAAAAATAATTAGTTTTATATATAGAAGAAAAAATATTTGTTAGAAATCATCAAATATGTTGATTGGAAATATGAGAAATAAGTGAGAAAAAATAATTATTAGAGATGATTAAATACATATGACAGTTAGTTGATTAAAAATAATATAATATTTTAGAAATTAGAAAGTAATAGAAAATTGAGATTTATTAGATACAATTAAAAAAGTGAGAAAACAAATAATTTTATCAATTATTTTTTATTTTTATATTTTTTAATTTTTATATATTTTTAATATAATAAATTATATTATAAAATTATAAGACCTCTCCAAATTAAAGGCCTAAAGGCCTTGCTTGGGTGGCTTTACCCAAGGGCCGGCCCACTATATCCATAGACGTAAGGTGAGTTTGAGTGGATATGTCCCACGGCCCTCCTGCTTCTGGTTGCTGCTATGGTTTTTTATCCAGAGGAACAGCAGGACAAGGAAACATCCACATTGGTTGTGTTTCTTATTCTTGCATGTTTCTTGTCTTTTCTTCTGTTTTGACGCTTGGGAGGCTATTTTGCTGACTGGTTGTATTTGTGAATATGCTCTGTATAGCCGTTATGTTGATTCTAGCTGTTATTTTTGTAAGCCAGATTACATACACAGATCCTGGGCTTCATTTCTAGTCGGGTCCCTCTGTTCTGTTTGTATGGAGTTCTCCCCTATTCTCTAGTATCATTCCCACAACAAGCAAAATCATGAAGGAACCTCGTTTTGGATATGCTTACAATCGGAAAACTAAGCATTGGAAACAAGAACATTGTTGACACCGCAGGCTTTGGCCGATTTGCTTTTCCTGGCGAGTTTAACAATACTTAGCCGTATGTGAAATCTGAATGGAATTTGATCTAACAAAGAGCAAATAGTCTTAAGTTCCAACTTATATAAATCCCATATTGTTGTAAAAATCATACAAGGTAAGGGCAGTCTCTCAAAGCATCGGACCTTGGTTTCCAATGGCAACCCAGTCCTCTCCATTGTCATGGCTATTTCTCTACATCTTCACTTTTTATATGCTCATTAGCAGCCAGGCAGCATCTGACGATGATCGAAAGGCACGTAAATTGTTTTCCTAGGCCCCTGCTTACAAATATTTTCTTTGAATTTTCGTTAGCTTCTGCTATATATGAGCACTGTGCCAGGAGATTAATTGTTGAAGTTGCAGGTCTATATCGTATATATGGGTGATCGTCCAAGTGGAGAATTCTCTGCAGCAACGCTTCACAGTAACATCCTGGAGGAAGTTCTTGGCAGGTTTATCACAGATTTTAGCAGCATTCTAATGGCAGTTTTAAAGGAGCAAGAAGTCCACAATCAAAAGATAATTCAATGAAAAATCAGTACTAGAAAAATGAACAACAACAAGAAATGGCATGCAGCCGAATTAGGATTCTTGCCCAACAATCAAATTTGATGATATCTAAAGATAAGAATTGAGATTAATGAAGACTCTAACTCCCCTTATGCATTGCATTTTCAACAGTGGTGGATCAAACTCTTTGCTTCACAGCTACCACAGGAGCTTCAACGGATTTGTTGCCAAGTTGACCAAGGACGAGGCGCAGAAATTGGCCAGTATGTTAGCATAATTCTTCAATTAGATTATCATTGAGGGTTATTTAAAATTAAAAGAAAAAACGAAGATGACAAAGGAATTTGTAATTTGTTCAGGCACGGAAGGGGTTGTGTCTGTGATCCTAAGTCAAAGGAAGCAGCTCCACACAACAAGGTCATGGGATTTCATGGGCTTCTCCCAAAATGTTGGAAGAACAAGTCGTGAAAGTGATATCATTATTGGAATGCTAGACACTGGGATTTGGCCAGAATCTGACAGTTTTAATGATGAAGGATTTGGTCCACCTCCACAGAAATGGAAAGGAACCTGCCAAGAGTCTTCAAATTTCACTTGCAACAAGTAATATATAGAATTTAATTAAGCATAGTACCTTAACAGACACACATAATTAAAAAGCATTGAAATCCTGACTGATTTAAACAATTTTTTGCAATTTGTTCAGTAAAATCATCGGAGCTCGATACTATAGGGCTGATGGAACCTTTGGTCCAGATGATATCCAATCACCAAGAGACTCCGAAGGACATGGGACTCATACATCATCCACAGCAGCCGGTGCCTTGGTTAGCAAGGCAAGCTTGTTCGGCCTGGCCTCAGGGACAGCTCGTGGAGGGGTTCCCTCAGCTCGTATAGCTGTGTACAAGATATGCTGGTCTGATGGTTGCTCCGATGAAGACATTCTTGCAGCATTTGATGATGCAATTGCTGATGGGGTTGACATAATCTCTATTTCAGTCGGAGGGTCCATTGCTCTGGATTATTTCGATGATACCATTGCTATTGGAGCTTTCCATTCAATGAAGAATGGAATACTTACATCGAACTCTGCTGGTAACGAAGGCCCTGATCTTGCAACAATCACGAACGTTTCACCTTGGTCTCTCTCAGTGGCTGCTAGTTCCATAGATAGAAAGTTTGTCACTAAGGTGAAACTGGGTAATGGTGAAATCTATGAGGTGAGCAAGCTTATTTCTTTTTCTCCACAAATTAACTTCTGGTTGACCAAAAGCTTGTGCTAATTATAATGTATGATTATTCCTTTTCTGCACTAGGGAGTCTCTATAAATACTATTGAACTCAAAGACAAGATGTACCCTCTGATATATGGTGGAGATGCCCCAAACACTAAAAAGGGATATGATAGCTCCCAATCCAGGTAATATAATGATTATACAAATCTTGAAATTGGTTCTTCTTCAGTCCTTTTATAATTCAATTTCTACTGGATTTTGGTAGCTAAAAGTATTTGATTTCGAATGTGATTTATAAATGCTCAACATATAAACGCAGGTTTTGTTCGGAAAACTCACTGGACGAGACCGTAGTAGAAGGAAAAATAGTTCTTTGTGATGAGGTAAGTTATGGGGAAGGTGCAATAGCTGCAGGAGCTGTTGGTGCTGTGATGCAAGATTACCTGGATTCCGCCTTCAATTTCCCCTTACCTGTTTCTTGCTTGGGCTCGGATGATGGAAGTAAAGTTTCAAGCTACTTGAACACAACAAGGTTTTTTCTTTTTCTTTTTTTTTTTTCTAAATCTGACCCATAATTCCTTGGTGAAACTATGAAAGTCCTTTACAGATTAGAGATATAATTAAATTATTTTTCTTTTATTGTTTCAATAGAAAACCAACAGCAACAATATTCAAAAGTATTCAAGTAAAGGATGAATTGGCCCCATGGGTAGTTTCATTTTCATCCAGGGGGCCTAACCCTATTACGAAGGACATTCTCAAGGTAAACGAAATGACTTTTCTCTGTTTTCTATCCAATGTATCAGCCTCTTTCTTGTGGACCTGAATTCCTTCTTAATTTCTGCATCTGCAGCCTGACTTAACAGCACCAGGAGTTGACATTTTGGCAGCCTGGTCTCAAGGTACCACTATAACTGGAGTTGAAGGGGACGATAGGGTAGTTTCTTACAACATTATCTCTGGCACATCCATGTCTTGCCCACATGCAACAGCTGCAGCAGCCTACGTCAAGTCATTTAATCCAACATGGTCACCTGCTGCTATTAAGTCTGCTCTAATGACTACAGGTATCGGCTATGATACACTGACTCTTCACTTCACTGTTCACTTAATGTAAAAATAATATACTCGAATCAGACAACCTAGCCCAAATCCGTGTGACATAGGGTGTTGGTTCAAGACAACTCAAAGTTAACTATTCTGAAGCTTTACACATAACTGTTCTGTCCTGCTTCTGCAGCTGTTCCATTAAGTGTTGAAACCAACACCGATGCCGAGTTTGCATTTGGGTCTGGTCATCTAGTCCCTTCATTCGCCCTTAGTCCAGGATTGGTTTATGATGCTGGGGAGATAGATTACGTTAAATTTTTGTGCGGACAAGGATACAGTACTAAAACTCTTAGACTTGTTACTGGAGATAGAAGCAGCTGTTCTGAAGCAATAAATGGAACTGCATGGGATCTAAACTACCCTTCGTTTGCTTTATCTGCTAGCCTTGGAAAATCTACCAAGCGAATCTTTCACAGGACAGTGACAAATGTTGGACCAGCTGTTTCCATTTACAAGGCAGTAGTTCAGGCTCCTCCAGGACTTGAAATCCATGTTCAACCAAGGCTTCTTTCATTCAAGTCTCTGGGTCAGAAGAAATCTTTTGTTGTGACAGTCACAGCAAAGGTTGATGACAACATGGTTTCCGGTTCTTTGTTCTGGGAAGATGGGGTGCATCAAGTTAGAAGCCCTGTTGTTGCATTTGGTTTCTCAGTAGAATGATCAAAGCAAAAACAAGATGAAATTGGGTTAAAAAAGGATGGGATAAAAGTTAGAAACATTGAATGTAATGAATTATATTTACTAATTTGCACCAATTAAATTAAATCTGAATTGGTACTTTTGTTGGAGCTTTTGCAACAATTGCATACCATCAGTACATTCTTAGAATTGCAGCTATCGAGGCTTTGGCATCCTTTCGCAGCAACCACACCAACTCAAGAAAAAAAAACAAAAACTCATCAAAACTAAAAATAACTGTCTCCACTTCTCGTTTTCTTTCTTTTTTATTTGTTTATTTGTGTGTATAAAAGGATAATTATAATAATAACTTTTTTTTATAATTTAAATCTTTTGTTGTTAGCTTTTGCACCTTTGTATGATTGTTTTTAAGTAATGATGTGTTGAATTTTAAAAAAAAATAATAATTTTTTTTCACCGGGTGTGTTTGCATAAGAGGAATTTTTATTAAAGTCAATTTCATCCAAAAACTTTTTTCTTAGTTAAAACCAGTTAAAATAAAAAAATTATTTTCAAAAATACTTTATTTTTAAGGATTTAAAAAATATCATCCGTTTATTATGCCTACCCCATGGTGTCAATTGTGTTTGAAGCAAACAAGTCTTAAAGACAATAATAAAGAAGATTTAAGATTTTCATTCATGATAAGCGTTAGCCTTTAGTGGTAACCCTTCGAATGGGTACAAGCATTAAAGAGCAATTTCTCCAATGACGGCTCTGGCACAAAACAGAAGCCCATGCCAAGAGTTCTTTGCCGGCCTTCAATTCAAACCTATAGCCATTACGTAACTTTACGTTTCTGAAAGGGACCATACCCTTGCAATTCAAACTCCCAACCAATTAATACTCATTTATAAAAAGTCAGCCTTCCACACTTCCATTGTACACTGAGCCCATCCCTCCCTTACTGACAGAAACGTAAGAAATTTTGTCATCAACACCATGCCCCATGCTCTAACTGTCATTACGGCTAGAAAACATTAACATTCTTTCCACATTTAACCCCTCAACAGTCCTTGCCATTAACATGCAAGAACCCAATCACAATCAGCAAGCAATTCTGTGTAATAAATATAACCAAACCTTAAAGGGCATTGGAGGTCTCAAATGATAGCCAAGCCTCCTGAGCTGGTTTCCAAATAAACTATGCCGAGGTGTGTGTAGAGCATCAACTAATCACAGCCAAGCAGCATAAGCATTTTCTCTCTGGAAACCCCCGTTTTAAATAATGGAAATTCCATTAGCTTGAGCATTCATTATTTAAAGGGTTGAATGGTTTCTAAATCTCTCAACTCTCCTCCCTTTATTTAGCATGGAAGATCTTAAGCTATATTCATTGGTTTTCTTCTTTTCATCATTGCTATCAAGCTCTTGCATCAAGTAACGACAAGGCACAAGAATCTCCCACCATGTCCACCTGCAATTCCAATACTAGGCCATCTCCATCTCCTCAAGGAACCCTTCCATCGATCCCTCTTCAATCTCTCACAAAAGCGGGGTCCAATCTTCTCCCTCCGACTTGGTTCACGCCTCGCAGTAGTGTTATCAACCTCCTCCACCGTCGAGGAATGCTTCACCAAAAATGATAACGTTTTCGCCAACCGTCCATATTTTTGGGTCGGCAAGTACATCGGCTACAACTACACCACCCTGGGGACGTCTCCGTATGGTGACCATTGGCGGAACCTTTGACGCATATGCAAGCTTGAATTATTCTCTATAAATCATTTGAACTTGTCTTGAAGTCTTCGAAGAGACGAAATCCAGGTCTTATTGCAAAAATTTTATCGTGCTTCGAGCCAGGATACTTTTGTTAAGGTAGAGTTGAAACCATTGTTGTCAAAGCTGGCGTTTAACATAATTATGAGAATGATTGCAGGAAAGCAGTATAATGGTGGTGAGGACGTAACAAAGCTGCAGAAGCTTATACAAGAACTTTCACAATTGGGAATCTCACCGAATATAGGAGATTTCTTTCCCTCTTTACAATGAGCTGATTTTCAAGGATACAAGAAGAATTTGGTGAAATTAGCAAGAGAAATAGATGTGTTCCTGCAAGGTGTGATCATTGAGCATAGAAGAAATAAAGGTGTTTTTGAGAGGGAGAATACTATGATCAGCCATCTGCTTTCCATGCAAGGATCACAACCTCAGTACTATACGGATAAAATTATCGAAGGCCTCGTGCAGGTTAGTCACTTTCAGCATTCTGTTAGCTTTGGTGGCCATCTTTCCTTCCACCCTTTTCCTTTTTCTTCTTCCCTCCTACTGAAGACCACACTTAGCGTTTGCTTTTATCATGCAGGATATGCTACTTGGAGGAACCAACACAACAGTGATAACACTGGAAAGGAGCATGACCAATTTACTCAACAATTCAAATGCATTGGAAAAGAGTGTAGCTGAACTAGACTTCCATGTTGGCCAAGATAAATTACTAGACGAAGCAGATCTCCCCAAACTTCGTTATTTACAAAACATAATTTCTGAGACCCTTCGGTTGAACCCGGCAGTGCCACTCCTAGTTCCCCATGTTTCCTCTGAACAATGTAAAGTAGGAGGATATGACATCCCCAAAGATACCGTGTTCTTAGTCAATGCATGGGCAATTCAAAGGGACCCAATGTTACGGGATGAAGCAATAAGTTTTAAGCCTGAAAGGTTTGAAAGTGGAAAAATTGAAGGTTATAAGCTCATACCATTTGGGGTATGAAGAAGGTCTTGCCCTGGAATGTTTCTAGGCAACTGTGTAGTTGGCTTGGCTTTGGGGTCATTGATCCAATGCTTTGAGTGGAAAAGAGTGAGTGCAAAGAAAATTGACATGACAGAAGGGAAAGGTCTGAACTTGCCCAAAGCTGAACCTTTGCAGGCCTTGTGCAGAGCACGCAACATGGCAAAGAAGCTGTTGTCCTGAAGTATTAGGTGTCTTCATAATTTTTACTATTATATAGTTCATAGAAGTGTCTCGTTGTCTAGGTTACTAAATAAATTTATCAATAAAACTATGAATAAGATTCAATTTATCACTTTATTAAAAGTGATAGATAAAACTTACCACTCATCTTTAAATTTATGTAATTTATTTATTGTTCTACATTTTAATGTAGTTCAAATCTAATCAAAACTTAATTTTGTAAAATATTTATTTCTTTCCTCGCAAAATATTTTTTTATCGTTAAATTTTGTTGATTGATTTTGAACCAAATTAAAAAGTGAAGTTGTAAAATTCTAAGCCTAAATTTGGACCTTAATTAGAAAATTGAGTACTTAAAGAATAAGGGAAGCCATCTTTGTCAATTAATCATAAGAATTTCATTATGTAACTAACCTCATATTAATACGTCAAGCCATCTTTATCAATTAATCATAGGATTTCTTTAGGGTACTTTTCATAAATGGGCTTCTTTCAGAATGTGTTTTTGAGAATAGGCCTCTCCATAATTGTAACTATTTTTAACAAAAAAAAATCACATTTGAACAAAATTATCTTTAATGAAACCGACCCATCTATTTGGATCCGTGCCTCAACCCGAAACGTTTTAACAGGTAAAGTATGTTTATATAATCCACAACTCCTCAGTTCTCATAGACAGACAGTACATCTCCTCAAAAGTAGTTTTGTGTTTCAAACAAACTCATACTCTTTGAAATTTTCTCACCAAACTATTCATTTCTGGAGTATTCTTTACTAGAAAGGAAAATATTTAAGCATTTTGAGCATTTTGGAGTCATTTTTGATACATGAAAAAAACCTTTGAGCATTTTAAGCATTTTTAAGCATTTTGGAGTATTTTTTATATATGAAAAAAAACATTTAAAACATTTTGAGCATTTTTTGTTAAGTAGGCATATTCATTAATTATGTTGTCAAATGGAATATGGTGTATCATTTGAAATTGTTAATCTTATTGAATAGAATTTAGTAGTTTTGGTAGTTTTTGGGTATTACGTGACTAATTTTTAGACTTTACGTGACTGACTTTGGACATTACGTGACTTTGGGCATTGCGTGACTAATGTTTAAGCATTATATGACTAATTTTTAGCAAGAGATTGTGTGACTAATTGATAGGTATTGCGTGACTAGTTCGCAAGGCATTGCGTGACTAGTTACTGATACATTGTGTGACTTAGGCATTAATTAAAAATCAGTCACGTAATGTCTAAAAACTAGTTAAGCAATGCCTAAAACCAATCACGTAATGCTTAAAAATCAATTACGCAGTGATTAAGTCACGTAATGTCTAAAAACTAATCTCGCACTACTTAAAAATTAGTCTAATCAATTTCAACTTCTCAACTTTGGGGTTCTATGAATAAACCAATAAACTCAAAAGCCTAAAATAATTTTTTTTTTTTGCTAAGCCATGAAATTGTGCATTCCATAAAAGATAGGTTACAAAACTCCATAACCTTCCAAAACAAGACAAAATATGTCCCTATTGGGAGGGCCTTGCTCACTCCCCTCATGCAAAAACAAAATATACTTCCTTTACAAAATATTCCATGAACAATTTCAACTCAAAATTCCATAAAAAAAATCAAAATTCCCAACAAACATGTTTAACAATCATCTCAATTCCAGACACAATAAAACTGTGAACCACTATAAAACCCATCAAACATACTTTAGTTGTTTCTTCTCTCCGAGCCCATCATATTAACCAATCCAATCCAACTCATCAACACAGGCATCTCTATTGTAGCACAAGTTTCGAAGCAAGTCATCACCAGGAAGCATCCAGTTACCACATTCATCATGCTGCTTGCAATCAGAGCAAAGTCATTGTTCATCGCCCTTGAGAACACCAAGGTCCACCATCTAAAAAAATAAAACAAAATAAAAAATAGTTTGATATCATCTCTACTCTTTAGATGGCAAGATAAATAGTATTTAAGTAGAGAGAGAAAGCAAGATTTAATTTTAAAAATTTTGTCTGGATGGCGGGAGAGAGAAAACTAAAACCATTTTAATTTGTTTGAAATTGTTTAAAAGGTATTCTTATCAAGTCCTATCAAAAATTGTCTAAAAATAGTTAAAATTACAATGATGGTCATTTTTTAAGTGCCTTTACTACAAAGGTTATTTCTCACAATTTTCTCATTTCTTTACATAACTGACCTCACATAATACATGTATTCGCTTATTTAAACTGAGTCAAATTCAAATTTTTTCTCTTTCAATAAAATCTCATAATACATGCATGAATTGACTATTATTTACTTATTAAAATAAAAAACAAAGAAACCTTGTATAAAGAATCCTTTGAATCTAATTGGCAAGAAACCCCATTTGCCTAAATTGTTTATATAATTCAATGAGGATTACCTAGGTAGTCTATGTGATCATTGATCCAAAACCATGGAGAGTTCATTGCTATATTTTTCGTTGCTTTTTCTTCTTTTTATCCTTGTTGTCAAGCTCTTGCATCAAACTAGAACAACAAACAAGAATCTCCCACCAAGTCTACATTCTCTTCCATTTCTAGGCCACTTCCATCTCCTCAAAGAACCTCTCCACCGATCCCTCTCATCCCTTTCACAGAAACATGGCCCAATCTTCTCTTAGCAATTGGGTTCGTGCTTTGCTGTTGTCTTGTCATCTTCTTCTGTCGTAGAAGAATTGTTAAAGTTTGTGATTCTAGCAGGTAAAGTTTCAAATAAGGACGCCAGTCAACAGTGCTAAAGAAGAAATGAAAAAGTGTCTACACGGCATCATTTGAAGTTTGTTTTTAATGATTGAAACGTTGTCTTGAGTGTCATTTTATTTTAGGTATGCTCTTTGGAAATTCATATTTTTTGTTCACTATGAGTTTAATTGGTTTTTTCTTCATGGTATTAGAGCCATAGCTTGCAATACCGTTTACATACCTTAAAATTCATTTAGCTGTAGTGAAGTGATGAACTGATGATCAAGTGGCAGACATTTTTACTAAGGGTTTAAGTGTTGATCGATTTGAATTTCTTAGAGACAAGTTAGGTGTTTATCCTACTAGAATCAATGAGGTCTGTTGAAGTTTGTGATTCCAACAGGTAAAGTTTCAAATAAAGACGCCAGTCAACAGTACTGAAGAATAAAGGAAAGAGTGTCTACATGGCATCGTTTGAAGTTTGTTTTTTATGATTGAAACGTTGTCTTGAGTGTCATTTTATTTTAATTCTGCTCTCTAAAAATTCATATTTTCTATTCAGTATGAGTTTAATTGGTTTTTTTCTTCAAGAAGGCTTCACCAAAAACTTATATGGTTTTCTTGAACCGCCTTTACCTTTGGGGAGGAAAGTACATTGGCTACAACTATACAAACCTAGTGTTTTCTCCATAAGTAGGGGTGAGCAAATAACCGAATAACCGAATTGAACTGAAATGAGTTCGATTTTTTCGGTTTGGTTAGTTTGGTTTTGGGTTAATTTCGATATGGGAGTTCGGTTAGTAATATTAGTTCGGTTTCGGTTTCGGTTAGAAAAATTTCTAACCGAACTAACTAAACTAACCGAACCTATACAAGGATATTATAGACATTTTATAAGAGAAAAAATCTTAAACCTAAATTCTATTCTCCAATCTCCACCATTTCACACTCCCACTCCCCTTCTGGCTTCTGTCGTCCCACCTCGACACTCCCATCTGCAGTTCTGCACTCTCCATCGTTCCATCGAAACTCTCCAAAATCTGCTTGTGGTGCCATCCTATAACTCTCCTTCTGTCGTCCGACTCCAGCACTCCCATCTACACTATCCAAAGTCCAAGCTCTCCAAAATCTGCCTGCGTTGCCGTCCTATTCAGCCAGTTCCTTTCTGCCGTCCGACTCTAGCACTCCCATCTGCACTTTCCAAAGTCCAAGCTCTCCAAAATTTGCTTGTGGTGTCGTCTAATTCAGCCACTCCCTTTTTGCCGTCTAACTCCAGCGCTCCCATTTGCACTCTCTTAAGTCCAAGCTCTCCAAAATCTACTTGCCGTGTTGTCCTATTCTGCTAATCGGTTGTCCTCCAGCCCATTAAACAAAATAAGAAAGAAGCTCTCTCCTATTAATCAATTCAATTTTTGATAATCGAACCGAACTAATCGAATTAGTTCGATTTCGATTAATTCTGTTATCTAAGGTCTTCGGTTCGATTTTGGTTAGTTGTAATTGAGAGTTCGGTTAGTTCGGTTACTGGATATCTAGTAACCGAATTAACTGAAAAAATCGATTGCTCACCCCTATCCATAAGGGCACCACTGGCACAACCTTCGACACCTATACAAGCTTGATATCCTCTCTCAAAACCGCTTGAACATATCTTCAATGGTTCGAAGAGATGAAACCATGAATTTGCCACAAAGATTGCTCCGGCTTTAATTTTGAGCCATGATAGTTTCATTAAGGTAAAGTTGAAAACCAATGTTGGCAGACCTGACGTTTGATGTGATCATGAGAATGATCATCTCGAAAAATCATTAACAGAGAAGAATATATTAATAAAATTTGACATCAAACATGAATCATAATAAATTCGTGATGAAAAATATAAACTAGGGTATGTTGACATGTCAAATTTCGATATCATGTCTTTACATAATTCGTTGAACGTAAAAGCTTAGATGATAAAAAAAAATTATATCGCAATGCATACAATATCATGTCATTACATAATTCGAGACAGAATTTGCATTTATTATGCAAAATTTTCCATTAAAAAATATTTGAGATGTGTGTTTGCTTTTATCATGTAGGAATTGATCGTCGCAGGAACAGTTCAACACTGTTAACAATAGAATGGGCTTCGTCCAATTTACTCAATAATCTACTCACACTGGAAAAGAGCACAGCTGAATTGGACTTCCATGTCGGCCAAGACAAATTGCTAGTCCAAGCAAATCTTCCCAAACTTCATTACTTACGAAGTGTAGTCTCCAAGACCCTCCGATTGAACCCAACAAGGCCACTCTTACTTCCTCGAAGGTCTAATGATGATTGCACCATAAGGGGTTACCACATTCCTAAAGGCACCAGTTGATGGTCAATGCATCGGCAATTCAGAGGGACACAAATTTATGGGATGAACCAACAAGTTTTAACCCTGAAAGGTTTAAACATGGCAGGGAAAATGAGGCTTACAAGCTGATAGCATTCAAAACTTGGGAAGAGGGCTTGTGCCGGAATGGACCTAGGACACAAGGTAGTTGGCTTGGTGTTGAGGTCATTGTTTCAGTGCTTTGAGTGGAAACGAGTCGATGAAGAGAAGGAAATCGATATGAGTGAAGGGAAGGGCTTGACCGTGCCCAAAGCTGAACTTTTACAGGCTTGTTCAAACCACGCAGCATTGCAAACAAGCTAGTCTCTCAAGCTGCTTGATTAGTGAGTGGTTGAACTATCATCATCTTGGTGCTTGCATGCATTCCTAAGCTTCAATACCTGTGTTACTATGTATTTCTTTGTAAAGTTTCCTTTCGTTTAGTCTCATGATCATACCAACCATAAATGTTTGAAATTGGAATGTAACTTGTGTCTTATATTACAAATTTCTATAATAAGAAATGGTCATTTACCTAAGGTAAAGGCAATGTTTCCTAAGCTAGTTTCTTTTTTGATAATATATAACATTTGTGCTCGAAAATCTCTTGCCTCTGTGTACAAGGGCGATTATCATATTTAAATTATAGCATGTTTTCTTGCATAAAAATTATCAAATAAATGATTAACGGATTTACACGTGTATCTTATTATAAAAGAAAATGTTTAAACTTTAAAAAAAATGTATAAAGTACTATACATAAGCTCCCAAGAGGAGACATTACATGAAGAAATTAATTAATGAAAAGAGTGTCATTTGTGAATTTCATAAAACTTGAATTTTATCTCTGATACTACGTTAAATTTAGTGATTGATTATCTTGAAATTTAAATCAATAGGAAATGATTCAATTATAATATTTAAATTCTAATAATTAATTAATTTTTTTATATATAGATGAATTTACCTTCCATAAAAAGGGGGAAAATTAAATTCACAGATATGACAAGTTCCTATAGTTGACTTAATTAATATATATTTAACTAGAAGATATATAGTTTGTGTATTTGGGTGGAGAAGGTGATGATCAGTGAGAATCAATATTTATAAATTGACAATGAAATTAATTATTTTTCAAATCAGTTGACTTTCAAAATATATATGGAAATAAGAAGCTGATAGGCTAATCAAGAATTTAAGATGGTGATGAAGATAATGTGAGCATCAATATAACAAAAAACGAGCCAGCCCTCTAATATAACAAAAAAATTTGAAAAATCAAGACTTAAGGATAATTAATTTCCAGCATGCATCCTATCATTCCATTTAATTGTTACATTAAATTTGAGAGGAAACATAGAAAAGAATTGCCAATCTTTGTAGGAGAAAAATTAAACATGAACAAAGAGAAAGAGGAGAGGCATTAAGAAAACTTAATCAACCCAAAGTGGCTTTACAATATGAGACATATAGAAGCCAATGCCCATTTGGGCTTTGAACAAAGATCGGCTGGTTTGCAATTCATCTAAGCCCACATCCTACACGAAGAATCCACCAATATATATATATATATATATATATATATATATATATATGATCTAACACAAAGCATAACAAGAAATCCAAAAATTGAATCTAAACATGCAATAGTATTTTGTTCCCTTTTTTCATAACTCAAATTTGGGTTCAAGTCAAAGAATTAATATATATATATATATATATATATAATCTAACACAAAGCATAGCTAGATCCAAGAATTGAATCTATACATGCAATAGTATTTTTTCTCCCTTTTTTCATAACTCAAATTTGGGTTCAAGTCAAGGAATTAATATATACATACATACATACATATATATATATATATATAATCTAACACAAAGCATGGCAAGAAATCCAAGAATTGAATCTAAACATGCAATAGTATTTTGTTCCCTTTTTTCATAACTCAAATTTGGGTTCAAGTCAAAGAATTAATATATATATATATTTATATATAATTATATAATCTAACACAAAGCATAGCTAGAAATCCAAGAATTGAATCTAAACATGCAATAGTATTTTTTTTCCCCTTTTTTCATAACTCAAATTTGGGTTCAAGTCAAAGAATTAATATATATATATATATATATATATATATAATCTAACACAACGCATAGCAAGAAATCGAAGAATTGAATCTAAACATGCAATAGTATTTTGTTCCCTTTTTTCATAACTCAAATTTGGGTTCAAGTCAAAGAATTAATATATATATATATATATATATTTTATGATCTAACAAAAAGCATAGCAAGAACTCCAAGAATTGAATCTAAACATGCAATAGTTCTTTTTTCCCTTTTTTCATAACTCAAATTTGGGGTTCAAGTCAAAGAATTAATATATATATTTATATAATCTAACACAAAGCATAGCAAGAAATCCAATAATTGAATCTAAACATGCAATAGTTTTTTTTCCCTTTTTTCATAACTCAAATTTGGGGTTCAAGTCAAAGAATTAATATATATATATATATATATATATATAATCCAACACAAAGCATAACAAGAAATCCAACAATTGAATCTAAACATGCAATAGTGTTTTTTTCCCTTTTTTCATAACTCAAATTTGGGTTCAAGTCAAAGAATTAATATATATATATATATATATATATATATATATAATCTAACATAAAGCATAGCAAGAAATCCAACAATTGAATCTAAACATGCAATAATATTTTTTTCCCTTTTTTCATAACTCAAATTTGGGGTTCAAGTCAAAGAATAGAATAGAAGAATACAAACAAATATGTATTTTTCATGTCTGATTATCCATTGAAAATTAGAATAAACAGTAACGACTATAATAAATTCTTCAAAAATTAAAAACATACTGCAATTGCTATGACTATGGTTAACAGAAGGCGACAATTTACAAGAAGAATAATGGAGATTTCTTAAAAGTAATTTGAAGAAAACTTCCCATTTTCAACCTATGCAAAACTTTTAATCCTAGGCTTATAACTAATTGTTTGACATTATTGGTAGGCTGATTGACATTGTTCATAGATCCTAGTCATAGTCAAGGCTGCCAAGTATTTGTGATATTTTTTGGATGGTTGGGAGAAGGCATTGAGAATTTGAGTTGTGAGAGGTAAGATGCTGGAGAAAAAATAGACTAGACGCTGATATATGAGGTTGAAAATGTTGCCATATCAGACAAAAATTAATCACTTTTTCTAAGTCATAACCCATAATAGATTCTATTATATCATTTCTTCTCATCTTCGTTCACCCTTATCTTTCATGGTCATGGTTTTCAATTTTCTTTACCTCAATTAAACTTGGAAAATTTTTGGTAAGAGTGATGACTCTGGGTTTGATTTTCGAGTAATACTGTTTATTTTAATCGAAATTTGTATTATTTATTATCGTTTTCATGAAGAATTTGTCTTATCGTATCCCTGATGTCAATTCTCAATAATCACGATAAAACGAAGAATCGATACTATTTGATAAGTAAAATCAAAAAAATTAAATTATTTAGAAATTTTACGATATTGATTTCACACTTAGTCGCGGTCCACACATTTGATTCTAAAATTCTAGATACCCATAGCATTCAAAGAAGCATTTATTTTAGAGGTGTCAATGTACTCCTTAAAAGAAGTCTTGGTTTTCATTTGATGGATAGGAAAAGCAAGTCACCATTTCTACTTGACTAAAAGGAAATTCCATGGAATTCTTTTTCCAGGTTGTTCTGGAAACCAATATAGCAATGTGCCGAAAAGGTGTGATTCATTTTCTTTGCTCGAATAAATTAGTCAAATCTCTGCTGCCACTTTTGCAAGTTAATTGAATGTCTGTGATTCATTTTCATGGAAAACATTATCCGAAATTGAGTTTGAAAGTTCATTGAATTTTTCCTAGGATTTTCATTTCATTTTTTCTTACCAAAGTGTAAAAATTTTAATATATTATGAAATTGAGTTGATATATGAGGTCTCTCTCTCTCTCTCTCTCTCTCTCTCTCTCTCTCTCTCTCTATATATATATATATATATATATATACACATCTATATAATATAGATTTGACCCATTTGACACGTTCAACAAGATCATATAAAAATGATGTCGAAAATTATACTTTAAACGTACGAACAATTAAGTGAAGATTTGTCAATACCCATGTGAACCAATATTTCAATGAAATATTTCATTGGTTTTCAAATATTAAAAAAATTAAAATTATTAATATCGATGGAATACACCATTAAAATATTCAATCAATAATTTCTATGGTAACGACTTTCTTTAATGGACAATTTTGTCAAAAAATGTAGTAGTAGAATTTTTTTTATGTCTAAAAAATTTCCAACCACATTTTTCCGATTGACAAATTCTGTTGAAAAATAGTAAAATTAACATCTGTTGAAATTTTTCAACAAAATCTTTCCTATGAAATATTTTCATTGGAAAAAACATAAATTTTTGTAATGTTTTTATGATAGTGCATAAGGTACAATTTTCTCTCATTGCTTAATTCAACCAATGGATTGGAAAAGAAAATCCACTTGAGGGTTTCTTCTCTAGAAGGTAATAAATACAAACTAAAGCACAAATAATAAAGTATAACATTCCAATTAACCATCTTAATAACTGTTGACATTGAAAACATAAGGTCAAAGAAGAATAATAGAAAAGGGTAAACCTTTTATTCTATATTAACCTAAACCAACTAAAACAAAAGTTAAAAAAAGTAAAATAAAAAACCCAAAAATCATTTTTTATCCGAAAATAAAATAGAACCGAACTCTCAAAAAGGGGTCAGTTGAAAACGTTGAATTGTTGATGATAAATTTTGTTCAAAGTTTTTGAACTAGTATTTTTGTTCTAATCAAAAAAATTAAATTTAACTTTTTAAATTTTTTTAAAAATTGAGAGACGGTGTGGTTTTCGTAAAAGATAATGTGGAATCAAATTATTTGAATAAAGGTGTGAAAATTTGATTAAATTATTTGAAGCAAACTTTCTCTTTTTGTGTGGACCCTCTTCTTCCAAAAATTTCCCTATTATTGAGATACATTCACCCTTATGCCCTACTCTAGAGAGACTTTAAAGCAAATTGAAAACGCGTTGCACGTTGGATACCTTTAGTTGTTCAAGATCTACCACCCAATCTTTTGTTATAAAAGAGCTGCCATTCCATGATCAATTGAAAAACACCCCCCACTCTTATTACAAGCTTTCTTTAATTATCAAGGCATTGACACTTCGTCCAATTTCCCAGCTAAGGCTATGGCTAAAAATTTTGGGTTCTTCGTCTTTCTCTTCATGATCCTTGTACTGTCTTGGAACTTCGTAAATGTTGAGAGTAGGGTTCTCAAACGCGTTCGAGGTTAGTATTCAATCTCTTTCTACTCATTTTCTTTTAGATATATGCATATGTATGTGTGTTAGATTTGAAATAAAAGATTAATTTATTCTCTTAAAATGAGATTTTAGATGAATTTAATTGATTTTTCATGATGGAATATATGTAGGGTATGCAAATTTTGCCACCTTGGGAGTTGTATGCAAGTGCTGTGATGGTGAAGGAGGTGAATGCAAGAGCTCATGGAATGCCTCTCATTCTTGCCCCAATATTCAATGCCTTCCATGGAAATACCAGCTCTGATCTTATGAATAATAGGATTCCATGGTTTTCTGAATTAAACCTTTTCTCTTATGCTTACTATCTATAGATATTAAGGTAGCTTGATTATCTACTTTCAGCTGACAAATTGATAATATATATATATATATATATAGTTCATTTAGGACAAAATAAGTACATTTGACAATAGAGAATTAATGGATTTTGCTTTTATTCATGTGTAACTTTGATGAACATGAAGCACAAATCTCCTGTCAAATTAAACCAGAATGAGATGAACCCATGATTCACCTTTTTGCTTTTCTTAGATTTGATTGCTTCTTTGCTAATCAATTATGATTAAGAGCATCTTATCCTTTGGTCAAATTTATTAATGTCATCAGAAGGTTTTTGTCATTTTCGCAAAAAATCTTAAATAACACGGCAGATGTGATTTTTAATGAAATATCTCAAACTTTTAATTAACAAAAATTATGATTAAGAGAAAAGGAAATGCAATGCATTATTAATTTTTTGATTGAGACGTTTAAACTAAAACATTCACCTACAAAATGTTTATAATTAGCTTATTAAATTCAGTAATCAATTTGGTAACACATAACATATATATTAATCCCATAAAAAGTTTCACATTCAAGTTAACATATATATTAATCCCATAAAAAGTTATACATTCAAGCTAATATATATATATATATATATATATATCTAATTTAATTATTGAGAATTATATATTACAGTTAAACTTCAATTAATTATGAAATTCTATCATTAGTTTCTTAATTTTGATGTCATTAAATCTCATATATTTTTTTCCTTTTAAGTTTATATTAAATAAGTTTCTACTCAAACATTAATATAATTAAATAATTTAAAATTTTATCAAATATAAAAATATTAATTTACATAAAACTTCAAATCATTAATTATAAGTTTTGCAAATTGTTTACTATTCCCTATCTTTTCATTGTAATAACAAAATGTTCTAATTTTTTTCCTTTAAATAAAATTGTGAAGAAAAAAATCTGAAAATCCAATTCTTTGAATAAAGAGATACATACAATCTACTGTTAAGCTATAATATTCAAGTGCAATATGCCAACATCGTTAAGGGTTAAATCTTTGAAATTATCTATTCTTAAAATGACATTTTTTTTTTCACATCCACACTCTTTATTTCTAACCCTTCATGTAAGTATAAATGGATATAAAATTTGACCTTTTATTACGCATAACTTAAATTTTATATATAAATATATATATATATATATATGCACACGTAGGTTCGTATAAAAATATACTGTCAAAAAGCAAAGATCCCAAAAAATCTATTTAATTTACCAGCTTGTAATATATATATATATTTGGAAAAAGGATAGGCCCATGAAAATTACTTAAAATGCATAGCAAATTGTCTCAGATGCTGACAATCTAAAGAATGTTCTTCACTTGTTGCAATTTGACTAGTGGATCAAATTCCTTTGCGGAGTTATGAAATTCTAACCACAATTTCCACATAAATTGGTACGTAGACCAATGGAAAGACTGAATTTGGAATCCAAAAAAAGCTGGAAAATTAATTACAACCAATTTATTCTCATAGTTATTGATTCAAACTTATGAAACTCATAATTTTTTTTTTGTACAAACATCACAATAATATCAATTTCTAAAAGGGCTTTGATATCATTTATCAAAGAATTCGAACATTTTCTCAGGGGTTTTTTTTTTTTTGTTTTTTATGAAATTATTTATATAAATAAAAATTACAATAATAATGAAACATTAGTGGAGAATACATAGAATCACAAAGAAATATTGTTTGAACATTTTAAGTCAAAGAAAATTATTATGCTTTTGAAAGTTGTATAAAGTTTTGCAATTATTAAGAGGAAGTGGCATCAATGACATCACATTTTGCTTGAATATTAAGGGAATCATTTCCCATTTTTAGTTTGCTAGGAAATTCATGTGTCTTCCCTTTTTTTAGTAATTGATGATTGATGCAAAGAAAAGTTCCAGTCAATAATATTCCTATATATTTCTCAATATAAATAAGGCTTGTGGTTCATTAACCATGTACATTGAAATTTATATTAACGTACTATATTAAGTGTAAATTATTAAATAAATACGTGCTCATTTCTTAATAATATTTAAGTTAATATAATACTATATCAAATTAAGTCCTCGAGTAATTTACTTCCTAATTATTTTCTTTTCACAACGTTCTTATCTTTAACAAGATACTTTAAGTAAGTACTTATTATTTTTAACTTAAAAATATTGAATTCAAATCTTAAAAATGAAAAAAAATGAAGGAAATCGATGGGATGGAAAAGAATTATCTCGTCTGGTAACTTTATGTCATACTTTTGTCAATCAAATATATAAAAAAAAAAAAAGATGAAGAGAATGATCACACAATAATAGGGATGCATGATGTGCCACCTAGCAAACTCTTGTTGAATATAATTGCCCATTGTATGTGGACGAGGTGAACCTAGCTAGCCCTCTCCTATGATCCAAAATTCATGACAAGCAATTATTGTTCCTTACAAGTAAAATTAAGGGAGTGAGGAGAGTCTCCCTGCAGAAAAGAATATGATCCTGTATATGACTTCAACAAGTATATCTTTTCAAGCTTGATGTGGTGTTTACAAGAGCTAGGGGGCAAATAATAGAATTTCCAAGTATCAATGCATTTGCTAATGAACTTCTTGGAAAAGTGAAATGGATAGGAAAGAGAGAGAGAGAGAGAGAGCAGGGGGGGTAGGCATATGCTGTCAAACAAAAAACCAATGGTGCAGCATGTGATAAAAGTTTAACTTCTTTGCACTTGGAAATTGGCACATTCATGAAGGAAAGAAAGAAAGAAAAAAGGGTTTCATTCTTAAGCACTTATCCATAGCTATCCAAAAGGAACCTAAAAGGAAATGATATCAAAGAAAATTCCTGAACTACCATATCATCATCCCAAGGTATATAAATCATTTATGCTTTGCATATCTCTTTGTTAATATTATCTAATAACAACTTTAGAAAATATTAATATAAGTTCTTATAAAAGTATTAACACAATTTCCCAAAAAAAAAATTTACGGTTAAAATTTAAGACTCAATCTTAAAAGTTTCAAATTCAAATCTTAAAATTATGCCTATGTTTTTTTATTTTAAAAGTTTCGAATTCGAAACTTAAAATTAACTCTTTGTTGCTTTTCACTGTACATGATATGACTTGATTAAAGACCCCTTATCAATCATCATATTTGTTAAGTAGTAATATAAGATTTGATGGCTTAAGAACCTTATCCAGAAATAATGTTTATCTTAATTCAAGTATAAAACGTTCTTTGTCAACTTCTAAAATGCCAGAGATATGTATGAAACCAGGCAATTAGCTTAGCCTTTGGGATGATCAAGATTACGAGAGGGTTGAGAGAGTTATCTTGATTCCTCCAATGACAAGTTTTGAATACATCTTTATAGCTCTTGTGCTAACCATGAATCCACACAATTCAGCTAGGGTTTGATGAGATTAAAGGAAAAGATGTGGCAACTAATCATTGCTATTCCCATTATGAGATGCTAATTAATTAATTAAATGTCATTATCTAATACCCAATCTCTCTCTCCCTCCCTATGGTCCCCTTTTGTTTTCTCTTTTTGGTATTATTCAGGTAAATTACAACTCCCTGGAATCTTTTCTATTTTCAGTTAATCATTGTCCAACTTGAAAAATAATATGCTAAATCATTGTAGCTTTAGCTAATAAATCTAATTTACTGTTTTATATAACAAATGGACTATTATCTTATACATTGTCTATACAAATTTTAAATATACTCCATCGGAATATGATAAATTTCGACACTAAACTTAACCTTAAATGTTTACGATTTTAATAAAAATTGAATAATATTTTCAATTTTTACGAAAATTGTTTACACAATGAATACGTAATTAAATAATTAATTTTTAAAATATATATATCAAAGTAAATACACATCAATCTTTTAAATCTGTTTATCAAATTGATGTATTAAATAATGATATTCGAGAATAAATTAAACTTCTATCAAGATTCGATGGTAACCTTTTTCTTTTTCACATTTTGATTTTCCCAATATCAAAATGACATCTCTACAAGTTGAAAGACAATAAAAAAAATGTCACCTACCTTCTCAATCTTTTCTTCAAGAAACATATATTCGGTCCTTGATTCTTCAAAGATTTGTAAAGAAGATAGATTGCTATAATATCTTTCATTGCATGGCATAATGGTATCTTCAAATGATTCTGCTGATCAGAGGGGGTTGATGAAAAAACCCCTTCTAAAGAGTCAACTGTTTATTATGTAACAAAGGCATATCTCACACCTCCAACTTGAGACCCAGCAACCTTATCCATTAATTCTATCACACATTATGAAACACCAACAGCTAAGAGTCTTCTTCATAACTCTAAATTGTTTCTTTTTTGTTTATGGGGTTTTCACAAAGGTCAAAGATATACCCAATGGGGACACATGGCAGGCAAGGGTTGGGTTTAGGCAAGAATGTCCACTTGGGTGTTGATTGATGCGCCCATGTGTCAAAAACCAGACACAGAATGAATGTATTCACATGGGGTTTTCTTTAGCCTTTGGCTTCCTCCAAAATCCAAATGGGGGGTGTCGAAGTTGAAGTTAAAGCCTTTTTTGGGGGCTTATAAATAGCTTAGACGGTTGCCAACGATATCTCTGCATCAGCAGTCTTCACGTGCTCTCTCTCTCTCTCTCTCTCTCTCTCTCTCTCTCTCTCTCTCTCTCTCTCTCTCTCTCTCACTCTGCTTTGCCCCTTGCATTTCCTGATATATCCTGCCTTCTTTATTAGTTATCTGTTTGCTTTGTTATTTTTTTCTTCTTTTCTGAAAGACAAATCTTATCCACTGCCAGCGTCCTTTTGTTTTCTTTTGTTTGGTCTCTTTTTTTGAGGGTCGTTTCTGTTAAAGAGATATATATCTATCAAAGAGTAGTTTTGTTCGTTGGTTGACAAAGAAAGCTTTTTTAAGTTAAAGAGTATGGAAAACAAAAAGCAAGTGTGTGGTTCTTCTTCATCTTCTTCTTATTCTTCTTCATCATCATCATCATCATCATCTGTTTCTTTCGATCATCTCTTTGGTCCCAAGGACTACTCTTCTTCTTCATCCTCCACAAGTGGGATTTTTGGGACTATTTTCCCTCCCCCATCAACGGTAAACATTCCTTTTGCTTCAACAAGTTCACTCTCCCTCTTTTTTTTCCATAAATGATTCAACTTTGCTAAAGTTTTGATGGTTTAGAATGAAAAGAAAAAAAATACCCTCTTCTCTTTAGGCAACTATTTACTTACTAATATGTGAAATTTGATATAGGGAGGTAATGCTTGATTGGAAGTTAAGAAGTTGATACATAAAGGATAAAGATGGTTTATTGCCTATAGTTTGTTTGTTTATTTGTTTCTTGTTTCCAACTTCATGACGGAATTGGATTGGACTTGGTTTTAAATGTATGATGATAATAAAAAGTTGATGGGATTTATTTTAGTAAATGATTCTTGAAAAGATGCAGGGAAGCTATACATAACACTAAGCCCGTACATCAGGTGCTTGTTGTAACCTTATTTATGCTATATTCACTTGGTCGGTTGATTCTAGCAAGTGGAGTACTCATTTTTTTTCTTTTGAATATTTTACTCTGCTAAGTGATTGGCATCAATGGATATGGGAAGTGAAGGATAAGAAACAAATGGTAGGCTGATCTGTATATTCCAATACTAACTAGGTAGTGCTTTTGGATTAGAATGTGAGAGAAAGTTGCCTATGGACTGTGCAATGGAACTTTACCTTGGTGACTCCTTACTATGCATGGCTTCTTTTTGTTGTGATTTTCCTTCTTTTATGTTTATTATTTTTTCTGGTCATTTTTACATGTATTGCTGCAAAGGTCTAAATTGTTCACTTTCTCATTTCAGGTGCTAGGGAGGGACTCCAGTCACTCTGGAATGATGGGGTCATGGAATAATCAGGGTTTGCCCCATCATGGCAAATATGGAAACCCAGGTTTGTCGGCCCTTTTTTGTACCAATGTTGTTAATTATTTAACTTTGTCATTGTCTTTTCTGCTGGTTCTTGGATGGATTTGCAGGAAATGTTGAGTTTTTTGATAAAAAAGAAAACCATATATTTGGAGTCAAATTACTGATGATAGGTCTCAGGAGTCAAATTACTGATGATAGGTCTCAGGCCAGCTTTTACTGGATTCTCAAGTAACTGATGGCATGAGAAAGATGAATATTAGCATATGTAATGTGAACCTTGCACATGTTTGTTTCAGATCATTCCACTGATAGCAAGGGACGAAGCAGTGTCACAACTCACAAAGACAAGAGTTCATCCATTTATCAGAATGAAACAGTGGAACCTTGCTATTTCAGCTCATCAATTTACTATGGAGGACAAGAAAATTATTCTCCAAGGAAGGATACCAATGAGCCTCAGCATTATGTATGTATAACACACATCACAATACTACTTAACAGATACACCTTTCTGTGTGCCACCCTGTGAGAATATTCTCTGTTTTCTGAGGGCATATAGGTCCTTCATCTTGCTGCGCTTTTTCCTTTTCCCTTCGCAATTGAACAAATTTAAGGCACACGACGATTCAAACCTTGGATTTTAACCTTCCCCTACACCATTTAATTTTCTTCCTACTCTCCAAGCTATTTTTTGTTTTATGTTTCTTTGGAGCACTTCTCTTTATGCTAATCAGCAGGGCTTTCTCTGTTCTTGTTGCTTTTGTTTTGACAGTTCAAAAAGGATGGGGAAGATGATGATCCCAATGGGAATAATTCTAGTGGTGCTTCAAGAGGGAACTGGTGGCAGGGTATGGAAAGCAGTGGATTTTTGAAGATAAATCAAATACCCTTCATTGTCTTTACACATCACAGTATCGAACAGTCTTTAACCGATTATTCTTTGTTTGTGCAGGCTCACTTTATTACTAACATCTCAATCCAAAATAATGAAAATTTGCCATCCCAATACTCTAAGGTATATATTAAGAATTCCCTTACGGATTTCCTTTCCCTTTACCTGTATATGCACCCTTCTGTTATGGATTTTTAGTTCATATACATTTACCACTTCGAAATTTATTCATAGAGCCTAGCATACTTTCATTGTTGTTTGCATATTTCCTTTGATCCAGCTGATTGAAACCATGTTTCATGGACTATTTTTGCAGGAATACTGGCAGTATGATCAATCTTTACACTATGGAAATAAGCTGGTAGATAGCTAGCAGTACGGTAGAAGCATATAGAACATAATACAGCTTAGGACTTTGAGGCTGAATGTTGTGGTTCTTTTTGTCCCAACTCTCCGCTTTGAGCTAGTCTCACCTGTAAGCTGATATGTTTAGGGCAGTTTGCGGAACCTTGTATTATACGTTTCTTTTGCTTGACTAGTCTAGTCTCCCTGTACGGAACTATTCTCTGTTGGGATTTTTGCCCACAAGCAAATCAGTTAGTATAGCTATTGACATATACATCCTGCCCGTCTCTAAATGGATTCCACTTTCAAGATTAGATGCATTGTAGGCGGTCTTGTATACAATGGATGATCTCAAACTTAAACCAATTTAGAGAACAGGAAAGTCACCTGATTGACTCCAGATTCCCTAATTCTGGTCTATTTTATAGAGGAATCAAGCAAGCTAAGGGTCTCACTCTGCAACTTCTAGTAAGGATGCCATTATATGGGGGAGAAAGTTTTCTGAGAACTGAGCAATAAGAAAAATGTTATAGAAAGATAACTAAACACAAGCTTTTTATTTATCATTCAAACAGCCAGATGTCACAGTTAATTCATCAGCTAGATGAACTAGTTAAAGAAAAGCGTAAAATCCAGCGCACAGGGTACTTCTAATGGTAGGCACACAGCACCAGGAACCATGACTTGGGTCCTTCGTGTTCAAGGCAAAGTGTAATCTGCAAAAACATCAGAAGCAGAAAAATGAGAATTAAACTTGGGGAGATCTTATAAAGCAGAGGACAAATGCGTAAAGAAAACTGTGATCAATCCTATACAAATAATACATATATATACCTCCACATTTGTAACCCACAGGACGATCAGGAATGTTGCAGCGTTTAGGAATGGTGACAGCAATTTCTGGCTTGACTCCAGAACTCTTAGCTGTGTTAGAAAGCATAACAGCACAGAGGCATCTTGGATTCTGGCCCATTTTCTTCACCTGCTGGCAGCAACTGTCAGACACTTGAGCATTTGAATCCTGTGCTGCCATTGCACAAGGAGCCAACTTCCAGGCTTCCATGTCAGGGGATGACCTCCCACACTCACCAGCACCTTCTGCTACATTGAGCACCGCAATGCCCAGAATAGCAACAAACACCAGAAAGCAGATGTACTTCATTTTTTTTTTTTAATTTCTTCAATATTGCAATGCATAAACACTTCTCAACTACAAAATTTATAGTGAAACAAGAAGCTCAAAAAGGTTTCTTTAAGAGTAATACATGTGAAACCCACAAATCATAGTGGAGGTAGCACTAGACAAAAGCGTTTTGTTTATTGCAGCACCTACTACTCCAAAGACGTGTTTTAGGAATTACCTGGCTATTTTAAGCCAATGGCGGTTAGTGCTGGCTAAAGTCATTACTGTAATTCCACCACTTCTTTATCCTGAAGGGGCAAGAAAGAAATCTTTTTCATGAGCAGCTGCCAGCATAGCATCTAACAAGTTCAAAACCTACCAACATATCCATTACACCCTCTTTCTCTAGAGTCTAGAAACTCCAATTTCCTCATTAACAACATAATTGAAACCCCTATTTCAGTTGAAACATATGTACCAAATACAAATCTTCTTGTCTCTAACTTGAAGAGAAGTGGGAATCAGAGCACCAGTGTTCCTTTTATTAGCTTAGTGAGGAGTCTATGGACTGTCAACAGTAACAACTATCTTGTTATTTGGAAGGGGATGGTGCTATCTCCAGTGCAATGAGAACTTAAAAAGAAAGCTTGCTTGTAGAAAAATTCTACTAAGTGACAAAAGATAGGTATTCTCAGCACAAATGTGAGTGTGTTTGTCACAAACGAAGGCAATCAGAACATTTATCTCGGGATCAGACAGCTTTACGACATCTTAGACTACTTTTTTCTTTTCCCCATCGGCTTATCCTCATCTCTTTTTTATTTTTTTAATGTTATATTTCTACAAATGGGGGCCCTATTAAATCATCCACAGCTAGCTTTCTGGCCAATCTAGTACAAGTCTTTAACTCCCTTGTCGGCATGTTCTCCAGCTGTTTCGCCAACAGTTGTTTAACCATTGTTGACAAGCAAAAAACCCTGTAAATTATGAATGACCCACTTGCATCATGCACCTTCATGCTAGGGTTAGGCCTTGTCTACTCTATTTGCAGAATCACCAGCTGTTCTCCTCTTACAAGTTGCAAGTCATATCGTTCAGAATCTGATATCTTTGGCTAAAAACTGTAAATTCCCACGCTGTCACGTACCATTGCTTTAACTGCTTCTTTGTTGCTTTTATCCTGTCTTGTCTCTTCTAGTTTCAATGTAATCTCTACCGTTTTGTTTAGTGGGTATCTTCAAGGTAGATAATAGGGAAGGAAGATAACCCTGGAGCAAGATTTTCAGTTTGGAAGAGGCCCCTGGAACTGAACAACTAAGTGCTTTTAGCTTATCAAATTGTTTCAGCCAAAAAACAAAGAAAGTTGGGTGTGATAGTTCTTAGAAGCTGTGATGTTCACCCACAAAATAGGAAAGAAAAGAGAAAGCATAACAATTTTCCCCCTGTCCACCCAATTTCATTTACTTGAAACATGAAATTATCCTTCAAGAATGGTATCAGTTAGAACTTTCAACTCAAGTGATCCTCTCCATTACTGAGAAAAAGGTTGTTTGAGCAACAAGATACAAATGTTTCTGAAAGGTTACTGAACTTTTATTTAATATTCAAAAGCAACAACTACAATTTTCATTTGTTATTCAAAGATACAACAGCAGTTTTATTTATTACTTAAAAGGCTGGATGTCACAGTGAAACTGGTCAACTGGATTGACCAGCGACAAGGACAAAATCCGGCACACTGATACTGCTAACAGCGAGTAGCTTAGTACAGGAAGAAGAACCATTTGAGTCTTCACGCTTAAACCAGTGGGAAAGCTGCAAGAGATAAACAATAGCTTCATGAGATGCTAGAAGGCAAAATGACTACCACTAGAACCATTATATGAGAGTAAAGGTGAATAATATGTAAATTCTACCTCCACACTTGTGACCCACGGGACGAACAGGAATGTTGCAGCGTTTGGGAATGGTGACAGCGACTTCTGGATTGACTCCAGCACTCCTAGCTGTATGAGAAAACAGAATAGCACACAGGCAGTCAGGATTCTTGAGCTTTTTCTCCATGACAGTGCAGCAACGCTCAGAAACTGGAGCTTCCAAATTTTGAGCTGCCTCCGTACAAGGAGCCAGCTTCTCAGCTTCCTTCTCGATGTCATGTTTTCCACATGGGCCATATCCATCTACTCCATTGAACCCAGCAATGCTCAAAATCACAAGAAACACTAAAACACAGGTGTACTTCATTGGAGCTCCCATTTCTTCAATGCAATTCAGGGACACTTCTGAACAACTTAAACTGAAACAATGACACTTCTCGATGACTTATACTGAAACAATGACACTTCTGAACAATTTATACTGAAACAAATAGCTAAAAAATAGCCAAAAACAAGTGAATTCAATCAATTACAATGGACTTAGAACTAGAGAAAAGTCTTTGTCAGCAGTTAGCCCTAATATTCCAGAACATTGATTCAGAGTTAACCTGACTATCAAGTCATATATTACACCTTGTTTCACTGGACTCTCTTTTCCCTAACTTTATGAAAACCGTCCAAGGCTTAAACATTCATGCAAACCAGAATCATGCAGCCCAAGCCAAGGTCAACACAGCAATAAAATAGTACTGGAAACAACTGAAAGAAGGTATAATTTAAAACCAACCAACCGGAGTTAGCTTATTAAAAAAACCCTAGTCTAGCAATTTTCTATATTACCTACTTCTATTCTGCCTTCACAGCATCTTTGTGGGCTGATAAGCTTGCGGTTTTCGTTTTTCTGTATGTGGTTGTGTTTTTACTGTGGATCTTCAGCTAAAACCGCATTAAGACAAACCAGAGGCAATCTTCAAGACAGCAATGCCCTTTGAAATCTCAATCAGCAACTCATTTCCTGTTTATCTGTCAATTGAAATACAAACTCTAGCAATTTTCCAAACACTACTCTTCTGAAACCTGGAGCTAATCTCAACCCTACTTGATACCAAAACTCATACAACAATAATAACAACAAAATCAAAAGCCCAAGTGAAAAGTTACAGAATCAAACAACACTTTCAATGTTTCAACTTTCCCTTTGTTTCATCCTAATTCCACACCTATATCATACTAGAAAAAGATACATAGAAGTTATCAATAACCCAAATTAAAACATCAACAACATTCAAGTTCGAATCTTTATAGCCTTGTTCCATTATAATTCCATTCCACCTTAGATTATACAACAAAACATACCCAGAAACATTAAAATTTCAAAAATTAAAGATAAAAAAATATCAACATTCTCAAATTTTAAACTTTTTTTTCTCCTTGATTCAATATAATACCACCTAGATCATACAACAAACAGCAACAATAACTAAGAAACCACCCAACAGTCTCAAAGTTCAATCTTTTCCCTTCATTCTGCTATAATTCCACCTACATAATACAACAAGAAAGTACAAACCTTAACGAGTAAAAGCATAAAGCCCAACACAAACATAGATCAAAAGGGCAAGCGGGACCAAAATAACAAGAGGAACAACCGCCGCAAAAGCATGTCCACTCCCACAAGCCAAAGTCCCAACTTTGATCTGAACAACATTAACCAAAGCCAACATCAAAAACACACATCCAGCCACCGACCCAGCACCCGAAACCAACATCCCGACACGAAGCAACGACTTATTAACATTAACGTGTTCCAAAAACTCAGCTCCTCGGAAGTTAATGTGAATGTTCAAAGCATGGGACTTGGAGATCTTGATAGCTTGCTTGAGAGCTAAAGCGACGAGGCTGGAGAAGAGGAAGGAGCTGAAGGAGTAGACGTGGAACTTTATCAAGTCTTCAGCGATTCTCGAGTTCGGGAAACATGGGCTGCCTTGGTTGACGAGGGTGTTGCTGGGATCGTAAGGGTTCCAGGCTAAGCCGATGAAGACCGCTAAAGTGAAGAGGGAGTTCACGTTCACGACGCTGTCCAAGGCGGTGACGTGGATGCTGGTTGTCATGATCGGACGGGTGGGAGAGTTTCAGTAGTAAGATCAGACGGCGGAGATCTCTTTGTCTCTGTTACGGTGACGGTGGCGTTTTAGCTCGCATTGTTTAGTTCAAGGTTGTTGGAATTTTATGGCCTTTTTTTTCCCGGAAAAAGTGTCAAAAATGAAAAAGAAAGTGTTGAGTAAGGAAGAAGAAAGTTTTTTCCTTTTTCTTTTTCAAAAGCAGCTTTTGGGAAGAAAAACGATGTCGTCGCCGTTGCCGGGGATCGAACCCGGGTCGCCCGCGTGACAGGCGGGAATACTCACCACTATACTACAACGACCTAATTGCCAAGGATGTTAAATTGTTCATTCTTCAATTGGTTTAGATTGTTGTGATTTGTTTGATCTTAAATAGAAATGGATGCTTTGTTATTTTTCTTTTTGTTGTATATGTTCTCAACCTACTCAACAACAGTGATTCATGAAAACATATTTTGTATGGATTTTATGTTCTTTCAATCTATTTTTATCAAATGTCATGATATCATATTTTTAGTTGTCAAGAGACCTTTTAGTAAGAAGAGAGGTAATGTTGCATCAATTAAAACGAGATGTGTTAGAAGCAACTGAAAGGAAAAGAAAGAACGGTATTTGAGTACTTATGGTAAGGTGTGAGGGATACAGATCGGTCGGTGTGATCGATTTAATTACGTAGGAGGTCGCAATTGACCAAGTCGACTAGGCACTGATTGATGCAAATAATAAAAATTGACCAAACTATGATTGACCCTGACGATTAGTTATGCGATCAGTTAGATGAGCGAGGTACGAAGTTTAGGAAGGTTGTTAGGCATTGGCCTGTGACGATCAAGTCAATCAACTGCCCAAGTCATTACCCTTAACCGACACCTCAACAGGAGTGGATTAACTAAATTGTTTACAGTCGAAAAGCATCAATTGGGAATAAAATGAATAAAGCTAAATTAAAAAGAAAACATTTGAGAATAGCTTATAAAGAGAGCTTGAGAGACTATCTCAAAGAAAAAGTCTGTTGAATTTCCAATGTCCTTAATGAATTGTCAAGGCTCTTTATATATATTACCAAGTAGAAACGACTTCTTTGAAGCAATTGAGGAGGAAGCATTTGGTAGACATCATGGGAAAAACACATATGAAAAGAACACATTCATCATGGGAAGAATAGTTCATTAGGGAAAGAACACATATATTATGGAACAACACATTTATCATGAGAATAACAGGTGAACTTACTATGTATATTGAATAGTTGGCCAGAGTTTGGTCTAACAATATAGCGGAGTTCAGTAAGGAGGACCTTTAAACTACCTTCATACTTAGCCATCAAATCAATTTCTCTATACCATTCTAAAGATGAAATTAACCCATAAACTTTACCACTTGTTTTGACTTATTTTCACTTTTATTCACATGATATAATTGTTCTACTCTTTCTATCATTCTCGTTAATGTATGTATAATGTTATACTTGTTATATAACAATTCTTAAAATAATAAATTCACAACAAAAATCAAGCATCTAAAACAGTCTCATAAGTCTAAATTTTCATTCTCTTCCTCAATTTACATTTGTATAAATAGTTGTGATCATTGTAACCAATACTTCCTATTTCTTTTTTGACATTTACTAAATTCATGAATGTTATGTTGGATATTTCATCTTTTAGTTGTTGGAAGATCTAAATGCATTTGTTTATATTTGGAGATGTTAACAAGTATCTTATTATAGGGTACCCGTGGGTATCCGACCCGGTTATATAGGGTTATGGTACTCCATAAATGGGTTTGGGTAGGATTAGGGTAGTAATTTCATTATCCGAATTTTAATAGGGTAAGGTTCGGGTACTACCCTTTTTGGTACCCGTTAACTGAACCCGATTAATATTTATAAATATTTTATTATTATTTTAATAATTAAATTAAAAATTTACAATTTTTACCAACTTTACAAGCAATTTTTTTTTGTTAAAAACTAACAAATATATGAAAAGTATGATTACTCTAATTATTAATATAACGACATTACTATATTTAAATTAAAAAATTATTAGATTGTTAATTATGTTTAAATAATTTGAATATTATATCATTGAATATTATGTTTAAAAAATTATTAGATTGTTATTTATGTTTAAGTATGGTTACTCTCATTATTAATATGATGACATTAATACTTTTGTGATTGCATGTGTGTATATATTATGTACTTTAAATATAAATATATTTACATTTTATTTTGTATTAACATTGTAAAAATTATAACTCATAAAATTATTAATTACAGTATATATATATTTATTTATATAAACATATAATATATAAATCTAAAGGGAAGTTATGAGATTAGAAAAGTTAATTGGGTAATTGGATATCCATGAAGAAGATTTTAATAATTTTTTTATTTAATCGGGTATTTAAACTAGTTAAGGTAATTATAGGGTAGTAGGAATGTATTAGGGTTAGGGTTATGGTAGTAATTTTAAAATTAAATGGGTAGTTAATAAGATTAGAATTCGGATACCTCGAAATTATAAAATATTCGACTCGTTGACATCTCTATTTATATTAGTAGCTTATTCATAGAAATGCTTAACTGAAGTGTCATATTAAAGCTGCCTCCTAACATGCCTTTCACCTTGGATGTTCTGCAACCTTTTCAGCATATCAATACACTCTTCTATTTTTGGACCAATAAGGGCATTTGGTCTAGTGGTATGATTCTCGCTTAGGGTGCGAGAGGTCCCGAGTTCAATTCTCGGAATGCCCCATGATTTTTATTTTATACCATTAAAGAAAAAATAATCTGCATTTCAAGGTTGAAGAGATTGAGTGAACAAGCATCTCATGACTATATTTCATCTCATCTCAGTTACGTTCACATTAACACACAGTTGTGACACCCTAAAAAAGAGTAGGCTGCTTTGATACGAATAGCAGCCTGCTGGAAACTACAAGAATATCATGAACACAACCAAAAATATATAAAAATGGAACTCATACACATTAGTATCTTACTACAACCAGAAGTTTGCTGTCATTAACTATTCTATTTGTCTCATCTTATTCTTTTACTCTATGGAACAATCTCAAGTGACAGTATATCGCGGAGGAACTTGTCGCGTTCTGGTCCCATTCTGGTATGCTGATGATTGTTTTGATGTAATGTGATCCTTTTGATTCCCTGAGCTCTCTGTACTGTTAGAATTCATAATTGATGAACGATCTGTTACATTGCCACATATCTTTGCTTTTGAATCAACTCCAAGATAGTTAGTCAAGACCCTCTTCACTCCAAAGCCACGGCGGTGAGGCTTGCTGTTGTTGTTCTCCTTGAGAAAAGGAGTTCTCTCTCCCCTTACAGGGCTGATCAGTGGTGCAGGTGAAAAGCTTGGTGTGGTGATTGCTGTTTTATAGGGAGTGCTAGAGACAGGCACCGAATATGGGATTGAAACTTTTTTGTGCGCAATTACACTAACTGTAGGAATTGATGACACTTTTTCTGAATGCTTAGTTAAGTCATCTACATATAACAAATCATCAATGCGTGCCACAATGTTATATGCCATGCTTTCCAGAACTCTTGAATAGCTTTCAAGAATAGACTTCCCAACATCCTGAAAAATTAAATTAAGTTCTACTTGAGTAACATTTGGTGGGAGAATGAAGTAGCATTCGACAAAACCAGATATCTCTGAAGAATGGATTCATACCTTGTTGCACTGGATTTTGCTGGTATCCAAGGTAGTTTGAGTCAAAGCAGGGAATCGCTGCTTCAAGCAAAGCAGGAGACTTTCAGCTCTTTCTGCAAGAAATTCTCTCTTGTCTCCATCAACCATTAGGTCTTTTACCATTTCCCATGATGATTTTGCAGTAGATCGGTTAGGATTGATTGGAGGCTTCGAGTGAGATCTTCGACGCCACACATATATTGAGGCTTCAACACGATTTGCAATCTCAAGAGCAATATGTTCAGAGGATAGATCAAGGAAATCAAGCAGGCACTCTGCTGAGAATTGATCAGAGGTAATATACCTATAAATTAGGTCTCCTAGACAAGCTCTTCCATTCTGCAACAACATTTTGGAGAACTGTCACATTATCTTTGAATGGTATAGCATTATAAGGTAAATAACTAACCATGGTAGTGTTTCTCCGATCTATGTTTTGGTCTATAACAATTAAACAAGGTGGTTCTGTAGCTTGAAAGCAGCAATATCAATTGAAAAGTACTTCTTGTAATGGAGGTAGTTGGCATAACTAACAAACGGTTGCTAGATTTAAGAGGTAAAGTAGGAACTTTTGGCATTGTCCATCTACCTAAATGCAGTTAATGAAAAGAAGACAAAACAAGAGATCAGAATAGGTATAACTATCAGACCTTCGGAAGAGTGTCCAAGTACGAGTCCGGAACTTCCATTTCTGATAATGAGATGCCGTTGATGGCCATAGCAGCTTTTAATATTTGATTTGTGCACTCACGCGTGTGATTCAGTTGCTTTCTTGCATCATCACTGAGACCGCCACTAGGCACACGGGGCACAGGTAACCACCACTTCTCCTCCTGGCGTTGCAGTGTTTTCCGAAAGGAGGCTGACCCATCAGCATCTGGGGCTATAATCCCTTGATCAACATACCAAAACTCTGCGTTGGTGAAACTATCTAATATATCCTGCCACAGCAAAAGCCAGCTTATGTTTAAAACATGAACTTGTAGTACCCAAAATTAAGACAACCATGAACCATAAAGCAAGCATTGTTAGTTCTTACCAGAAGCATGTTATCTAGCTTGCGCAGGGCTGGGAGATTGATGAAAATATCTGATCTAGGCCTGCAAGTCATGACCTATGAAAAACACAGGAGAAAGTAGAAACAGTTAAATGACAAGAAACTTTAAATTGGGTGCCATCTGATTTGGAAATATGCTCTCTGATTGTTAAATTTCATAGCTAAAAAACAGCAAAAACAGCAGAATTTAGCTTAATTTGCTAAACCTTTACCATTCTATTACAAACAGTGAAAATTCCAAAAGATTAAAAGATCTTTTCTTTTCCAATGCTTTCCTCAGCATCCAAAGAGGATTTAACAAATTGAGAAAGTATAACTTTCCAAAATTTCACATTATTCTGAAATTTTTCTCCTTTTTTCCCTTTTTACTGTAACAAAAAATGATTCTGGAGTACTTGAAGACTAAAGATGACAATTACCTCAAGCTTACTTCCATCTGGAAAATTTTGCCAAGAGGGTATCAACTCAACAATGTGGTCACTAACACAAACTAGCCATTCCATCTCTCTTTTCCACATGGATTTCTTCTCCTCAGCTATAGGCTCTAATCTCCACAATTGCCCAAATATGGTAGCTACATAGTGTATTTACAAATTTAATAAGTTCACTAAAAGAACAAAATCAATTAAATTGGAACAAGAACCTCAAAAATCCATAAATTCAGAGAGAGAGAGAGAGAGCATACCACATAGATTGGTAATGGCATTTGAAATAGCCAAAGCTGTGCAAACCCCTTTTCCTGAACCTGACATGTCTTCACCAAGCAACAACTTTGCAAACCTCTCCTTCATCATATCAATCTCTACTTAAATTTCAAAAAGAAAAAAGAATTAGACTTGGAAGAAGAAAATCACAGATTGGTCTAAATTGGCGAAATCCAAAGCCAAGAAAGAAAACAAATTCTCCCATAGACATCTCACACAGTTGGTCTCATGTTAGAATTTTGAAATGGAGAACGGGATTTATGGGATTTTTGGAATATAGAGCTACCTCTCTCTACCTAAACATAAACCAGAAAGGAAAATTCCAAAATTTAAATTTGAAAACAACATCACTAACCATTAATCTTTGAACCCAGTTTTTTAAACTTGTCATCTTCATTACTACTCTTGTCTTCATCTCCATTTCCATTAGAAACATCCGAGTTCTTTGACACCGTACTAGCAGTAGTAATAGCAGCAGCAGCCCCATTAGCAGTAGTAGCTCTACTGATTGGCCAACCCAGAAGAGGAGGTGAAGCTGACCCTGACCCTGACCCTCTAGCCTTACTAACCTTAACTTTGTCAACCAATTTCCCTGAACTTGATCCACTGGAACTAAAACTACTACTATATTCCTTGGACTCACCAGTACAGCTACTCAACCCACTAACAGACTCAGTCCAATCATCTTTCTTCTTCAACAAAGCCTCCATCATCTCAAGGGTCCTGCTAACTAAACTACCAAAAACAAAAAGGCTAAGCCTTTGGGTTACAAAGAGAAGACATTAGCTGGCTGTGGCGAGGATAGTGGGGTGGGAGTTAAAAGATTTGATTTTTGAACTTCTCAGAAGAAGAAGAAGAAGAGATGGGCACGTGCCATTGGGGTAACGTCTCTCTTTGAAAAATGAAAAATGTCTTTCTCTTTGATTTGTCTTTGTCTCTCTCTCTCTCTCTTTCATGACATCGAAAGCTTGTAGCTTTCCCTCTCCATCGTCTGAGTAAGGACTACGTTCAAATATAATGATAAAATAACAAAGGTCGTCGGCTAGTTTAGAGCCCATGGATGTGTCCATCCACATGAACTTACTCTTTTACCCTGTTTCCAAAACCTAGCAGGGTATTAAATTCTTTTGTTTTCTTTCTTTTATGACATAAAAATATGTTACCATAAAATTTTTATTTTTATTTAAAAAAAATTAACTTATATTAACTATAATATGACGATTTAATGAACCCGTTACTTCACGACTTGATTATTTGTTACACATTATATGTAAGTATTAAACAGTAAATATTTGTTTCGGTTAGGTTTGTATTAACAATTTTTAGAAGTAAAAAATTGATATTTTTTAAGAATGAAATTCCGTGTTATGATTTGAATAGAACCGTTACTTCATATTTTGATTATTTGTTACATATTATATGTAAGTAATGATAGGTAAATTTTTGTTTCGGCCAAGTTCATATAAATAATTTTTAAAGTAAATAATTGACTTTTTTTTTTAATAATAACATGATTATGTTTCATGATATGAATGGAACCATTACTTTACATCTCAATTATTTGTTACACGTTATATGTAAGTATTAAGTAGTAAGTATTTGTTTTGGCCGATCTCGATTATTTGTTACACGTTATATGTAAGTATTAAGCAGTAAATATTTGTTTTGGTCGGTTACATGTTAATGATTTTTGAAACTAAAAATTGAATTTTTTTAAAAAAACATGATTATATTTCATGATTTGTATGGAATCATTACTCCATGTTTCAATTATTTGTTACACACTATATGCAAATATTAAACTGTAAATATTTGTTTCAAGTTAAGCTCATTTTAACGAGTTTTGGAATAAATAACTGATTTTTTTTTTTAAGAATGCAATTACGTGTCATGATTTGAATGGAATCGTTGCTTCACATCTCGATTATTTGTTACACAATATATGTAAGTATTAAACGGTATATATTTGTTTCGGGTTGAGCTCGTATTAATGACTTTTAAAATAATTAATTAATTTTTTTAAGAACGTGATTACTTGTCATGATTTGAATGGAACCGTTACTTCATATCTCCATTATTTATTACACATTAACCTGTAAATATTTGTTTCCACATGTTCATATTGACAATTTCAGGAACAAATAATTGATTTTTGAGAATATGATTACGTGTCCGGATTTGAATGGAGTAATGGTTTATAAACACATAATGTATAATAATTTGTTCGAAGAAACCTACTCTTGAACACGTGTCATTATAGCATTGGGCTTTTGGTTTTTTAATGTGCTTAATCAGGAATTTATACTTAAATTAGTAAAAAATAAAGAACAAAGCCATTTAGAGGAAAATTATTGAAAAGTGGGAAATTAATGTAAACCGTTGTGTTAGGTTCAAGTTGAGTTGTGACTTTTAAAAAGGTGTAAATTCTCATTTGTTCAATCCAGCCCATGTCATTAAACAGTGGGACTCACTCCTTTGTTCATTCAACTTTATTTTATTTTATATGTTCAATCAATTTAATCATTAAAACCAACTTGGCCCAATTTCCAGCCAATCATTCAAAAGGGTAAAAAAAACCAAAATTTATAATTCATAAATTCTATTAAAAATTACGACGAGTAAGATATTTGTTAATTTTAACGTATTCAAAGCTAAAGTATCATAACAAATAATACATAAAATCTTATTTGAATCCGATTACCAAATGTTATAATTTCATTTAATTGAATCAAGTACTATAAGATACTTAGATTATAAAATACTCATTATCGTCTCGAACTTTAGGTAAGAATTCAAGAATTAATAAGTTTCTATTTGTAATAGTGAAAAGATGCAATTGAAGAAAAATACAAATGTGAGTGAAAAAAGTAAATTTTTTCAAAAGAAAAATGTGAAGCAGGGTGGGAATCTATGGTGGTCCTCCACAAATTTTTCACTACTTCAGGTATCAGATACCAACAGGATTTGATTGACACCCCCCCACCAATGGCTAAGGTAAAGAAATGGAAAAATGTAACTACCATTTATGACTGTTAATAAAGCCTTTGATGGCTACCTGGCAGCCATAAAATATACAGTTAAAAGAGATTAAAAAATAGTTGAGAAATAAAAGACTATGGTTTGTGTCCAAATGACAGAAATTAGTTAAGGGTGAGGACCAGGGCCTTTGTAGGTAGAAGAAACAAAAAAAATTCTTATGTCTAGTATCAAATTTTTTTCAATAAACTTTCCATATTAATAGAAGGAACATTAAGTGGTATTAGAGCAATCTCGACCTAAATTCGACTCACGTCAAGTATCTCTTAAAAGGAGGCAAGTAAGACAGTTGACAACAACGAAGATATCAATAAATTGGGTGAAGAAAAATGTCACATCAATCATGAAGTAGATAAGATATTTCAATTTCATATTAAGTAGATAAAAAATTTTGAAAATGTATAAACGTGAAATGAAGTAGGGATATTTGTTATGTGGAAGAAGGGCTGAATGGTAAATGGCATGGGGGAGATTTGAATTGGGGTATAGAGGTGGTGAAAATGTAGCCGTTTAGAAGCAAAGAAGGCAGAAACTACTTTTGCCTTTTGGCTGCCCTATGAGTCTACATGACTATTCTTTTTATCTTCTGTTTTGACCTTTTTGTGTTGTTTGAAAATAAGTGCCCCCTTTTGTTACTTTTGGCCTGAGTTTTGCTAGAAAGTAAAGGGGACTAAGAACCTAACAACATTTTTATATGCAATGTAAGTGTTAGCAAAGTAGAGAGAGAGAGAGAGAGAGAGAGAGAGAAAACATTTTTATATGCAAATAGTTGTTAGGCTTGTTGATCTTCCAATAACACCTTTTTTTTAGATTTTTTTTTATGAATTTCACATAAATGTGATAATTCTATTATTATGTCATAATTATGTTATGTTTAAATAAAATATAATCAATTATATGAATAATTACGATACAATTAATTAAATAAATTAAAATGTTAAATATATATTATATGGACAACACTATTAATACGTTTTTTAAATAAGTTAAAACCAAACATGATTAATTTATATAAATGAGTATCATAATCAGATTATATAGGTTTTATTATAAGAATCGACAGCATTGTAACTATAGGAAAAAGCTAAGGCAAAAGACCCACCAAAGGCCCCCTTAACTTGACGCTATTGACATTTGATTCAAGTTCAAAAACCCCAAACCATGAAAAGATGTTTAAAAAATAGCTTTTATTGCAAAGGGGGCATGCCAAATGCCAAAAGCCAAAAGCCAAAATAGACTTCAGAATCAAGCATGAGGAGGGCTTTACTTTTCCAAGGTACATTCCTTGACCTTCCCTTATCCCGCCTTCTCTATTCAATCTCTATAATAAGACTAAACATCTTTCGGGGCATGGACAAGGTTTTCAATGCACTAGTTGATTCTTCTGTCAGCAATTTTTGAGTACCCAAATTTTCAAACAAGTTGCCTGTCAATTGCCCCTTTTGCATGGTAGAACGATCGGAGCATCCGAAAGAGCGCCTGGGGGTCTCCTCCAACTTCAAGACTGTCGTAAATGTCTCCTCATTTCATCATACACCCTTTGTTATTTACATCATTCAGAGCAATTTGATGTACATAATAATGCTTATATTTTACCTAAGTGTTTGGTGTTTGCCTCTCATTATTGTTTGCCATATGGAGCTGAGGTCCTTATGTCTAACCACTCTCAATAAAGCTCTCTTTGATGGAGCACATACACCCCAAATTAAGGTTTAATAACATGGTGGTTGGACCAGGGTACAGCCTGTTATGTATGGGCCATTAAGACTGAAGGGCTCCAGGGGTTGAACCTATGGAATCCTTTTTGACTAACCCAAATTTGGGGACCTCTCAATAAATTTGTATAATTACCATAACTCTGGAAGGGGTGTGTGTGCAAGCTGTGCTCATATCAATGACCCAGTTGTAGTGAAATTAGTGCAGTCCATTATTGACATTGATAAGGGCTTTTGTTTGCTAAGTTGGAAAAAACCCATGGTATACAAAATTTAAAGTTCCCAATTGTAACATATCTCTACACTTATCTAGTAATTTTTCCATAATTTTATGTCACGTATTTAATTTTATATTATTAATAAAAAAACTTAACCCTTAAACGTAACCCAAAACCTTAACAATGAATACAAATAACTTAGTGGTAAGAATGTCTTAGTATCAAAAAAATTTATTAAATCGCGAATTCGGAGTAAGTTCCGACCATGGGATTTGGAGCTTTTCTTCTTCTATTTGTTCAAAAAGAAAAAAAAGAAATTATTATTGAATTTGAGTGAAATATTAACCATTTTTATTATCGAGTAAGAAGAAAAAACACTTAACTCATGTGTGATATATCAAAACGGGCTTCAAATATTATGAAAAAAAATAATATCATCTCATAAATATGAAAAAGATAAAAATTCAAAAATCATTCAAAAATAATTTTTTTTAAAAAGTCACGAGCATTTAATTTTTAAAATTTTTATAATTCTTCAATTCATATATTAACAAGATTACAATATTTAATTCGTTAATAATATATAAAATTTACACACGGAGAATCCAATCCCTTCATTTGTCTAAATTTAACCCGGCTTCAGCCAGATATTTTCAGTGCACCTACAAGGCCCAAATTAAGCCCAACAAGGCCCAAAACCAAGGATCGCTTGCCAGGCCCAAATTAAATAATTAAAACATGCCAATTAAAAAATATATAAAAAAATATCATTATCCACACAAAAACAGACTGACCCCTCCACCTGTGAATCAGTTAAACGAGTTGTCCAGGAAAAGAAACACCCATGTTTTATTTTTAACTGCCCTTTTTACAACCTCCAATGATATCCCGCCACATGTCATCTTGTCCAGCGAAGTCGTTTTCAAATTTAACTCCAAAAACAAGAAGGGAGAATACAAACAGCGTACCACCGAAAAGGTCGAAACCAGAAAATAGAGAGAGAGAGAGAGAGAGAGAGAGAGAGAAAGGAGGGGAAGAAAAGTCACCAATTAGAGCCGAAAAGCAGTTTGAAAGTCTTCAGACAGACGAAACCAAAAGAATTAATCTTTCACCTTTTGATTTTTCCCTCTCCAAAAGGTATTTTTTATATTTTTTTTAAATTTGTTCCTTCATAGTTACTTCGCGATTCTCTTTAAAGTTATTGCTTGTAATTTTGCGTTTTTTTCTTAATTTTGAATTTTGGAATGTTTTTTAATTTTTTGTTGTTGATTGAGTTTTCAATCATTTCTCGATCAATAGTTTTTTCGCTATTTTAGATCACGAATTAAGAATGTTTGTCTTTTTGAAAGCTTTGGATTCTCTGTTTTTTTTTAACCTTAATTCCTTTCTTTTATTATGTTGATTTTGGCTTGATTATTTAATTAACTAACTAATTAATCGATTTAAGGCCTAATAAGGTTCATTTTCTGTCTAATTAGATTGTAAATGGCTTCGAAAATGTTAAGTTTGGATTAAGAAAAAGTTAACTTTAACAGTAGCCTGATCCAGATTCTCAATTAAACAAATAATGAATTTTTTTTTTTTGTTTTTAGTTTGTGTAGGAAAAGAGCTGCAAGAGGAAGAAGAATTGATGGTGGTGTTGTTGTTGAAGGTTGTAATAACTGATTAAAATAACTGCTCAGTGGCATTACTGTAATTTAATCCTTAGGGGGGCGGTCACCTGATGTGGCCTTTATATTTTCTGTTAAACAAGATACTTAAAACAGATGATGAAGAAAAAGATGGGGATCACATGAATGTGGAAGCTGGATGCTGCCATTTTGAGCTATCGTCTGATAATCGGATTGGCCATGATGCAGTGTTGCCTCGATCATATTTTGTTCAGGTGAGTGCATCAGGGTTTATGTTACCTTGCGCTGCAAGTTTATTTTTATTTCATGTTTCGGTAGAGAGGGTTTGTATCTCTGTAAAGCTGTAATTGTAATTTGTTTATCCAGACTGAAGTTTGGTGTTTATAGGTTCCGCATATAAACCAGCTGTTCTCTTGGGATTGTGGACTTGCTTGTGTTTTGATGGCTTTAACTACTATTGGCATCAATGACTGTAGTATTCAGAACTTGGCCGAGCTTTGCTGCACAACTAGGTATGTTTTCGTTACAGAGCCAGGTGTTAAAACTTTAGTATTGTTTAAATAATGAGAATAATTATATAGAACTAGGAAAATTCGGGTGTCATGCACATTCCTACTGCTTCAATTCATCTTTAGCATGGGCTGCATTTGGATATATAAACTGATGTGGGCAATTTCTGATGATTATTATTGTTCGAACCTCATGTGCAGCATTTGGACGGTTGATCTGGCTTACTTGCTGCAAAAGTTTTCTGTTAGGTTTTCCTATTACACTGTAACATTTGGAGCTAACCCAAACTACTCTGGTGAGACATATTACAAGGTGATTTGCGTTTGCACCATTTGCATTTTTGTAATGATTTTGTGTCAGTATTACTGGGTTTTGCTTGTTTGCAAGTTGAGGAGGGAGTGTCTTGTTAGCATGCTTGTTTATTGCTTCAAGCTCTGCTCCATGACTTGTATCTTTTATGTTGTAGGCTAAATGAATATGCATGCTTTATCAACTGCTTAAATTGTGAGTTTGTGATTTACCATTAGCTTGTGTTATCCAATTAGCTGTAATGTTTCTGCACAACTACATCTTTCCAGCTACATGAACAGTGGAATGCTGCTTTTGTTCTCATTGTTTTGAATCCTTGAAGGAAAGATCCGAAATTTTTTCTGTGGGATTTTGACTCTGTTCCTCCCTATTCCGCTTTCCAATAGTGTAGTTTCAGGATGTGGTTACTCATTAAAGTTCCCATGATTTATTTTTTCTGTTCATTAACTTGATAGATTATTGTTTCTAACATAATAACCAAAGAGGTTACTTTGAATGTTCTGCAGGAACAACTACCTACTGATCTACTTCGAGTAGATATGCTATTCCAAAAGGCAGTGGAAGCAGGAATCAATATACGGGTATTCATCTAAGGACACATATTCTTCTATCTCTATGCATTAAATTGTTATAAGATAAAAATTTTATTCTGACTACATTTTCATCACTGTAGTGATAAAGTTTTCCCTTTTGAGTGCTAATAGCCACTAGTTCACTTTCATATTAAAGAGGGAAAATGGTTTTTAACATCCAATACTTGCAATTAAACAGATTGGATTTCTTTTTTCTTTGACTGCTTAATATTGAACTATTGCCCTAGCTGATGAAAATACCAGCTCCTCTTACCCTGCCTTGCTTTTTGTGACATAATTTGATGGTCTTTGGCACAATTTAACTATTTTCTTGGGGCAATGAACTGTCCCATTTTACAGTGCAGGTCAATTAGTGGAGAAGAAATCTCTCGCTGGATCTTGTCAGGGAAGTATATTGTGATTGCATTGGTTGACCAGTACAAATTGAGGTACATATTCTTTTTTTTAGGTTTATTTTCTTAGTTGGCTGTTATTGAACAACTTTTGCCATTTCCATCAGACTCTGAAATGAAACACTCATCATTTTAACATATCTGGTCTCCTCCTTTTTGTATTTCCCCTTTTCCATGCCCCTGTATTTGAGCAGGTATTAGACAAAGATTTAAGTTCTTGCATGATAATGACCATTGTTGTTAAGGCACACATCTAGGCTCTAGGTGCAGTGCCAGACAACAAAAGCTCCTTGGAACCTTTTGGGTGAGGTGCATTTGATTAGGTGCATGCCTGGTGCGCCTAGGCGCACTTTTTTGTAAGGCTGTAGGTGCAAAAAAAGCCCTTCTGATTGAAGTTCTCTTTCATTTCTTTTACTTTTAGTTTTTTTATTAGCTGTACCTTTAGTAGTAAAAAAAGGGTCAATATTAAACTCTCTAATTCTCAATGTTTGAGTTTTCAACAACGAACTTGGGACCATAAGGAAATCATGCATATTGGCCAAAAAAACAAAAAGGAAATTTTGCATGTTTTGTAGGATGAAAATGGAACAGCCTTTAGAGTTTATTATCAGAGTTATATATCTTAAGCTTGTTTTATACACACACACACGTACATATTGCACCTTGCTTCACTCAGGCAAGTACTTTTTTAGCGCCTTGCACCTTGCACCTTGTACCTCAGGCAATATAAGGGTTCTGATACATAGAGTATGCCTTGCCCTTTTGGCAACAATTATAATGACTTCTTAACTAGTGATGATAACCTGCTGCTGAATTCTTCTGCCAAAATTTTGCATTGCAGTCAGTCTTGGGCAGGGGATGTCATCGTCCCTGGACTATATGGCAATGATGGAGGATACACTGGTGGGTGCTGCACTCATTGAGAATGCTGTTTTTCTTATATGAGTTGAAAGTAAAAATTTCTCAGCTTGCTAATAATGAGAATACATATTCTTCATAATTTTTATTCCAATGATAAACAGTTTCCTGAGTAATAAATGAAAAGGTTTGTCGAGCAAATAAATAGATGTAGCATCTATGAGTTACACAAATGTCATTTAGTTAATAACATATGGTTCATGGTTATAATAAGGGATTTCCTTCCTGTGAATTCTCATTGCTTCATGTCCTGATTAATCTTTTGTCTGCTTAACAAAATTTCCGTAAAGTGTTTTTATATATTTTACATGAACTTATGCAATCATTTCACATCTGATCTCATTGTTGAGAAATTTGCTCTTTTTGTAGGTCACTATGTCGTGATCTGTGGCTATGATGCTGGAGCAGATGAGTTTGAGATTAGAGATCCTGCAAGTTCTAGGTACTGTCTAAGCTTTCTTTATCACTTCTTGGCAGCTCCCTGGTGTGTTTGTAATATATCATTTTAATCACTGTCTTAGGCTCATCATTGTTGATGCTTTTTAACACTAATGTTCACAAATAAGCATGTTAAGAACTTGACTTGACACTTGGAATGCAAATATGCATTTTCCAGGCATAGTAATTCGCTTTCTTGGGCAAGATTTGACATAAAAGAATTCGTTATAGACTGAGATTGGTGGACTATCAAACAATTTAAGATTCATGGAATAGTCATCTAAAAATTTTACGCAAAATCTAGAAAAATCTTGGTATATCATATTAACATGAGAAGTCGCGAATAATATTTAAATTTTTTATGGCATAATTTGGTAATTAGAGCAATATATGTGGTGTTTACGAAATATATGAAAGTTTTTGGATTATATAACATAAATTGTGTTACTCTTGTGGATGAGCAATTAAGTCATGCTGGAGAATTCTGTAACCATGCAGTTCTAGCATAAGGTCATGTTTTCCCTACTTTGCTGACCATTCCTGTCTTCTATTTGCTTATCATTCCTCTATGTCACAGTTTCCTCTGTTTCTTCTATAAGCCTTTACCTTGTAAATCTTGGGCAGTATTCTACAAATTCATTTATTATCTTTGTGATCACATGGTTGATGATTAGATATTATCATGTGATTAACTTTATGATTTCTCATGTTCTATTCATCGTGTTGTTCCCCTTAGCTGAATGTTTCAATCGAGTTTATTAACTTCTGTCTTCTTGATGTCATCCTTGGCTAATGTGTTTATAGAACCATGCGGTTTCAGTAAGTTATTGCCTAATAATAGTTGGTTGTTTGACAGCTATGGATGAGGGGGAAGCATACTTGGCAAAATTAGTGTGTTAAGCTACACATTGTTCATTAAAATTGGTTTAATGGAGTTTGTATGTCTTAGTAGTGATACTTTCCGTGGATGTTAATTCATGAACCCTGCAAGCTTGTCCTTGAACTTTTTTTTTTTTTTTCATCTTCTGCTAGAAGCATAAACTTGGGAAAGACTATGTGCAGGAAACATGGCAGGGTATCATCAAAGTGCCTCGAAGAAGCACGCAAGTCCTTCGGTACTGATGAAGATCTTCTTCTGGTAATTTATCTATGAAACAATAAAAATTCGGCCTTTAGTGTGTTGCATCATAATACCTTATTAGTGTTGTGATTTATTGAAATGTTTTTCTTATATGTTTTGTTTCACATTGCCCTGCAAACGACAGTAACTGAGTCTTGAACTGCCTCTCATTGTTGTATTCCAGTCAATGACTCATTTATTCCTATATTTTGTTTTGATCAAAACAAGGTATTTAATAGAGTAGTTGGTGGCTCCTTCATGCAAGGATTTTGATTTGTTTAAAAGAGAATTCTCTCTATGATTCTATCATTTCAAGCTCAAAGCTTGTGTAAAGCTTTTTTTACTCCGGTCTACATGAGGGAGTGAGCCGGTGCCCTTTATTCCCCAGCTATCAGCAAATAGTCATCACTGTTGTTCCTTGAAAAATGATCTCCACAATACAAACCTGATATGACTTTCAGTTTTTTACGCAGATGTTTGATTGTTGCGAAACCATTACCAAAAATTTGAAATGTCCAACAAAAAAAAAAAGTGAACTTAGAAGCTTACAATATGAAAAACAGAATGGAGAAAACCTCAAAACATTGCATCTGATAAGAGGAAATGTTTTGCCCTAAGCATTATTTGTCACTTGTCTGTGCTTTGCTATGTTCATATGCAGATATCTCTCGAGGGGAGCCGGAAGAAGCAGAACTACTCCGTATTATGATTTCTCAACTTGTCTATAGTAAGTACTTGATATTTTTTCTTGCAATTGTTCATCAAGCTGCTTCTCATTATTTTCTGCACTGCATATATTTCAAGCTTGTGTATAGTGAGCTTTCCAAGAGGAGTAATGTTCTCATATGTTGTGGTTGCTTATGTTAACCAAAAAAAAAAACTGGTTCTTAATCTGCAAAATTTACAGGCATTTGTACAAAAGGTGCATTCATTTTGTACATGAATTGTATATTGCAATAAAATAATAAATTGTGTATTTCTTGTTAAAACTCAAAATTTGTACCAACTCACTTAAATGGAAGATTCAATATTTTACTTCTGATGGAATCCATTTGTCTCCTTGCATGTCCTTTCTTTGTCCATGTTTGATCCCGTCACTTCATTATTGCATGTTGGGGTAGCCATCATGATTCCATAAGATTAGAGTATCCTGTATTATCCAATTCGATTAAATAAGGTTGGAGTATTTTATAATCAAGTCCGAGTAATAGAATCGGTACTCGTCGTGGGTTCAAATAGTGATTTTAAGGTATACACTATCCAAATCCAATAATTAATAATAATTTTTAAAATTAGATTATAAAATGATATATATAATTAATGTAACACTTATTAAAATTCATTAATTGTTCTAAATATGATTTTTAAATTTTAATTTATTAATTTAATTTTTATTAATAATATACATAAAAATTGATTTTAAATTTATTTTAATAAGATATTTAACTGATTTGAGTATTAATAGGGTTTGGGAACGTATACCTAGAAAAGTAATAAATATTTATCCGTGATATCTCTACTTCAAATTGTAAATCATATAAGTTTGTAATTGACGTAAACCGATAAATCAAGATTTAAGTATGTAATTAAAAAATAATCAGAGATTGCTGGAATTAAATTAAGGTGTGTTTATACCTAAAAAAGGCAAACATTTGTGAATGGCAGATAATTGTGCCAATTCAAAAAGAGCCAAAATTTGGCACACAACCCTTGTTCCAAGGGCTTCCTCCCCTTGCTTTTTTGAGACCTATGATTTCTTTTCATACCAAATATGGGCAGGAAAGCATTGAAAGACGGAGAACAAGTGTTGTGATATTCTTATTATAAAGTGTGGAAGGCGGTGGTGGTGGTGGTGGTGGTGGTGGTGGAGGTAGGGGTAGCGGTGGTGTGGTTGGCAGAGATGTGGAGGATATTTCTTTTGGGCATTTGTGTCAAAAGTTGCGTTTTGAGTTTCATAGTGGAAAACATTTCCAAGAATTCTCCTAAAACAAGGTGAGAAAAAAGGCTTCCCGACACACCTTTGCCATTTCCCCGCAGAACAATGAGACATGTCGTTGCTTACGCACACCCCATAGCCATGAGTCCATTTCTATACCCACTTAATCATTTAAAAAACATACACATACCAATAAATTGTGTTTCGGCTCGAATTTAAGATTTTTATTTAAATTTCATCTCAAGTTAAGTTCGAATGATAAAAAAATTACTAATTTAAAAAAATCGGAAAATTAGATTCCATTTAGAAGTTAGTAATGTCAAATTTGAACTCTCAAAAGACCTAAGTGGACTGTTGATGGAAAATGAAAAGCATTGAAAGTTCCTTTTCTCCCCCCCATGTGGTGGGTCGACTTGGTAAGCAAACGTGGGTAACACTAGTTCCATGTAATTTTCAGGAAAACGACTTGAGTTCATGTTGTTTCAACAATTTTAAAACATGCATGCAAATATCATCTAGTCTCTACCTTCTAAGATAGATCTACCTCAGGTATAACTTGGGAAAAATAAAATCTTATATGGATCATCTGTTTTGAATAATCTCAATATCTTATAGAACTCCAAGTTTAATTTGTTTTTCTTTACACGTAAACAACAGGGTTTCCATTCATTTTGAGCATCATGCTTGCAAATTCCTTATGGGATTTTGGAATGGGTAAAGAGAAAGGTACAGATCTTGACAGCTGTGACTTGAATAGCTCTCACACCAGCTTATGAAATATCTAAATGATTAATTATCTAATCAAGAATGTTGAGGAGATTTCACCTCAGGAACATGCAAAGAGAGAAATGACAAATAGAAGAAAGAACCAATTGTCTTAGGTTGCTCTAATCTCTCCATCATGCCACATACAAACTGACACATGGGATCAGATCAGCTCTTTTCCCTGTACTTTCTCTTTCCTTTTCCCTTCCATACAACAGCGCTTTAGCAAAGGCCAATCTGCCTGCTGGACAAAAATAGGAAAAGCATGTGCATCCACCCTCCAATGGGCTACTTGCCCATGACTACAAGACATTTCACTATCAGTAAAGAATACACTTGATAGCTTGGAATCACATCACCTCTGCTGCAAAAGTTTGAGACATTTACATATCATGCTCCATTTTTTTTTTTTTTTTTTTGGTTTTGTGGGGGGGTGAAGATGAGGTCCAAATTCAGTGTAGACGAACCCCAAAAACCCAAATCAGATCCCACTTTTGTTATTTTTTTCTTTGAGTAGATAAGATTGTAAATCTACAAAAAAAAAAAAAGGAAAAAGAAATATAGCAAGAGATGGGTAGAGCTGATCTTGTGACAAATTTGAGATCTATCTCTAGTCTACCTAGTAAGCAAGCTAAATACATTGGATCAGTTGTTTTCATTGGATTTTGATGTATTTGTGGAATCTGTAATTGTCTAAGTGATGTACCCATTTGGCATGTGTGTTTACATGTATTATATGTTTCTTTTTTGGTTAAGGACACATCACATCAATTATTTCCGTAACGATACGTTTCTAGCGATTAAATTCAAATGAATAATAATTGAAATTTAACTTAACAGTCATTACTTTTTTTTTAAATAATTAAACTTTAAAAAAGGTCGGGTCTTGTTCTCTTTTTTATATATAAATTAAAGACATATTCATCCGAATAATTATGACGCCAAAAAATTATTATCTTAATAACATATTCACATTGGTTCAAAGGTATAAAATTTGTGTAGAACAAAGAGGGAGAACATTATCAGCACATTACTTTAGTGTTTCACTTCATATTATACCCCTAAGTAGAACATGAAAAGGTCACGAGATCTATAAAAGCTCAATAAAATCGAATCTTAGTCAAAAGGTAGAAAAGGATACATTGATCCCATGTAAAAAGCATTTGGATGTACAATTTTCTTACTTATTTTTTATACAAAACCAATTTCATTTACTGTAAAAACGAACAAATTAATTGATTGAATCAATCATTTTACTCGTACGTCAATGAAATCTTATCTCAATTTGTCAAAAAAATTACTAATCTCGGTCTTAGTTTTGCTACTGTGAACTTTCTTTAATAAATAATTTGAAATGCATGCTTTCAAAAAATGTGTATGCACTTAGACACTTTGGATCTACAAGTTTTGATTAAAGACAAGTATAAAAGTTAAAGTCTCTTCCATATTAAAAAACCCATAAGTTGAACATTTATTTTCCCATCCATTTTCTTGCATGGGAAAAGCTTTTTCTTTCGAAACAAACACAACTCCCAAGAACTTGACCATTGACCACAGCAATTACTTTCCTTGCATGTGAACCCCCCTAGTATACAACACTAACCTAGTGTGTATTATTGGTATAATGCATTAAACTATGCTACCATCTTTCAAACCAAACATTTCCAAAATCTAATCCAATGGCATCCTATGCATGTGACATTGGGGGTCCACTGAAATTTCTTGAAACCCTAATAGCAAGGGGTTTTTTTCAAAGGCAAAATCATGGCTTAGGTACTATGTGTAACCATCTCTTTTGTCACTTTGATGCTTCAATCTTGCTCATAAAATCAAAGGGTTCTGATATTTTTCTTCTTCTTTTTTCATCCCCAAATGTGGGACCCTTTTGAAATGGGAAAAAGGAAACCTAGGACACAGAAAAACAACTGTCCTTCCTCCTCCTTCCTCCATTAAGCTATCTGCCATGGCATGTGAGGAGAGCAGAGCAAAAAAAAAACAATTATTGAGGGATTATAATGAAGAAGAGGCTTAAGGCTCACTCTATGCTGCCAAGGGTAGGTGCCCTTAATTACATAGGACACCCACTTTTTTTTTTTTTTGGCTTTCACTTCCTTCCCCCCATCAAGGAAACAAACTCCTTTGGTGCAATTTCCCCTTCTTTTTTCCCTCCCATTCCCTTTCAAGATGACATACCCCACTCAACCAATGCAAGACCCAGTTTCATAATGAGGAAAATTTGGGTTTGCTAAATATAAACGAAAGTACAAACATTTGTTTGTGTCAAGGTTTGATTGTAACATGTTAGTCCCCATTTGTTTTGTAGTTCAAAAGGGTTGCTATCTTTGCTTCTTTTAGCTCCACATTGGGTGGGGGTCACTTGCTAAGCTGATTTGAACAATGCATTTCCCTCATATAAACTTTTCCTTATAATATATAAAAAATATAGCATAATATAAAGACGGATTAAATTTATATACAATAGAATTTAGGGTTTGAAAATTTAAAAATTTTCAAACTAACCATAGTTACTATCTCTTATTTTCAATAAGAAAAATAGGGTAAGTTTCAAAATCCCAATCCCTTTTTCATAAACTTACTCAATTATACATAAAACAAATCAAATACAAAAACCGAAATAAATTAATATAAAGTCGAACCAAATCTATATATAGTAAGACACAAGATTTAAAATTTAAAATTTCTCGAGTAAAACCTAGAGTTGCTATCTTTTCAATTAATAATAATTAAAAAAAGGGCTAAGTTTAAAAAATAAAGATACCCATTCTTCCACAAACTTCCTCAATTAAACCTAAAGAATTAAGGAATTTTATCTTATATTTTATTAATCCCACCCAAATGTTTAATTAATTTAGATGAAGGATCCTAAATAGAGAACAACAATGCCCACTAGGCCGCAAAGGCAAAATGGAAAATTCGAAATGATATTTTACCAACCAAATGGAATTAAATTAATGACTTGATAAGCAGCAAAATGAACTCTACTTGCCTTTTCTTAGTATTATTTTGTAGCTTAGTGACTTTTTTGTACTTTCTAACCACTATATCCAACGTAAAGCAATACCCTTTTCTCTTTTTTATTCCCACTTTCCTTCCTTCTAGTGGGAAATTACCGTTGAGTTCAAATTTCAAAATTTAAACTTAAAATCGCTGTACAGATTAACAAATATTCTTATGACAGTGAAATTTACATAATAATGGAAAAATTCAAAATAATTACTTCTTGTCTCTTAAATTAAAAAATATATAAATACATATTAAAAAAACCCATTCGAGATTAGTATTAATAAATAAATAATTATGATAATTTATTAATCTTTTTATTATAAAAGAAATTACAATTATTATTTATTATTATTTTTTGGGATAGTAAAAAAGAAAACTGTTAATTGACAGAGACCGTTGAGAAACTCCTTTTTTTTTCGGCGGGAAATTCGAAAAAATTTGCGGGAAGTTGAAGTAAGGTAGGCCCAGTCAGAGTGGAAACCCATTTTTATTTATTTTTTATTTTTTATAAATTTTGTTTTCTTATTTTTTTATTATTTATGAATTATGGTACAAAAACTTTTTTTCCTTTTTATTTTTTTAATATAGAAAAATAATAATTAAAATATATATATATAAAAAAGACAAATGAGGAAGTAGTTTGTGCAGGCTGGACGGCAGACAGACCCTACACTGCACCCACATCATGTGTCAGTCTTTCACTGTCCAAATGTGCAATCCTTCCTTTTTTATTTTTTTAATAATTATTTTTATATTTAATATTTTTTAATATAAAAATTAAGAATATTAACTCTATGAAAAATAATAATTATTTTTATACATTAAATGAGTGGTACTCGATATTAATGGAACTCGTCAAACTTCATGCCATCAATGTACTACGGGAGGTGTTTTTTCGTAATGACCTTGAAAATTGAAAATACAATCTTTTAGTCAAATTTTGAAATTATTTAATTTAATTTGATTTTAATTATTAAAAATTATTTTTAAAATAATAAATAAATAATTATCATTCATGTATATTGTAAATCTAATCGTTTTTTATAAATTTTTTTTAATTTTAATATTTGGCTGTTATAACGTTTCTCAAGGATTTTCTTAAAGGTAGTGTGCTTTAATTTTATTAATTCAAGCTATGAGAATTTTATTCTTAAGTGTTATTTTTCATATAAATATATTATTTTAATTTTGTAATTTAAATTAATAATATAAGAGTGTGAAAAAGATCTTCAATCAAATCAACAAAAGCTTTTACATAAAAAGAATTAAATAAAAATTCAAATAATAAAATAAATAAATAAATAAATAATCTTCTCCTTGCTCCAGCCTTTTGACTAACGGTGATGTCATTTTCAGCAGGTAAATCTTTGGCCCCACCACCTCCTTTTTTTTTTAATTTATTATTTCTTTTTTACAATTTCCCCTTTTTTGGCGGGAATGTTGCTGAACCCGATTGGATAATGGGCTTGAAGTCCGTGGCCGTTATGACGGAGCTGGACATTTTTAATTTAAAACTTTTTATGGGGTTGTGGAAAGGTAACGGCGTTGACGGTGGAAAATGACAGCCGTTAAAAGAGGCGGGGATAAGGTAAAGGACATATGGATAGTTAAGCAGCCGAATCTGTACTCGTGCCACGTCATCCAAGATTCAGATTCCACGATTTTTGCTCTGTGGGGATGTGATCCCTTCACCGGAAGGTTCACGGGGATTCCGTGACAAAGTGGCTAGCTAGCAAAAAAATTAAGCAAATGGGAGAAAATTAAGAGGATAAGTTAAAATTAGGGTTTCTAATGGTACTCATTGAATGAACCATCCATTATTACTATTAGTCTAAATCCAAGAGGGATTGCTACTAAACTTTTATTAATATTTGATTTGGCATATTTTTTACAAGAAATGTTAATTTATTTATAATAAGTGTTTTCGAGGCAAGAGTCAAAGTGAGTAGTGAACAACAACGAGTTATCATGGAATTGGGTAAAAAAAAAATATTATGTCAACGGCTTCAAAAGACATTGACATATCTTATTTTGTAATCAATATCTATAAGCATACATTAAACAAATCCCTCATTATGTTATTTTTAATACTTTGTAACGTTTTTGAAATGGATATATACACGTACTTTACTGTTAAATAGATTGAATTCCCCTTGTACTTAAATGAAGAGTGCTTCATACATCAACATTTATTAGAACAAAATAAAAACACTAAGGGAGAAAAAAAAAAGGGCAGATTAATTTGTTCTATTGTTTTTGGAGTAGGGTGGGGGTGGGGGTGGGGGTGGGGGTGGGGGCGGGTGGGCGGGCCCTTCCTACTACAAAATATAATTAAACAAAGCAGTTTAATGATATGTATTAAATGGTTCAAATTCAATGGGCAAAAGACTTGAAATCACAATAGTCTAAAAATAATAAAAGTTTCGAGAATGAAAAATTTAATTGTCTTTTATTCGAACAATTTGGATTTGGATTAAACTCTTTTTAACATTTCTTATAAAGTAAATTTGTATTGAAAAGAGTCCTGTATATAATGACAGATTTAAGATTTTACATGAAAAATGTCTAAAAGATAATTATGTAAGATTATGAATCAATTTAATGATTCGATTCAAAGTAAAAATTTATCATTGAGGAGTGGTGACCACCACCTTCAATCGATCCCTAGGTGCATGGCATGAGTTATCCCACTAGAGCTTTAAGAGTGTGACGGGGGATGATATCTATGGCAACCCAACAAAGCTAGAAAAGGGAAAATCAGCAACAAGAACAAAGATGCTTGTGTGAGTTTTGACCATATCTTACTCTTCTTAAGCAGAGGGGGATAATGATAACAAATAATGCATGCAGAGGGATGTCCTAATGATGATGTTCGTGCTTTAATTAGTGGCCATAAAGTGCGGCTGATCAAAGTCAGTAATTGAAGGCTCAAGGGGAATGTGGTGCTACATGCAAAATGCAAACAGCAAAAAATAAAAAAAAAGAAGAAAAGAAATCATAAGTGGGACAACAGCTTCTTTCTCTTCTCCCTCTTGATTAAGTATCTTTGATCTATTCTAAAAGGTAGTAATAGACATAGGCAAAGGGAGGGGGGGGATCTTGGGTCATTTGTAACTCTCGTAGAGGACATTCCTAATCCAATTGGGGGCAAAAGAGTTTGAAAGTTATTTGAGGTTCACCCGACATGGACATGGACATGGACATGGAGAAATATATATCTAATTGCCCCCACCTCACCCACAAGACAATTAGCACACTAAGGACTTTGCATCTCTCTCTCTCAATAATGGCAAGTGTGCTTCTCCCAATGTTTAATTTTGAATTACATATTAGTTAACACATTAAAAAAATAAATAATTTAAAGACAAAATATTACGATGACGTTCTCAAATTTCATATTGATATATATAGAGATTTAAAATTATATTTGTGATAGTCTTTTTTCATATATTGTGAGACTTGTTAGACTAAAGTGAATAATGTCTCATGGGTTGAGTAAGCGTCTCTTACAGTATAAGAGTTATCTTGTATAAAAAGGAAAGCTATGAGTGGAAGATGCAACAACATGAAAAAATCTTTGTCTTGATGACTTAATTAATAGTGTATTAATGATTTTTAAATAACTCGGGTGTTGTCCTTTTCAATTAATTGTTGTGTTAAAAACAGTTCCTAAACGTGATTATACATTTAATTGATTGTGTTAAAAGGGTCCATGATATTCCAATTTTGCCCACTTTCCACCAATTCCACCATTCATAGGCTACAAGGCTTGTGTTATAAATGATGGTGAAATCACCAAACTTTAAGCAATTAGCACAATCCCATCCAAAAGCAGTGATTAATACGTTATTATCATGAGTTTTTCAATCTTTGCCACTATACCAAAAATTTGAACAAATCGACTTTGACTTTTCATAGTCTTGGATTACTCCCTTTAAAGGGTTGGAAGACTTTGCAATTTCCTCCTAATGCCAAGCATCATACCCACATCTCTAGCTATTGGAATTTGATGTGTCGTTATCAACCAATTGGATATCCCAAAAAACCGACCCTTTTGTAGTAGGTTAAATTTCCAATTTCTCTAACCCCAATTGATTTTTCTAAGTCAAAAAAGTTAAAGAAGGAAAAACACAAGATGTTACTGTCTAATTATTTGAGAGAAACACACCCACATAACATCATTCATCAATAGGTAACAAGCTCCGGCAGGGGGAACACCGGAACTAACGAATTCCTCGTTTAAAGAAAAACCTTTGTTGGCCATAAAATCAGCCAAGGCATTACCTTCTTGAATAGCTTGAATCAAATCCGGCTTGGAAACATAGATGAACAAGAGGGGAAACAATGGGTTGAAAACCCAAGTTTTTGTTTTGTTTTGTTTTGTTTTTCTTTTCCTTAACATTTGGTTTGGATGATGTGGGAATTGAATTTGGATTGATGGAAATTGCCTTGGAAGCATCGATTGACTTCAAAGTTCTCAAACCTTACTTCATTGGCACATGACTGCTCACTACCATTTTCCCCTTTGATTGATTCATGATACTGACACTATCCCTTTTGTAGCTACCATCTATCTACTATTGTTCAAATAATTGGTGACATCAAGATAACCATGGTAAAAGATTATTAAATTAACTGTAATTTTTTCTTTTTTTTTTACCTTTTTACTACATGAGTAATCCAAAAACAGCCTTCTTTTTCTGTTTTGTTTTGTGTTTTTGGAGTATGAATCACCACAAAACCCTTTTGATTAAGGTTTCTCTTTTTGTTTTTCTCCTTCCAGTACTTTATACTATAAGGTTAACATTACAAACAAGGCAGGTTCTTTCTCCAAAGAGTAACATTTTTGTCATGCCATTCATGGAATTGGAATATCTCATGAATATTTTTTTCTTGACTTATTTTATATTCATTTTTTATTAAATATGGATTTACTTAATCTTGAAAACTTTAGTAAATTCCATTTATACCCAAAACCCAAAGCCTTGAAAACACTTCACCCTCTCAAAGAAGGAATAAGATTATTAAATGTGTGAAAGTTTTCAACCAAATCAAGATAAAAAGAACATAAAGATTTCATTTCCCAAATTACCAAACAAATAAGAAAAAATCTTTCAAAATCTTCCCTACTCAAAATCTTCCCTAACCCAACAGCACCTTAGACACACTCTTTAACCAATTTAATCATGAAAATTTTGAAAAGAAGAAGGAGAAGAAAAACCCATCAATCATGAGAGAATAGGGTTAAAGAATCTGATGTGAACAATAAATTTTTAACCACTAAATGCATCAGATCTCCCATAAGAAACCCCAATTATTAGTACCCAAAGTTTTGAATTTAAACAAAAAAAAATTCAAATTAGCAATAAATAAACTAGTAAACAAGGAAGTGCTTTACTCTTAATTGTTTAATTAAGTTTGTAATTAAGCCCAATGAGGACAGATGGCAGGTGAATTGCAGAGCAGGACAAATGTCCCCAACCACTGGGCCATTCCTTTCCAGTTGTTTCCACATCCTAACATTGCACCCCACTTCCCACCTCCTCCCTCCAATTGCCTTTTCTTTGCTATGCTTCCTAAAATTTTCAATTTTTATGTATTTCCAAGTTTAGATTTTTGCTTTTAAAAATTCTATCTTTTTTTTTTTAAGGGTTTTTCTGTCTCAAAATGACCCTGAAACCTTAATAAATGCAGCTTGTCTTCAACATTCTCTACTCCTCTCTCTTCGCTTTCCTTCTCTCTCTTGTGTTGGGTCCCTCTCTCTCTTCAGAACCCCAACTTGGCCTCATTATTAAATCTTCTCTGCTAAGCAATCTCTCCCTCATTTCTCTTGATTAGCACCCCCTTCCCTGTTTTCCTCTGTTTTCCCTTGCCTTCCTTCGTTGCGAGTGTTTTTTTTCTCTTGGGGGGCTATTATTTTTCATGGCTGAACAGCTAGACGACGCTGAGTTTTGGCTTCCAGCCAAGTTTTTAACGGATGATGATATTGTTATGGAGAAAGAGAACCTTAAGAACAAAAACGGTGGCAACAACACCGAGTTGTTGATGCCGAGTCATGGTTTCCCGATTGAGTTCCCCTATGAGTTCGACTCGTTTGATTCCTCCTCTGCTCTCAGCTCCCCTGTCGAATCCGTTGTTGGGTCTACCGAGACTGAGAGCAGTGACGAGGATGAGTTCCTTGCTGGGTTGACTCGCCGACTTGCTTACTCAACGAGTCAGAAATTCACTGTTCCTATCCTTTCCCTGGACAAAACCGAGGTAATTAGTTCCTGGGTTATTTGTTTTCATGTAAAGCCTTTCTAGTTTTCAACTTGGTGGTTTTTTTTATTTCTTTTATTTAAAGTTTGGAATTTTTTGGGGTTCTGATTCAGAAAAGTGGAGTCTTGGCGAGTTCACCACAGTCGACTCTGAGTGGACTCGGAAGCTGGTCAACTTCAAGCAATGGCAGCCCGAATGGCCCTTCTCAAGTTCCTTCCCCTCCAACAACTCCTTTTGGTGCTCAAAATGACACTTGGGATCTCATATATGCCGCTGCTGGCCAAGTTGCAAGGCTGAAAATGAGCAATGAAGCACCTAAATACACCAGCTTCAACTATGTAAGAGGCCTCCCCAAGGCCCAAAGTCATGCCGTCATGAGGAACTCAAGCTCTGGGCTGTATTCAAGTCAGGGTCTTTCTTATAATCTTGCTCAAACAAATCAGGTAAGCTTGTTTTTTTTAAGTGTAGTTTCAACCTTGTTGAATCTTTTCTTTGGATTGTTTCTGTTGTAACTTGAGGAAAAGGTTGGGGGGTTTTTGTTGTTCTGATCTGTTATGGGGTTCTTTTCCTTTGGTTTTGTCAGTATCATGGAAGGCAGGAACAAGTGTTAAAACCTCAGTGCGGTGCTGTTATGGCAAGGCAAGTGAAGGCAAGCAACTGGCAAGCACAGCTTCAACAACAACAGCAACAGCAGCAGATCCAGAGTAGAGCAAGGAATAATAATGTTGTTGGGGTTAGGCCCTTGGGGTTGCCTCAGTCTTCATGGCCTCCTCTTCAAGTTCAATCTCAGCAGCAGCAGCAGCCTCAACACAGCTCTGGTTCTGGCATGAGAGCTATGTTTCTCGGTGGATCTGGTAGTGTTAAAAGAGAGAGTGCTGGAACTGGTGTCTTCTTGCCTCGTAGATACGGCAACCCTCCCGAACCTCGCAAGAAACCAGGTATTAATAAAAACTAAGCTTTTCAGCTTTCTTTTTGGGGTCTTTATGACCCTTGAAACAACATGTTTTCTTTCCTTGTATCAGTGATTAATTTTGTGGTTTTTGCTTTGTTCTCTTTGGTGTTAAAACAGGTTGCTCAACAGTGCTACTCCCAGCAAAGGTTGTTCAGGCTCTGAATCTGAACTTTGATGATACTAATAGTCATGTTCAGCCACATATCAGTCCCAGCTTTGCATCAAGCTATGGTGAGCATCGGATGCCCTTTTGCACCCCAGAGTCCAATTTACCTTGAACCGATGTTAAACCTTCTTGTTACTAAAATTCTCATGGTTCAATTTTTGTAGATGCTTTGTTGGCCAGAAGAAATGCACTCTTGACACAAGCAAGGAGAGGTTATAGACCAGAGGGAGGCTTAAATCATGAAATACATCTCCCCCAGGAGTGGACTTATTGACCACCCCCCCTGGGAAAAAAATTTAGTCCAAAAAATTTCTCTTTCTCTCAACATGGTGTTTGTTTTGTTGGAGAATTGCCAGTATAGTAGGGTAATTTAGCAAGTTTCTGATAGGTATATGGTATTCTGGTTTATATAAGGAAAGGAATTCAAGAATGTGAGTGTAGTTTAGGAACCAATAAAAGAGTATCTATAACAAATCCTGGGCTTTTTTTTCTTTTTTATTGAAGGAGATTTCCAGATTGCAGCTTTGGGGATTAGCTATATAAGTAGAACATAATAGGAACAAATGGGGGAGAAAGGCATGGTTTTTCGTTGTTCTTGCTGTAATAAGATGTTGGGGTGTTTTTCCTTCTTCTAGTTCATAGGGAAGGGGGGGGAGGGGGGGTGAATTGTGTTGGACTTTGTCTTTGAAATTTGGATTTTTACAAGAAAAAATCCACAAACCCTCTCTGTAATATCCCTTGGCAGTTAAATATTTACTAATAAGAATTCTATTTATTATCCAAATCCTTGTTCTAAGTTGCATCTTCTCTTCTACCCATCAAAGGATAACAACAAAATGGAAGCATGAAACTGATATGGGGTTTAGTTTCCCCTTTGTTTTATTCAAATCTTGTTTTTTGCCTTAACAAATCCAAGAAAAAGAAACCCTTTGTTGGACTAATCATCATCATCATGAATTCATGATCATCACCACTTCATCAGCCAAGTTAAGTAGACTTGCTTTATCAGATAAAGGTAAAAGAGGCACAAAAGCAAGAAAGAAAGAAGAAAATTTGCTTTGCTTCAGCATGAAGCTCTGCTGTGGTAGGGACAAGGACAGGAAGGGATAGAAGCACAAAAATGAAAAGAAAAGGAGCATTGTACGTTTTGAGCCTTATATTTTATTATTGGTTTACTAAGCCTAAGAACATCTTTGGTTTGGAGGTTGCTGCAGTACCTGACCCAGTCAAACCTCTGCATTAAATGCTTCTATTCTCGGATACTTTTTGAATTTAATTGTAATTTATTCTATCCCTTTTTTAGTCTCTCCTTTAGGCAATTGGGTAATTTGGGTATTAACTTTATATATATATATATATATATACAGGTATAACATATTGATGGAAAATGTGAGCTGAGGTTAGCAAAAATGTTAAATGTATGATGTGAAAATGTAATAATGATGTTTTTCTATGTTGGTGTGATCATGCGTTACATATGGAACCAAATCAATTACTATCACTTATCATGCTTAATTCTCTGTTTAATTAAAATTTGTCACCAATTGGGAATATTAAAAATTTAATGTTAAATATTATCATGATTAGGAACATTTTGTTCCACGACAACATCTGTTATGATTTATATCTTTATTTAAAAAATCAGGTTTAGATAAAGATGTTGACTAAATAAAAACCTATTAAATTTTGGGTTTATACAATGAAAAATAACTTTTATCTTGTTTTAATAATCTCGTCGTGTTTTATAAGGTAATTTGTGGTTTAATGACGATAATTTTACCCTAATTTCACTTGTAGTTCTTAGTAAGTTAATTAGATTCAAAAAATTTACCAAACTGCTGGCAAAAATGTGGGAAGAACAAGAAGAGAATCATAAAAAGGGAAGAATCCTATGTCACACAGTTCAAGGTTAAACACTTTCACCTGAAATTTTGGTGTTTTGTCTTTAGACTAAGATTTACATAAAATCATCATCCAATCTTTGTATCTCAAACATGAAAAAAAAAAAAAAAAAAGAGAGGAAATCATGGCTTTGTCAATCTTCAAGATCCAAGGCAATTTTGCCAGCACACATACATTAATTAAGCTGAAGCAGGCCTTTTTATCTGGTCTTTGAGGATGCTGCAAATAGAAGGAATAAAAATGGGTGAAGGCTGTTCTCTGATTGAGGTTTTTAATGTTACTTGTCTTAACTAAATCTTTGTTCCCTTAATCAATTCAGACAGGCTTTTTGTCCAAATTGTACTGTTCCTTGGCACAAACCAAAGCAACAACATGGGTTATTATTGCCATGTTAATTACAGTAATTATAGTTAATCATTTCAGGGAATATTTTACTGAAAGCAATACAAACAAAGATATAAATATTGATAATAGGGTTCTGTTCGTTAATTGATTGTTAATCATTTAACATACCACCCGTACTACAAGTAGGTTAATGAAAGAATTTTTTTTTAAAAAATTGTAAATATTGTTATACTATAATAACATGAATCCAAACACTATTTATCTAATAACTTTTCGAGTTTAAAAGATAGTGTAATGAGGGTTTACGCTCTACCAATTGTAATGATCTAAATTCAAATAACATTGACTTAATAATTTTTCGATTTTAAATCAGACTATCCAAACCTCACGTCAGGACGTAAATTTGTAATTTTTTCACTTGTTTTTAGGGAAAGACTTGTGTCCTTAAGAGCATTACATGCTATCACTTCAATAATAAGTCAACTGGAAAACAAAATGGTGAGGGTGGTTGAAGAGTAGTTTCCATAACAGGGGAGTTCAATTTCAAATTTCAAGTCCAAAGGCTCCATTGGTTTGCACACGATTGAAAATCCCTTTGCTCTTTTCATGGCCACAAAAGGGAAACAAAAAGAGAAAAATGGAAGAAAACCCATTGTTTACTGTATAAGAAATTGATTCATTCGAAATTTGTTTTGAAAGCAAGCAAAAGCCAAGGGCCATAAAAGGGTTACCAGCGCATGAAAATTTGACAGATTTGTCAGCACGTGGGGTGCCCCAAAATCTTCTCAAGAAAAAAGAGTGCATGTGACCTTCAGGAAGTGAAAAATCTAGGTTACATTAATTGTCTTTGGGGTTATTGTGAGGAAATTTCTTCTTGATTCCAGGGCCATATCCTGCCGTCAGTTCAGTTTGCATTGGGTCCAAAATTTGGGTCTAATCAATTTGGTAGTTCATCTTTGCTTCACCATTGCTTCATCTTTTATGCTTTTGGGTGGAAGGAGATATATAATTAAAGGGTAACAACCCAGTTCGACCCAACCCAACTTGTTCAGTAGCATGTTTTAGACTCGAGGAACCAATAAAAAGGGCGGGGGCACGACTGGAAAACTTCGATTGGTAAAATCTCATAGGGTAGTGTGCCTGTCAGTGAAATCTTGACATTGATTCAGTAATCTCCATCTCTTAAAAAGGCGAAAATGCTGAGGAACAATATGATGTTAGCGAAGCAGCCCAAACGTGGCAAGTTTGCTCAAAAATTGATTTGAGTTTTGAATTAGATAAAGATGAGGTCATTCAACAATTGATAGAAATTGATAAGAACACCATAATGACCAATTGTGCTATGGGACAGCGTAATTGAGTCTTTTGAACAAGTGCGTTTTCTTATTTTTTTCCCATGGTTTGCATCTTTTCATGGAATATCAGAGGGCTCGACCATCCGGTCAAAAGAAGAGTAGTACATCAGCTAGTCTCAAGCCTCAAACCAAAAATTGTCTTCCTCCAAAAGACTAAAAAACAAGATGTGAATAGCAAACTTCTTGACTCTCTTTGGAAAATCGAGAATTATAGTAGCAATTGGTCACCATCAGTTGGAACGGCAGGGGGTTTAATTTGTTTATGGTCAGACAACTTCTTCAAATTAGACGACTCTATGGTCTTTCAAAGGTACATTATTCTCTCTGGTCTAATCTTTCCTTTGAATACTCACTGCACTTTTGTTAATCTTTACGGGCCTAACGATGCTGTTGAGTGTGCTATCTTATGGGCTGAGTTAATCAACTTGAAAAACAACTTTTCTACCCCTTGGTGTATAGCTGGTGACTTCAACATCTTCAAATCTTCTAAAGTAACGTCAGGGGGTAATCTGGATGTTCAAGGCATGGAAACTTTTTCTTCTTTCATCAATGATATGTCCCTTATGGATTTTCCCATGGTTGGTGGACTCTATACTTGGTTTGATAACAGAGACCCTCCCATTTACTATAGACTAGATAGATTCCTGGTGAGTAGTGAGCTTCTACTTCTTTGTCCTTCAATTATCCAAAAATGCCACCTAAGATCCCTCTCTGACCACAACCCAATTAGCCTTGAGACTGATAAGCAATCTTGGGGCCCCATGCCTTTTAGACTATTTACCTATTGGCTTGAAGATAAAGAATTCATTTCTCTCGTTAATAATTCTTGGTCTAGCATCACCCACAGTGACAATATCAGACCAAGTCTTTAATCAGCTCAAAGTTTTGAAATTCGTCGTCAAAAAATGACAATCAGATCATCACAACCAGGACACCAATCAAATTAGCCTTTTTGAAAATAAAATTAATGAAGTTGAAAAAGTGGCAGAAACCAGAACTCTATCCGCCCAAGAAAAATACTCTCTTTTTGCCTCCCGCACCAAACTCTGGAAAATTTACAGAAGACAAGAACGAGCATGGTTCCAAAAATCCAGACTTAAATGAACTCAACTTGGGGATCGAAATACAAAATTTTTTCACCTTTCAGCCTCCAATTGTAGAAGGAAAAACCTTATTCGTCAGATTTCAGCTAATGGAACCAACTTGGACAATCCCAAGGACATCTATAAAGAAGTGATCCAACATTTCAAGAAATTGTATGCTAAAGGCACTACACTTAAGCTTGGAACCTTTGATTGTCCCTTCCAGCAGATCAGTGAAACCCAAAAATTGGCTTTCGAGCTTCCCTTCACAGAAGAGGAGGTTTGGAATGCCATTCAAGACTGTGATGGAAATAAGGCTCTTGGTCCCGATGGCTTTAACATTGATTTCTATAAAAAATTTTGGCCATCAATCAAAGGTAGTGTCCTCGAATTTTTTGACCATTTCTATTCTAATGGTGTTTTGAACAGGAATATCAACTCATCATTCATCACCCTCGTCCCAAAATGCCATGGTGCTAACACCTTTTCCCAATTTCGACCAATAAGTCTCATCAGCAGCTGTTATAAAATTCTTGCTAAAGTCCTTTCCAACAGATTAAAGCCAATCATGGGATCCATTATAGGAAATTCTCAATTTACTTTTGTCAAAGGAAGACAGATTTTGGATTGCTCGCTTATCGCTAATGAGCTCCTTGATTCAATCAAGAAAAAGAAGCAAAATGGTACTTTTTTCAAGGTTGATTTCGAGAAGGCTTTGGATTGTGTCGATTGGGATTTTTTATGTTTTATCATGAAGCTCATGGGCTTTGGTGACTGGTGGTGTTCTTGGATCCACCATTGCATCTCCTCCGCATCTATTTCAATTCTCATCAATGGTTCTCCTACTTCCCAATTTAAGATGCAACGAGGCTTAAGACAGGGCTGCCCCCTTTTCCCCATGCTTTTCAATATCGTGGTAGAATCTTTTAACACTATGTGTTCCAAAGCAGTTTCTCACAACCTTTTTGAGGGTTTTTCTATTCACGACAGCCTCCCTCCTATCACTCACCTTCAATTTGCCGACGACATGTTCATCTTTTACAAACCAGGATTTGACTCTCTTAAAAATGTGAGCAGAATTTTGAAGGGTTTCCAAGCTATCTCAAGGCTCAAAATCAACTTTTCCAAGAGTAGTCTCTTTGGTATCAATGTTCCTCAACAAGATCTTCAACATTGGGCCACCTCCCTCGAATGTAAAATTGATAAACTTCCAACAAACTACTTTGGACTTCTTCTCGGTGCTGCTACTAATTCAGTGTCTTTATAGAACCCCATCATTGAGCGATTTCACACTTGTTTGGCTTCTTGGAAAGGGCGTCACCTTTCAATTGGCGGTAGACTTACCCTTATCAAGTCGGTTTTCGAAAGCCTTCCCCTTTATTATCTTTCCATTCTCAAAATGCCAGTTGGTGTAAAGAACAAACTTGAAAAAAATTCAAAGAGACTTCTTTTGGTCGGGATGTGAAGGAAAAAAAAAATTCATTACGTCCAATAGCCTTTGGTTTCTAGGCCCAAGTGTTGTGGGGGCCTTGGCATCATTGATTTGGGTTTAAAAAATCGTGCATTACTCAATAAATGGCTTTGGCGTTATGCTAATGAGCCCCACAACCTATGGAGAAACGTCATTACTGTTAAGAACAATCTAGACCCACAAGCTCTTTTCCTTACTACCCTTTCATGTAAATCATCAACCTTATGGAGAAACATAGCTCGCCCTCTTGCTAATGACGATTCTTTCCACAACCAAGTGATCTCCAACCTTGGCTTCATGCTCGGCAATGGGAAAACCATTCACTTCTGGACTGACCCTTGGCTTGATGATCTTTCTCTTTCGTTAAGGTTTTCGAGAATTTTTGCTCTTACTATTAATAAAACTGGAGTTGTCGCTAACTTCGGTTCATGGGAAAGAAATTGTTGGAGGTGGAACATTCAGCTAAGGTGTAACCCATTTAATTGGGAACTTGGTCAGTGGAGCAATTTCTTAGATGCCATCAAATCAACCCAGCCCCACCATTCTGCCTCAGATAAAGCCATTTGGAAGAAATCGACTAGTGGTACATACACACCTTTATCTTTTGTCATCTATTGCCAGTCGAACATCTAGGCTTTTGCATCTCATTGGAGGCAGCTGTAGAAGGGACATGCCCTTCCAAAAATTGAAGTCTTCACATGGCAGGTCCTCATTGGAAAAGTGGATGTCAAGCACGAACTCTTCAAAAGGGGTTTGCTTGACATTAATGCTTCTCTCTGTACTTTTTGCAATGCTGAATCTGAGACCTCTTCCCATCTCTTCTTCACTTGTTCGGTTGCTTGGAACATTTGGATGCACAATTGCAACCTTTGGGGACTTAATTGGGTTCACCCAAGTGACGCCATTAGTTTCTTTGTTTCTTGGCAGGACTATAAACCACCTTACGGTTCTCTTGAAATATGGCGAATGCTCTTCTTTCTACCTTATGGTTAATTTGGCTTTACAGAAATGAAATCTTCTTTCAAGGTAAACCCTTTGACGTGACTCGACTGCAAAACATTATCTTTGTTAGGTTAGCACATTGGTGCAAGGGCAAATGGCCATTTAGCCACATTCCAGCTTCCCACTTCCTTTTTGAACCTAGTAGAATCTGCATCAACATTAAGAAATGCAAAAAAAAGGCATCTCCAAATGGATGAGACCACCACCAGGTTCTTACAAATTGAATGTTGATGGTTCTGCCCTTGGGAACCCAAGGCCTACAGGTATTGGGGGTGTCATTAGAGATCATGAAGGTTTCATTAAAGGGGTCTTTTCTTTTCCTATTGGCATTGAGGACTCCAACTACGCTGAATTCCTTGCTATCAAAAAGGGCATTTCTTTCTTCTTTTCTTCTCCTTGGGCCTCTAACACTCTTCATGTTGAAAGTGACTCCAAAAATGCCATCACCTGGGCATCAGACCATAACTCTGTTCCGTAACGCATGAAGCTTTTATCCAACCATATTGAAGCGTTCAAAACAAGCTCCAAGGATCTTATCTTCATTCATATTAACATGGAGGCAAACACTTTGGTTGACGGGCTTGCAAAAGCTGGGACTATCAAGTTCAATCGTTTTTCAGCTTTGTTCTAACCCTTTGAGTTGTTTATGAAAACGAATGTGCTTAGTCTCTTTTTGTTCATCCCATTGGTTCACTTTGTTGAGCTTGTGAATAGTTGGGTTTATGCTGAAATTTTCCTTTTTTTCGTTGTGGCTTTCTTGTAAGTCAATCTTTTGAACTGTCTTTGGCAGTTTCTTTGTATTGCCTTTACTGGCTTTATTTTAATGATCACTTGCCATTCAAAAAAAAAAAAAAAAAACACCTTACACCATGTGCTAGTTAATGTAAAGAAAAGAATATGGGAATTGGGAAGTGAATTAGGGACAAATCAGGTTCAAGATTTAATGCATTGTTATCTTTACAAAAGATTTCAGGTTCTGGTTTTCCTTGGACTTTTCCCTCAATCCAAGTGAAACCAAAGTTTATGGACTAAAATACTCTGCACGTCCCTAGTAATACATATGGTTCTGAAGTAGATGTAAGTCATTGTAAACATTAAGAATGGAGAGGCAAACCATCAAGGAAATGGAGCAAAGGAAAGGCCGAAGGTTGGTGCTGTTTCCTTTAGCCTTGCAAGGCCACATAAAGCCCATGCTGCACCTGGCCAACATTCTACATTCTAGGGGTTACTCCATCACCATAATCCACACCAACTTCCACTCTCTCGAAGAAGAATATTGTTGAGTACTATTATTAATAGAATTTTATTGTTGTTGTTGTTCAAAATTTGAATTTTGTGAGATAATTTTTTTTTAAAAATATCTTTCCATTGCTTATTTGTTTAAAATTATAAAATTTGTTAAAAATTACTATTCATTATAAAAAATTAAATAAAATATGATCTTATATAACAAATTATCAAATTCAGTAACTAATGATATGACAATTACCTATTCTTTGATCAAAATTAAATATAAGCATCTACAAATCACATAAAGTTAAATACAAAAATCAAATAATCAAATAATATATCTATAAAATAAATAAATAAAATTATAATTTTAAGATATTATTTGACATGCAATACTATTTTTTATTAACTAGATTATAATTATGAACTCAAATTATCAACCTAATTAAAAAAATTTAAACATAAAGTATTTAAAAATTTAATTTGAGTTGAAAATTACTTACACTTATAATTGAAACTTAATTGTTTTAAGAGAGTAAAAAACACGACCATGAATCAAGAAAGAAAAGAACTTCGATATTTATATAGAGAGAATAGTTTAAGTTTTAACTTTTTTAATAAAATATTAAATTATAAAAAACATTTATCTTTCTTCATAGTATTTAAACATTAATATATAAACTATTTTTTAATAAATCACTTTTATTTGGAGTTTTTATCCCACTCTCTATAAAATTGTAAAAAAAAAAAAAATGAATTCATTAGTATACTAATTATCTTTAATTTTAAATAAATAGTATAAAAATAAAACATTTTAAAAAGTGATGTGACAGCCCTTTCTCCGAGGTGGGTCCGCCGATGCTTCCGGGTCAATCTTTTCTTCGATGCATTTCTTTTCTCATCTTTGTTCCTCCCCAGCTTCCTTTTTGATCCTGATTCTAATAAGTTGATGGAGAATCATGAAGTCATTCAAATGGAGAACATGAAAGGAAGGGGAGTCATACTCTTCCCACTGCCATCTCAAGGCCACCTAAATCCTATGTTTCAGCTTGCCAACATCCTCCATGCCAAAGGCTTTTCCATTACCATAATCCACACTCAGTTCAACTCTCCAAACCCCTCAAACTACCCTCATTTCAGGTTCTGTTCAATAGCTGATGGATTGTCGGAAAACCAAGTCGTTTCATCAGATGTTTATGATCTTATAACCCTCGTCAAAATCCTCAATTCGAATTGTGTAACCCCTTTTCGCGATTGCTTGTCTAAGTTGCTATCTAGCAACGTGGAGGATCCCATTGTTTGCTTAGTTACGGATGCTTTATGGTACTTCACTCAACCTGTTGCCGATGGCCTTAAGCTTCCAAGGATTGTGTTAAGGACCAGCAATGTCTTTTCCTTCCTTGTTTACATGTCCACGCCATCTCTGCACGAAAGGGGCTACCTCTCAGTGCAAGGTACAGATCACTTATCTCCTTGATCTGATAAGATTAAGTAGTTTTCAGGTATTATTTTCAAGTTCAGTCTTTCTTTACTCTTAACTTTCATGTGAGTCATACCAGGATCTGCAATAACCAAAAGTCTAGACATGCAAATTTGTATCTACTGATGGAGAATTTATGATGTAACTCCTTTCTATCTTGTTGTCTGATTGCACTTTTCATCAAGATTAGACCCTAATAAATCATTATCAAGATAGCTTTTCTGAGATAATTTCTACAACGTTGCACTGATAGGATTCAGATTTTACTAAAGAAACTTGATGACAAGTTGAGAAGTCACAATACTCAGTTTCTTATGATTGTATTTATTTGTTTACCAAAGTAGTTTACTCCTTCTAGTACTATAAAACAAGCTTTAAGTTCATGTTTTGTTTTATGCAATAGAAATTACTGAAATGCTGAATCTTTGCTTCTCAGACTCTCGAGCAGAAAACCATGTCCCAGAGTTTTCACCACTCAAATTCAAAGACATTTGTTGGGTTGAAACAAGCCATCTGGAAGGCGTACTTCAATTCTCGTCTATTATGTCTCAAGAAGTTAAGGCCTCTTCAGGACTTATATTTAACTCCAGTGAAGACCTTGAACAAGAAGCTCTAACAAAATGTTCCCTGGACTTTCCTATCCCAACTTTTGCAATAGGTCCTTTCCACAAATACTTTCCAGCCTCTTCCTGCAGTAGCTTACTACCTCAAGACCAGAGCTGCATATCATGGCTAGACAAACAAGCACCCAACTCTGTGATCTATGTTAGCTTTGGAAGTATAGCAGCTATGAACGAGGCTGATTTCTTAGAGGTAGCTTGGGGGCTGGCCAACAGCAAGCAGCCCTTCTTGTGGGTGGTTCGACCAGGGTTAGTCCATGGCTCAGAATGGCTTGAACTATTGCCAAATGGGTTCCTAGAAATGCTAGGTGGAAGAGGCAACATAGTGAAATGGGCTCCCCAGCAAGAAGTGCTAGCCCACCCTTCAACAGGGGGATTTTGGACACATTGTGGTTGGAATTCAAACCTGGAGAGTTTATGTGAAGGGGTTCCCATGATTTGCCAACCTTCTTTTGGTGACCAGAAGCTGAATGCAAGATATATAAGCCATGTTTGGAAAGTTGGGGTGCATCTAGAGTTCAAGATAGAGAGAGGGGAGATAGAGAAGGCAATCAAAAGACTGATGGTGGATGCAGAGGGACAGGAAATGAGAGAGAGAGTCAAGTTACTGAAGGAAAAGATGAATCTTTGTCTTAAGCCTGGAGGTTCCTCACACAAATCTCTGGACAACCTGGTTACGTACATGTTATCCTTGTAGTGAGTAAATTTGTATTTGCACTGGCTTCCTCAAGGAACATCGGGCCAAGGCATTTAATTTGATTGCCATTGGTTCTTTCTTCTTTTTAATTTCTTCTCCAAGCTCTGTATTTGGCCTATCACTAAACTCATTAAGGTACAAATTGATTAAAACCTTAAAGCTTTCCCTAAGAAGTCAATCCTAGATAAAAGAATGCAAATTGATGCTACACAGCTGTGGCCTTAAGCAAGACATAAGGCAACAAGTCAATAGCAGAATGAGAAAAAAGAGAAAAATAATGACTATTCAAGCTACGGCTCCTAAATCTTCGGTGAAGAAAAGCCAAAAGCTAAAAGCCACGGATGCGTTTTCTTCTTTTTGTTTTCTTTCATGGAAATTTCTTACAAAGTATGGGCATATGCATGGCTGTATGCAGTGGTCAAGCTGAAAGACAACAAGAAAAGTACCCATGTTTGAGCTGTTCTCGACCTTTCTTCAATATAATATTGAAAGAGGCGCATGCAGATGGTCTTGGTTTCACCAATATATTTTTTCACGCAGATTTATTTTTTGACTTTGAAAAGCCAATTAAATTTTTATTTATATCCTCGAAAATGACACTTTTGTTGCAAGTGCCATGCATCTAGTTCCCTTACCAACCTCTTTTGAAAAGTCAATATACATTAATTTTATGCATAAAAAACTGACTATTAATTAATCGGTATTTATCTTTTTTCAACAAATTCTAAAATATTATAACTATTAATTTTGAAATGTGAAATTCCTTCTTATGTGTTATTTTGATATAAATGTGTTATTTTTATTTATTTTTTAAAAAATAAATAAGAAACGAAAAAGTGATAAATAAATTAAAGAGGAAAAATTTCGGTTAATAGATTAAAACAGAGTTTCGGTCCATTTAATTAACTTTTATAACATGTTTGGTTAATTTGGTTAAAAACAAATCTCTTAACCCAATTAACCAAACATGTTATATCTAGCTCTAGGTATAACATCGAGACATGGGTCATACACATTGTCAAATGATTCATACAGGGTCGTTAATGTAATGCTAGAAATTCTGAACATGTCGAAATGATAAACAGCTTGTTAATCTTAATGGCTGGGTTTGATCATCGGTTACCATAGTCAGAATCCCGAAGAAAAAATATTGCATCAGATTTCATCAGACCACAAATGACACAGCATATCCCATGTTTCTGCATCAGCAATCGGGCAAGCTAATGTCACAATCCAGCCATGAGGAGAACCATGACATCTTTTTCCATGAGCCTGGGGTAGCTCTAGTTCATAAAGCTTGTTCCGACCAACACTATAAAAACTTTTGGTGGACCTGTTCTCTCTATCAGAAAGCATGAGCCATGGAAACTGATGGCGTGGTCTGCAGCGCATGTTTAAACAAACAGAACGCCATGAACGACAGACCCCTGATGATGCGACCAAATCTTGAAAAGATGTTAACCGATTACTGATTTTTAAAATTACATCATCAGGTAGTTCGGAACAATCAGTTCTTGATTTAAGTAGCAGTTGAAATAATCTATGGAAGTCCTCGTTGTTTATCGGTTGCAGAATAACTAATAGACCAGTTACAAAACAACAGGATATCAATTACTTTTGTGCTAATGAATGAAACACAAGGAGGTTTGCACCCTTTGCAGGCGGGAAAAAAGTAGAAGGCGAAAGTAGCTATCTGATCATCTGTAACTACAAACAGCACCAGTAACAGTGGGAGAAACATCGGAACGATCACAAGCAGTGAAGGTAAAATGTTTTTGTTAAAGGTAGGGAGGAAGTTGCCAAACTTGATTCCTATACAAACTAGATACATATATAGGCAACCAACTAGTTCAATTAAAACGCGAAGGCTCTGGATTTCGTTTTTGCCAAAGGGTGAAACACAAAGGAAAAAAAGAATTAAAAGCTTCCCGAACGGAGAAGAACCTGCCGGAGAAATTAGCTGTCTGATCATCTGTAAGTTCACGCAGCACCCTTAACAGTGCGAGAAAGACCTGAACGGTCTGAAAGATCTGAACAATCGAAAGCATTAATAATAAAAAGTTCTTCCTTTTAGTAGAGAGGGAGTTGCCAATTTTGGTTCCTACAAAATGTAGAAATTGGTTGCAGAAAACAAGCATTTTGGGGACTCTAGTGGGAGAGAGATAGAAGGTAGTCAATGTTGAAGTTAGCTTCAGTCAATGTGACTAGATTTAATGTCATTATATAATACAAATTGTTATTTCTTTATGTTCCTCGTGTATAACTTCTGTGCTAAGCAACATCTTGGTTAATTTCTCTCATGTCCATTCTTTTTATTAACATTTAATCTAAACTTTAAAATCTAAAGAATATCGATTTCATGCCTAAAAACTTTGACTTCTAATCAATCATTCCTTGTCTTTATCCAACAAATCCCAAAATATTGTTAAGCTCATTAAGATACAATTAGAGGTAGTAGGTTAGGTTTTGTGAATCCTGATTTCTTTCACAGATTCTGTAATACCCTAGCCCAAATGATATTTGGACTGAAGTATTTATATATATATCTAAAAAGAAGTAACAGATAGGCCAATACAAATAATTGAGTTTAAATTATTTTCTTATGTTGAAGTTATTAAAATACCATTAAGGTTAATATAAGTATATTATTTAAACATAGGTAGCCACCTTAATGAAAAAAATTTAAAAATATATACTTTGGTGTAGGATTTGGTGATTTTCAAGAACAACTTGAAGAATAAGCATTTGAAGGCTACTTTGGATCGATCGTTACAAGGTGAGTAAAACCGTCTTTTAAATCGAAGAAAAATATGTGATTGATTTACAAGAATTTAAATTGAAATTGAAAAAGAAAAATCTGTTTGTAGCATCAAGTATCAGGTACTGTCCAGTGACGTTGAGTCTGATTATGAAATGATTTATGAAATTTCACTAGTTGAGTTATATACAGTTAAAAAGCTACATGAGTCTATTTTCTAATGAACTAAACAGAAGTGGATTCCGAGTTTTTTATGCAAAGATATGAATTTTTTTGTAAAGACAGTGCAAACTGCCTAGCAGTAATGCCAAGGGTAATTTCGAAAATTTTCTGCACTTTTCCCACAGTGAAATAAATTTTGAGATTTATATGGATAGAAAACTTATCAAGTCTAATTTCCAACGCACTAAACGAATCTTGTTTTCGAGTTTCATAATTGAAGATATGGTTATTTTAGTGAATAATGTGCAAGCTGTCCAGAGTTTTAATTTAGAAGAGTTTGAATTATTTTGTGTAGTTTCGGTTGATAAATAAATTTTAGAGAATTAGATGGTTGGTAATATGTTTAAATGATTATTATTAGGCTTTTGATTATTTTGGGAGAAAGCGAATTTGTTAGAACAAAGAGAGGTAAGTACATGTTCACACACCTTACTTGTTTCAAAATTGTCATATATATATATATTTCTTAAAAGAATTAAATATCTTATTTTATTATTTTAGTATATTGAAAATAAGGTCAAGTACATAATTATATTCATTTATTGACTTATTCATCATATTTATTGAAGTATTTATAAAAAAAAAGAAGTAATAGATAGGCCAATACAAATAATTGAGTTTAAATTATTTTCTTATGTTGAAGTTATTAAAACACCATTAGGGTTAATATAAGTATATTATTTAAACATAGGTAGCCATCTTAATGAAAAAAAATTAAAAATATATACTTTGGTGTAGGATTTGGCGATTTTCAAGAACAACTTGAAGAATAAGCATTTGAAGGTTACTTCTGGATCGATCATTACAAAGTGAGTAAAACCCTCTTTTAAATCGAAGAAATATATGTGATTGGTTTACAAGAATTTAAATTGAAATTGAAAAGAAAAACCTATTTGTAGCATCAAGTATCAAGTACTGTCTAGTCATGTTGAGTCTGATTATGAAATGACTTATGGAGTTTCACTAGTTGATTATATACGGTTAGAAAGCTACATGAGTCTATTTTTTAACAAACTAAACGGAAGTGGATTCCGAGTTTTTTATGCAAAGATATGAATTTTTTTGTAAAGACAGTGCAAAATGCGTAGCAGCAACCCTGGGGGTAAATTCGAATTTTTTTTGCACTTTTCCTACAGTAAAATAAGTTTTGAGATTTACATGGATAGAAAGCTTTTCAAGTCTAGTTTCCAACGCACTAAACAAATCTTGTTTTTGTGTTTTATAACTGAAGATATGGTTATTTTAATGAATGATATGCAAGCTGTCCAGATTTTTGATTTAAGAGAGTGTGAATTATTTTGTGTAGTTTCGGATGATAAATAAATTTTAAAAAATTATATTGTTGGTAATATGTTTAAATGATTATTATTAGGTTTTTGATTATTTTGAGAGGAAGCAAATTTTTTAAAATGAAAAGAGTTAAGTATATATTCACACACTTTACTTGTTTCAAAACTGTCGTATATATACATTTATTAAATGAATTAAATATCTTATTTCATTATTTTAGTATATTAAAAATATGGTCAAGCATATAATTATGTTCATTTATTGACTTATTCATCATATTTATTGAAGTCATTATTCATCATATTATTAAGCTCAAAAATCTAGATAATTGTTATGTGTAATGAATATTTAAATTTCTAGATGTTTATTTATTTATTTTTCTTGAAGACGTTAATTGGATCTTAATTATTAATTATGTGAATATGTTAAAACAGAATTGTTATTATGATTTTAATTTTAGACTATTATAAATATAATGAAAGCAAAGATTTCGTATTACTTTGAGAGTTAATCTCAAGATAATATGACCGTGTCATGCTCGCTATTGGGGCATGACAGATTCTGCCGATGGCTGTTTTTGTAAGTCACTCAAAGGACAGTAACCCGACTGCTCCCTTTCAGTTGAGTTCTGCCTTTCTTTTGTAAATGAAAGGATCCATATTTCTTTGAAATGAATCCAACTTAATTTTCTAGATAAAAGAATGCAAATTAATGCTACGCAGCTTTGGCCTAAAGCAAGACTGACGGCCATAAGTCAGTAGCATAATGAAAAAGTACAGAGAAATAATTGCTAAAATGGAACCTCAGGCTCTTAAATCAATAATGAATGCGGTGGTGCATAAAAGCCAAAAGCTAGAAGCCATGGGTACCTTTTCTTTTTCTATCGAAATTTCTCCCAAAGTGTATGCATGGCTGTAAGTCTGTATGCGGTAGTCAAGCTGAAAGAGAAGCAAGAAACTTACCCATGTTGTGGCTGTTCTTAATCTTTCTTAATAATGTAGTACAAGAAGCTCATTGGGGAGGTCAATTCTGCCCTTAAAAATGGAGAAAGGTAGATAGCAATAGATGGTCAGACTCCTGGCTGTGGGGTTTCCAATTTCAACTCGTTGATCTTTGAGATCAATTTGAAGATATTTTTGGTGCTGTTCTAGAAGAGTGTTTGAATCAAAAACACGGTGACCAGCTTCGAAAAATGGCACAGCTACTTTTCTGTCAAATCTTATTGGCTCACTTCTGTCATTTTGTAATAATTATCTGGTTCACTAAGTCTCCTAGTTTATGTGTGAATGGTTAACTTGTAAGATATATATATATATATATATATGTATGTACGTGTGTATACTAATTGTAAATGAAATAGACTTCTCTGTTTGCCCTTGCTTTGGTGTTATTTCTCTTTCAAGAAACTTCTAGACAACTACTTGATTCCATGGTGGTTTGGATCACTCCCATGGATGGTGGGTTTGCTTCATTGCCAGATATACATGAAACAGGAATTCTGGGAAGCTTTTATAATCCTGAATGGAAACACTGTTGCCAAGAGGATTATTAAAATGGTAATAAGGAACCTTTTTGGTTCTTACTGATGAACCACTGACATACCATTAAAATTATAGGCAACAACGTCAGTTTTATTGGAAAAATAGATACTCATCTGTCAACATTTAGTGGAAACATCCCTAGGAAAATTGCTTGAGTTTTCATGGTTTTTTCAAGCTCATTAGTCTAATGTCTTCGATTAGACGGTCCAAATTGCAATAAGAAGACCCACCGACATTGACAGTTTCTTTGGCTAGCTTAGCCATTTCAGCTGCTGATTTCACGAACTCCTCCCTTCTATCCATCGTTAAATCATTCACCATCTTTTCCACTACCTTCCTATCACACACATCCTTCATGTCCAATCCTAGTTTCCATACTTCACTCACAAACCTGCTGTTCACCTGTTGGTCAGCAAAATAAGGCCAACATATCATAGGCACACCTGCCACCACACTTTCCAAAGTAGAGTTCCAACCACTATGAGTCAAGAACCCGCCAACAGCCGGATGGTTCAACACTTCCTCTTGCGGTGCCCAACCCACGATACACCCTCGCTCCTTAGTCCCTTCCAAAAGCTCCACCGGAACATCCTCTCCCTGGCCGTCTTTTCCTGTCACGGAATTTGGCCTTACAACCCACAAGAACCTCCTTTTACTGTTAACAAGTCCATACCAAAGCTCTGTAAGTTGCTCTCTCGACGTGATCGTAATGCTACCAAAACTTACATAGACAACGGATTGCTTTGGTTGCTTATCGAGCCATGAAATGCAATTTCTATCCACTTCCCAAAGGCTATTGGAAAATTGAGATGATGCACCATATTTGGCCTTGAGCCTGGTGTTTAGCAGAGCATGGAGGGGTCCAATGGTGTAGACATGAGGGCATTTGGTGCGTATGTGAGACAAGATAGGCCTATCAAGATCTTCAAACGTGTTTAATATCAAGGCATGGGCTTGGGGACTCTTTCGTGTCTGCTTGACAACAAGTTGGATTGTTGAATTGGCCATGTCGCTTGCTCGGCAGCAACTGGGAAGATCTCGGCATCGAAGAAAAGTTTCCATGCCTGGTACAGTTGTGATCAGGCGATCCATATCTTCATTTCCTTTCAAGTTTTGGACAAACACCCATTTACTAGTGTCAGAGGGTATAAAAGAACCATTCAAAACTTGAGGAAATTAATCATTTGAATGCTATTCTCTTTAATTGCTTCACTACTTTCCAGGTTTCAAGAATCAATTTGGATTTACATTTTTCATTATGTAAAATTGAAAAAGAAAAAGAATTAATAACTTGGTTGTATTTTGTCAGAGAAGAAAAAACACAGGCAGGCACAACACAATACCACACACAGTTCAGAAAGATATTTTCACTGGATCATATACTTTACCTCTGATAGGAATCTCCCCAGCTTGAATTATATCAGGGATAGAATAATAAGCCCAAAAGCAACAAGCACTGCTGGTACGAAAATAAAAGACGGGGATTCCAAGCTCCTTAGCAACATCAAGAACAAATCCTAAAAATCCATCTCCTATGATGCAGTCCACTGGTGGGTTGATGTTGAGCAGCATCTCTCTCAAACTCAGCTTGGCTTTCGTTTCCATGGCATAATACATCTCCAGGAACCAATTCCCTGACCTCGGATGATCGTCAGGGAGACCATCAGGTACTGTCCTGAATTCAAACCGAGGGTATCTTGCAAAATGGGCACTAATATTGGTGTGCTTGACCAGGCGTCCATGGTTGTGCTCGGAGTTTAGGAAGGTGACTTTGAAGCCAGTGAGAGCTAGCAGTTCAGCTAGCTTGAACATAGAGTTTACATGGCCTTGCAGTGGGAAAGGGAAGATGAGAACATGAGGACAAGCTTTTGAATGCTCACCTTGTTCCATCTTACAGGAAACTTTTAGGGCTTCTTGATTAAAATGACCAACAGTTTGGCCGCTATATATTTTTATAGTGAAAGTTGCCGCACCTGCTTTTATTATAATCTTAGAGTACATCAGTTATTGTTGTAAATATTTGTTGTAATTAATGAACTTGTCTGCTTCTAGTCCTATAACGATGAAAGCCAAATCTTTGGTAATTAAAAGTTAGAATTGCAGAATCTTTGGTTGCTTCAGATCAAACAAATACGTTTGACAACAACCAAATCTTTGGTTGTATTTTAATGGTTGAAAGAGCAAGAGTTTCCAACTTATAAAAGAACACCATGAGATTGCAACTTATTTTAATACATCAACCACATCACTCTGACAGCAACTATCAGCTAATCATGATTCTTCAAGCTAATGGTTTTTATGTCCTCGATCAGACGATCGAAATTACAATAAGAAGGACCACCAACACTGACGCAATCTTTGGCCAAACTAGCCATTGCAGAAGCTGATTTCACGAACTCATCCTTCCTTTCCACCATCAGATCATTCACCATTTTCTCAACAACTTTCCTATCACAGACATCTTTCATGTCTATCCCTAGTTTCCACACTTCACCCACAAATCTACTATTCAGTTGCTGATTAGCAAAGTAAGGCCAGCATGACATAGGCACCCCAGCCACTATGCTCTCCATGGTTGAGTTCCACCCACTGTGAGTCAAGAACCCACCGACAGCAGGGTGGCTTAAGACCTCCTCTTGCGGGGCCCAACCAAGAATGTACCCTCTGTCCTTAATCCCTTCCACAAGCTCTTTGGGAGTATCCTCTCCATGGAAGCCTTTTCCAGCCACGGAATCTGGCCTTACAACCCACAGAAACCTCCTTTTACTGTTGACAAGCCCATGCCAAAACTCCATAATTTGCTCATCTTGTTGAAAGAGTGATCTGAATCTGATTAAAGCAAGAGCATCTGGAACAACTGGGAGCTGAGAAGGAAGTTTCTATACGACCTGAGCTCCTGTCGTTTTCTTTCAGTCACTTGATTCTAAACGACTTAGAAGCTAGTCGTTTAGATTATCTTCTTTGTTCTTCTATTTTGACAGTTACTTAGTTGTTAAATTCGTTTCTTTGATTTGCAGTTAGTTAGTTGAGTTGGTTATTCTGTTAATCCCAAGGCTATGCTTGAATCCTGGGTAGTTACTCATTCTTGTATAAATACTGATCTGGAAAATGAAAGTAGTGAGTGGTTTTTCAGAAGAAATCTTTCCTCTCCTTCATATCCTCTGTTTTCTGGTTTTCACTTGCTTTGTTAACCTCTGTTTTTCTACATGGTATCAGAGCTACTTATCTTGAGGGACCTGTGATTCGTGAGTTATTGTTTTCTTGTTCATTGATTGTTAAAATCAGTTTGCTCAAGTATCAAGATGGCTACTGCAGGATTCAGTGCTCCACCTCCACCAATTTTCTCTGGAATTAACTATCCTTTCTGGGCAGTTAAAATGAGATCATATCTAAAAGCTTTTGATCTCTGAGATGTGGTAGAGTTAGGAGAAATTCCAGTTCAACGACATGCAAATCCGACCCTAGCTCAGATTAAACAACACAATGAAGAGATGGCTAAGAGATACAAGGCTCTCATTAGCCTTCATTCGGCAGTTTCAGAGACAATCTTTGCAAAGATCATGAACTTTGAAGACCCAAAGCAAGTGTGGGACACTTTGAAGGAGGAATACCAAGGCAGTGACAGAACCAGAGCTATGAGAGTGTTGAATGTTTCTAGGCAATTCGAGCTGATGAAAATGAAGGAGGAAGAAACCATCCAGGAGTACACTGATAAGTTGATTAATCTTGTTAATCAACTTAGACAGTTAGGAGAGGAGGTCAGTGATAAACGAATCGTGAATAAAATTCTTGTAAGTATTCCAGAGAGGTTTGAAGCCAAAATATCGTCTCTGGAAGACTCCAAGGATCTAACAAAGATTACTGTAAATGAGTTGTTAAGTGCTTTACTTGCTTTGGAGCAGAGAAGGGAACTCTGGAAAAATGAAGCTCTTGAAAATGCTTTGGTAGCAAGAACCAAAGGCTTGAGAGTGAAAGAAGAGAGTGCCAAGAAGTCCAAAGGCAAAGGAAGCTATGCTGGTGATGGAAAGTCAGGAAAGAAACAGGAGAAGTTTTCTCCATGCCCCCATTGCAAGAAGACAAATCATTCTTCCAAATACTGCTGGTACAGACCAAATGTCAAGTGCAGATTATGTGATCAGCTTGGTCATGTTCAAAAGGTCTGTAAATTCAAAAAAGATAGTGAAGAAAAGGCAGCAGTGGCTGAGCAAGCTGAGGAAGCTGATGAAGTGCTTTTCATGGCTAACTCAGAAGCTGCATCAACCAAGAAGAGTGTTTGGCTATTGGACAGTGGATGCTCACATCATCTCACGGGCAATGAGGAATTGTTTTCAGAAATAGATCGAAGTTTTTCAGCTCAGATTAAGATTGGGAATGGAGTATACCTGAAGATAATTGGGAGAGGAACTGTGGCTGTTGAGACACCTTCAGGAATAAAATATATCTCTGATGTTTATTTGGTTCCTGAATCAGATCAGAACTTATTGAGTGTTGGTCAATTAGCCAAGAAACACTATGCTTTATTTTTTAAGGATGAATTTTGCACTGTCTATGAGCCATCTGGTGAGGAACTATTAATTGTTAAAATGAAAAACAATTGCTATCCTTTAAACTTGATGAATGTTGAGCATGCTGCTTTTGTAAGTGAGGATAATGTCACTGAATTATGGCACAAAAGGTTAGGCCATGTCAACTACAATTCACTGATGAAAATGGCAGATAGTGAGATAGTTGAAGGTTTACCTGTTCTTAACAAAGTAGACAAGCTGTGTCAGATTTGTCAGCTTGGCAAGCAATGCAGGAGATCCTATCCAAAGCAAAGAAGCTGGTTTGCAAAACAAAAGCTTGAACTGGTTCATACAGACTTGTGTGGTCCAATGAAAACACCTTCATTGAATCACAGCAAGTACTTTATAGTGTTTATAGATGATCTGACCAAGTTTAGTTGGGTTTATTTTCTGAAAAAGAAGTCAGAAGCTTTGAACAAGTTTATGAGTTTTAAAGCACAGGCAGAAAATTTTTCAGAGAAAAGAATTAAAATACTTAGAACTGACAATGGTTCTGAGTATACATCTCTTGAGTTTGAAGGTTTATTAACAAAGATGGGGGTGAAACATCAGTTGACAGTGGCATACAACCCTCATCAAAATGGAGTTGCAGAAAGGAAGAATAGAACTCTGATGGAGATGGCCAGATGCTTAATGTTTCAGAAAAACATACCTAAGGTGTTTTGGGCAGAAGCAGTAAGTACAGCAAATTTTATTTTGAATGTTACTTATTCAAGGATATTACCAAATATGACAGCATATGAACTTTGGTATGAGCAAAAGCCTAATGTCTCACACCTAAAGGTTTTTGGTTCTGTCTGCTATGCCAAAATACCAGATGAAAAAAGGTCAAAACTTGAACCTAAATCCATTTTGGCTGTGTTCATTGGTTATAGTGACTTGTCTAAAGGATATAGACTGTTTAATGTAAAATCTGAAAAGATATTCATTAGCAAGGATGTAAGGTTTGATGAAGGGCAAAAATGGAATTGGGATAGTAAGGCTGTGCAAGAGTCTGATGTCTTGGCTACTGATGAAGATGGTCAGAAGCAAGGAGGTGATGATGAATCAATTGACTTGGAGGATGAAAGCCTAGCTGTGAGAGGAACTAGGTCACTTGCAGAAATTTATGAAAGGTGTAATGTTGCAGTAACCGATCCTGCAAGTTTTGCTGAAGCTGAAGCTGATGAAAATTGGAGGAAAGCAATGGATTCAGAGATGAATATGATTCTGAAAAATAAGACTTGGGAGTTGGTTGACAAGCCAAATGGTCAGAATGAAATTGGAGTTAGATGGGTTTACAGGACAAAGTTAAATCCTGATGGTTCAATCAACAAATACAAAGCAAGACTAGTGGTGAAGGGGTATGCACAGATCCATGGCACAGATTTCTTTGAAACCTTTGCACCTGTGGTCAGGCTTGATACAGTTAGACTCTTAGTAGCTTTGTCTGCTAGAGAAGCTTGGAAAATATTTCATTTAGATGTCAAATCAGCATTTCTAAATGGAATATTAAAAGAAGACATTTACATTTCTCAACCTGAGGGCTATGTGGTGCAGGGTTCTGAACATAAGGTCTGCAAGCTTATTAAAGCTTTATATGGACTTAAGCAGGCTCCTAGAGCCTGGTATGAGAGGATAGATGAATACTTCAGAAATCAAGGATTCAACAGAAGTCTTACTGAGCCTACCTTGTATGTCAAAGGCACAAATAAATCAGTACAGCTGATAGTGGCCTTATATGTGGATGACTTGCTGGTTACAGGACCTGATGAAATGTGTTTGCAAGAATTCAAAACACAAATGATGCTGGTTTTTGAGATGACAGATTTGGGAGAGATGTCATACTTCCTGGGGATGGAAGTTCTACAGAAACCAGGACAGATTTGTTTGCATCAATCTAAATATGTCAGAGATTTACTGAAGAAGTTTAATATGGAAGGATGTAAGGCTGTTGATACTCCATTAACCGTGGGAGTTCAATTGAGGAAGGATGATGGTTCAACTAAGGCAGAGGGATCACTGTATAGAAGTATGATCGGTTCCTTGTTGTATCTGTCAGCAACAAGACCAGATATTATGTTTGCTACCTGCTTGCTTTCCAGGTTTATGCAAACCCCTTCAGCAATTCATTTTAAGGCTGCAAAAAGAATACTGAGGTATGTAAAAGGTACTACTAATTTTGGATTGGTTTACATGAAGAATGAAAGTGGTGATCTTCAAGGGTACACAGACAGTGATTGGGCAGGATCTGTGGATGATTCGAAAAGCACAGGAGGAATGTGTTATTCTTTAGGAAGTGCTGTGTTTTCCTGGGCTTCAAAAAAGCAAGAAATAGTTGCTCAGTCTTCTGCTGAAGCTGAGTACATAGCTGTCTCAGCAGCTGCAAATCAGGCTAAATGGTTGAGAAAGGTTTTGCTAGACATGGGGTTTATCCAGAAAAAGGGAACAGTTATTCATGTAGACAACCAGTCAGCCATTGCAATAGCTAAGAACCCAGTTCATCACGGTCGTACTAAGCACATTAGAGTAAAATTTCATTCTATCAGAGAATCAGTGAGAGATCAAGAAATCGAGCTTGTGTACTGTCAGACCAGTGATCAGTTAGCAGATATATTTACTAAGGGTTTGAACAAGAGCAGGTTTGTTTTGCTTCGAGCAAAGTTAGGAGTTCATCATATTTCAGATCAAGGAGGTGTGTTGAAAGAGTGATCTGAATCTGATTAAAGCAAGAGCATCTGGAACAACTGGGAGCTGAGAAGGAAGTTTCTATACGACCTGAGCTCCTGTCGTTTTCTTTCAGTCACTTGATTCTAAACGACTTAGAAGCTAGTCGTTTAGATTATCTTCTTTGTTCTTCTATTTTGACAGTTACTTAGTTGTTAAATTCGTTTCTTTGATTTGCAGTTAGTTAGTTGAGTTGGTTATTCTGTTAATCCCAAGGCTATGCTTGAATCCTGGGTAGTTACTCATTCTTGTATAAATACTGATCTGGAAAATGAAAGTAGTGAGTGGTTTTTCAGAAGAAATCTTTCCTCTCCTTCATATCCTCTGTTTTCTGGTTTTCACTTGCTTTGTTAACCTCTGTTTTTCTACAATCTGACATCACAGCAATGCTACCAAAACTTACATAAACAACTGATCGATTTGGCTGCCTATCAAGCCATGACAGGCAACTTCTGTCCACTTCCCAAAAATAGTTTGAAGATTGAGACGACACCCCGTTTTCCAGGCTCATCCTTGTCTAGAAGTGTTCATTAAGAGGTCCAACGGTGTAAACATTGGGGCATTTGCTGCGTATTTGAGACAATATTGGTCCTACAAGTTCTTCAAATGTGTTGAGTATTACTCCACTGGCTGTAAGGCTCTTTCGTGGATGTGGCTCCTCTCAATTGTGTGCCATACATCGGTCCACCAAACCCAGGTGATATGTTTTCCTCACCAACCAAAGAGCAGACTAAGGCTTCAGAAACAATCGGTCCAGCTGTGATATTTCTGCCTTCCCAATCAACCAGGGAGGAGTTGGGTAATATGATGGCTAATATCAAACATGGAGTTGCACTCACTGGGGCTGCTGCAACGGGTGCAATTGGACCAGTTAGAGGGTTAAGGGACATCAGTGAGTTGGAGGATTCATACTTTTTCCATGTCAACGTTCCTGGGGCATCAATGGAGAAAGGAGACTTCAGTTGTGACATTGAACCTGATGGAACAGTAGTAATAAAGGGCATTTCAACAACTGGTGAGAAAGTAGTATATTGGGGCTCTCTACTCTTCGAAATGCTGAAACAAAATCTGGGCCCGCTGGGACCCTTCACCATCTCATTCAAGCTACCAGGTCCTGTCAATCCCCAAGAAGTTGTTAGTCGTTTGGCTGATGGAATTTTTGAAGCCATTGTGAAGAAGTGATTGAGAATGCCTAGGAGAAAGGGAGAGCAGGGGTGCCCTGGGAATGACTTTTCTTCCCCCTGCCTCCATCGTAGCATTACGTGTCGTATAGGATTTAAGCGTCAGTCTAGAAAATGTGGAGATCATCATATGAACTTGGTGTTTAGAACTTTCATTTGGAATCAATAAATTGTTATCTCCAACCTTTCAAAAAAAAAAAAAAAGGCTCTTTCGTGTCACTGTACCGTACCGTAAGAGAGTTGAATCCGACATGTTACTGGCTCGACAGAAACTCGGAAGATCTCGGCACCTAAGAAATTTCTCCATGCCTCGTACGGCTGTTATTGGCCGATCCATGTCTTCACTTCCTTCATTGTTTGAGAAAAAATCAATTGTCAGCAGAACAAATTTTATTTCGGCATAAAACTGATCAGCAGAACATTAAAGATTAAAACTGATTCAAAGTACCTTTGATTTCGAGCTCCCTAGCTTCAATCATATCAGTGATGGAATAATTTGACCACGAGTAACAAGCACCAATAGTACAACAGTTAATGATGGGAATTCTAAGTTCATTAGCAACATCAAGAACAAACCCCAAAATCCCATCTCGTATAATGCAATCAACAGGTGTGATCATCTCGACCAACATATCTTTCAAAAGAGGCTTAGTTCTAAGGTTCATGGCTTCAAAAATTTCCATAAACCGATTGCCTGACCTTGGATGATCCCCTGGAAGACCATCAGAAATAGTCCTGAACTCGAATCCAGGATATTTTTCCAAACGGGAAGGAATATTGGCGAAATGAACCAGGCGGTTGTGGTTGTACTCAGAGTTGAGGAAACTAACCTTTAGACCAGCTGTGGCACAGAGTTCAGCCAGCTTAAGCATGGCGTTAACAGGGCCTTGAATTGGGAGGGGGAAGATGAGTATATGAAGAGAAGAACTTGGGACTGGCCTGGTTCCATCTTTGCTTGAAGAATTCTTTCCAGAGCTCAAACGGTTTAGTAGCCGACACCCCTGTTTATCTTTCACTTGCTAATTAATTTTAGTCTTTAATTGGTGGTCCATTTATATAAACCCTTCTTTGTTTTTCCCATAGTTTTCCACATTGATTTGTGGTTCAAAGTTTCTATCAACCTATTGTCTTCCACAGGTAACATTAATTTGCTTTATTGGTCGAGAATATAACAATCAAAATATCTAGCTCTAGCTAATTTCTTTAATCTTACATTCTTATTCTTTTGGATACAACAGTTATTACACTTGAAACTTTTACATAAATCCAACTGCTGAACTATCACTTGCTGCAATTCCTGTTCATCGACCTTATGTCCTCAATTAGACGATCCAAATTACAATAAGAAGATCCACCAACATTTACACATGCTTTGGCCAACTTAGCAATTTTAGCAGATGATTTCACAAACTCCTCCCGCTTGTCCACAATTAAAACATTCACCATCTTCTCAACAACTCTCCTGTCACACACATCCTTCATATCTAATCCTAGTTTCCACACCTCACTCACAAATCTGCTATTAAATTGCTGGTCAGCGAAGTAAGGCCAACAAATCATAGGCACCCCTGCCACCAGGCTCTCCAAAGTAGAGTTCCATCCACTGTGGGTCAAGAATCCACCGATGGCGCAATGGGCCAAGACCTCTTCTTGTGGAGCCCAACCCACCATGTACCCTCTTTCTTTAGTCCCCTCCAAGAGCTCCACCGGTATACTGCCTCTTTCGGGCATGAAATCGGGCCTGAAAACCCACAAAAACCTCTTTCTACTGTTAACAAGGCCAAACCAGAACTCCATAATCTGCTTTCTTGACAAAACTGCAATGCTACCAAAACTTACATAAACAACTGATTCCTTTGGTTGCTCGTCAAGCCACGACAAGCAACTCCTGTCCACTTCCCAAAGACTATTGGAGGATTGATCAAACATCGTTCCATTTGTCTTGGCAAGTCTTGTCTTCAGGTGCAAATGGAGAGGGCCAACGGTGTAGATTTTGTGGCACTTGGTCCGCATATGGGATAGTATAGCTCCTTCCAGGTCTTCAAAAGTGTTTAATATGAGTCCGGGGGCACTCAAATTTCTTCTTGTCAATTTGGCGATATGTTGGAGATTGGAATCCGTTATGTCTCTGGCTCGGCAGAAACTCGGGAGATCTCGACATCTGAGAAAAGTTTCCATGCCTGGAACTGTTGTTATCAGTCGATCCATATCTTCATTTCCTTTAATTTTTGGCCAACACCCACTTGTTAATTAGTCCAGTGAAAGGCCTTATATGAGAAGAATAATTAATACAATAAAGAACAGCTAAAGTATCAATCAATAACCTCACAATTATACCTCTGATGGGAAGTTCTCCAGCTTCAATCATATCAGGGATGGCAAAATAAGCCCAGATGCAAGAAGCACTAATGGTACGAAACTGAAAGACGGGGATTCGGAGCTCATCAGCAACATCAAGCACAAGGCCTAGAGCCCCATCTCCTATGATGCAGTCCACGGGTGGGTTAATCTTAACCAACATCTCTCTCAAAATTGGCTTGGTTCTCAATTCCATGCTCTCAAACAACTCCACGACGCAAGCACCTAGACGCGGATGATCCTCACGAAGACCATCCGGTATGGTCTCGAATTTGAATCTTGGATACTTGGCAAAACGGGAACCAACATCGGTGTGACTCACTAGTCGTTCATGGTTGTGCTCAGAGTTTAGGAAGGTGACCTTGAGGCCGGCTAGAGCAAATAGTTCAGCTAGCTTAAGCATGGAGTTGACATGACCTTGTGCTGGGAGAGGGAAGATGAGTACGTGCGGAGAAGCCTGCGGCTGTTGCTCCTGGTCCATCTTTGCTAGGCTAGCTTTTGGGTGTCTCTCAGGTCGAAGTTCTGTCTACTGTTTGCTCTTGATCTCCTAAAAGTTTGGTAGCTGTATTTATAACCAAGAAAAACTGTTATGGATTTTAATAATAATTACAAATCATTTAACATTGATAATATTTACACGTTAATAGAGAGAGTAGTTATTCTTAAGATTTCACGAAGTAAGAAAGACTTTTTTTTAAGTTACAATTGAAGTATTATGAGCTTGATATATCTCATTGTCAAGGTTTTGAAGATATTACTACATTTTCTCAATTGATTGATAGATTAATTCACTTTATTTTGATTCTTTCAGTTTTTACAGCAACTATAGAGAAAGTTTTTTTGGTAATGAAAATTATAAAAACAAAATTCTAGATCAAAATGGATGATGAATTTGTTATAGATAATTTAGTTCTTTATATTGAGAAAAACATTGTTGACTTTTTCAGTATAAAATTAATAATTGATGAATTTGAATTTAAAAAACATTGTTGAATATAACTTTCTTAAAAGATTATTATAAATCTTTATTTTCTTATTCTTTTTAATTTACTTGTTATATAAAATTATTGCTTATTATAAACCTTTTGATTATTGGTTAAGTTCAATAGGTTAGTTTTAAAAATTTTTAATCCTTATTCTTCTTCGCCTTTGACATCCCAACAAAAGTTGGCTAGTTTCGCCTCGAACTAAGTCAATGATGTGTTGAATATTGGTGTATCAATCTTCTAGGATTGGTACAACTTCCTTCTACAAAAGTATTGCAGCACATGCTGCTATTCTTGCTATTGATCTATTGTGATATTTATTATTGATTTGTGCGTGATTTGCATCAAGATTTTAACTCAAATCTTTAAAATAAAATTTTAAACTCTATCTAATAGGTCCTCTTGAGAATCTCATCACAACATATTGGTTCTAAATTAGCATTACCTAACCACAGAAATTAATATTGAGTTATATTGTTGCGCAACCAATGCCAAGGACAGATCTAAAAATTTTTTTAAATGGTGTCATAACTAAAATAATAATAATAATTAAAAAATATAAATATATTAAAATCTATAAACTAGAAGTTTTGACATTAAATTAAAGAAAATTTAAATTTAGTATATTCATTTAATACAAGTAAAAATATTTAAAATAACTATAATTATTCACAACGATTTTCATATTTTGAAAACGGTGCATTATAACATAGGTAAAAACATTATTAAATATATATTTTTCAATATATGTCATCAAGTAATTATTCGTCTATTTGTCACTCATCTGATTTAAGATTTAAATTTTTTGATAGAGAGAGAAAAATGCAATCAAAGATAAAAAGAGAAAGCATCACTAGAGGTACGAAGAGCAGAATGAAAAAAATAGTTTAAATTTTAATTTTTCTAATAAAATTTTAAATCATAAAACAATTTTTTTATCTTTTCATATAATATTTAAATATTAACATATAAATTATTTTTTAATAAATTTACTTAAATTTTATTTTTTACAAAATTATAAAAAAGTTAATAAATTTATTAATATTATTAACTATACAAAACCTTATAAAAATGACACCACTCTTCTTAAGGTGAGTCCGTCACGGCGCTGCGACCCTTTGAAAGATGCGTTCAGCTTTTATTTTTTATTTTATTTTTCTGACAGGAGATGTTGTGGTATGCTTTTGTTTTGGGTTAATAAAAAGGTTGGGAAAATTTTAGATTTCATGGGTCAACAATGAGATAGCTTAGGTGAAATTTGCATATCATGGAGTGACAAGAGTCTCGAAATTATTGCATATGTACGAATTCATTTAATGTTGGGAGCTGCCTGTTTGTAGTCCTCGTCAGGTTTTGTCGGGGTCGGATGGAAAGTTTTCTAGCCAAGGAAAAGGGTATCAGCCACAGTCAAAAGTGGGAAACTTCGGTAGCATATGACAACAGATACTTTGTCGTACTTTGCAATACGTATCAGTTACGGCTTCTTGCTTGCCAATGTTATGAGCATTGATGTAATAATTCCGTCTGAAAAGTTGCTTACAACCTTGGTTACTTGACAGAGTCATGGTTATCTAAGCTAGAGTTTGGCACTCATTGCAGGCAGCAGCCAAGTGGGTTTGGGTCCTAAATTAAATCTCTTTGAAGACTGGGTCTGGAAAAACAATTCGGCTTGAACACAACCCAGTTTTTAACTCAGGATTGGCTGACAGTTTCTGATTCCCAACTTAAATCTCTTTTAAAATTGCTTAATTATGGAACAATATATTGCAGAAGATTAGAGAATGCAGCCCATTCAATTTTGGGCTCAGGAGAATTTTGGGTTGCCAGTGATTATTGATTCAAGCTGAAGAGCTTCAATATCATGAAGTTTTTGCTGAATTTTTCAGCATGTAGGAAGTCCTTTTGGGAACAATAATGACAAGCCCACCGCTTGGAACTTGCATGGAAAGCTGGTGTTTTTCCAGGTGGGCTCTGTCGTGGCTGATTCTTGAAGAAACGTATTCGAGAAAGTTACAGAAAGATGGTCATGGCTTCTGCCAAATGTAACATAGCTTTTGCTTTAGGAACCGCCACTTAAATCCCAGAATCTACCAGAGTCATCAATCTTCTCTTCTATTTAAACAGCTCTTCTCTGCTCTTCCTCTCTTGTCATCAAGAAATAAAACTTCCAACACAACAATGGCCATGATTCCAAGCTTTTTTTGGCAGCAGGAGAAGCAACATCTTCGATCCATTCTCTTTAGCCATATGGGATCCTTTCGAAGGTTGCCCATTCACCACCAACGCGGTAGCCAACGTCCCTTCCTCTTTGCGTGAAACATCCGCCATTGCCAACACCAGGATAGACTGGAAAGAGATCCCGGAGGCTCACATATTCAAGGCTAACCTTCCAGGGCTGAAGAAAGAAGAGGTGAAAGTGGAGGTTGAAGAAGGAAAGGTGCTGCAAATCAGTGGAGAGAGGAGCAGGGAACAAGAAGACAAGAATGATTCTTGGCATAGAATCGAGAGGAGCAGCGGCAAGTTCATGAGGAGGTTCAGGTTACCGGAAAATGCAAAATGAATCAAATCAAGGCTACGATGGAGAATGTGTGCTTTCTGTCCTAGTGCCTAAAGAGGAAGAGAAAAAACCTGATGTAAAGCCCATAGAAATCTCTTAATCAATTCAGACAGGCTTTTTGTCCAAATAGCACTGTTCCTTGGCACAAACCAAAGCAACAACATGGATTATTATTGCCATGTTAATTACAGTAATTATAGTTAATGATTTCAGGGAATATTTTACTGGCGCAATACAAACAAAGATATAAATATTGATAATAGGGTTCTGTTCATTAATTGATTGTTAATCATTTAACATACCACTCGTACTACTAGTAGGTTAATGAAAGAAATTCTTTTAAAAGATTGTAAATATTGTTATACTATAATAACCTGAATCCAAACACTATTTACCCAATAACTTTTCGAGTCTAAAGAATAGTGTAATATGAGTTTACGGTTTACCAACTATAATGACCTAGATTCAAGCAACATTGACTTCATAATTTTTCGATTTTAAATCACACTATCCGAACCCCACCCCACGTCAGGACGTAAATGTGTAATTTTTTCACTTCGTTTTTAGGGAAAGACTTGTATCCTTAACAGCATTACATGCTATCACTTCAATAATAAGTCAATTGGAAAAACAAAATGGTGAGGGTAGTTGAAGAGTAGTTTCCATAACAGGGGACTTCAATTTCAAATTTCTAGTTCAATGGCTCCATTGGTTCGTACAAGATTGAAAATCTCTTTGCTCTTTTCATGGCCACAAAAGGGAAAAAAAAAGGGAAGAAAACCCATTGTTTACTCTGTAAGAGATTGATTCATTCGAAATTTGTTTTGAAAGCAAGCAAAAGCCAAAGGCCATAAAGGGTTATCAGAGCATGAAAATTCGACAGATTTGTCAGCACGTGGGGTGCCCAAAAGTCTTCTCAAGAAAAAGAGTACACGTGACCTTCATGAAGTGAAAAGTCTAGGTTACATTTCTTGTCTTTGGGGTTGTTGTGAGGAAATTTCTTCTTGATTCCGGGCCCATATCCTGCCGTCAGTTCAGTTTGCATTGGGTCCAAAATTTGGGTCTAATCAATTTGGTAGTTCACCATTGCTTCACCATTGCTTCATCTTTTATGCTTTTGGGTGGAAGGAGACATATAATTAAAGGGTAACAACCCAGTTCGACCCAACCCAACTAGTTCAGTGGCATGTTTTAGACTTGAGGAACCAATAAAAAGGGGGGGTGCACGATGGGAATATTTCGATTGGTAAAAGCTCGTAGGGTAGTGTGCTTGGCAGTGAAATCCTGGCATCAAGATGCCTTACACCATGTGCTGGTTAATGTAAAGAAAAGAATATGGGAATTGGGAAGTGAAATAGGGACAAATCAGGTTCAAGATTTAATGCATTGTTATCTTTACAAAAGATTTCATGTCCTGGTTTTCCTTCGACTTTTCCCTCAGTCCAAGCGAAACCAAAGTTTACGGACAAAAATACTCAGCACATCCCTGGTAATACATATGGTTCTGAAGTATATGTAAGTCATTGTAAACATTAAGAATGGAGAGGCAAAGCATCAAGGAAATGGAGCAAAGGAAAGGCCGAAGATTGGTGCTGTTTCCTCTACCCTTGCAAGGCCACATAAACCCCAAGCTGCACCTGGCCAACATTCTCCATTCCAGGGGCTACTCCATCACCATAATCCACACCAACTTCAACTCTCCCGACCCTTCAAACTACCCTCACTTCACTTTCCATTTCTTCTCCGAAAACTTACCTGAAGATGGCACTTGCGCAACCGATCTCATTGCTTTCCTCTCGCTGCTTAACACGAACTGCGGACCGCCTTTCCGCCATTGCTTGGCCAATCTGTTGTCTGAAACTTCAGAGGAGCCTATTGCCTGCTTGATTTCAGATGCTATTCTTTACTTCACTCAAGAAGTTGCAAATGAACTTAAGCTTCCGAGGTTGGTCTTGAGGACTGGTGCTGCCTCCTCCTTCTGTGTTTTCACTGCTTTTCCTCTTCTAAAGGAAAGAGGGTACATTCCCATACAAGGTATGATTTTACCTGCCGCACTATTACATTGGTTGGTAATATTTTGGATTGAAACAAATTAATTGGAACTTCTATAATCAAATAAAATTAGAATTATATCATAATTTGAACGAAATTAAAAATTTAGAAAAGGTTAGACCATAAAATGAGGCTAACTTAATCTGATTGCAACAGATTCTCGACTAGAGGAGCTAGTGGTCGAGCTTCCACCTCTAAGAGTCAAAGACCTTCCAGTCATTGACACACCTAATCCGGAAGATCTTTTTCGAGTTGTAGCTGGTATGGTCAATCAAAGCAAGGCCTCGTCAGGTCTCATTTGGAACACGTTTGACGAACTAGAACAATCTGCTCTGGAAACACTAAACCGACAACTTGGGGTCCCACTTTTCCCGATTGGTCCCTTTCATAAATGCTTCCCGGTCTCTTCAAGTAGCTTATCACCACAAGACGAAAGTTGTATGTCTTGGTTAGACAAACAAGAGCGCAAATCAGTTATCTATGTTAGCTTTGGAAGTCTTGCGGCAGTAAACGAGACTGAGTTTTTGGAGATAGCTTGGGGCTTGGCAAACAGCAAGCAACCATTCTTATGGATTGTTAGGCCTGGACTAATCCGTGGTTCAGAGTGGCTTGAACCATTGCCAAATGGGTTCTTGGAAACTTTGGGTGGAAGGGGACATATAGTTAAATGGGCTCCCCAACATCAAGTCTTGGCTCACTCAGCAGTGGGAGCCTTTTGGACCCATAATGGCTGGAACTCAACTTTGGAGAGCATATGTGAAGGGGTCCCTATGATTTGTATGCCATGTTTCACTGACCAAAGGGTTAATGCAAGATATGTAGGTGAGATTTGGAGGGTCGGTGTGCAATTAGAGAAAGGCATGGAGAGAGGGGAAATAGAGAGGACAATCAAAAGATTGATGGTGGAGAAAGATGGGGAAGAGATAAGGGAGAGGGTGTTCCATTTAAAGGAGAAGGCAACTCTATGCCTGCGTCAAGGCGGTTCTTCAAGACGATCTCTGGATAGATTGGTTCATCACATTTCATCACTGGAATCATTTACTTTCCAAATTCAATAAAATCTCAAAGTAGAATTTGCTTTATGTCATTAGAACATTGAATAAGCTATCAAGCCTAGTCAATAGCATTGGAGATCTGGTTAATTTTACTCAATTTCTAATGTTATGCTAATTCCTGAATAGTATTTTTTCCATGAAGAAGTACTTCGTTTCAGTGGTTTTTGCTTATTAAAATAACAAATTTTCTTTCGTGCACCACTATATTCAGATTAGCCCCTAGGAAAGGTCCATTGAATACTAATAATAATAGATTCTAGTCTTCAAAACACAAGATCAAGAGTCTCTTTATCAAACGACAGCTCATAGCTGGGTTAGTCAAGCAACCCAAGTCTTGTTTAGGACTGATTTGGAACTCATTTGAAGACCTGGAACATGGACTGCATTTCGGCATGCTGGCTAACAGTCAGCAGCACTTCCTGTGGGCTTTTAGGCCAGGTTTAGTCAGTAGCTTAGAATGCCTTGAACCTTTACTGACTGAGTTCCTGGAAGAAATAAGTGGAAGGAGACAAGTGCTTGTGAAGTTGTAGGAGGGGTTTAGATTCGCAATGAATGGAATTCGAAATTGGAGAGTGTTTGTGAAGCTGTCTGTAATACCCTAAAAAAAAAAAATATCCTACTTAAGTAACTGTATAAAAAGTTATAATATATATTAGAAAATAAATAAATATAATATAAGCTCAACTTGTTATAATTGCAATTATGATTTTGGGTTTATCAATAAAAGGAGAATAAAATAAAGGTCTTAAAGTAAATAAAGAAGTTTAATTAATGTTAGTTTTATTTATCACGTTTAAATTAGTAGAGTTAAGGTTAGTTTATTTTACTTGAAAACAACTCACTAAATCACGTTAAAATAAACAAATAGTGGAGGTCAGTTTATTTCATCAAACTCAGACGTTAGGTAGAAGAGCTTAATACCAAGGAAGAAGAAAGACAGAAGAAAGGGAAATAGATTGCTGATTAAGGTATGTTTGAGATTATATTTTCATAATTTGGGCACAAAAACCCTAAATTAGTTGTAATTTTGCTATCTTTTATTTAAATCTGGTACTTTTTCGATGACTTTCCGGCAGCATGATGGGTACCAATGGAAAGGTCTTGAAAAGATCTTTCCAATAGTTTTTGTAGTATCTTGTTTGGCCTCGTGGTTATGAAGTTACAAATTTTTAAAATTAATTAGAAACTTGATTTTCAATAGTTTTAACAACCCAACTTTGGGTCACCGGAACTCCATATTCCGATAATATTTTTGATCATTTCTTTGAGGGCTTTTGTAGTATGACATGAAATGTTAAATTTGGCATCAATGGCTCAGTTAGGAGCTTCTTATGTTAAGAGAATTAAAACTTCAAAGTAGGTTCATTGATATTGAAAACTCATAAATCTGGGTATTTCTGTGATGATTTCAAGAATTTTGGCTTTTGAAACTTGAGAATTTTGTATTCTTCTTAATCGAAACAAACTTTGGTGTTGTAGTATGATATGAATACTTCATATTGGTGTTCATTTTATCACTGGAAGTAATTCGGGTTAGAAGTTATGAGAACTTGAAATAAGCCAAATGATCATCAGATTCTGAAAATTTTAGAAAATAAAAAATTCTTTTTAAATTTGTTTTAAAATTCAATTTTAATTAATATGTGATAAATCCTGTTGTAAACTTCTTAAATGTTGGATATGTGATTTCTACTATATTTTTATGTAAAAAAGTATGTATCTTTATATTTTATAAATTTATTTATTAAATTAGTAGATTTTATTAAAATATCAAAAATTTATGAAAAATTATAAATATGATTTTTATGAGTGAAATTAGTGTTATTTTTTTTTCTATATGAAATTAAAAATCCTTACTGATTTTATGATTTATGTTTAATTCTCAACCTTAATGGAAATTTTGTTTAATTCAAACATATATATAATAATAATAATAATAATATATTATCTTATTAATTGAAAATGTTCCTAAATTGTAATCGAAGTCGCTACACACCAAGTGCTTAGGATGGTTAGCAGAAAGTCGTCTTGTAGGATTTGTTTGCAAATTCAATTCTGATTTTTGTATGTATTTCTTAAAATATTAAGCTACTAGGAGGATTCTCGGATTTGTTACTTGAAAATGAAAATAACAAGATCAGATAAGTGACTGATGTCCCTTTGGTGTTTTCACACCCTAAAATTAGCCTAAATGTAAATTTGTATATGAGATACGATATTTTGTCCTATGATTTGTTAAAATCGGATTGATCATGCAAATGTATATATATATATATATATGTGAGTTTTATATGTTGGATTTAGAATGTGGCTTATGCAAAGCGTGATTTTTTATTTCGAAATTTATATATGACTTTGTATAATGTATGCATATATGTTTTTGTGAATATAAACATAAATATTTCGTCCGAAACGAATATGCTTTTGAGGTATATGAGATATGTTTGAAAAAATTTGATATACTGTTTTATGAAATTCGAGTAATCTAAAAATATATATTTCTGTTTTGTCTCTTAGTATAACTATGCTCTGACCCTGCCAATGAGGGTTAAATGTTGGTTGTGTCGACATGTATTCTGTGATTAGAGATCGATTTCCCAACAGCACCACCGGTTACAGAATAGTGGTATTTGTGATATCTGTTTAGTATAGTCAATGGTTGCTTTTGATATATTTCTGACTCGTGCTACCGGGGTTAATTGTAGATTTATTTTTGACCTATGTCACAGGGGTTAACTATGGTTGTAATATGTTACAAGAGACCATTAAGATTTAAAATATTTGTGAAATATGTTTGTTCAGTATTTGAAAGTAAAAATTTTAAAGTATATGATTTTGAATAAGATTAACCAATATTTTGTTTCGATATTTATATTAATAACATTTTGGCTTAAATGTTTTAAGCATGCATAATCCGGCTGAAGGGATGTTAGTTACTTATTAAGTAGTTGGACTCACTCCTTCCTTCAAATTTTTTTCAAGTTGTGATTTGGTCAACCATGCGGGGATTTCGGGGAATAATGTTTAATCTAGTAGCATTTAGATTGTTTAGGCTTTATTTAAATATTATGAACATCGAACAATCTTAAATTAGTATTCAAACTTCTTTTTGACATGTTAGTTTTATCGTTTTAAAGACTAAATTCTGAATGTTATTAAATTTTGATCTTTTAAATTTTATCGACAGATATAGATTTATGAATCACTATATCGTTCAGGTATATCAATCTCTTTTAGTAATTGGCATAAGATATATGCTTTAGAGCCTTGCATATCTGTGAGATTATATCTTACAGGTATGCGGCGTCTGTCATATCTAGAGTTTGGGGCGTGACATTATCCTAATGATTTGTCAACCTTGTTTTGTTGACCAAAAGGTAAATGCAAAATGTTTTTTTTCTCAGCCAAAGCAGAGGATAGTAACAGACACCTGATAGAAGTCTAGTACAAAATCAGAATATAAGAAATATTATATCACAGCATATCAACAAAGCCAAATAGTACCCATGCACCGAAAGATAGGAACCCACAATGTAATGCAAGACCGATTATTAGAATCACTGAATATGTGCAGGTTGTGGGGTGGGGTTTTCTAGGTTACTACCAACTGATTATGATTTCAAGGGTTCAAGAGCAGGACCAGGACTTTGGTTGGTGATCTTGTGACCTTTGTTGGTAGGGGGATTAAGCAACCAGGGATATGGATGCACTGGCTTTGGTTGCCTGGGACAGAGGGATATGGATGCTTTGGCTTTGACTGCCTAGGACAAATTGATGGTTCTGTGATATCTGTGTTGCAAGTAAGTTGGTTGTGTTCACTAATCAAGGGTTATGACTAGTTGGGTGTGTTTTCACGGGAAGTTAGGTACTCTGGGGGCTTTGTTATGCCTTCGAGTAATTGTGTTCTTCTTGTCAAAAATTGATGTTATGGTGAGAATGAGTTTTTGTGTTAATGCTTGATGTGCAGATGGTTGACCCAATATGGGTGTTGGCTGTGGACTATCTATTGATGTGCGTGGAAGCTAAGGTTTGTGGATTGGCTCATATTTTGTTTGATTGTGATTTTTATTTTGTGTTCTCTTTTGTATAGTTTGTGTCAAGAGTCAAAAATTAGGGAATAGTGTGCTTGCAAGTACAGGAGGTTTTTTGATATATCCTTGATCTTATCAGAGCTGTTGCTTGGGTTTTGTTCATGCTGATTCTAGGTTTGAGATGTTTTTTATAGTTGGTAGCTGTTTTTTGTATATAGAAAGTAAGATGACATTTTTAGATAGGATTTTGAATTGTTATTCTCAAATTACAGAATAATAAGGCAAAATCTTCTTATCTTTTCTAGAGATGCAAAATTTTTCATCTGTTATGAATATATTATGAATTTTCAAAAAAAAAAAAAATGGAACTTTGTGATGTAAAGTCACGTTTCCATCATTGAGGGAATTATTGATTTCCTTTCTTACCTACAATTTTATGAAAAATTTAATTGTCTATGAAGATAGATAAAGACACATAGCTAGCGAAAATAACACAATAGGGAGTTTTTTAGTCTACTTCTGTATTGCTTACGGGTAAGGGTAAATTCAGAAATTTTTTTGAGTGGTATCGTTAAAATGATATTTAGAGAGTATTTACATCAAATTCAACACTACTTTGCTTAGAAGAATATTGTTGAGTACCATTATTAATAGAATTTTGTTATTATTATTGTCCGAAATTTGAATCTTGTGAGATAATTTTTTTTCTTTTAAAATATCTTTTCATTTCTTATTTGTTTAAAATTATAAAATTTGTTAAAAATTACAATTCATTAGCAAAAAGTAAAATATTAGAATTAAATAAAATATGATGTTACATAGCAAATTATTAGGTTCAATAATTAACAATATGACAAATTATCTATTCATTGATCAAAATTAAATATAAGTATCTACAAACCACACAAAGTTAAATACAAAAATTAAATAATCAAATAATGTATCTATAAAATAAATAAAAAAATAAAAGTTTATAATTTCAAGACATCATTTAACATACAATACTATTTTCTATTAGTTAAATTATAATTATAAATTCAAATTATCAAATTATTTAAAAAAATATTTGGATATAAAGTATTCAAAAATTTGAATCAAAAATTACTTACAATTGAAACCTAATTGTTTTAAGAGAGTGAAAACATAACCAAGAATCGAGAAAGAGAAAGATTTGAATATTTAGATAAAGAAAATAGTTTAAGTTTTAATTTTTTTAATAAAATATTAAACTATAAAAATATTTTTTATCTATTTTTATAGTATTTAAACATTAATATATAAATTATTTTTGATAAATCACTTTTATTTGAAATTTTTATCCTACTCTTTATAAAATTGTAAAAAAAAAAATAATGAATTCATAAGAATACTAATTGTCTTAAATTTTAAATAAATAGTATAAAAATTAAAACATTTTAAAAAGTGATGTGACCACCCTCTCTCCGAGGTGGGTCCGCCCATGCTTCCGGGTCAATCTTTTCTACTTTGCATTTCTTTTCTCATCTTTGTTCCTCCCCAGCTTCCTTTTTTGATCCTGTCTCTAATAAGTTGATGGAGAATCTTGAAGTCATTCAAATGGAGAACATGAAAGGAAGGGGAGTCATACTCTTCCCACTGCCATTTCAAGGCCACCTAAATCCTATGTTTCAGCTTGCCAACATCCTCCATGCCAAAGGCTTTTCCATTACCATAATCCACACTCGGTTCAACTCTCCAAACCCCTCAAACTACCCTCATTTCAGGTTCTGTTCAATAGCTGATGGATTATCGGAAAACCAAGTCCTTTCATCAGATTTTGACGATCTTACAGCCCTCGTCAAAATCCTCAATTCGAATTGTGTAACCCCTTTTCGCGATTGCTTGTCGAAGTTGCTATCTAGCAACGTGGAGGATCCCATTGTTTGCTTAGTTACGGATGCTTTATGGTACTTTACTCAACCTGTTGCCGATGGCCTTAAGCTTCCAAGGATTGTGTTAAGGACCACCAATGTCTTTTCCTTCCTTGTTCACAAGTCCATGCCATCTCTGCACGAAAGGGGCTGCCTCTCAGTGCAAGGTACGGATCACTTATCTCATTGATCTGATAAGATTAATTAGTTTTCAGGTATTATTTTCAAGTTCAGTCTTTCTTTTCTGTTAACTTTCAAGTGAGTCATACGAGGATCTGCAATAACCAAAAGTCTAGACATGCAAATTTGTACCTTCTGATGGAGAATTTATGATGTAACTCCTTTCTATCTTGTTGTCTGATTGCACTTTTCATCAAGATTAGACCCTAATAAATCATTATCAAGATAACTTTTCTGAGATAATTTCTACAACGTTGCGCTGATAGGATTCAGATTTTACTAAAGAAACTTGATGACAAGTTGAGAAGTCACAAAACCCAGTTTCTTATGATTGTATTTTTTTGTTTACCAAAGTAGTTTACTCCTTCTAGTACTATAAAACAAGCTTTAAGCTCATGTTTTGTTTTATGCAATAGAAATTACTGAAATGCTGAATCTTTGCTTCTCAGACTCTCGAGCAGAAAACCATGTCCCAGAGTTTTCACCACTCAAATTCAAAGACATTTATTGGGTTGAAACAAGCCATCTGGAAGGCGTACTTCAATTCTCGTCTATTATAATTCAAGAAGTTAAGGCCTCTTCAGGACTTATATTTAACTCCAGTGAAGACCTTGAACAAGAAGCTCTAACAAAATGTTCCCTGGACTTTGCTATCCCAACTTTTGCAATAGGTCCTTTCCACAAATGCTTTCCAGCCGCTTCCTGCAGTAGCTTACTACCTCAAGACCAGAGCTGCATATCATGGCTAGACAAACAAGCACCCAACTCTGTGATCTATGTTAGCTTTGGAAGTATAGCAGCTATGAACGAGGCCGATTTCTTAGAGGTAGCTTGGGGGCTGGCCAACAGCAAGCAGCCCTTCTTGTGGGTGGTTCGACCAGGGTTAGTCCATGGCTCAGAATGGCTTGAACTATTGCCAAATGGGTTCCTAGAAATGCTAGGTGGAAGAGGCAACACAGTGAAATGGGCTCCCCAACAAGAAGTGCTAGCCCACCCTTCAACAGGGGGATTTTGGACACATTGTGGTTGGAATTCAACCCTGGAGAGTTTATGTGAAGGGGTTCCCATGATTTGCCAACCTTCTTTTGGTGACCAGAAGCTGAATGCAAGATATATAAGCCATGTTTGGAAAGTTGGGGTGCATCTAGAGTTCAAGATAGAGAGAGGGGAGATAGAGAAGGCAATCAAAAGACTGATGGTGGATGCAGAGGGACAGGAAATGAGAGACAGAGTCGAGTTACTGAAGGAAAAGATGAATCTTTGTCTTAAGCCTGGAGGTTCCTCATACAAATCTCTGGACAACCTGGTTACGTACATGTTATCCTTGTAGTGAGTAAATTTGTATTTGCACTGGCTTCCTCAAGGAACATCGGGCCAAGGCATTTAATTTGATTGCCATTGGTTCTTTCTTCTGGTTAATTTCTTCTCCAAGCTCTATATTTGGCCTATCACTAAGCTTATTAAGATACAAATTGATTAAAACCTTAAAGCTTTCCCTAAGAAGTCAATTCTAGATAAAAGAATGCAAATTAATGCTACACAGCTGTGGCCTTAAGCAAGACAGAAGGCAACAAGTCTGTAGGAGAATGAGAAAGTAGAGAGAAATAATGACAATTGAAGATAAGGCTCCTAAATCTTTGGTGAAGAAAAGCCAAAAGCTAAAAGCCATGGATGCGTTTTCTCCTTTTTGTTTTCTTTCATGGAAATTTCTGACAAAGTGTAGGCAAGCATCGCTGTATGCAATGGTCAAGCTGAAAGACGACAAGAACAGTACCCATGTATGAGCTGTTCTCGACCCTTCTTCTAAATAATATTAGAAAGAGATGCATGCATATGGTCTTGGTTTCACCAATATATTGTTTCATGCGGATTCCATTTTTGACTTTGAAAAGCAAATTAAAATTTTATTCATATACTGAAAAATGACACTTTTGTTGCCATTGCCAAGCATCCAGTTGTCTTACCTACCTCTATAAAAATGTTAATATACCTTAATTTTATGCATAAAAACTTTGACTATCAATTAATTGGTATTTATCTTTATCCAACAAATCTCAGAATATTATAACTATTAATTTTAAGGCGTGAAATTTTTTCATACGCGTTATTTTGATATAAATATATTATTTTTATTTTTTTAAAAAAATAAATGAATAATAAAAAAGTAATAAATAAATGAAAGAGGAAAAATTTCAATTAATGGATTAAAACAAAATTTTGATTCATTTGAATACCTTTTATAACATGTTTGGTTAATTTGGTTAAAAAAAAAAAAATCTCTTAACCAAATTAACCAAACATGTTGTACCTAGCTCTAGGTATAACATCGAGACATGGGTCATTCACATTGTCAAATGATTCAAACAGGGTCGTTAATGTAATACTAGAAATTCTGGACATGTTGAAATGATAAACAGCTTGTTAATCTTAATGGCTGGGTTTGATCATCGGTTACCATAGTCAGAATCCCAAAGAAAAAATATTGCATCAGATTCATCAGACCACAAATGACACAACATATCCCATGTTTCTGCATCAGCAATCGGGCAAACTAATGTCTCATATTCTGTTTTGCAGGCCACAATTTCCAAGTTTTCCCATTCATACCTGGCAGTACTCCTCAAGCTTGGTTGTTCTTGTAAGGTAGGAGACTAGGAGTAAACCATACGGACCTGGACTGATAACAAGGAGAGTGTGGACCCAATTCCAGACGTTCGATTTTCTTGCTTACCATGTCAAATACACCAATGTCATGGCCTACTAACGTCTGTTCTTCTCCTCTAACCTGTTGATCCCAATTGTCATCTGTGAAGTATATACAGTTGCTTCTGCAATTGAGGATATTGGCAGTACAAACGGACCAAGAATTGCCCTCTCCAACGAATAATGCCCAATCCCCCAAGTGGTTTAATCTCAGCCAAGTCCCTAGATTGCCATTGTTGTCGGAGTGAAGCATGTAGACCAAGAACCTTTTTGTCTCATACCTCCGCTCAAAAGGAGTGCTGGCTGAAAATCGGAAAACCCCCAAAAGCTCTCCTGATGACTCCAGAAGATATATTCTTTCAACTCTGAAGACATCTTGAGGATGATAGGCAACAAGCCTTGGTGCAGATTCAGGGTCATCAGATCTAAAGCGCAGAAGCCTTCCTTTACCACAAATGGCATGGATTTGGCCCTCGAAAAGAATAATATCTTTGAAACCGTCCGCACCCACAACGGTCGTCCATCCAACAGATCCAGGTTTAGCGATAGCCAAGCTATGCTTTGGCCCAAATATCACCATAACAAGAAACTCATCCTGGGAGTGGGAGGGGGAGCTCTTCAGTAGAATGCATTTGCGAATGAAACGAAAGGGTTCAACAGGCACAAGCACACCAATTGGATTCCGAATGGTGTTTAATTTTGGAAGGCTGAGTTGAGCTTGCGAGAGCGGATGTAAAAGGTGAGCTTGTAGATCACGATCCATAGTCACAATCCAGCCATGAGGAGAACCATGACATCTTTTTCCATGAGCCTGGGGTAGCTCTAGTTCATAAAGCTTGTTCCGACCAACACTATAAAAACTTTTGGTGGACCTGTTCTCTCTATCAGAAAGCATGAGCCATGGAAACTGATGGCGTGGTCCGCAGCGCATGTTTGAACAAGCAGAACGCCATGAACGACAGACCCTTGATAACGCGACCAAATCTTCAAAAGATGTTAACCGATTACTGATTTTTGAAATGACATCATCAGGAAGTTCGGAAAAATTAGCTCCTGATTTAAGTAGCAGTTGAAATAATCTATAGAAGTCCTTGTCGTTTTTCTGTAGCAGAAGAACTGCTATTTTTTCTTTTAAAGTTAGCAGAAGACTAACTGAACTAATATAATCATTAACGTAAGGATCTCAATTACTTTTGTGCAAAAAAGTGAAACACAAGGAGATTTACAATATTTGCCGCCGGACAAAAAGTAGCAGGAGAAAGTAGCTGGCTCTTCTGTAAATTCAAACGGCACCCGTAACAATGTGGTTGGATAGATCGCGCTCGTAACCAGTAAAGTTAAAAAGTTCTTCCTTTTAAATGTAAAGGGGAAGTTGCCAAAACTGGTTCTTATAAGATATAGATGTATCTCTAGCCAAAGACCTAATAAAATTATAACCAAAAGGATCTCAATTTCTTTTCTGCAATAGGGTGAAACACAAGAAGACAAAGACTTACAAGCTTTCCAGGCGGACAAAAAGTAGCCGGAGGAGGTAGCTGTCTGATCATCTGTAAGTTCAAACAGCTCCCATAACTGTGCGAAAAAGACCTGAACGATCTGAACGATCTGAGCGATCGACACCAATGAAAATAATAAGTTCTTCCTTTTAGATGTAGAGGGAACTTGCCAAATTTGGTTCCTAGAAAGTGTAGAAATTGGTTCCAGAAAGCAAACATTTTGGGGACTCTAGTGGGAGAGATATAGAAAGTCGTCAAAACACAGAGGATAGAAATCAAGTGTTGAAGTTGGCTTTAATTACTGTAACTAGATTCAATGTCAATATATGCACCAACTGTCATTTCTTTATGTTCCCTGGGAATAACTTCTGTACTAAGCAACATCTTAATTAATTTTTTCGGATGTCATCATTCCTTTTACTAACATTAATTCAACATCTTAATTAATTTCATGTATTAAAACTTTGACTTCTAATCAATCATTCCTTGTCTTTATCCAACAAATCCAAAAAATTGTTAAGCTTATTAAGGTACAAATTGAGGTAGTAGGTTAGACTTTGTGAATCCTGATTTCTTTCACAGATTCTGCTGATGGCTGTTTTTGTAAGCCACTCAAAAGGACAGTAACATGACTGCTCCCTTGCAGTTGAGTTTTGCCTTTCTTTTGTAAATGAAAGGATCCATCCTTCTTTGAAATGAATCTAACTTAAATTTTCAAAAAAAAAAGAAGAAGTCAATTCTAGATAAAAGAATGCAAATTAATGAAACACTAAATTAATGGCCTTAAGCAAGACTGAAGGCAATAAGTCAGCAACATAATGAAATAGTAGAGAGAGATAATTGCTAAAATTGAAGCTCAGGCTCATAAATCATTAATCAAGTGCTGTGGTGTAAAAAAGCCAAAAGCTAGAAGCCATGGGTACCTTTTTTTTTCTATTGAAATTTCTCACAAAGTGTGCGCATGGCAGTAAGTCTGTTTGCGGTAGTCAAGCTGAAAGACAAGCAAAAAACTTACCCATGTTGTGGCTGCTCTTAATCTTTCTTAATAATGTAGTACAACAAGCTCATTAGGGAGGTCAATTCTGCATTTAAAGATGGAGCAAGGTACATAGCAATAGATGGTCAGACTCCTGGCTGTGGGGTTTCCAATTTCAACTTGTTGATATTTGAGATCAACTTGAAGATATTTTTGGAGCTGTTTTAAAAGAGTGTTTTGAATCAGAAACACAGTGACCAGCTTTGAAAAATGGCACGGCTACTTTTCTGTCAAATCTTATCGGCTCACTTCTGTCATTTTGCATTAGTTATCTGGTTCACTAAGTCTCCTAGTTTGTGTGAATGGTTAACTTATAACTAAACTAAGTCTAACTAAAACACTACTGTGTAATCTATATATATATATATATATATATATGTAAGTCTCCTAGTTTGTGTGCATGGTTAACTTGTAACTAAACTAAGTCTAACTAAAACGCTACCGTGTAAGATATATATGTATATATGTGTGTGTGTGTGTGTGTATGTGTCCTAGCTGTAAATGAAATAGACTTCTGTGTTTGCCCTTTGGTGTTATTTCTCTTTCAAGAAACTTCTAGACAACTACTTGATTCCATGGTGGTTTGCATCACTCCCATGAATGGTGGGTTTATTTCATTGCCAGATATAGATGCAACAGGAATTCTGGGAAGAATTTATAATCCTGAATGGAAACACTGTTGCCAAGAGGATTATTAAAATGGTAACAAGGAGCCTTTGTGGTTCTTACTGATGAACCACTGACATACCATGAAAATTATAGGTAACAATGTCAAAGTTCTATTGGAAAAATAGATACTCATCTGTCAACATTTAGTCGAAACATCTCAAGGAAAATTGCTTAAGTTTTCATGGTTTTTTCAAGCTCATTAGTCTAATGTCCTCGGGTCCAAATTGCAATAAGAAGACCCACCGACATTGACAGATATTTTGGCTAGCTTAGCCATTTCAGCTGTTGATTTCAGGAACTCCTCCCTTCTATCCATCATTAAATCATTCACCATCTTTCCACTACCTTCCTATCGCACACATCCTTCATATCCAATCTTAGTTTCCATACTTCACTCACAAACTTGCTGTTCACCTGATGGTCAGCCAAATAAGGCCAACATATCATAGGCACACCTACCACCACACTTTCCAAGGTAGAGTTCCAACCACTATGAGTCAAGAACCCGCCAACAGCCGAATCGTTCAACACTTCCTCTTGCGGTGCCCAACCCACGAGACACCCTCGCTCCTTAGTCCCTTCCAAAAGCTCCACCGCAACATCCTCCCCCTGGCCGTCTTTTCCTGTCACGGAATTTGGCCTTACAACCCACAAGAACCTCATTTTACTATTAACAAGTCCATACCAAAGCTCTGTAAGTTGCTCTCTCGACGTGATCGTAATGCTACCAAAACTTACATAGACAACGGATTGCTTTGGTTGCTTATCGAGCCATGAAATGCAATTTCTATCTACTTCCCAAAGGCTATTGGAAAATTGAGATGATGCACCATATTCGGCCTTGAGCCTGGTGTTTAGCAGAGCATGGATGGGTCCAATGGTGTCGACATGAGGGCATTTGGTGCGTATGTCATACAAGATAGGCCTATCGAGATCTTCAAACGTGTTTAGTATCTAGGGATGGGCTTAGAGACTCTTTCGTGTCTGCTTAACAACAAGTTGGATTGTTGAATTGGCCATGTCGCTTGCTTGGCAGAAACTGGGAAGATCTGGACATCGAAGAAAAGTTTCCATGCCTGGTACAGTTGTTATCAGGCGATCCATATCTTCAACTCCTTTCAATTTTTTGACAAACACCCATTTACCAGCGTCACAGGGTATAAAAGAACCATTCAAAACTTTAGGAAATCAATCATTTGAATGCTATTCTCTTTAATTGCTTCACTACTTCCCAGGTTTCAAGAATCAATTTGGATTTACATTTTTTATTATGTAAAATTGAAAAAGAAAAAGAATTACGAACTTGGTTGTATTTTGTCAGAGAAGAAAAAACACAGGCAGGCACAACACAATACTACACAGAGTTCAGAAATATTTTTTCATTGGATCATACACTTTACCTCTGATAGGAATCTCCCCAGCTTGAATTATATCAGGGATAGACTAATAAGCCCAAAAGCAACAAACACTGCTGGTACGAAAATAAAAGACGGGATTCCAAGCTCCTTAGAAACATCGAGAACAAATCCTAAAAATCCATCTCCTATGATGCAGCCTGTTGGAGTTCTCAAGAAAGAGAGAGAACATGAAACAGAACCAGGGACAAACTTCACCACCATTTCATTAATAGCTGGCACATATTTATATTAAATAGCAACAGACTTATGTTAAACTAAATCTAGTTACAACTTAATTAGCCATAACTAAACTAGAAACTATAGTGACCATTATAATTGTGTTTACAAAATGACAGAAAGCTGTAGACATATTTTGACATATTTGTGACTGTGACATCTCAAAGTCTGCTCACGTCTTTCATGCCCAAGAGTCCACCTTCCATTTGTGGTGTCAAAATATCTTCAACTTTTATTGTCAAAGTATCTTCAACTTGATCTCAATAGTCCAACACACCTCCTTGAGATCATTTTTGAAGACTCCCAACAGCGATCTTAAAATTTGAAACCTGTTAACCGGCAGCCCTTTAGTCATGACATTTGCAACTTGATCTTGAGAGTTGCAATACTGCACATCAATTTCTTTGTTTTTGACAGCATCACGTATCATATGAAACTTGACCCGAATGTGTTTTGTTCTTCCATGTTGCACCGGGTTTTTGGACATAGCTATAGCTGATTGGTTATCCATCCAAAGAACAGTGGGATCATTTTGAGAAAATCCCAGGTCAGACAAGATTTTTCTCAACCAAATGCTGTGATTGGTTGCAGCTGAAGCTGAGATATACTCAGCTTCTGCGGATGACTGTGCCACCACCTCCTGCTTCTTGGAGGCCCATGAGAAAACACCACTGCCAAAGGAGAAAATGAATCCAGTGGTAGTCTTGGAGTCATCAAAACTTCCAGCCCAATCACTGTCCGAGAATCTTTGAAGATGGTGGCTTTGTTCTCGACTAAATCTGATGCCAAAATCAATACTGCCCTTTATGTATCTTAAGATCCTTTTTGCAGTAGATAGATGAGTCATTGTTGGCTGGTGCATAAATCTGGAAAGCAAGCTTGTACTAAACATGATGTCAGGTCTTGAAGAGGATAAATACAAAAGACTCCATATTAATCTCCTGTAAAGAGTGGCATCTGCTAACTCTTCATTATCGAACAGAGAAAACTTGACATTTGCAGCAATAGGAGTAGGAGTGGCCTTGCAGTTTTGCATCTTAAATTTTTTGAGAAGCTCAGTTGCATACTTTTGTTGATGCAATATTATAAACTTCTCGACTTGGACAAATTCAAGTCCAAGGAAGTAAGTCATTAAGCCGAGAACTATCATCTCAAAATCCTCCATCATCTCTTTTTTGAACTTCAATAACAGCTCAGTATTAAGACCAGTAATAAGAATATCACAACATAAATCGATACAATAACTTGTTCACCTACAGAAGAATAACAGACATAGAGAGTAGGCTCACTCTCACTCCTATGAAATCCCTTATCACAGAGATAGTTATCAACTCTTGCATACCAGGCACGTGGGGCTTGTTTAAGCCCATAAAGTGCCTTTTTTTAACTTGCATACTCTGTTTTCCATACCTGGTTCAGTGAACCCTTCTGGTTGCTCAATAAATATGTCCTTTTCAAGTAACCCATTGAGGAAAGCTGATTTAACATCAAGGTGCCAAAGCTTCCATCCTTCTTTGGCAGCAAGTGCAACGAGCAAACGAATTGTGTCAAGTCTAGCAACAGGGGCAAATGTTTCTAAATAATCAATGCCCTGTGTCTGAGCATAGCCTTTAACAACAAGTTGAGCTTTCAACTTATTTACAGAACCATCACTATTTAATTTGATTCTATAAACCCATTGAACACCAATGACTTTTTGGTTTGCTGGTCGAGGAACTAAATCCCATGTATTGTTCTTTCTGATCATATTTATTTCATTTTTCGTAGCTTTTTGCCAACCATCAACTTGTATAGCTTCACTAAATGATGTAGGCTCCATCAAGGCAACGTGACACCTATCATAAATATCAGCCAGACTTCTAGTTCCTCTCACTGCAACATCATCTACATCTTCATTATTTTCATCATGCTCCACTTCTAGTTGATCATTGGAAATTGACAAATTTTCTGAAGACTGGACTTCAAGCTTGGACCAATTCCATCTTTTTCCTTCATCAAATTAGACATCACGATTGAGAAAGACTTTGTTTGCTGAGACATCATAAAGCCTGTATCCTTTGCTGGTATCACTAAAACCAAGATGAATTGCTAATCTCAATTTTTCATCAAGCTTCCCTCTTCTGTTATCTGGAATTTGAGCATAAGCTATACATCCACAAATTTTCAAGTGTGCAACTGATGGTTTTGTGCCATGCCAAACTTCATGAGGAGTCCCCTTTGTAAGAGCTTTAGTTGGTGCGATATTTAACAGATAGTTGGTTGTGTTAACAGCCTCAGCCCAAAAACTCTTTGGCAACTTCTTTTCAAATAACAAGCACCGTGCCATTTCCATCAAAGTCCTATTTCTTCTTTCTGACGCCCCATTTTGCTGTGGATTGTAAAGCACTGTGAGTTGCTGTTGAATCCCAAATTAAGTCAAATACCTCTTAAACTCAAGAGAAGTGTATTCTTTCCCATTATCACTCTTAAGCATCTTGATAGTCAAGCTTGTCTGATTTTCAACAAGAGCCTTGAATTTTAAAAAGCTGCTAAGAGCCTCTGCTTTATACTTCAAAAAATAAACCCAACTATATCTTGAAAAATCATTAATGAATAAAAGATAAAATTTGTTCCCACTCAGTGACACAGTCCTTATTGGCCCTCCTATATCTGTATGTACCAATTGCAACTTTTGCGTGGCTCTCCATTTGGCTTGCTTAGGGAACGGTTTCTTTGACTGTTTACCATATTGGCAAGTATCACAGATGTAATTTACAGGGCCGATAGTTGGTATATTTTCAACTAAATGCTCATCATGCATAAGCCTCAAAGAATTAAAGTTTAAATGACCTAACCTTTTATGCCATGAAATTGTATCAGATGAAGTACAGGTATATGTATGATGTTTAAGTTCTTTCCAATTGACAGGAAAGCAATTACTCTTCATTTTGACTGTCATAAGCTCCTCACCAGATGGCTCAAACACTTTGCATGCCAAATCCTTAAACAATAATGTATGACCACAAGCAACCAATTGTCCCACACTTAAAAGATTCTGGTTTATAGTAGAAACAAATAAAACATCTTTAATTTGTTTCATACCTGATGCAGTTTCCACCTCCACAGTTCCGATACCATCAGCTTTTAAATATTCCTCATTGCCTATTTCCACATTAGATTTATATCTGTCATCCAACATCACAAAGAGACTTTTGTTGCATGTCATATGCCTTGAGCATGCACTATCTAATAGCCACGTCTCTTTCTTTCTCACTTTTGGATTACAGTTGGCTACAAAGAGCACTTCTTCCTTCTGATATGCTTGTTCAGCTACTGCAGTTGTTTGTTCACTTGTCTGGCCTTTGTTTTTGCAAACTTTTTCAATGTGCCCAAATTGATTGCAAGCTCGACATTTAATGTTGGGTCTGAACCAGCAATATTTTTCCAAATGATTTTTCTTTTTGTAGTATTGACATGAAGGAAATTTTTCTTTTTGTCTCCGACCATCACCCTGCTTCTTGTCTTTCTTTTTCCTGTCTGGTACGACTTTTTTTTGATTGAGCGAAGCTTTTATTTTTTGCCTAGCTAGTAGAGCACTCTCACTGTGATCTACCACTCAGATTGCTCTCCTTTGTTCTACTACGTGCAAGGCATTTACCAACTCAATGACCGTGAAGCTTAACAGGTCCATAGAATCTTCTAAGGATGAAATCTTGGCTTTGAATTTTTCTGGCAAGCTAACCAGAATTTTTTTGACCACCCTTTTCTCTAGTATATCTTCTGTAGAGAAACAGAGGTTAACAAAGCAAGAAAACTCAGAAACAGAGGATATGAAGGAGAGAAAAGATTTCTTCTGAAAACCACACACAACTTTCATTTTCCAGTTCAGTATTTATACAAGAATGAGTAACTACCCAAGACTCGAGTATAGCCTTGGGATTAACAAAAATAACCAACTCAACTGACTAACTGCAAATCAAAGAATCGAATTTAACAACCAAGTAACTGTCAAAATAGAAGAGAAAAAAAAAAGCTGACAGGAGCTCAGGTTGTATAGAAACTTCCTTCTCAGCTCCCAGTTGTTCCAGATGCTCTTGCTTTAATCAACTTCAGATCACTCTTTCAACACACCTCCTTGATCTGAAATCTGATGAACTCCTAACTTTGCTCGAAGCAAAACAAACCTGCTCTTGTTCAGACCCTTAGTAAATATATCTGCTAACTGATCACTGGTCTGACAGTACATAAGCTCAATTTCTTGATCTCTCACTGATTCTCTGATAAAATGAAATTTTACTCTAATGCGCTTAGTACCACCATGATGAACTGGGTTCTTAGCTATTGCAATGGCTGACTGGTTGTCTACATGAATAACCGTTCCCTTTTTCTGGATAAACCCCATGTCTAGCAAAACCTTTCTCAACCATTTAGCCTGATTTGCAGCTGCTGAGACTGCTATGTACTCAACTTCAGCAGAAGATTGAGCAATTATTTCTTGTTTTTTTGAAGCCCAAGAAAACACAGCACTTTTTAAAGAATAACATAATCCTCCTGTGCTCTTCGAATCATCCACAGATCCTGCCTAATCATTGTCTGTGTACCCTTGAAGATCACCACTTTCATTCTTCATGTAAACCAATCCAAAATTAGTAGTACCTTTTACATACCTCAGTATTCTTTTTGCAGCCTTAAAATGAATTACTGAAGGGGTTTGCATAAACCTGGAAAGCAAGCAGGTAGCAAACATAATATCTGGTCTTGTTGTTGACAAATACAACAAGGAACCGATCATACTTCTATACACTGATCCCTCTGCCTTAGTTGAACCATCATCCTTACTCAATTGAACTCCCACGGTTAATGGAGTATCAACAGCCTTACATCTTTCCATATTAAACTTTTTCAGTAAATCTCTGACATATTTAGATTGATGCAGACAAATCTGTCCTGGTTTCTGTAGAACTTCCATCCCCAGGAAGTATGACATCTCTCCCAAATCTGTCATCTCAAAAACTAGCATCATTTGTGTTTTGAATTCTTGCAAACACACTTCATCAGGTCTTGTAACCAGCAAGTCATCCACATATAAAGCCACTATCAGCTGTACTGATTTATTTGTGCCTTTGACATACAAGGTAGGCTCAGTAAGACTTCTGTTGAATCCCTGATTTCTAAAGTATTCATCTATCCTCTCATACCAGGCTCTAGGAACCTGCTTAAGTCCATATAAAGCTTTAATAAGCTTGCAGACCTTATGTTTAGAACCCTGCACCACATAGCCCTCAGGTTGAGAAATGTAAATATCTTCTTTTAATATTCCATTTAGAAATGCTGATTTGACATCTAAATGAAATATTTTCCAGGCTTCTCTAACAGACAAAGCTACTAAGAGTCTAACTATATCAAGCCTGACCACAAGTGCAAAGGTTTCAAAGAAATCTGTGCCATGGATCTGTGCATACCCCTTCACCACTAGTCTTGCTTTGTATTTGTTGATTGAACCATCAGGATTTAACTTTGTCCTGTAAACCCATCTAACTCCAATTACATTCTGACCATTTGGCTTGTCAACCAACTCCCAAGTCTTATTTTTTAGAATCATATTCATCTCTGAATCCATTGCTTTCCTCCAGTTTTCATCAGCTTCAGCTTCTGCAAAACTTGCAGGATCAGTTACTGCAACATTACACCTTTCATAAATTTCTGCAAGTGACCTAGTCCCTCTCACAGCTAGGCTTTCATCCTCCAAGTCAATTGATTCATCATCACCTCTTTGCTTCTGACCATCTCCATCAGCAACCAAAACATCAGACTTCTGCACAGCTTTACTATCCCAATTTCATTTTTGCCCTTCATCAACCTTTACATCCTTGCTAATGAATATCTTTTCAGATTTTACATCAAACAGTCTATATCCTTTAGACAAGTCACTATAACCAATGAACACAGCCAAAATGGATTTAGGTTCAAGTTTTGACCTTTTTTCATCTGGTATTTTAACATAGCAGACAGAACCAAAAACCTTTAGGTGTGAGACATTAGGCTTTTGCTCATACCAAAGTTCATATGCTGTCATATTTGGTAATATCCTTGAATAAGTAACATTCAAAATAAAATTTGCTATACTTACTACTTCTGCCCAAAACACCTTAGGTATGTCCTTCTGAAACATTAAGCATCTGGCCATCTCCATCAGAGTTCTATTATTCCTTTCTGCAACTCCATTTTGATGAGGGTTGTATGCCACTGTCAACTGATGTTTCACCCCCATCTTTGCTAATAAACCTTCAAACTCAAGAGATGTATACTCAGAACCATTGTCAGTTCTAAGTATTTTAATTCTTTTCTCTGAAAAATTTTCTGCCTGAGCTTTAAAACTCATAAACTTGTTCAAAGCTTCTGACTTCTTTTTCAGAAAATAAACCCAACTGAACTTGGTTAGATCATCTATAAACACTATAAAGTACTTGCTGTGATTCAATGAAGGTGTTTTCATTGGACCACACAAGTCTGTATGAACCAGTTCAAGCTTTTGTTTTGCAAACTAGCTTCTATGCTTTGGATAGGATCTCCTGCATTGCTTTCCAAGCTGACAAATCTGACATAGCTTGTCTACTTTGTTAAGAACAGGTAAACCTTCAACTATCTCACTATCTGCCATTTTCATCAGTGAATTGTAGTTGACATGGCCTAACCTTTTGTGCCATAATTCAGTGACATTATCCTCACTTACAAAAGCAGCATGCTCGACATTCATCAAGTTTAAAGGATAGTAATTGTTTTTTATTTTAACAATTAATAACTCCTCACCAGATGGCTCATAGACAGTGCAAAATTCATCCTTAAAAAATAAAGCATAGTGTTTCTTGGCTAATTGACCAATGCTCAATAAGTTCTGATATGATTCATGAACCAAATAAACATCAGAGATATATTTTATACCTGAAGGTGTCTCAACAGCCACAGTTCCTCTCCCAATTATCTTCAGGTATTCTCCATTCCCAATCTTAATCTGAGCTGAAAAACTTTGATCTATTTCTGAAAACAATTCCTCATTGCCCGTGAGATGATGTGAGCATCCACTATCCAATAGCCAAACACTCTTCTTGGTTGATGCAGCTTCTGAGTTAGCCATGAAAAGCACTTCATCAGCTTCCTCAGCTTGCTCAGCCACTGCTGCCTTTTCTTCACTATCTTTCTTGAATTTACAAACCTTTTGAACATGACCAAGCTGATCTCATAATCTGCACTTGACATTTGGTCTGTACCAGCAGTATTTGGAAGAATGATTTGTCTTCTTGCAATGGGGGCATTGAGAAAATTTCTCCTGTTTATTTCCTGACTTTCCATCACTAGCATAGCTTCCTTTGCCTTTGGACTTCTTGGCACTCTCTTCTTTCACTCTCAAGCCTTTGGTTTTTGCTACCAAAGCATTTTCAAGAGCTTTATTTTTCCAGAGTTCCCTTCTCTGCTCCAAAGCAAGTAAAGCACTCAACAACTCATTTACAGTAATCTTTGTTAGATCCTTGGAGTCTTTCAGAGACGATATTTTGGCTTCAAACCTCTCTGGAATACTTACAAGAATTTTATTCACGATTCGTTTATCACTGACCTCCTCTCCTAACTGTCTAAGTTGATTAACAAGATTAATCAACTTATCAGTGTACTCCTGGATGGTTTCTTCCTCCTTCATTTTCATTAGCTCGAATTGCCTAGAAACATTCAACACTCTCATAGCTCTAGTTCTGTCACTGCCTTGGTATTCCTCCTTCAAAGTGTCCCACACTTGCTTTGGGTCTTCAAAGTTCATGACCTTTGCAAAGATTGTCTCTGAAACTGCCGAATGAAGGCTAATGAGAGCCTTGTATCTCTTAGCCATCTCTTCACTGTGTTGTTTAATCTGAGCTAGGGTCGAATTTGCATGTCGTTGAACTGGAATCTCTCCTAACTCTACCACATCCTAGAGATCAAAAGCTTTTAGATATGATCTCATCTTAACTGCCTAGAAAGGATAGTTAATTCCAGAGAAAATTGGTGGAGGTGGAGCACTGAATCCTGCAGTAACCATCTTGATACTTGAGCAAGCTGTTCCAACAATCAATGAACCAAAAAATGATGAATCAAATTCACAGGTCCCTTAAGATTATGAAGCTTTGATACCATGTAGAGAAACAGAGGTTAACAAAGCAAGAAAACTTAGAAACAGAGGATATGAAGGAGAGAAAAGATTTCTTCTAAAAACCACACACAACTTTCATTTTCCAGTTCAGTATTTATACAAGAATGAGTAACTACCCAGGACTCAAGTATAGCCTTGGGATTAACAAAAATAACCAACTCAACTGACTAATTGCAAATCAAAGAAACGAATTTAACAACCAAGTAACTGTCAAAATAGAAGAGAAAAAAAAAAGCTGACAGGAGCTCAGGTCGTATAGAAACTTCCTTCTCAGCTCCCAGTTGTTCCAGATGCTTTTGCTTTAATCAGCTTCAGATCACTCTTTCAACATCTTCTCCAAAGAGCTTAAGCTGGTTAACCACATTAATGACTTTATCAGTATAATCCTTCACGCTTTCTTCCTCCTTCATCCTCAATATCTCAAATTCTCTCCAGAGATTTAAAGCTTGGATTCGCCTAGTTCGAACATTGCCTTGAAACTCTTCTTTTAATTTATCCCAGGCTTCTTTAGCAGACTTACACGTCATAATACGAGTAAAAATAACATCTGATACTGCTGAATGGATGCAAGAGAGGGCCTTAAATCTCCTTGCAACTTCCTCACTGTACTCTTCATTTGCGCTATGGTGGGATTTTGTCTTTATTCAGGTGGATCTCCACCAACTTCTACCACTTCCCACAAGTCAAATGCTCGCAAGTAAGCTTCCATTTTCACCGACCATATTACATAATTTTGTCCTGAGAAAACATAAGGTGCAGGTGCATTGTAGCTGGTTGAGGCCATTCGGTTTTGATCTCTGAAAGGTTTTTTTTTTGTGAGGTAGGCTTGTGTTGATTTTTTTTTAATCATGGGAAGAAGGTTTGCAGGTCCCTTAAGAACTCTTGGAACGCTCTTATACCATGTTGGAGTTCTTAAGAAAGAGAAAGAACATGAAACAGAACTAGGGACAAACTTCACTACTATTTCATTAATAGCTGGTACATATTTATATTAAATAGAAATAGACTTATGTTAAACTAAATCTAGTTACAACTTAACTAGCCATAACCAAACTAGAAACCATAGTGACCATTATAATTGTGTTTACAAAATGACAGAAAGCTGCAGACATATTTTGACATATTTGCGGCTGTGACATCTCAAAGTCTACTCACGTCTTTCATGCCCAAGAGTCCACCTTTCATTTGTGGTGTCAAAATATCTTCAACTTTTATTGTCAAAGTATCTTCATCATGATCTCAATAGTCTAACACAGTCCACTGGTGGGTTGATGTTGAGCAGCATCTCTTTCAAACTCAGCTTGGCTTTCGTTTCCATGGCATAATACATCTCCAGAAACCAATTCCCTGACCTCGAATGATTATCAGGAAGACCATCAGGTACTGTCCTGAATTCAAATCCAGGGCATCTTGCAAAATGGGCACTAATATTGGTGTACTTGACCAGGCGTCCATGGTTGTGCTCGTAGTTTAGGAAGGTGACTTTGAAGCCAGTGAGAGCTAGCAGTTCAGCTAGCTTGAACATAGAGTTTTCATGGCCTTGCAGTGGGAGAGGGAAGATGAGAACATGAGGACAAGCTTTTGATTGCTCACCTTTTTCCAACTTACAGGAAATTTTCAGGTCTTCTTGATTAACTGTGGCAGCTATATATTTTTATAGTGAAAGTTCATGTACCTGCTTTTATTATAATCTTAAGAGTACATCAGTTGTTGTAATTAATAAACTTGTCTGCTTCTAGTCCTATAACGATGAGAGCCAAATCTTTGGTAATTAAAAGTTTGAATTGCAGAATCTTTGGTTGCTTCAGATCAAACAAATATTAAATGTATTCAATGGTTGAAAGATCAAGAGTTTCCAACTTATAAAAGAACACCGTGAGATTGCAACTTATTTTAATACATCAACCACATCACTCTGACAGCAACTATCAGCTAATCATGATTCTTCAAGCTAATGGTTTTTATGTCCTCGATCAGACGATCGAAATTACAATAAGAAGGACCACCAACACTGACGCAATCTTTGGCCAAACTAGCCATTGCAGCAGCTGATTTCACGAACTCATCCTTCCTTTCCACCATCAGATCATTCACCATTTTCTCAACAACTTTCCTATCACAGACATCTTTCATGTCTATCCCTAGTTTCCACACTTCACCCACAAATCTACTATTCAGTTGTTGATCAGCAAAGTAAGGCCAGCATAACATAGGCACCCCTGCCACTATGCTCTCCATGGTTGAGTTCCAGCCACTGTGCGTCAAGAACCCACCGATAGCACGGTGGCTTAAGACCTCCTCTTGGGGGGCCCAACCAACAATGTACCCTCTTTCCTTTGTCCCTTCCACAAGCTCTTTGGGAGTTTCCTCTCCCTGGAAGCCTTTTCCAGCCACGGAATCTGGCCTTACAACCCATAGAAACCTCCTTTTACTGTTGACAAGCCCTTGCCAAAACTCCATAATTTGCTCATCTGACATCACAGCCATGCTACCAAAACTTACGTAAACAACAGATTGATTTGGTTGCCTATCAAGCCATGACATGCAACTTCTGTCGACTTCCCAAAAATAGTTTGAAGATTGAGACGACACCCCCTTTTCCAGGCTCATCCTAATCTTGAAGTGTTCATTAAGAGGTCCAATGGTGTAAACATTGGGGCATTTGCTGCGTATTTGAGACAATATCGGTCCTTCTAGTTCTTCAAATGTGTTGAGTATTACTCCACTGGCCGTAAGGCTCTTTCGTGTCACTGTACCGTGTAGTAGGAGAGTTGAATCTGACATGTTACTGGCTCGACAGAAACTCGGAAGATCTCGGCACCTAAGAAATTTCTCCATGCCTGGCACGGCTGTTATTGGCCGATCCATGTCTTCACTTCCTTCATTGTTTGAAAAAAACTCAATTGTCAGCAGAACAAATTTTCCTTCGGCATAAAACTCATCAGCAGAAAATTAAAGATTAAAACTGATTCAAGTTACCTTTGATTGGGAGCTCTCCAGCTTCAATCATATCAGGGATGGAATAAATTGACCACAAGCAACAAGCACCAATAGTACGAAAGTTAATGATGGGAATTCCAAGTTCATTAGCAACATCAAGAACAAACCCCAAAATCCCATCTCCTATAATGCAATCCACAGGTGGGATCATCTCGACCAACATATCTTTCAAAAGCGGCTTTGTTCTCATGTCCATTGCTTCAAAAATTTCCATAATCCGATTGCCTGACCTTGGATGATCCCCTGGAAGACCATCAGTAATAGTCCTGAACTCGAATCCAGGATATTTTTCGAAACGGGAAGGAATATTGGCAAAACGAACCAGGCGGTTGTGGTTGTACTCAGAGTTGAGGAAACTAACCTTTAGGCCAGCTGTGGCACAGAGTTCAGCCAGCTTAAGCATGGCGTTTACAGGGCCTTGAATGGGGAGGGGGAAGATGAGTATATGAGGAGAAGAAGCTTGGGACTGGCCTGGTTCCATCTTTGCTTGAAGAATTCTTTCCAGAGCTCAAACGGTTTAGTAGCCGTGCTCCTGTTTGTCTTTCACTTGCTAATTAATTTTAGTCTTTAACTGGGTGTCCACATATATTAACCCTTTTTTGTTTTTCCCATAGTTTTCCACATTGATTTGTGGTTCAGAGTTGCTATCAATCTAGTGTCTTCCACAGGTATCGTTAATTTGCTTTATTGGTTGAGATATAACAATCAAAATATCTAGCTCTAGCTAATTTCTTTAATCTCACATTTTTATTCTTTTGGATACAACAGTTATTACACTTGAAACTTTTACATAAATCCAACTGCTGAACTATCACTTGCTGCAATTCCTGTTCATCGACCTTATGTCCTCAATTAGACGATCCAAATTACAATAAGAAGATCCACCAACATTTACACATGCTTTGGCCAACTTAGCAATTTCAGCAGATGATTTCACAAACTCCCCCCGCATGTCCACACTCAAAACATTCACCATCTTCTCAACAACTCTCCTGTCACACACATCCTTCATATCTAATCCTAGCTTCCACACCTCACTCACAATCCTTGATAATGGTTCGTAATATAAAATGTTATAAATATATAATTATATATATATATATTATATATCTTTAATTTATATATAAATATTAATATAATTTATAATAAATTTTATTTATATGATTGTATTTAATAAACTTATTAACTATCATCTTAATTTTTATAACGTATTGTTTGTAATTAGTTATTATTTATATAAATTTTGATAAAAAAATATTATAACATATAAGTCGTGTCATTAATTTCATATATACATAATAAAATAATATATTATACATATACATATATTTAATTTATACACAAGTATTACTGTAACTTATAATTGATATTATTTATATGATTACACTTAATAATTTTATTAGTTATCGTTTTAATTTTTATAACATATTGTTTATAATTAGTTATTATTTATACAAACTTTGATATAAAAATTAAAATATTATAATATAAAAGTTGTGTCATTAATTATATATATAATAAAGTAATATATTATGCATATATACATATATTTATTTTATACATAATTTGTATTTTTTATAATTATGGATGAAGTTTATAAATTTTAATATTATAATTTGTGAAAAAATGATAAAATTTTGATCTATTGATCCAAAACTTAATTGATCAAACTAATTTTATGTTTGATCAGTTTAGGGTTTCTTTATATTTGATTGATTTTAATGAATTTTTTAAAAGTATATGATCTTTAGATATGTGGACTAAATTACTCAATCCACTCATCCACTCACACTTAATTTAATATTCATTTTAAGATTAAGATGATGATAATTTTGAGGTAGTCACATCAATCTCGAGAAAATTTTGATATAACAGCTTCGTATAACCAAAAAACTTGTACTGGTGCTCATTTTTGTTTGTTTAGGTTGTCTTCTTTGCTGCATGCAATTAAGGCTAAAGATGAGACAAACATTATAGTATTATACTCATTGATTATCTGCTTGAAGCTAAATTTGAGGTAGTCATTATTCGTCAGTAGAAGAATCTGCAAAGAATCGACAATATACCAAAAGATGAAATCAATATGCATTACAATCTTAATTTTTATTGTGCATGTGATATTTGATTAAATAATGAGAGGTAACTCTTTTTTATCTTATAATCTCGTCTTGTCGATGAAGAATTTTTAAAAAAAAAGAATAGAGAGAAGTTAAGAGAGATAAATGGCAAAAGAGAAAAAGAAAACAAGTGTATGAATTTTTAGTGTTTTTCTTTTTGAGAACTTACTTGGTTCTCCTTTCTTTAAATACGTTACAAATTATGTTACATAAGAAAATTTTTGTCCAACATCTTACTGTTGGTGTATCAATCTTTTGGGATTGGTGTAATGTCTTTTTACAAAAATATTGCAGTACATGCTGCTAGGTCCAGGGGCGAATGGTAGTATAATGTGAGGGGCCGTGGTCTTTCAAAATTTTTAAAATTTTTTGTATATTATATATGTTTTTTGGTAATTTTATCAAAATAAATTTTTTATTTAATAATTAATATAAATAAAGAATAATAAATGACCCTTTAAAGTAAATATCTCCACATCGCTTTCTCTTTCTTTTCTCTTTTGTTTTTTCATTTTTACTTTATTCTCTTTGTTGTAATTCTTCATTGAAATATGCTTTCATTGTTCAAGAGAGATTTATAAGCTTGGATAAAGAAGAATGGAGGCCACTCACCATTTTTTTGCCTTTTATGAAATTTAAGATTCAATGAGTAAAGTGTGGAACTTTTAACTGTAAGCATTGTTATGGATTCTAATAATAATTACAAATAATTTAACATTGATGATATTTTCGCGTTAACAGAGAGTTGTTATTCTTAGGATTTCACAGAGTAAGAAAGACTTTTTTTAAGGTTACGGTTGAGGTATTAAGAGCTTGGTATATCTCATCACCAAGGTTTTGAAGATATTAATACACTTTTTCAATTTTTTGATAAATTAATTCACTTTATCTTAACTCTTTCGGTTTTTACAGCAACTATATAAAAAGCTTTTTTGGTAATAAAAATTGTGAAAACAAGACTCTAGAACAAAATGAATGATGAATTTGTTGCAGATAATTTAATTCTTTATATTGAGAAAAACATTGTTAGCCTCTTTAGTATAAAATCAATAATTGATGAATTTGAATTTAAGAAACATTATCGAATACAACTTTTTGAAATGATTATTATAAGTTTTTCTTTTCTTATTCTTTTTAATTTACTTGTTATATAAAATTATTGCTTATTATAAATCTTTCGATTATTGGTTAAGTTCAACATGTTAGTTTTAAAAATTTTTAATCCTTATTCTTCTTCGCCCTTGACTTTCCAACAAAAGTTGGCTAGTTTCACCTCTAACTAAGTCAATGATGTGTTGAATATTAGCGTATCAATCTTCTAAAATTGGTGCAACTTCCCTTTAAAAAAAGTATTGTAGTACATGCTGCTATTCTTGCTGTTAATCTGTTGTCATATTTACTATTCATTTGTATTGATTTGTGATTGATTTGCATCAAGATTTAAACTCAAATCGTTAAAACAAAATTTTAAACTCTATCTAATAGGTCCCCTCGAGAATCTCATCACAACATATTGGTTCTAAATTAGCAGTACCTAACCACAGAAATTAATATTGAGTTTTATTGTTGCGCAGCCAATGCAAGGGATAGATCTAGAAATTTTTTTAAGTGGTGTTATAACTAAAATAATAATAATTAATTAAAAAATATAAATATGTTAAAATCCATAAACTAGAAGTTTTGACATTAAATTAAAGAAAATGTAAATTCAGTATATTCATTTGATACGAGTAAAAATATTTAAAATAATTATAATTGTTCATGACGATTTTCATATTTTGAAAACAGTGCATGATAACATAAGTAAAAACATTATCAAATACATATTTTTCAATATATGTTACCAAGTAATTATTCGCCTATTTGTCACTCATTTGATATAGGATTTAAATTTTTGGATAGACAGAGAAAAATACAACCAAAGATAAAAAAGAGAAAGCGTCACTAGAGGTATCAAAAGTAGGATGAAAAGAAAAAGTAATTTAAGTTTTGATTTTTTAATAAAATTTTAAATCATAAAATTTTTTTTTATCTTTTCATGTAATATTTAAATATTAACATATAAATTATTTTTAATAAATTTACTTAAATTTTATTTTTTATAAAATTATAAGAAAGTTAATAAATTTATTAATATTATTAACTGTACAAAACCTTATAAAAATGACACCACTCTTCTTAAGGTGAGTCCGTCATGACGCCACGACCTTTTGAAAAATACGTTCAGCTTTTATTTTTTATTTTATTTTTCTGATAGGAGATGTTATAGTATCCTTTTGTTTGGGGGTAATAAGAAGGTTGGGAAAATTTTAGATTTCATGGCTCAGCAATGAGATGGCTAGGTGAAATTTGCATATCATGGAGTGACAAGAGACTCGAAATTATTGCATTTGTATGAATTCATTTAATGTTGAGAGCTTCGTGTTTGTACTCCTCGTCAGGTTTTGTCGGGATTAGATGGAAAGTTTTCTCAGCCAAGGAAAAGGGCATCAGCCACAGTCAAAAGTGGGAAACTTAGGTAGCATATGACAATAGACCCTTTGTCGTACTTTGTAATTAGTATAAGTTGTGGCTTCTTGCTTGCCAATGTTATGAGCATTGAGGCAATAATTCCATCTGAAAAGTTGCTTAGAACCTTGTAAAACTGCAAGGTTACTTATTTGACAGAGTCATAGTTATCTGGCTAGAGTTTGGCACTCATTGCAGGCAGCACCCAAGCGGGTTTAGGTCCTAAATTAAATCTCTTTAAAGATTGGGTCTGGAAAAAACAATTGGGCTTGAACACAACCCAATTTTTAACTCAAGATTGGGTGACGGTTTCTGATTCCTTACTTAAATCTCTTTTAAAATTGCTTAATTATGTAACAATATATTGCAGAAGATTAGAGAATGCAGCCCATTCAATTTTGTGCTCAGGAGAATTTTGGGTTGCCAGTGATTATTGATTCAAGCTGAAGAGCTTCAATATCATGAAGTTTTTGCTGAATTTAACAAGCACCCAACTCTGTGATCTATGTTAGCTTTGGAAGTATAGCAGCTATGAACGAAGCTGATTTCTTAGAGGTAGCTTGGGGGCTGGCCAACAGCAAGCAGCCCTTCTTGTGGGTGGTTCGACCAAGGTTAGTCCATGGCTCATAATGGCTTGAACTATTGCCAAATGGGTTCTTAGAAATGCTAGGTAGAAGAGGCAACATAATGAAATGGACTCCCCAACAAGAAGTGCTAGTGTCACGCCCATTTTGTGGACATGGGCGGGACAGCCCGATGACAGGGGTTTGGGGCTCGGGAGTAGGCGAGCTAGCTCAATGGTGGACGAGCAAGGTGCGCGGAAACCCCACTCGGTGCCAAAGGGCTCGATGGCATCGGCACCCGCAGGCAGGCCAGGGTGCGCATAGGCGAGCAGACCAGGCGCACAAGCCGACGGACTGGCAATGTGCGCGGGCCAGCACGCAGACGAGGCGCACGGGTGCACAGGAATTTGGCGTGCAGGCGGGCTGGCAGATTGTTGCGCAGACTGGGCGCGGGAACTGCCCAGGCAGTCTGCCAGATGCGTGGGAAGTACTGGCCACCCCTGGACCCGCGGGGTAGCTGTTGCCTGCCGTTGGCCACAGTACTGGGGGCACGTCTGTCAGCCCCAGCAGGCCCCAAAACTGTCCTTAGCCGTTGGGCACCACCTTGTAATGGCTCCAAGGGGTCCTAGGCCTATATAAACCCCTTGGAACCCCTCATTCACATACAATGTCCCCTTGTATGAACTTGCTATCAATAAAACTCTCTCTTTGCTCTCTTAACTCTCTTGTGTGCTTGCCATAACGATCCTTTCTAACAATTCTTGAGAAGGCTGCTAGCCTTTCAAAGTGTCCTCGGATAGGCAAAGGCTAGGCCGCACGGGTCAACGAGAAAATCCCCGTGACACTTGGTATCAGAGCGCAATGGCAAACACGAGGTTTGGAGGAGCGGGAGATATTGTTTCCACCCCCGATTCAAGGGACAAACGTTCGGGTAGGGTGAAGAGGAAATCTCTGTCCCGAGACCTTCTAGCCGCGGTAGAGACCAGGCTAACCCGTCAAGAGGAGTACGTGACAGAGCTGGCTGACCGTTGTGAGGCGCGGGAGGCTCGATGGGAAGGACACGAGGAGCAAATGGCTGAGCTACGGGAAGAGCTTCAAGCCGCCTTCAACGAGACCCTCGAGGGACTAACCCAACGTGACGCTAGGCGCGAGGCCGAGGCCGAGCGGATGAGGCACGAGATGAGCGAGCTACGACGCGAACTCGAGTCATGCAAGGCACTCCTCGGTGAAGGCCTACTAGCCATGCAGGAAACTAGCAAAGTAGACGTCCCGAAACCGAAAGAGTTCAAGGGTGCGCGAGACGCCTAAGAAATCGATAACTTCTTGTGGAGGATGGAACAATACTTCTATGCTGCCAACGTTGCCGAGGATGGTACGAAAATCATTACCGCTTCAATGTATCTTATTGACTTGGCTCGTTTGTGGTGGCGCAGGAGGAGCGATGAACGACTTGGTGGCACAATCATCCGAACATGGGCAGATTTTGTACGCGAGTTGAGGGCACAATTCTACCCCGAGTATGCGCAAGATGAGGCGCGCGGGAAATTGAGGCGTTTGACGCAGCGTGCGGGAGTTTACCGAGCTCATGCTGCAGATCGACGACCTAGGCGAGCGGTAGGCCTTGTTTTGCTTCCTCGACGGACTGAGGCCATGGGCAAAACAAAAGCTCCAACGCTGAGGGGTCCAAGACATCACTGCTGCCATGGCTGCAGCAGAGTCCCTAGTGGAGTTCCGCAAGCCAGACGCGGACCGGGACGCGAAGAAGGGCAAGGCCAAGGTGCAGGCCAAGCCACTGTCGAGGGACACTACCAACAGGCCGAACAGCACACGAGCCACGAGCAGTGGGCAAGGCAGCAGGCGGGGTAGTGACCAAGGCAGTCATGTGGGGAGCAGACCCTCGAGGTGCTTCCTGTGCGACGGACAGCACTAGGTCCGAAACTGCCCCAAGAGGGCCAAGTTGTCTGCCATCGAACGGGAGGAAGATGAGCAGCGACGAGATGGAACCCTATGACTGGGCACCATGATGCTGGCAGCTTTGGACTAGCACCAGCCAAGCCGCAATAGGGGGTTGATGTTTGCGGACATAACCGTGGCGGGCAAGAAGCTCCAGGCTCTGGTTGACATGGGAACTAGTGATTTGTTCGCCTCTGCCGAGACAGCAAAGCTACTGGGGCTGGAGCCCAAGGCAGGGGCCGCGCACATCAAGACTATCAACAGCCAGGAGGTCCCGACCATTAGCACCGCGAGCAATGTCGATCTGCGGTTAGGTGAGTAGGTCGGTAAGAAAACTATCGAAGTCATTCCATTAGACGATTATGATTTTGTGATTGGCTTACATTTCCTTGACCGAATAAATGCCATAATGGTCCCATTCTCAGATTGCATCGTAATTCTGGACCCTAAGGGTCAGTGTGTGGTGCTAGTGAGGCGCGGGCCGCAACCCGCGACCGAGACACTGAGCACCATGCAACTAAAAAGTGGTGTGCGCAGGGGCGAGGAGACCTTTGTAGCCACGCTGACACTGAACGAGAGTGAGGTGAGCGAGGCAGCACCCATACCGAGCGAGGTAGCGGGCGTGTTGGGCGAATACGCGGATGTCATGCCCACCAAACTGCCAAACAACTTGCCGCCTGAACGCGAGGTGGACCACAAGATCGAGTTGGCTCCAGGCGCGCAACCCCCAGCGAGGGTACCTTACGGAATGGCACCCCCGGAGCTCGCAAAACTAAGACGGTAGCTCACGGAGTTGATCGAGGCGGGCTTCATTCGACCGAGCAAGGCACCCTATGGTGCGCTTGTACTTTTTCAGCGAAAGCACGATGGGACGTTGCGATTATGCATCGACTATAGAGCGCTCAACAAGCTAACCATTCGAAACCGCTATCCGATCCCAAACATCTCCGAGCTGTTCGACCAGTTAGGGGAAGCGCCAGTCTTCTCCAAGCTTGATCTCCGGTCCGGGTACTATCAAGTAAGGGTCGCCGAGAGTGATCAAGAGAAGACCGCTTGCGTAACTCGCTACGGTAGCTACGAGTTCCTTGTGATGCCCTTCGGCTTGACCAATGGCCCCGCAACGTTTTGCACGCTCATGAACAAGGTATTGTCATCGTTCCTTGACAAATTCGTTGTGGTATACCTTGATGATATTATGGTATATAGCAGGACGATGGGGGAGCACGTTGAGCACTTGCGAGCGGTGTTCGAGCGCTTAAGGCAACACCGACTCTATGTAAAGAGGGAGAAGTGTTCCTTCGCTCAACCGGAGATCCCCTTCCTCGGCCACATCATTGGGGGAGGCCAACTCAAGATGGACGCTGCCAAGGTCCGAGCCATCGACGAGTGGGAGCAGCCCACCAAGGCAACGGAGCTGCGGAGCTTCCTAGGGCTGGTCAACTACTACCGCAAGTTTGGGCGGGGCTATTCTCGCATCGCGGCACCTTTGACGGACTTGCTGTGTAAGGACCAAGCATGGCAATGGGGCACGGACCGCAAGCAGGCATTTTAGCAACTGAAACGGGCCATGACCGAAGAGCCAGCGCTGAAACTGCCAAACCCGACACTGGCGTACGAGGTCCACACGGACACTTTAGACTACGCCATAGTGGGCATCCTCATGCAGCAAGGACACCCGGTGGCATACGAGAGCAGAAAGCTCAACGACACCGAACGGCGCTACACAGCCCAGGAAAAGGAGATGACTGCGGTGGTGCACTGCCTAAGGGTGTGGCGACACTACTTGTTTGGGGCACGATTCGTGGTGAAGACGGACCACGTTGCCAACAGCTTCTTCCAGACACAGAAGAAGTTGACCTTCTTCCAGACACAGAAGAAGTTGACCCCCAAGCAGGCACGGTGGCAGGTTTACTTGGCGGAAAGGGTCCTGCGGAGGAAAGGCCACTGCCCGCAACATCAGTACTTGGTCTAGTGGAAGGGACAGCCCGCGAGCGAGACGAACTGGGAACCAGCCCATGCGCTGTGGCAGTTTGAGGATCTGGTGGAGCAGTTCCACGAACATCAGGCAACAGAGGCGTTGCTAGAATAGGTGGGGGAGAGTGTCACGCCCATTTTGTGGACATGGGCGGGATAGCCCGATGACAAGGGCTTGGGGCTCAAGAGTAGGCGAGCCAGCTCGATGGTGGACGAGCAAGGTGCGCGGAAACCCCACTCGGTGCCAAGGGGCTCGATGGCATCGGCACCCGCAAGCAGGCTAGGGCGGGCATAGGCTAGCAGACCAGGCGCACAGGCCGACAGACTGGCAATGTGCGCAGGCCAGCACGCAGACGGGGAGCACGGGTGCATAGGAATTTGGCGCGCAGGCGGGCTGGCAGATTGACGTGCAAAATGGGTGCGAGACTGCCCAAGCAATCTGCCAGATGCCCTGGAAGTACTGGCCACCCCTGGACCCGTGGGGTAGCTGTTGCCTGCCGTTGGCCATAGTACTGGGGGCGCGTCTGTCAGCCCCAACAGGCCCCAAAACTGTCCCTAGCCGTTGGGCACCACCTTGTAACGGCTCCAAGGGGTCCTAGGCCTATATAAACCCCTTGGAACCCCTCATTCACATACAATGTCCCATTGTATGAACTTGCTATCAATAAAACTCTCTCTTTGTTCTCTCAACTCTCTTGTGTGCTTGCCATAACGATCCTTTCTAGCAATTCTTGAGAAGGCTGCTAGCCTTTCGAAGTGTCCTCGGATAGGCAAAGGTTAGGCCGCACGGGTCAACGAGAAAACCCCCGTGACACTAGCCCACCCTTCAACAGGGGGATTTTGGACACATTGTGGTTGGAATTCAAGCCTGGAGAGTTTATGTGAAGGGGTTCCCATGATTTGCCAACCTTCTTTTGGTATATAGAAGTTGAATGCAACATATATAAGCCATGTTTGGAAAGTTGGGGTGCATCTAGAGTTCAAGATAGAGAGAGGAGAGATAGAGAAGGCAATCAAAAGACTGATGGTGGATGCAGAGGGACAGAAAATGAGAGACAGAGTCAAGTTACTGAAGGAAAAGATGAATCTTTGTCTTAAACCTGGAGGTTCCTCACACAAATCTTTGGACAACCTGGTTACTTACATGTTATCCTTGTAGAGAGTAAATTTGTCTTTGCACTGGCTTCCTCAAGGAACATCAGGCCAAGGCATTTAATTTGATTGCCATCGGTTCTTTCTTCTTGTTAATTTCTTCTCCAAGCTCTATATTTGGCCTATCACTAAACTCATTAAGATACAAATTGAATAAAACCTTAAAGCTTTCCCTAAGAAGTCAATTCTAGATAAAAGAATGCAAATTAATGCTACACAGCTGTGGCCTTAAGCAAGACAGAAGGCAACAAGTCAGTAGGAGAATGAGAAAGTAGAGAGAAATAATGACAATTGAAGCTAAGGCTCCTAAATCTTTGGTGAAGAAAAGCCAAAAGCTAAAAGCCATGGATGCGTTTTCTTCTTTTTGTTTTCTTTCATGGAAATTTCTCACAAAGTGTAGGCAAGCATCGCTGTATGCAGTGGTCAAGCTGAAAGACGACAAGAACAGTACCCATGTATGAGCTGTTCTCGACCCTTCTTCTAAATAATATTAGAAAGAGATGCATGCATATGGTCTTGGTTTCACCAATATATTTTTTCATGCGGATTCCATTTTTGACTTTGAAAAGCAAATTAAAATTTTATTCATATACTCAAAAATGACACTTTTGTTGCCATTGCCAAGCATCCAGTTGTCTTACCTACTTCTATAAAAATGTTAATATACGTTAATTTTATGCATAAAAACTTGGACTATCAATTAATTGGTATTTATCTTTATCCAAAAAATCTCAGAATATTATAATTATTAATTTTAAGATGTGAAATTCTTTCATACTCGTTATTTTGATATAAATATATTATTTTTATTTTTTAAAAAATAAATGAAAAATAAATAAATAATAAATAAATGAAAGGGGAAAATTTTCAATTAATGGATTAAAACAAAATTTTGATCCATTTGAATACCTTTTATAACATGTTTGGTTAATTTGGTTAAAAAAAAAATCTCTTAACCAAATTAACCAAACATGTTGTACCTAGCTCTAGGTATAACATCGAGACATGGGTCATACACATTGTCAAATGATTCATACAGGGTCGTTAATGTAATACTAGAAATTCTGGACATGTTGAAATGATAAACAGCTTGTTAATCTTAATGGCTGGGTTTGATCATCGGTTACCATAGTCAGAATCTCAAAGAAAAAATATTGCATCAGATTCATCAGACCACAAATGACACAACATATCCCATGTTTCTGCATCAGCAATCGAGCAAACTAATGTCTCATTTTCTGTTTTGCAGGCCACAATTTCCCAGTTTTCCCTTTCATACCTGGTAGTACTCCTCAAGCTTGGTTGTTCTTGTAAGGTAGGAGACTAGGAGTAAACCATACGGACCTGGACTGATAACAAGGAGAGTGTGGACCCAATTCCAGACGTTCGATTTTCTTGCTCACCATGTCAAATACACCAATGTCATGGCCTACTAACGTCTGTTCTTCTCCTCTCACCTGTTGATCCCAATTGTCATCTGTGAAGTATATACAGTTGCTTCTCCAATTGAGGATATTGGCAGTACAAACGGACCAAGAATTGCCCTCTCCGACGAATAATGCCCGATCCCCCAAGCGGTTCAATCTCAGCCAAGTCCCTAGATTGCCATTGTTGTCGGAGTCAAGCATGTAGACCAAGAACCTTTTTGTGTCATGCCTCTTCTCAAAAGGAGTGCTGGATGAAAATCGAAAAACCCCCAAAAGTTCTCCTGATGACTCCAGAAGATATATTCTTTCAACTCTGGAGACATCTTCAGGATGATAGGCAATAAGCCTTGGTGTAGATTCAGGATCATCAGATCTAAAGCGCAGAAGGCTTCCTTTACCACAAATGGCATGGATTTGGCCCTTGAAAAGAAGCATATCTTTGAAACCATCCGCACCCACAATGGTCGTCCATCCAACAGATCCAGGTTTAGCAAAAGCCAAGCTATGCTTTGGCCCAAATATCACCATAACAAGAAACTCATCCTGGGAGTGGGAGGGGGAGGTCTTGAGTAGAATGCATTTGTGAATAAAACGAAAGGGATCAACAGGCACAAGCACACCTATTTGATTCCGAATGGTATCTAATTTTGGAAGGCTGAGTTGAGCTTGCGAGAGCGGGTGTAAAAGGTGAGCTTGTAGATCAGGATCCATAGTCACAATCCAGCCATGAGGAGAACCATGACATCGCTTTCCACGAGCCTGGGGTAGCTCTAGTTCATAAATCTTGTTCCGGCCAACACTATAGAAGCTTTTGGTGGGCCTGTTCTCTCCATCAGAAAGCATGAGCCATGGACACTGATGGCGTGGTCCGCAGCGCATGTTTAAACAAGCAGAACGCCATGAACGACAGACCCCTGATAATGCGACCAAATCTTCAAAAGACGTTAACCGATTACTGATTTTTGAAATGACATCAGGAGGAAGTTCGGAAAAATTATCTCTTGATTTAAGTAGCAGTTGAAATAACCTATGGAAGTCCTCGTTGTTTATCGGTAGCAGAATAACTAATATACTAATTACAAACGAAAGGATATCAATTACTTTTGTGCAAAAGAATGAAACACAAGGAGATTTGCAACCTTTGCAGGCGGGGAAAAAGTAGCCGGCGAAAGTCGCTATCTGATCATCTGTAACTTCAAACAGCACCAGTAACAGTGGGAGAAACATCGGAACGATCAAAAGCAGTGAAGGTGAAAAGCTCTTTTTAAATGTAGGGAGGAAGTTGCCAAACTTGATTCCTATAAAAACTAGAAATCTCTCTAGGCAAAGACCCAATATAATAATAACGAAAAGGATCCCAATTTCTTTTCTGCAAAAGGGTGAAACACAAGGAGAAAAAGAATTACAAGCTTTCCGTACGGACAAAAAGTAGCCGGTAGAAGTACCTGTCTGATCATCTGTAAGTTCAAACAGCAAATATAACAGTGCGAGGAAGACCTGAACGGCCTGAACGATCTGAACGATCGAAAGCGGTAAAGACGAAAAGTTCTTCCTTTTAGATGTAGAGGGGAAGCTGCCAAATTTGCTTCCTAGAAAATGTAGAAATTGGTTCCAGAAAGCAAACATTTTGGGATAGAATGTCGTCAAAACGCAGATGGGAGAAATCTAAGTGTTGAAGTTAGCTTTAGTTACTGCAATTAGATTCAGAGTCAATATATACACGAACTGTTAGCTACGTGTGGTTGACGAAATAGTTAGAAATAGAATTAAACTAGAGTGGTGCCCCACTTCGCGTGGGTGTTGAATTTTTTATTAAAAATAATTTAAAATTACATAATATTATAAATAAAAATAATAATAATTAAAGAAAAATAACTTGAAATTAAAAATACTATAAATAATAGTTATAATAATAATTTAAAGATAATTATTTAAAAAAATTGTTTAAATATTTTCTCTTCTCTTATTAAGTAAAATTTTTTATTTAAATAATTTTTTTGAAAACATTTTCTTTTTTAAATCTTAATATATGCTAATGTTGATATAATCATATTTTGGTAATTACATGATTCTAATAGTGAAATCAAAATCATATTGATAAAATATAATATTTTAAAAGTAATTATTGATAAGTTACATAATTGATACAATAAAATTATTAAAATAAAATGAATATTTTTTGAAATTCAAAATAAAATGAATATTAATTATACTTATTAATTTTTTTTAGTTTAATAATAAAATTTTCTAAATGATCTTCAATTTTAATTAATACTTTTTTATCTCATGCCTTTAAAATTATTTAGAATTAATCTACCTCGTGATTCCTATCATGTCTAATTAAAAAATAAAAATTTGTTTCACATCAAACTTGGATGAAATCTACAAATATCCACAAAAAAAATTTATTTTTACATTATATTTTATAAATATATATATATATATATTTCTTAATACATAGAAGCACTGTTAGCTTCAATTTCCTGTGAATCAAAATGAGAAAAAAAAGTCTTCTGAAGCTAAAGAAAAAAAATCCCCTATTGATAATCCTAATGTAACCGCCCTACAAAAACCATCTCAAAATTTTTTTTAAATCAATTATTTTAAATTAACTACATGTCAATAGAAGAAGCCATAAACATGGTCAAGTGTTGAAGCCCTTTCAGAGCTTCCTTTAACTTATCTTATAGATAGTTACTATGTGAAAATAAAATAAGATGAAAATATTAATAATTAATCATTAATATTTAATTTAATTTAAATATTATTGTGATTAATATTTATTTTTATTAAAATTTTTAAATATTAATATTTTATTTATAATTTAGTAATTAATATTTTAAAATATTAATATTTTATTTAATTTAAATATTATTATGATAATTTATTTTATTTTATTTTATATTTGAATATTAATAATTGATCATTTATTTAAAATATTAATAATTGACCATTTAAATATTAATATTTTATTTCTAATTTAGTCATTAATATTTTAAAATATTAATATTTTATTTAATTTAAATATTATTATGATTACTTTTTTATTTTATTTTATTTTTTAAATATTAACAATTGGTAATTTATTTAAAATATTAATAATTGATGATTTAATTATTAATATTTTATATATAATTTAAATGATATTATGCTTATTTATTTTTAAATAGTAATAATTTTTAATATATTTTATTAATAATTGATAATTTAAATATTAATATTTTATTTATAATTTAATTTTTAATATGTTAAACTATTAATATTTTATTTATACTTTAATATTATTATTTTAAAATATTAATATTTTATTTAAAGTTGAAATAAAGGAGAGGAAGAGGAGAGAGGGAAAAATAATATTTTATACAAATAGAGTTGTAATTTTTTAAACTTGTAAGGAGTATTTGATTTTTATTATTTTTTAAATTTATTTTGTAATCATGAAATAACTAATATCATGAAAAAAAGGTGATATTAATGATTTTTTAATTTTAAAGAATTTTAAAAAATAATTATTCTTAAAATTATTTCTTCACCAAATAAAAAAATCAAAATTCAACTTGTTGATCTTTGAGACCAACTTGAAGATAGTTTTGGTGCTGTTCTATAAGAGTGTTTGAATCAAAAACACGTGACCAGTTTGGAAAAATGGCACAGCTACTTTTCTGTCCAATCTTATCGGCTCGCTTCTGTCATTTTCTAATAATTATCTGGTTCGCAAAGTCTCCTAATTTATGGCTGAATGGGTAACTGGTAGCTAAACTTTTTTTTTTGAAAGTCATTAAAAGAGATTTTATTCAATAACAGGGAAATGAATATTTCCCCATCACAGGTACAGGCCATGATTTACAAAAAGCTAAATATCCACAGATATTGGGAATTATGCCCACTACCAGCCGGTATACCCCCCAATATCCCATAGCATAACCTGTTCTTTCAGGCTTTGCCCCATCAGAAACCAAAAAACAGTCACCAGAAACAACCAAACTCAATCGTCCTACATCAAACAATTCAACAGAAGAAAACCCATATTCCCTACAGGCATGGAAAAGACCATCCCATAATCCCGACCCCTGAACACCCTTTTGAATTGAGCAAAAATCAAGCAATCCTAAAAAACAATCTGTGGATCACTCCATAAACACTTCACAAAAAAGCTCCATGATTTGATTTGTCCGCCATTCAAAAACCTCCCTGCACCACAACATCTTTCCTATAAACTTCACAATTATTCAACTTTTCGCTCTTCCCAATCCAACAGCACCAACAGGACCACAGACCAAACCTAAAAGCAGAAAGACAAGGGATCAATACTTACATGAAAGTTCTTAAGATGTCTGACTGCTGTTGAGCACCTTCTTTTGCTAAAACATCGACTCTTTGGTTAGCTTCTCTTCTAACATGTCGAATCTCTCAACCCTCCACTTCCTCTTTTAATCTTTCAACTTGCAGGACCACTTTTCTCATTATCCACAGGGCTATATCCGAGTGAGTCGTCCATTTAACTGCATTACTCAGAGTCACTCTCAATAAAAAGTTTATGATTATCCTTCCATGTTGATGTTGAAAAAATCAAGAATGCTTCCCTCACTGCCATCATTTCAGCGAGATTGGAGTCAGCCTCACCTATGGCTTTGGAAAAAATGATTTTAACATCCCCTTTGTAATCCCTTAATATCCCTCCTATCCCAGCTGGCCCAGGACATCCTCTCGCTGCTCCATCAATGTTAAATTTCAATTGTCCTTGCGAGGGTTTTTCCCATATTATTCCCTTCCTTTCCTATAACTGGCAGCTAAACTAAGTCCAACAAAAACACTAACGCTGTAAGATTCATATAGTGTACTAGTTGTAAATGAAGCAGACTTCTCTGTTTGTCCTTGCTTTGGTGTTATTTCTCTTTCAAGAAACTTCTAGACAACTACTTGATTCCATGGTTGTTTGGATCACTTCCATGAATGGTGGCTTTGCTTCATTGCCAGATGTACATGAAACAGAAATTTTGGGAAGGATTTATAATCTTGAACGGAAACACTGTTGCCAAGAGGATTATTAAAATGGTATAAGGAACCTTTTTGGTTCTTACCGATGAACCACTGACATACCATGAAAATTATAGGTAGCAATGTCCAAGTTTTATTGGAAAAATAGATACTCATCTGTCAACATTTAGTGGAAACATCTCTAGGAAAATTGCTCGAGGTTTCATGGTTTTTTCAAGCTCATTAGTCTAATGTCCTCGAGTAGACGGTCCAAATTGCAGTAAGAAGACCCACTGACATTGACAGATTCTTTGGCTACCTTAGCCATTTCAGCTGCTGATTTCACGAACTCCTCCCTTCTATCCATCATTAAATCATTCACCATCTTTTCCACTACCTTCCTATCACACACATCCTTCATTTCCAATCCTAGTTTCCATACTTCACTCACAAACCTGCTGTTCACCTGTTGGTCAGCAAAATAAGGCCAACATATCATAGGCAAAACTTCCTCTTGCGGTGCCCAACCCACGATACTCCCTCGCTCCTTGTTCACTAATCAAGGGTTATGACTAGTTGGGTGTGTTTTCACGGGAAGTTAGGTATTCTGGGAGCTTTGTTATGCCTTTGAGTAATTGCTTTTCTTGTCAAAAATTGATGTCATCTTGAGAATAAGTTGTTGTGTTAATGCTTGATGTGCAGATGGTTGACCCAATATGGTTGTTGGCTGAGGACTATCTGTTGATGTGCGTGGAAGCTAAAGTCTATGGCTCGGCTCATATTGTGTTTAATTGTGATTTTATATTGTGTTGTCTTTTGTATAATTTGTGTCGGGAGCTAAAATTAGGGAACAGTATGTTTGCAGGTGATGTACCCCTGGTCTTACCAGAGTTGTTGATTGGGTTTTATTCTTACTGATTCTGGGTTTGGGATTTTTTTGTAGTTGGTTGTTGTTTCTTGTGTATAGAAAATGGGATGATATTTTTGGATAGGATTTTGAAATGTCATTCTCCAATTACAGAATAACAGGGCAAAACCTTCTCATCCTTTTTAAAGATGAAAACTTTTTCCTTTGTCATGAATATATTATGAATTTTCAAAAAATAAAAAAAAATAAAACTTTGTGATATAAAATCACGTTTCCATCATTGAGGGAATTATTGATTTCCTTTTGTACCAACAACCTTATGAAAAATTTAATTGTCTATGAAGACAGATAGAGACACATAGCTAACTGAAAATAACACAACAAAGAGTACTTCATTCTGCTTTTGTATTGCTTACGGGTAAGGGCAAATTCAAGAACTTTTCTAAGTGGTGCTATTAAAATGATACTCATAATTTTTTCCTATGTTCAGGTTTGCTAGGAGAGTATTTAGATCAAATTCAACATCACTTTACTTAAAAGAATATTATTGAGTACCATTTTTAATAGAATTTTGTTGTTGTTGTCTTAGATTTGAATCTTGTGAGATAATTTCTTTTCTTTGAAAATATCTTTCCATGGTTTATTCATTTAAAATTATAAAATTTATTAAAAATTACTATTCATTAGCAAAATTTAAAATATTAGAATTAAATAAAATATGATCATACAAAGCAAATTATCAGGTTTAGTAACTAACAATGTGACAATTATCAATTCATTGATCAAAATTAAATAGAAGTATCTACAAACCATGTACAGTTAAATGCAAAAATCAAATAATCAAATAATGTATCTACAATATATATAAAATAAAAAGAATTATAATTTCAAGATATTATTTGATATGCAATACTATTTTCTATTAGCTAGATTATAATTATAAACTCAAATTATCAAACTAATCAAAAAAATATTTAGACATAAAGTATTTAAAAACTTAATTTGAATTGAAAATTACTTACAATTAAAGTCTAGATAAGTTCGTTTAAAGAGAGTGAAAAATACAACCAAGAATCGAGAAGGAGAAAAACTTGAATTTTTAGACAGAAAGAGTATTTTAGGTTTTAATTTTTTTTAATAAAAATAAAATTTTAAATTATAAAAGGAAATTTTGTTTATCTTTTCTTATAATATTTAAATATTAATATATAAATTATTTTTTGATAAATCACTTTTACTTAAAATTTTTTATTCCACTTCTTATAAAATTGTAAAAGAAAAATAATGAGTTCATTAATATATTAATTATCATAAAAACTTAAACATTTTAGAAAGTGATGTAACACCACTCCCTCGAACGTGGCCCGCCCACTCACGGGTCAATGATGCCTTTCTTTTCTCATCTTTCTTCCTCCCTACCTACCTTTTTGATCCTGTTCTTAATAAGTTGATGGAGGATCATGAAGTCATTCAAATGGAGAACATGAAAGGCCGGGGAGTCATACTCTTCCCACTGCCATTTCAAGGCCACCTAAATCCTATGTTTCAGCTTGCCAACATCCTCCATGCCAAAGGCTTTTCCATTACCATAATCCACACTCGGTTCAACTCTCCAAACCCCTCAAACTACCCTCATTTCAGGTTCTGTTCAATAGCTGATGGATTGTCGGAAAACCAAGTCCTTTCATCAGATGTTTATGATCTTATAACCCTCATCAAAATCCTCAATTCGAATTGTGTAACCCCTTTTCGCGATTGCTTGTCTAAGTTGCTATCTAGCAACGAGGAGGATCCCATTGTTTGCTTAGTTACGGATGCTTTCTGGCACTTTACTCAACCTGTTGCCGATGGCCTTAAGCTTCCAAGGATTGTGTTAAGGACCGGCAATGTCTTTGCCTTCCTTGTTTACGAGTCCATGCCATCTCTGCACAAAAGGGGCTACCTCTCAGTGCAAGGTACAGATCACTTATCTCCTTGATCTGATAAGATTAATTAGTTTTCAGGTATTATTTTCAAGTTCAGTCTTTCTTTACTCTAACTTTCAAGTGAGTCATACCAGGTTCTGCGATAACCAAAACTCTAGACATGAAAATTTGTATCTTCTGATGGAGAATTTATGATGTAACTCCTTTCTATCTTGTTGTCTGATTGCACTTTTCATCAAGATTAGACCCTAATAAATCATTATCAAGATAACTTTTCTGAGATAATTTCTAAAATGTTTTTTTTTTTTTGAAAATTAATTGGATTTCATTATCAGAAACCAGGAATAGGTTCCCTGGATAACAAAAGAGCACATGATTTTAAGATGCTATGCCTCGATCAGTATATCATCTCAAAATCTTGTCATCTTGCCTAAAGAAAGCCAGCTTACAAAGAACCCCATAAAAACCCCTATCATCAATATACAAAAAACAAAATCAGAACCAGCAAGTAGTCACAAAAAGTATACCCCAAGACGCCCTGTGCAAAAATCATTCCTGATAGGAGAGCCAGCAAGCTTGCAATCTGATCAAAAAACTCAGGGCCTCATATCACAGACCTTGGCTCATAAGCCAAACCATCTCAGCCAAATAAAAGTCAAAAAGCAACAGAGAGAAACCATCAAACTAAAAAGCAACAGAGAGAAACGATCAAACTTGAAGGCTGAATTCTTCACTCAGCCGTTCAAAGAAGAAAAATAAAATTATCTCCGGCCTTTTTACAACTCAAAGACATTCAATAAATCCTCCTGACGTCTGACACCTTCTTTCGCAAGACTATCTGCGAATTGATTCTTTTCTCTGAAGATATGGTTGACTTCGCACCCTTTAACAATCCTTTTCAAACCTTTAACGTGCATGATCCACTTCCTTAGCCTCCAAATTTCTACAATGTTGCACAGATAGGATTCAGATTTTACAAAAGAAACTTGATGACAGGTTGAGAAGTCACAACACTCAGTTTCTTATGATTGTATTTATTTGTTTACCAAAGTAGTTTACTCCTTCTAGTACTATAAAACAAGCTTTAAGTTCATGTTTTGTTTTATGCAATAGAAATTACTGAAATGCTGAATCTTTGCTTCTCAGGCTCTCGAGCAGAAAACCAAGTCCCAGAGCTTTCACCACTCAAATTCAAAGATATTCATAGGGTTGAAACAAGCCATCTGGAAAGCGTACTTCAATTCTTGCCTATTATGATTCAAGAAGTTAAGGCCTCTTCAGGACTTATATTTAACTCCAATGAAGACCTTGAACAAGAAGAAGCTCTAAAAAAATGTTCCCTGGATTTTCCTATCCCAACTTTTGCAATAGGTCCTTTCCACAAGTACTTTCCTCCGTCTTCCTGCAGTAGCTTACTACCTCAAGACCAGAGCTGCCTATCATGGCTAGACAAACAAGCACCCAACTCTGTGATCTATGTTAGCTTTGGAAGTATAGCAGCTATGAAAGAGGCCGATTTCTTAGAGGTAGCTTGGGGGCTGGCCAACAGCAAGCAGCCCTTTTTGTGGGTGGTTCGACCAGGGTTAGTCCATGGCTCAGAGTGGCTTGAACTATTGCCACATGGGTTCCTAGAGATGCTAGGTGGAAGAGGCAACATAGTGAAATGGGCTCCCCAACAAGAAGTGCTAGCCCACCCTTCAACAGGGGGATTTTGGACACATTGTGGTTGGAATTCAACCCTGGAGAGTTTATGTGAAGGGGTTCCCATGATTTGCCAACCTTCTTTTGGTGACCAGAAGCCGAATGCAAGATATATAAGCCATGTTTGGAAAGTAGGGGTGCATCTGGAGTTCAAGATAGAGAGAGGGGAGATAGAGAAGGCAATCAAAAGACTAATGGTGGATGCAGAGGGACAGGAAATGAGAGACAGAGTCAAGTTACTGAAGGAAAAGATGAATATTTGCCTAAAGCCTGGAGGTTCCTCATACAAGTCTCTGGACAACCTAGTTACTTACATGTTATCCTTGTAGAGTAAATTTGTCTTCGCACTGGCTTCCTCAAGGAATATCAGGCCAAGGCATTTAATTTGATTGCCATTGGTTCTTTCTTCTGGTTAATTTCTTCTCCAAGCTCTATATTTGGCCTATCACTAAGCTCATTAAGATAGAAATTGATTAAAACCTTAAAGCTTTCCCTAAAAAGTCAATTCTAGATAAAAGAATGCAAATTAATACTACACAGCTGTGGCCTTAAGCAAGACAGAAGGCAGCAAGCAAGTAGCAGAATGAGAAAGTAGAGAGAAATAATGACTATTGAAGCTAAGGCTCATAAATCTTTGGTGACGAAAAGCCAAAAGCCAAAAGCCATGGATGCTTTTTCTTCTTTTTGTGTTCTTTCATGGAAATTTCTCACAAAGTGTAGGCATGCATCTCTGTATGCAATGGTCAAGCTGAAAGACAACAAGAACAGTACCCATGTATGAGCTGTTCTCGGCCTTTCTTCAAAATAATATTAGAAAGAGATGCATGCATATGGTCTTGGTTTCACCAATGTATTTTTTCATACGGATTCCATTTTTGACTTTGAAAAGCAAATTAAAATCTTATTCATATACTCAAAAATGACACTTTTGTTGCCATTGCCAGGCATCCAGTTGTCTTACCAAACCTCTATTAAAATGTCCATATACGCTAATTTTATGCATAAAAACTTTGACTATTAATTAATTGGTATTTATCTTTATCCAACAAATCTCAGAATATTATAACTATTAATTTTAAGATGTGAAATTTCTTCATACATGTTATTTTGATATAAATATATTATTTTTATTTATTTTTTAAAAAATAAGTGACAAATGAAAAAGTAATAAATAAATAAAAAGGAAAAAATTTCGATTAATGGATTAAAATAAAATTTTGGTCCATTTGATTACCTTTCATAACATGTTTGGTTAATTTGGTTAAAAAAAATCTCTTAACCAAATTAACCAAACATGTTGTACCTAGCTCTAGGTATAACATCGAGACATGGGTCATACACATTGTCAAATGATTCATGCAGGGTTGTTAATGTAATACTAGAAATTCTGGACATGTTGAAATGATAAACAGCTTGTTAATCTTTTTTTTGAATAGTAAGAGATATCATTAAAGCACGAGTGTGAAAACACACTACCCTGAGCAAGCCAACATACAAAATCATCAGATGACAGAGGTTTGGTTGATGTATCCACTTATTTGGAATATACCCAAACAAAACTCGACATCACTTTACATGGCTTTAAGCCATCCTGTACAAAAGAGAAGCAAAAAACCCCATCAAATGAGAGACAGAGTCAAGTTACTGAAGGAAAAGATGAATATTTGCCTAAAGCCTGGAGGTTCCTCATACAAGTCTCTGGACAACCTGGTTACTTACATGTTATCCTTGTAGAGTAAATTTGTCTTCGCACTGGCTTCCTCAAGGAACATCAGGCCAAGGCATTTAATTTGATTGCCATTGGTTCTTTCTTCTGGTTAATTTCTTCTCCAATCTCTATATTTGGCCTATCACTAAACTCATTAAGATACAAATTGATTAAAACCTTAACAACACGTTTGGTTCGCGGAATAGACAGGAATAAAATAGAATAAGTATTCTGTAGGAATAGAACAAGGTGGGAATAGAAAAGAATAATTATCACTTTGTTTGGTTCAGTGAATGGAATAGAGTAAAAATGGCTATTACTACTTAATGTAATGTTTGGTTGGTAGAAATAAGATTGGAATAAGAAAGGAATAAATGATAAAAAGATAAAAATACTCTTTATTATATATAATTATTTATTTTTTTTTTAAATATTGATAATTTATAATTTAATTAAAATATTAATAATTAATAATTTAAATATTATTATTTTAATATTATTTAATTATTAATATTTTAAATATTAATATTTTATTTATAATTTAATATTATTATGATTAAAATATTAATATTTTTTATTTATATTTATATTCATTAAAAATTTAATATATTAATAATTTAATAAATAAAACATTAATATTTTAATATTTTAATCATATTAAAATTAATAATGTTTAAATTATATATAAAATATTAATATTTTTTATTTTTATTTATATTCATTAAAAATTTAATACATTAATAATTTAATAAATAAAACATTAATATTTTAATATTTTAATCATATTAAAATTAATAATGTTTAAATTATATATAAAATATTAATATTTTTTATTTTTATTTATATTCCTTAAAAATTTAATATATATTAATAATGTAATAAATAAAACATTACTATTTTAATATTTTAATCATATTAAAATTAATAATGTTTAAATTATATATAAAATATTAAAATTTTTTATTTTTATTTATATTCATTAAAAATTTAATATTTTAATAATTTAATAAATAAAACATTACTATTTTAATATTTTAATCATATTAAAATTAATAATATTTAAATTATATATAAAATATTAATATTTAAAACATAAATATTTTAATATTTATAAATAATTTTTTCTTTTTTTTTACTTTTTTCTTTCTTCTTCACCAGGGTCCAGTTGTCGGAAAGACGACCGGTGTCATTTTACGCCGATCTGGCGCACCATGTGGCCGGATCTGGCCACTAGGACTCCAGATCGGCGTTTCTCGGCGTTGGATCTGGCCATGGAGTGCCAGATCCAACCGAGGGATCTGGAGGGGGAAGCACCAGATCCAGTGCTTCCCGTGGCGAGATCTGGCTTTTGAGGCCAGATCTCGGTGGAATCTGGTCCGAAAGGTATTTTGTGGACCCTTTCTGACCACATTCGGTCATGAAAGAGGGAGGAAGAGGGAGGAAGACCCGATGAAGCCATTCCTGATAGACAGACGGAGGAGAGAGAAAACACGAAGAGAGAGAAAATTTTTATTTTATATGGACACACTTGTAATTTTCAAAAAGTGATGAGGGTATTTTAGTCATTACATTTCGTTTAGCTATTCCTTAACACGCGGAATGGCTATTACTGGGGGGAGTCGGTAATAACTATTACCGTGTTTTCACTGGGGGGAAGGAATAGGAATTCCTGAAGAATTCTTATTCTTTGTGCTCTATGCCAACTAAACGTGAGAATGGTTATGTCATGAAAATAGACAGGAAATGGCATAGCCATTCCGCCAACCAAACATGCGGTAAAGCTTTCCCTAAGAAGTCAATTCTAGATAAAAGAACGCAAATTAATGCTACACAGTTGTGGCCTTAAGCAAGACAAAAGGAAACAAGTCAGTAGCAGAATGAGAAAGTAGAGAGAAATAATGACTATTGAAGGTAAGGCTCATAAATCTTTGGTGACGAAAAGCCAAAAGCCAAAAGCCATGGATGCTTTTTCTTCTTTTTGTGTTCTTTCATGGAAATTTCTCACAAAGTGTAGGCATGCATCGCTGTATGCAATGGTCAAGCTGAAAGACAACAAGAACAGTACCCATGTATGGGCTGTTCTCGACCTTTCTTCAAAATAATATTAGAAAGAGATGCATGCATATGGATATGGTCTTTGGTTTCACCAATGTATTTTTTCATGCGGATTCCATTTTTGACTTTGAAAAGCAAATTAAAATTTTATTCATATACTCAAAAATGACACTTTTGTTGCCATTGCCAAGCATCCAGTTGTCTTACCTAATCTCTATTAAAGTGTTAATATACGTTAATTTTATGCATAAAAACTTTGACTATTAATTAATTGATATTTATCTTTATCCAATAATTTCAGAATATTATAACTATTAATTTTAAGATGTGAAATTTGTGTTATTTTGATATAAATATATTATTTTTATTTATTTTTTAAAAAATAAATGAAAAATAAAAAAATAATAAATAAATAAAAGAAAAAAAATTTTGATTAATGAATTAAAATAAAATTTTGGTCCATTTGATTACCTTTCATAACATGTTTGGTTAATTTGGTTAAAAAAAATCTCTTAACCAAATTAACCAAACATGGTGTACCTAGCTCTAGGTATAACATCGAGACATGGGTCATACACATTGTCAAATGATTCATGCAGGGTCGTTAATGTAATAATAGAAATTCTGGACATGTTGAAATGATAAACAGCTTGTTAATCTTTTTTTTGAATAGTAAGAGATATCATTAAAGCACGGGTGTGAAAACACACTACCCTGAGCAAGCCAACATACAAAATCATCAGAAGACAGAGGTTTGGTCGGTGTATCCACTTATTTGGAATATACCCAAACAAAACTCGACATCACTTTACATGGCTTTAAGCCATCCTGTACAAAAGAGAAGCAAAAAACCCCACAAACATGAGGGTGAGATCACGATGCAGCAACACTTAACTCAACCCAATCCCAGTAAACAAATGCAGCAAAACCTTCCCTTGAGCAAGAACATCATACCAGAACCAACAATTGCAGAACGGATACCCAACCCACGGCACAGCTGTCCAGTAGTGAAATGAGTAAAGAAAGCACAATCATATCACTTGCCGCCCCCGTACCTTACCGTACCACTTCAATCTGCACATCCCCAACAATTTAGAACACACAGAAAGTACTCTGGCCAAGACTCACTGCAAACAGCTTGTTAATCTTAATGGCTGGGTTTGATCATCGGTTACCATAGTCAGAATCCCAAAGAAAAACTTCAACTTTCAAACGAAAAAAATAAAAAAAGAATCCCAAAGAAAAAATATTGCATCAGATTCATCAGACCACAAATGACACAACATAATCCCATGTTTCTGCATCAGCAATCGGGCAAACTAATGTCTCATATTCAGTTTTGCAGGCCACAATTTCCAAGTTTTCCCACTCATACCTGGTAGTACTCCTCAAGCTTGGTAGTTCTTGTAAGGTAGGAAACTAGGAGTAAACCATACGGACCTGGACTTATAACAAGAAGAGTGTGGACCCAATTCCAGACGTTCCATTCTCTTGCTCACCATGTCAAATACACCAATGTCATGGCCTACTAACGTCTGTTCTTCTCCTCTCACCTGTTGATCCCAATTGTCATCTGTGAAGTATATACAGTTGCTTCTGCAATTGAGGATATTGGCAGTACAAACGGACCAAGAATTGCCCTCTCCAACTAATAATGCCCAATCCCCCAAGTGGTTTAATCTCAGCCAAGTCCCTAGATTGCCATCTTTGTCGGAGTCAAGCATGTAGACCAAGAACCTTTTGGTGTCATGCCTCTTCCCAAAAGGAGTGCTGGATGAATACCGGAAAACCCCCAAAAGTTCTCCTGATGACTCCAGAAGACATATTCTTTCAACTCTGGAGACATCTTCAGGATGATAGGCAATAAGCCTTCGTGTTGATTCAGGATCATCAGATCTAAAGCGCAGAAGCCTTCCTTTACCACAAATGGCATGGATTTGGCCCTTGAAAAGAAGAATATCTTTGAAACCAGGCGTCCATGGTTGTGCTCGGAGTGTAGGAAGGTGACCTTCAAGCCAGCGAGAGCTAACAGTTCAGCTAGCTTGAACATAGAGTTTACATGGCCTTGCAGTGGGAGAGGGAAGATGAGAACATGAGGACAAGCTTTTGATTGCTGACCTTTTTCCATCTTACAGGAAATTTTCAGGGCTTCTTGATTAAAGTGTGGCAGCTTTATATTTTTATAGTGAAAGTTGATGTACCTGCTTTTATTATAATGTTAACAGTACATCAGTTATTGTTGTAATTAATAACCTTGTCTGTTCTAGTCCTATAACGATGAGAGCCAAATCTTTGGTAATTAAAAGCTTGAATTGCAGAATCTTTGGTTGCTTCAGATCAAACAAGTATCAAATGTATTTTAATGGTTGAAAGATCAAGAGATTCCAACTTATAGAGGAACACCATGTATAGAGGAACACCATGTGATTGCAACCTATTTTAATACATCAACCACATAACTCTGACAGCAACTATCAGCTAATCATGATTCTTCAAGCTCATGGTTTTTATGTCCTCGATCAGACGATCGAAATTACAATAAGAAGGACCACCAATGCTGACACAATCTTTGGCCAAACTAGCCATTGCTGCAGCTGATTTCACGAAATCGTCCTTCCTTTCCACCATCAGATCATTCCCCATTTTCTCAACAACTTTCCTATCACAAACATCTTTCATGTCTAACCCTAGTTGCCACACTTCACCCACAAATCTACTATTCAGTTGCTGATCAGCAAAGTAAGGCCAGCATAACATAGGCACCCCTGCCACTATGCTCTCCATGGTTGAGTTCCACCCACTGTGAGTCAAGAACCCGCCGACAGCAGGGTGGCTTAAGACCTCCTCTTGCGGGGCCCAACCAACAATGTACCCTCTGTCCTTAGTCCCTTCCACAAGCTCTTTGGGAGTATCCTCTCCAGGGAAGCCTTTTCCAGCCACGGAATCTGGCCTTACAACCCACAGAAACCTCCTTTTACTGTTGACCAGCCCATGCCAAAACTCCATAATTTGCTCATCTGACATCACAGCAATGCTACCAAAACTTACATAAACAACAGATTGATTTGGCTGCCTATCAAGCCATGACATGCAACTTCTGTCGACTTCCCAAAAATAGTTTGAAGATTGAGACGACACCCCATTTTCCAGGCTCATCCTTATCTTGAAGTGTTCATTAAGAGGTCCAATGGTGTAAACATTGGGGCATTTGCCGCGTATTTGAGACAATATCGGTCCTTCTAGTTCTTCAAATGTGTTGAGTATAACTCCACTGGCTGTAAGGCTCTTTCGTGTCACTGTACCGTACCGCAGGAGAGTTGAATCTGACATGTTGCTGGCTCGACAGAAACTCGGAAGATCTCGGCACCTAAGAAATTTCTCCATTCCTGGCACGGCTGTTATTGGCCGATCCATGTCTTCAATTCCTTCATTGTTTGAAAAAAACTCAATTGTCAGCAGAACAAATTTTCTTTCGGCATAAAACTCATCAGCAGAAAATTAAAGATTAAAACTGATTCAAGTTACCTTTGATTGGGAGCTCTCCAGCTTCAATCATATCAGAGATGGAATAATTTGACCACAAGAAACAAGCACCAATAGTACAGCAGTTAATGATAGGAATTCCAAGTTCATTAGCAACATCAAGAACAAACCCCAAAATCCCATCTCCTATAATGCAATCGACAGGTGGGATCATCTCGACCAACATATCTTTCAAAAGCGGCTTGGTTCTCATGTTCATGGCTTCAAAAATTTCCATAAACCGATTGCCTGACCTTGGATGATCCCCTGGAAGACCATCAGAAATAGTCCTGAACTCGAATCCAGGATATTTTTCGAAACGGGAAGGAATATTGGCAAAACGAACCAGGCGGTTGTGGTTGTACTCAGAGTTGAGGAAACTAACCTTTAGGCCAGCTGTGGCACAGAGTTCAGCCAGCTTAAGCATGGCGTTTACAGGGCCTTGAATTGGGAGGGGGAAGATGAATATATGAGGAGAAGAAGCTTCGGACTGGCCTGGTTCCATCTTTGCTTGAAGAATTCTTTCCAGAGCTCAAACGGTTTGGTAGCCGACACCCCTGTTTGTCTTTCACTTGCTAATTAATTTTAGTCTTTAATTGGTAGTCCATATATATTAACCCTTCTTCGTTTTTCCCATAGTTTTCCACATTGATTTGGTCTTCGACAGGTATCATTAATTTGCTTTATTGGTCGAGAATATAATAATCAAAACATCTAGCTCTAGCTAATTTCTTTAATATGACATTTTTATTCTTTTGGATACAACAGTTATTACTGTTGAAACTTTTACATAAATCCAACTGCTGAGCTATCACTTGCTGCAATTCCTGTTCATCGACCTTATGTCCTCAATTAGACGATCCAAATTACAACAAGAAGATCCACCAACATTTACACATGCTTTGGCCAACTTAGCAATTTCAGCAGATGATTTCACAAACTCCTCCCGCTTGTCCACAATCAAATCATTCACCATCTTCTCAACAACTCTCCTGTCACACACATCCTTCATATCTAATCCAAATTTCCAGACCTCACTCACAAATCTGCTGTTCAATTGCTGGTCAGCAAAGTAGGGCCAACAAATCATAGGCACCCCTGCCACCAGGCTTTCCAAAGTAGAGTTCCATCCACTGTGGGTCAAGAATCCACCAATGGCGCAATGGGCCAAGACCTCTTCTTGTGGAGCCCAACCCACCATGTACCCTCTTTCTTTGGTCCCCTCCACGAGCTCCACCGGTATAGCGCCTTTTTCAGGCATGAAATCGGGCCTGAAAACCCACAAAAATCTCTTTTTACTGTTAACAAGCCCATACCAGAACTCCATAATCTGCTTTCTTGACAGAACTGTAATGCTACCAAAACTTACATAAACAACAGATTCCTTTGGTTGCTCATCAAGCCATGCCAAGCAACTCATGTCCACTTCCCAAAGACTATTGGAGGATTGATGAAACATCGTTCCATTCGTCTCTGCAAGTCTTGTATTCAGGTGCAAATGGAGAGGCCCAACGGTGTAGATTTTGGGGCACTTGGTCCGCATATGGGATAGTATTGCTCCTTCCAGGTCTTCAAAAGTGTTTAATATGAGTCCGGGGGCACTGAAATTTTTTCTGGTCTCTCTGGCGATAAGTTGGAGATTGGAATCCGAAATGTCGCCGGCTCGGCAGAAACTTGGGAGATCTCGACATCTGAGAAAAGTTTCCATGCCCGGAACTCTTGTTATCAGTCGATCCATATCTTCATTTCCTTTAATTTTTGACCAACACCCATTTGTTAGTTAGTCCAGTGAAAGGGCTGATACGAGAGGAATAAGTAATACAATAAAAAACAGTAAAACGATCAATCAATAACCTCAAAATTATACCTCTGATGGGAAGTTCTCCAGCTTCAATCATATCAGGGATGGCAAAATAAGCCCAGATGCCAGAAGCACTAATGGTACGAAACTGAAAGATGGGGATTCCGAGCTCGTCAGCAACATCAAGCACAAGGCCTAGAGCCCCATCTCCTATGATGCAGTCCACGGGTGGGTTAATCTTAACCAGCATCTCTCTCAACATTGGCTTGGTTCTCAATTCCATGCCCTCAAACAACTCCATGAAGCAATCACCTAGACGCGGATGATCCTCACGAAGACCATCCGGTATGGTCTCCAATTTGAATCTTGGATACTTGGCAAAACGGAAACCAACATCGGTGTGACGCACTAGTCGTTCATGGTTGTGCTCGGAGTTCAGGAAGGTGACCTCGAGGCCGGCTAGAGCAAATAGTTCAGCTAGCTTAAGCATGGAGTTGACATGACCTTGTGCTGGGAGAGGGAAGATGAGTACATGAGGATAAGCCTGCGGCTGTTGCTCTTGGTCCATCTTTGCTAGGCTAGCTTTTGGGTATCTCTCAAGTCGAGGTTCCGTCTACACTTTGCTTTTGATTTCCTAGCAGTTTGATAGCTGCATTTATAACCAAAAAAAACCCTAGTGTTCCAGCTTAATTGGATTGGTTATCTTGCAGCCACGACTATTGCACAATTTAATATTCATTTTAAGGCTGAGATGGTCAGGAGTCATTCAGTTTTTTACTAGAAAGGTAAATTTTGTGTAGTCACATCAGTCTCGAGAAATTTTGGATATGACAGCTTCGCATAACCAGAAAGCTTGTACAGGTGCTGTCTTCTTTGCTGCATGCTTTTAAGGGATTAGTCCCCAGAATGACACCACCACATGAAGAACCCTCTGCCACAAGAATTAACTTTTCGCCACCAACCACACAAGTTGCCCTTTTTGACCTTTACAAGAAAACATTATAGTATTATTATACTCATTGATTCTACAATATACCAACAGATGAAACCCATATGCGTTACAATCTTAATTTTTTTTGTGCATGTGATATTAGATTAAATAATGCGAGGTAACTCTTTTTTATCTTATAATCTCGTCTTGTAGTTGAAGAATTTTAGAAAAAAGAGGGAGAGAGAGAGAGAGAGAGAGAGAAGTTAAGAGAGATAGCAAGCAAAGGAGAAACAGAAAACAAGTGTAAAAATTTGTAGTATTTTTCTTATTGAGAACTTTTTAATTCTCCCCTCTTTAAATATCTTATAAATTATGTTATACAAGGAAATTTTTATTCAACATTAGAGAGAGATCATAAGGTTAATGATGTGCTGAATATTGGTGTATCAATCTTCTAGGATTGCTGCAATGTCTTTTTACAAAAATATTGTAGTACATGCTATCAGGTTCAAGGACGGATGGTAATATAATTGTAAGGGGTTGTGGTCCTTTAAAATTTTTAAAACTTTTTATATGCTATATATATATATATATATGTTTTGTAATAACCCTCTCAAAATATTTTCTTATTTAATAATTCATATAAACAAAAAATAACAAAATGACCTCTTAAAATAAAATTTTCCACACCGCTTTTTTTTTTTTTTTACTTTACTCTTTTCTCTATGCCTCATCACTGAAAACACACTTTATTATTTAAGAGAGATTTATGAGCTTGTTAGCTTGGATAAAGAAAAACGGAGACCACTCATCACTATTAGGTGAAATTAAAGGAATATAAAGTTTTCTTTTTGTCTTCTGTGGAACTTGAGATTCAATGGGTAAAGTGTGGAACTTTTAACTTTAAACATTGCTTTTGATTCTAATAACAATGATAAATCATTCAACATTGGTGATATTTGCAAGTTAGTAGAGGGTTTTTGTTCATAGGATTTCACGGAGTAAGAAAGATCTTTTTTGAGGTTATAATTGAGGCATTACGGACTTGATATATCTCATCACCGAGGTTTTGAAGATATTGAGACACTTTCTCAATCGATTGATAGATTAATTCACCTTATTTTGACTTTTGGTTTTTACAACAATTATAAGGAGAGCTTTTCAATGATGAAAATTGTAAAAATAAGATTTCAAAACAAAATGGATAATGAATTTGTTGCATATAATTTAGTTCTTTATATTGAAAAAGACATTGCTAACTTTTTTAGTACATAATCAATAATTGATGAATTTGAATTTAGGAAATATTGTCAAGCACAACTTTTTTAAAGAACTATTGTAAGTCTTTCTTTTCTTTTCTTTTTTAATGTACATGTTATATAAAATTATTATTTATTATGAGTTTTTTTATTATTGATTAAATTCAACATGTTAATTCTAAAAATTTGTAATCTTCATATTCCTCTTTTATCTTTACTCTTCAAAAAAGTTGATTAGTTTCAATCTGACTGGTAAAGTTGATTAGTTTCACCCTGACTGGTGGCTAAGTCAATGATGTACTGAATATTGATGTATTTGTAACGATCTAAGTCTAACCACTGGCCCAGCAGTTTTTTGGACTTAAACTATGTGGTCTTCAAAAGCTTAAACTCAAGTTGCTAGTAATAATGAACTTAGATTGTTATATAAGTCTTAACAATTACATTCACATCAGATGTGGGATGTTGGATATCACAATACCACCCACTCAAATCCTTGATATTCTCATTAAGGCCATACATCACATCAACAAGGACCAAGATCTTACCAGAGTAATGTGAAAGTCTGCATTGGACTGATACAAGCTTTGATACCATTTGTAACAACACAAGTCCAACTATTGGTTTAATAACTTTTTGGGCTTAAACCACGTGGTCTTCAAAGTTTAAGTTCTGGTGAGATTTTGGTCCCATTGATGGCTTTGATGGAGACATTAAGAATTTGAGTGGGTGGGATTATAATACCCAATATCTCATATCGGATGTGAATGTGATTGTTAAAACCTATAGGACAATCCTAACCTACAATGTGATTTAAGCTCAAAAAGTTATTAGACCAGTGGTTGGACTTGGGTAAAAATTGATGCAAAGTCACTTTACAAAAATATTGTAGCATAGTTTGATATTCTTGCTGTTGATCTATTGTCATATTTATTACTAATTTGCTACTGATTTGTGGGTGATTTATCGCTAGTTTATAAGAGATTTATTGTTGGTTTGGGAGTGATTTGTTGTTAGTTTGTGAGAGATGTGATGATAATGTTTCATATTTATTACTAATCTGCTACTGATTTATGGGTGATTTATTGCTAATTTATAACTAATTTGCTATTAATTTGTGGGTGATTTATCGCTAGTTTATAGGAGATTTGTTGTTGGTTTGAGAGTGATTTGTTGTTAGTTTGTGAGAGATGTGATAATGTTTCATATTTATTATTAATTTGTTACTGATTTTATGGGTGATTTATTGCTAATTTATAACTAATTTGCTACTAATTTGTGGTTGATTGATGCTAGTTTATAAGAGATTTTATTGTTGGTTTGAGAGTGATTTGTTGTTAGTTTGTGAGAGATGTGATGATAATATTTCATATTTATTACTAATTTGCTACTGATTTATGGGTGATTTATTACTAGTTTATAAGAGATTTATTGTTGGTTTGTGAGTGATTTGCTATTAGTTTGTGAGAGATGTGATGATAATGTTCTACAAATGCATCAAGATTCCAACTCAATCTTTAAAATAAAGTTTTGAACTCTATCTGAAGGGTCCTCTAGAGAATCTCATCACAGCATATTGGCTCTAAATTAGCACACCCTAACCACAGAAATTAACATTGAATTATACTGTTGGGCAGCCGTGGCCATGACCCTTTGAAAGATGCGTTTAGCTTTTATTTTTTATTTTATTTTATTTTGTTTTTCTGATAGGAGATGTTGAAGTATCCTTTTGTTTTGGGGGAAAATTTTAGATTTTATGGCTCAGCAATGACGTAGCTAGGTGAAACTTGCATACCATGGAGTAACAGAGACTCGAAATTGTTGCATTGTACGAATTCATTTAATGTTGGAAGCTTTCTTGTTTGTACTCCTCGTCCGGCTTTGTCTGGATTGGATGAAAGGTTTTCTACACAAGGAAAAGGGAATCAGCCACAGTCCAAGTGGAAAATTTAGGTAGTATATGACAATAGACCCTTTGTTGTACTTTATAATTAGTGTAAGTTATGGCTTCTTGCTTCTTATAAGAATTGACGCAAGATAATTCCATCTGAAAAGATGCTTAGAACCTTGTCAAGCTGCAAGCTTACTTGCTTGACAGAGTCTAGTTTGGCACTTATTGCAGGCAGCAGCCAAGTGGGTTTGGGTCCTAAATTAAATCTCTTTCAAGACTGGGTCTGGAAAAAACAATTGGACTTGAACACAACCCAGTTTTTAACTCAAGATTGGCTGACAGTTTCGGATTCCTTACTTAAATCTCTGTTGAAATTGCTTAATTATGTAACAATACATTGCAGAAGATTAGAGAATGCAGCCCATTCAATTTTGGGCTCAGGAGAATTTTGGGTTGCTAGTGATTATTGATTCAAGCTGACGAGCTTCAACATCATGAAGTTTTGGCTGAATTTTTCAGGTTATAGGGAGTCCTTTTGGGAACAATAACGACAAAGCCCACCGCTTGGAACTCGCATGGAAACCTGGTTTGTTTCCAGGTGGGCTCTGTCGTGGCTGATTCTTGAGGAAACGTATTCGAAAAAGTTAGAGAAGGATGGTCATGGTTTCTGCCAAATGTGACATAGCTTTTGCTTTAGGAACCGCCACGTAAATCCCAGAATCTACTAGAGTCATCAATCTTCTCTTCTATTTAAACAGCTCTTCTCTGCTTTCCCTCTCTTGTCATTAAGAAATCAAACTTCCAACACAACAATGGCCATGATTCCAAGCTTTTTCGGCAGCAGGAGAAGCAACATCTTCGATCCATTCTCTTTAGACATATGGGATCCTTTCGAAGGTTGCCCATTCACCGCTAACGCAATAGCCAACGTCCCTTCCTCTTCGCGTGAAACATCCGCCATTGCCAACACCAGGATAGAATGGAAAGAGACCCGGAGGCTCACATATTCAAGGCTGACCTTCCGGGGCTGAAGAAAGAAAAGGTGGAAGTGGAGGTTGAAGAAGGAAAGGTGCTGCAAATCAGTGGAGAGAGGAGTAGGGAACAAGAAGACAAGAATGATACTTGGCATAGAATCGAGAGAAGCAGCGGCAAGTTCTTGAGGAGGTTCAGGTTGCCCGAAAATGCAAAGATGGATCAAATCAAGGCTAGAATGGAGAATGGTGTGCTTTCTGTCATAGTGCCTAAAGAGGAAGAGAAAAAACCTGAAGTAAAGCCCATAGAAATCTCTGGCTAAGTTGATTCCATGAGCTTGTAACTTCGGGTAATAAAATCAAACCAAAATGCAAAGAAAGATCCCAGGTTTTGGTTTTGCTTAGCTTTCCTTAAAACTTGAACAATATTTAGTTGCATGTCGGAATCAATGTCCTCTTACTGTTGTGCTCGATCTTGATAATAATAATAATAATAATAATAGTAAGGGTTTTGTTTCTCTGGTATGGATATCTGCCTAGTAGTTCCCATGTATATAAACAAAGCATACAAATTTGTTTAATATTCTTTAATCAATGGGAGAGGTGCATGTAGCCATGTATGGATTAATGAATGTATAAATCTCACTTCTATTTTTTGATTAAAAAGTGGCAAAAGTCTTCAATTAATTTATTAAAAAATTTGATAAAAGATAATCAAATCAATTATAATTGGTAAAGTCATAGATCGAGTTAGTTACTTGTAAAATAAAGAGTGTATGTTGTTCTTGAGTTATAGAAACGATCTTATTCAAACACAATTTAATTTTATTCAACACAACTTAACAAAAAAAAAATCGTAAATAAAATTTGAAGATAATGCAAAAATCTATTCAATTATGTTGTTTTCATCTATGCCTAAATTGAAAAATTAAGGTTGCTTAAAGAAAAAACAATTTATCTTAAAAACTTTGACATGATCCTAAGAGACGTACGATGTAGTCCAATAAAGGTCAAGGCACCAGTTGCTGCGATGAAGATGCCGTGATTACCGCTGGGGATTAGTCTTAATTTCTTAATCAAAGCCTAAAAAATCAATATAATATATATAAATATATATATATATATATATTTGGCTCATTATTTTTGGCTCAAATAAGTGGGAGAACACTCATTACTCATTGGATTCCTTTGTTTAAAGAAGAAAAGAAAATAATGTATTTTGGCTTTATTATACCCTACACGAGGGGGCGCATGCTTCGCTGATCATGAATTTCATTTCTATATTATTATTATTTCCAAAAGAATTTGCATCATGAATTTATAATAAGATTTTTGTAACACTTTGATTTCTCAAAGATTGTGGCTAGATTGTGAGTGATTTTTATGCTTCTTTGTCTTTCCCATGACCCTACAAAGAGGCAAAACATGTGATTCTGGGGTAGTTAATTGGTTAAAGCATGAATATTTTTTAGCATTACAAGATTAATTTTATTCTATAGAATCCAAAAATAACAAAAAAGGGGGTCCCTTGTTTCCTAAGGTAAAATCATTTGATATAAATACTTTAAAGATTTGAGGAAAATATCATCATTGCATCTAGCAATCTTCTTTCCACCACTTTATTGCATTAAATTAAAAAAAAATTAACCTATTTAATTTGAAATATATATATCCGACTTAACACGTTTAAAACTCGAAACATATAATGACATGCGTATTTATTAAAAATGAAAATATTATTAATAATATCTGCTTTAATTTATTCTATTTGTTTGGCTTGATATAATAATTAAATTACAAAAAATGCTTAATTGAAAGATCATATCATAATTGTTGGGTAAAATCCAAAAAATTATTTACAAAGATCCAAAAAGATAAGAAATTGTGGGTCCTTTTCACTACCAACAATAGAGGACAAAGAATGTCTTATTACCTCAATCTGAAGACATAAAAAATCTATCTAGTTTGGCAAAGGGTATGTCTTAGGGAGATCAAGCTTTTCTTACACTTAAGAATCTTTGTAATAAAACAAACCCACAACCGCAAAAAATAATTCTATTAAATCTCAAATGAACGTGCATTACATGATTGGATTCATCCCCTTTCACCCTCAATTCATATATATAATTTTTTTTTTCATTAAAATTTATAAATAAAATTAATTGACGATACGTTTGTCATAATTTGAGAGATGAGTGCAGATTAAATCATAAGGGATATTGATCGATGCCGGCGAACATGGTACCACCGTAGGTTGTGTTCCTCCTTTTTGGTAACCACCATGGCTTTGATCCTCAAATTAAGATGTCGGTTCGCATGGTCTGGTTTTAAGGCATGTCTCAGCCGACTTTTTGTCAATGGTCATCAAAGGTGTTATGATGATATAAAATATATAAAGAGAGAGAGAGAGAGAGAGAGAGAGAGAGACGTTCTTATATAATTCTCTTCAATCCCCCTAAAGTTTAGGTTAAGATTTGCTGCTGTCAAAGGCAGCATTGCGTCAAACTGTTTCCCTTTTCCCCCCTTTTGCTTTCTTAATTTTGGAGGTATCCTATATATCTTAATCCCTAGTTACTTAAGAAAGAGAATGAATCACGTAAATTTTCATGTTTTACTGTTTATTTGATTTCATTGAATTTTATCTTTATTGTTTGTTGAACGATTTTCATAACGTATATATTTACTCAATCAAAAGAGATTGATTAGATATCTTGCAATTAAGCATGTTTGAAATGTTCACACGAAAAATCAAAACCCTGCAAGAGAATCAACAAACGCGTTAAGTTGTTGGAAATCAATCCAGGAATTGATATAACCAAACTATATGATACATTGGATTATTATGGTAAAACTGATCCAAATATTGGGTACTGAGTAGCTGTCTAGATTCCAAGTTGAATCTTCACTTATTAGAGAGAATGTGGAGGAAATTAAGGAGAAAAAGATGGTGGAAAATGGGATGTCAATACATTAGTTTGGGACAAATTGGGAGAAAAGAAAGTACTTTGTACAATTAAGAAACCACACAAAGAGTAGGACCCTTTATAACAGAAGATAGGTGAGCTCACATCTTCTTCAGCCAGGCTTTCATTTTCAAGCCTCTAACCTTTGAAAAAGAAAGTTCCTTTAAGAGAAAAACAACACTTAAAATATGAAATGGGAAGGGATTTTTTCCATATTGGATTTGCTTTTAATTGTTAAAATATCCCATTGACTTCCTTGTTTTGGTTCACATAATACCTTAAGAAATTAATACCATAAGTTGAAGGATCAAAACCATTTATTTATCTCATCCAATGTGAATGTCAGCTCCATTTTTCTACCTGTCTTTGTTTTCTAAGTCAAGAAACTTGAAAATGGTTTTATTTCTTATAGATTAAGTACAGCAGTCTTGAGCAAGCATTGAAAAGTAAATTGGGTTGGAAGAAACTAATTAAAATGAGCAGAAAGTCATAATGAACAAGGAAAAAAGCTAGCTTAATGGTGATTCTGACATCGGTTTGGAGTTATTAAGCCAAAATAACAAGAAAAAAAGGGGAAAGATTGATATTTCTTTTGTTAATTCACAGAGAGAGAGATGGAGAGAGAGAAGCGTGCAAACACGACAGGGACAAAGCGGACCACGTTACAAGGGGGCCAATGGTCGGTTGGTGATGTTCATTGTTCACCAGCTAGCTTCAGCTTCTCTCTCTCTCTCTCTCTCTTTCTCCCTTTGAATCCAAGGCTCTTTCTTTAGTACTTTGTTTCACTTCTCTCAAAGCAAAGCCCCTCCCCTCCTCTTCCCTAAACTCCACTTATCTTTCTGTGCCCAAAATAACTTCTTTCTAATGAGGAAACTTTGTCCGAATTATGATCTTCCTGATGGGTTGGATACAGTCCTGGAAGTTCCAATCCCTGAAGAAATGTTTGCTTCGAACAAGAGTAGTCACAGGTCATGGCAGAACATGAAGTCATGGATGAATATGAAACCGAATTCTGAGAGGCCTCCAGCTTCCATGACAGCACTTTTCGGAGGAAGGAATACCGAGATTCAGCTCTTGCTTGGAGTCATTGGAGCTCCTTTGATCCCTCTGCCTATCAAGCTCGATCATGATCATTCCATTAGCAAAAACATCAAGGATCATCCCATTGTAAGTTTTAATTCTAATGGTTCTGAAGGCACCCATCTAGATATTACTTAAAAGTTGATCAACGTTTAATCTTATTTATCAGCTTGTTTCGTTTTGGTGTACAGGAGGCTTCAATGGCCAAATACATAGTGAAGCAATACATAGCAGCAGTTGGCGGAGAGCAGGCTCTGAATTCCATAGATAGCATGTATGCCATGGGGAAGGTGAAAATGGCAGCGTCAGAGTTCTATGCAGGGGAAGGCAGTGTGAATAACAAGATTGTTAAAGTGAGGAATTTGAGAAATGGTGGTGGAGAAATGGGAGGTTTTGTGTTGTGGCAGAAAAGGCCTGATCTTTGGTGCCTGGAACTGGTGGTTTCAGGCTGCAAAATTAGTGCAGGGAGCGATGGAAAAGTAGCCTGGAGGCAGACCCCATGGCACCATTCTCATGCATCCAGAGGCCCTCCTAGGCCTCTTAGGCGTTTCTTGCAGGTAACCCATACCACCCCATCTCTCTCTCTCTCACTGTTTAAGCATCAACATCAGATTGTTCTAGAAATGATTCATTGGATCAAATTTAGATAATAAATTCCCCTATCATTATCTGCATTAAATGTTCTGATTCGGAGAAACGTGCAGCTTGGCTTTGGGCCTTGGGGTAATTACTGTTTCTGTTCTTTTTCACTGATTTTCATGGTTTTTTCCCTCTATTGGTTTGCCTTGTTTTCTGGTCTCTCTGAACCGAATAATATCTCAGTTACTTTTCAGAAGTTGGGCCAGAGTTTCATGTGCACAATTATTAATAAACTTTTGACCTTCTACTTACTGTGTGACCCACTTTAACGTGGTATAGGTCCCATTAAGTTAGCTCCTCACGCCACGAACATGATCTGCATCTGATTTCCTCTTTGAATTAGATTTACTAACCCAAAAATCATTGCCACTTCCCAGGGTCTTGATCCAAGGTCAACAGCAAATCTGTTCTCGAACTCTGTTTGTGTGGGTGAAAAAACAATCAATAATGAGGATTGTTTCATCCTGAAACTAGAGGCTGAACCCTCAACACTCCGAGCCAGGAGCAGCAGCAACGTAGAGATAATCCGGCACACGGTTTGGGGCTACTTCAGTCAGAGAACAGGTCTCTTAGTCCAACTGGAAGACTCCCATCTCCTAAGAATCAAAGCCCATGGAAATGACAGCATTTTCTGGGAAACCACGATGGAGTCCTGGATTCAAGACTATAAAACCATAGATGGCATCAACATTGCACATGCTGGCAAGACTTGGGTCTCGTTGTTCAGGTTCGGAGAGAACTCCGAGAGCCATTCCAGGACAAGGATGGAAGAGGGTTGGACGATTGAAGAAGTGGATTTCAACATAAAAGGGTTGTCCATGGACTGTTTCCTGCCTCCTGGTGACTTGAAGAAAGAGGAGGAAGGATATGGGATTGTGTCAAGTAATGTAAGGTTGCCATTCAAGCTTAGAAATGGTTCTGCTAGGGTTAGTGCTTCCAAAATAGTTGCGATTGATGTTGATGAATGTGATAACTCCTCGGATGATGAAGATTTGTAAATTTGGTTCCTAATTTTTGTAAATATTACCACTACAAAAGTATGTATCCATTTGTAGTTGCATATGGAAATGCCAAATTTTTGAGTATTTGATACTTTAGTTGTTCTACCATATTGTAAAAGTTTTCCTCTACCTTATTTTTGATGGAAACAATATAAAGAAATTATAATATAACCCTTCCTTTAATTTTGTGAATCTCAATCATAGAGCTCATGTTTTAGTACTGAATAGTATTAGATTTGCTGCATGTTGCTTGTTCGAACATTCATGTTCTAGTTCTAGAGACTCTTGTCTTTGCTTTATGTTCTTCCCATTGGTTGGTTGGACAGACTCCTTGAATCATATTGGACCTTTCCTCTCCAATTATGACTAATAATTCTTGTGATTTCGTATTATAACGACTACTATACCTGCTGTTAACAGTTTGATACAGAGACAGTAAGTCGAAATTAAGGACAGGAGAAGACTGCACGGTTGTGCAGATGCTGCAATGCAAAACATAAATTGCAACAGTTTTACAACATTCGAGGTTGTGTAAATTAAATCCAACAAAAGAACACAACAAAAATTACACAGCTCGTTCAAGCTCTGATACTAATATATAAAAACAGCACACTAATTAAGGAATAACTATTGCTAGGAGGTGAGGTGAAGTGCAATGGTACAGAGAATGTCCTGCAAAGTGCTATAAGAAGCAAGAGGCTTCTCCACTTCAGACATCGACTTCTAAAACCACTGCCAGAAACTTTGTTTACAGGGTTTTCACGAGGGTACGTTGAAGTGAAAGAGCCAGGAGATTACAAAGGCAAAGACCATACAGGCTAGCAGGAAATTTAGAAACCGATGGCCCTGCCAGAAGTTTCGAGTTTCTGCAGCATGAATCGTGACAGGAGCTGTCACTGCTGTGGCATCATTTGCTTCACTCCATTGGTCCGTTATGTCTGTCTCATTTGTAGCAGCAACATTCCGGGCAGTTGATCCACAAATCTCACAAGTTCTGAGATTAGGTAATCAGAAGTAAAATTATTGTAATAAAAGAAACAAACAGAATCTATAAATAGGACAGTGAAGCATATAAGTTACAGAACTTTCATACACCCTGCTGAGACTGCAGAAAGAACAAGAAGAGAAACATGATAAAATCTAATGTCCTTTAACTGTTTAAATCTACCCTTGATCCAACTTAAATAGAAAGAGACAAATTCTAACCAAAAATAGCAGGAGGCCTTAGGCAAACGTTGCTGGAAGAAAATGAAAGCAACGGCTGTGACATTGGGCAATCATACAAACTTCAAAATGGTGAGATATTTTGAGTTCATCCATTTAATCTTTAAGATGCCATTATGTTGACAGATCAATCTATTCCAATCAATAAATTCAAATCCTTCTGTGATGAAATCAACTAGCAAGTTACCAAATTCAGCATAGTCATAATTGAGATGTATATGAATCTATAAGGCAATAGTATTTATCATAATTATATTATAAATCTCAAGTGCAAAGCATCACCAAATCCTGCTAAAACCTTTCTTAATTTGATTCTTGCACCTTTGACAGAGAAATCCACTTTCTTCGGTTCATCTTTCTTGACAAGACAATATATTAAAACATAGCAAAGGAAAAACAAGATACGGAAAAATGGCCTGGTCGATGTCTGATATGAGTCATATCTGCAAGTAACCTAAACAAGAAATGCCTCCCTTAGGTTCACAAAGTTTAGAACAGCAATTTTCCACATTCTGGGTAAAAAGAAGAAAAAGGAACAAAGCATTCATCTATCGGTATAATTTTACTTTCAACATAAAACAGAATCGAAAAAGAATAATTCTCAGAGCAGGAACTACATGCAAAACACCCTGGTGTGGTTCCATCTTTTGCTTTATGTACTTAAACATTTGATTCCCCTTATTAGTATATGACACAGCCTTTAACCTTTCTCTTTATTCTAACAAGGTACAGATATTATTCTAGTTTAACCTAAATTTACAACAAAGATTCCTCCACATTTGCTTACAGAACAATCCAACAAGCACAGAAGTCAAAAAGGCCAAGAAAATCAGCACCAACTTAAAACCATTACTACCTCAAAAAAACAGCATGGATCCCACTGGTGCTGACCAATTTCATAATTTACAATCTCCAAGGGAGTATAGTACACGACTTAGATAAGCCTTGCACTTCCAGTGACATCTAAGGACATTTCAGTCCCCAAATTACTAAGATTCAAGCAATAGGTACTCTACACACTACAGGAAGAACAAAATTCTCAGAAGATTAAATCATGAGAATAAAAGCAAAGCATGGGATAACATTCCAGAAAGGTATTATAAACACACAAAATGCCAAGGAACTTCAAAAAAGAAGCAAATCTTCACTACCATTGCTTACCTGTTTCCTTTAATTTTGAACCATTCTTCAGCACACTGCTTATGGGCAGCAGCCAAATCATTTTTACAAGAACAACCCAACTCTATAGGCACACCAGATACTTGATTAGTTGGGTCAAAGCTGAGATGGCAAATCCTGCAATCCCTCTCCACTTTGGCCAAATGTATCTTGGTTTCAGTCGCCCCAGACTCCAGATCCACCTCCAGAGAAGAAGTCTCTGACACAGAAGATCCCCTCTCCTTGATGATCTCAGTTGTCCCTGCAGACTCATCACTCGAAGAAGAGGAACACCTATCTTCTTGCTCCTCATTATCTGTCTGGTTTGCTTGCTCTTGTCCATCAACATCAATGACAACTTCTTGGGGTTGTTTTGGTAAAGCTTCCATTTTCAAGACCCAGAGTTTTAATCTTCATGTAATCGTTCTTATAGACAAAGATCATCAATGTCGGACAACAAGTTCCAGAGCCCCCACCCACTCCCTTGAGTTTAACTATGTGGTAGCTCTCTCAAACCTGAAGTGACTGAAAGTCATGTGATTTTTTCCAAGAGATGGGTACTGTTTAAGTGTGGTAGGTGATCTCTCCTTGTCCGACTGTCCCTCTGCTCTTCTCTTGTTTGTCAGTTCGGAACAGGATATGGAAGAGAGAGAGAGAAAGAAACATTCATACAAAGAAAGATCTCATGTAGAAACATACACAAGACTTGTGGAGAGCTATGGTTTTTTTAATTAATTTTTTCTTTTTCTTTTTATCAGTTAAAGAGGACCGAGAGATATTTTTATGTAGCATTTTACCTTTGATTAGTGTGTGGATGTGGGAAAATGACATGGAGAACATGGGCAACTAAATCATTGTAAGATGGAGAAAAAAGAGGAAAAAAGAAAGAGATTCATCAGACGATGATCTTTGATTGAAGTGAGCCTATTGAATCTGTCATTTTGTCCTAAGACAGCACAGATTAAATGATGTGTCCAAAGCAGATATGTAGTTTTTGTCTTTGCTTGCTTTGCCTTTTCCTTGATTGCTACGGTTCTTTTGATTGTGTCATGGATTAGATACGACAGACAAGGAATTTGGTAAGGAGAGGGTGCTTAGGAGTCGACCTTTTTGTGTTAAAAGTCCAAATTCTCCCTAATCTTTGAATAAAATATATTAGTTAAGGAGGGTATTCTCGGCTTCTGGATTGTAATCAAACATGATTTTCAAGAAAAGGGATTTACCATGTGCTGTTAGAGTTTTTAACATTAGGTCAGAGTTATAATCTGGAGCCAGACAAAGCAGCGGCAGATAGGGACCTGCTTGCATTATTCTAAATGAGAAAAGAAAAAGAGAAGACCCCCAATCCATCAGAATTCAGAGGCAAGAAATAGATTTCTTTCTCTTTCCTTTGTTTTCCTTCTATTTCAGTGGCAAAATAATCTGGGATGGATGAAGTAATGCTTTATTAAAGTAAAATTTGGAAGTATACTATACCTCATGAAAAAGCTCAATCACTGAGCAAAAAATAATGGCGGACACCTGAATGGGATCAGACTTTTTCACCATAGCAGCAATATTTTAACCACTTTATCATGAAAATCATTCAGCGTTATGTTGGCATTTCCATGGTTTCCCCTTGAGGTCTTGAGTTCTGAGCAGCCTGTAGGTTCGGTTCAGTGGAGAGAGAGAGACAGAGAGAGAGAGAGAGAGAGAGTTTTGTCTTACTTGCTTATGGGATATAAACAACCAAAAGTTGATACAAACATAGCATTACTTTTTGACAGAAAAGTGTTGTCTTCCATTTTCCAGAAGACAATCAGCAGCACCAAGAACTTTTGTCCAGACTCTTGATTGACGTAAGGGCTTCCTTCAATTCTCAGATCTCACCATACCCTGCATCAAATGCCAGGCTTTCAGTTTTAGATGAGAGGGTGATCAGGTTCATAGTTTTAACCTTAATGGAAATCCCATTCCAGCATGTGGCATATGCTGATGGCCTGATAAAGTCATCACATATATTACCAAGAGCAAGCAAACCATATTCAGCACCATACCAACAGCAATTCTTATGCATCACACCAATGCTGGAGAGGAGACCCAATTAAGATTATTTTTTGCAATCCTCCAAACAAGTTCTCAGGGTAACTATACCGGCCACAGATCTATCCATTTTCATCGCAACAAGCTTTAACCACTAACAGAGATCAACCCTGAATTATAATGGAAAGGCATGTTTTAATTGACTGTGTGAATGCGGTGACAAACTGACAGCTGATGTGAACATTTTGCATTTCTTGACAGGATAAATTCTTAACATATTTTACATCTATATGCTAACCAAAATTCATGATCTCTTTGCTAGAGGTAAGTAACCTCCTCATAAGATCGAATATTGAGTTTTGCATAATCAAAATGAAAATCGAAACAATACTCCATTCTATACCCTCCAATATGAAAAAAAACAACGAAAAAAAAAACTAGCCATAAGTTTTAGCTCAAACCCTCCACTTCAGATCGCACTGTAAAAGTTTGTTTAGGCATCTGAGTTGGTAGAACTTCTGCCGTCATGCCTGTCAACTTGCTCCGTCCATCATCAAAGCGCATATGGTCACTCTTTATATATAGATCTGATATCCCTATTTGCATGCTAGAAGTGGCCCCTTGAGGCATTCTCTGACCTGCTGTGTTGCTTGGTATCCTAACGCAACTGTTCTCAAGGCCACTCTTTATCCATGCAATATTATTCAAATCAGTTGCTATGGAGATTAACTCATGGCTTGAAAAGGCAGGGGGCTCCTCATAGTCAACAAACTCAGGCCCCAACAATGAACTTTGAGAATGACCCCCACAAGGAGTTGAGCAGCAACCAAACCCACAACACAAAGGAATGACAGGTTCACTGCAAAGATCTTCTAGGATTTTGCCAACTCCCCAGTCTGATCTGGAAGCATGAGCCAGAGGCCCTTGCATAAGGATTGTACTTGACATCCCAGATTCAGTTCTAGAATTGCTTGGAGGGTTATAAACGCTGAATGCACTAACACGGGCAACGGGACGACAAAGAGTAGGACGGTCCTTTGGTTCAGCAGCAGATTGATCCTCTTTTATTGGTGGTTTGTCTTCTTGCAAGTTGGGTCTATCATCCATCACGACATCTCTTCCTTCAAAATGCTTGAAGGAGTTTATATCTCCAACCGATAATGTCTCTTCTGAGGATGCTTTTGTTCTCTCAAGGCTGCCATCTTCCATCATGTCAGCAGGTTCTGGTTTAAACCTACCTAGCTCCATGCATCGGCGTCTTAATGTAGAATTCCAATGGTTCTTAATTGCATTATCAGTTCTACCTGGCAGGAGCTTTGCAATTGAAGCCCACTTGTTGCCGTGGATTGCATGAGCTGAAATTATGATACAATCCTCCTCATCTGCAGAGGTTTACGTATTAGATGTTTATCAATGTCAGTGAGTTTGCATATCAGCAGTCTCATGAGAAATTGAATTCTTTATAAACATGAAGGCCATCTTTCTGACAGCTACATAATGACAGCAAAGTGGCGACCTCTGACTCACCTCAAAACAGGAACTCTTGAATTGCATGATAAAAGGACTAACATGGATCAATTGTCAGTTGAAAATAACAAAAAAATGAAAGACAGAAAAGGAGAGAGAAAGCCATCCTCTCAAAAGATCTCTTTTGCAATTTAAAATACTTCATAAATCATACTTCTTTCAGGAAAATATTATAACATTGACCACAAACATTAGTATCATTAGACTCTGTAAAGATGTTGGAGTATGAAGCGTACCACTAAAGTTTAACAGTTAAGCGAAATAGTCTTGACACAGGATAACTATCCCACTGCTTGTATTCTATGTGATCATTTGCACTAATATAGCTCCAGCTAAAGGTCCCATACAGTCATCCAGCCCACAGAACTCTGGCACTAAGATCGTTCTAAGTACAACAAAAGGCAGAATAGGGTTACAAATAAAATGAACTGGCATCCTGATTTGAGTCTCTGCTATCCAGAAATAATTAATAAGTAAAATAAAACTTCTCTCCAAAATGTAGATATCACACTCAATAACCTGGATCGATCTTTTGAGGGGGATGGGAGTGGAGGGGACATCATCACCTTTCGTAGTTTTCTCATCAAATATGCATAGCTTTAACTTACTTCCAATAGCACCTATATATATATATATATATTATGAAAGAGAAGAAAAAGGAGAGGCAGTTGACGGACAGAGACTTCAAAACTATGAACGTTAGACATGAATAGCAGTCATTTTCTACACAATGGGCATCCTTGCACATGCTTCCTATCATCTATTTATTAGACTTTTAGCAGAATTAATATGTCAATCACACACAAAATATCCACTAAGCAGTAGATATCAGACTCTAGAATTTACTTTCCTTTGAAGAAACAAATGGGGGCAGTTTAAAGAACACAGTTCAAACGACTCCAAAAGTATCCCTAGTTATCATCTCAGCCCTTTGTATATGCTTACCCCCAATGGACTTCTCTTCATGTTTCATTTGCTACCATCACTGCAAGACCAGTCTTCCTAAATTCAGTCATGGGCTTGTCTATTCCATTTTCAGTCACTCACATTGAGAATAAAATGGACAGAAACCTCTCTCAAGGATTAAACTCCAAAAAAGCATTGGACAACCAAACCCCCTCTTCTTGGCAAGCAAAAAAAAAGTTTAAAATTAAACCTTTGCAACACAATGTAACAGCCTACAAAATTTGGAACATCAGGAAACAAAAATAAAACTTGGAAGATTTACAGCACCTATCAAAACCAACTAATTCCAAACCAATGAGCATCAACACTACTCCATATAGGAAACAGGGGAACAAACAATCTTTTTCACTAACTCAAATCAACAAAAAGAAAAACCTTAGCTCCACACTCTCCAACCAACCAAAACACAAAAAAAAAAAAAAAAAAGCCTCAAACAAGAAACCAACAACTACCCATTTGAGAACAATCAAAACACAAATACCCATTTTAAAAAATAGACCAAAAAACCAAAAAAGAAAAGAAAAGTAAACAACTTTACCAGTGAAAGGTTTGCGCTTAAGGCAAGGGTCAAGCTGGTTACACCAACGAAGCCGACACGATTTCCCAGACCGACCCGGAATTCCTCGTGCGATCAAACTCCAATTCCTTGCCCCAAACTTCGCCACCAGTCGACTCAACACCGCGTCTTCCTCCGGCGACCATGGTCCTTTCACTCTACTGTTACCCCCAGAACCGCCGCCAGTGAGTTCCGACTCAGCTACAATCAACTCCAACTCATCCCCACCACCTCCGGAACCGCTACCCCCAGCCGCCGGTGAGTCCTGGCGGTTACTCTCTTTCTCTTCCCCTTTCATTTTTTTTTTTTTTTGGTTTTTCAGTTTGTTTTTTCCCTTCTTTTTCCCTTACTTTTATTGTTACCTACCTGCTCAACTGCAATATGATCTTTATTCTTAAAGGGCAAATTCTTCGGTGTTCTTTCTCTGAAATGACCGCTATGTCCCTTCTTTCCCGCTTCAAAACGGTGATGGTTTGTTATTATTTTGGGTGTCGTTTTTTGACTTCGGTTGACTTCTGCTTCACTGGGGCCCGGGAGGTTGGTGTCCAATGACGTTTTCGCCCTTACACTCAGGAGTTTGGTACATGGGTTTTCGTCGTAAAAATTGAAAAACGTTTGAGGTAGTTTGGAGAAGTGGGGTTCGGTTATTTGGTGGGCCAGACACGCCAAATAAACCGCCTTTCAGGTTTCAACTTTTGAAGTTGAACGGAGTGGACTTGCGTTTTATAATTACCTTTTTGCCCTTGATTTAGTATGGGCCCTGATGGGCTCCAAATTTTAGGCTTTGATTTGTAATTGGGCCTTGGGCTCATCCCTACACCATATTTAAAACTATTGTGTATATTATATTTATTACTGGCCCAATGGGGCTAATCTATAATGTATAATAAGTCAATAATTATAACTAAAATATGAGTTGAACCAAACGAACCAACTATGTACACCGTTTCCGTCTATAAATATTGTTTTTATTTTATTTTTATGGATATTAAGATAAATTTTTTAATTTTTATGTATTTTATATTCAAATACTTAGGTGTTAAAAAAAGAAAAATATTTTATTTTAAAAGTACATTTCAAGAAAAAAAAAGGTGAATATATATAAAAAAAAGGACAAAATAGACATAGGGAGTATATTCTCCTTTTTTTTACCAAAATATTAAGTTGGTGTATACTTTGGGCAATTCTATGGAGGTCGAATATTTGAGGTTGAAATCGGTCTAATAACTTATAAGGGTAAAGATTGTAAATAAGTCAAAAACCAAGAATATGTTTACTTTATGAGATGTTAGGACAATTTTGAGTTTTGAATTTTTAATACTAATTAAGAATTTTTAAGTACATAGTTAACCTCGACAATTTCATTTTAATACTCACCTATCTAATTTGAAGCAGACAGAGTCTTAATGTTTTATGTGTGATGGTAGGAGGTGATGTATTTGGACGAATTTGTATGTTTTTTCTTATAATTCGTTAAATCTTTGCTTTGTTTCGGAATTAAACTCAAACCCAATAATTCTTGATATCTAATAAAATTCATTTGATGAAGAAAAAATATTTTCTATATTCATCCATCATCCTTACCTAGTGATCCAATTTTCTATTGCTAATTAATCAAACACAAGAGAATCTGAAACATAGCCCTGTAAATCAAATGAAGAGCTGACAGATTTGCAATCTCTGGAAGGGTCCCTCCCTTACCTTTCTTGGGGTTTTCTTTTTTTCTTTTTCTAAAATGATCCCTTTTCTTTTCCCTTTTCCCTACCTATTGACAGGCCTAAATTTGTTTTAAAACAAGAAGTAAGGCAAAAGAAGGGGAAGAAGGCATGTTCATACTTGATGGTGGGCTCATGATATAAAAAATGCTCTTGCATGAGTAATGATGATTCCACCAACCAAGTACTCCAGAAACTATATATATTCCAGATCATTTAACAGAATTGATTCTGAGTAAGCTTTTAATGATGAGTGCACCCCACAGCAATTAAAACATTTAATTTGCATAAGTTGACTTATAATCATTGGAAAAGCATAATTCCACACCTCCATTGAAATCTCACAAACATTCCCTTTAATCAAGCTTGGGATCTGTTCCTAATGATCTGTGACCTTTTCATTTCAAATCTTCCTCTAATTAACCTAACCCCATAAATTTCTAAGTAATTGTGAAACCACAGTAACTGATACATACAGCTGACAATTGAGGCCTGTGTATCAGAGCTCCTGCTAGTACACCTTGCAGTTTAAACAATCCACCAAACCAGTGTTAGCAGTGGGCAGTGTTTGGTGGGTGGCTGGAAGGCTGCTGTAGCTTATGGTACTGTGGTGTAGAGGGTGGCAGTGCTGTGGCATTGCTTATCAGGTAGCAAAATCAAGGAGCCATGCAATTAATGGGGAGATTCAATGTATTGATGTATATTGCTCAACTATAAATATTTTTTTACTGTAATAAGTGTAAAAGAGAGTAGCAAAAGAATCAATCCAGCATCAACTCCCATGGTTTCTGGTTTCACTTCCCATGGCATCATTAATTTGTTTACTATACCATTCACCTATAGAAATTGACTGCATGGAAAAAAAAAATACACCAAATAATTCAAAAGTAATTGTCATTGCCTTTCTTTTTCACCTCCTCGCTCCCCCAAAAATGGGGCAACTAGCTTATCTTGTTTAGCTTGAAATTGCAGACATGAAATTGTGGGGGTCTCTTTCATTTTTTTATAAAGAAAGTGAATGTAATTTACCTGGTGAAGCTTTGAGTAATCAGTTGTTAGATTGTCTTTCCCTGTCTGATTACTTAAAGGGAAAGATGACAAGCTTATGTTTAACCAATCTTATTGCTTAAGAATCCTGTTAGCATATACTCAGCAAAGAACTGCCAGCTGCATGCTTACTCTAATCTATTACCTGTGTGATCAATCATTTTACAGTGCTAATAATTGTGATTTAATTGATTGATAAAGAACCCTTTGGAATGACATCTGAGAGGGTGATGAATGCACAGCAAAGAAAACATAAGAGTCCCCAAATCAGCTGCAATGATCGCGCAAAGCCAGACAGACAGATTAAGACATCCATAGCTAGCTGTGAAAAATGTTCAGGACCTTGGGTTGAAAGCCACAAGGATGGAGAGTGGAGCAGTATTCCTGAACCAGGATTCCTCTCCCTACTGCTCAGATGTAAAGCTGCTTTTGTTTTTGAAGAATCAGGCCACAAACAATGTAAGATCATGACAGGGAAAAATAGATTCGTTTGATGAACAATAATCGAAAAGAATGTTTCGCTTACAAAACTAACAGTACTTTCTGATCCTTTTGTCATTTATACCAATGCAAAAAACCAATTATTGAACATATACCAAAACCATTATTTTTTCTTTTGGGGGTCTCAAAAGTAGGGAGATTCATCCAAATATTGCATGTAATGAAGTGTTTCTATCACAGCATACCTTCAATTTGGAACATTTTTGTTTCTGGTATATGAAGAATAGCCTGTTATAGGCAAATATTGACATATATTCCCTTCTTTCCAATGGTCCCATATCCCTTCAAATTTTGTGTGGCAGACCTCTCCCCAAGTTTTCTATCATCAGATTTCCTAGCATTACATGTTTTTCCCCAAGAGCTTTTGGTTAAAAGCTGGAAAAGAAAAGAAAAGTTTTTTTTTTTTGAAAGGCAAAGAAAAGAGAAGTTGATGGGTGATAGATCCCATGGAAATCACATAGAGAAAAACAGGATGACAAAGGAGCAAAAGAGATGGTGGTGGTGTGATGCATGGTTTTCCAACCAACCAAAGTGCCATGGACCAAGTTCTTTCCATCTCTCTTTGTTTGCCTCCCAAAACTTTTAACTTAGGGAAAATTGAAAAGCACCACACAAATTAAAGTAGGTGCGTGTGAAGATTGTTCAGTGCCAATGGCTGCTTCTAGACAGACATGAAAACCCCGCAAAAGCATATATATATACATGGGTATAATTAGCCATAGCAAGGCAAACGAAGGGCTGAGAATTCATGGCGTGGGATCTCCTTGACATGACTCGGATTTGCACCCATTTGTTTAAGCAATAAAGTGACGAAGAACATTCTGAGAGAGTTTTCCTTACACCAATGACATGGGAGAATGTTTTACTTAGTGTTAGATTTTTATCTTCTTCTTTAATGGGAATTGAGTAAGAAAATAAAGAGAAAAAAATTATAATAAAAATAAAAAATTTTCGCAACCAATTCTAACTTTTATTGAAAAAGATATTTGTAATACCATATAATCGTTAAATAACTTTATCAACTAAATTAGTTGACACCGTCAATATCTATATTTATTTCTCGAAAGATAAAGAATACTTACAATTTACATATAGCTTACTGATTTATTAATGGATAGGATTGGGAATTGCTTGGGAGAGAATTGACCCCATGAAAAGAAAAATATAGAAACATTCAAAGAAAAGTTAGGAGAGAAACTAGAGAAAGCATTTAATCCCATGTTGCCATAGGCAACCTGATGATGACCCCAAGCCATTTATCAGAAAACATATGAAGAATATAAAAAAACAATAGAGAACCCAAGCTTCAAAATGATTGATAATGACAACTAGGGTCATCAGGCTTCAAAATAACTTTCAAATTTAGTTTTGTGTATATGACCCTTAATCCCTTTGTATATGATGAGGGTCCCAAAACCCTAATTTCTTATCAGACACTCAATGTCCCACTTTCTTACACAACACCAAATTGAAAGCTACAAACATTTCATTGTGCAAACCAAGTTGGGGCTATAGGAGGAGAGGGTGGGGTAGGGGGGAGTGTCCCTTAGCACTAATTGAATTGTCCTTGTGTGAAGACCCTCCCTCTCCTAAGTGAGATCCATGTGACATTGAAAGTCCATGTGCCACTAAGAAAAACAACAATGTGTACCTCTAATATATACCTAATCATTTATAAACACCTTTTTATCAGATGATATTTAGGGTTTATCATTCCTTAGCTAGTCAAATTGAAACAACCTCCCCTTGTGGGTTCCATTGGAGAATTTTATTTTCCATTTTGATAATTGCATGCGTTTCTTTTCGTTTTTTTTAATAAATTTCCTTCAACATTGATCCTAATCTCTCAAGACAAATCTTAATTATTACATAAACAATAATCACAAGACTAAATTTAGGTGTCGTTCAGCATTAGCAAATAGTGCGATGAGAAGATTTTCACTGAAACCCTAATTCCTCTGCCACACTGCACCATTACGTTGTGCGAAACCTAAATTCTAATAATTAAGTTTTTCTTTTTTTTAAAAAAATAAAATCTAAAATTTGGGTTTTTCTTATATGTTTAGAAAAAAATTTACCAGCAACTTGACAAATTGAGTAATTAATTTGCCATATTAAAAGATATCATATAAAGAAAAAAAAAGCTTGATTCTAGGCTAAGTAGGCAGTTGTTGCCAACCAGGTCGAACCTTTGGTTCAAACAACCAAGAAGATATAATTTCTGAGCGTGCACAGAGTAAAAAGTCCAGTACAACTCTTATCTATAGCTAGACTTCCATGGAAAATAAAAGGTGGTGGCAGCTCTCAAGGAAAGACATGACAAAGAGGATCATTCATTTGTATCTATCTTAGTATTTATGATTCATTATTATTTTGCTACAGCTGTTGGTTCAAATTAAGGGTCAGAAAAGCACTGGGAAAAATTTATTTTCTTTCATCTTAGAAAGAATAATGATGCCAGCCATTTGTGGTCCAAGCCTTCAAACATCCAACAAAGGAATAGTTGTAAGGGTTAGTAGCAGTAGGACCACCAAATGATAATTGCAAATGAATGAAAAGACAGAAGAATATTCAAAATTGCCAAAAACCCACCAAGAAAATAACATATTATAAGGTTAAAAACTCTAAACATTTCATGCTTGATGATCCAGAAAGTTAATTTGGATGCATATGTATGTGTTTGGTAGAATGGAAAATTCTATTAGTTATACACGTGGAGCTATTTTAGGAAAGGAATCAGTGCCAAGAAATATACTCTCTCTACATTTAAATCAATACCTAATTAAAACTCAGCTGATATTAATTTGGATTAAAACAATTCAGATAGCACACTAAAGTTAATTCATGTAATAATTAGTGAAGTTTCTTTGTTCACTAAAATCCAATAAAGGTATAGGTGACTTAATAATGTTATATCATGTTATCATCAGTGCCAACTGAAGTGAAGAGTCTTTTCTAACACAGTGCAATCCAAACATGAATGAACTGTGTGTGTGTGTGGGAAGTATAGGCACTAGCTGTAAGTTGAATTCATGTGTGGAAAGGTTTATACTGATATATATATATGGATGTGTATATATATATATATATATATATATATATATATATACAGAGAGAAATGGCAATTTGCGTTTAATGATATCAATTAAGGTGATATTTAAATTAATGTAATTTTTTTTTAAAAAAATAATATTCTAACTATCTTTAAACAGTGCTTATATACAAGCTTTACACAAGTCATATAGTTCATATAGGTACATGTACAAAATATGCAGCAATATGGCAGTGTTCATCCAAGGTCCTTTGCTCTGCCAGATGGGTAACAAAGGCTGGGTGGGGATGAAATTTATGTCCTTCAAAGAAGGGACATATGTCCTCAGAGGTGCACCCTCCTGTGATGGACACAAACCAAGATGCAACCAAAAACCCTACTTTCATATCACAATCAGACAGTATCAGCCAACCATATTTACCCACCCTTCCCAGCCTCCTTCCCACTATATATTTGTGTGTGTGAAGAGAGAAAAAATATATTTTTTTGGGTGGTGGGGTCTTCATAGCACCATGGAGAAAAAGCCTGCACTTTGGCATGTGGTCCATTTATGCTTCACTAGTGTGGACAAGATCTAGCACCATACATCATGATCTGGGAGAAAGGTCAACTGGAGAGACCTTCAAAGATTGATTTGCCCTATCCAATGGCTAATATTGGTTCTTGAGGAACCATGCTTTTGTTGCAGAGCAGCAGCTTACAATATTTGTTTCATCCTACAATATTTAGGCTATGGGTTCAGGCTCCAGAGAAAAGAAAAAAATGTACATCCACATGGATAACTCAAATCATCAGAATGGAAATTGAACTAGCTTCTTTCACTTTCTAGTTAGGAGGAAACTAGAAATGATAAGGCTGGGAAAAATAAAAAGTAGAAAACTGACAGAAAAGGTAAAACATGACATAAGTCATTGCCTCATTGCACATACAAGAATCAAGAAAAGAAACTGCCTTATAGGCTATAGGATTTGGTGAAAACTACATGGAAAAATTAATCTTTCCAGGCCATGTACATGCGTATGGATTAAGATCCTACTCTACATATCAGTTTAATCACTTATCAGTAATAATAAAGGTTAAAAATCAGCTCAGACATTATACCATGTTGAAAACCCAAGCCTGAATTAATACAAAGGATGATACATAATGGTGAAAAACTTCAGACCCTCTCTTCCATTGCAGCTTTGGTTTCTTTGCCTCTACCTAATCTTCATGCTATCATCTTTCATATCCATGTTAGGGGGGTGAGGCTGATTTGATTAAAACCCTTATATATATATATATATATATATGGTTTTTTCTATGAGGAAAAGGTTGTTTGTTTCGTATATACCAAATTGGAAGGCAATTAAAACATCTGCTCAAGCAATAAAAGGCAACAAAGGGAAATCTTTTGCTTTCAAAGAAAACAATTAAAAAAGAATCCATGGCAGACCCCAATTAAATTACTCGATACTATATGCCGAAAGAGCCTCAAATATCATATGCATCTTTGACCATATGCTGATAGAAGAGAAGCCTCTATCCCATACACAGCATGGATTTTGCTGTTGGATCAAATTTTTAATTAATACTTACTATACTTTGTATTTTTTTAAAATTTTATGAATCATATGATATAAATTAAATAAGATTTTATTAAAAAAATTTGGGAATGTATCCCTTGAAAAATAAGCATAAAAAGGGTTTGGTGTGACAGAGGGAACATGGAATGGACCACAAAACCTTCATTAAAATAAGCAAACAACAAAATAAAAAAAATATTAATACTGCCACCCAACTTGTTGGGAATTTCTAAGAAGGGATAGCTGACCCACTGCTAGTAAAAACCTTTTCCATGTGTCTGGTTGGGTTAGGGATTGGGGTCTACAATTTAAATAAATATTTCCTTTTTTTTTTTTCATTTTCTCTCTTGATAATTAGCTTTTCTTATTATATAATTAAAACCCAAAAATAAAATAAAAAGAAAGAAGGAAAGTTTTAGTCTTTGTTTGAGCACTTAGCCTTTCTCTTTTATATTGGAGGCTCCCTTCCCCCTCAGGCCACTTTCCTCTACAAGAGAAAAGAAGAAAGACAGAAGGTCTTTGATGAGAGAAGAGGAGGAGGAGGAGGAGAAGAAGGAGCAGCTGCCTGCCTGGTTTTTACACTGCCAAGTACTAGAGGAGGCATCCAAAGGGATCGCATTGATCCTTTATTTTCAAACCCTTTCTTCTTTCACACAATTTTGGATCATGCTATCCCTTTGGATTCCTCCTTTGGTTAGCTTTCAAAGATATAAGAACATGGTGGTGCACTCTTTCCCTTTCCCCATGCATTGAACAACAAGAGAATCCGATGATGACTCGACCATATGAAACTCATCAGAGAACGACGAAGAACAATGCAAAAAAAACATGTCCCAAAATCAGGTATGAACAACTTTGATGTATATCTTCATCACTTAGATATCTTTGTCTTCAAAGAAACCAAACCCTTTTTTGTCCATGTTCTGTAACTTTTTCTTGCATGAGTTTTCACTTAGGTTTTGGTAGGGGCTTCTTCCTTTTTCTTGGCTTTATGGGAAACATCCCCTTATTGCATATGTTACACACCTTCTTCTTCTTTTCTCTCCTTTTCTTTTCTTTTCCCTATGTACTGATTAAGCTTAAGTTAAAGCAATGAAATCCATGGTTCAAACCCAAAATCCTAGATGATGAACACATTGGATCTGATTTCTTTTATAGCTCGGCCCTAGATAACGGAGATCGGTCCCCACCCCAAAGAAAAAAATTGTTAGAAGTTATCGGTAGTTGTTCACAGTTGTCATGACTGTGATTTTCTTCACTTATTTTATAAAGCAACATGCTTTCTTTTCTTGTTCTCATTTTTTTCCTCAGCAACATGAAAGTGAGATGATGATAACCCTGTCAGGATCTTGCACAGATTTGCATCTCTAGGACCCCAAAACATGCAGGCTTAGAAGGATCTTGTTTCCTCATCATGTTCTTTTTAGAGTCCCTTGGGTTCATCAGAACATGTAATCTGAAGCGAATTGATTAAGGTTTGGTCGAGTGAATATATGTTTTGTCTCTTGGAAGAAGGCATGGCCCCTGTCCATATGAATTAATCATCATTTTTTACAGTCATTATGAATAAAACAGTGCCTGATATCAAAGACAAAAACTTGTACATGCCTTGGACTACAAGTTCTTCACCCCCCCCACCCCATTTCTGGAAAACTTTTTTATCATTGCATATATACTTCCAACAATTTGGTTTTTACCTTTATGATAAAGTAAAGAAATAGCCTGTCATGAAATTTTTTATAGTTTTTGTGGCTGATAACCTAAGTTTAAGCTGAAAAAACATTTTGCTTTATGCTGGCCTAAGCAGTTTCTTATAGAGAGCTATGAGAGATGGATGGAATTGTCCTAGGCAAGACAGGCTAGCTTGAGCCAACACCATATATATGCCAGTGGCCCTGAGTGATCGAGACTCCAAAATAACATGCTTAAAGGACTTTTAATTAGAATCCAAGGCAGTGAAGAAAGGTATTTAAGGTCTTCTTTTTTTATTTCTTTTTTTTTTCTCCCCACTTTGGGGCCTCACATTAAGTGTCCCAAAGGCAAAGGAATCACACTCATGTGATTTCAGACCTTAAAAAAATTCCTATAAACCTTGCTCTAAATCTTTTTTGAAAGGGTATTTTTTATTTTTCCTTCTTCTTGATCCCTCCAAGCACATGACACCCAACATTCTAATATCTTACCTTATATTTATCCCTTTTGTCACATGGCCCCAACAACACTAAGTGCCCATTTGCTCTATCACTCTAAGCATTGTGTATCTGTATTATTATAATAATTTTTTTCAAAAAAGAAAATTGGAAGGGATATCATTTCCTTAAATGAAGAAACAACAAGTATCTTCCTTGAAGGAGAAGCAGCAAACACTATCCCCTGAAATGGGGCCTTTACCATACAAGTTAAGACATTTCAATATCATTTGATCTCTAGCTGTAAGCTATTAGAATTGCAACCAATACATGAGAATAATCAGACCTGAATATCAGACAGGCTCAGAGAGATCTCACTCCTTGGAGTAAACTCTTCTTTTCTTTACTGTAATTTACAAAACCAAGTCCATTTTTTCTGGTTCAATGTATCATTTCTGTTCTAGTGACAATATTGTACTCATCTTTCAGAATATAATAATAATGTTTCTATTGCGTTAAAGTCTTTGAGCATGAACAGAAACTCCACTTTTTCTTTGTAAGTTCAAAGACAATGCATTTGTTTCTTAACATTTTATGAGAAATATTGTCTCTTCAAATGTGCATTTGTGTGCGTGCCTCATGCCTCTTGGAAGCTTCCTATTACTAGGCTATAGCTTTTTCCTTTGAAATGGCTAACCAGTGATTAAAAAAAGTTAATTTGCAGATTTGAACCAAAAGGGAAAGAAACATGAGAAGGACTGAATGAGTTGAAGTTTCCTATGTCCATTGTTCCTGAAGAACAAAGCCCTGGTCAGTTGATATGATCATTTTTTTTTCTGGTTTAGTAATAACAAAATGAATTAAATTCTTTGATGGAAATGATATGAAAGTTGAAAATGGCAAGCAAAAAATGGGGGTCCCCTAGGCTCAGAGGGAAGAATTTTTTTGGACATTAAGAGTGTACAAATTGTCCTTTGAATATGAAATATGCAGTCCAAATGTCTCCTCCATGGACTACACATGCTTTATGAAGGACACATAAACTGCCAAAAGAAAACCATGGATATGATTTTTTCAAAGTCGCTGGAAGAGAAGGACTGGATGCTCCTCGCCTGGGGACCCAACACCTTGACTTGCCTTCCACGTTCAAACTATTATACCAACCCAAATTTTCGTCCTCCTTCCCCCTTTTAATTATCTGCTTTCTGAAACACATTTTCATTCTGTAGTCATGAATTGAAACTTGTTAGACATGATTTGGGATGTACTCATCAATGTGTGGAAAGTTGTTAACCTTGTATCGTTATTTTCAAACCAATGTTTCTGTAATCCATTACAATCCCTCCTTCCCACATTTCTACCATTGACTTCTGATTAGTTTGGACAAATAATTGTATCATCAAACATGTGGAACTTATTAAATATATGATAATTAACTTTGGCTCTGAATTATTAGTTTGGGGTTCAAAGATTTATGAAGGAGAAAAATTAAAATTCAATTAATCATACAAATCCCATTCATTGTTAGACACTGAAGCCACATCAGAGATTTGCAGATGCCTTCAATTAATGGAACTAATAATTGAATCAACAGCGTGTAGAACTTAATTATCCTGATAGCTCCCCTTCTAATAATGCCTACTACTGCTCCTAAGATTTTCTTCTTAATGCTTATGACCAACTCACATGACAACAGTCTGTTGAAGCAGATTGGCAAATCTAAATTCAACTTGTAAAAAACGATGGGCCAGCCATAGCTGTTGGTAAGATTCTGCAACATGGATCCTCCAATTCTATGGTAGTTTTGAATCCTTGTTGGTATGATGTCATTCGAAGGAAAATAAAATTCATGGTCTCTTGATATTCTTCCTAATGTTGAATGTAAACACAATCTGCATAGAGTCTTCTGCACCATCATGTTGTATTTGACTGGCTTGGCAACCTCATCCTCCTGCATCACGCTGAAGGGATGACTTTTGTGGGAGCCAAGTCTTTGGTCAGAGATGAAAAACAGCCCCACCCGGCATCATTTTGTCTGTAAGATTGATAGAAATTAAGAATCAGATCCCAAAGGCTTTTCTTTTTTTTTCTATCAATTTACAAGCAATAGAACCCCAAATCTTATCTTACATTAGGTAAGGCCTCAACTAGAGGCCTTTGGATATAGAGTCTAAAATTCTATGACTTCTCTCTGTCTAATCCCCAATATTTGGTATACTTTTGCTAGAAAGTCTGTCAAAAAAAAACTTACATATTCAGATAGGAGGGAACATGGTGGCTCTCAGCACCTGGTAATGGGGCAGTATCCCTTCAGGCTTTAGGCTCTAAGGATTGAGAAGACAAAAATGCAAGCATGGAGACAGATACAAAAATCTTATGACCCAGCAGAACAATTCATGACAGGGGAAATTGACTGCCTAGCTACCTCCATAATGAGGGAGCTTTTATATTATACAAGACAGAAACTAGCTTCCTTCCATAAATGTTGTGTATTCCATCTTATAATGAATTATTGGTAGCAGAAAAACAAAAAAAAAAAAAAACTATAACACTGATCAGTATATACATAATTTCTTCTCGACACACGTGTGTAGCTAATTATAAGAAAAATTATCTGTTCCAAATGATCACATATAACTGTCAGGAGAATGAGAGAGCTTGAGTTATCTTCTATTTCTGTTCTTGGATCAAAAAATTTCAGATTTTATGAAGTGTTGGGTAGGATTTCAGCAAGGGTGTCCACAAGGTTTGTTTGAAAACATGTGTTCTGTCTGTAATTATGTCTCTGAAAAGATCTTCAGATGGAAGGCCTTCGTCTTTCTAGTCAACCAGGCAAGCAGGCACCCACCACAGATATTGGCAATCTGGCAATGCCTATGGCTATATAGTTACTAAATTAAGCCCCATCGTCCATCTATATAGTTTGCCAAGCTATATAGCAGCTATGCTGCATGCACGGACTCTTCACTTCACTCTAACACACTCGTGATCCGACACTAACATCCTCAAATTAAGCGTAAAATATTGTCTAAAACGTACCCTGTCCGACATACTATCCCAAATTAAGATAGTATACATCAGTACTGCACGTGAATTCTTCATCAAATAATGAAGAATGATACATGGAAGGTAGAGGGTATTCCAATGGTGGCTTCGATATATAGGATCTGCAAAGTCTTTTTCAAGCAGATTTATCATATTTTGCAGCATTTGCAGCCGCTGATCAGTTGTCTTCCATTGAGTTCTACTTTGCTTCCTCTCCAATGAACTTTCTCAATCAAAGAAGTTCAGAAAAGGGATCATCCTATTTGTCTAACAGCACCCATGTCTTGCCCACTTCATTCCTCTTAGCTCTTTCAATCCATTGGATAGTTGGGATATATCAACTTCACAAACTTAAATTATTGAAGACATATCAGCTTCACAAACTTCAATAATTAAACACAGCAACATCGATGAAACTGGTTATCAGCAAGTATATAAAAACCATCAAAATAATGACCATGGGTCTTATTTGCCTAGTGGTCAGGTATGGGGCACCTAGTCTTTTAAAGAGTGAGAAGCAACGAGTCCAAGCTTCTTCAATTCACTTACGTTACCTCCCTTGGATTCTGTCCATTGAATTCAAGAGGGAAAAAAAATGAAAAAAGAAAAACAAAGATTATGTAAGAAACTTAATTTGACAGGAAAATTATCAGCTTGACCCTTTTGGATTACTGGTTTTTTTTTTTTTTCTGCAGAAATTTTCAGAGTTTGGAATGTATCTGCAACTGTTTTCTGAAACACCCTTCAGCAAATGTTCTTTGGAGTATTTGCAACTGGCATGGCAGCAGCAGGACACAATTAAAACATAAGCTTGGCATTTACAATGCTAACAAAAGACCATATATAGCTTTATGAGCAGGGCCACTTTTTTTTTTTTTGGCCAATGACAATGATGAACAGCAGTATTGGGAAAAGGCCACCAACTACAGTTGCTATGGCTATCATTGCCAGAGTGGAAGAGCATCAGTCCAAGGAAGCTGAGTCTGCACATCTTTGGTTTTTTCTTTGATGGTCTAAAGATTTTTCTACCTCCCCACCCTTCAAAATTGCAGGTCAAAATGGTGTCTTTGGAAGTTTTTCTTTTTAACAGTTGCTGTTAAAAGATCTCAGTTTCTGCATGCACCTATCTTCACACCCTTGACTTAAAAAAACAAAAGAAACATGAAAGATTTAGTCAAATACTTGACTTAAATCATAACAAGAAGTAAAAAGGACATAGTATAATACAAATATCTATACCTATATACATCACTTTATCCAATTTATTGCATATATATATATATGTACAGGATTTAATCAAATAAAAAGGAGCTAGAATAATTAATTTAGTCAAAATATGCACATTGATAAGATTGTACCTAATATGAACCTAAAAATAAATGCTTTCAATGGCTGCTTTTTTTTATCTTTTTACACATATTTGATCCAGGAAATTATTACTTTCCTTTGAAATGATGCTCGTGTCTTGTTGTTTTTCTTATATAAAAAATGAATAAAATAAATTAAAAAATAATAAAAAGGAATCTTATATATTAAATGTTAATAAAAAAATATTACTCCCAATTTGTAAACTGACCCTAAACGAAATTATTTGGGTAAATAAACCAAAATTTAGTTGTCCAAAGCACTTCCCATGACCCAAAAATGGATCCTTTGCCAACTGCCAGTCTTTGAAATCCTTTTGATTTGGAGCCCCTGGAAGCTGACCCTCACACCAACCCTTCCCAAAAACCAGCAAAAACCTGCAAAAAAGAGAAGAATCAAAAAATGGCTACATTTTCCATTAACAGCTACACTTTCTCTTTCAATCTCCAAATCTTCATCTTTCTATTCCTTGCAGCAAAACCCATTTCCTCATTTGCCCAACAAGCCCTTGATAACAACCCCAGCTTTAGTCCCCACATTTCCCTCTTTGGTGATGCCAGGGTTGAAGATGGAGGCTCCCATGTTCGGCTCACGCAGCCTCACGCGCCAAGTTCTGGACTTTTGTTGCTGGACAAGCCCTTCAAGTTCGCCGACGAAAGGAATGTGGGTAGGCCGACGTCGTTTGCCGCTGAGTTTTCCTTTTCTTTGTCTCCTGGTAATGGTGATGGTTTAGCTTTTGTTCTTATTCCTAATGGTTTTCAGACAAGGTTTCAGGATCAAGGGTATTTTGGCCTTTTTGGTGAAAATAGGTTCCTGGGTATTGAATTTGATACAAAGAAAGATGATAAAGTTAGTGACTTGAATGCAAATCATGTAGGAATTGATGTTGGAAGTCTTGAATCTGTTAAAGTTAGCAATTTGTCATCTCTGAATTTGGTGTTAAACAATGGGGAGATATTGAAATCCTGGGTTGATTATGATTCAAGCTCCAAACTTTTAAAAGTTAGATTGAGTAAATTGAATGACAAGAGGCCTTTCACTCCAATTCTAGCATACCGTATTGATTTGTTTGAAATGTGGGGTAATGAGGATGTTTTTGTTGGTATAATATCAACAACCAATGAGGAATCTTCCCAGAGTAGTAGCAATGTTTATTCATGGAGATTTAGGGTAAGGGATGTTTCTAGTTGGATGCATTCATTGCCTGCAGATCCACGAGGTTATGCGGATAAGGATAGTCAGGAATTTAGAGCTAAAAGGAGTAAGTTTTGTGCTTTGACAATTTTGGCTGGGTTAATTTTTGCTACCGGATGTGGAGCCTTGTTGGCTTTTGTGATGCTGTTTATGTGGGCAATTTTGGTTAATAGGCACACAGTATTCCCGGTCGAGTGTCAAGCAGGTCCTGACGATTTCAGGTATGAGAAGGTCAATGTGATTGTAGAGAAGGATGATCATGGTGATAAGGATTAGAAGATGGAGCTTATTATGTTAGGATGTAAATTTTCTGTTGTTGTTGTTGTTACTAACTTATATGTGACAAACATTGTATTTTGTTTTCATGCATTGTTGTATGTAGCTGTAATGCAATGTAGTCCTGTTTTCACTGTAGCACATTCTGATGTATGAAAACCATTTTAAGACATGTAAGTGTAACCCTTAATGCCACTAATAGCAATTTTGTTGCTCAGATCTAAGGCATATGGTATATTTTTCAAATTGCAAAGATCTGTTGCTAAGACTTAAGGTGTATCTTTTATATGCTTCTTTGAAATTCAAGAAATATCAGAAAAAGTTCAGTAATATGAAGAAATGCTTCTTGTGATAGCTCATAATCTTATTGACAAGGTTGCCAGTAGTCATACCATAAGCATATAGTTCATCCGAATTGATTGTGTTTTAGCTTTGCTAAGCCTGTTAAATCATCTTACCTCACCCCACCCACCCCCTCCCCACCGACCATGGCCTTTCTAGTACTGAATCTATATAAAGAGTGCCGTTTTACAAAACCTTGTCAATCTTTTTTTCTAACTTTTCCATAATCACGCTTCATTATGATTGGTATATACATTTCATTCTTTTGTTAATGTATGCTTAGTTCTAGCATCTAATGTAAATACGTCCTTAATAATGCAATCACTGCTATCAAGGTGCGTTATCAGGTTTCTGGATCTGATTGTAGACTCTTAATTTGGATTTGTGGAAGCAAGACTTTGTTTACACGCACTGTTCTTTAGACCCCCTTATAACTCTGATTTTATGTATTTGCATAAGGAAGTACAGCGCTACAATTCCCCTTCCCCAATCTTCTTGGAGTTGTGGTAGGATTAAACAGAGGATCGGTTCTCGAACTAATGCTATATGATTGTACCCTCCTCCCATGTATAACTCAACCTTGTTATCAGTCCAAATTGATCATATTAGATTGAAATTTTAATGCTGACAGTTTGACAACAAAGACACTGGTAAAGGGCTGTTTAGTCCCAAGGACTAATGAAATTTTATATGCTTAATTCTCTTATTTCACTTGCTTCTCATGCACCCCTAGCATTTCTTTTTTTGGCTTGCTTCATTGGATTACAGAAGAATCTATTTGTTCCCCCTTTCTACTTTTTCTTTTGCTTTTCGCTGCCCCTTTATTCTTTCAACAATGCCCATACTACCTCCATTGGTAAGGGCTGAAATCTTGCTTCTTTGTTGTTAAATGGTGAAAAGTCTTCTTTCCTTTTCAATCTACTGATTAAGCTTTATACATAGAGAAGAGATTATATTATAGAACAGAAGATAATCTTTTATCCTCTTCCTTCTGGCCTGCTGGATTTCAGAACTTCTGCCAATATCTGAGATAATTATTGATCAGTTAAAATAATTCAGCAGAATACTTCTTATGGCTAAAACATGAACTAATTGCAGTAGAACACCTTTCGTTAAACAGTCTCCTTATCACATCACTTAAATTTATGTAATTGTACAAAAAAACCAAATTTCTTTATGATTATATAATCACAAAATTGGTATATTAGGTATGTAAAACAAAGTATTTGTTCTTGCCAACTAAACACAAGCTTAGGCAGACTGGATGTCACCCTTTGACTTGCCCCTTAAGAGTTTCGGCTTGTAACCAGTCTCCAACATCTGCTCAACCTCCTCGATTTGCAGCCCTTTGGTCTCAGGTACGAAGCAGTAGATGAAAATCAATGCAATGAAACAAATTCCGGCAAAAAGGCCGAAGGTGCCAGCGGAACCAAGAGCTTTTGTCAGGGATAAGAATGTCTCACTAACAATGAGATTGGAGATCCAGTTAGAAACAGCAGCCAGCCCTCCACCAATGCCTCTGTATCTCAGTGGGTAAATCTCAGAGTTGACAATCCATGGGACAGTTCCCATTCCAGGTGAGTAGGAGATGATATAAAGTCCTAGGAGAACGACTGCCAGGAATCCAAATTTGCTTGGGCAACCATCCTTGAACCAAGTACGATGTTGTCCGTGGCATGAATCCCTTAGGTCTGTGCTGAATTCCAGGCATGCTCCAGGGGAGTACTGAACAAAAGATGTTTAATAGCAATCAATATAAAATGTTATGCAGTTAAGAAAGGTATCCTGATTCTAATTTAACCAAGATTCAACCAATGGAAATGATATAAATTATATTAAATTTGGATTAATCAAGGACCGAATAAGGTAAGTATACTTGCCTCATTTGCCCCATTAGCGCAGAAGCCACAACCAGCTTTCAAGCAAGACATGCAGTTCCGCGATGAGGGTATAGGAGCTGACAAATAACTAGGACATGTAGCATTGGTAGGAAAGTTGGCGTCTAACTGGTTGATTTTGGGAGCATGGTTGGCAGCTTCAAGGAACACAACCGATAACGTCACAAGGCAAAGGATGATTGCAGTCATGGAAATAAGCATCAACCTCCTCCTCCCATATCTGTCAACAAAAGTCATACTGACGATAGAGCCAACAGCATTAAGACCAGAAGTAATCAGAGAAAGCGCCAGTGCTGTCTTGTTTGAAGCGAATCCAGCAAACTGAACTATCGTTGGGCTGTAATACATCACGGTATTGATGCCTGAGAACTGCTGAGCCACCTGAACAGTGATACCAGCATAGAGACCCCTTCGGACCACAACATTGCTCAAAGCACCCTTCACCTTTTGTATCAGACCATCCCCAATGGCATGCTCATCAGCTTGTTCTGCTTCAACAGAGAGCCTCAAGGCATTCATCTCATCATCAACTTCATTAGCAGGAAATATTCTCTCTAGGATGGACCTGGCTTCTTCTACCTTGTCCTGAACATAACAAAAATCGATATTATTACTATTATAATTTTATACAAACTTAGCAACAATTCCCTCAACAAAAGTTTCAAGATTGCATCACTTAGGGGAAAGGTTTTAACCCGTCTGTAAAGCCATCTTGGAGACTCAGGAAGAGATAGCATCAAGATGAATTGAACCAAGGCTGGAACAGCGGCGATTCCAAGCATCCAACGCCAAGTCCAACTAGTCTGACACACAATTTCACAGCAAATTGGGTATTAATGTTTTCCATTAGAGAAACTGCATAGAGTGTTCAATCAAACCTTCCAATGTACTTAAACTTCAAATGATAAGAAACGATAATTTTCAAAGTGATTACAGTACTTACCTTAGTGAAGGCCAGATTGATAAGGTAAGACAGAAACTGCCCTCCTGTAATTAGCAAACCATTTGTGCTAACTAGTGCACCTCGAATTCGAGCAGGGGAAGCTTCTGAAATATAAAGAGGAGCAGTCATTGAAGCCATACCAACTCCTAAACCAACCAAAAACCTTCCAAGAATAATTATCCAGGGAGCTTGAGCTACAGCCATAATTATGGCACCCACAGCAAATAGCACATCAGCACCCAAAATTGATTTTTTCCTGCCAAACCTGTCGTTTACCCATCCTCCAAACGCTGCACCAGCAATGGCACCTGCTACTGCCATACTCACAATGGTTTCCTGCAAATCAACACATCATAAAACATTGAATCAGCAAGGGAAAACCAGCAATGGTGATGAACACTCTTTTCTTTCTACCTTCTGCTTTTTCATTAACATGAATCAATATCTAACCTGTAACCATGTTTTCCTGTCAACTTGTTGGAAGTCCTCGCGGATATAGAGCAAGGCACCAGAAATCACTCCTGTATACCAACAATGGTTACAAATTAATCAACATAATTCTAAGTGTATGACTAAAGATCATTAATTCTGTAGAATAGACCTCATGTTACCAGTGTCATAACCAAACAGGAGGCCTCCAATCCCAGCTGACAGCGCAAGCCTCATGATGTAAGGGGTCTTCCATGTTGTCTTCCAGCACTCAGTGAACTCTGTCTTGTCTGCTTTTTGGACACAACCTTCCACCATTTTCTCTGCTGTGAACCTTGATGGCAAGTTCAAAATCAACCTGCAAGGGAAAAAACAGCAACAGAAAAGTTTGGAGTTTGAATCTAAAATCCAATAACTTGTCCAGATCAAAGCTTTCCTAATTGATACAAATCATGGATGAATAACATAATTCTGCTCAATCCACATTACACAACATAACTTCCCAAGAGTAAAATTTATCTATCATACATCAAAATCTGCACCAGACCACAATTCCAAGCAAAGAAAGTTCAGAAAACTTGAGAGAACCAACAAAGAGGCATTAGATTGATGATTCTCATCCATGCAAACTCCATTAGAAAAGCAAAGAATGCAAAAACTTTAATCATTTTCGTGTAAAACCAAAGAACAAAAAACACCCAAAACCAGAAAAAAAAAAAAAAGAAAAATCATTGCCATGAAACTTTGCTTCTAAAGAACAAAAACATGGAAGTTAGAAACAAAACCTGAAAGAACAGAACCAAATCGACAATGCCTTTGGAAACACCAATGCTATCTTTGTCAGACTCTTATCCCAATAACCAAACTCACTTGCATGCAGAGGTTATCTATGGCTTTATGGATTAAATTCCAGGCATTGTGAAGAATCTAATTCCTAGTTGAGTAGTATTTCAAGTTCCCATATTAAAGCCTGACACTGAAAAGTCCCAAGTTGATGTTAACTTTGTATTATCCAAAAATAAATAAATTAATAAAAAGAACAAAAAAAATCAGTGATTAATTAAGATACTGGGTTTAATTAAACTTCTTCATTGACTGTACTATAGAAATAATAGGATCTTTTAAAGTTATAATTATATTCTTTGAATAATTACTCAAAAAATAGGATTTAAAAAATGAAGAGATAAACTATATATAATTTATTTGCCTTTGGTTCCTTTGTTACTTCCCTTTGATTGGATCTTTACATTCTGGTCTACCACAGTGAAATGCAGATATGCCATAGTTGTCTGGCCCCAATGCTCAACTCTTGGGCTTTAAATTTGTTTCTAAGCCTAGTGAGAGTGCCCCATTTCATTGTGTTACCCAAATTAAAAATTAAATTGTTCCGTGAAAGTAATGATTTCGTGATAAAAAAATTGTTATAATATTTCATATCGGATAAGTAAAATAAAAATTTTTTATTATAAACATGAACGTCGATATATTTCAATAAACTAAATTTAAAAAAAAAATGACGGATTATGCTTACGTGTATCAAATCTCGAAAATGGATGCTTACGTGTACCAAACCTCAAAAATTGATGCTATCAAACTACTTTTTTTGGTTTGTTTGGATAATTTTCTATTAAATTGAAATTGATTTTGACAGCCTAACCATAAATACACCATTGATAGTTGCTCTTGCATGAAAGTCCAAAGGGAAATTTCTCTGTTTGGTATCTTTCCCTTTACCCTTTTCACTTTTCTTGCATGCTTCATTTGACTGCAAATAAATATCCTCTACGTATCTTCTCCTAGTCTTTGGACAAAGCCCACACATTAAATCAATTTAAATTAAGTAACGTGAGGTAATTCTTTTTTATTTTTTATGCAATATTGTATCTAGAAAAAAAGATAATTCGACGAAATAATTAATTAAAGTAATGTAAATGTCAAGAATATTCTCATTAAAAGCTACACTCACTTTGATGTATTGCCAAATGATTAATTATTTCATTAGTCAAAATGAACAATTCCACCCATTGATTCCAAGTCTCAAACCCTAAATCATGAAAGCAACTGGGCAGAATAATATCTAATTTTTTTCATAAATAAAAAAATCATGAACAAAATTGGCTGATGATTCCTTTTGATTAAAAGTGGTTTAATTTCCCCTTTTTTTTAATGTTAATAATAATTAGTGGGAATAAGGGGTATAGAGTCTCCAAATATGAACGGTTAGGAATTCTTAAGTTTTATTCTTTAGGGTCTACAAATAAATAATAATAATAATAAAATTCTAGACAAATTGTACACGATGAAACTCCTCCTCCCATCAATTTATAATGAATAAAGAGCTTTTCTTATGGGTTTGGATTCTTTTTTATTCTATGATTTTACTATAAGATAAGAAATTTCAAAAAAAAGAAAATCGAAATTACGATCTCGTTTTGATTTAAGTCAAACTGAACTTGAACCGATTGAAATATTTATTAATGCTTACTAGAAAAGATTGGATGGTATATTTATGGCTAAAGGATGAACAAATTGCACCAAAAATCTATTAATTATTATAATTTTTTTGCCTAATTAATTATTTATTTTAATAATTAAGGACAATGATCATAAATGAATGGTAGGAAACTACTAGGAAGCACTCGAATTTGGTCTTCGGGTCTACAATGCTAAGTGCTCCCTTTAGATAAAAATTCCTCTTTTCATCGATTTATACTTTTTTATATCATGATATTAAGATACAATATTAGAAAAAAAAGTGAACTAGAAAAATATTATAATAATTTTACTTGAACGCAATACGATCTCATCTTTGCTATTCGAGTTAAGTTGAACTGAACCGATTGAAATTTTTATTTGTACTTACCAAAAAAGATGAAAAAGATTGCGAAATGTAACAAACTTTAGTTCACATAATATTTATTGGCGTCACAAGATATTTATTGACATGACATAATTTTTAGCACGATCTTTTCATGCTTTATTTGAAATTAATATTTATTTTTTTTATTTTAAATAAAAATAAAAAATGAGTGGAATTCAATCTCTTTAATTTGTTAAAGTCGTGATCAAGATGAAGTCTTTTGTAATTAGAAAATTAAGAACAAAAGAAGCAAAAGTACATAAGGTAAGAATGAGTTTAGCTTTTTGAAGATTGATTTATTATGAATATTATATCAATAAGAGATGAGATAAATTTAGAATATATAAATAGGAGTCTTTTATTACGTACCAGACATGCACAAACTCATGGTTTATAAGTTTTTTTATATTTTATTTTTAGAGTTTTAAAATTACACAAAATTAAGTTTAAATTTTCATACGTGACATTTAATATCAAAATAAACTCAAATTTTCATTAATATAAAGGTAAAGAGCTAGTGATACAATTGGATAGAATAAGATGTCACGGATTCTAATAAGCAAGAGAAACATGAATCTTTCCTTGTTTATCAAGTCTGTTTTTTTAGTTGAAAACATGTGCAAGTCCATGATTTATGATGGATTTAAGCTTCGATCCGTGTGATAGGTAACTTGGTTGTTTTGCTTCCTTGGAGGACCACCAAATGTTCCTTAAAAACAGTAAAATCTAGGTTTCCTGTGTGGTTGGATTCTCTACTTGTCAACTAAACTTAGAACCCGATCTCTCACACCCTTCTTCATCGTTGGATCATGTCGATCGTCAATGATCAATGCCATTGGAATATCAAAGATTTACAAAAGGATGAAACTTGCCAAGATTTTAGAGTAGTTACGGCCATAAAGCAAGAAAGTAAATGATTGAAACAGTGCAAACACAATTAAAGAAAATAATATTATTTCGTTTTTAAGAAAATTTTAAATAGATCCAAGAAAATGGAAGCTGCTGCTGCTGCTGCTGTGTTTTCATATACACGGAAAAAACAGGGGTGGCAGTAGCTTCAACATTAAGACACGTGCCTAAAGAGGGGCATCAGTTTGCGTCTTTGAAAAGAACCCAAATTTTCTATAATTGGCACACGAGGTTCTGTGCTGGCTGTGGTAATTTGTCGCGTTGAATTCCAGGGAAAAGCCAGAGAGAGAAATAGAGCTAGAATCCCAATACAAAAACTCTGGCTTTTATAAATATTTTTGAAGAAGAAGAGAGAGGCCAAGGAGTGGAAAGAGAGAGTCTTCTGGGAGAGGGAAGAAAGAGAGAGTCAGACATGATAGCAGAGAATATAAATGAGGTGGAGAATGATAAGGTCGCTGTTCAGGTTCCTGAAACTGCCCATCAAATTAGTACTGGTATGTTATTTTAGCCATTTTATCGTGAAAGATTGTTCTTTTTCTTCTTCTTTTTGAAAATTCTGGGTTCTCTCTTCTGTTTTCTGTTGTTTTTTATTTTATATTTTGATTCTGCAACACTTTATCGTGAAAGATTGTTTATTTTGAATTCTGGGATTTATTTTTCTTATATTCTGGATGGTAATGGTTGGCTTATTGAATTCGTTTTTGTAAAATGAAGCTAAATGAATAGAGAAAATGTATTCCATGTTTCTCTAATTTTGCTTTTGCCCAATTGTGAATCCGTATTCCATAATCGTGAAGTAAACAGGAACCAATTCTCTATAATCTTTGAACTTTGGGTGGTTTTTTCATCTGATGATGTTGCGATTTCCTTTTGAGCTCATTTGACCTTTTTGGTGAGTTTACAGATTCATGGTTCCAGGCAGGTTTTGTCTTGACCACTGGTATTAACAGTGTATTTGTATTGGGATATTCTGGGACCATCATGGTCCCTCTTGGCTGGGTAGGAGGTGTTGTCGGTTTAATTTTAGCCACGGCTATATCATTATATGCAAATATGCTTGTTGCCAAGCTCCATGAATTTGGGGGAAGGAGGCATATCAGATACAGAGATCTTGCAGCATTCATATACGGTATGAGCATAAGTAAAAGGAAGATTGTAGAATCTCATTTAGTACGGATCTTAATGTTGTAACTATTTATCTCATTTATGCTTGATGAGCATTTTTTTTCAACAGGTAGGAAAGCTTATTCTATTACATGGGCATTGCAGTATGTCAATCTGTTCATGATTAACATTGGATATCTCATTTTGGGTGGTTCTGCTTTGAAGGTAAGACCAGAATGACTAAATACACTTATGTTTCTTGTCACATCTACATTTTTAATTTAAAGATAAATGCCAAAAAAGGGTTGCAAAATATCTGAAAGAGTATTTGATAACCTGCTATTCTGACATTCCTACCTTTTCTATGGTTATCTGCTATATCAACTCAAACTCTGTTTAATGATTTATATGAAGGTCATAGATATCAGAGTTAAAATTGCTGGAAGTTTCTTCCAAAATCTGTAACATATGAATTTGCAATGCAGGCTTGCTATATTCTTTTCAGGGATGACCATACCATGAAGCTTCCATACTTTATTTCCATAGCTGGATCTGTCTGTATCCTGTTTGCCATAGCAACACCCCATCTGTCATCTCTAAGAGTATGGTTAGGATGTTCAACAGTGCTCAGCCTGATATATATCATTGTGGCATGCGTGTTGGCAGCTAAAGATGGTAAGTTCTATTATTTGATATTCATGCTGTTGTGTTTTATTTACCTGGTTGAAACTTTCTTCTGGTACACTGAAACATTCTTGTAAAGTATAAGCCTTAATATACAATGACCCCTAGTCAGTGAGAAGCTTCCTTACAAAGTAGAGAAAATATTCAAGCCCTTTGGCAATTTGGTTCTGTTGTGTGAAGTACATATAAAAATTCAAGCCTCAATTTAATTGCGGCATGATGTTTGGGTGGGTTACCTGCCTCTAAACCAGTATTTACGTTTGACAGCTTTACATAATTCTAAAAAGGAGGGCTCTCCAAGAGGGGAAAAGTAACGCTGACCTTTTATCCTTTTTAGGTCAGTGTTATCCTGTGGGAACCACTATGTTGAATGTCCACTAGCTGGGTTCTTGTTTTGGAACACTGATTAACTAAAAAAATTTCATTTAGTTTTGGTTGAGTTTAATTTAGAACGCTGATGTGCTTTTTTTGTTGTTCTAATATTGCTTATGCAAATTAATAGTTTTTGTTGTATTTATATGGCAATAATGATGTCCACGCTGTTATAGGAATCAAGGCACCACCCAGAGATTATGGCATACCAGCTACATCAACCAGCAGAATTTTTACAACCATAGGGGCATCTGCAAATCTTGTGTTTGCATTTAATACTGGAATGCTTCCAGAAATACAGGTGGGTCAGATTATTCTAATGAGTAAACTGTATATTTTCTGCCGTCCGATGCACAGTCATGGAACCTTGAAACTTCTTCCTTACCTCTGTGAAATAGTTTCACAGGCAAACCTTATTCTTTAATGTATTTGCACTTCAGAAAGAGTTTATATCTTTACATGTAGTTTAGCTTGTGCCAATGATGAGAAGAACACCTTCTGAGTGCATGCATCTGGCAAGATGGGTCTTGAGGATATCTGTTGACACTCAAATGGAAAGATGGGTCGGGTTAGGGTGGCTCCTAGATTTAAATCTTATTAAAAAGAATTCCTATGGAATTTGTCAAAATCATTGCTTTCCCACTCATTGAAGTTTGTTTCCTGTTCTGGTTTCTGCCTTCTAAGACATAGGTTGAATTCATGGCCATGTTGCATTCATTCCTTTCCCTCCCTTATTTTATCTCCTTCACTATTCTGACTACTATCTTTCTGTATTTAATTTTGTCTCTGCTTCTGGAAACGTTGTTCTCATAACAGGCAACGGTGAGGGAGCCTGCTGTGAAGAACATGCTGAAAGCTTTGTACTTTCAGTTCACCATGGGAGTCTTACCAATGTATGCTGTTACCTTTATTGGCTACTGGGCTTATGGATCTTCAACATCAACATATTTGCTAAATAGTGTAAGTGGCCCAGTTTGGGTGAAGGCGGCTGCTAACATTTCCGCCTTCCTGCAATCGGTCATTGCTTTGCATGTAAGTATACTTCTTTGTGTTTCCTGGTTTTCAATGTTATTATTAACCTTTTTTAGCAATGCTCCATGAACCTGATTACCTTCCTCTGATGCTGTAGATATTTGCAAGTCCAACATATGAGTATTTGGACACAAAGTTTGGAATTAGAGGAAGTGCCTTGAAATTGGAAAACTTATGCTTCAGAATTGCAGCAAGAGGTAGCTACCTTGCTATCAGTACACTGGTGTCGGCTCTTCTCCCATTCCTCGGCGATTTTGAGAGCCTTACAGGGGCATTGAGCACCTTCCCTTTAACATTTATCCTAGCAAACCACATGTACCTAGCGGCAAAGAAGAACAAAATGATTTCTTCACAAAAGCTCTGGCATTGGCTCAATGTTACTTTCTTCAGCCTCATGTCTCTTGCAGCAGCAGTTGCAGCTTTAAGGCTCATAGCTGTGGATTCCAAAGAATACCACGTATTTGCTGATCTATGATATCAACAAAGTCGAATCCTATTTACCAAGAATAACATCTCTATCATACATAGTTAGCAATTTCAGACTATCATTCCCTGAATGATAGTTTGTTCTTCCATTTTCTTTCTCATTTGCCTCAAGTGTGTAGGAATTGATTGATAAGCTATTCATTTAACTTGCATCCTCCTATTCAGCCAACTGTTGACCCAAATTTCTTTTCTTTAATTGCTTTATTCTTTTGTTCTTTCAGATTTTTATTCTCTTTTAATTTGGACCCTTGGTTTAGATTTACCGTATCATAAAGTATAAACTGGAGCAGCACTATAATGTCATTACAAATGTAAAGCCCTATACATCAGAATTTTGAGAAATGAAGTGGCATGCTGAATCAAAAGATACATGGACCAGTAGAACCTTGCAAATGTTCAAAGAGGAGTAATTAAGTGGTGCAAGGTGATACCAATAACAGCAACAATATATTTCAAAATGACAGGGTACAGAAGCTGTCCCAATGGTACAAAAAGCTTGAGCCATAACATTCCTGAGTTTGATACAATCCCAACAATCCCATCACGAAACCTAAAGTTTGATTTTAAAAAATGGGGATACAACCTTTAGAACAACTGATTATACCAAAAGACGTATCAGCTAAGTTCTGAACTGAATGCTTTTGTCTTTCACAGAACCTTCCGCAAATTCCCTTTTTCTGGTTCAACATCATGAATTTTGCAAATAAAGAACAGATAAGCAATCACATTACAATAATATCAAGAATGGCGGTAACAGTTAAAAATTCAAAGTAAATGAGCATCTCCCTTATAGCTGACAAGGGTACAATCTGTGGCATCCTCAAGAGAGAAAAGGTAAGAGAATAACCACAAGAAAATGAACATACAACAATGGAAAACCATGAAGGTACAAATGTAGTTGACCAAAAAAAAATGCTCTTGTACTCCCCACCCAAAAGCTGCTTCTCTCTTTGATGGATAGCCAAATCAAATCATCGGTCTTGATACTTATGTATTTTAGTAAAAGAAATTGATATTTATCACATCAGGAAAAATGTTTGAAAGGCCAATTCTGCCTTTCCGGCTCAACTAGACAAATCATGGCTTGAAAAGTAGGCACTAAATATATAAAAAGGATAAAAAAAAAACTCTTGGCAATCAGATTTGAATAGTGCTCCATCGAGAAAAACAGACCTATTCAACATTTGGATTACATAATACATAATTGAACTTACAGTACAAAAGGATTTTATTAGAACACTTATTCTTAGAGAAACTTTTGAAAGCATCGTCCAGTTACTTACTAATCTCTGACTAATTGATGTAAGAGTCTCCCTTTCTTACCACTACAGTCAACAAACTAATAGATCTCCAACTTTAGATTACACTCAGAGTGCTTGTGTTTCACACTCACCTAATGTTTCAAACCCATGTCAATTTGTAGAATAAGAAAACAAAACCCACAAAAAGGGGATGCCTAACCCCACCCCTAAGTATCACCCATTAGTAAGCATGTTCTCAGATGCATAAAAAAGACAAGGGGACAGGGGTTGAGAACCTAACAGAAAATTGAATGACTTATTAGTCATAGATATAAACATCTCACCTAGAATAGCGTCAACCAGAAACTAACTTTACAACAATGCAAATTGCATTGAGTAATATGAGAGGAACTCTCATGTATTGTGTAGCGTAAATGAGACCAATAAGCTGCCCTTTAAATGACTTCGTCCGCCCTGCAGAGAACTCCGCGAAACTCCATCCTCTGGGTGCGAGAAAACGGTCCTCATTTAATATTGCCAAAGCATTTGCAAGAAGCAAAAACCCTTCCAAAATCGTCCACAAGCCCATTTTCTGCATGACAAAAAGGGTTTCTGTCAATCTTCAGACAACTCAACTTCAAAACATTAAGCAAAATCCTCTTAATCACGAATTCGACAAACAAAACAGAAATAACAAAAAGATTCTTGAAACACATTCAAAGCAGGGATAAGTAAAACCCATTACAGCATTTTCAGTTTCAGCAAGAATGAAATAGTAAAATGCAAACTTAACATCAATAAAAAATAAGGTTTTTTTACAATTTAATAATAACAATAAAAGGATTTAACCAAAACCCATATTAGACAATCCAAGCTATGGAAAAGAGTTTAAACTCACAAATCCAGATCAAAGGAACTCCAATTTGGACTTAAAATTAAAAACCCATTTGAAAAATCAATGCTTTATTGGATTTAGAGCGAACTAGAGCCCTGCGTATTTAGCTAAATATAGAAAACAAAAAAAAATATAAAACAACTCAAAATCTATGAAATTTCGAAGAACAAAGAAAACCCAGATAAAAAAAACCTTGCATGAATCGGGAAAATCTTCAAATATTAGACAACAAAAAGATAAAAAAAATCAAAATGATTAAAGGGAAAGTATAAATGAAAAATAAAAAAAGGAAGAATAATCAGCGTTACCTGCAAAAGATGTCAAAGGTTTGATCGTTGCAGATTGAGAGTGCTCGGTCTTTCTCTTTTGCAACTGTAGACTGAAAATAGATGGAAAGTGCTTAATTGGAGGCCTTCATGGGCCTTTGCAATTGCAAGGCAGAGCCCAAGTTATTATTTTCTAATATAAAAGTGCATCACAATCAAATTATTTAATATAAAAATTAATTAATTTTTATAATTTCATATATTATTAATATTTTAGGAAAATAACCATTCCCTCAATTGATTTTAGATACTCCTTTAAAATATTTAACATGATATTAAAGTAAGTATTATCTTTTCTATTATTGTGTCTTTTTTTATAAATTTATTATCTTTATACGTGAACCAAAGTTATTATTATTAGAGTTTTATACCATAAGTTCATTATTTCTACATATAAGAGGGAATACAAGAATGATGATAAAGAAATTTTACATGTGAAATTGGGATACCCTGAAGATAAAAATAAGGTACAAGAGTCGATTGTACAACAAACAAATAATGGTATTCCTCACTTTGTACTTACACTGTATAGCTAATTTCCTGATCTAATTTTTCTAAAAGCTATGGCCTTCCATTGCTTCAATCAGCTAAAGCATGAGGGAAGTTAAAAATTCTCAGATCCCTTTGGGCTCAAACATATCGAATTTCTCTTTATGTACAATTGGGTATCTGTTGATAAACTTAAAACAGCAATGGTTTCTTGTCATTGGCTCCAAGTTGAGCTTGATCTTATCTTCTGATTCTAACACTTTCTGCTTTTTCTTCTTTGATTTAGGCAAATGCAACCTGGGTATGGATTTGCATAGAAACTCTCCTCTGCTTTCGAGCAGTTTCCAGGCCTTCTGGGAACTGGTCCTCCTGTCCTGTTAGCATGCAATAACCTAACCTTGGAAGCAAACTCGTCCCAAGATATTTCACCTCTGTCCATTCGATCAATCAATTTCACGAAGTTTAGTCTGCAACAACATCGGAAAAAACCTGTTTTTAGTGATAATGATTTGATAGAAATGGATTCCTGGTGTGACTCAATCGTTAAAACATACTTGTCAGGGCTGATAGTTTTCCGGAAACCTTCATACTTCCTATGGCCCTGGACTGCCCTTGCCATGTTCCCAAAATAGGTGAAAACAAAGACATCACTCTCCAGTGCTACGATGTAGTCCAATGCAGCAAGCTGATTCTGGTGGTTCTTGAAAGGCATCAGTTCCTCTTCTGTTGCCAAATTTGAATGGGTTAGTATGTTGGGATACTTCTCTTTAAGTGGTTTAACTCCATCCCGACCATAAATCCTCCCTGCAACGATGTAAATCTTTGTATCCGAAGGATATCCGATTGCTTCAAGGAACACAGCTACCTCTCTTGGGGTCATCGGACATACCCCTTGCCGTCGCCTTTCTTCACTATTAATCTCTTTTTCCTTCCAATGACGTACGCTGTATCTCAACTGCCTTAGCTCATCATCTTCAGCTTTGGTAAGATTGTGACTGCAGCCTGTAAAAGCAAGCATGTCCTTTTCATATCTGCACATGCTTTCTAGTTAGCCAATTCAAAAGCAAACCATTACAAAACAAACTTTGAAGCAGGAAAACGAGTTCAAGTACCTTAAATGAAGAGCAATGTAAGGGCTGCCACCATCCTTAAGCCTTTGAACCAACTTCCTGGCAAGATTTTCAATCTCTTCTGTGAACTTGAGTGCCTCATACATGGCTCGGCAGCGGAGCCTTTGGATAGGATTGGAAAGGCCATTGTTAGCCAAACGGGAATCGGAGTGGGTAAAGTTGATCACCTTGTGCTTTTTTAACAAAGAAGACATCTGAACTCTGTAATAACTAGGCTGCATCAAAGTATAGCTTATCCAATATCAGAACATAAGCAAAGTCACATTTGTCTACAAGTTTTGAAGTGTGAATCCATGCCTTAGAGAAAGAAACCGGGGGTCGTGGAAGAGGCTTGATGGATGCAAATGCAGGAGGGAGATGATCAACAACCCAGATATCCTCTTCCAGGTACTGAATGAAGTGTTTCCAGTCAAATATATCTTTAAAATCACTGCAGAATATTTACTTGAATGAGATATTCATCTTCCATGCTAGTAATAGTATTCCTTGCTATGAACCAAAACCTTTGTAACTAAGAATTCTAATCAACCTCGAATCAGTCCAAAAGGAATGATGATCTAAAGAAGGGAGAACCAAAGTGGCATTCATTATTTTTGCTATGGCAACCATGTCACTGATCTGCAGGTAGATTGATATTAATCGATAAATTAAAAAGAAACCAAAAAAAAGAACTTGGAAATTATTAGGAGCTTACCCCAGTTTTCATCTGATTCAATCCTCCATTGGAATGAACAAGAATGTAACCATTTGAAGGTGGTTCTAAAAGAAGTAAAAGATGCTAGCATTACAAAAACAGGCCAAATAATGATAACAAAGAAATATGATGAAAAGAGCAATTCATTCAACATACTTATTTCATTACTCGATCTGTCAACACATTTATGGTAGAAATCACTGTTGGGCTTGATCCAAATATCAGGAGTCTGATAATGCAAAGATTGAATATGAGATCCCAAAAAAATTCACCAAAAAACAAATCAAAAGAAGTGTCATCAGAGAATCAGATGAACTTCCTGAAATAAGTAAACAAGACAAGACAATTAATGCTACCAAGCTTTTGGTTTCCAATTATATATTCTATATGATTGTATATAGTCATATCAAAAATCCAAATGCAGATTAAGTAGCTCAATTATGGTCAATGCCCCTTTTAATTAAGATTAATAATTGTAATTATAATTATGTAATGACAAAACAAGAGACAGAGAGAGAGAGAGAATCTAGAGATATAACTTTCTAACCGAGAACTTCTCTGGGGACGATTTCTCCTGGAAGTCACCACCATTTCCACCTCTTTCCTGCACAACTTTGTTTGCACTGCTGGAATTCTCCACCACAACCTTGGTTGCAATCAATCTCCTCCCGTCAATATTCAAGTCCTGGAAAGTGTTCACCAAGGCGAACTTGGCGAGCAACGTCATGAAGCCTAGCAGCAGCAAACCCCAAAACATCCACCGACCGAAGTTCCTCCCAGGCCTCGAAAGCTCCGGCAAAAACCGTGCTTTCCGACGTAAAAACGATGCGTTTTTCACCGGCGAGGTGTTGCCATCTTGCTCCTCTCCGGACTCGAGAACTCTCCTCCTCGTCATGAATCCTAACAGCCTCGAAGATACCCTCGAGGAGTTATGGGTTAAACTTGACATGGAAAGGGTTAACATGGCTGTAACAAAGAAGAAAGAAACATAAAAAAAAAAAAGACTTGGAAAACTTATGACAAATGAAAAACAGTTTTGTTGGTGGGGGGTTCATAGGTTTCCATTGTTAACAATGGTATTAGAAGCATAAGCGAAATATGAGGCGAAGCCAACTCTTTGCTTGTGATGATGGGTGATATTTAGCTGTTTTTTTTTTTTTTTTAAAGATTTTAACCAAAAGCTTAATTTTTTAATAAACAGTCAAATTAAAGTCGTAATGGTAAAAACCGAAGACGAGATTTTTGAATTATTATATAAATTCTGAAAATAAAATGTATGTTTATATGTGTTTTATCATACTATATAATTTACGTGTTATGTTTTAACAACTATATATAGATATTAATGCTTTAATTAACAAAGTTTACTTCACTATGTTTTCCTAGCTACTCTAAATTAATTGTTTATTATATTATGTTAACTTGTTTCTTCAGCCAGCTATACTTAGAAATTTGATTCCCTTTGCTATCATAACACTTTTATTGGACAAAAAAATTGACAAGATCAAGACTTGTAACAATTAATTTCACTAAAAATTAGATTTTTTTTAGTATAAGATATAATGGTTTAGATTATATTGCAAATAATAACTAGCTAGCTGGCATATAGTGGCATGGAGTTATTCATTGTATGATATAAAACCAAAAGAGAAAAGGAAATATGAAGTGAAGTTATGGTATTTCTATTATTGTGACATGAAGTATTCATTAGAGTAATCGGATTTCTATTACTGTTGAAAAATAGATAGTAGAAGCAAGTTAAGAATTAACTATATATATATATATATATAGGTGGTCTAATTGATATAAGAATGGAGTAAGATCCTGGTTGGTTTGTCTTCGATAGTTTTCTCCATAAAAGGAAAGTGTTTAAATTTATAATTCAAGTGAATTTAATCATTTTTATTTCTTGTAAATTAAATAGGAATAAAAAAATCATTTATTATATTTAAAAGATGTCAAACCCTACCCTATAAAGTGATTGCAATGTCATTTACATGCTCGATATAATGTTTATATATTGAGAAAGTCTTGAGAAATCATTAAAAGACGATATTGCCCTTATAGTACAAATAAGCCGATTTAAACCTCGAACAAGTTAAAATAGAAATTTTAAGGTGAAATTTAATATTTCACAATCCAGGGATGACTCAAAATGGTAATTCGGAGTTCGAGGTCCGATTTGAAGTCAATCCGAAAAATTGACCGGTTAGGGGTAAAATGATCATTTTTCAATTTGAGGACAAAATAAGAATTTTTAGAAAAGATTTTCTTAGCCCCATTTGACATGTTTGAGTATGATATGAGTATTGAAGTACAATTAGAAGATCTAGCAATGAAAAATATGAGTTTCCAGTATTTTTGGAGTATAGGGGTAAAATAGTAATTTTGCCACCCGAAATCGAAAATTGAATTTTCGAAAGGATTTTGATCAAATTTAATTATTTGGAGTGTGATATGAGTATGGGGAGTGAAAATTATAAATTATGGCAAATTTTCAATTTTTGTTGTAAAAATGTAATTTTGTATTTTTTCGGAGGTAAAAGTGTAATTTTGTAAAATTACACCACTAAAATTTTTGGAATGGTCCAGAAATTTTCATGAAGGCTGAGGATAAGGAAAGGAAATTAGTGGCTGAAAAGAAAGTCAAAATGATGACTATTGAAAAAAAAATTTAATAAAAAAATTTAAATGTTTTAAAATAAAATAATATTATTTTAATGGTTTAAAAAGGCATAAAAAATCAACCATCTTCCCCAAAATTCGGCTAAGACCAGAAGAGAGAGAGAGAAAACAAAAATAAACCCTAGAGTGAGAGAAATCAAGAAAAAATAAGGAAATTCTAGGAAATCAAGAATAAAAAGGTAAGGTTTTTCATTTCTAACTTAATTTCTATCTTACCCATGCAATTTTCCTTATTTTTCATGGTTAAATTGCATATTTTCATGGTGATTTCATGGCTGGTCCAATGGGTTTAGAGAGAGAAAGTTGATGGAAATAATTGATTTTGATATATGTTAGTGTTTTTAGCTAGTTTAACATGTATATAAGCAAAACTAGAAGAAATAAATTTGTTTGCCATAGTAACCATCCATGGCTGAACCTAGTGTTGTGTGTGTGGTGATGGAATTGAATTTATTTTGAGAGAATGGGATGGCAAAATGGTGATTTATGGTGTAGAAATCAAATAGGAAAAATTTTAGTGAAATTCCACCTAGTATAGTTGAAATTTCCATGAATAATTTTGAAGGTAATTAAGCTGAATTTTAGGTTATTTGGCATGTATTTGGTGATATTTGATAAATTATAGAGTTAGAAAATTAAATGAGAATTTTCAGTGCAAAAATTGAAATTTTTACCCACTAAGGGTAAAAGTGTAATTTTTGGTCCGGACTGATAAATTGGACCAAATTCACAGTCAATGAGGTATTGTGGGTATAATTGGATAATTGAAATTGAAATGGATGGAATTGGAGTTGAATTGGAGATTTTAGGAATTTACATCGTGTATAGGCGAGTTAGGTCGGACACTGCAATTAAGCGATTGTCCAGACATTTCAAACCCTATCTAGTGCATACGCATGGATAAGAGCCTGAAATAATTTATGATAAATTGACACAATTTATTAAATTTTGTGTCATGGATTGTGGATAGGTGGTAAGTCAATTGTTTCGGGTAAGAAACTGCACCCGAAGACGGAGGATAGGAGTATTTCTACTCATAATACTGTGAGTATTCATATATAGTCTTAATTATTTAGAGTAGATTTATTAAACTCTGTAATTTTATGAAAAATGGTTGAATTGGAAAATTATTGTGTTTTATGGGAAAAATATGATTTTATAAAATAATTTTATAAATTTCTGAAAATTGAATAATGATTTCAAAAATAGAGTAATTGGAGACCCACACTGAGATTTGTGTTGTTTATCCATGATTTTAAATTAAATGGCTTATGATAAATGTGAGCATGACTGGTTGTTTTTATGATTTGAAGAATATGTGAAATGCTTTGATTTGCCTTGAATGTGTTATGTGGGCCATGTCATGCTATTGTGATTTTTATTGATTGACGGATAATTAAAGTGGGCACTGCAGTGACGGGGGTTCCGTGGGCCGCCTATTGGAGGGGCACGGTTCTCATTTATTGAGCTTACCTCGATTGGAGAGGCGCGTAGGATAACTCCCGAGGTAGGATTTGAGTACACTTCACGCTAGCCACCACGTGAAAGTGAGATTCAGCCAACGCCAAGGAACAGTTGTGTTGTCAGAGGTAAAATGTGTTTGTGTGTGTGTGTGTGTGACAATAAACAGCCTTGGCGGTCTCAGTAAAGATGCTTCCGCGAGTTATCCCCGAGAATGGATTTTGGCATGGGCCAAGTGACAGGAACTTGGAAGAGGAAAATAGAGAGCCTTCGCAAGGCGAGGCGAGATGCACCTCTAGCCGAGTATTTTGATAAGCCAAGTGTTTGAAAAGCGCATAAGCCATATTGAGAAATTAATTGAAAAATAATTGTTTATATGGGTTGGGATGAATTTTCAAGTTGTGAAATGTGATTTGCGAAGAGATATTTTTATTGTCTCTTATTACTTGGCTTTAGATTATTTTGATGATGTCTGTCTACTCACTGGGATTATATAATCTCACCCCTTCTTCTCAAATATTTTTTAAGCTCGGAGTAGGCAATAGACCATCAGTTGTATCGAGAAAAAAATCTTGGAGTAGCATCTGAGAAAGTAAGGGTTCGCAGTCCTATACTTTCGTGGTTAATTGGGGGGCCCACGTGTCAATGTAAATAAAATCTTATACTTTGGTTATTTATATTACAGTTTATAAGACTTTATTTTGATTTTACACTGCAAAAATTATTCATGGACTTCTCTATAAAAATTATTTTACAAAATAATAGAATATTTTATTCAATATTTTTATTATAAACAAATAGTTACATTTTTGTTTTAAATACCGGTTTTAGATAGTAAAACTTATTTTTGATTTTGAAATATGTGTTTTCTACTCACTTACTACGATTTTTGTAAATTTCGAAATTTTCGACAAAATTGACGAAAATGCCCCTGTGAGGTGACAATTTTTTTTTCTACGGTTTTGAGTCAGGAAAAAATGTTAGAATTTTCTAAAACATGATTTCAGTAATAGTTGCTCACAGGGGAAGTGAAAAAGCTTATGCGAAAGCCTTGCGGGGTTCCGGTTGGCATTCGGGGCGATGAATGCCCATCGAAACGTCACGGCGATTGTCACGACCCGAGAAGGGTATCGGGTCGTGACAAAATAAAAATTATTTTATTCATTGGCAGTATACTTTTTATATCCTTTGATAGAGAGAAGCAAAGGCTGTTCCTATATGTTGTCTCATATGGTAAGAACCCTATATCTAACAGGAAAGAGTTGACAAGCATCTACTTTCTTAGAGTTTCCAGTTTCACCAAGCCCGCTTGCTATCTCATTGAGAGTGGAACAAATAGGAACTAATTCAAGACAGCAAATTTACAAAAATGTCGTTGAAATGAGCAAGAAAACTTGGGATTTGTGTTTAAAATCCCAGAAATTGCAACCTTTGAATTACTATTTTTCACCATCAAGTTATCTGCAGACCTGTCTTGAAGAGGAATGAACAAGGACAAAGCTTTGAGCTTTTGGAGAATTAAAAGAATAACAAGCCATCGTTCACATAGATGATAGGACTCCAATGAGATTCATAGTATTATACAAATAAGATGAACAGAGAGAACAAACCATACAACACAAGAACAACAACTACAAATTTCAAATAAAAAAAATTGAATACATATTGCTACAATTTAGTCATAGTGCCAAAATAAATGAAAACAACATCATAAGATAACAGTTAGACAACTACAGTGGCGTTGTCTTGCAACAAGTTAATGCCCAAATCACATGAAAGATGGACAATGGAGTGCCGACCTGCCAAGTCAATCCAAATAGATTTTCATGTTTATTGTCTTAAGATAATAATACTTGGGAAATGTAATAGATAATTTAACAATAATAACAAAATCAATGAACAAACTGACATAATTCATTATGGAAAGGGTAGACTCAAATGAAAAGAGGAGATTTATGGTAGAAATTACCAACTCACCACAACTACTTGGGGCAACGATGATGCTTTCTTTGTTTGCCAACATTAGACCTTCAGTTCAGCTCCTAATTATTTGGATGGAGAGTACATGGCGCACTTTATAAAAATCCTCTCCTTCCCTTCCATCTCTAACTTGAATCCTTTCCACCAATGATCTGTTCATTGCTTGTAAATACATTTCCTGAAGAGTAGTGATATACCTCAACCCTTCTGGAACCTTCTTCAAGCCACGAACATCAGTCAAATGTAAACTACGAGGACATGGCATTGCCCCTTCTTCTATTTGCCACTCTGCTAAATTTGATCCATAGATATCAAGAGAATCAAGTTGAGGAAACCCATTGATAGAGCAAGACATTTTAGTCCCCGTATATGATGAAGACCAGAAGCTAAGAATCCTCAGATGAGGCAGCTTTTCTAGTACAGGCATTGGATCCTCATTAATACGCGAACCCCACAAAGTCAACTTGCAAATGTTTGTTGGAAGAAATTCCAGAACATGATGGCTCGAGTTTGGGTCTTCTTGTATCTGCCCGCGTAAGAATAGTTTGGAGAGGTAGTGACATTGAGAAAGTTGCTCCAATTCTGGAAATTGAATTGATCTCCGTAACGCCATGTGCAATGAGCGAAGGCGGTGTAATCCAAAACTAGGAGATTTTAAGATGGCCTCAGCGTCTTCTGATCTCTCAAATTGTATTCCTAAACTCCGAATATTTGTCAACTTGAGCAATGCATTATTTTCAGTCAAATTCTTAATCCTTAAGTACTTCAAAGTTTCAATATTTTTTAAAGCATTTCCTAGGCAACACCTTTTTATTTCAGGCCAGTCGATCGGTCGGTTTCTCCAATTGGTTAGTGCAAGATGCCTCAAGCATTGCAACTTGGATAAGACATTAGGAATTTTCTTTGGCTGGAGTACTTGGATAAATAAGGTGTGTAAATTCTTCAACTTGCCAATAGAATGTGGCAAGACCACTTGATAACATTTTAAACCCAAGTACCTTAAATGAAACAGATTACCAATTTCACTTGATATAGTCCAAGAATCATCCTTTCTCAAGAATTTCAACACTCTTAGGAATCTAAAATTAATGCATTTTGATATGTGTAGCCTTATCAATCCCTCATCTTGAAAGAGTAAAAGAGAACGTAAGCTTAGACATTTTCCCTTCCAGGAAACATACCTTTTGTTAGGATAGACAGCAATCCTACGCACCTTGGGTACTGTCGCCACCGTTAGATCAAGAGAATGATTCTCATTTCCATTCATCGGTGGTTGAATAATTTTAAAGAAATTCTCCTCTTGAGCTTTTAACACACACAAGTCTCTTAAAAGATCATGAATACGACATGTTTTCACACTTGTCCCTGTAGACCCCTTCTGCTAACTTGAACCAAACATCTATTTATTAGCTCTTCTAGGTATTGTTCAGCTACATCCTCCATCAACATTTCTCCTCCTTCCAATGATGGAGAAATAAAACCTTCAGCAATCCATAACCTAATTAATTCCTTCTTTGAAATCTCTGAATCTTCTGGATAATGACCAAGATATAAAAAGCATGGTTTTAAATGAAAGGGCAACTCATTGTAGCTTAAAGCCAAAATCCCATTAACTCCACCATACTCTTGTTGTGGGACCTTGTTCAAGTGAGCATTGATGTTTTTTTGCACCATCTCCCACTCATTCCATGACGTCTTTGTTGCAAGTAAACCTCCCAATACAACAATTGCAAGAGGTAAACCTCCACATTTCTTCAACATTTCTTTTCCTAACATCTCAAATTCTTTTGAATAAGCATGAGACTCCATCTTATTTTCCAGGAATGCTTTCCTTTTGAAAAGCTTCCAACTTTCATCGCCTGTAAGAAGTGGGAGCTCTATTGGCGAGCTACGCGGATCAGCAATCATAGCAACTTCCTTGTTGCGTGTTGTGAATAAGAGCTTGCTTCCCTCATTTCCTTTGGGAAAAGCAGGTTTAAGGCTATCCCAATCCTCGCATCTCCATATATCATCAAAAACCAACAAATATCGTTTTTCTTTCAAGACATCATAAAGCTTTTCAACCAATTCATCTTCTTTGAGTTTATCGATTAACTCTCTGTCTTTTATTGAAGGAGACAGAACCTTTATCAAGACTCCATGGAGAACCTCTCTTGGCTTGCATTGTTGGGATATGAAAACCCAAGCACAACAATCAAAATATTTCTTCACATTATTGTGGTTACATACTTTCTTGGCAAGAGTGGTCTTACCTATGCACCCCATGCCCACTATGGAAAGAACAGGGAGTCTATCCTCTTTCTTCATTAATTGATCCATAACATCCCTTGTGCTAACCTCCAAGCTGACAACATCATCTTCTTCAACATGTGGCTACGATCTTCTTAACCGACGCTGCATCTCAGCAGCAGAATTAGAGCCCTCTCCTTCTCCGGATATCCCATAAGCTGGAAGAGTTTTCGAGATGTCCCCAAGCTTGGTTTGAAAATGTTTGACCTGCTTCCCCATTTTGTGAGTGATGAAAAGGGTTGTAAATCTCTTGATGAACCCATGGAAGCCTCCTCGATGTGCAACTTTAAAAATATAAGAGTCTATAACATCTTCAGCATCATAAGCAAAATCTCGGATTTCCCTCACCCGATTGCGAAGACGTTCATCTTGTTCCTGCTTACGGTCTACATCTTTCAAGAAGCTCTTCATCCGCTCTAGTTCAGCCTTTAGGCTCTCAATTTCTTGGCTCACATCATTCAAGAAAAGGGCTTCATGAATGAGTAAATCTGCAATTCTTTCAATGGCAAGGGAGACGATAGCCTCTGCCATTCTTCTTTCGAACGCAAGACAGATGAAATGTTACAGGGTGGAAAGATTAATTGGGCAAGTGAATGAGTTTTGCAAGAGAAAATAACTTAAACATATTAACATAAGGAAAAGCTCTTTTCCCTGTACCTTCTTTTCCACAAAATTTCTAATATATGCTATTGCGGTGTGAATACTCCCATTTCTTTTAGAAAAGAAAAAGAAAAAGAGATCAATAATATGGCTGACATAAAAGATTTAACCCCGACTGTATTTTGTCAAACCGAGAGGAAATCTGGAGGAAGCCAACAAGAACAATACTCAATCTTTTTCTTCTATCATTGCTATTTCTATACAATAGTATGTATTAGCATTAGCTGGACACACGTTGGACAGTAAAAGCAAAAGGGGAAAAAATCTCTTTTGCTTACTTTCTTGTCCACTAACTTTGTCCCACAAAACCAATTGGCTCAATCCCATACAGGAACAAGAGCTACATGGAATCATCATCACTTGACTTTAGTCTTCCCCTGTGGGTGGGTGGATTAATATCTCAATCCTGAAATTTTAAGAAGGCAACAAAATCAAAGTGAAAATTTAAGTCTCAGTTTCTTCCATCTTTTACAATTGTCCTTAGATTTACTTCAATTGCAGCACAAAACCCAAAGCTTCAATAACACAAAACAATGTGGAAGTCCTGCCCTTGAATACCATACACATGTTGCCTGATCTTTTTTTTTATATATACAAATATAATATGCTTGTATTTATTCGTTTAAAAAAAATATAAATCAAGTATGACAAATTTTCTTATCCTTGTCATTAATAATTGAATCAATTTTTTAAATAATTTTTTATTAAGCAAAAAAATTTAAATAATACTCATATAAATTAATATATTCTTTTAATAATATGATATTAATTTATGTTAAGGTATACAAAGATATATATATATATATATAATATTTTTTAAAAAAATCATATCAATCACACCTACAAGTACATTCATGATATAAATTACATAGTTATAAATAATTACTGTCATTATATCTAATTCTCTTAACTTTAATTTTATTTTATTATTAGAATTATTGTTATTAACAAAATGTGATTATATTTCTATTAATATATGTAAAAAATATAAATATATATATGTTCACTCATACCCTAATAAATTTTATGATAGGGAGAAGCATATATATATATATATATATACATATATATATATATTCTTTCTAATTAGATAAAAAAATGAAAAGCCTAACTATACTGTGAAAGGACGAAGCATAAGAAAATGAATCAAATTGAGCCTAGTTATTATCCCTAAGTTGTAAATAAAATCAGAAAACATAATGTAGAAAATTAATCAAGTGAGCAAAGACTCCATGTTTTCTTTAATTATCGTATAATTTTTATAATAATCTTTCATTTAATGACATTTACTTGTTATCATATCATTAAGAAATGAGATTAATATGAATTATCATGTTATAAAAAGATTTATTCCATGTTTTATTTTGTTAAGTGATTTTTTTATGTGAAAAAAAGAGAATTCAAATCTTTGTGAATAAAAATACGTACATTTACCATTAAATTAAATATTTAAATATTATTTTGTCAAAAATTAGGGTTAAGTCCTTTTCAGCAAATGAAAAAGCAAAAGCTATTTTCCTTGTGCTTTCTTTTTCCACCAATTTTCTAACATATGCTGCCCACTCCCACTTCTTTTTTTTTTTTTTTAAAGGAGAAAAAGATCAATAATATGAGACTCACATGGAAGATTAAATAAAATTTATTACTGTTTTTTTCAAATATGGAGGAAACTAGCATGTTAGTCCCATGTTATGTTAAGATGGATTTGAAACCTTAATTACTTTACTTTGGTACCATGTTAGTCCCATTTTTGTCAAAGGCTCTTCCTATATTTTACTAACAGTTCTTACCAACCTTCAATTTTCTAGCAGGCATTTCATTATAAAATGGGGCCAAGCCCTGGTTTAGTAATCTTTCAAGTGACCAGTACCAAGCATCTACTTTCTTCCTTCATGCTGTCTCATTGAGAGTGGAACAAATAGGAACAAAGAGGAACTGCCATTTTTCCTACTGATCTTAGCTGCCTATCCACATAATCATAACTAAATAGGGAGAATACAAAAAAGAATCCGACTGAAATAGTGCTACCAATTACAATGGAGATCAATGAACCCCATCTTTGTCCTTGTCCCTGAGCAAACCTACCACCTTCCATCAGTCCTCTGCTCGCTGCTAATTCCCATCATCACATCCCGTTCCTTAATTTGCTCCCTAGAAAACCTCAGCACTGGGTTCTGCACCCATTGCTTGTCATGGGTTGCTCTCAATGAAAACCTTAATCATTCATAAATATGCAACTTAAGGCTCATCCTTTTGCGCCCCTTCCAATCAATACCTTTGGCACATCACTAGCAGCACCACGTAGTTCTTAACTGCCTTCACTTTCAAGGCTGCATTGACCTTTCCCATGGTATCCTCATATTATCATACACTGCTCCCATCCCCACCCTTCAAAGCAAACAGCCAATGGTGCCGTCAATGTGGACCTTCTTGATGCTCATCCTCTTCTTTATTCATTATTCCCTACCTGAACCTTACTGGTCATTCTGATGTGGAGGACAATCCCGATCCGCATCGGCTGCCTCCAGCTCCATTAATCTATAAATGGCATCCTCCCTCTCTTCTTGAAAAGCCAACCCCAATTTTCTGGTCAATTCCCAAATTTCTTCAATATCCCTTCATAGCATTGGGTTTCTTCTCCTTATTTCTATCTCTGGCAGAGATCCACTTTCCCTAGCTTCCACAGTAGTACCACTTTGACTCGTGTCATATTATCCTTTTGCTCACCACATTATTCCTGGCCCACCATCTTTCATATCATTCTCGATTTCTTTATCACGGCCTGGTCTTTTCTTTGGCCCAACAAATAGCTGCCATTAAGCCCATCCTTCACCAATTGCTTTTGCCCGTGTCTTCTAGTCGAGCTCACACCTGGATTGGCATTTTGCATTTTTCTCAATTTTGGGCTTAGATTTAAAGGGCCTTTTTTCACTCTTTTTACTTCCTGACCTGATTACCCTTTATCGTGCCCCATTGACTTCTTCCAAGAATCCAAGTCATCACCGCCACCCTACCACCTGCATTTCTTTCTCCACCGTGTTCTCTTGATTTCAACTTGACAACCGCCTCTATCCTCTGACGCACCTTTCTCCTGCTTTCATCCTCTCTTGTACGTCCCTCATCGAGCCTCAGACCTTTTTTCTGCAAATTGAAGGCTTTTTTCCCTGGAGACCCCTGCAGTGATCCCTCCTCCTCTGATCCAGCTGATTTGTCTTCTTGTTTCTGCTTTAATTTGAAATTTTCTATCCCGTCAGCCTTTTCTGAGCCTCGATCTCGATTCCCAAAGCACATCGTTGACTCGTTTTTCTTTCCGATCGGTGCGCCTTTCGACTCTCTCTCATCGTCGCCATTACCGTCGTATTGCAATCCTGGTGTATCTTGCTCTTCTCTTTCCATTTTGATTTCCTTTCCCTCATTGTAGCACTCTAGATTGCGCCTGCCTTCAGATCCTTTCAAGGTCACCAAAATGACATAAACTCTACCCTCAGCTTCAACGTGAATCTTGCTTGGTATTTTGGCTCTACTCGTCGCCCTCACTAACAGATATGCACATTTAAATCTTTCCTTGTTGTACGTACCTTTATCCACTGCCACATGTTTACCCAACATTCTCCGACAGCCTTGAAAGTGTTTCTGTGCCATACCTGTACTGGCACCTCACACAACTTAACCCAAACACCAATAGCCTTTTCTTGAGAAGCAACGGAGACTGGGGTCACCATCTCAAACCTGACGGCGAAGAGCTCGATATAACTCTTTAAAAGCACCTCCATCGGGTCCTGTTCTCCAAATGTCAGGAGAACATTGAGTCCATCTAAGACTCGCACCTGAATAACAATTCCTTCAGTGGCTAATTCCTCCTGGATGGTTGCGCATGATGTTCTTGATTTTGGTTTGGCCACAGCACTGCATTTAACCAAAGCCATCTCCTCATCTGGGATGGTTGTTTGGATGGAGACTACTTCATGTTCTCCTTTCTGGCTTCCTCTCTTTTTCCCGTCGCCTTTATTCCCAAATTTTTTACAGGCTCTTCCTTTATGGTTTTTGTCTTCCATTCCTCGACCTGAGTTTTCCCAGCTGCCGCCACCTCTCTGAAGTTTCTGCCGTCCAACTTTTGTTTGTTCATACCTGGCACTGCCCTCTGTTCCATCACTTTACTATAACTCCCCTCTTTTGCTTCTCTTGGAACTGGTTCTGCCCTTCTAACAGCTAATCTTCTCCCATCTATCCATTGGTGGTTTCCCCATCCCAGTGCTTTATCCATTTCATGCTTCTCTCTATACCTGATGAAAGCGAAATTCACCTTTCGTCTTCTGTCCTGTGAGCTCTTCCTTGGAATGAAGACGTCGACAACCCTCCTGTATTCTTCCAATGCTCCTCTCACTGTCGACCATGTCAACCTCTTACTCAAAATGTCAACAAATACCGTAAACAAGCTATCCAACCACCACTGATCGCGGTTCCTAGCTCTCTCACCCATCCTCTCACTGCTGTAGTTAGGCTTATGAAGGAATATCTGATCAGTAGAAACATTTCCTAGACTACTTTTGTTAAGACAAAACAAGATTGAAGTAGATTTCGATAAGACTAAGGTAATGCCAAATGTATCATGTTTAGTGGAGAGACCAATGAATCATTTTACTGAAACAGACCTGTTTTGCACAGATTATCAGTCATAGGATTAACGGACATGCTTATGTGCATAAAGGAGACATGACAGCAAATTTACAAAATGTTGTAGGAATTTGGGTTCCAAATCCCAGAAATTGAACCATTGGTTTACTACTTTCCACCATTAGGTTATCTGCAAACCTGTATTGAAGAGGAATCAACAAGGACAGAGCTTTGAGCTTTTGCAGAATTAAAAGATTAACAAGCCATTGTTCACATAGATGATAGGACACCAATGAGATTTATAATATTATACAAACAAGATGAACAAAGAGAACCAAAAATATATATACAACACAAGAACAACAACTACAAATTTCAAATAAATAAAAAAAAATCAAATACAGATTACCACAATTTATTCACAGTGCAATTACAGTGGTGGTGTCTTGCAATAAACGAATGCCCAAATAATATGGAGAGATGGACATTGGAGTGCTGCTTGCTCATAAAATTTTAGTCATCAACACATCAGACCTGCCAAGTGTATTCAAATATGTTTTCATGTTTATTGCCTTTAAAATATATAATAATACTTGGGAAATGTAATAGATAATATAACAATATTAACAAAAACAAAAAACACATTTACATAATTGGTGATGGAAATAGTAGATTCAAATTAAAAAAAAAAATTATGGTAGAAACAAGTAACTCACCGTAACTATCTTGAGCAAAGATGTTGCTTTCAATCATTTGTATTTAGTTATTTGGATAGAAAGTACATGGTGCACTTTATTATGTAAATTGTGAAAACGAAATATATATTTATATGTGTATTATCATATCATATAATTTACAAGTTATATTTTGACATTTTTTTTTAAAAAGTAATTTCATTAATCAAGACAGGGAGTCCCTGTAGAAACAGAATCTGACTTAAGGTAAGGTCAGGAAACAAACTGGCTACAAAAAAATGCCTGTGGAAACGTGAACTTGTACATGGCCACGCCCCTCTACACAGCCCCAAAACAATAAACCGACACAAACAGCACAAAGCAGGAATCAGTGAGCAATGGAAGCAGAGCATTAGCCTGATTCCACACCTTGCTGACTCCACTCGTGAGACAAGCAACCCTGTGGGGAATCACAAAACGACCAACCAGCATCCTAAGACAAAAAGTTTACTTCACTATGTATAGATATTAATGTTTTAATTAACAAAATTTTACTTCACTATATTTCCCTAGTACTCTAAATTAATTGTTTGTTATATTATGTCAACTTGATTCTTCAGTCCGCTATACTTAGAAAATTGATTCCCTTTGCCATCATAACACTTTTATTAGACAAAAAAATTTGACAAGATCAAGACTTATAACAATTAATTTCACTATAAATTGGATTTTTTTAGTATAAAATATAATGGTTTAGATTATATTGCAAATAATAACTAGCTAGCTGGCATTATTGGCATGGAGTTATTCATTGTATGACATAAAAACCAAAAGAAAAAAGGAAATATGAAGTGCAGTTATGGTATTTTTATTATTGTGACATGAATTATTCATTAGAGTAATCGAATTTCTATTACTGTTGAAAAATAGATAGTAGAAGCAAGCTAAGAATTAAATATATATATATATATAAGTGGTCTAATTGATATAAGAATGGAGTAAGATCCTAGCTGGCTTATCTTCGATAGTTTTCTTCATAAAAAAAAAGTGTTTAAATTTATAATTCAAGTGAATTTAGTCATTTTTATTTGTTGTAAATTAAATAAGAATTAAAAAATTATTTACTATATTTAAAAGGAAAATTATTTTATTATTTGGCAGTATACTTTTTATATCCTTTGATAGAGAAAAGCAAAGGCTGTTTCTATATGTAATCTGTTAAGGTAAGAACCCTATATCTAACAAGATAGAGTTAACAAACATATACTTTTTTAGAATTTCCAGTTTCACCAACCCCCCTTGCTGTCTCATTGAGAGTGGAACAGATAGGAACTAATTCAAGACAGCAAATTTTCAAAAATGTTGTTGAAATATGCAAGAAAACTTGGGATTTGGGTTTAAAATCTCATAAATTGCAACCTTTGAATTACTATTTTCCACCATTAGAAACCTGTTCTCATGAAGAGGAATGAGCAAGGGCAGAGCTTTGAGCTCTTGGAGAATTAAAAGAATAACAAGCCATCGTTCACATAGATGATAGGACACCAACGAGTATTATACAAGTAAGATGAATAGAGAGAACAAACCATACAACACAAGAACAACAACTACAAATTTCAAATAAAAAAACATTGAATACAAATTGCTACAATACAGTCACAATGCCAAAATAAATGAAAACAACATCATAATGCTAACAGTTAGACAACTACAGAGGTGCTGTCTTGCAACAAGTTAATGCCCAAATCACATGATGACCTGCCAAGTCAATCCAAATAGTATTTCATGTTTATTGTCTTAAGATAATAATACTTGGGAAATGTAATAGATAATTTAAAAATAATAACAAAAACAATAAACAAATTGACATGATTCATTATGGAAAGGGTAGACTCAAATGAAAAGAGAAGAGATTTATGGTAGAAATTACCAACTTACCACAACTACTTGGGGCAACGATGATGCTTTCTGTGTTTGCCAACATTAGACATTCAATTCAGCTCCTAAATTATTTGGATGGAGAGTACATGGCACACCTTATAAAAATCGTCTCCTTCCCTTCCATCTATAACTTGAATCCTCTCCACCAATGATCTGTTCATTCTTTTTAATTTTATTTCCTGAAGAGTAGTGATATACTTCAACCCTTCTGGAACCATCTCCAAGCCAGGAAGATCAATCAAATGTAAACTACGAAGACGTGGCATTGCCCCTTTTTCTATTTGCCACTCTGCTAAATTTGATTCATAGATATCAAGAGAATCAAGTTGAGGAAACCCATTGACAGAGCAAGACATTTTAGTCCCCGTATATGATGAAAAACCTAAGGTAAGAATCCTCAGATGAAGCAGCTTTTCTAGTACAGGCATCGGATCCTCAATAATACACGAATTCCCCAAAGTCAACTTGCAAATGTTTGTTGGAATAAATTCCAGAACATGATGGCTCGGGTTTGGGTCTTCTTGTATCTGCCCATGTAAGACTAGTTTGGAAAGCTGATGACATTGAGAAAGTCGCTCCAATTCTGGAAATGGAATTGATCCCTCTAACGTCATGCACAATGAGCGAAGGCGGTGTAATCCAAAACTAGGAGATTTTAGGATGGCTTCAACGTCTTCTGATCTCTCAAATTGTATTCCTAAATTCCGAATATTTGTCAACTTCAGCAATGCATTGTTTTCAGTCAAATTCTCAATCCTTATGTACTTCAAAGTTACAATATTTTTTAAAGTATTTACTTGGCAACACCCTCCTATTTCAATCCGGTCAATGATCGGACTCTTATGCCAACTGCTTACTATAAAATGCCTCAAGCGTCGCAACTTGGATAAGACAGTAGGAAAATTCACTAGAAGGAATGCTCGGATAAATAAGGTGTGTAAATGCTTCAACTTGCCAATAGAACGTGGCAAGACTACTCCATTACATTGAATATCCAAATACCTTAAGTGACATAGATTACTAATTTCACTTGGTATAGTAAATACAATACCCTCGCGCAAGAGTTTCAAGACCCTTAGGAATCTAAAATCATTGCATTTTGATATTTGTAGCCCTATCAATTCGTCACCTTGAAAGACTAAAAGAGAACGTAAGGTAAGACATTCTCTTTTAAGAAAAACATACCTTTCGTTAGGATAAACAACAATCCTCCGCACCTTGGGTACTATCACCTCTGTCATATCAGGAAAACGATCCTCATTTCCATTCATTTGTGGCTGAATAATTTCAAAGAAATTCTCCTCTTGAGCTTTTAACACACACAAGTCCCTTAAGTGATCATAAATATGACATGTTTTCACACTTGTCCCTGTATGACCCCTTCTGCCAACTTGAACCAAACATCTATTTATTAGCTCTTCTAAGTATTGTTCAGCTACATCCTCCATCAACATTTCTCCTCCTTCCAATGATGGAGAAATAAAACCTTCAGCAATCCATAACCTAATTAATTCCTTCTTTGAAATCTCTGAATCTTTTGGATAATGACCAAGATATAAAATGCATGGTTTTAAATAAAAAGGCAACTCATTGTAGCTTAAAGCCAAAATCCCATCAACTCCACCATACCGTTGTTGTTTGACCTTGTTCAAGTTAGTGTTGATGTTTTTTCGCACCATCTCCCACTCATTCCATGACTTCTTTGTTGCAAGTAAGCCTCCCAATACAACAATTGCAAGAGGTAAACCCCCACATTTCTTCAACATCTCCTTTCCTAACATCTCAAATTCTTTCGAACAAGCATGAGACTCCATCTCATTTTCTGGGAATGCTTTCCTTTTGAAAAGCGTCCAACTTTCATCGCCAGTAAGAAGTGGGATCTCTATTGGTGAGCTACGAGGATCAGCAATCATAGCAACTTCCTTGTTGCGTGTTGTGAATAAGAGCTTGCTTCCTTCATTTCCTTTGGGAAAAGCAGGTTTAAGACTTTCCCAATCCTCGCATTTCCATATATCATCAAAAACCACCAAATATCGTTTTTCTTTCAAGACATCATAAAGCTTTTCAACCAATTCATCTTCTTTGAATTCATTGATTAACTTTCTGTCTTCTATTGAAGGAGGCAGAACCTCTATCAAGACTCCATAGAGAACCTCTTTTGGCTTGCACTGTTGGGATATGAAAACCCAAGCACGACAATCAAAATATTTCTTCACATCATTGTGGTTATATATTTTCTTAGCAAGAGTGGTCTTACCTATGCCCTCCATGCCCACTATGGAAACAACACGGAGTCTGTCCTCTTTCTTCATTAATTGATCCATAACCTCCCTTGTGCTAACCTCCAAGCTGACAGCATCGTCTTCTTCAACATATGGGTATGATCTTCTTAATTGGCGCCGCATCTCAGCAGCAGAATTAGAGCCCTCTCCTACTCCTGATATCCCATAAACTTGAAGAGCTTTCGTGATGTCCCCAAGCTTGGTTTGAATATCTTTGACCTGCTTCCCCATTTTGTGAGTGGTAAAAAGGGTTGTAAATCTCTTGATGAACCCATGGAAGCCTCCTCGATCTGCAACTTTAAGAATATAAGAGTCTATAACATCTTCAGCATCATAAGCAAGATCTCGGATTTCCCTCACCGGATTGCGAAGATGTTCATCTTGTTCCTGCTTACGGTCTACATCTTTCAAGAAGCTCTTCATCCGCTCTAGTTCAGCCTTTAGGCTCTCAACTTCTTGTCTCACATCATTCAAGAAAAGGGCTTCATGAATGAGTAAATCTGCAATTCTTTCAATGGCAAGCGAAAGCGAGACGATGGCCTCTGCCATTCTTCTTTCAAAGGCAAGACAGATGAAATGCTAGAAGGTGGAAAGATTAATTGGGCAAGTCAATGAGTTTTGCAGGAGAAAATAACTTAAACATATTAACATAAACAGAAGCTCTTTTCCCCGTACCGTCTTTTCCACCAATTTTCTAATATATGCTCTTGCAGTGTGAATACTTCCACTTCTTTTAAAAAAGACAAAGAAAAAGAGATCAATAATATGGCCGACATAAAAGATTACTATTTTTTGTCAAACCCAGAGGCAATCTGGAGGAAGCCGACAAGAACAATAGTTTGTCTTCTTCTTCTATCATTGTTGTTTATGTACAATAAAATATATTAGCATTAGCTGGATACACGTTGGACAGGAAAAGCAAAAGGGGAAAGAGAAAAGCAAAAGGGGAAAGAATCTCTTTTCCTTACTTTCTTGTCCACTGATTTTGTTCCACTGATTTTGTCCCACAAAACCAATTGGCTTAATCCCATACAGGAACAAGAGCTGCATGTAATCATCATCACTTGACTTTAGTCTTCCCCTGTGGGTGGGTGGATTTATATCTCAATCCTGAAATTCTAAGAAGGCAATAAATTCAAAGTAAAAATTTAAGTATCAGTTTCTTCCATCTTTTGCAATTGTCCCTAGATTTACTTCAATTGCAGCACAAATTAGCAAAAACCCAAGGCTTCAATAACACAAAACATATGTGGAAGTCCTGCCCTTGATTACCATACACAAGTTGGCCTGATCTTTTTATATATATATACAAATATAATATGCTTATACTTATTCATTTAAAAAAAATATAAATCAAGTATGATAAATATTCTTATCTTTGTCATTAATAATTGAATCAATTTTTTAAATAATTTTTGATTGAGCAAAAAAAATTTTAAATAATATTCTTATAAATTAATATATTTTTTTATAATACAATATTAATTTATGTTAAGGTATACAAAGATATTTATGTACATATATATAAATATTTAAAAAAAAACATATTAATTACACCTACAAGTGCATTCATGATATAAATTACATAGTTATAAACAATCACGGTCATTATATCTAATTCTCTTAACTTTATTTTATTTTATTATTAGAATTATTGTTATTAACAAAATGTGATTATATTTCTATCAATATATGTAAAAAATATAAATATTTAATATTTATATGTGTGTTTACTCGCACCTAATAAATTATATAATAGGGAGAAGCATATAAATATATATATATATATATATATTCTTTCCAATTAGATAAAAAAAATGAAAAACCTAACTCTAGTATGAGGGGACGAAGCATAAGAAAATGAATCAAATTGAGCCTAGTTATTATCTCTAAAATTGCAAAAATAATCAGAAAACATAATGTAGAAAATTAATCAAGTGAGCAAAGACTTAATGTTTTCTTTAATTATCGTGTAATTTTTATAATAGTTTTTCATTGAATGACATTTACCTGTTATCATATCATTAAGAAATGAGATTAATATGAATCATCATGTTGTAAAAGATTTATTCCATGCTTTATTTTGTTAAGTGATTTTTTTATGTGAAAAAAAGAGAATTCAAATCTTTTTAAATAAAAATGCGTACATTTATTATTAAATTAAATATTTAAATATTATTTTATCGAAAGTTAGGGTTGAGTCCTTTTCAGTGAATGAAAAAACAAAAGCTATTTTCCTTGTGCTTTTTTTTTCCACCAATTTTCTAACATATGCTACCCACTCCCACTTCTTTTTAGACAAAAAGGAGAAAAAGATTAATAATATAAGACTCACATGGAAGATTAAATAAAATTTATTACTGTTTTTGTCAAATATGGAGGAAACTAGCATGTTAGTCCCATGTTATGTTAACATGGATTTGAAACCTTAATTATTTTACTTTGGTACCATGTTAGTCCCATATTTGTCAAAGACTCTTCCCATATGTTACTACCAGTTCTTACCAATCTTCAATTTTCTTGCAGGCATTTCATTATAAAATGGGGCCAAGCCCTGGTTTACTAATCTTTCAAGTGACCAATACCAAGCATCCACTATCTTAGAGTTTCCAGTTTCAGCCCTCATGCTGTCTCGAGAGTGGAACAAATAGGAACAAATTCCCTAATCATCTGATCCTGGGGTTGTGCAAAAAGCAGGAGAAAATGAAGGAATATCCTTTTTTTTTTTTTGAAAAGTAATTTTATTTGCACTAGAACTAGTATGCCGTCCGAAATCTCTAAGCTATTAGTTAAAAGACTTCTGTTGGCATAAAACAACTAGCCTGTGCATCATCAAAACAATACAAGTTACACAACAAACCACCTTTCAATAATAAGCAAAATATCTGTAATAAGCTCTCTCTCAACCTTACCCAAAAACGACATGAGCTGGACAAAGGATAAGCTCATCCCTAGCACCTAATGGTAAATGACTAGTGACGGCACAAAAAGAGGAACTGCTATTTTTCCTACTGATCTTAGCTGCCTATCCACATAATCATAACCATATAGGTAGAATACAAAAAAGAATCCTACTGAAATAGTGCTACCAATAACAATGGAGATCAATGAACCCCATCTTTGTCCTTGTCCTCGAGCAAACCAACCACCTTCCATCAGTCCTCTGCTCGCTGCTAATTCCCATCATCACATCCCGTTCCTGAATTTGCTCCCTAGAAAACCTCAGCACTGGGTTCTGCACCCATTGCTTGTCATGGGTAGCTCTCAATGAAAACCTTAATCATTCATAAATATGCAGCTTAAGGCTCGTCCTTTTGCGCCCCTTCCAATCAACTCCTTTGGCACATCACTAGCAGCACCACATAGTTCCCCACTGCCTTCACTTTCAAGGCTGCATTGACCTTTCCCATGGTATCCTCATATTATCATACACTGCTCCCGTCCCCACACTTCAAAGCAAACAGCCACGGTGCCGTCAATGTGGACCTTCCTGATGCTCATCCTCTTCTTTATTCATTATTCCCTACCTGAACCTTACTGGTCATTCTGATGTGGAGGACAATCCCGATCTGCATCGGCTGCCTCCAGCTCCATTAATCTGTAAATGGCATCCTCCTTCTCTTCTTGAAAATCCAACCCCAATTTTCTGGTCAATTCCCAAATTTCTTCAACATCCCATCTTAACATTGGGTTTCTTCTTCTTATATCTATCTCTGGCACAGAACCACTTTCCCTAGCTTCCACATCCGTATCACTTTAACTCGTGGTCTTCTCCCTTTTCTCCTACTATTGCTAAATGATGGCCACAAATACCCATTGCTGCTTTGTCCACTTCCTTGTTTCCTACGAGTCTACTCTTTATCACAACTTTTTACCACTTTCCTTGTCTCCGGAGAAAATTTTTTTGTGCTAATACTCCCTCTTTTGCTTCGCCTGACATTGCTTGTTTCCCATTTCTCAACAGCCTTCCTGCCGAATCTCTCATTTTCTTTTTCATATTCATCTAATTCCCACATTCCGTCACCCTTGTCTCCATTGCAATCTTCCTGGTCACCTCCCTTGGTTGCGTCCCTAACTCTTCTATTTTTTAATTTATTTCTCGAGTCATATTATTCTTTTGCTCACTACATTTATTCCTGACCCACCATCTTTCATAGCAATCTGGATTTCTTTATCACGGTCTGATCTTTTCTTTGGCTCAACAAATGGCTGCCATTAAGCTCATCCTTCAGCAATTACTTTTGCTCCGGTCTTCTAGTCGGGCTCACACCTGGATTGGCCTTTTGCATTTTTCTCAATTTTGGGCTTAAATTTAAAGGGCCCTTTTTCACTCTTTTTACTTCCTGACCTGATTACCCTTCATGCTGGCCCATTGACTTCTTCTTCCAAGAATCTATGTCATCATCGCCACCCTACAAGTCTACAACCTTCGTTTCTCTCTCTGCTGTCTTCTCTTGATTTCGACTTGACAACCTCCTCTATCCTTTGACGCATCTTTCGCCCACTTTCATCCTCTCTTGTACGTCCCTCATGAGCCTCATACATTCTTTCTGCAAATTGAAGGCTTTTTTCCCTAGAGACCCCTGCAGTGATCCATTTTTCTCTGAACTCGCTGATTTGTCTTTTTGTTTCTGCTTTAATTTGAAAATTTCTATCCCGTCAGCCTTTTCTGAGCCTCGATCTCGATCCCTAAAGCACATCGTTGACTCGTGTTTCTTTTCGATCGGTGCACCTTTCGACTCTCTCTCATCGTTGACGTATTGCGATCCTGGTGTACCTTGCTCTTCTCTTTCCATGATGATTTCCTTTCCCTTACGGCTCGTTTGGTTCAGGAAATGGCTATGCCATTCCCTTCCTATTCCGCTTCTATTCCATCTCTTTCGTTTGGTTCAAATGTTGACAGGGAATAAAAATTCCTCAGGAATTTCTATTCCCTGCAAAGGGGTAATAGGGGGGCCTTAAGTAAACCCAAGGTCCCCCCGATAATAGCTATTCCATGTCTCATGGAATAGCTATAATATTGTTAAAGATAAAAATACCCTCACCCTTACTTGAAAATTTCAACTATAGCCATATAAAAGATTTTTATTTTTCTCTCTCTTCCTCTTTCCCCCTCTCCCGATCTGCGTCTTCCCCTTTCCGATCTTCCCTTCCGTCGCCGATCTACCTCTTCCGATCTGCCCCTCTTCCGATCTACCCCTCTTCCGTCGTTCTTCGTCTTTCTCTCTACCGATCTGGCGTTAACGGCCAGATCTGGCAGCGGGAAGCACCGGATCTGGTGCTTCCCGACCAGATCCCGACCAGATCCCACGGTTGGATCTGGCACTCCACGGCCAGATCCAACCGCTGGGGACACCGATCTGGCGTCCTAATGGCCAGATCTGGCCACATGGTGCGCCAGATCGGTGTTATCTGACACCGGTCGCCTTTCCGGCGACCGGATTACTGGCAAGAAGAAAAAACAAATAAAAAAATAAAAAAGTCAAAAATTATTTATAAATATTAAAATATTAATATTTTATTTATTAAATTATTAAACATTAAATATTTATTGAATATAAATATTAAACATTAAATATTAAACATTAATGAATATAAATAAAAAATAAAAAATTATTAATATTTTAATCATAATAATATTAAATTATAAATAAATTATTAATATTTAATGTATTAATAATTAAATTATATTAAAATATTAATATTTAAATTATTAATTATTAATATTTTTATTAAATTATAAATTATTATTATCTTAAAAAATAAAATAAATAATAAATAATCATATATAATAAAGGGTATTTTTGTATTTTTATTTTCTATTCCTTTCTTATTCCAAAGTTATTGTTACCAACCAAACACTGCATTAAGTCGTAATAGCCATTCCTACTCTATTCCATTCACTGAACCAAACAAAGTAATAATTATTCTTTTTTATTCCCACTTCATTCTATTCCCACAGAATACCTATTCCATTCTATTCCTGTCTATTCCGTGAACCAAACGTGCCATTATTGTAGCACTCCAGATTGCACCTACCTTCAGATCCTTCCAAGGTCACGAAAATGGCATAAACTCTACCCTCAGCATCAACGTGAATTTGGCACTGCTCGTCACCCTCACTAACAGATATGCACAATCAAATCTTTCCTTTTCGTACGTACCTTTTTCCACTCCCACATATTTACCCCAACATTCTCCCATAGCCTTGAAAGTGTTTGTGTGCCACACTTGTACTGGCACCTCACACAACTTAACCCAAACACCAATAACCTTTTCTTGAGAGCAATGGAGACTGGGGTCACTGTCTTGAACCAAACGGCGAAGAGCTCCATATAACTCTTTAAAAGCAACCCCATTAGATCATGTTCTCCAAATGTCAGGAGAACATTGAGTCCATCCAAGACTCGCACCTGAACATCAATTCCTTCAGTGGCTAATTCCTCCCTGATGGTTGTGCATGGTGTTCTTGATTTTAATTTGGCCGCAGCACTGCATTTAACCCAAGCCATCTCCTTATCTGGGATGGTTGTTTGGATGGAGACTACTTCATGTTCTCCTTTCTGGCTTCCTCTCTTTTTCCCGTTTGGTCTCTATTTTTGTAGTTTTCGCCTTCTTTTCCAAATTTTTAACAGGCTCTTCCCTTGTGGTTTTAGTCTTCCATTCCTCGACCTGAGTTTTCCCACCTGCCACCAACTCTTTGAAGTTTCCGTCGCCCAACTTTTGTTTGTTCATACCTGGCACTGCCCTCTGTTCCATCACTTTACTATAACTTCCCTCCTTTGCTTCTCTTCGAACTGGTTCTGCCCTTCTAACAGCTAATCTTCTCCCATCTTTCCATTGGTGGTTGCCCCATCTCAGTGCTTTCTCCATTTCATGCTTCTCTCTATACCTGATGAAAGCCAAATTCACCTTTCGTCTTCTGTCCGGTGAGCTCTTCCTTGGAATGAAGACGTCGACAACCCTCCTGTATTCTTCGAATGCTCCTCTCACTGCCGACCATGTCAACCTCTTACTCAAATTGTCAACAAATACGGTAAACAAGCTATCCAGCCACCACTGGTCGCGGTTCCTAGCTCTCTCACCCATCCTCTCACTGCTGTAGTTGGGCTTATGAAGGAATATCTGATCAGTAGAAACATTTCCTAGACTACTTTTTTTAAGACAAAAAAAGATTGAAGTAGATTTCGATAAGACTAAGGTAATGCCAAATGTATCATGTTTAGTGGAGAGACCAATGAATCATTTTTACTGAAACCGACCTGCTTTGCAAAGATTATCAGTCATAGGATTAACGGACATGCTTATGTGCATAAAGGAGACATGACAGCAAATTTACAAAAATGTTGTTGGAATTTGGGTTCCAAATCCCAGAAATTGCAACCTTTGATTTACTACTTTCCACCATTAGGTTATCTGCAAACCTGTCTTGAAGAGGAATGAACAAGGACGGAGCTTTGAGCTCTTGCAGAATTAAAAGATTAACAAGCCATTGTTCACATAGATGATAGGACACCAATGATTCATAATATTATTCAAATAAGATGAACAAAGACAAGAAACCATATTTATACGACACAAGAACAACAACTACAAATTTCAAATAAATAAATAAAAACCAAATACAGATTGCCACAATTTATTCACAGTGCAATTACAGTGGTGCTGTCTTGCAATAAATTAATGCCCAAATCACATGGAGAGATGGACATTGGAGTGCTGCTTGCTCATAAAATTTCAGTCATCAACATAACAGACCTGCCAAGTCAATTTAAATATGTTTTCATGGTTATTACCTTTAAGATAATGGAAATGTAATAGATAATATAACAATATTAACAAAAACAAAAAATAAAATTGAGATAATTGGTGATGGAATAAGTAGATTCAAATGAAAAGAAAACAGATTTAAGGTAGAAATAAGTAACTCATCGTAATTTTTTTGAGTAAGATGTCATTTTCAATTATTTTTATTTAATTATTTGGATGGAGAGTACATGACGCACTTTATTATATAAATTGTGAAAACAAAATATATATTTATATGTGTTTTATCATATCATATAATTTACGAATTATATTTTGATAATTTTTTTTTTTGAAAAGTAAATTCATTAATCAAGACAGGAAGCCCAGTAGAAACAGAATCTGGCTTAAGGTAAGGCCAGGAAACAAACTGGCTGCAAAAAAATGCCAGTGAAAACGTGAACCTGTACATGGCCACGCCCCTCTACACAGCCCCAAAACAGTAAACCCAAACAAGCAGCGCAGAGCCGGAATCAGTGAGCAATGGAAGCAGAGCATTAGCCTGATTCCACACCTTGCTGGCTCCACTCGTGAGACAAGCAACCTTGTGGGGAATCACAAAAAGACCAACCAGCATCCTAAGACAAAAAGTTTACTTCTCTATGTATAGATATTAATGTTTTAATTAACAAAAGTTTACTTCACTATAATTCCCAAGTACTCTAAATTAATTGTTTGTTATATTATGTTAACTTGTTTCTTCAGCCTGCTTTACTTAGAAAATTGATTCCCTTTGCCATCATAACAGTTTTATTAGACAAAAAAAAAAATTGACAAGATCAAGACTTATAGCAATTAATTTCACTATAAATTGGATCTTTTTAGTATAAGATATATTGGTTTAGATTATATTGCAAATAATAACCAGCTAGCTGGCATATAGTGGCATGGAGTCATTCACTGTATGATATAAAAACCAAAAGAGAAAAGGAAATATGAAGTGAAGTTATGGTATTTCTATTATTGTGACATGAAGTATTCATTAGAGTAAAAGAATTTTCTACTATTGTTGAAAAATAGATAGTAGAAGCAAGCTAATAAATAAATAAACAAATATATATATATATATAGGTGGTCTAATTGATAAGTAAGATCCAAGTTGGTTTGTCTTCGATAGTTTTTTTCATAAAAAAAAGTGTTTAAATTCATAATTCGGATGAATTTAATCACTTTTATTTTCTGTAAATTAAATAAAAAATTATTTATTATATTTAAAAGAAAAATTATTTTATTCATTGGCAATATAGTTTTTATATCCTTTGATAGAGGAAAGCAAAGGATGTTCCTATGCGCTAGCTCACAAGGTAAGAACCCTGTATCTAACAAGAAAGAGTTCACAAGCATCTACTTTCTTAGAATTTCCAGTTGCACCAAGCGCTCCTGCTGTCTCATTGAAAGTGGAACAAATAGGAACTAATTCAGACGGCAAATTTACAAAAATGTTGTTGAAATATGCAAGAAAACTTGGGATTTGTGTTTAAAATCTCAAAAACTACAACCTTTGAATTACTATTTTCCACCATTAGAAACTTGTCCTCATGAAGAGGAATGAGCAAGGACAAAGCTTTGAGCTATTGGAGAATTAAAAGAATAACAAGCCATCGTTCACATAGATGATAGGACACCAATGAGTATTATACAAATAAGATGAACGAAGAGAACAAACCATACAACACAAGAACAACAATTACAAATTTCAAATAAAAAAAACATTGAATACAAATTGCTACAATTCAGTCACAGTGTCAAAATAAATGAAAACAACATCATAAGATAACAGTTAGACAACTACAGTGGCGCTGTGTTGCAACAAGTTAATGCCCAAATCACATGAAAGATGGACAATGGAGTGCCGACCTGCCAAGTCAATCAAAATAGATTTTCATGTTTATTGTCTTAAGATAATAATACCTGGGAAATGTAATAGATAATTTAACAATAATAACAAAAACAATGAACAAACTGACATAATTCATTATGGAAAGGGTAGACTCAAATGAAAAGAGAAGAGATTTATGGTAGAAATTACCAACTCACCACAACTACTTGGGGCAACGATGATGCTTTCTGTGTTTGCCAACATTAGACATTCAGTTCAGCTCCTAATTATTTGGATGGAGAGTACATGGCGCACTTTATAAAAATCCTCCCCTTCCCTTCCATCTCTAACTTGAATCCTCTCTACCAATGATCCGTTCATCCCCTTTAAATACATTTCCTGAAGAGTAGTGATATACCTCAACCCTTCTGGAACCATCTTCAAGCCAGGAACATCAGTCAAACGTAAACTACGAAGACATGGCATTGCCCCTTCTTCGATTTGCCACTCTGCTAAATTTGACATACAGATATCAAGAGAATCAAGTTGAGGAAACCTATTGACAGAGCAAGACATTTTAGTCCCCACATATGATAAAGAACTTAAGTTAAGAATCCTCAGATGAGGCAGCTTTTCTAGTACAGGCATTGGATCCTCATTAATACGCGAACCCCACAAAGTCAACTTGCAAATGTTTGTTGGAAGAAATTCCAGAACATGATGGCTCGAGTTTGGGTTTTCTTGTATCTGCCCATATAAGAGTAGTTTGGAGAGGTGATGACATTGAGAAAGTTGCTCCAATCTTGGAAAGTTTGATCCCCGTAACGTCATGCGCAATGAGCGAAGGCGATGTAATCCAAAACTAGGAGATTTTAGGATGGTCTCAACGTCTTCTGATCTGTCAAATTCTACTCTTAAATTCCGAATATTTGTCAACTTGAGCAATGCATTGTTTTCAGTCAAATTCGCAATCCTTATGTACTTCAAAGTTTCAATATTTTTTAAAGTATTTCCTAGGGAACACCATTTCATTTCAGGCCAGTATCCCCAATGGGTTATTACAAGATGCCTCAAGCGTTGTAACTTGGATAAGACATTAGGAATTGCCATTGGACAACTCAGTTGGATAAATAAGGTGTGTAAATTCTTCAACTTGCCAATAGAATGTGGCAAGGCCACTTTATGACATTTTAAACCCAAGTACCTTAAATGAAACAGATTACCAATTTCACTTGATATAATCCATGAACCAAACTTTCTCCAGAGTTTCAACACTCTTAGGAATCTAAAATTAATGCATTTTGATATGTGTAGCCTTATCAATCCCTCATCTTGAAAGACTAAAAGAGAACGTAAGCTTAGACATTTTCCCTTCAAGGAAACGTACCTTTTGCTAGGATGGACAGCAATCCTACGCACCTTGGGTACTGTCGCCACCGTTAGATCAAGAGAATGATTCTCATCACCATTCATCGGTAGCTGAATAATTCCAAAAAAATTCTCCTCTCGAGCTTTCGACACACACAAGTCTCTTAAGAGATCATGAATACGACATGTTTTCGCACTTGTCCCTGCATGATCCCTTTTGCTAGCTTGAACCAAACATCTATTAATTAGCTCTTCTAGGTGTTGTTCTGCTACATCCTCCATCAACATTTCTCCTCCTTCCAATGATGGAGAAATAAAACCTTCAGCAATCCATAACCTAATTAATTCCTTCTTTGAAATCTCTGAATCTTCTGGATAATGACCAAGATATAAAAAGCATGGTTTTAAATGAAAGGGCAACTCATTGTAGCTTAAAGCCAAAATCCCATTAACTCCACCATACTCTTGTTGTTGGACCTTGTTCAAGTGAACATCGATGTTTTTTTGCACCATCTCCCACTCATTCCATGACTTCTTTGTTGCAAGTAAGCCTCCCAGTACAACAATTGCGAGAGGTAAACCTCCACATTTCTTCAACATCTCCTTTCCCAACATCTCAAATTCTTTTGAACAAGCATGAGACTGCATCTCATCTTCCGAGAATGCTTTCCTTATGAAAAGCTTCCAACTCTCATCATCTGTAAGAAGTGAGAGCTCTATTGGCGAGCTACGAGGATCAGCGAGCATAGCAACTTCCTTGTTACGTGTTGTGAATAAGAGCTTGCTTCCTTCATTTCCTTTGGGAAAAGCAGGTTTAAGGCTATCCCAATCCTCACGTCTCCATATATCATCAAAAACCACCAAATATCTTTTTTCTTTCAAGACATCATAAAGCTTTTCAACCAATTCATCTTCTTTGAGTTTATCAATTAACTCTCTGTCTGTTATTGAAGGAGACAGAACCTTTATCAAGACTCCATGGAGAACCTCTCTTGGCTTGCATTGTTGGGATATGAAAACCCAAGCACAACAATCAAAATATTTCTTCACATCATTGTGGTTATATACTTTCTTCGCAAGAGTGGTTTTACCTATGCCCCCCATGCCCACTATGGAAACAACACGGAGTCTGTCCTCTTTCTTCATTAATTGATCCATAACCTCCCTTGTGCTAACCTCCAAGCTGACAGCATCATCTTCTTCAACATGTGGGTATGATCTTCTTAATCGGTGCTGCATCTCAGCAGCAGAATTAGAGCCCTCTCCTTCTCCTGATATCCCATAAGCTGGAAGAGTTTTCGAGATATCCCCAAGCTTGGTTTGAATATCTTTGACCTGCTTCCCCATTTTCTGAGTGATAGAAAGGGTTGTAAATCTCTTGATGAACCCACGGAAGCTTCCTCGATCTGCAACTTTAAGAATATAAGAGTCTATAACATCTTCAGCATCATAAGCAAGATCTCGGATTTCCCTCACCCGATTGCGAAGACGTTCATCTTGATCCGGCTTACGGTCTACATCTTTCAAGAAGCTCTTCATCCGCTCTAGTTCAGCCCTCAGGCTCTCAACTTCTTGTCTCACATCATTCAAGAAAAGGGCTTCATGAATGAGTAAATCTGCAATTCTTTCAATGGCAAGCGAGACGATAGCCTCTGCCATTCTTCTTTCAAAGGCAAGACAGATGAAATGCTACAGGGCGGAAAGATTAATTGGGCAAGTCAATGAGTTTTGCAGGAGAAAATAAGTTAAACATATTAACATAAACAAAAGCTCTCTTCCCTGTACCTTCTTTTCCACCAATTTTCTAATATATGCTATTGCAGTGTGAATACTCCCACTTCTTTTAGAAAAGACAAAGAAAAAGAGATCAATAATATGGCCGACGTAAAAGATTACTGTTTTTTTGTCAAACCGAGAGGAAATCTGAAGGAAGCCAACAAGAACAATATTCTGTCTTCTTCTTCTATCATCGAGGTTTCTGTACAATAAAATATATTAGCATTAGCTGGATACACGTTGGACAGGAAAAGCAAAAGGAAAAGGAATCTCTTTTCCTTACTTTCTTGTCCACTAACTTTGTCCCACAAAACCAATTGGCGCAATCCCATATAGGAACAAGAGCTACATGTAATCATCATCACTTGACTTAAGTCTTCCCCTCTGGGTGGCTGAATTTATATCCCAATCCTGAAATTCTAAGAAGGCAATAAAATCAAAGTAAAAATTTAAGTCTCAGTTTCTTCCATCTTTTGCAATTGTCCCTAGATTTACTTCAATGGCAGCACAAATTAGCAAAAACCCAAAGCTTCAATAACACAAAACAAATGTGGAAGTCCTACCCTTGAAAATCATACACAAGTTGGCCTGATCTTTTTTTATAGATACAAACATAATATGCTTATGCTTATTCATTTAAAAAAAATATAAATCAAGAATGATAATTATTAATCTTATCTTTGTCATTAATAATTGAATCAATTTTTTAAATAATACTCTTATGCATTAATATATTGTTTTTGATAATACGATATCAATTTATGTTAAGGTATACAAAGATATATAAACGTTTAAAAAAAAAACATATCAATTACACCTACAAGTGCATTCATGATATAAATTACATAGTTATAAATAATTACTGTCATTATATCTAATTCTCTTAACTTTTAATTTTATTTTATTAATAGACTTATTGTTATCAACAAAATGTGATTATAATTCTATTAATATATGTAAAAAATATAAATATTTTAATATATATATATATATATGTTCACTTGTACCCTAATGAATTATATGATAGGGAGAAGCATATATATATTCTTTCTAATTAGATAAAAAAAATGAAAAACCAAACTCTATTATGAGGGGACGAAGCACAAGAAATGAATCTAATTGAGCCTAGTTATCATCCCTAAAGTTGTAAAAATAATGAGAAAACATAATGTAGAAAATTAATCAAGTGAGCAAAAACACAATGTTTTCTTTAATTATCATTTTTTTTATAATAATTGTTCATTTAATGACATTTACCCGTTATCATATCATTAAGAAATGAGATTATGGATTATCATGTTATAAAAGATTTATTCCATGTTTTATTTTGTTAAGTGATTTTTTTATGTGAAAAAAGGAGAATTCAAATCTTTTTGAGTAAAAATACGTACATTTACTATTAAACTAAATATTTAAATATTATTTTGTCAAAAATTAAGGTTGAGTCCTTTTAAGTGAATGAAAAAGCAAAAGCTATTTCCTTGTGCTTTCTTTTTCCACCAATTTTCTAACATATGCTGGCCACTCCCACTTTTTTTTTTTTTAAAAGGAGAAAAAGATCAATAATATAACACTCACATGGAAGATTAAATAAAATTTATCAGTGTTTTTGTCAAAAATGGAGGAAACTAGCATGTTAGTCCCATGTTATGTTAACATGGATTTGAAACCTTAATTATTTTACTTTGGTACCATGTTAGTCCTATTTTCGTCAAAGATTCTTCCTCTATGTTACCACCAGTTCTTACCAATCTTTGAAAACGAAGGAATATCTTATCAGTGGAAACATTTCCTAGACTACTTTTGTTAAGACAAAAAAAAATTGAAGTGTGGATTTCGATAAAACTAAGGTAACTCCAAATGTATCATGTTTGGTGGAGAGACCCATGAATCGTTTTACTACTTTATTTACAAAAATGTTGTTGGAATTTGCGTTCCAAATCCTAGAAATTGCAACCTTTGATTTACTGCTTTCCACCATTAGGTTATTTGTAAACCTGTCCTGAAGAGGAATGAACAAGGACAGAGCTTGGAGCTTTTGCAGAATTAAAAGATTAACAGGCCATTGTTCACACAGATGACAGGACACCAATGAGATTCATAATATTATTCAAATAAGATGAACAAATAGAACAAAAAATATATATACAACACAAGAACAACAACTACAAATTTCAAATAAATAAATAAAAATTCAAATACAGATTGTCACAATTTATTCACAGTGCAATTTCAACGGTGGTGTCTTGCAGTAAATTAATGCCCAAATCACATAGAGAGATGGACATTGGCGCTGTTTGCTCATAAAATTTTAGTCATCAACACATTAGACCTGCCAAGTCAATTCAAATATGTTTTCATGGTTATTGCCTTTAAGATATATAATAATACTTGGGAAATGTAATAGATAATATAACAATATTATAAAAACAAAGAATAAATTGACATAATTAGTGATGGAAAAAGTAGATTCAAATGAAAAGAAAATAGATTTATGGTAGAAATAAGTTACTCACCGCAATTATCTTGAGCAAGGATGTTACTTTTAATTATTTGTAAAAATTATTTATTATATTTAAAAGGAAAATTATTTTATTCATTGGCAGTATACCTTTTATTCGAGTGAATACTCCCACTTCTTTTTCCGAGTTTTGTTTTATCCTTTTTTTGTTCTTTTCAGCTTTCATTGTTCTTTCTTGATTCCATTATATATATATATATATATATAATTGATTACTACCATTTTAGTTTGGGTATTTAAAAAAAAATTTCCTTCATTCCATTATTTATTTGAATAGTTGTGTTTTTGTGTTATAGTGATAGTCATATCTCGTAATTGTGGTGGATGAATGAGCCTTTTGATGATTTTTTTTTTGTTTACTTTCATCTTTAATCTGTTGAGAATAAACTCTTATGGTTTTTTATTAGTTATTGATTGATGCGATCATGATTGTAAGAACGTTGAATATGAATTACTGAACAGTTTAAATAGATGTTAATTATTTATTTTATTTATATTTATTACAAGTAATTCCATTTGGGTTAGTCTCTTAAAGATCTATCTTTTTTATGGAGATATTGATTCGACAGCCTTTGTGGCCTAAACTTTGAGAAAGCTCTGGCCAACGATGTATGTTCTGTCCTTTAAAAAGAAGATCATAACAGAGCTGTAGAGTTTGTGGTCAAGGATGTCCAATTAATTCAAGCAAAGGTTTTTAACTTCAACTAATATATTTCTATACATCTTTGCTCAGTCAAACTATTTATTGGCTGCTTGCTTAAGTGAGAAACCTATTTACATTTGTTTTAGTCATCTCATATTTTTTTGTTGACATTTACATTTATCAGCATTTTGAATTTTCCCACCTCGACCATTTATTTTAATGTCATTAATACTTGGTCAACCGAGCTGGAAAGTACTTTGGTGCATCTACAAGTTTTCCCTTTGTCATTTCAATGAATGCTCAGATGGATGTATATGCTATCCTTATGGAAGATTTTCTCGAACTAAATGTTATACATGTGAAGACCACATTAACATTTTCCACTTTAGGCTTTGTGCATAATTTGTCTGGTCATCTCTACTTTTGTTATTGGTTCAAGTTTTGGAGATTTTAAGATTACTTTTAGATTAGAATTTGGAACTGGGAAGATGATGACTCAACAGTTTCTACTAACTGTAGCATCTTATCAATGATTGTTAGCTCAAAAATTAAAAATAGACCAGCCTATGTTTCAATTTTTCTTATTGTTTCCTTCATTAATAAATTTGAACTTTTTCCCTGCTAAATAAACTATGTAATTTGATGTTCTGAATGATTTCTTGGTGATGGGCAAAGACTGGCAAAGCATCAAAGGAAACAATTTATGATCACATGTTTATGTTTTTCATTGTTTTCATTGATTTTTTCTATCTACCTAACAATTGCTTTTTTCCCTATTTCTTTCCTTGCTATTATATTTGCTTGCCTTATCTGATTGTAATTTTCAATTTGTTTTGGTTCCTTATTTGTTGCTCATTGATAATGATTTAGTTATTTTATAAGCTTTTATTTGCATTCATTCAGGTTTTATATTATAATTCATGGATTATTGGTTGTCAAAAAAGATCTATACAACAACTTAATTTAATGAATATCATGTGCAAACTTCTCCTTAGTTTCTCCTTCTCTCTGCTATTAATATTTTTTTTCTTCTCTCACATGCTCAGGTTAAAGCAGATAGCATCAAAGAATCACAAACTAATATATGCTATTGCAGTGTGAATACTCCCACTTTTTACAAAAAAGAAAAAGAAAAAGAGATCAATAATATGGCCAACATAGAAAATTTAACCCCTACTGTTTTTCTGTGAAACATAGAGGAAATCTGGAGGAAGCCAACAAGGACAATACTCTGTCTTCTTCTTCTATCATTGCTATTTTTGTACAATAATATGTATTAGCTTTAGCTGGATACGCATTGGACAGGAAAAGCAAAGGGGGAAAGAATCTCTTTTGCTAACTTTCTTGTCCGCTAACTTTGTGCCACAAAACCGACTAGCTCAATCCCATACAGGAACCAGAGCAACATGTAATCATCATCACTCGACTTTAGTCTTCCCCTGTGGGTGGGTGGATTTATATCCCAATCCTGGGATTTTAAGAAGGCAATAAAATCAGAAGTAAAAATTTAAGTCTCTGCTTCTTCCATCTTTTACAATTGTCCTTAGATTTACTTCAATTACAGCACAAATTAGCAGAAACCCAAAGCTTCAATAACATAAAACAAATGTGGAAGTCCTGCCCTTGAATATCATACACAAGCTGGCCTGATCTTTTTTTATATAGACAAATATAATATGCTTATACTTATTCATTTAAAAAAAATATAAATCAAGTATGATAATTATTAATCTTATTTTTGTCATTAATAATTGAATCGATTTTTTAAATAATACTCTTATACATTAATATATTGTTTTTGATAATACGATATCAATTTATGTTAAGGTATACAAAGATATATAAATATTTTAAAAAAAAAACATATCAATTACACCTACAATACATTCATGATAAAAATTACATAGTTATAAATAATTACTGTCATTATATCTAATTCTCTTAACTTGAATTTTGTTTTATTATTAGAATTATTGTTATTAACAAAATGTGATTATATTTCTATTAATATATGTAAAACATATAAATATTTTAATATATATATATATATGTTCACTTGTAACCTAATGAATTATATGATAGGGAGAAGCATATATATATATATATATTCCTTTTAATTAGATAAAAAAAATGAAAAGCCTAACTATACTATGAGAGGACGAAGCATAAGAAAATGAATCAAATTGAGCCTAGTTATTATCCCTCAAGTTGCAAAAATAATGAGAAAACATAATGTAGAAAATTAATCAAGTGAGCAAAGACACAATGTTTTCTTTAATTATTGTTTATTTTTTACAATAATTGTTCATTTAATGACATTTACCCGTTATCATATCACTAAGAAATGAGATAATGGATTGTCATGTTATAAAAGATTTATTATGTGTTTTATTTTGTTAAGTGATTTTTTTATGTAAAAAAACAAAAAGAATTCAAAATTTTTTTTGAATAAAAATACATACATTTATTATTAAATTAAATACTCGAATATTATTTTCTCAAAAGTTAGGGTTGAGTCCTTTTCAGTGAATGCAAAAGCAAAAGCCATTTTCCTTGTGCTTTCTTTTTCCACCAATTTTCTAACATATGCTACCCACTCCCACTTCATATTTTTTTAAAAAAAAAAAAGATGAAAAAGATCAATAATATAAGACTCACATGGAAGATTAAATAAAATTTATTAGTGTTTTTGTCAAATATGGAGGAAACTAGCATGTTAGTCCCATGTTATGTTAACATGGATTTGAATCCTTAATTATTTTACTTTGGTACCATGTTAGTCCTATTTTTTTCAAAGATTCTTTCTCTATGTTACCACCAGTTCTTACCAATCTTTGAAAACGAAGGAATATCTGATCAATAGAAACATTTCCTAGACTACTTTTGTTAAGACAAAAAAAAATTGAAATGTAGGTTTCGATAAGACTAAGGTAATGCCAAATGTATCATGTTTGGTGGAGAGACCGATGAATCATTTTTACGACTTTATTTACAAAAATGTTGTTGGAATTTGCGTTCCAAATCCCAGAAATTGCAGCCTTTGATTTACTGCTTTCCAGCATTAGGTTATCTGCATACCTGTCCTGAAGAGGAATGAACAAGGACAGAGCTTGGAGCTTTTGCAGAATTGAAAGATTAACAAGCCATTGTTCACATAGATCATAGGACACCAACGAGATTCATAATATTATACAAATAAGATGAACAAAGAGAACAAATATATATATATATACAACACAAGAACAACAACTGCAAATTTCAAAATAAATAAATAAAATTCAAATACAGATTGCCACAATATATTCACAGTGCAATTTCAGTGGTGGTGTCTTGCAATAAATTAATGCCCAAATCACAAGGAGAGATGGACATTGGAGCGCAGCTTGCGCATAAAATTTTAGTCATCAACACATCAGACCTGCCAAGTCTATTCAAATATGTTTTCATTTTTATTGTCTTTAAGATAAATAATAATACTTGGGATATGTAATAGATAATATAACAATATTAACAAAAACAAAGAACAAATTGACATAATTGGTGATGGAATGAGTAGATTCAAATGATAAGAAAACAGATTTATGGTAGAAATGAGTAACTCACCACAGTTATCTTGAGGAAAGATGTTACTTTCAATTATTTGTATTTAGTTATTTGGATGGAGAGTACATGACGTATATTTTATATAAAATGAAATATATAATGAAATGCATTATATATAAAATTGTAAAAACGAAATATTGTTTATGTGTTTTATCATATCATATAATTTACGTGTTATATTTTGACAATTATATATAGATATTAATGTTTTAATTAACAAAAGTTTACTTCACTACGTTTCCCTAGCTACTCTAAATTAATTGCTTGTTATATTATGTTAACTTGTTTCTTCACCAGCTATACTTAGAAATTTGATTCACTTTGCCATCATAACACTTTTATTAGACAAAAAAATTGACAAGATCAAGACTTATAACAATTAGTTTCACTATAAATTGGATTTATTTAGTATAAGATATAATGGTTTAGATTTTATTGCAAATAATAACAAGCTAGCTGGCATATAGTGGCACGGAGCTATTCATTGTATGATATAAAAACCAAAAGAAAAAAGGAAATATGAGGTGAAGCTATGGTATTTCTATTATTGTGACATTAAATATTCATTAGAGTAATGGAATTTTCTATTATTGTTGAAAAATAGATAGTAGAAGCAAACTAAGAAACAAATAAATATGTATAGATGGTCTATTTGGTATAAGAATGGAGTAAGACATAAATGGGTTTGTTTTCAATAGTTTTCTCCATAAAAGGAAAGTGTTTAAATTCATAATTCTAGTGAATTTAATCACTTTTATCTTCTGTAAATTAAATAGGAATAAAGAAATTATTTACTATATTTAAAAGGAAAATTATTTTATTCATTGGCAGTATACTTTTTATAGCCTTTGATAGAGAAAAGCGAAGGCTGTTCCTATATGTTATCTGATAAGGTAAGAACCCTGTATCTAACAGGATAGAGTTAACAAGCATCTACTTTCTTAAAGTTTCCAGTTTCACCAAGCCCTCTTGTTGTCTCATTGAGAGTGGAACAAATAGGAACTAATTCAAGACAGCAAATTTACAAAAATGTTGTTGAAATATGTAAGAAAACTTGGGATTTGGGTTTAAAATCCCAAAAATTGCAACCTTTGAATGACTATTTTCCACCATTAGAAACATGTCCTCATCAAGAGGAATGAACAAGGACAGAGCTTTGAGCTCTTCGAGAATTAAAAGAATAACAAGCCATCGTTCACATAGATGATAGGACACCAATAAGATTCATACAAATAAGATGAACAAAGAGAACAAACCATACAACACAAGAACAACAACTGCAAATTTCAAATAAAAAAACATTGAATACAGAATGCTACAATTCAGTCACAGTGCCAAAATAAATGAAAACAACATCATAAAGATAAGAGTTAGACAACTATAATGGAGCTGTCTTGCAACAAGTTAATGCCCAAAGCACTTGAAAGATGGATAATGGAGTGCCGACCTGCCAAGTCAATCCAAATAGATTTTCATGTTTATTGTCTTAAGATAATAAGACATAGGAAATGTAATAGATAATTTAACAATAATAACAAAAACAATGAACAAACTGACATAATTCATTATGGAAAGGGTAGACTCAAATGAAAAGAGAAGAGATTTATGGTAGAAATTACCAACTCACCACAACTACTTTGGGCAAGGATGATGCTTTCTGTGTTTGCCAACATTAGGCATTCAGTTCAGCTCCTAAATTATTTGGATGGAGAGTACATGGCGCACTTTATAAAAGTCCTCTCCTTCCCTTCCATCTATAACTTGAATCCTCTTTACCAATGATTTGTTCATTGTGCGTAAATACATTTCCTGAAGAGTAGCGATATGCCTCAACCCTTCTGGAACCATCTCCAAGCGAGGAACATAACTCAAATGTAAACTACGAAGACATGGCATTGTCCCTTCTTCTATTTGCCACTCTTCTACATCCAACTGGTGGAGATGAAGAGAATCAAGTTGAGGAAACCCATTGACAGAGCAAGACATTTTGGTCCCCGTATATGATGAAGAACCTAAGGTAAGAATCCTCAGATGAGGCAGCTTTTCTAGTACAGGCATTGGATCCTCAATAATACGAGAATTCCACAAAGTCAACTTGCAAATGTTTGTTGGAAGAAATTCCAGAACATGATGGCTTGAGTTTGGGTCTTCTTGTATCTGCCCACCTAAGATTAGTTTGGAGAGGCACTGACATTGAGAAAGTTGCTCCAATTCTGGAAATTGAATTGATCCCTCTAACTCCATGCGCAATGAGCGAAGGCGGCGTAATCCAAAACTAGGAGATTTTAGGATGGCCTCAACGTCTTCTGATCTCTCAAATTTTATTGCCAAATTCCGAATATTTGTCAACTTGAGCAATGCATTGTTTCCAGTCAAATTCTCAATCCTTATGTACTTCAGAGTTTCAATATTTTTTAAACTATTTACTTGGCAACACCTTTCTATTTTTTGCCATCTGATCATCGTCGGGTAATCATAACCGATTAGGATAAGATGCCTCAAGCGTTGCAACTTGAACAAGATATTAGGAATTTTCATTGTATAGTTCACAACAATAAGTAAAGTGTGTAAATTCTTCAACTTGCCAATAGAACGTGGCAAGACCTTTTCACCACAATGAAAATCCAAATACCTTAAATGACACAGATTACCAATTTCACTTGGTCTAATAAATTTAATACCCACACTCAGTTTCAAGACCCTTAAGAATCTAAAATTATTGCATCCTAATATTTGTAGCCCTATCAATTTCACACATTGAAAGACTAAAAGTGAACGTAAGGTAAGATATTTTCTTTCAGAAAAATCATACCTTTTGTCAGGATGAACAACAATTCTACGCACCTTGGGTACTATCACCTCTGTCAGATCAGGAGAAGGATTCTCATTTCCATTCATTTGTGGATGAATAATTTTAAAGAAATTCTCCTCGTGAGCTTTTAACACACACAAGTCCCTTAAGAGATCGTGAATACGACACGTTTTCACACTTGTCCCTGTATGACCCCTTCTGCTAACTTGAACCAAACATCTATTTATTAGCTCTACCAGGTATTGTTCAGCTACATCCTCCATCAACATATCTCCTCTTTCCAATGATGGAGAAATAAAACCTTCAGCAATCCATAACCTAATTAATTCCTTCTTTGAAATCTCTGAATCTTCTGGATAATGACCAAGATATAAAAAGCATGGTTTTAAATGAAAGGGCAGCTCATTGTAGCTTAAAGCCAAAATCCCATTAACTCCACCATACTTTTGTTGTTGGCCCTTGTTCAAGTGATCATTGATGTCTTTTTGCACCATCTCCCACTCATTCCATGACTTCTTTGTCGCAAGTAAGCCTCCCAATACAACAATTGCAAGAGGTAAACCTCCACATTTCTTCAACATCTTCTTTCCTAACATCTCAAATTCTTTTGAACAAGCATGAGACTCCATCTGATTTTTCGGGAATGCTTTCCTTTTGAAAAGCGTCCAACTTTGATCGTCTGTGAGAAGTGGGAGCTCTATTGGCGAGCTACGAGGATCAGCAAGCATAGCAACTTCCTTGTTGCGTGTTGTGATTAAGAGCTTGCTTCCTTCATTTCTTTCAGGAAAAGCAGGTTTAAGGCTATCCCAATCCTCGCATCTCCATATATCATCAAAAACCACCAAATATCGTTTTTCTTTCAAGACATTATAAAGCTTTTCAACCAATTCATCTTCTTCGAGTTTATCTATTAACTTTCTTTCCACTGTAGAAGGAGACAGAACCTTTATCAAGACTTGACGGAGAACCTCTCTTGGCTTGAATTGTTGGGATATGAAAACCCAAGCACAACAATCAAAATGTCTCTTCACATCTTCACGGTTATATACTTTTTTCGCAAGAGTGGTCTTACCTATGCCCCCCATGCCCACTATGGAAACAACATGGAGCCTGTCCTCTTTCTTCATTAATTGAGCCGTAACATCCTGCGTGCTAACCTCCAAGTTGATAATATCATATTCTTCAACATGTGGGAATGATCTTCTTAACCGGCGCTGCATCTCAGCAGCAGCATTAGAGCACCCTGCTTCTCCTAATATCCCATGATTTGGAAAAGTGTTGGAGATCTCCCCAAGCTTGGTTTGAATAGTTTCGACCTGCTTCCCGATTTTGTGAGTGATGAAAAAGGTTGTAAATCTCTTGATGAACCCATGGAAGCCTCCTCGATGTGCAACTTCAAGAATATAAGAGTCTATAACATCTTCAGCATCATAAGCAAGATCTCGGATTTCCCTCACTCGATTGCGAAGACTATCATCTTGTTCCTGCTGACGGTCTACATCTTTCAAGAAGATCTTCATCCGTACTAGTTGAGTCTTTAGGCTCTCAACTTCTTGTCTCACATCATTCAAGAAACGGGCTTCATGAATGAGTAAATCTACAATTCTATCAATGGCAAGCGAGACGATAGCCTCTGCCATTCTTCTTTCAAAGGCAAGACAGATGAAATGCTACAGGGTGGAAAGATTAATTGGGCAAGTCAATGAGTTTTGCAGGAGAAAATAACTTAAACATATTAACATAAGCAAAAGCTCTTTTCCCTGCACCTTCTTTTCGACCAATTTTCTAATATATGCAATTGCAGTGTGAATACTCCCACTTCTTTTAGAAAAGATAAAGAAAAAGAGATCAATAATATGGCCGACATAAAAGATTACTATTTTTTGTCAAACCGAGAGAAATCTAGAGGAAGCAGACAAGAACAATAGTTTGTCTTCTTTTCTATCATTGTTGTTTATGTACAATAAAATATAGAGGAAATTGTGAGAAATGGACACCAGAGTAACCGCACTTAAAAAATGACCTTCCATATAATTTTAACTTTTTGTAAATAATTTTTGGGTCGACTTGACAAGAATACCCTTTAAACCAATTAATCCAAATGAAGGAGGGGCGTCTTGGTCTCTTTCTCCTCTCCCGCCATTCAGATTAAAATTTCAAAATTAAATCTCGATTTAGCTATCCCTCCGTCCAGCTCTCCAAGGCCATTGGGGTATATATCTCGCCATCTAGCTGTCGCCATCGAGGTCTATATCGTCAGCGAACTTTCTGAGGTTCTCAAAGTGCGGAGATGGAATCAAGGTATGTGTTATGGGTTCTTGGTTTTATTTATGGTTATTCATAGAACGCAATAGCTGATGGGTAAATTGTATGAGTTTCGAAACTGAAATCTAGTTAGGAGTAGCGAAAATCAATCAGTTTATAGCTGATGCGTGAATATTTGTTAGGCATCGTGTCACTGGATATTAGAGTGTGTGATTGGATATTAGGAATCTTAACCTGTTTAATGGGTAAATTATATGAGTCTGGAAACCTAAATCTGGCTCCGAGTAGCGAAATCAATCAGTTTATAATCGATGCGGGAATAGTTGTTATGTATTGCGTCACTGGATATTAGGGTCTATAACTGGATTCTAGATATCAGTAATCGTAACCTATTTATTTGGCATTAGGTGCCTGAATATAACGTGATTGAATATTTGTTGAGCATTGCGTGAATTGTCTGTACGCATTACGTGACTGAATAATGCATGTTTGGATATTACGTAATACTCAGTCACGTAATGGCTGCAAACAAGTCACGCAATGCTCAACAAATATTCAGTCACGTTATATTCAGGCACCTAATGCCATATGTCAACATAACCAGTGACGTAGTGAAGTCACCCAATACATAACAACAGGTCACGCTATATGGAATACACCAGTCACGGAAACCCTAAAAACTAGTGTCCAAAGGCCTCAAAACTCAAAATTAGAGATAAATTGCAGAAGGCAGTCACGCAATGGCACTCTCGCAGTACATAATAATAAGTCACTCGATGCCTAATATGCACCCACGTTATGCCAACATAACCATCCATAGATCCACGTACTGTCCCAACGTCCCGCAATATATAACAACAGGTCACCATATACATACAATCTACTCACGCAATGTCTTGCATGAAGATTTGCATTGCATAATTCACGCAGCGTGTATAACCCAATCTCACAATGGCTAATAATACTTCACGCAATGCCTAACATCCACTCACGCAGTTATTATGCATAATACTATAATTTAAACGAATATAAGATATAACCATAAGAAAATATATGCTCAAAGAAAATTTCATAAAATTTCATTAATATTAAGATTCTCTCAAATACAAGAGAAAGGAAATGATGCAAAACACTTTATTTTTTTCCATCGTCTCCTTCTCCTTCCTCTCACTGTATTTCCTCTTTTTTCCTCCTGTACTCCCTCCACCCCCCTTCTGTACTCCCTCCTTCCTCACCCTAATTGTATTAAGTTAGTGTATTCCAGCATACATTTTCTTATATACTCAAATACACTGACTTAATATAGTTAGGAAGGGGAAAAGGGAGTACAGGAAAAAGAATGAGGGAATACAGGAGCAGGGCGGAGGAGTACAAGAGGAGGAAAAGGAAGTACAAGAAGAAGAAAAAGAAGCGAGACGATGGAAAAAAATAATTATATAATGAACCGTTGTTAATTTCTTCCTGTCATATATCTGGGTGAGAATCTTCCTGTCAAATCGTTGTTAATTTCTTCCTAGAATATCTCCAGCTGATCCCAAGGGGGGCACCTCATCCTATTAGAAGGTTGCCCCTTCGCCAATATCCTGGGTTAAATCCGTGAGAGCCTTTAGACTTTCTAAATTATCCTAGATTGTTTAAGATAATTGATTAAAATGCTTACTGGTTCCTTGTATTTATAGGCATGAATGATGACTCTTCGTTTAGTACACTCATATCCTCATATAAGTGCAATTAATAGGGGCGGCACCTGTTCGGCCTAGCGTTTCATCTCCTCATCTGCATCTACCTCTTAAAACCAAAAGTTAGGCCAAACATCATAACAGGCCGAACAGGTACAACCCCCCCAATGCAGCCCCCCATAATTGCATTTATACTGGGATTTGTTGTGGCAAACGAAGAGTCAGCATTGATGCCTATAAATAAAGGGAACCAATAACCATTTGAGTCAAATTCAATTATCTTAACATTCTCAGATAATTGAAAATGGAGTCCAAAGAAGGTACAGAAGAGAATGGTCATGGGGGTAGCCTCCAAGGAGGATGTGTGGGCCCTGGTGGACAAGCTGGAGACATTCGAGCACTAGGTGCGAGTCCTCTTCTACAGGTTGATGGATAGGGCTCATGACCTGGAGTGTTCCATCTTGTTCAATGAAAAGGCGCTCGCTGATATTGATGAAAAAGTAGATGAAATTAGGAAGAAATGAACTACGGTTCATTTTTTTGTTTTGTTTTGTAATATCTTCGTTGTCGCATTCTGATTAATGAAAAACATTTAAGAATTTTTCTCCCATATTGCGGGTGTTGGTTTTGAAATATTGTGTCACTGGTTTTGACATAATTCGTGACATGTTGTTAAGTATTGCGTGACATTAGTCAATTACGTGACTCTTTATGTTGGCATGAGTGAGTGGATATCACACATTGAGTGACTTAGTATTAGGTATTGCGAGACTAGTGGTGCTAGACTTGAAGTTATTCACATGTTGTATTGAGCATGTTGTTCACTACTTTTCAGGGTTTGCGTGACTGATTTTTTAGAATTACGTGACATTGAGGCTGTACGTGACTGCCCAATACCATTGATTGACTTATTCTTAGGGTTCAGCGAGACTTGCCGTTCATGACTGACTTGTGCAATTTATCTCATTTTAATGCTTTTGGTCACGAGTATTTGGGCATCGCGTGATTGGTTTTTATATATTGCGTGACTGGTTTTTGTATATAGCGTGACATGTTGTAATGCATGACTGACTTGTACAATTTATCTCGTTTTGATGCTTTTGGTCACGAGTATTTGGGCATTGCATTATTGATTTTTATATATAGCTTGAATGGTTTTTATATATAGCGTGACATGTTGTAATGCGTGACTGACTTGTGCAATTTATCTCGTTTTGATGCTTTTAGTCACGAGTATTTGGGCATTGCGTAATTGGTTTTTTTATATATAGCGTGACTTGTTTTTATATAAAACGTGACATGTTGTAATGCGTGACTGACTTGTACAATTTATCTTGTTTTGATGCTTTTAGTCATGAGTATTTAGCCATTACGTGATTGGTTTTTTTATATATAGCGTGACTGATTTTTATATATAGCGTGACATGTTGTAATGCATGACTGACTTGTGCAATTTATCTCGTTTTGATGCTTTGGTTCACGAGTATTTGGGCATTGCGTGATTGGTTTTTTATATATAGCGTGACTTGTTTTTATATATAGCGTGACATGTTGTATTGTGTGACTTATGCAATGCACACCTTGTAACGAGGCTTACGTTAACTGGTTTTTAGGCGTGGCATGAATGTGTATTATACATTCTTGGGAACTTATGTTTAAAAAAAATTGACTAATTGTGACAATTATTTTTTGACAAATTTCAACAGCGTGCCAAATGTAAAGGTTATGATTACATACGGTGGTCAGTGGGTCGATGACATTTACAAGGGTGGTGATACACGAGTTAGGGTTGTTGGGAGTGATTTGTCATTATCAGGCCTTATGAAGCTGGTTGAAGAAGTTGTTAGGGTCGACGCACAGAAGAATGAAATTGATCTACATGCATCGCTGAGACATGCTGCAGGGGTTTCTCGCATAGTTATCAGGGATGATGAAGATGTAGCAAGTATTCTGCGAGATGAGAGGGCAGTTGCTGTGTTTATGACAGTTAAGGTAGGAAAGGGAAACGATATTCGACATGAACATGGTATCCAACATAGTCATCGCCTACAACAGAATGGTAATTATTCTGACATACCACAGCATGCATTTCCTAACATACAATCATGGCAATTACGTTTGACGTATCGTCAAGAGTTTGAGTAGGTCGAGACACACATGAGGTGTCTGCAAATGATGTCTACACAATTTCGATCAAAATGTGCATCGAACGAATTTCATGGTACACTGCAACAAACAAATCTATCAAATGGAAATTCAGTTGGTCAATCGTCGTTCGTAAAGGACACTGTGATGGTTGTGAGCAATGTCGATGTATCTGATGAGATTGAAGATGATGTTAAAGAGGATGACACGGCGGATACGCATGATGCCTTGCACGATGACTGTGAAGATGATTATGTAGCCGGAGATTATGCATGTTCAGATGATGACGGGGGCGAGCACATTAACCTCCCGGCTTTCAATCTTGCAGATGGCAGCACAGGACATGCCACAACTGTTGCTTTAGAAGATGTGCAGTTCGAAGACCATGCCACAACTGTTGCGTTAGAAGGGGTTCAGTTCAAAGACCATGCCACAACTGTTGCGTTAGAAGATGTTGAGGGTGCCGAGCTTATTTACGACGACGGCATCGCACTTGGGAACAACATTCGTTCGCCAATGGACAGTGATGAAGAGAGGGTAAATACAGGGGTATCTCGTCAATGGGTTATTCCTGTGGTAGATATGATATCCTTCCAAACAGTTACGACAGAGGAATCTGGATCACACGTCGACCATTTATATCGCGAAAAAGTGTTTCGATCAAAGTCCTATTTGAAACGTGTTTTGAGCATGTTGGTAATAAAAGAGCATTTTGAGGTAAGAGTTAAAAAGTCATGCCACGCTCGTTTTGAGGTGGGTTGTAAGGAGAAGGCATGCAAGTTTGCTTTGCATGCAACAAAGTTGCCTGAAGGAGATTATTCGCAAATTCGGACGTTGCATAAGGTACACACGTGTACTGTTGATGTTTTGCAATGTGGATACCGAACTGCGAGCGCGAGGGTTATTGGTGAGCTTATCTCGACCAGGTTGCAAGGAAATTATGTTACCCCATTGAAACCTAAGGAAATAATGGAAAAGATGAATCACACGTGGGGATTGCAATGCCTTTATGGAAAGGCATGGCAAGCGAAGCAGTATGCTGAAAATCTTGTGTTCGGTCCCCCGGAAGAGTCATTCCAACTCATCCTTTCATATTTCCACATGTTGGAATGTGAAAACCCCAGTACGCTCACGAGTGTCGCTACAGATCGGGAACGCTGATTCAAATATTGCTTATGGGCGTACGGGTCATGTATCCAGGGGTTTCGTTCTGTAATGCGGCCTGTACTTGTTATCGATGCCACACATCTAAAAGGTAGATTCAATGGTATTTTGTTTGTTGCGGTTTGCAAAGATGAGAACGAGCAGATATATCAAGTTGCATTCGGCATTGGCGACATCGAGGATGAAGAGTCTTGGTCGTGGTTTCTTAACCAATTACATCGTGCAATTGGTTGATCCGAAAACCATATGTTAATTTCTGACCAACATCTTGCGATTAAGAAGGCAGTTGAGAATGTGTACAACGACGCACATCACGGTCTATGCAGTTACCACTTAGGGAAAAACATTAAAAACTTGTTCAAGTGCACAGATGTTGCGGCCATTTTCACATTGGCTGCAAACTGCTATAAGCTATCCGATTTTACCAGACACATGACTGAGCTGGAACAGATTTGCAACCTGCTTATGACAGCCTGATGAGAATAGGACCTGATAGATGGGCACGTGCACGGTCACCGGCAAAGCGATACAAGCTGATGACATCCAACATTGCGGAGTGTATTAACTGATGCCTCAGGCATGCCAGGAAAATGCCAATAACCGTTTTGATCGAGTGCATCAGAGGCATGTTCCAACGTTGGTTCCATGACCGGCACAACGAGGCATTGAATATGACCACACCACTCAGCCCTTGGGCTACCGATCTGTTGAACAAACGGTTGAATGCAACATGTCATTTTTCCATCCAACCAATCGATCTGGTGGAGTTCCAAGTTATAGGTGGGAATATGGACGCAGTCGTCAACCTATGCAGGAAGACTTGTTCATGCAGTAAGTTCCAGAGTGATCTACTCCCCTGCACGTATGCAATAACGGCAATAAGGTGTGAATAATCATATTTTCTTATTTAGGGTATTGCTCATTGAATTTTTTACATGTTTACATTGTTCCCCAACTGAGATTTCATTGCCTTCGCAGTAAGTGCAATTGTTCACCCATTGAATTCTGCTCGCACTATTACACGACTAGCTCTTGGGTGGAAGGATATTCAGTTCCCATTCGCTTAGTAGGCCATCCCAGTGAATGGGACGTCCCCCATGAGGTTAAAAAAATCGTCGTTCTGCCACCAACATGGCGAGATCAAGCAAGGAGACCTAAGAGGAAAAGGATTCCATCGGCTGGGGAAGGCATTCGCAGACGTAGATGTTCACAATGCAAGAGCTATGGTCATAATAGACAAAATTGTTGGACACCGTTTACAGGTCCATCCACACCCAGAGAAACATCATTTGCTCATCCTCCGGATGGACGACGACGACGACGGAAGGCATGTTCAATATGCAAACCACCCGGGCACACACGAAACACCTGTCCATTGCGGATAACAAACAGTGATAACTTCACAGGTGTCGTACCTGAAGATTGTGGAACTTCACACCTCAGTTGTTAGGGTTTTGTTCGAACTGGTTCGAAATGGCCATTGACATTTCCATTGAATAATGATATTTGAATTTGAGTTTGCTAGAGTCTAGAGGTTATACTCTGACTGCTGCCTAGAGTCAGTGATAAAATGATACTGTCGGATCATCAAATGCCTTGTACTCCGTCATAATTGATGATAATTTCTGTCTCTTTGTAAACAATAAAATTCTTATTTGAAATATACCAATAATAATTATAATTATATTTGAAATAGAGCATGCAGTCAGAATTATATCATGATGGTGGTGCGAATTGAGAGCAAACTAGATCCTCCAACTGTTGTTGGCGTTGCAACAGCTCACGATTCTGCCCCTCCAACAATTCTAGTCGGGCATTCAACCTTGCATCCATTGTTTCCATAAATGAAAGGAGAAGAGTGAATGCTGGATCAACATCGACTGGCCCGTTCCTAACCCAGGTGTTGTTCCTGAACTCAAAACCTAGCTATTTAATATTGTTCTCATTGATGTGATTGAACAAAGCATGGTTTATTGGCGGATCACAACGGCTGTCGACATTGAAGTAGTCTATTATCTCACTGATCAACATGCCATAATGCAGGTTTCTGTTGCGACCGTCAATTGTCAAGAGCATGTCATCCATTATGAATTTAGCAAGGTCGATACGGCGAGACAATTTGATGTTATTTAAGAACCAGAGCCCCTCTGTCCTGACATTCACATACATCGCTTGGCGAGGATGGATAGTGTGAGCGATGATGAGGTGCAACACTTGATCAAAGAAAGACATCCTTGTCCAATTAGCACTTTCACTCTGTCTTGAAGGAGGGCGGATAAATGCGGACACAAGGTTCCCATCGCCACTGACACAGCACAAATCTAATTGCATCGAAGTCATGTGAAAGACACGTTCTATCAATTCACGCGTAACAACGATACGTTGTCCCATGACGTGAGTGACAAACGAATTGTCATGGTGCACAGCCCTAGATGTTTCCGACTCAGCATATTTTTATCTTGCATTGAAGTAAAAATCCAGACCAAATTCTCGTAGTATGGCTTCTTCAGTTGTAAGTATCGTGTCCATCTTAAATTTTCAAAGTTCGCAATGTATGGGAAATCAATTGACTTTAAATAATCAAAGTCAATTATACACCTGGACATTACCTTTCTTTTGGTGAATTTGACGTTGAATTTCGCAATGTGCGACGGATGGGTGAAATTTTGTATAAAGGAACTGACAGCCGATCCAGACGATGTTTCCGCATCAGCGACACCGCCTTCACCATTGCTTGAACTCACCTTTGTGCGCTTGCTTCTGTGACTTATCTTAGATATCTCCGAAGTTAGGATATTTGGAACTTGAAACAACAACTCAAAGGTCTCGATATCAACTAATAATAGTAATTGACGATTCCATACTAACCACACACGCGAGATTATACATTACATCTCTAATGCGGACATAAGGAAAAAATTCACTAACGCGGTTCCAATAACAAGGGATCACTAACGCGATTATGGATCAACAAGTCAATCAACTCCAGTTTTCCAGTCACGCGATTCCCATGACAAGTGACACGACTGCAGATCACTGACGCGATTATAGATCAACTAGTCACGCAACTCCATAACAACCACTAACGCAACTCCATTTTTCCAGTCACCCGATTCCCATGATAAGTGACGCGACTGCAGATCACTGATGCGATTATGGATCAACTAGTCACATAACTCCAAAACAACCACTAACGTAACTCCATTTTTCTAGTCACGCGATTCCCATGACAAGTGACGCGACTCTAGATCACTAACGCGATTATGGATCAACTAGTCACGCAACTCCATAACAACCATTAACGCCACTCCAGTTTTTTAGTCACGCGATTCCCACAAAAAGTTACACCACTCCATATCAGATGTTGCGAGTCAATATCAACTACTGACGCGATGCTAAATCTTAAAGGTTCACGCCATCCATATTTAGTAGTCACGATATTCAAGTCGATTACTCACCCGATTCTATAATAACTACTGTTTCTCAAATACTAATGCGAATCAATATAAACTTGGGACTTGATTGTTAGTGTGTTGAGTAACCCAGTTCAATATTAACTGGTTACAACCTTATGTCACGCAATGCAATTCAACATGTCATATATGCTGTAAACTAAGGGGGGTTGGCACATGCGGAGGCAATCACGATGACATGTAAATACTGTAATAGACTAAGAGACTTTACGATGCGAATAAGAAACAAAGGAAAGAAGAAATAATGTTGTTCTTATTACAGCCGTATGCGTATAACAGCAATGAATACATAACTGTTCTTGTTGTTAATTGAAACAATAACGAATACAAAGAATAATATGTAAATGATAGAATAAAGAATAATATGGACATGATACTGAATAATGTTATTTGTAGATTGAAAAAGAATAAACAAATAAAAAAATTTCACAGCTCGAGCTGTTTGCAAAAATCTCTATGGCAAACTTATTTCGAATGCCTTCTATCGCGTTTGCCTTCAACGCTGGAGGATCCGACTGGATGAACCACTCCAACGAGGCGATAACCTAATCCTCGCAGCTCATTGAATCTTTTTGTACCGGGGTCTTTGCTTTTAATTTATGCCTCATTAGCATCAAAGGTCGCGTTTGATGACACGATCTTATAAAGTACCCCGACTGGTGGCATATAATGGGAAACAATGATGTTAGTGGACTCATCTGCTTATCACGCAGGCCAGACTTCTGTGCGTCATCCCGACTGTATGATGTGTCCACTAACATCATAGACCAACTTCGCAAGTTAATGTGCACTACCACCCAGTGTCCGTCAAAATAGTACAGTGCGAGAATTGAGTCAACCTTATCCCAGGCCAAACCCCATGGAGGACTGAAACCCCTTGCATAGTCCAGCAGATGGTCTGGCATTACAGCCTCACTTGGGTTGAATGTCTTATCGTTGGGGGAAGGCTCCATTTTTTTGCTCAGACCGAGCAAAATAAGCTGGCAATTATGTTACGCATAATAGTTAAATAAATAAAACTAACTAATACACAGACCTTACATTTGAATAATTACAACTCACTAAAATATGATATACGTACATAGAATGTGGTGTCAACGATGCATATTCTCCTCTTGTACTGTTGTCGACGGTGCTCGCGTGCCCGCTTACATAACACACTGATGCATGCATCAATATGTTGGCTGTCCATCAACTCTGTCAGCGTCTCCAATCACCAAAAAAAATCAGGGCCCTCTTGTCCTTCGATGCCCAGAATGTTAACCCTGCATATTTATTTCATAATAACACCAATGTCAAAAGACTATGAAATGAATACACTAGAACCGTAAAGACAGAAGACTTGATCGTTTACCTGACTTGATCGTTTTTCATGAGGGCCTCATATCTGGCCTTCAATTCGTCCTTCGATTTGCACTGGATCAACAGTGGGTTAACGTATGGGCTTTGAAGGTATTTGCTGGCTAAGGTCACACGTGCATCTTTGAGCTCAGGTTGAGGTGGAGCCTCCATAAATACAGGTGTGATCTCACCTTGCCATACCACTAATTGTGCGACCTCTGGTTGAGTTGGGACAGGAGCAGGAGCATGACGCGGGGAAGTTGTGGCGCCACTAATCGCACGAGAAGGTATGTCATGAGGAAACTGGGCTGCCTCTGTTGGGGATGGGATAGCCACAGGCTAATGTTCGATTGGGCCAACGAGAGGTGACATTCGAGCTGATGCAATTAACTGATTTATGGCACCTGCATCCTCGACATCAACCCCAATCCCACTACCATCTTTCTCGAGCGCACCATCATCTTCACCCATAAATCGAGCCTGAACGATTGAAAAAATCAAACACATTAGAACGTTGTATACATCATACATGTTATAACCCATGCAATGAAAAACATAAATGCGCATACCTCAAAATAGTCAATCAGCCGACCAACAATCCGATCCTCCGCCCCTTGCATTGACTGCTCGATATGCTGATGCAGTAGTTGGATCTCCAACTGCATTGCCTGCTAGATCTCCAACTGTATTGCATGCATCTGCATATGCATATCGATCTTCAAGGACTGTAGGTCTTTCTTCCACTGTGTCTGCATCCATTGCAGCTCTCGCTTAATGCTCATAGTCTTTTGCGGACGCAGCGGTGGGTTGCGCGCCTCAACAATGGGGAAGCAACAGAAGTAGGAGGAGGTGCAGTATGATGGGCAGCATGAAAACACGGAGGAGAAGAATCAAGGGCTTCAGTAGCACCGAAATGGGGAGGGACATCCTCGTCCACACGGCGTCTCCGCTTAATGCCTCGTGCTGCCTTACTTTTATCTTTGCGATCCATTATCCTCCTCCTTTGTTAGGGACCGAATTCTGGCTGACCTTCCAACTTCCATAATAGAACGTATTGCTGCCCCTCGGAGATGTTGACCTCAATGTCAGCCTAGTACGTAGTCAACATCTCTTCTGCAGTTGCCTCCAACGTCCTCAGCGCGCACAACTACACCAAAACATGAATTACCATTAGGTATGACCCTCACTAGCCTATGTCACTCAAAATTAAAATTTATTAAATACAAAAATATGGTTTATTTACTCAACTTCCCTTCTTCCTCTAGATTTGCAATGTTGGCGTGAAAGCTTACAGGCCTTTCGTCACATTGCCATTTTAGCATTCTTGGCCAAACCTGTCTTGACTGGCGCTGCCTTCCAAATAGGTTTCAGATTACAGGAATTGCTTCCAACGTCCAAAACTGCACATCAAACGTAAAACATTTTTTAATCACCTCCTAAATTCTTATGCGAAAAGATTTAACCTTATAAAATCTTATGTGACAAGAATAATGATAAACAGTGTATGGCACACTACTTGAAACTCCCAAATAAATTCGTAGATGTGGTAGCGATTTTTCTCCGCTACTCCCGTAGTAAGAGGTTCGAAGCCCTCGTCATGTAATCTATGGTCAAACTCCAAACATAAGTGCCCCATGTGAACGCGTTCCACTCCTCGATGTTCTCCACAAGCGACAGCAACCATGGAACCACTAATCGTCTGTAGTCTTGACCGAATAAAACATTTTGGGCAATCAAGATGAGGGCCATCTTCGTCGCATCTCCCTCTTGCTGAAACTGGCCTCCCTTGAATGTATCTAAAACTTTTTGAATCTTCACCTCGTTCCCCTCTCCCCAGTAACGCAGGTGAATTCCTCCAAGGATGGCCTCATATCGATTGACAATAAAGCCCGGTATGGCACCAAACTTAAGCCCTGTCACAAGGCAAAACTCCCTTTTTGAGAACCGGGCCTTTGTTCTCCCTATGGCGAACCATAACTCACCCTCGATGGTGGCTGGTTCATTTATTCTGCGCAGCATTAGGTTGTGCACGAGACTGGCGCAGAATAAATTCTTATTAGCTTCGACATCTATCATGTGCCCAAAGCATGTTCCCTTCAACCTCTCCAACTCGTTGACTTTGGACATCATCTCCCGTATCATATGTAGCTGCGGCCACTTGCAATGGATGTTAATGCCCGCGTTGAACCCCCACTGCTGCCTTGACATACAAAGCATAGATTCTACATTATCATGCTCTATTCTTGTGCTGGCCATCTGCAACATACAACAAATCACCTTCCATTTAGTCATGTTAATACCATCATTGTAGATTAACATAAAAACAAGAGGCATTTCTCAGAAATAGCCCTCCTCATAAGTTAACTCATAAAATAACCCTCTCAATACTTTTAACTGTTTTTAGATAGCCTTGGACCAGCATAATTAATGCAAGTGTCGTGCATGGATTGTTAAGCAAATCAACATATACAAATTAAAGCATTATAGTTGATCCATAATAATACATAACGGTTCCAATTTCTTTCATGCAGTGCCATACGGATAAATTTCATGCAGTTATGACACTTGTGCCATTCAATATAAAACAAGTCACGCAATGACTTTTAATTTAGTCACGCAATTACGAACATTAATCACGCAACCATCTATACACAAGTGACGCACTGATATAAACCCATCAATCATTCGCGTAATGTAAACCCTATTACAATCACGCACACCCTGACCCCATGCCATCTACTCGTGTTGTCACGCATTGACCTATCAGTATGTCACGCAAAGTTAAAGCCTAATGCAATCACGCAAACCTTGACCCCATGCCATCCACTCGTGCTGTCACGCAATGACCTATCAATATGTCACGCAATGTTAAACCTAATGCAATCACGCACACCCTTAGTGACCCCATGCCAAAATCCAGTCACGTACAGCGAGTACGTAAGCCATCAATCACCCTAAATGCCAATTCCTACCAAAGTGTCTGGACGTATACATATGAACCAGTCACGCGATGCCGGTCACCTTTCGACCCCATCAACACCAACAATACCACATTCACCTCTCTATTCAACCATTTCAAACGACAACAATATCAATATGAACAATCAATATGTATAGGTTTATGCTCAAAAACCAAAACCCTCAACATGAAGAATAACTATTTCGTCACACGGTTCAAAATTTAAAAAAAAATAAATACTTTCCTTAACTAAAATAAAATAAATATTATACCTTTCTCCTCGTACTGTCAACTTCTTCTCACTGCTGAGTATGTGAAGCACCTTTATACTGATAACAACCACTCTAAAATGGTCTCACTGCGAAAATGCTTCGAACTTTAACCGCCGATTAAGTATCGACAAAGCTGCTTTGGAGGAGATGTACGGTCTGTCTCTGAGAACTGAATGGTGGACCACATATAAATAGACTTTATTCGTTGAAACGTTTCGGGTTGAGGCGCGGACCCAAAAGGATGGGTCGGTTTCATTAAGGGCATTTTCGTCCAAAGGTGACTTCTTGTGTCTAAAAACACTTAAAATTATGGAGAGGTCCATTCTCAGAAACGCTTTATACATTTGGTCTATAAAAAAAAAGTCGTCTAAAATATATTAACGTTACCTAGATACACATTGGACAGGAAAAGCAAAAGAAGAAAGAATATATTTTCCTTACTTTCTTGTCCACTAACTTTGTTCCACAAAACCAATTGGCCTAATCCCATACAGGAACAGAAGCTACATGTAATCATCATCACTTCATTTTAGTCTTCCCTTGGGTGGGTGGATTTATATCCCAATCCTGAAATTTTAAGAAGTCAACAAAATCAAAGAAAAAATTTAAGTCTCAGTTTCTTCCATCGTTTACAATTGTCCTTAGGCTTACTTCAATTGCAGCACAAAACCCTAATAAATATAAATATATATATATATATATGTTTATTGGTACCCTAATAAATTATATGATAGGGAGAAGCATATATATATATATATATATATTCCTTCTAATTAGATAAAAAAATGAAAAGCCTAACTATACTAGGAGAGGACGAAGCATAAGAAAATGAATCAAATTGAGCCTAGTTATTATCCCTAAAGTTGTAAAAATAATCAGAAAACATAATGTAGAAAATTAATCAAGTGAGCAAAGACACAACGTTTTCTTTAATTATCGTGTATTTTTTATATTAATTTTTCATTTAATGACATTTACCTGTTACCATATCATTAAGAAATGAGATTAATATGAATTATCATGTTATAAAAAGATTTATTCCATATTTTATTTTGTTAAGTATTTTTTATGCGTAAAAAAAAGAATTCAAATCTTTTTGAATACAAGTAGGTACATTAACTATTAAATTAAATATTTAAATATTATTTTATCGAAAGTTAGGGTTGAGTCCTTTTCAGTGAATGTTAAAGCAAAAGCTATTTTCCTTGTGCTTTCTTTTTCCACCATTTTTCTAACATATGCTACCCACTCCCACTTCTTCTTCTTCTTTTTAAAGGAGAAAAAAATTAATAATATAAGACTCACATGGAAGATTAAATAAAATTTATTACTGTTTTTGTCAAATATGGAGGAAACTAGCATGGTAGTCCCATGTTATGTTAACATGGATTTGAATCCTTAATTATTTTACTTTGGTACCCTGTTAGTCCCATTTTTGTCAAGGACTCTTCCTATATGTTATTACCAGTTCTTACCAATCTTCAATTTTCTTGCAGGCATTTCATTATAAAATGGGGCCAAGCCCTGGTTTAGTAATCTTTCAAGTGACCAATACCAAGCATCTACTATCTTGGAGTTTCCAGTTTCAGCCCTCATGCTGTCTCATTGAGAGTGGAACAAATAAGAACAAATTCCCTAATCATCTGATCCTGGGGTTGTGCAAAAAGCAGGAGAAAATGAAGGAATATCTTTTTTTTTTGAAAAGTAATTTTATTTGCACTGGAACTAGTATGCCATCCGAAATCTCTAAGCTATTAGTTAAAGACTTCTGTTGGCATAAAACAACTAGCCTGTGCATCATCAAAACAATACAAGTTACACAACAAACCACCTTTCAATAATAAGCAAAATATCTATAATAAGCTATCTCTCAACCTTACCCAAAAACGACATGAGCTGAACAAAGGATAAGCTCATCCCTAACACCTAATAGTAAATGACTAGTGACAGCACAAAAAGAGGAACTGCCACTTTTCTTACTGATCTTTGCTGCCTATCCACATAATCATAACCAGATGGGTAGAATACAAAAAAGAATACTACTGAAATAGCGCTACCAATTACAATGGAGATCAATGAACCCCATCTTTGTCCTTGTCCCTACGCAAACCTACCACCTTCCATCGATCCTCTGCTCGCTGCTAATTCCCATCATCACATCCCGTTCCATAATTTGCTCCCTAGAAAACGTCAGCACTAGGTTCTGCACCCATTGCTTGTCATGGGTTGCTCTCAATGAAAACCTTAACCATTCATAAATATGCAGCTTAAGGCTCATCCTTTTGCGCCCCTTCCAATCAATGCCTTTGGCACATCGCTAACAGCACCAACTGCCTTCACTTTCAAGGCTGCATTGACATTTCCCATGGTATCCTCATATTATCATACACCGCTCCCATCCCCACACTTCAAAGCAAACAGCCATGGTGCCGTCAATGTGGACCTTCCTGATTCTCATCCTCTTGTTTATTCATTATTCCCTACCTGAACCTTACTGGTCATTCTGATGTGGAGGACAATCCCGATCAGCATCGGCTGCCTCCAGCTCCATTAATCTATAAATGGCATCCTCCTTCTCTTGTTGAAAAGCCAACCCCAATTTTCTGGTCAATTCCTAAATTTCTTCAACATCCCTTCGTAAGTCTTAACATTGGGTTTCTTCTTCTTATATCTATCTCTGGCACAGAACCACTTCCCCTAGCTTCCACAGTAGTACCACTTTGACTCGTGGCCTTCTTTAAATTGCTTTTGCCCGTGTCTTCTAGTCGGGCTCACACCTGGATTGGACTTTTGCAATTTTCTCAAATTTGGGCTTAATTTTAAAGGGCCCTTTTTCACTCTTTCTACTTCCTGAGCTGATTTCCCTTCATGGTGCCCCATTGACTTCTTCTTCCAGGAATCAAAGTCATCACCGCCACCCTGCTACCTTCATTTCCTCTTCGCCGTCTTCTCTTGATTTCGACTTGACAACCTCCTCTATCCTCTTACGCACCTTTCTCCCACTTTCATCCTCTCTTGAACGTCCCTTATCGAGCCTCATACCTTCTTTCTGCAAATTGAAGGCCTTTTCCCTGGAGACCCTGCAGTGATCCCTTTTCCTCTGAACCCGCTGATTTGCCTTCTTGTTTCTGCTTTAATTTGAAAATTTCTATCCCGTCAGCCTTAATTTGAAACCTTAATTCTTTTACTTTGGTACCTTGTTAGTCCCATTTTTGTCAAAGACTCTTCCTATATGTTACTTCCAGTTCTTACCAATCTTCAATTTTCTTGCAGGCATTTCATTATAAAATGGGGCCAAGCCCTGGTTTAGTAATCTTTCAAGTGACCAATAACAAGCATCTACTTTCTTAGAGTTTCCAGTTTCACCAACCCCTCATGTTGCCTCATTGAGAATGGAACAAATAGGAAATAATTCCCTGATCATCTGATCTGGGGTTGTGGAAAAAGCAGGAGAAAATGAAGGAATATCTGATCAGTAGAAACATTTCCTAGACTACTTTTGTCAAGACAAAAAAAGATTAAAGTGTAGATTTCGATAAGACTAAAGTAATGCCAAATGTATCATGTTTGGTGAAGAGACCGATGAATCATTTTTACTACTTTATTTACCAAAATGTTGTTGGAATTTGGGTTCCAAATCCCAGAAATTGCAACCTTTGATTTACTGCTTTCCACCATTAAGTTATCTGTAACCTGTCCTGAAGAGGAATGAACAAGGACAGAGCTTGGAGCTTTTGCAGAATTAAAAGTTTAACAAGTCATTGTTCACGTAGATGATAGGACACCAATGAGATTCATAATATTATACAAATAAGATGAACAAAGAGAACAAAAAATATATATACAACACAAAAACAACAACTATAAATTTCAAATAAATAAAAAAAATCAAATACAGATTGCCACAATTTATTCACAATGCAATTACAGTGGTGGTGTCTTGCAATAAATGAATGCCCAAATCACATGGAGAGATGGACATTGAGGTGCTGCTTGCTCATAAACTTTCAGTCATCAACATATCAGACCTGCCGAGTCAATTCAAATATGTTTTTCTGGTTATTGCCTTTAAGATAATCATAATAATTGGGAAATGTAATAGATAATATAATAATATTAACAAAAACAAAAAATAAATTGACATAATTGGTGATGGAATAAGTAGATTCAAATGAAAAGAAAACAGATTTATGATAGAAATAAGTAACTCATCCTAATTATCTTGAGCAAGATGTTGCTTTCAATTAGTTGTATTTAGTTATTTGAATGGAGAATACATTACGCACTTTATTATATAACTCATGAAAATGAAATGTATATTTATGTGTTTTATCATAACATATAATTTATGAGTTATATTTTGATAATTTTTTTTTTTGAAAAGCAATTTCATTAATCGAGACAGGGAGCCCCTGTAGAAACAGAATCTGGCTTAAGGTAAGGCCAGGAAACAAACTGGCTGCAAAAAAATGCTAGTGAAAACGTGAAACTGTACATGGCCACGCCCCTCTACATAGCCCCAAAACAATAAACCCAAACAAACAGCACAGAGCAGGAATCAGTGAGCAATGGAAGCAGAGCATTAGCCTGATTCCACTCCTTGTTGACTACACTCGTGAGACAAGCAACCCTGTGGGGAATCACAAAACGACCAACCAGCATCCTAAGACAAAAAGTTTACTTCACTATGTATAGATATTAATGTTTTAATTAACAAAAGTTTACTTCACTATATTTCCCTATTACTCTAAATTAATTGTTTGTTATATTATGTAAACTTGTTTCTTCAACCTGCTATACTTAGAAAATTGATTCCCTTTGCCATCATAACACTTTTATTAGACAAAAAAATTTGACAAGATCAAGACTTATAACAATTAATTTCACTATAAATTGGATTTTTTAGTATAAGATATACTGGTTTAGATTATATTGCAAATAATAACTAGCTAGCTGGCATATATATAGTGGCATGGAGTTATTCATTGTATGATATAAAAACCAAAAGAAAAAAGGAAATATGAAGTGAACTTATGGTATTTCTATTATTGTGACATGAAGTACTCATTAGAGCAATCGAATTTCGATTATTGTTGAAAATAGATAATAGAAGCAAGCTTTTAAGAGGTAGATAAGCTGAAAAAAAGTCAAGCCAAACATGCACTAAAAATGATTGTTCAGAGATCGAGGGTTCATTTGGGGTAAAATTAAAAATTTTGATGTTCAGGGATAAAATCGTCATTTTACCACCTAAGATAATAATTTGATCATGGAGTGAAATTTTTTACCAAGATTAACTATTTGGAGTATAATTTAATGATAGGAAGTGAAAATTTTCAATTTTGGTAATTTTCGAAACTTAGGGGTAAAACGGTAATTTTGTCGCCTCTAGGGTAAAATCATAATTTTTACCACCCAAAACTTGTCAAAATCATAGAATTTATTTATTTATTGTATGAATAACCATGGTATTTTAAGTGGTAAAAAATTGAAGTTTAAAGGACGAAATTAAAAAACGAGCCAACAGGAAAGTGACACATGGCTCTTTTAAAATGATTTAATATTATTTTAATAAAAATCAGCCCATTTAAGCTTAAGTCAATGGGATGGTCCGCCATAAGGAAAGAACAAAGGGAAAAATAGGGAGGAAAGGAAGAAAAGAGAAAAACAAAAGAAAAGTTGGAAATTCAAAGAAAAATTCACGATTTTCGCCCGTTTTTACGACTAACGGTAAGATTTTCGATTTTGGCTTGATTTCTACCTTACCCATACTTTTGTTTTCATTTTCCATAGTTGAGGAAAAAGATTGAAAATGGGTATCAACGGCTGGCCGAATTTAGAGGGAGAGTTTTTTATTTTTATTTGATTTGATTTTAGGTTATTTTGATAATTTTGGTTAGATAGTTGTGTTTGGAAACAAAATTGAGCAAGAAAGCAAGATGTTTTCACCTTACCCACTCAAGGACGAATGTTCAATGCCAGGTATTGATGATGGTTTGATTCTTGTTCTAAGAAAATTGATGAGAAAATGATGGAATATGGTATATAAAAAAAAAGAAGTAGGAAAAAAATCAAAGGATTAATGCTCATTTTTTGCCGAATTTGTCATAAAAGAAAGTGAGCTGACTTTGGTGAATTTTAAAGTTAATTGGCTGATAATTAATGGTTAGAAATGTTGGAGAGAGAATGGGACAATTTAGAGTTAAAATGGAGCGTGTTAACAATTTATCAGGAAAAGTGCCAAAAATATATTAATACCGCATTTAAGCCGTTTTAGGCTATTGCATTTCATATCATGCATTAATATAGGATTTAAGTCAATTATATAGTGATTTAGCATTAATGTAGTGAATTGTGTAATTTTTGCAATGTGTCTAGGAGGAGAGCCTTCCGGTAAAGGCAAGGAAGTCGTGCCCGACGAACAGTAATCGGGGCACTTAGAAAGCATTTAATTTGTACAAACGGTAAGTAAACTTATTATTATTGTAAATTATCTAGAGTTTATTTTTAAATGCTCTTTATGTATTCTATAAAACGAAAATGAGATTAAAACGGGACTTTTGATGTTTTAAAAATAAATGTGACAAATAAATATATTGTGTTGATTATTTGAAATAAGAAACTTTTGATTATGAAATTGAGTAATTGGAGGCTGCTAGTTATCTTGAAAAATATATTTTTCTATAAATGGCTTCTGGTGTATGAGTACATGTGGCTATATTTTATAACTGCATTGGAAATTTATGTAAGCTGGATTTTTACCATGCAGGTTGGGTAAATAAATAAAAGCCACGTTATGCTGTCAAATTTTAGTAAATTGGTAGGTTTAGTCACTGGAATGACGGGTTTCTGTGGACCGCCTATTAGAGGGGCACGGTAAACCCGATTATATAGTTACCTCGGTTGTAGAAGCGTTGAGGGTAACTCCCGGGGTAGTATTAGAGTTCACTTCACGTCGAACCCCCACGTGAATGTGTAACTCGGCCAACGCCAAGGAACAGCTTGTTTTCAAAACTAAGACGTGTTTAACATGTAAATGTCTTAACAACCTTGGCGGACTCGGTTAGATACCTCGGTCAAGGTATCCTCAATGACTAGTTTTGGCTTGAGCCATGTTTTTAATAAAAGTCATAAGCCTTAACAACTATTTTAGTAAATTACAAATATTTTATGGTTTAAGAAATAAATTGAAAACCTTATGAAATGGTTTGTGATTTGTTGTTTAAACTTGTCTCCATTTTACTCGCCTTTAGATATTTATAATAATGTCTGTTTACTCATTGGGATTGCAAAATCTCACCCACCTCCTTTCCAAACATTTCAGGCATGTGGTAGCTTTTAGGTACTCGATTTTGTCGAGGATTCCAATTGACCCCTCTATCTCACAGACAGTAAGTTACTATCACCAACACTTGGTGTATTTATGGGCCACTTGTCATTGTAATTATTATTGTACATTATAATTTTATAAATTATTGTATGTATGAATTTATTTTACTTTCACGATACAAAAAAACTTCTTACACGTGTTTCTGTAAATAATGTTATATATAAAAATATAATATTTTATCAATATTTTTGAATAGTAAAATTTGACTTTAAATCCTTTAAAAAGTAAGTTTTAGACTTCTGATTTCAAATTCGATTTCGAATTATGTATTTTCGAAGCATAAACTATATTTTTACCAAATTTTGATATTTTTGTCGAAAAATGACTAAAATGCTCTTGTGAGGCAAAAATTGTCTTTTGATTTACTTGAGCCAGAAACGACTGGTAATTGTTTAAAATGGAATGTTTAACAACGATTGCCTACAAGAAAAGCAAGACACTGATATGTAAGCCTTGCGGGATTCCGATTGGCATTTCGGATAATGAATGTCAATCGAGATGTCGCGACGGTTGTCATTGGGTCGAGGGAGGTTCCGGGTCGTGACAAAAATGTTGTTGAAATATGCAAGAAAACTTGGGATTTGGGTTTAAAATCCCAGAAATTGTAACCATTGAATTACTATTTTCCACCATTGGAAACCAGTCCTAATGAAGAGGAATGAACAAGGACAAAGCTTTGAGCTATTGGAGAATTCACAAAATAACAAGCCATCGTTCACATAGATGATAGGACACCAATTAGATTCATTGTATTATACAAATAAGAAGAATGGAGAGAACAAACCATACAACACAAGAACAACAACTACAAATTTCAAATAAAAAAACATCGAATACAAATTGCTACAATTCAGTCACAGTGTCAAAATAAATGAAAACAACATAAAAATAGCAGTTAGACAGTTACGGTGGTGCTATCTTGCAACAAGTTAATGCCCAAATCACATGAAGATGGACAATGGAGTGCCGACCTGTCAAGTCAATCCAAAATAGATTGTCATGTTTATTGTCTTAAAGATAATAATATTTGGGAAATGTAATAGATAATTTAACAATAATAACAAAAACAATGAACAAACTGACATAATTCATTCTGGAAAAGGTAGACTCAAATGAAAAGAGAAGAGATTTATGGTAGAAATTAGCAACTCACCACAACTACTTTGGGCAAAGATGATGCTTTCAGTGTTTGCCAACATTAGACATTCAGTTTAGCTCCCAATGCGGATGGAGAGTACATGGCGCACTTTATAAAAATCCTCTCCTTCCCTTCCATCTATAACTTGAATCCTCTCCACAAATGATCTGTTCATCCTATTCAATTTCATTTCCTGAAGAGTAGTGATATACCTCAACCCTTCTGGAACCATCTTCAAGTCAGGAAGATCAATCAAACATAAACGACGAAGACGTGGCATTGCCCCTTCTTCTATTTGCCACTCTGCTAACTTTGATCCATATATATCAAGAGAATCAAGTTGAGGAAACCCATTGACAGAGCAAGACATTTTAGTCCCCGTAAATGATGAAGCCAGTAAGATAAGAATCCTCAGATGAGGCAGCTTTTCTAGTATAGGCATTGGATCCTCATTAATATGCGAATGCCACAAAGTCAACTTGCAAATGTCTGTTGGAAGAAATTCCAAAACATGATGGCTCGAGTTTGGGTCTTCTTGTATCTGCCCACGTAAGAATAGTTTGGAGAGGTGATGACATTGAGAAAGTTGCTCCAATTCTGGAAATGGAATTGATCCTCGTAACTTCATCCACAATGAGCGAAGGCGGTGTAATCCAAAACTAGGAGATTTTAGGATGGCCTCAACATCTTCTGATCTCTCAAATTGTATTCCTAATTTCCGAATATTTGTCAACTTGAGCAATGCATTGATTTCAGTCAAATTCTCAATCCTTATGTACTTCAAAGTTTCAATATTGTTTAAACTATTTACTTGGCAACACCATTCTAGTTCATTCCAGTCGATGACCTGCAGCTTATTCCCATTGGTTAGTACAAGATGCCTCAAGCGTTGCAACTTGGATAAGACATTAGGAATTTTCACTGGATCGAGCACTTGGATAAATAAGGTGTGTAAATTCTTCAACTTGACAATAGAATGTGGCAAGACCACTTTAAAACATTTTAAACCCAAGTACCTTAAATGAAACAGATTACCAATTTCACTTGGTAGAGTCCAAGAATTATCCTTTCTCAAGAGTTTCAACACTCTTAGGAATCTAAAATTAATGCATTTTGATATGTGTAGCCTTATCAATCCCTCATCTTGATAGAGTAAAAGAGAACGTAAGCTTAGAGATTTTCCCTTCAAGAAAACATACCTTTCGCTAGGATAGACAGCAATCCTACGTACCTTGGGTACTGTCGCCACGGATAGATCAAGAGAATAATTCTCATTTCCATTCATCGGTGGCTGAATAATTCCAAAAAAATTCTCCTTTCCAGCTTTTGATACACAACAGTCTCTTAAGAGATCATGAATACGACATGTTTTCACATTTGTCCCTGTATGATCCCATCTGCTAACTTGAACCAAGCATCTATTTATTAGCTCTACCAGGTATTGTTCAGCTACATCCTCCATCAACATTTCTCCTCCTTCCAATGATGGAGAAATAAAACCTTCAGCAATCCATAACCTAATTAATTCTGTCTTTGAAATCTCTAAATCTTCTGGATAATGGCCAAGATATAAAAAGCATGGTTTTAAATGAAAGGGCAACTCATTGTAGCTTAAAGCCAAAATCTCTTTAACTCCACCATACTCTTGTTGTTGGACCTTGTTCAAGTGTGCATTGATGTTGTTTTGCACCATCTTCCATTCATTCAATGACTTCTTTGTTGCAAGTAAGCTTCCCAATACAACAATTGCAAGAGGTAAACCTCCACATTTCTTCAACATCTCCTTTCCTAGCGTCTCAAATTCCTTTGAACAAGCATGAGACTCCATCTTATATTCCGGGAATGCTTTCCTTTTGAAAAGCTTCCAACTTTCATCGCCTGTAAGAAGTGGGAGCTCTATTGGCGAGCTACGAGGATCAGCAATCATAGCAACTTCCTTGTTGCGTGTTGTGAATAAGAGCTTGCTTCCTTCATTTCCTTTGGGAAAAGCAGGTTTAAGGCTATCCCAATCCTCACATCTCCATATATCATCAAAAACCACCAAATATCTTTTTTCTTTCAAGACATCATAAAGCTTTTCAACCAATTCATCTTCTTTGAGTTTATCAATTAACTCTCTGTCTTTTGTTGAAGGAGACAGAACCTTTATCAAGACTCCATGGAGAACCTCTCTTGGCTTGCATTGCTGGGATATGAAAACCCAAGCACAACAATCAAAATATTTCTTCACATCATTGTGGTTATATACTTTCTTGGCAAGAGTGGTCTTACCTATGCCCCCCATGCCTACTATGGAAACAACATGGAGTCTGTCCTCTTTCTTCATTAATTGATCCATAACATCCCTTGTGCTAACCTCCAAGCTGACAACATCGTCTTCTTCAACATGTGGGTACGATCTTCTTAACCGGTGTTGCATCTCAGCAGCAGAATTAGAGCCCTCTCCTTCTCCTGATATCCCATAAGCTGGAAGAGTTTTCGAGATGTCCCCAAGCTTGGTTTGAATATCTTTGACCTGCTCCCCCATTTTGTGAGTGATAGAAAGGGTTGTAAATCTCTTTATGAACCCATGGAAGCCTCCTCGATCTGCAACTTTAAGAATATAAGAGTCTATAACATCTTCAGCATCATAAGCAAGATCTCGGATTTCCCTCACCCGATTGCGAAGACGTTCATCTTGTTCCGGCTTACGGTCTACATCTTTCAAGAAGCTCTTCATTCGCTCTAGTTCAGCCCTTAGGCTCTCAACTTCTTGTCTCACATCATTCAAGAAAAGGGCTTCATGAATGAGTAAATCTGCAATTCTTTCAATGGCAAGCGAGACGATAGCCTCTGCCATTCTTCTTTCAAAAGGCAAGACAGATGAAATGCTACAGGGTGGAAAGATTAATTGGGCAAGTCAATGAGTTTTGCAGGAGAAAATAACTTAAACATATTAGCATAAGCAAAAGCTATTGTAGTGTGAATACTCCCACTTCTTTTAGACAAGACAAGGAAAAAGAGATCAATAACATGGCCGACATAAAAGATTACTGTTTTTTGTCAAACCGAGAGGAGATCTGGAGGAAGCCAACAAGAACGATACTCTGTCTTCTTCTTCTATCATTGCTGTTTCTGTACAATAATATATATTAGCATTAGCTGGATGCACGTTGGACACATTAATTTATGGCATATAGATTATATTTCTGCACAAAAATGTTGTTGGAATTTGCGTTCCAAATCCTAGAAATTGCAACCTTTGATTTATCGCTTTCCACCATTAGGTTATCTGTAAACCTGTCCTGAAGAGGAATGAACAAGGACAGAGCTTGGAGCTTTTGCAGAATTAAAAGATTAACAAGCCATTGTTCACATAGATGATAGGACACCAATGAGATTCATAATATTACACAAATAAGATGAACGAAGAGAACAAAAAATATATATACAACACAAGAACAACAACTACAAATTTCAAATAAATAAAAAAAAAATTTCAAATACAGATTGCCACAACTTTTTCACAGTGCAATTTCAACGGTGGTGTCTTGCAATAAATTAATGCCCAAATCACATGGAGAGATGGACATTGGAGCGCTGCGTGCTCATAAAATTTTAGTCATCAACACATCAGACCTGCCAAGTCAATTCAAATCTGTTTTCATGTTTATTGCCTTTAAGATAAATAATAATACTTGGAAAATGTAATAGATAATATAACACTATTAACAAAAACCAAAAATAAATTGACATAATTGGTGATGGAATAAGTAGATTCAAATGAAAAGAAAATAGATTTATGGTAGAAATAAGTTACTCACCGCACCGCAACTATTGAAGCAAGGATGTTGCTTTCAATTTTTTGTATTTAGTTATTTGGATGGAGAGTACATGGCACACTTTATAATATAAATCGTAAAAAGGAAATATATTTTTATATATGTTTTATCATATCATATAATTTACGAGTTATATTTTGAGCAATGGAATCACAAAACAATAAACCCAAACAAACAGCACAGAGCAGGAATCAGTGAGCAATGGAAGCAGAGCATTAGCCTGATTCCACTCCTTGTTGACTCCACTCGTGAGACAAGCAACCCTGTGGGGAATCACAAAACGACCAACCAGCATCCTAAGACAAAAAGTTTGCTTCACTATGTATAGTTATTTATGTTTTAATTAACAAAAGTTTACTTCACTATATTTCCCTATTACTCTAAATTAATTGTTTGTTATATTATGTAAACTTGTTTCTTCAACCTGCTATACTTAGAAAATTGATTCCCTTTGCCATCATAACACCTTTATTAGACAAAAAAATTTGACAAGATCAAGACTTATAACAATTAATTTCACTATAAATTGGATTTTTTAGTATAAGATATACTGGTTTAGATTATATTGCAAATAATAACTAGCTGGCTGGCATATATATAGTGGCATGGAGTTATTCATTGTATGATATAAAAACCAAAAGAAAAAAGGAAATATGAAGTGAACTTATGGTATTTCTATTATTGTGACATGAAGTATTCATTAGAGTAATCGAATTTCTATTACTGTTGAAAATAGATAATAGAAGCAAGCTAAGAATTAAATATATATATATATATATATATACGTGGTCTAATTGATATAAGAATGGAGTAAGACCCAAGTTGGTTTGTCTTCGATAGTTTTCTTCATAAAAAGAAAGTGTTTAAATTCATAATTCAGATGAATTTAGTCACTTTTATCTCCTGTAAATTAAATAGAAATAAAGAAATTAGTTGCTATATTTAAAGGGGATATTATTTTATTCATTGGCGGTATATTTTTGATATCCTTTGATAGAGGAAAGCAGGGGCTGTTCCTATATGTCATCTCATAAGGTAAGAACCCTGTATCTAACAGGAAAGAGTTGACAAGCATCTACTTTCTTAGAGTTTCCAGTTTCACCAAGCCATCTTACTGTCTCATTGAGAGTGGAACAAATACGAACTAATTCAAGACAGCAATTTACAAAAATGTTGTTGAAATATGCAAGAAAACTTGGGATTTGGGTTTAAAATCCCAAAAATTGCAACCTTTGAATTACTATTTTCCACCATTAGAAACCTGTCCTCATGAAGAGGAATGAACAAGGACAGAGCTTTGAGCTCTTGGAGAATTAAAAGAATAACAAGCCATCGTTCACATAGATGATAGGACACCAATAAGTATTATACAAAAAAGATGAATACAGAAAACAAACCATGCAATACAAGAACAACAACCACAAATTTCAAACAAAAAAATATTGAATACAAATTGCCACAATTCAATCACAGTGCCAAAATAAATGAAAACAACATCATAAAGAGAACAGTTAGACAATTACAACGGCGCTGTCTTGCAACAAGTTAATGCACAAAGCACATGAAAGATGGACAATGGAGTGCCGACCTGCCAAGTCAATCCAAATAGATTTTCATGTTTATTGTCTTAAGATAATAATACTTGGGAAATGTAATAGATAATTTAACAATAATAACAAAAACAATGAACAAACCGACATAATTCGTTTATGGAAAGGGTAGACTCAAATGAAAAGAGAAGAGATTTATGGTGGAAATTACTAACTCACCACAACTACTTTGGGCAAAGATGATGCTTTTTGTGTTTGCCAACATTAGACATTCAGTTCAGCTCCTAAATTATTCGGATGGAGAGTACATGGCGCACTTTATAAAAATCCTCTCCTTCCCTTCCATCTATAACTTGAATCCTCTCCACCAATGATCTGTTCATCTCTTGTAATTTCATTTCCTGAAGAGTAGTGATATACCTCAACCCTTCTGGAACCATCTTCAAGCCAGGAAGCTCACTCAAACCTAATCTACGAAGACGTGGCATTGCCCCTTCTTCTATTTGCCACTCTTCTACAGCCAACGACTGGAGATAAAGAGAATCAAGTTGAGGAAACCCATTGACAGAGCAAGACATTTTAGTCCCCGTATATGATGATAACACTAAGCCAAGAATCCTCAAATGAGGCAGCTTTTCTAGTACAGGCATTGGATCCTCATTAATACGCGAATCCTCCAAACTCAACTTGTAAATGTTTGTTGGAAGAAATTCCAGAACATGATGGCTTAAGTTTTGGTCTTCTTGTATCCGCCCACCTAAGACTAGTTTCGAGAGGTGACGACATTGGGAAAGTTGCTCCAATTCTGGAAATTGAATTGATTGCCGTAACGCCATGCACAATGAGCGAAGGCGGTGTAATCCAAAACTAGGAGATTTTAGGATGGCCTCAACGTCTTCTGATCTCTCAAATCGTATTCCTAAATTTCAAATATTTGTCAACTTGAGCAATGCATTGTTTTCAGTCAAATTCTCAATCCTTATGTACTTCAAAGTTTCAATATTTTTTAAACTATTTACTTGGCAACCCTTTTTTATTTCAGCCCAGTACGAGTGATACCCCCATTTCCAATCGGTGGTTAGTACAAGATGCCTCAAGCGTTGCAACTTGGATAAGACATTAGGAATTTTCACTCGATGGAGCACTTGGATAAATAAGGTGTGTAAATTCTTCAACTTGCCAATAGAATGTGGCAAGACCAATTCAAAACATTTTAAACCCAAGTACCTTAAATGAATCAGATTACCAATTTCACTTGACATATGCCAACAACTAGAGTTTTTCAAAAGTTTCAACACTCTTAGGAATCTAAAATTAATGTATTTTGATATGTGTAGCCTTATCAATCTCTCATCTTGACAGAGTAAAATAGAACGTAAGCTTAGACATTCTCCCTTCAAGAAAACATACCTTTTGCTAGGATAGACAGCAATCCTACGCACCTTGGGTACTGTCGCCACGGTTAGATCAAGAGAATGATTCTCATTTCCATTCATCGGTTGCTGAATAATTCCAAAAAAATTCTCCTCTCGAGCTTTTGACACACACAAGTCTCTTAAGAGATCATGAATACGACATGTTTTCACATTTGTCCCTGTATGGTCCCTTCTGCTAACTTGAACCAAACATCTATTTATTAGCTCTTCTAGGAATTGTTCAGCTACATCCTCCATCAGCATTTCTCCTCCTTCCAATGATGGAGAAATAAAGCCTTCAGCAATCCATAACCTAATTAATTCCTTCTTTGAAATCTCTGAATCTTCTGGATAATGACCAAGATATAAAAAGCATGGTTTTAAACAAAAGGGCAACTCATTGTAGCTTAAAGCCAAAATCCCATTAACCCCACCATACTCTTGTTGTGGGACCTTGTTCAAGTGAGCATTGATGTTTTTTTGCACCATCTCCCACTCGTTCCATGACGTCTTCGTTGCAAGTAAGCTTCCCAATACAACAATTGCAAGAGGTAAACCTCCACATTTCTTCAACATCTCCTTTCCTAACATCTCAAATTCTTTTGAACAAGCATGAGACTCCATCTTATTTGCCGGCAATTCTTTCCTTTTGAAAAGCGTCCAACTTTCATCGCCTGTAAGAAGTGGGAGCTCTATTGGCGAGCTACGAGGATCAGCAAGCATAGCAACTTCCTTGTTACGTGTTGTGAATAAGAGCTTGCTTCCTTCATTTCCTTTGGGAAAAGCAGGTTTAAGGCTATCCCAATCCTCACGTCCCCATATATCATCAAAAACCACCAAATATCTTTTTTCTTTCAAGACATCATAAAGCTTTTCAACCAGTTCATCTTCTTTGAGTTTATCGATTAACTCTCTGTCTTTTATTGAAGGAGACAAAACCTTTATCAGGACTCCATGGAGAACCTCTCTTGGCTTGCATTGTTGGGATATGAAAACCCAAGCACAACAATCAAAATGTTTCTTCACATCATTGTGGTTATATACTTTCTTGGCAAGAGTGGTCTTACCTATGCCCCCCATGCCCACTATGGAAACAACACGGAGTCTGTCCTCTTTCTTCATTAATTGATCCATAACATCCCTTGTGCTAACCTCCAAGCTGACAACATAATCTTCTTCAACATGTGGGTACGATCTTCTTAACCAGCGCTGCATCTCAGCAGCAGAATTAGAGCACTCTCCTTCTCCTGATATCCAATAAACCGGAAGAGTTTTAGAGATGTCCCCAAGCTTGGTTCGAATAGCATTGACCTCCTTCCCCATTTTGTGAGTACTGGAAAGGGTTGTAAATCTCCTGATGATCCCACCGAAGCCTCCTTGATGTGCAACTTTAAGAATATAAGAGTCCATAACATCTTCAGCATCATAAGCAAGATCTCGGATTTCCCTCACCCGAGTTCGGAGGCGTTCATCTTGTTCCGGCTTACGGTCCACATCTTTTAAGAAGCTCTTCATCCGCTCCAGTTCATCCTTTAGGCTCTCAACTTCTTCTTTCACATCATTCAAGAAAAGGGCTTCATGAATGAGTAAATCTGCAATTCTTTCAATGGCAAGCGAGACGATTGACTCTGCCATTTTTCTTTCGAAGGCAACACAGAAGGAAATGCAGTATGGCTGAATTTGAAAGAACAAAATCGTTAATTGTACAAGTCGAAGGGTTTTGCAGGAGAAAAATAAATCAGGCCGTATCAACAATTTCTACACAATTTTCTGAATTTCTATATGTATTAGCTTTAGCTTGGTACCCATACTTGCCCAAGTTGATATTCTTTTCTTCACATTGGACAAGGAAACGCAAAAGGACAAGGAATCTCTTTTCTTTACTTTTTTTTTTCCAGTAACTAGAAAAGCAAAAGGACAAAGTATTTCTTATTCTTTACTTTATTCTCCACTAATTTTGTCCCACAAATTCAATAGAATTCGATGCCATACAGGAAGAAAGAAGTATAGGTAATTATCAAACACCGTTTTAATAAGATTCAATCGTCAATTACTTGTTATTGGTGTTTCCATGAATTGATATAATCCGAGCCTGGCATGCAATAGCAAGGAAAATTGCTTGAGCATTTTCACTGTATCATTGTTATCTTTTCTTTCATGATGTATGACTCTGCAAGTATATATGTCGATAATGTAAATTATTTGTTAATGAATTGTCATTTCTTTCGTTAATTTTTTGATTTTTTGAAAATTATTATTCTATACATTGGTAGCGATGTTTATCCGAGTAGAGTGAAATTCTTTGTTACGCACATATATAAAATAAATAAATAAATAAAAGAAGAAAAAGAAAAGAAGAAAAGAACAAATTCAGTTTTGGTGTTCAATTTAAAGTCTTTCTATCCAATTGCCCTTTTGTTTCTAATGGAATCTGTAAGCTGTCTTCTTAAAGAACTTTTAATAATTCAAATAAATTTAATCAATCATCTGATAGATTTACTTTGTTTAAGCATCAAGCATATCATACTAGGGTTGGAATGACAAAAAACAAATCATTTGAAGTTGTCTTTTGAAAGCTTGATGTCTTAGTGTGTTGCAAGAATTAACAAATACTGCAATTATCATGGAAGTTAGGTTACTCTTTAACTCCATTAATCCAACAATCTTGAAAACTGAGACAGCCTTCAGCAACAACAGTTTGTCGTGAATACTAGAGAGAAGTTGCCACCCTAAGAATGAAGAGTAGAGATGAATTAATGGTCTTCATTGATCTCACGACATCACCCATAGTTAGATGCAAAGGAAGCAGTTCTACAAGGACGACCTAGTCGATCAAACAAGACATCAAAGTCTTGTTTAGCATTTGCCTTTGATTCTCAAGCCGTAACTTTTAACAGTCAATTCAATATCAAACACATTAACATTTGGCATTGCGCTGGCTTGCAAGCTCCAGGTTTTGGCGGCCAACTCAATGGCAAACACATCATATACTCGCAGAACAGAGGAAAAAAAAAAAACATGAAGACCATTAATGAATCATTTTTCCTAAAATCGACATGCTTATGTGCATAAGGAGACATGACAGTAAATTTACAAAAACATTGTTGGAAATTGGGTTTAAAATCCCAGAAATTGCAACCTTTGAATTACTACTTTCCACCATTAGGTTTTCTGCAGACCTGTCTTGAAGAGGAATGAACAAGGACAGAGCTTTGAGGTTTTGCAGAATTAAAAGGATGACAAGCCGTTATTCACATTCACATAGATGGTAGAACCAATGAGAATCATATTATTATGCAAATAAGATGAACAAATAAAAACAAACAATACAATACAAGAACAAGAACTGCAAATTTCAAATAAAAAACATCAAATACAGATTGGTAAAATTTATTCGTAGTGCCAAAAGAAATGAAAACATCATAAAGATAACAGTAAGACAATTACAGTGGCGCTGCTTTGCAACAAGTTAATGCCCAAATCACATGGAGAGATGGACATTGGAGGACTGATTGCTCGTAAAGTTTCAGCCATCAATTCTTCAGACCTGCCAAGTCAATCCATAACCATGTTCATATTTATTGTTTTAAGATAACAATATAACAAAAACAGAGAATAAATTGCCATAATTTGTTACGGAAAGTGTAGACTCAAATGAAAAGAGAAGAGATTTATGGTACAAATAACAAACTCACCACAACAAAATTAGAAGTTAAGTTCAGTGGATCCACGTATCAATGATTTGGATGGAGAGTACATGGCGCAGATTATAAAAATCCTCTCCTTCCTTTTCGTCTATAACTTGAATCCTCCTTACCAGTGATTTCCTCATCCCTTTTAATTTCATTTCCTGAAGAGTAGTGATATACCTCAACCCTTCTGGAAACATCTTCATGCGAGGAACACAAGTCAAATGTAAGCTACGAAGACATGGCATTGCCCCTTCTTCTATTTGCCACTCTTTTAAATCTAATGAATATATGTGAAGAGAATCAAGCTGAGGAAACCCATTTGCTGGCAGAGCAAGACATTTTAGTCCCCCTATATGATGAAGACCCTAAGCAGAGAATCCTCAAATGAGGTAGCTTTTCTAGTACAGGCATTGGGTCTTGATTAATGTGTGACTCCCACAAAGTTAACTTGCAAATGTTTGTCGAAAGAAATTTCAAAACATGATAGCTCCAATGTGGGTCTTCCTGTATTCTCCCATGTAAGAATAGTTTGTAGAGGTGGTGACATTGAGAAAGTTTCTCCAATATTGGAAATGGAATTGGTTCCTCTAACCTCATGTGCAATGATCGAAGGTGGTCTAATCCAAAACTAGGGGATCTTAGGATAGTCTCAACATCTTTTGATCTCATAAACTGTAATCCTAAACTCCGAATATTTGTCAGCTTGAGCAGGAAGACTCAACACTTTCCCAATTTTGTGAGTGGAAAGTGTGGTAAACCTCTTGACGATCTCATGGAAGCCTCCTCGATGTGCAACTTCAAGAATATAAGAGTCTATAACATCTTCAGCATCATAAGCAAGATCTCTGATTTCTCTCACCCGAGTGCGAAGACGTTCATCTTATTCCTGCTGACGGTCTACATCTTTCAAGAAGCTCTTCATCCGCTCTAGTTCAGACTTTAGGCTCTCAACTTGTTGTCTCACATCATTCAAGAAAAGGGCTTCATGAATGAGTATATCTGCGATTCTTTCAATGGCAAGAGAGACGATAGCCTCAGCCATTCTTCTTTCAAAGGCAAGACAATGAAATGCTACAGGGTGGGAAGACTGAAAAGGTTAATAGGGCAAGTCAATGGGTTCTGCTAATTAATTACATATACTTTAGTCAACATTTGTGACTCCCATTTAACATTGATTAACTCAATTTCTGAATTGCAGCACTAAGCACAAACCCGAAAGCTTCAACAAGTCAAAACAAAGAGGAAGTCCTCCCTTCGAAAAACTTGGTTGGTCCTTGTCTCCCTGATGGTTTTTTCAACAAAAAGAATATTGACTTATTATTTAGTATATTAATTTAGAAGGAAATTTATTTTCTTCATTGCCCACAAAGATTGACTAAAGTATGTTATATAAATTAAATGACTCGAAGAAATTATTTATTATATTTAAAATGATAAGTATTTTTATTCATTGATAAAACATTTTTTAAAACCTTGATAGACAATTTTCACGTATTTCTTTAGTTATAATTAAAATTTTAATAAAATTAATATAATTGTCCAATGGACACGTATCAATTATATAAGTTCTGCTAATCCTATGATTTAATATGTTTACATATGACTTATCTTACTATTTTTATAAAATTTCGAATCCAAATATTTTCTTTTAAATTTAAACTCTAAACAGTAATTTAAAATTCAAAACACTACTATTTATCAATAAAATAATAATTTGATAAAAAAAATCGTCACACATTACAATAAATAAAAAATTTTAAAAAGAAAAGATACCTGGGCTGGTTTTTTCCTAATTAAATTTTAATAATACTATATATTTTTCCCAGTTTTTGGCTTTTTATTCCTTAATATGAAAAAAAATAAAAAGATAATAAGAAAAAGAGCCCACCCAAGAATAATCATGGCCCAACAAAGGCCCAAATCCACAACCCAATTTCACTTACCGAACTTTCCTGGACCCTAAACGCTTATACATCAAATTTACCGTCTATAAACTTCAGCCGCTCTATATATAAATTCCCCAAATCTTAACCCTAATTAGGGTTTTAGTTCTCTCTCTAGCAGTCGCCTTTATCAGGACCGAAACGAAAAGGGTTCAGCTTCCAAATCGGAAAAAATGGTGAAGGGACGCCAAGGGGAGCGAGTCAGGTCCCCCTTTGATCTCTTCATTTCCACTTTCAAAACCCCAATTTTTGTTTTTCAAATTCCCATTTTAAGCTAGATTTAACGTACTCTTTTCATTTTTAATTGTTTTATTGTTTCCGATTTGCAGACTCTATGTAAGAGGAACCATCTTGGGTTACAAGAGGTAATTAAAAATTTTACCTTTTTATTGGCTTTCATTTTATTTTTATTTTGTTGATTTTAAAGATTTTTATTGGGAATTAGGGAGATTTTTTTTAAGGAATTGGATGTATTGCTAAAAGTTTGACTAAAGCTAGCTGATTTAATTTATGTGGCTGCTGAGAAATATCGAAGAAAAGAAAAAAAGGTTGAAATCTTTATATTTTTGTTTATTTGTTGAAAAAAGAGTAGGAAACAAGAATTAAGTTGCATTTATTTGGAGAAGTTGGGTATTTTTTTGGCTAGAGGGTCAGGCCAGTGACTTCCTTTTGGTGGACGTAAATTAGGTGTTGGGGAACAAAGGGTGTGATTGAAAGTTGTAGGTTTTGCTGTATAGAAGAGAAAGTACTTGCTTTAAATGAGGGCTTAGGTTTATCTTGTGTTTTGTGAAATGTTGAACTGAGCGGGAGAAGTGGAAATTGATGTTAGTTTTTTATCTTTTTTGGTTGGTGTTTATAATTTGTTGGTGGTGGGTGGTTAGGTCGAAGTCGAACCAGTATACAAACACTTCATTGATCCAAATTGAGGGAGTTAACAGCAAGGAGGAAGTAGCATGGTACTGTGGCAAGCGAATGGCCTACATTTACAAGGCTAAGGTGAAGAAGAACGGCTCTCACTATCGTTGCATTTGGGGAAAGGTTACTAGACCTCATGGTAACAGTGGTGTTATTCGTGCTAAGTTCAAGTCTAACCTTCCCCCTAAATCTATGGTAAGTGTGTTGTTGTTGTTTTTTAACGGGTTTATGTTTTGCTTTTTATCTTACATGTATCATTTGGTTCCTTTGCAGGGAGATAAAGTTAGAGTCTTCATGTACCCCAGCAATATATGAGGTAATATTGACTTTCTAGTTTATTATCTTCTTAGTTCTTTTGTAGGTTCTTGACTTTCTAGTTTATTATCTTCTTAGTTCTTTTGTAGGTTCTTGAGTTTGCAGCTTGTTTTTAGTTGTCTGTTAGTATGCAACGAATCTTCTTTAAGTTTTAGAAAGTAACTTTCTGTTTTAACATTTGCTGCTTGATTCAAGTTAATCTTTAGGGTTTAGTGATTATTAAGTCCTTTTTGTGTCTTTGTGACAGCTTTAGTTTCTGTGTCTATTTCTAGCTACCTGGGCAAATTTTACTTTGGCAATATTTATAATGATTCATACATTCATTTTGCATGAACTCGTAGTGATTTGTATGGCGTTATTCATTATGAAACCTCTACATTACCTGTATGGCATAATTCAGCTCTACTAATTGTTTCGCTGTTGTTGCGTTCCGCTTGTGTCTTTGCAATCTTCATTGTTGCTGTGGTTATCACAATCTGTTATCTTTCATTTTGGTTCTTGCAATTTATGTGTTAGCCTTGTTTACCCTCTACTAATTATGTATTGTTCCTCTTTCCCTGCAGTTGTCTAGATGCCAGATGGAGTTCGATTGATGACTCAAGTGACTCTGGATTTTCACTTTGTTTTTATAAACTTAGTTAAATTGTTGTGTGTTTTGGAGCAGTCATTTTGTTTGTTTAGGATGGTGGATAAGACTCTGCATTTCTTTACATATTTCTATCAAGGATTTTCCACCTATTTGTTCCTTACCTTTGAAGTTTTGGGTAATCAATCATTTATGGAACTGAATAGCAACTTTGATCGACTGGAGCATGTATCATAATCTGTTTTGGCCTTAACAACTTCATTCATTTCTTCCAAAAGCATGCATGATAATCATTTCTTCCCAGTCCCAAGTTGGATAATCGAATGAGGACATTGATGGTATTGGTATGATTGTAGGAGTTCTATTTGTGATTAAACCCGGAAGCTTGATTTATACTCTGTTAAAAATGGTGGGTTGATCTCTAAACAAGCTGAGGAAAGTGACCTTGTAATCAGAGGCTGCAGAAAGCATGTGTTTGAAGTGCTGTTGTTTTTCATGGTTCTTGAGGAAATCATGTGTATATTGAAACAGTTGGGAGATCAAGAATGCATGATGCCCTGCTACCATGAATTGAAGTAAGGTATAGATGAAGAAATGCAGGAAAGAGGTAGGAAAACGTGTGCTAACAGGCTCAAAAGAAAGTGGAAGCACAGATTTTGAGGAGTTGAGCAGGGCACTTTGACATTCACAAGCTACTCTCCCATGGTAGCTAAAGACGGAAGCTTTGGATCAAAGCATGCTCTTTGCCACTACGTGAAAATTGGCATGGCAGCTGATAAAGTGTCTAAAGCATCTTCTCTCCCTCACGTTTCATTCGCTGCAAAGAAAAGAAAGAGGAGAAAAAAAACTGTTAGTATTTATTTATCAAAGTTTAATGTAAAATTTTTCACATGAAATGATATAGTTATTCAAATATAGAAGATAAAGGGTTAGAAATTCAAGTAAAATAAATCAAGAGAATATTTAAAGACGAAAACCCAATAACATTAAATATCTCTAAAACTTTTAACAATAAAATGAGATGGTTATTTGAATATTGAAAATAAAGGTTAAAATTCTAGTAAAATAAACTGAGAGAAGATATAATTACAAACACGGAAATCATATAAAATTAAACATCGTAAAAATTTTTATAATGAAATGAGATAGTGATTCAAACATCGAAGATGAGGGTTAGAAACTCAAATAAAACAAGTTAGAGAGAAGATTTAAACATGAAAAGTATATAAAACAAAACGACATAAAATCTTTTAAATAACGATTGATTGAATTAGAATGATAATAAAAAGTAACGGAATAAAACTAAACTCTCTTAAGATAAGTCGAGAAAGGATCTAAACACGAAATCATATATGTTTTTATTGTGTAAAACAAATCTTAACAAATATTTACATGCAAAGGTGTAGGTGACAAGAGGACTTGAGGTGGGGGAGGTGGGGGTAGGGCAAATTCCAATTAGACAAAAGAAATTTGGTAAAAGATTAGGCTGGCAACGTGAGTTGCATTACGCCTTATTATACACCTTCTTTGTCTGCTAACTCTATTTATATATTAGTACATTTTATGCACGTGGAAACTGCTAAATATTCCATGAATAATACTATAAATGAAGGTATATTCAATAAATTTTTTTTTGGTCCCATGGGGAAAAATAATAACCGGACGATTAAATTATTATTATTATTCGTTTAATACGATACTAGTTGATAATAAAACCGATATCTTTTTAATTTAGTAGGTAAAGATATTCCTTCACAACCTAATAATCTCTTAAATATATATACCCTTAGGTATACTCACTAGGATAATTGAAAGGTTAAGGACAAAATTTGTAGGTCAAATTGAATTTCATAACCCCTAGTGCCAACCAATGTTTTATTAAAAGAAAAAAAATCAACTAATTAATAGAAAAATAGAGATTGAATCGAATTTCGAGTTTGAAAATCTGATTTTTTTATGTCTATTTCGATACAACATTGGATAATAAATATAATTTATTTTTAACGTTTATTGTTTTTAAAGTAGTTTTAAATATTAATTTAATAAATGTAACAGTAAAGTACACAAGCTTTAATTATTATAGCATTTAATTGAACTAAAAAGAAAAGCAAGACAAAGACTTTACATGTTACAAATTCTTGATTGAGATTGGAGCTTCTAGCTCATTTTATTATTGGGTTTGAGTTTTGATAGAGATATATTTTTAGATTGTATTCCTAAATTCTTAATATAAGAATATTTATAAAGTAAAAATGAATCCGAAATATGAAATTCGTAATTCGATAAATTTGATGAAACTGTAAAATTTTTTTTGAGAAATTTTTTAATTTAAAATTCTACCCAAAACACAATTTCCTACCAACTATAACGAATATCGTCATGATGACACGAGCATGTAAAATAAATTTTGTCAAAAAGGAAAATAAAATTACGTATTTTTTTTCTCCGTAAAACTCGAACCGCAAAAAAGGAATGAAAATAAAAAACTTGGAAACTAGAGTGACCAATTCCGATCACATGTAAGCAATTATTTTTTATTTCCAATAAGTTGGCATTGGCCTCTTAAAGATTTTTCAAGTAAATTACATGCATGCACGTGGAGAATTGTTGATAATCCGACTTGGTCTCCATAATTAAGCCGGCTTCACCCTCTTTGTTGTTGCCTTAATTAAACAAAAGATTGCATGGAAATCCAATTTTGCAATTAATTTTATCTAGTTATATCATTTAATGACTATATTAGAAACAAAAAAAAAACCCAAATATATAACTAAACCCACTTGAATCCGAAATAAATCCGATAAAAGAAATATCGCGAGCAACTTTCCTATTATAGTACACGCATAAAAAATAAAAAATCAATTTATAAAGTTAAAAATAAAAATATTTTTCATAATAATTTCTAAACATTATCATCATAATTATAATCAATTTTGAAAATAGATTCAAAATCGTACGCTTTCGGAGAGATTTGATTGATTGATTTATCATATAATATACAACTTTCCATAGAGCAATCTATGCACTTTTGGATTGAACTTGAATTTCATAACCCGCATTCTACGGGACAAAGGTAAGAACCTAAGCTTTTGTAGGAGTTTAGTCAAACCTAATTTTGAGACAAAGAGGAAAGAATGGAATGGAAATGAGACAAAGATAATGAAAGACAACAAACCTTTGATGTATATGTCATGTATATGGAAAATAAAGGATTGGCTCAATAGGTAATTTGTTCTTCTACCTCGATAAATGATTTTCGATTTTGAATTTTATTAGTGATTTTTTGTTAACGTTGATTTCGAATATACCGATCTTTTATGTTATCTTATCTCGAACTTTCTCTTTTGTAATAATAAAAAAAAAAGATAGAACTTTTTGATTCATTTGATAAAGAAAACTAAGCAAATCTTGGGGTCATAGGCTAAGTGTTGCTTTGGTCAGACAAAAAATGGGTTTGTTCATTGCATGATCCAATATTATAGCAAATGGGAATTGACATCACATGGGGTCACATTGACATAATCTTTAGAATTTAATTATAAATAAATAAATTAAAGGCTGCATTTGGACCGACCTTTGCACCAAACTTTTTTTCTTACTTGGTATACTCTTCTAAACGTGTTAGGGTATTTTTCCATAGACTATGGCCCAAGTTTTGGAATTGGGCAAAAGTGTGATATTGACACATATATCATGGACTAGGTTTTTTACTCAATTTGACTTGTAAACACATTTAATAAGACAAATTTCGATTTTATTATTTCAGGTTTTGAATTTCGATCCCCTATATGTAAATTACCTCACTCGATATTATTTCTCGTATCAACAAAAAAAAAAGTATTTCCTTTTATATAGTACATCGTAAATATGTACTATGTATTATGCACGAATAATATATAAACTATGTAATATCTTAACTTTAATTAATTAACTATTTTTACTAATTAAACTATACATGTAGCTTGATTTAAATATATCATATACTATATATGTGTATATATATATATATTTAAATTTGAAAGAAATAAAATATTACTCTTAAATTTGGCATTTGTCACTATCTAGCATAGGGAATAATCTTTAATTTTTTTAAAAAATATTTTTACTTTACTTATTTTCCTAAATTAAAATTAAAATTTTGATTTTACGAGAAAGGAAAATAATATCATTAGATTTTGTACAATGTAAAAAATTTGACATGTATTTACACGAGCCTTATAAATAGATAAAATGATTGAAAGTATGAAATTTTTACTTAGACGATTTTAAATTTATTGAATCTTAAAAGTAAACATAAAATTTATGAAACAAAAGAAGATTTATATATACTAAATTTTGATAAATTTTGATTATTAACTCAAGATATGGAAGGAAAGTTCATCCCTCTTACCCTAAATCTTTACATTAATTAATACAAAAATTTTCTTGAACGTTTTACAAAGTCAAAGTCTCTTTTCCTTATACCATACATTTCCCACCATTAACATTTGACCTTTCAAGCAATCCTCCAAATAATTAAAAAACAAAAACAAAATACTTAAAATAAAATAATTACTAAAATAAAATAACCCATTCAATAATTAATAAAATTAAATAAAATAACATTAAAAAAAAAAAAAAAAAAAAAACACAGACGCGTTTACCTCTTCTTGCTTTAAAATCCGTTGTCTCTTTTGTTTCTTCTTCTCTGAGAGAAATTTGCAGAGAGGCAGGCACATTCTTTTCCTTTGGTCTTCCTCAAAACCCGAAAGGTTTTTTTTTTTATTTTAAAAAAAGGAAAATTGAAATTCTATTTGTTGTTCTGTTTTGGGTTCGCTCATTTTGGAATGAGAAACTTGTATCAGATCCATGGAAGCTAATTCCATCGAATCATCCGAAAAGAATCCTTTTTCTCAACAGCAAAAACCCATAATTTCCCAAGCTCAAACCAGATCCACCTTCATATAATCCCAATTTCCTTCCTTTTGTCAACACCCACTGTTTTTAACCACAAAATAAAGATACCCAGATCTTCAAAACCCCCAGAAGGACCATGAAGAACCAATCGAAATTGTTCACGATCGGGCTGGTAACGGCCTGGTACTCGTCCAACATTGGTGTCTTGTTGTTAAACAAATATTTACTAAGCAATTACGGTTTCAAATACCCAATCTTTTTAACCATGTGCCACATGACAGCTTGTTCCTTGTTAAGCTACATCGCAATTGCATGGATGAAGATGGTTCCCATGCAGACCATTCGATCTAGGGTTCAGTTTTTCAAGATCTCGGCTTTGAGTTTGGTCTTTTGTGTGTCGGTTGTGTTTGGAAATATCTCTTTGAGGTTCCTGCCGGTTAGTTTCAACCAGGCTATTGGGGCTACGACGCCGTTTTTTACGGCAGTTTTCGCTTACTTGATGACATTCAAGAGGGAGGCTTGGCTTACTTATGTTACCCTTGTTCCTGTTGTCACTGGGGTTATCATTGCCAGTGGGGTATGTATTTGGATAATTTTTGTTTATTTTTTATTGGTTAATGAAATGGTTAGCTTTTCTTTCTGAAATTGGTTGGCTTTGTTCTGTTGGTTTGATATCATTTTTAAGTCATGATAGAAGGGTTATGAACATTATAGCTTTGTTTTATTGAGGATTTAATAGGAATGTGGAAATAGGGTTTGCTTTATTTTGTTGAAATTTATATTAATTTGACTGCAAATTCTGTTGGTTATATATTTTTTTATTGGTTAATGGAAATGGTAGGCTTCTTTAAGGCGGATTTGTTGAGGATTTGATAGAAATGTTTAAATGAGTTTGCTTATTTTGTTCAAATATGTGTTCATTTGCTGATTTGTTAAGCTTTATATTTTTATTGGTTAATGTAAATATTAGCTTTTTTTTTACAGAGGATTTGAATGGAATGTGGGAATGGATTTGCTTATTTTGTTGAATTTTGTTGAATATGATGGTTATAAGTGATAGTTGAGAGGGAATTATGTGGAATCTGATGGTGTTTCCCCCATATTATTGAGGCTAATATGATTATTTTTTTTGTGAGATGAGAGGTTCAAATTGTCATCTAGTTGTAAAGAAATGGATTCTTAAGAGTCATTTTGATTTCATGAGCATAATGAAGCCAAAAGAATTGATTAGTAGTTCAAAGGATTACAATACCTTGAAGTTAGAATTATGAGTTGTAAGTATTTCCTTTGAGCTCTACTCAGTTTGCTGAAACAAGGAATGGAAAGAAAAGAACTGCAGGGTTTGAAAAATTAGATATCGTGTCATTTGGAACTTATGGGAACACCAAATTTTTAGCTTGATTTTGGAGGTTTTCCAATATCAATGATTACATTTTGTGGATTTCCTTCACGGGATTCAAATAGAATGAAAACCTTGTTATTGTTATGATTCATTGGTCATCACTGCTTCTCTTAGAACTGCATCTTTTCCTCCTTTTCCTTTCTCTCCTTCCCCCTGCATTTCTTATTTTGTACATTTTGGTTGTGGCATTTAGAAGTGTATGGTCTGGATCGTTGCCTCTCTTTTTGATTTGAAAATCTTCTAATTTTATTCTTTTAACTTTATAAATTTGAAATTTGTGATCTGCACTATTCTTATTATTTTATTTCATTTAACTAATCTACCTCACTTTTCTTACATGTCCATAGGGTGAACCAAGTTTCCATCTATTTGGATTTATCATGTGCGTTGCAGCTACAGCTGCTAGAGCTCTCAAGTCAGTTTTACAAGGCATTTTGCTTTCTTCTGAAGGGTGAGGAACTTTTATGCCTTATGCTTCTGCTTTATGGTTGATGGCTTAATTTTTATATATTTACTTTAGTTCAGAGACTAGAAATGGGTACTGAAAAATTCTTGTAAATCGATTTCAGAGAGAAGCTGAATTCCATGAACCTCCTTCTCTACATGGCTCCGATAGCTGTTGTATTTCTACTTCCTGCAACACTCATTATGGAAGAAAATGTGGTTGGTATCACCCTCGCCCTTGCCAGAGATGACATCAAGATCATTTGGTATCTACTATTCAATTCAGCACTAGCATATTTTGTGAATTTGACCAACTTTTTGGTCACGAAACACACCAGCGCCCTGACTTTGCAGGTATGAAATGCATGATACTTGTTACAGGCTTTTCTCGACTTTTTTCCCCATATTCCCTGGCTTTTAGGAATTTGATACTGTTATTTTGTTTCTTTTTAAGAAAGATAAAAGGTGAAGAGGATGGGTTGTTTAAAACTTTTATGTGGTATGAAATTAAGGTAACACATAAGTAGACTTATTAGAAAAGATCAAACAAGAAAGTGATTCTGAAGGTTTGACTGCTTTGAACTCCTATTAGTATGAATTTAACCAATTTTAGTTGTTTATAGAAACCAGCTTGGTTACCATAAGTGTTTGACTTTAATTTAAGCCTTTTTTTTTATAGATGCTGAGATCTTTGCTCTTGCAGGTTCTAGGAAACGCAAAAGGAGCTGTAGCTGTGGTGGTTTCAATTTTAATTTTTAGAAATCCAGTCTCTGTTACTGGGATGCTTGGTTATTCACTGACAGTCTTTGGGGTTATACTCTACAGTGAAGCCAAGAAACGAAGCAAATGAGACATCATCCTTGGAACACCTTTATATGCCTGTGATCTTCATATATTTTGTTTCGATCATTGTGTGGACAGCGACAATGTTCAAAGAGGCAAGTTTGGGGCATTTGGTAGCATATGATGCCATGGATTTTGCGCCCTAGATTCTATTTTTTGTTTACCCTGGAAGCCTGGGAAACTGGTTTTCTTTTGTATCGGCAACAGCTGCAGGATTTAGTCAAAAATTAGAGAACTTCCAATAAGTGACTGATTGGTCTCTATCATTCCCGGCTTGGGGTTGTAGAGGAATATCATTTTATGTTTTTTATTCTTTCAGGAAAGGGTTGTAGAATTGGTCTTTTACACAATCGATCTGTTATTAACATTTCAAATATTGATTAATTAATGGAAAAAGAAAAACTCATAAGTTTTACCATTTTGATGTGTAATGCTTTAATACAGGTTTCTTGTATGTTAATTATCGATGTATGATGATGTGATCAATGCCATGAAGCCACTAGTAATATTCATGATGGCCATGATGACACATTGTGAGAATGATGAGAATTTCCAAATCATCCTTTGTATTCACAAACTATTGAAAAACCATTGTTCCATACATATCATCACTAACTTCCTAACATCTGCACATCCTCAATCCCAAAACACTGTTACAGAGATTATACAAAAAGTTCTGTGATAGTTGGACGATGAAGGTAATCTATAGTCAGAGGCAGCTACTCAACATCTATAACTTCAACCTCTGCCTTGGCTTCTACTTGAGGCTTAGTTTCATCAGTTTCTGTCTCCTCTTTAGGCTTTATCTCAGGTTTAGGCTTGGTCTCCACCTTTGTCTCATTTTCATCATCCATTCCAATCGTCTCCAACTTTATTTCACTGCCCTCCTCGATTCAATCTCCTCCCAGGTTTGATCTTCATCTTAGGTTTTCTCATTACTTTCCGCTTGAACTCCACTTTAGGTCCAGTAACCTCCTCTTCAATCTTGGGAGCCAAGTAGAACCCTGTGTAGTACAAGAATTGCAGGAAGCAGAAGCAGCTAAAGGTCATGAGCTTACTCTCAAACTACACAAACTTTGTTCCAATAAAAAAAATATAAAAGTTAAAACATACATGGGAAAATATATCTCATCGAATTCTCAATGGTTCTGAACCCCCAGGACGGCCACACAGCTGGTATCGCTCTCTTCTTTCAACGTTGGTTCACTTGATAGATTATGGGCAAGGGTGGTCAAGTCTGGATCATCTTTGTGCTTGTCCCAGGCTGTTTCAAACTGCTGACCTTTGCATCTAAGATTACAGGAAAAAGAGAAATAGGGAAACGGGACTTGAGATTGTTTTAGAAATTCTTGACAGATTTTGAACGAAACAGTATATGATGACTTACTGCTGAAGCATGATCAGTATATCAAGAATATCTGTTCTAATTTCATCACGTGCCGTTCTCAGTGCTGCCTCTTTGAATAATACAACAAGTTCATCTACCAATCTGAACATTAGAGATGCAGACAAGATTGAAAACCATAGAGAGCAGAATCCAGGAAGTAAAGTCAATTCAATTGAAAAATAAATTTTTTTAAGTTATTATACACTATTAAGAGACAGCAAGTGGCAAATTTATAGAATCTTCAAACCAGAGTTTGCAACAAACAGAAAGTGGCAGGAAAAGGATTATAACAGGTTTTTATATAAATTCCCCCCAAGAAGTTTAGAGCAGCTGAAGGTATGTCTAGAACGAATTTCAAAGAAAGAAATGAGGTTTGATATCTTAAAATGAGGTAGAATTAAATTTCTCCGTTCTGTTTCAATTTTTATCATTTCAGCAATCATCGAGCACTGTCCATTGTGAGACAAATTCAGTGTTAAAATGCCATTTAAAACAATGGAACAAATTAAAGTTCTGTTCCAACTACAAAATCACCTGACTATAAATCAAAAGCAAAGGTAGAGCATAGTTACTTAATTTACCTATCAATATATGGTGTGTTCCGTATCCATGTTAACCTAATAACTGTTTGGACCCGTTTGAGAACCTGCAGAACATTGAAATGTTAAAAGGCAGTTTCATGCCCATAACTTTCCAAAACCATCAGCAACTGGTAATTATTTCTTAATCTGGACCAGTAGTTAAATTGAACTTTGTTGCGCATACAATAATCTTACCAGCAGAACTGTTTCATCATCATCAACATGCATCCACCGGAAGAAAAGTGGGAAAATGCGCCTAAAATGGGCTAATAACACAAGGCCAATAGCATTGAAGATTGGCTCAATAAATTTAAGCCATGCAATACGTCGCTCCTTATTCCTTGGTTGCCGCTCTAAATGACTCAACATCTCATTTAGCATCTTCTCAAACCTAGATAAAAGCAAATGATAGTGAGAAAAATTACCCACCAGTGCAACAAAGGTGTGAAGTATGTACCCAAGATATGAACAAAGAAAAGCCGGCTATGTGTATCAAGAAAAAACTATCAAAACCAGCAGAATGAAGCTAAATTAACATTACTAAGCAAGAGTGCAGGACAACACCCTAGCAATCCTGATATCAGCATGGCAAAAAAAGGTCAGCAATGAAATTCATAACTAAGACCAAGCATATTGCCTCATGCCCTGATCCTAAAGCCCCCTACAGCAATCCAATCGGTCTACTGATAGAACGCCATAAATTTTTTTCTTAATGCACCTATTAAGACATTCAAATCCTCAATTATTCATTACAACATAATTATGCGCAAATTTTTCCCTTCCTATACTGTTATGTAAATGACAATTGAAATGTCATAAGAGCTCCCTAAACTTAACCAACAAACACAATCAAGAGATGAAGAAAACAATTAATACCATGAGCTACGGGGATTATCTCCTTGAATGCAAGTCACGAGTAGCACCGACATCTCCACTACATACTGCCATATCTCATCACTAGAAGCAATGTTCTGGCAGCAGGCATCAAGAATCACATCTCCATACCAACCAAGCTCTGCTGCATTCACATTTTTTGCTACATGTATGAAACTAATCATCCCCTGCCCCTAAAAATAACCCGCGAAAAAAAAAAAGAAATTAATCCCATTTCTTAAACTCAAAAATTAATAGTAATTATGAAAGATTCAAATTAGAAAAATGCTTACTTTCACCTCGGGTGACCAGTGATCAAGACAAGTCAATGCACAAGGAACAACCAAATTAACCATTTTACCTAAATTTGGATACTCAACCTACAAAAAAGAAAAAGACTTTCAAGATAAAATTAAAAAGCAAAAAAGAAAAAACAAAATATTTCTGAGAAAGTTGGTTTAAATTTTCAAAATACCTGAGAAACGAACCATCTAAACTGATAAGCAGCCAAAATAGCGAACCCCACGGGAGCCCTAGCCGACGCGGCAGAAACTTCGTCGTCTTCATCACTCTTATTAATCGAGCTCTCCTTAACCTTCTCCTTCAAAACCGGCACGATTTCCGGCATCAATTCCACAGCCAAATTTCTCTTCTCGTCTGCCGGAAGGACGTCATTGTAAGCTTTCGAGAGGTCGGAAAAGGCTGCTTCCGCGGCGGTGGAAAGGTGGCTGGGGATCCACGCGAGAAGCTCGTGAGTGGAGGAGCGAGAAGAGGAGAGTAATGCGCACGCTAAGGAGAAGTCTTTGACCGATGATTTTGTCGAGAGGAGAGACTGCAGCGTCGATTTTGTGGAGATTTTTGTGGCTTCTTCAGGAGTATATGGCGTTTTCAAGAGCGAGTCAAGAATTGGCTTTGCTAATCTGAAAAAAGAAAAGGAAAATTAAAAATAAAAGAAAATATAGATTAAATAAAAGAGAGAGCTTACCGAGAGAGATGGCTATGGAGGTCGGGCAGTGAGTTCGACATTTGCGACTCAGTTGAACCCGAGTTCGCTCCGTATCATTTGTCTGTAGACACGACGACACACGTAAAACAGAGTTAAAACTCTGCGTTTCACACATGGTGGTGAGTTTGGACTCTATGGCCCAATTGTGTATATTTTGGGCCTTACTTCAACCCAATCAGCTTTAATATTTAGAATGTAAAAAGTTAATATTATTTTTAAAAAATCGGTTAAAATCAATAGAACCTTAATTCGGTTAATCGATTGATTCGATCAGTTCAATTAAAATATATAATAAATTCTATTAAGTTGGTCAATAATATTTTTTGATCAAATTAATGAGTTATTTACTTTTACGTTATATTTAAAATCTCGATATTTGTTATTGATAATGTTTTTAGAATTAGAGAATTGTAACATTTGAACATGTATTTTTAATTTGCGAATACCTGATTCTAGTTAATAACATATTATTTTTCTAATAGTGATCATATTACTATAAAAAAGCAATGAAAACTATTATAATGAGTAAAGTAAGTATATCACCACAATAATAATAAAAATAACCCGAATTGTAAAAATAGTAAAAGTAACCCGAAACAAATGACAAGATTCACAGGATAATTTCTTTTTAATACTAAAGTAGTAACATCGCATGGATCATATGTTGATGACTCACGAAAATGGAAAAAGGTGTAAACAACATCCACTTCTACATACAGTATCATGCAAGGGTCGTTTTACAGCTTGGGGAATGCACATCCCAATCCCATAAGATCAATCAAATACCATAACATATACGCAGGAAGTGAAACCAGAGAGGAACCTCGAGTTCTTGTTTGTTCCCCGTAAACATAAAATCAGAGGGGATTGATAAGAAAAAACACACTGGCAAGCACGGGAAAGAAGAAAAATACATGAAACAATATGAATAGTGAAAGGTATTCAAGCTTCTGGAACAGAGGCTGCGGCACGCTTAATTGATGCAGACTTGATGAGATGGTTGTAGCTTCCTTTCTCCTTGAAAAGCTGGGAGAAGTGATGTTTGCAATACAAAATGCCTTCGAGGGCTGCATAATTAGAGGGGCTTATAGGGCAGCCGCCGTGAGAGCACTTGAAGCATGATTTGTGGTAGGACTGCCCTTCCACTGTTACCTGTCAAAGGTTGGCACGAAGAAGCTGCATTTTAGCTCACAGCACATTTCACTCGAGAGCATTTCAACATGATGCTGTTGCAAAGCAAAATAAGTATAGCTTGTACATTATTAAGCGTTTGTTTCAATGATGTTGTAAGAAGATAAAGGTGCAAAGCCATGCAGTAGTGTTAGCAGATTGAAATTGTATAAGAAATCAGTTGTAAGAAATCTCGACAGTCTGACCTCGTCTAGAAACCGATACTTCAATTCATACAATGCCATTGATGGAAACCAACTCTGACAAGTCAACCCCTTTGGTTATCTCAAAATGTTAACAATCATAAGGAGCAAAGAAAACCACTCACTTCTAACTTAATGACATTGCTCATCTTATAAGAGCTATTGATTATTTCAAACGGAACTACAATATCAACCAAACTGCACTTTGGTACCAAAGCATCCGGTACAAGGAAAAACCTAGCTGAGCCAATGCTAAATCTCTAAAGAAAGGCTTTACTCTATGTCTGATTTCATCAGCTCAAGAACTCACCCAGCCAGAAATTCTACTTTCAAATTCTTAAGTCTTACCCCCTTGAAAGAAGGAACAAACAAACAGGGATAGACTCCACAGGTCACCTAATATACGACCTGGAAACAACATATTTCTTCAGGAGTGAACCTCATAAAGATTCAGATGAATGTGCTAGGCTGAAAAACACCAATAAGCTAGGACTAAACTTTAAAAGGAAAGAAGGCGTAGAGGAGGAATCAATGTCTTGAAATTGCAGAAAAGGTAACATTTCTCACACAATGACTTATTGGGATCTTGGAATTCTACCTTCTCAAGTGGGTAAGCAGTTTTGCCACAAGTAGCACATTTTTCTTGTGTCCCTGAAAACATGCTGGCAGCTTTGGTAGGTGATCTTGTCTGAAACCAACACAAGCTATTGCGAATTAGCAAGAACATCCGGTAACCTATCACAGACCTTATAATGAATTTTTCCCATTTAATCAAACATCAAACACATTTGGTGTTGCAGGGGAGATTTACCAGCTCGGGAGTTAACTTCTCGGCTGACTTTGCAGCTGCTGACAATAAAATTAATGACAAATTAAACCAACAAAACAAAACTATCAAGAAGTCGAATAAAAACTTTTATCCAGCAAGAGAAAAAGACATACGTGACTGAAAATTCTTGTTGAAGTTACCCGTCTCCTTGAAGAGTTGCTCAAAATGAGGCTTGCAATAAAGGACACCTTCCATTGAAGAGTAATTACCCAACTGGAAACATAAGACATGCTGCTAAGTTAGAAGCAGAAATTTCATTACATAAATCAACAAAGTTGGTTAACAAAATCTATCATGTGAGCAACACTCGTTCACAGAGCCTACAACAATGCCAATTTTCTACAACAAAAAATCACCTGAAATTTTCTTTCTTAAGGAAAAAAATAAATAATAAAAAAACCAGCAATAAGATGACAATAGTGTCCAAGTTACTCCTTAGTATATTTTTTGATTATACATTCTAACAAAGATCTTAGTGACTTCAGTGTAAAAGCAATAAAGGGCAACATAATTTGATATCCCATTTGCTTTAAACCTAATCAATGTACAAAACAAGCATGTCAACTATATTGCAACTACATCAACAAAGGAGCAGAAAATGATTGAAAGCAATTAAAAACATTACCTTTAGAGTCCCTTTGCAATGACTGCATTTGAAGCAAGACTTATGGTAAGGAACCCCATCTGCTGACAAAAGTTCCACAGGATAGACAGTCTTCTCACAAGCCTTGCATTTCTGCTGGGTACCAATAAAAGACATGGCTAGAATATGCTTTAGATCTAACCGTACGGTTCTTTATCTAATTCGACAGATCAGCTTTAATCCAATTTCCTGCCTTATATTTGCCAATATTTACTGCTCAAAAACGTTAAAGAAAAACAACCAAAAACAGAATTCACAATCAGATTTATGTCAAATTCAACAAATCTAGCCCTAAAGCTTTGAACTTTGAATCAATTAATTCATCCTCAAGTTTGGTCTTAAGAAAACATAAATGCCAATCCATAGAGCCAGTATTTGCAACCTAAACTCAAGCAAAGCTAAACTTTTTATACTCTTTTTTTCGTTTTTTAGAGTAAAAGCAACACAGAACAAAACATAAACTCAGAATCTTTTACAAACTTTTATCCTCATTTTCCTTTCCTAGCATCCTCAGAACCCGATCTGGGCCTTCAAAAAGAAAAACCCAACAAGGCAAAACAAATCTACCATGCAAAACCCAGTTAGCTGATCTAATGTGAAAAACTTACAGCAAAGGAATAGCACCCAAAAAGAATGACCAAATGATAATGACAGCTATAACAAAAACTGGGTTAAAGATTGAAACTTGGAAAAAAGCAATAACAAAACATGTACCTTGACAGAAGAAGAAGAAGAAAGCCCGGATCTGTGAAATAAGATGGAAATGAGACGCAAAGAGTCAAAGGGTCTTCTGGGGATTTAAGGACCCAAAAAAGAGAAAGACAAAGAGAGGAGGTGGGATTGGGTACTTTTTGCAGCGAGCAGATGCTGCTGAAGTGGATGATGATGATGATTGAGTCTAGGAGAGAGAGCGAGAGAGAGAATGATGAAAGAGAGATAATGAGGAATTATTGGGACTTAAAAAGAGAAAGCAAAAATATCCCTGTGTTTTGCTGGATGGAACAGGGTTCGGCTTTGCCTTGTCTTGCTTTCAACTTCCAACCAAAATCCCAACTAGGTGTAGGCGGCTTTTGCTGCGTTCTGAGCCTAAATTGACAACGTTGACCCTTTGTTCGTTTTGAGACACCAACACTTTTTAACTGAATGATGTCGTGTCTGCGTTTTCTTTTTGCTTCATTTTTAAGAAAAACATTTCCTCTTTCATCTTTAATTACCCATGAACTAACATTTAAGCAAAGTTTTTTTTTCAGTTTGGTAGCTGAGTTTCATGCCATATATAATTCATAGATGGATTTTCATGTGAAATATTAGTTAAAATATTTCAAAAATATTTTATTAAAAATAAAATTCAACACTTCTTCCATCTCTAAATGTTTTTATTTACTTTATACTTTCACAAAAATTAAAACCGAAAACCAAACTAATCAATACAAATTACATACAAAAGTTATATGTAATGAGGATATATAATTTTTTTTTTCCTTTTTGATGAATAATATATGGAAAAGCACCTCTTCCTAGTGGAGAATATATGCAAAATCCATTTTTTTATGATATAAAAATATATTTTTATTAATAAATTTGTTTTGGGTATAATTGGCTTTAATTTGGAGGAAAGCATAGGGTTAAACCATGGGAAGTTTTTTAAGTTAAAAGAGGTTGGGCACGGCGGCTCCGCTGCAATGCGGCTGATGGAGCGAGCGGGCAGCTAGATTACAATAAAGGAAGGAAGGCAATAAAAGTGGCTGAAAATCGTGCTGAGACATTTTCACATGCCATCGCCCACGCTGTTGACAAGCTCTATGATGGCCATGGATGATGATGATGATGATGATGATGCCCTTTTATTACCTTAAATCACGAAATAAAGTAGAACTTTACTTTGGGTTCGTGTCTTTTTTTTTTTAATTTTTTTTAAAATAAGTTATTTTGATCCATATAGTTTACTTAAATTTGTGGGTTTATTTTGATATAATAAAATATGTAATTATATATAAATTCTCATATTTTTATTTCATCCAATCGAACTCTCGATTTTTTATTACATATTTATTAATTTAGTTTAAAAAATTTAATCAAAATTGCACTTAATTAATTCGGTTAAAAATCTTTTTTCATCAAATTAATCGAACCGATCAAAATTTTATTTTAATCGAATTAATTGACATGAAAGCCTAAATTTGGAGTCAGTGGCCCATTAGGCTCATTTATGATCCATGTTTCATTTTGATCTCTTCGGGCCGAGTCCAAAGGAGCAATCTGGGTTAGATCCGAGTCCAATACATCAATCGGACCACTCAAGAAGAGCTAGTTGTCTCAACGGCTCCGATGAAACCCTAATAGTAACCCTGCCGCAGACAATCCCCACCACTATAACTAAACTTTCCCGCCCAAATAACGAACCCGTCGTCCTCCCTAACTGCCTCTGTACTTAACTAACTGACTCGCTTCTTCTCTCCATTTTCTCGTTTCATTCCCAAACAGAGAGAAAAATGCCTTCTTCTCTCCTCCTCCACCTCCTCCTCCTCCTTTCCTTCCTCCGCTTCACCTCCTCCGTTCCTCCAATAGGGATCACGTACTCCTCCGTTTCCACCACCACGTCAACTACCGTCACTCCATCGCCAACACCTTACAAGATTTCCACCACCATCTCAGCCCTCAAGTTCACCCACGTCCGGCTACCGGACTCTGACCCGTCTCTCATAAGGTCCTTCGCGTTTACCAACACTTCCCTTTTCCTGTCCATCCCGAACACCTTCCTTCCGGCTCTCGCCTCCAACCGTTCCCATGCTCTCCGCTGGCTCTACCGCCACGTCCTCCCTTTTTACCCTCGTTCCAAAATCGCACTCATCTCCGTAGGGAACGCCGTGCTCGATTCCGCCGGAGAGGACTTCACGCCTTTCCTTCTCCCGGCAATAAGAAACCTCCACCTGGCACTGCAAGAGTTGGGCATTAATAAAATCCCAATCTCCACCACGTTCTCTTTCTTCTCCACAATCACCACAGCTTTCCCGCCTTCCTCCGCTCAGTTCCAACAACCCGCTGGTGACCTTATCATAAAGCCCTTGCTCCAATTCTTGCAACAAACAAATTCCTCTTTCTTGATCAACCTTTATCCGTACAATCTTTTTCGCCTCAACAGCGAAATCCCAATCGGTTTTGCTTTATTTCAAGACTACCCTTTTAACTTTCGAGACGATTTGGTCACGGGGGTAAGGTACTTTAACCTGTTTGACATGATGGCGGATGCTGTGATAGCCGCCATGGCGGTGGTGGGGCACGAGAACATTCCGTTGATCGTGGCGGAAACCGGATGGCCGAGTGGTGGAGGTGAGGCTGGGGAAGTTGAGGCGAATGGGGTTTATGCGGAGATGTATTTGAAGGGATTGGTGGGGCGTTTGAAGTCAGGGGTTGGAACGCCGTTGAGGAAAGAAGGGGTGGCAGAGGTTTATGTTTATGAGCTGATGGATCATGATGGAGTAGATAAGGAAAAAGGGAGGAAATGGGGCATTTTGTCGGAGAATATGACTAAGAAATACAATGTTGAGTTTTCCGCTGGAGCTAAGAATTTTGGCCTGACGGGGATTCTTATGGTGCTGGTGGTGGGGGTTTTTGCAGCTTCCCTGAATCTGGCCCAGTGGCATTTGTGTGAATCTTGACTGTTCCTTGGAGATTTAGGGAGTGGCAGTTGAAGATTCTTGAAGATTGTAACTGGTATTTGTCTGTTTGTTGCGTTGGAGAGATGATACTGGCATTCTCTGTATTTCTGAGATAATTTTAGCATGGAATTTAGCTTAATTAGGGGTTGGTTTCTTTGAATGAAGGCAAAACACTGATGTACATTGCTGCAGAGTTTTACAGAGCTAAATCTTTTAGCAATTTAGTGGATATGTCTAGTTAGGAATTTCTATCATGAACCTCATGATGATGGACTTGAATGTAAAGTTCTGATCAATAGGAGTTTCAATGAGATTCTGATTTTGTTCTTCATATTGTTTCTTTCTTACTGTTTTTTCTAGTAAATTCGTACTGTTTCAGCTTTTCTCGTTTTGTTCAGTGGGCTGTAGGTCATTGGTCATTCCTTCACTGGCCATGGCTATGTTGATTTGTTAACTGCTGAGTGAATTTGCTAATTGAACGTCCATGCAGAACAAGCAACGTAGAGGCTATACTTAGCATTGGTGAAGTTGATGGGCTAGATTTGGATAGGGAAGGTTTGATGGGTATGCTCAGTTTTTCTTTTGATGAACAACTGATCCTTGTTTGAAGCTGGGCCAAATGAATTCAAGATTTGGGGCCCCAAAACCCAAAAATCTAACCACATGATTGGCCTGCTATGGGGGCTCCCATACTGTTCATACTTCAGGCTTTGCCAATTTGGAGGTAAAGTATCATCAATTCATCCTCTCCTTCTTGTTTTAGGAGTCACCTCCAAAATCTCAGATGCAGTTCTTTTGATCTGCAGGTATAGATGGCAAAGATGCAAATTTTATTTGTCTCTTTGCTTAAAAATGAAGGCTTGGCATGGGGAAGACCTTATATTTACCCTATGACCTTTTAAGTTTGCTGCATTCATCAAGAGATTTCATCGAATCGAGTCAAAATCAAAATGATGGGTCTTAATGTTTAGTCATGTTCTTTTCTGTCTGGAATTTTGGAAAAGCTTCATAGTTTCCATATCTGGGCTCAGCTTGGTTGCTGAGAAAGTAAAGCTACAGCTTTGCTTTGGAATTCTGTGTAAGGATTAGAAAGCATAAACTTTCAGAAATTTGGAATTCTACCTTGTTGGTGTAGAAAGCTGTAGTTTTGGCATCATTGCTGTTTTTTTTTTTTTTTTTTTGAAAAAGGAGAATTCGAACCTTACTCTTTAGGAGGAGATCATTGCTGTTATTTGTACAAGAAGGTGTCATTAAACTTTAGAATTTGCTACAAGAACAAGTTAGCAGATCTTAAAAGTAACCTGACAAGTAACATTGAAGCATTGAAGCTCAGGGAGTCCTGCACCCAATGCCACTCAATCTAGCACTCAAATACCTCAGTTGATAATAACCTGTATAACACAAGTCATTTCTCTCTTTGAAAGCTGCTATCAAAAAGGGGGGGAAAATTGGTTTTGAATAACATTGCTGATATCAGATTCTGTTGAGAAGAAAAATTCAGCAGAGCCTCAGGTTCCAGGATGCAGTAGAAATTTCGAAAAACACCATGCAAAGAAACAACAGAATGGGACAAAAGATCTAATGTGAATGTCTCCTGTTTACAACTTGGTTTTCAAAATTGCAAAATAGAGGGTTTGGAAGCTTAAAAACACGTCTTCCCAAAGATGATCCAGTTAAAGCATCCATATGGGTGCTAATCACACTAAGTATCCGAGTACCTTCTTTCTCCATTGCTGCTCTTCGTCCAGAGAAGTATTCGCGGCTATCCATTTCCATTTCGCTATCCAGCCTGCAAGAGTTTCCTGGAGATTTTAACCAGCTGCATTGGATATAGGCACTCCAGAAATACAAATCAATGCTGATACCAACAATACCTCATAATCAAAGAAGACCAACCAGTATATCCTAAAGAAGTAAGGTGTTCGATGGTAACATTTCGCTGCCCGTCAGGCTTCCTTGATAGCAGAATCAAAGGCCATCCTCTGGACTGAAGTTTCCTATACAATTCCTGAGTATGCAGGTGCTGCAGACAGGTTGCATCACTATGTTCGCAACAGCCAATTTGGTTGAACCTGAGGCAAAACATGGCTTATCCTGATAAGTATTAGCAGCAAAATTGGAAGAAAGACATTCAAACGTGATGATTGCGGGGATTTACTGGTGCATTAATTGATTGCTGTACTGAGGATCTGAAGCAAGGATGTCATCTATGTCCATCAACACCACATCCAGACGATCATGCGATGGTGAAACAGTGTTGAGAAAACTTTCAATCATCAACATTGTGAAATTGAAATCTCGTTCGTATTGTCCTCCTTTGATATATTGAATGGCAAAACTCCTGCAGACTGGAGGAACCTCATTTTCTTCCAAGCTGTTGAGCTCCCCATGCAGAGAAAAAATGTTGCAATAATGGTAACTATCGCTTGATTTCTCAATCTCCACAACCCCCTTGCACCTACTTTCACAGGACTGCAGCATCACTGCTAATGTGACCAGCAAAGCTACTAGTAGAACCCCAACAGCTGCAAGACCAGCAATCAAGATTGTTGCAGCAAAAGATGTCATGAAGAATCCCGACTCAACCAGATAGCGGCTTCCCATCTCTGTTCCTAAGGAGAACGACAAAGATTAACATGATTTATGTCAGACATTCAAAAAGATCAGCAGTAGCAGTCATAGAAAGAAATATTCACTGATGGATGCCTCTCAGGAATGGGTGTTCTTTCTCATTTGTGAAGCAAACAAACTGTTCAAATCCAAAAACGATAGTAAAATCAAATAAGGGACTGCATACCAGTATCTCCTCTACTTAAGAGACTCTGAGCGGAGAACTCCCGCTCCATTTGATGGCCATAAGCTGACATTATGATTCAATCTAGCCAGATAGCAGGCTGGAAATATCTCCAGATCCAGATCCCTTCCAAATCATAGAAGGGTCACCTGCAACAACAGATAACAACCAACTGATATTAAATCCTCCACCATCAGCTAGATGGTGACAATCACAGGTAGAATAATCAACACAGAAATCCCAAATAAAGAAAAAAAAACTTACAAGCGGCTTCATCTACCATGGGATGAGCTACCAGTAGCTCATCTCAACTTCACTGCCCAAGCATTTAGCCACAAAAGAAAAGAGTAGAAACAAAAGAAAAGAAAAATCCCTCAAAGTTCCTCATCTTTCATACATAAGAAGTCAGAAAAGTAATCACTGACAGAAAACTATGTCGATAATTGACAACCAACCAAGATCACCGTCTCTCTTTAAGCCATAGCCAAAAGACCGAGGAACCAAGTTAGACATGACAAAACAAACAAACATTCCATTTTTTATTTAATATGTGTTGTAAGTATCAAAAGGGTCCACGAATCTTCAGTTTATCAGATATAATCACAATAGTCCAAATCTTGCAGATAAACTCACTGCTTAAAGAGAGCAGTTTGGTAAAAAGAATAAAGCAACTTCATAACTTAAACACCATAAGACATAAAACAAAGCAGAATCCAACCAAATCAAATTCTGATGCATTTATTTAATGCAAAAAACTGATATTTTTCCATAATCTTAAACCAGACTGAGAGAGAGAGAGAGAGAACCTGAGAGAAGCATTTGAAGAAACCGGAAACGGTGGAAGAGAGCAAAGGTTGAGGAATCGAAGCATTGAATAAACTAGAAGTTCAAAAACTGATCAAGACAAGTTAATAACAACTGCGCCTTTCTCGTGGGGAAGCTTCCTTCTTTGTACTGCATTAATGATTGCCGATGGCTTTTTACCAACGAAGATGAGGACTTTAACTAGTGATGACACTTTGTCCAGTCTTTTTGGCTAAAAACAAGGGCTATGATTGACGGTAAAGAGATTAATCCAGGGCTATTTTGCGAAAAAAGAAATTAATTTTAGTCCTTTTCATTCAAAACTCTGACCATTTATTTATGTACATAAGAAGATAATTCTTAGGATCCACCATCTCAATAATGCTAAGCAAATGGGAGCTTTGCATATGGCTCCACCAACAGTGTAGGACAAAAGGAAAGTAGATATTTTTAATGCTTTAAAGGTTGTCAAATGTTGCTGTCTGGTCCGGTAGGTGACGTGTAACTGATTTTCTATAGGTACACCCGGCGTAGACGCCATCTCATTTCAGTAACGTTTTTATACCCAAAATTTATCTGATCTTTTTCCATTTTCTCGAATTAAGATGAAGGTGGTCAGTAGTAAATTTCATAGTAAAAAAGTTTTACCCCTTGCTGGTAAACATGGTTTTCCTGCTATGTAAAACACTGAACTTGATCAAGAATCTACCAGGTTTTCATTAGAGAGAGATGGGGGGAAATGGATAACAGTTTTTTTCGATTACAAAATTTCAGCTCAGAGTTCATTCCACCAATGTTCATGATATAAGAATCACTTCAATTAGTAGAAACATTTGATCAGTAGGGAACAACATGAGTAGTTCACTTGAACCCTGTCTGATTTTTTCTTTCAAAAGTATTACACTTCATCATTTTATCTTGAAACCACCCATCTCATGTGGTGCAATGAACAATAAATTGCTGGTTCAACAATTTGTTTCTCAGCTATGTCTTTCAACTACATGTTTCTAAGACTTTGGTTCCATTTATGACGTTCACGGTTGAATCTACTGTCCTGGCTAATTCAACAGCTGCTCCAACATAGGAATGTGGTGTCAACTTCAAAAGATGGGTCTTAGCTTCTTTGGGTAATTCCAAGCCTTCAATAAATTCCCTTATACTTTCTTTGGTAACTGCCCTTCCCCTGGTTAGCTCCTTCAGCTTCTCATAAGGCTCTGGAACACTGTATCTCCGCATGACCTGCACATAAGTTAAAAAGCGAAACAAAAATGAAGTGGATTTTGTAAGAATGAAAAAGGAGTTTGTGAATTTGAGCACTAGCATCCCATCCAAGTGACTAACATATCAACAGGAAAATCCAACCTGCTACTTCTTTGTGCTTAAAAAAATGATGAATCAGAATACAAACTGATACATGAAGTCCAGAAGATACTTACCGTCTGTATTGGCTCTGCAAGTACCTCCCATGCCTGGTTCAAGTCTTCACTCAACCGGGCTTCATTAACCTGGAATAAAAAGGTAGTTTAAAAGGGATGGTATGCAGCAAAACAGGCATTCAGAATAAAGCACCCAATTCTACAATTTGGAGAAGATTCAGCAAGAGCTGTTGCTTCATACATGATATCAAGCTGCTAACCATTATGAGTTGAAGAAGACATACTATTGTGCCTTACTACAAGTCATTGATGTATAACAGAGTCCAAATTATCACAGATAAACAACCAACACATTAAACTTTATACTAAAGCCCTTCACTACATAAATAGAACTAAAATAATCACCATGCACTTCAAGGACATTGGGACTTCTTTATTATGTTGCATACCTGGAGCTTTGCTATTCCTTGTAATGCACTTTTGTAAGCAAGAAGAGAATGACCTAGTCCTCCCCCCATGTTCCTCAAGACAGTTGAATCCGTCAAATCTCGCTGCAAATACAACACATAACAATATATGTATTATTTGTTAGAATAGACTCCTATAAATAAGCTATGAACTGTACATACATGAAATTGAGCAGCTATCTAAAACTGCATTCTATGGATTAGTTTAAAATTACCCAGTTATGAACTTATGATCCCAAAAATTTGGTACATAGATTTAGTTTATTATTATCTGGCCAACTAATGCAGCTATAAATGGATACATGAACTTCACTGAGCAAATCACAAGTACCAACTGCTGGTTTCTGTGCTACACTTTAGGCAGTTGGGGCAACAACCTAGGGTGAAGAATATAAAATATAAACTAGAAACTGGATATGTTCTTACCTGCCAACGTGAAATAGGCAACTTCATACTCAGGAAAGATAGATCTTCATTAGCCTTACCAAGATTACCTTCACTGTTCTCAAAATCAATAGGATTTACTTTATGAGGCATTGTTGATGAACCAATTTCACCAGCCTTAGTTATCTGCTCCAAATTTTGAACATGAAAATATTTTAGGTTTCTTGGCATCATAATGATAATAATAAATTTGACTTCCTTGTATCCCAATACTAACCTGCTTAAAGTATCCTACAGAGATGTAGCCCCATATATCTCTGTCAAAGTCAATCAATATATTGTTAAACCGAATAATTGCATAATAAAGTTTTGCCATATAATCGTGTGTCTCAATCTGCAAAAAAAAAAACCAGATATATCCAATCAGAAGAATATACCAACACTTTGACAAGAATACATAATCACCAATTCTATTCCAGGTGAAGCACATGAACTAATTACTGACCATATCCATACAAGGCTTCACTAAAAGTCATTCCTTCAACTGTTAGTTCTACTTTTTCTATATAAGAGGAAGGAGGCAGGAAAAATACCTGAGTAACATAGGGGTTAAACTTCAATCCAAGAGAATTCACAAACTCTTCTGCAATTTGAGGCCAATTAATATTAGGATATGCAACAAGATGTGCGTTGTAATTTCCAACTGCACCAGCAAACTTGCCCATCATCTCAACTTGAGAAATCTCTTGCCTTTCTCTGCTTAGCCTGACAGCAAAAATGGCCATCTCCTTTCCTAAAGTTGTAGGTGAAGCCGGCTGAAAGAAACCAAAAGATTTAAGTGATCAAGTAATAACTGCTACTTCTAGACTAAGTAATAGTAATAAATCATAAGGCAATAAAAGAAACCATAAAGAAATTGAAGAAATCTTGGGATAATATAGTGATCATTTTGATCCAAAATATCATTCCCTGCATGGCTGATGACACAATAACAGTCAGATGACTAGTATCAAGCATGAAATTACTCTTCTACCTGGCCATGCGTGCGAGAAAGCATAGGAATGTTTGCATTAGCCTTAGCCATCTCACATATTGCCTCAATCAATTTATCCATGGTTGGAAACATGACTTTGGTCATTGCTTCTTTCAACATCAATGCATGGGCAAGGTTGTTTATGTCCTCAGATGTGCAAGCAAAATGGAAAAATTCAAGCACCTGCAACCAGAGAGAAAATGTAATTTCATCCTAAAATTCCCAACAAATTAGTTCTACTAGCATGAATTTACATCAAACAGAAAGGATAGTGAACTAATGAGGTAAATCCCAACCTTAGCAATCTCTGAATGTGATTGGCATTTCTGTTTCAAGAAGTATTCCACTGCTTTTACATCATGGTTAGTTACTCTCTCAATTTGTTTAACTTCCAAGGCATCATCCATGCTAAATCCATCAATCAATCCTTGCAAATAGGACTGAGCCTCTGCACTGAAGCTTGGGACCTCAGTGACTTCAGGTATTTGTGAAAGCTTCAGTAACCATTTAATCTGACAGAGAGTATTTATATTTAATAAGGATCCTTCAAGAAATCACAGAAGAAGAAAGAACATGAAGTTCATTGACTTATATGAAAATATACATAGATTTTACGTTCATTGGTTTTGGAAACCAGCTTTTATACGTATACATATCATTAACATTTCGACAACTCATTTCTAAGGTTAGCAACATCCAGTCAAGTGTTACAGGATATGTGTTATCCTTTGATTCATGACACCAAACTAATCCACACTTCCAATGAAATGATGCAGCTCAGCCTACGATTTATCACAGTTAAGATTCAATCAAGTCGAGATGCAACTATGCTAAACCACGACTCTGTAATCAATTCAATTTCTAGGATGTATATGAATTAGATTTGCTCCAAAACTGATCAAGTTGTCATAAACAATTCTTTTCAAACAATGCGGTAAAACAGAAGACTGAAAGCCCTTAGGGGCAATTAGGCATATAGAACCAACAATTTGAAACGAAATTACTTTACAAAATGAATATATTAAGAGAATGCTGATTAGAAGATTACCTCAACAAGAACCCTGAAGTAAATGAGCCCATATTCACTCATATATGGAGCCAAGTCCTTCACTTTAAGCCAATAACGACCATCCAAAGGTGACAATGCTGTTAAAGTCGACAACTCGAACTCACAAGAATTATCTCCAGACATATTAATCACCTAGAAAACAATAATTTTTATTCTTTAGAAAATGTAATCTTGCACCCACAATAAAAGAGGATTCAGAGAAACAAAAAGTCTCTTGCAGTTCACTTGATAATCATAGATGGCAATATTAAAACCAAGAGGGAACATTGGGTAATTGCTAAAACTCAAATTTACTACCTTAAGCATCAAATTTAAATATACCCAGAGTCCCATCATTTAAAAAAAAAAAACAAAATTACGGCAGAAAGAATCAACTTTGGAAAAGCTTAAGCAAAGATAAATGGGTAAAACCTGTCTGAAACCATGGCTTCTGCATGAAGATATCGTAGAAAGCTGAAATGAAGCATTTGAGAATTGATGGGTTTGTTTAGTATTGTACAAAGCAGAGAGGTTTCTCAAAGATTGACCTTTTCTTGGTTGTAAAGGGCTTAAAAAGGGGGCTTGATTCTTGGTTAAAACCCCAGAAGAAACCCTGGCCTCCATAGAAAAAAAAAAAAAAACAGCAGAGCTTTGAACCGTGAGAAATGCGGTCGAAGACACGGTGGAAATGTACCGTGCTTGGCGGTAATTGTCTATTTTTCCTTTAGGTGTTTTAGTTAAAAACCCTAATCTTCAAAAACCCAAATAATTTGGGTTCCTTTTTTTAGGGTTTAAATTTTGCATTAAACCCAATTTAAAATCCAGCCCAAGTAGTAGAAAAAGCCCAAATTTTGGTGTTCTTGGATGTTGAAAAATTGGAAGCCAAAAATCTTAATCCAAATTAACCATTAAACTAAGTCCTAACATCACCCGTGCTCAAACTTATTTTTCATATAATGTGCTAATTGAATTTCATAAATTAAGATTAAATCAAATGTTATTATCTAATATTCAGATGTTAACGTATAATCTTATGCTTGAACATCAAAAATCAAAATTAAATATATGATATTATGCGATCAATATTGATATTATCTATAATATCCCCTTATTTAAATATTTACGGCAAACACTAATTCTTTCGTTCTCTTGGATTATTTATGTGATTAAACTTTAAAATTTCAAATTTTTTAGTTGATTTAATCTTTAATCTTTAACTTAAAAATTTACTTAATTCTTAATTAATTCCTTTTTTTTGTTCTATGATTAATCACCAATTTGTATATCTGAAAAATTGAATGGCACATTTTTCAATGAATGAAGAAAGGGTGATGTAATATGTGGTTCAACCTTACCTAGTTACATATGCAGAAACAATAGGCAGTTAAAGCAAAGAACAAGCCATGCAGCAGCCTCTCTCTCTCTCTCTCTCTCTCTCTCTCTCTCTTATCTGTCACATCTCTTTCTTCATATGTTAGGACCATAGCCACACATTAAATGAGAGATGATAATTGAAGCTCAGTACTGCCCCTTCGCCTTTTCCCGCTTGATTGTAAAGCCTATCTATTCACCATCTGCCACGTGTCATGACATGGTTAACTACTTGATCCTACTCAAGCATTGCCCTTGCTACAGGCAAGAGCTTGTTGCAGAATTATATACTTTCTTCTGTTGAAGATCTAATTCTGTTATAATAAACACTTTTTCTTCAACTATGGAGACGGGTGTCACGTGCTATGCCCGTGGGATTGTTCTTCCTAGTGTTTCCTCTAAGCATTCCAATGCATTAGTCTCCCCACCATCGATATCTCCTTCCTTCAGCTGCAGGGTATGATTGTATTCTTTCAGATATCATGCATGCATGCTTGCTTGCATGGTTTCATGTACAAGCTAAGCTTTCCTTTTCTAAATACTATGAATATTCAAATGAATAATTTGATGTTTCTTAAGATTTCATGCACCAGATTAGCTTTTACTGCAAAAGAGATTGACCTGATTTAGGTATCCGAGCTCATCAAGCTTCCTAGTCAAGGCCCAGAAGTAGAAAATATCTTTTGATAGTCCTTGTGAATCTTTTTGCTTTAGAGTTTTTCAATGAAAGATTGTACTGAAATGTATGACAGAGCCTTAAATCGAGCTCACTGTTCGGGGAATCACTGCGGGTCGTGCCAAGATCATCACTGAAGGTTTCAAAGACAAAGAGCTCTTCCCTTGTGACAAGATGTGAGATTGGTGACAGTCTGGTTAGTTATATTAGACAGCAAACCTTTGCTAGTGTTTGCTTTTTGCCTCTTGAAATCAGTTTATGAGTTGGAGATTAAGTAAATTTCAATGGTTTTATGGTTGTAGGAAGAGTTCCTTACAAAGGCAACCCTAGACAAGGGACTCATTAGATTGATGATGTGCATGGGAGAAGCATTAAGGACAATTGCTTTCAAGGTCAGGACAGCTTCTTGTGGAGGTACAGCTTGCGTGAATTCCTTTGGAGACGAGCAGCTTGCTGTCGATTTGCTTGCCAACAACCTTCTATTCGAGGTTAGAATCACAAAAACAGAAGCTCCTATTGACAATTAGTAGTTATTTTAGGCAAATTAAACGCTCTATTAATCCATGTCAAAGATTTCTTACAGGTTTCATATTCATATTTTTAGGGGTTTATGTCTGTCTAAGTCAGATTATTGGATAAGAACTGGCTTTCCAACACAGATGTGGGAAAAAAGACTACCTAGCAATTTTAATGAAGAGCATAACTTACTCTGAATGCAATAGAATTTATACAACCATTCATGTCCAAGTTCTAGCAATTTGTCTGTGAAGTTTGACAGTAATGTCTTTGGGTTATGATTCAATTTGCAGGCATTGACTTACTCACACTTCTGCAAGTACGCTTGCTCGGAAGAAGTTCCTGAGCTTCAAGACATGGGAGGCCCTGCTGAAGGTCTGAATGTCTTTCCAACCTCTTAAAAAAGTCCCATCCTTTGGAATTAGTGATTAAGTACAACTGATTGGCTGCTCCATAATTTATCACTGCATGAACAGATGGATTCAGTGTTGCTTTTGATCCACTTGATGGCTCCAGTATTGTGGACACAAATTTCACAGTAGGCACCATCTTTGGGGTGTGGCCTGGAGATAAGTTAACTGGTGTAACAGGAAGAGATCAAGTTGCTGCAGCCATGGGAATTTTCGGTCCTCGGACTACATATGTTCTTGCACTTAAGGACAGCCCTGGTACCCATGAGTTCCTTCTTCTTGATGAAGGTACTTGCAACAATATTAGTATCAAATTTTGCAATCAGAAAATGACTTTCTCATTTGGTTGTGATAAGCTTCAGTTCAGACTCAATACCTAACTTTTTGAATTAGTACTCACTGTAGCCAAGGATTTAGGAATAAGTATTGAGTACCTAAATTCCACTTTCTCACTCTAAAATGATGTTTCCCTGGTGGATTTATCAGGAAAATGGCAACATGTCAAAGACACCACAGAGATTGGCGAGGGAAAAATGTTCTCCCCTGGAAATTTGAGAGCCACATCTGACAACCCTGAATATGACAAGGTTCAACTATATTTAAAATTTTTCCTAATTCTTTTAATGAGGGAATATTATTGCTTTAAAAATTTTATCAACAGCAGCAAATTGACATTTTTACATTCTGAAAAACAGTTGATCAACTACTATGTGAGCGAGAAATACACATTGAGATACACTGGTGGAATGGTGCCAGATGTCAACCAGGTATGCTGAGCTTCTTCACAATATCTTGGTTTTCCTATTAGTCCATATTGCTGTCAAATTTAAATGATTTTTCTACCGTTGTTTTATCTACAGATCATTGTAAAAGAAAAGGGTATCTTCACAAATGTGGGATCACCATCTGCCAAGGCCAAGCTCAGGCTGTTGTTTGAGGTAGCTCCCTTGGGGTTCTTGATTGAGAAAGCTGGAGGTTACAGTAGTGATGGTCATCGGTCAGTACTAGACAAAGTGATCAATAATCTCGATGAGAGAACTCAAGTTGCATATGGTTCGAAGAATGAGATTATCCGCTTCGAAGAAACTCTATACGGATCCTCAAGGCTCAAAGCTGGGGTCCCTGTTGGAGCCGCTGCTTAAGCAACAATGTTTTTACTTTGTTTTATCTTTCAGCCTTTGTTTTCCTTTGTCTATCAAACCTTAAGCTATTCCATATAGAAGAAGTCGTCAAAATAGAATTATAAAAGGCTGAGCTCTCCATTCAGCATATTTTTCCCTAAAAAGAATTTGCTTCTTTATCTGTAATGGGACTTGAAGCAGTAGTGCTCATAAAGTTATCCCAGGGCCGATGCACCTCATTTTTCTATTCACTTGTTTCCAAGTTATATTCACCTAACTTAAGACCTTTGGGTTCAATTGTCCAACAGGTTGAATATTTGAAAAGCAATTCCAATGATTTTCTTTCCAAATTTCAATCAGTTTTATGTTGGAAGAAGAACACCGTTTGATGCTATATGAAGCAACATCTTCCTATAATGGGAAGGAGTTAGATTTCCAACTTCCCTTTATTAGAAGAGTTGTAAAACATAAGAAACATCTAAATCATTTCTAAATAATCAATTAATCATATATACTTTATCCATGGATGTCATGGAATGATCTCTGCTTAATACAATAATTACAGATTAATCTATTCAGGACAGTACAGTCCAAAAATGAAGATAGTGACTGACAAGGTCTCTTTCTTCATTCCACAGGTAATCAACTTCTTAAGAATTCATCATGGTCTGTTGGATCTTCCTAGAAACCAAGGTTGTTTAACTATTGAAAGGAAGTAAAGAACAAAGAACACCTGTAATTATGATTAAAATATAGTAAATTCCTAAGAAGTTAAGCCTTAAATTCAACCCCCTATGCATGCTCTTATTGGCATATTCAAAGGATCATGCCAAAGCTTAACACTTTTTTCTAAGATTCCTTCACAATAAACTGTGGACATTGTATTGGGAACTTTCAGTTTGCTGGAATCAGCTGCAGATGAGCATTAGAGTTGCAGACTGTTACATTACTACATTTACGTCGATACCAAGAGTAAATCATAAGAGCACCTTCAGCTTTTAATAGATCTAACAAACACCAATAATTATGGTATGCATTCTGCATTTTACATTCAATTATCCTTGTAGTTTTAGGTAGTTTTTCCCCCTTTGATTTATATGAAGTACTAGTCTCCTGATGTTTATTGATGATTTTAGTTTCATGCTACGTGCCAAAACTTGTAGGTCTACACCAACCACATTTGTTATAGAGTTTAAATTCCAACTGGCAATTGGAAGATATTGAATGTATTGCCTTTTTTTAAGTTCGAATCTTCTTTCAGGCTGTTGAAACAGGACAGAGGAAATGGAACGGATCAGTCAGTGGAATAGTTGATTCACCCCTTGACAAAGTCTGGACCATTGTTTCTCAAACAAAAAGACTATCAGAATGGATGCCAATGGTTGAGAGATGCACTGACTTAGCAGGAGATGAAGGCATTCCTGGCTATGTACGGCTAGTATCCGGCTTCATGTTCCCCCAACAAGATGGAGAAAGGTCATGGATCAAAGAGAGGCTGGTTGCAATGGACCCTACATCACGCAGTTACGTATACAAAATGGAAGCAAGCAATGTGGGTTTAGATGGATCTGTAAATTCCTTAAAACTAATAAATTATGGAGATGACTCGACGCTGGTTAACTGGTCATTTGAGATAGACCCCTTAGAAGGTGCATTGGAGGACAACATCATAGATTATCTAGGATTTCTCTACAAATCTTGCATTAACAGGATCCAGGGTGCCATTGTGGCTGCATCCAAGAAAGTTTGAGTAACTTGTTCATGTGTTGCAATTCTCTCAAACTGATCAATTGCAGCCTCTTTGTTACCTTCTTCAGGAATTCTTTTGGGGGGCAAAATTAACTTCCATGAAGTGTATTGTACTCATCTTGATAAGACCATTTTATAATACAGAATTTAATTAGCCTGCTACAGGAAAACATTGTTGAAGATAATGCTTGCCCAAGTGACATGTTTTCAGTTTGGTTATATGTAGTTATTTAGTGTGTATCTGTTTTTTTTTTAAAAAAAAACTGAAACTATGTCATGGGATCATGGAGGTTTATGTTTAGTTTATTAACTAACATTTGTAAACCACGTTTCAGCAGGTGGTTATGTTCCTTATTTCTCTAGTTCTAAGCTATATGTAACTTTTATCAGCTTTCTTTAATGAAGTAGTGAGTGAGCTTTACATCCTCTGTTCATCTCTGTTTTATTGTTGCATAACAGAGTAATTTACACCAGCCATTTTGTTCTCAAAATCACTCCACTAACAAACATTAGTTCTAGATGCTGAATTGACCATTTTCCTAGGAGAACAGAACAGTTCCTTAATTGCTTTTTGTGTTTTTTTGTCAGACACACACCTCCCACATGCAATCTTGGGAACTTTACAGGTTTAGGGGTCTGATCTATTAGGTCAAACAAAATGCTCAAAACATTGAAGTAGGAACGATTCAACCAAAGGTCTCTTAAACTAATAATAAAATGAAAGCTATATACCAACTTATCAAATTCACTTCCCTTTTCTTACATGACATTCTTTTCGGATCTGAACCATGCAATACTGACCACATCCGGCTTTCACTGGAACTTTATGTTCAGCTGAAAAGGTATCCAGACCGAGTTCTGTGGCTACAAGGCTCAATCAGCTGATATGTCTGATGTTTCTGCAGTAAAATATTGAGCTAGGTGAGCTTGAACAACTAGTGGACATATGTACTCATATAAACTTCAGTAACAATCCTGGTTTTTCCATATCTAAAATGGTTGTTCATAATTGTCAATTTTGTTAGGATGTCATTTGCAGATATTCCTTCAGAATTATAAAAAAATTGGAAAGAAAATGCATGACTCATCTGCTCAGAAATGGAAATAAGACTCATTAATTAAGCTTTTTTGGGGTTATGGTGGCAGCAGCAATGCTCAAAAGTCACCTTCCTAGTACAATTTTTTACTAATCAAAACTATGTTCATTTAGTTGTCTTTGAGGCCAAGTATCCCAACCAGAAATTCAACACCTTTAAAACAGGTAGCATGTTCATTTGCTAGTGAGAAAAATGTGGGGTTTGAACCAAAAAAAAGAAGGGGAAACCCCCAAGGTCAAAAAGATGTGAGATTTGAAATGAATTTCCAGGCAAGTTGAGCTGTTACTGTAAAATGCAAACACCCATCTAATTAAATTCCTCAAAGCTTCTGGAGAGCTGACCAGCGCCATTGATCCATATCCTTGAAAACAACTTCTCAACTATAAACTATCTCTTATTCCTCAACATCAACACATTTATACATTGACCATTACCCACCACCATAGTTTTGCAATCTCTTCTCTTTGTGCATGTATTTCTACTCTTCTGGAAGGCCGGCTGCTGTTGTAAATCTATCAATGATAGACTGAGAAGCTTCAGCTACACAAACTCTAGAATCATTACTCACCCTGCAAACAGTTCAATTCCATGCAATAAAGATTAAACAAACTCTGGAGAACTAACTATTTATATATGTGCAAGCTTACATAAAACTTGACACGTGATATGTTCATAACACGAAGATATATTTAACCTTTTAAGTATAAAGAAAAACTTATATGATGAATTTTAATTCAAACCCGAATTTGGAAAAACATAGGGTAGAACTTAGAATTTAAAATCATGGGGCCATTAAAAAAATTGGAATGGTATGCTTGTAGTCCATTGATGGTATGTTGTCGAAAAGCTACATGAAATTAAAATATTTGTAATGAAAAAAGGAAGAGTTTCTTGAAACAGGATACTTTGTAAGAGATAGAGAAAGATGTGCAGATGGGAAGTAAGTTTCAACTCACACGAGGTGTCAGTCAGTTGAAAATGGCAACTGAGAGGGAATGCGGAGAGGGGGTGTTAATAGCTTACTTCCCAAACGTACGGTGGCTTACTACTTTGTGTAACATCCAAGAAAACTTTGAGAAAATGCCTGTCTGGCTGGCTTCTCTTCATTTCACCTAACCAGGTAAAATGACATTGCATCCAAGATTTTGTTCCTTTATATACGAAGTTACAAAGCTAGTGTGTCAGACCAACTGGTTCTTCCGAAATATAGCTGGGAAAGAAGCCTTGACGAGACAGAGTTGGGAGACAAATTAGGGGTGACCGAGAGCACATTGCAAGGATGGTGTCCTGGGTTCAGACATTGCTGTTTATGTCTGTTCTATTTCCGGTCTTGGTAGAGTGTAAGATTCGGCATTACAACTTCACTGTAAGTATACTTCCTTTTGTTAATCTGTTGCAGTTGTTCATGTCATCCTTAACATAAAGGAGGCATGGCAGCAAGAACAGTAATCATTTCATGCAGTCATGATCTTTTTTGGGTTTTCTTTAAACTGGCCAAAAGGTATTGCAAGACCAGAAATTTCAATCCTGAGCTCTTAAAACTGATTGTACTTTGTTCCCCTGGTTCTATTTAGTAAGTTTCTTCCCTTTCTGCTTTATCTTTTTAAAAGGTATATATTAAGATTAATCATTGACTATCAGAAAAAGGCAAAATTCTTGCTTCTTTTAATTAGCATTTGTTTTAAACTTTTGGGGTTTAAAAAAAGGGGCAAAAAGTAAGGGCCAACCAAACAGAACCAGGAGGAAATTTGTTATGTTTCTCAATAAAGCCAAGTTATCTCTTCTCATGCACATTACTTAATGAATTTGACTTTTCTTCTCACCCTGCTTATACCTACCTCATTGGAACTCTTCAAGAGTTGCCAAGAAAATGACTGAGCATGTTTAAACTTTATACTATTGTCTTTGCACATGGTTGTTTTTGCAAAAAAATATGTAAAGTCCAGACATGTAACTGTAAAATGGAGGAATTTTTATACTCATTCTGCTGGAAAATGCATTTCAGGTGGTCTTGAAGAACACAACAAGGCTTTGTGCCACCAAGCCTATTGTGACTGTCAATGGGCAGTTTCCAGGGCCAACTCTTTATGCAAGAGAGGGCGACAATGTACTCGTAAGGGTTACCAATCATGTCCAACACAATGTTACGATCCACTGGTGAGCAAAGTTTATCAGAAAGATTTCTTACAATTTAATGAGTCATAACTAACTTAACTATAATCTACAAATTGCAGCCTGACGACTTTTTCTTTCTTTTTCCCGCTATTGCAGGCATGGGGTCAGGCAACTTCGAACAGGTTGGTTTGATGGACCAGCATATATCACACAGTGTCCAATTCAGCCTGGTCAGAACTTCCTGTACAACTTCACTCTCACAGGCCAAAGAGGGACACTCCTTTGGCATGCACATATTTCCTGGCTGAGGGCAACCATGCATGGTGCCATTGTTATCTTGCCTAAGAAGGGTGTCCCTTATCCATTTCCCAAGCCGTATAAAGAAAAAGTAATCATTTTAGGTGAGCTTCTGGTAGCTTGGAGCTTGTCTTTGCCTGCATCAAAAATTATAATGAGACTAATATGTTAGTTAAGTGGAATCTTTTTCTTTGAATTTTAGGGGAATGGTGGAAAGCAGATACTGAAGCTGTGGTCAACCAGGCAATGCAAACTGGTTTGGCTCCAAATATATCAGATGCACACACAATTAATGGCCATGCCGGACCAGTTGCTAACTGTTCTTCTGAAGGTACTAGTTGCAATTGAAAGGGCAAAAAAGTTCGGAGAAAATCATTTTTTAATATAAAAAAAATGCTTAGACTAGAGCTAAATATATCAGAACAATCTTATGTAACTGATCAGTCTCCTTTCCCCTTCCGAGCTCTTTTTCTTTTTCCTGCCCCTGTTTGGTTAACAGAGTTCTATCATTCTGCAAATGCAGGTTCATATACTTTACATGTTGAAACTGGCAAGACCTATTTGCTACGAGTTGTCAATGCAGCTATGAATGAAGAGCTCTTCTTCAAAATTGCTGGCCATAATCTGACTGTTGTCGAAGTTGATGCAGCTTACACTAAGCCCTATAAAACTGACACATTATTTCTTGGTCCAGGACAAACCACAACCTCCCTTATTACAGCAGATCAGGGTATTGGCAAGTATTTAATAGCAGTATCTCCATTCATGGACACCATTGTTGCAGTTGACAACTTGACTGCAGTGGGATTCTTACGCTACAACAAGACCCTTGCCTTTACTCCAACTACCTTGACCAGCATTCCTCCTGTGAATGCAACATCAGTCACATCAGTTTTTTCTGAATCTCTTCGAAGCCTTAATTCGAAAGAATACCCTGCCAATGTCCCATTAACCATTGATCATTCCCTATTTTTCACCATTGGCATTGGGATTAACCCTTGTGCTACATGCGTTAACGGTTCCCGGGCAGTAGGAGCTATTAATAATGTCACTTTTGACATGCCAACTACAGCTCTCCTTCAAGCACATTACCATGGCATAAGTGGGGTTTTCACAGATGATTTTCCAGCAAAGCCACTGATACCTTTCAATTATACTGGTACTCCACCATCCAGTTTGCAAACAATGAATGGCACCAGGGTATACAGGCTGGCCTATAATTCAACAGTTCAACTACTAATTCAAGGAACCTCTATAATAGCACCAGAGAGCCATCCAACCCATCTGCATGGATTCAACTTCTTTGCAGTTGGAAGAGGGGTAGGAAATTTTGATCCAGAGAAGGATCCACTGAAATTCAATCTAGTTGATCCTGTCGAAAGGAACACAATAAGTGTACCAACTGCAGGATGGACTGCAATCAGATTCAGGGCAGACAACCCGGGTACATGAAAACAATCTTTTTCCAAATGCTTTCACATTTTTAATTTTGAAGTTCTAAAAAAATTGAATCAGAATAGAACTTAATGATTTGTTCTTATCCATCTTTCTCCTGATAAGGAGCTTGCAACTTCCATATACTTGTGTTTTGCAGCAAAATCTAACACTTTCTTTGTCTCTTTTGTTTAAAATGAAGATGCTTATATTTTTACTTCCATAGAAAGCAAGGTCTTCGTAAACTGTCTATTCAGCTTGCTTTGACAACCAGCAAGCAAAACATTTCTTACAAAAACAAAAGTGTTCTAACATTACAACTTGGTCTTTTTCAGGGGTCTGGTTTTTCCATTGCCATTTGGAAGTTCACACAACATGGGGACTGAAGATGGCATTCCTGGTGGAAAATGGCAAAGGCCCGAACGAGTCACTGATACCACCTCCTAGTGACCTTCCACAGTGCTAGACCAATGTCCAGAGGGAGACGGCTTTGAGATTCAAAGTCTGAGGCTAGAGACAGGAGACGAGAGGCCACTAGGAATGTGCAAAATTTGTGATTGAAACGGTGAGCTAAGATTTGACAGAGCTAATAAAATAGCAAAGGAATCAAGGGTTGTTGTTTTCTTTTACTTGGAATTAATTTAAAGTTTCATAATCTGAAAACCATGTAATCTCTTCTCTTCAATCTTCTGCTCTTGGTGTAATGAGGGTCATGATATATACTCTGAGTGTAAGTAAAGGAAAAGGATGTATGTAGCTATCAGAGTTTATTGTGAAATTGAAGCTTGGAAAGCTCTTTATTTCTGAAATTTTCTTTCTTTTTTACTTGTTTTACAAGAATAGTTAAATTTTCCCATTATTTTCCATCCAAAATTACATATATTTTAAGAAAAAAGAAAATTAGAACACGCTAGGTGACGGCCGAACCCTACGACTTTATATTGAGGAATATTCAATATTAAAAAATTTATTAACAGATAAAATTTGTCTTTGGACAATTTTCCAATTAAAAATTAGTGCATAAAATTACATAAAATAGTAAGATATTTTTAACTTAATGATATAAAGTTGTGACAGTTTAATGTTCATTTTGATGTATGATGACATGATGGGCTTATTATTTTTCTTTCTAAAGTGTACACAAAGGACAAAATTGGTGATGGTTAAATGGTTGATAACTCTATCATTATTTATTTTTTTTTAATTTTTCCTTTTCAAGATTATCATTACAACTTTTTGGTTAACCAAGTTCCACTACATCAAAACCTTAGAACAAAAAATTATAGACTATGGTTTCAACTATATAGTAAAAAAAAAATGAGAATTATTAAAAGTAAAATGCCATAATCAACTCCTTATATAATATGGAGGAGGAAAATTTTCCATTTGACAGTACTCCAATCCTAACAAGCCACCTTTCTTTAGCTTTTTTCCTTTCCTTTGTCCAACTCTTGTCCCTTTGAACTCATCCACATCCCAACAGGTTAACACTTCTCTCCTTATTCATTCCTCAATACTCTGCTACATTTCCCTTTAATCTAATTTCTTCTCTTCAAAGAAAACCAGACAGAGAGAAAACCATTGTTTTCCCACTTTTTCTGTCAGCTTAATTATCCAAAGAATCTCTTTTCATTCCTTTTCCTCAATTGGGTCTTTACCTTTATCCACCATCTTTCATCATCTTGCTCTTTATTTCATCATGGCTTTCAATAGTGCTTTCTTTCACTTTATTATAAGCCTTGTTGTGGTATAAATTCTAAGTTCCAAGCTTGGGTTGCTTACAGTTATTCAGGAGTTCTGGTTGCTAACTTGTTATATATACATATTACTCTCTCTTTTAATGCTTTGTACTTAAAAGCAACAAAGAAGAAAAAACCAGCAGATTTTCCTCCCTTGTTCTTTTTCTAGATTCTCTTGATTCTTTAAAAGATTTATCTTTTTAGATTCTTCAGTTTGTGCTGTTAGAAAAAGATTGATTCTTGATTCCCAAGTAAATGATTCTGATTTTAATGCTCTTCTTAAGCATCTAAACACTGTACTTTCTGCAACCAGTCTGTCTTCCTTGGTTTCATATTTCTTCCATTTCCAATATGAAATTTTTTTGAAATTGAAAAAGATAGCTTTTTTTGTCCAGTATTGTCAAGTATGGAAACGTTGTTTGCAACTTCTTTTATGTCGAATTCGGATTGGTTTGATCAAGAGAGCAACAGCACAAGTTGGACTAAAGAAGAAAACAAAATGTTTGAAAGTGCTTTAGCAATATATGGTGAAGATGTTCCTGATAGATGGTTAAAAGTAGCAGCAATGATACCAGGAAAAACTGTTTCTGATGTGATTAAACAGTATAGAGAGTTGGAAGAAGATGTTTTCAAAATAGAAGCAGGGCGATTTCCTATGCCAGGTTACTTTAGCTCATCTTTTACACTAGAATTGGTTGATAACCGTGATTTTGATGCATATAGGAAGAGGTCTACAGGGGCTAGAGGTCCTGATCATGAGAGGAAGAAAGGGGTGCCATGGACAGAAGAAGAGCACAGGTGATTTTCCTTCCAAAAAACTAGTTACAGTTCTTTAAAAATTCTGCTCTCTATTGGTGACAATGTTAAAACTCTGATAAGCTTTAGCTTAGATACTAAAATGGCTGCAGCAGAGAACGGGTATCTATCACTTAGAAATTTCAGAGTTTTTGATTAGTGGTAAAAGTATGAATGAAGTAATATTGTGTGCTTGTACATTTCACATACGGTTCAATGTTTTGATTTTCCATTTCAGAATTCATTTAAATTTTTATGAGTTCAGATAACAATTTAAAAGACCTTTGCAGTCATAGTTTTCTTTACTGTCCAACCTGAAACTTAGATGATTTCAGTTCTTGTTCTTACCATAGATTCTTTGATCATGACTTATAGGCGGTTTCTGATGGGACTTCTGAAGTACGGTAAAGGGGATTGGAGAAATATCTCCAGAAATTTTGTGATTTCGAAGACTCCAACTCAAGTGGCAAGCCATGCTCAAAAATACTATCAGAGGCAGCTTTCAGGAGGGAAAGACAAGAGGAGACCAAGCATCCATGACATTACAACTGTCAATCTCACCAACACTGCCTTTTCGGACAATCATAAGCCTCCTTCGGGAAATCATTCCAATGTGCTTGCATTGCAGCAAAAGCTGGCCAGCATGCCAAAAGTAGGCAATAATTGGAATCACCCCAATGATGGATCAGCCATGGCTTTCAACTCAACTCATGGGAACTGGTTTACATCATCCCAATACCAGACTGCTTCAAATGGCCTGAGACTTCAGGGGCAAAATCTGTATGGCAGTGCTTACCATGGAGCTCATATCAAACCCCAAAGCTCAGTGTTCTAAACCCTCACATAGGATATCTCATGCATGGATAAGGCAGTTGTTTTCTGTTGTACTCAACGTTTCAATTGCAAATCTAATAATGTAGAGAAGGGTTTTCCAAAATGCTCTTTTATCATTGTCTTGTATGACAGATAAAATGGTTTTGCTTATTACACAATGGTGGAATCATGTATTGCTTAAACACCAGTGTTCAAACCGTAAAGTCGAAATTTATCCTTAGAACAATGTCTTGGGCAACAAATTCCTGTGCTAGAGGTAACTGCTACCCGGTTTACATCATGAATGAAAAACGGCTGTGCAGAGTATGAATAAATGAAAAACATATCAGACCCTTATTAGTTTTGGATTTGTTTGTCAGACAAACATTTATCTACATGTTCTGGATTTCTCCATTAGCTTTGCTAATTGTCCTAGCTTTTGTCATTCTCCATTCTGAGGCAGGCTAAAGCCTTTTTGGATGATTATGACACTTTGTCCATAGCTGAACTGAACCCTGAGAGGCCAAGAACCAAAAGACAATGGCATTACCGGATGTGTACGAGGGAAAAGATCAATCATTTGTTACTGAGATATTAAAAAATTTTGCTGAAGTTGTCAAGGAGTGATCTAAAGGAACCTTCTGTTACTTTTTACACCTACAATAGCTTTCTGTAATGGTAATCGTACGCGCTGCCATGTCATTTGGTGATGTGGCCTAATTGGCTGAGTCACTTGGCACTGCTTTGGAAATTTCTCAGTATCTGATTGCTTACTTTTGCCATAGGACCCTTTCCGCCATTTTCACCTTTTTTGGATCCAATATGGCCAAGTTGACCCGAGCTTGATTGCCATCACTTAGTCGAAGCTGAGTATGCATTCCACTTGATTGAGCATCACATGCTTCAGTCTGTTATAGAATATAGAAAGATGCAATATGGTTTACATTTTTATATTTTTTTCCTTCTGATCATCTCTTTTTTTAACCCAATTCCAATCCAATAATGCCTTTTCTCTGAAATTTCTCTTTCTGCCAACCCAATTGTCAATGGTGGCAAGCCTGATTCATGAGCATAGAGTAGCTTCTTTTACTAGTCTCTGGAGGCATCATGCCTTTTTGAGGTTCATATGTTTACTTGACAATCAAAACAAAGAATCTAACTGTGCTTGTTTTGTATTTTTGTCATGCTATAACCATGTTGAAAAGGAATAAGAAAATCTAGCTTTGAAATTAGGCAGAATCAGATGTTGACCTTCTCCTTGACCTTGAGAGAATATGTTTCTTTGTTCTTCTTTCTTTTCTTTTCCTTTTCTTTCTCTTATGGGTACAGGAAAGAATATGATTTTTACCCTTTTTTTCTTCCACATGTCCTCAAATCCTTCAGAGATTCTTCCTTATGGGTTGGAGGAGCTATGTTCATTTAATATTGTTGCTGCTTAAGTTTGTGCCATATGATCCTGGAAATGAAGCAACAATGCCTGCTAACTTTCAACTCTTTGCATCATCCTGCTTACAATCCTTTCCAAGAAAAACAGCAGCTAATCTTCTGATAAGAATCTGACCAAATACTAGACTTCATCAGATTAAATAGACAAAAATAAGTCCATAAATAAAAAAAAATGAGGAAAAAGAATAGTATGGAAAAGAACAATCAGCTTGTTAAATAGTCTTCGATTTGATTCTTTACCCTGGGGGCCTAAACTCAATCAATAATTCAATATTAATATCCTGCTGGTACCGTTAACACTACAAAAGAATGCTGGGAATTCTACTCTTTAGATACTTAGTGGGACCTTAATGAATGGGTTGATAATGATCACTCTATCTCATAGGTAGACAAATAGGCATTCCACAGATGAAGAAATTGTTCACTGTATTTGTTTTCCCATTGTGGGATCTACTCCTACACCCCACCATTGCTATACTGTGCTGCTGCTGCTGTTGCAATATGATGAAAGGCCAGCCTAGTGCCCTGCCCATGTCACATTTGCATGTATATCATTTTCTAAGCCACACAAAAATTTGAGTGTTCAAAAGCTGCAAAAGCAAACATGATCAACATGATTGTTTTTTACCAACTTTTTTTTTTGTCAGAAGATGACAAAACCTATCTACTTTATATTATTTTTCTAAGAGGAGCAGCCTTTCTGCAAGTTGCATCATGAAGCACTTCTACCGACCTTTATTCTAAATTTGATCAAACCTTGGAGAAGGTTACACCATATACTTTTTGGCCACCTTTTGTTCTTTTAATTTCCAGAAAAAACAAAAGCGGCAATCTTGCTTTAGCAATAACCCAATGATACCACCTTCAAAATCCCCTTTTGATGAAGAACCATGCATTAGACCTACTTGTTTTAATACAAATCCCCCCATTACAATAGCATGATATATATTACAGACTGGCCTACTTTATTTAAGGATGATCTTGGTATGAGAACTTTTTGTCGTCAGATCTCACGCAAGATTGATAAAGTTAGGTTGATATTATCACCTAGACACAGATTTATTTATATATTCATGGCTTGGCATTGTTTTACAATCTGCTATATAAAAGTAAATCAAGTGTTGATGTAAGACAGCACTGTCGGTGGCCCAGAGCTTTGAATTTTTCTAACAGGGATTGAAAAATGAATCCAACGTAAGAGAAATGAGTTGTGCTCCCTTCCCATTTCACTGCATTAGATCAAATATGTCATCCAAGTAAATTCTGGTATTAAAAATTGTTCATAGTGCACAATACTGTACCATGCAGCATGTGCTTGGGACTTCGATCTTTAAGGGGAAACATAACCAATGGCCTAAAAAAGTATAAAAAGGGACAGGACCCAGTGCTCTAAATTTGCTTTATTGGCTTTCTTAGCCCATTGCTTTGGTTTGATATGAGAAAATGGAATAAGACCATTGAAATATAAAGTGATAAGAGAACTATGCATGTGGAATCACCTGCCTTCATGGTCAGATAATGATTTACTAATCAAAGATGTTATGATGGTTATCAGGCTGTGAGATGCGGCTTCTTGTATTTTTCTCTAACATTCAATTCTTAGTACCCTTGGTATCTCAATGATCTTATCCTGCAGATTTCTTACAAAGATCTTATATTCAATCTTAGTGATCTCCATTTCTCTGTACTAGAGCACTTGCGTTTGATGAAATCCAGTTGTGATGCACTCTGCTTTGAAATCCATATCATGTGATTGAAATGTTCAGACATGACTTTCAGCATATCTTCCTTTTTTCTCTGATGGAACTCAAACAGGATCAGGCTTAGCGCATAACTCTGAGCTCTTTGGTTTAGATTTTTGTCCTCTTTATCTTGTGGAGATTCTCTCAAGGAAATACCGGATCAGAAAAGAGAGAAACTTGGGTGTATCCTAGGCTTAATATCTTCCCCAAGGTTACCACTTAGTTTTCCAATCTGTTATCCATATGCATACCATTCAATTCCATTAGAGTTAACAGATTGGTTAGCAATTTCAGTCTAAAAAAGTTGAGAACTATAATAACTGAAATGCCAATATAGATTCATGCATTGTTTCTTCCTTTTAACTGGCAGCATTCATCAAGAATGGCGAGTCCACAACTTGAAATGCTACTCACAAGCAACCACCTGCTTGTTGGTAAAAAACATCAGACTGGATGATGGGGGGGGACCAGGATTGGAACATTTGGCCACTAGGGAAAAGAAAATTAGAAACAGGATGGGCAGTGTTCTCCAGAGGCCTTGAAATGCTCAAACAAGTTATCCCATCTCATCATTAGGTTGTCTTTAAGTATTATCAAGTTGTAGTCCTGGGATTAATTCTAATGATCTTTTAGTTGTAATCACTGGCAGTTGCCAGGTTGATTCATGGCTTAAGGACACCAAGCAACAATTGGATTTCATATTAAAGGAATTCCTTCCAACTTTCTGGCATTTGCAATGCCTATGATGCTGGTAATATTTGCTAGTAATACATTTTTCTCAAGTAATCTAATAGTCTGATTTGCGGGTCTAACTTTGAGTTATCTTGGGTTGTCTCATTTCAAGCCAAGTTTCCCAAGTTATGGTTATACTAATTCACAACTAAAAACACTATCATAAACATCAACTCTCCATGGTCAATGCTTAAGAAGTCACTGTACACTCCAATCTCTGAAATGGGTCCTGAAACTGAAGTAAATATGATCCAGATCCAGCCCTGAACTGTCAGCATCTCCAAAAGGTTATGGACCCAAATAGAATAGACAAGATACACCACCTTAAATTGCAAGCCCCATTTTTAATGCAAGCTTCAAATTGGATATGGTGGCTACAATTCATAAGCACAACGTGCCCTAGTTGCTCTAGCCTCTAGGGCGGCTGCTGCTGCTGCCGCAATTCATTGAACCAGGTCTCTGTACACTCTATGAATAAACTTAAGAAGGTGAGCAGGAACTAGAACTAACTCAATCAAGTTGGTTTACGAGAAGGGATATTTCCCATAGTTACCTATAAACTTGCCTTGATCATTGTACTAAGTAAGATATTTTTTATACTCTTCTACCTTGGGAAGGGAGGAAAATGACAGGTAAGAGAAAAGAGGATGGGTTCAGGAATTTGCAGGGTCCATATCTGTCTTTAGCTGGAACTTTTGTAAAAACGGTGCTCTTCAGTCTTCAATTTACTTCATCCAAGAGCCCCATAATCCCTTCTTCAAACTCTACTCAACAAAGCTTGAACTCTTTGATTCCCAACATAGATTTAGAACCATTTGATAAAAAAGAAAATAACAATAATAATGTTAAACCAGCCCCCAGGTGTCATTTTCCTTTGCCATAAACAATTTCCAACTTCCTGAACTAACATCAAGCAAATCATGAATTTACCTTTGGCGAAAAACTTTCCAGCAATGCACTAGTGGGAAACATGTTCCTGATGTTACTTGCTGTTTCTACCAGGTCCATCCGCAACACAAAATTTTATGGGAAAAAGGTTCCTGTGAAGCTCTCTTTTCAATGACATATGGACATGCATGAAAGTTATTCTCCTGCAGAAGCTTTTGCCACTACTAAAATCCAATTCTGATGGCTTTCTTTGGCATCTTTCACAGGCAATCTCAGTCTTGGAGCTGGACACGTTCTGTCGGAAAAACTTGTTTTCATTCATTCCACCACAAAAAGAGGACACTCAAGCACACAAATCTCTGCAGGGAAAAGATCAATGTCATGACATGTCCAATGTCTGCCACTACCAGAAATATTCCGTTAAGAGTCATTCACTACTTTTTCCAGGGACAAGGGACAAAAACAGTAGCCCACCAAGAGTACAAGTGCTATCAAAATTACAGAAGAAAACACAATCTTATTACAGGACAAAGTCTAGAAATAAAATCGAAAATGAAATATCAAATCGGAAACCCTCTAAACAAAAAGGAAAGGAAAAATGAAAAGAAAAAGGTGCAGAAACGTTATAGACAGGACGTGGACGGGAGAAATGGACACTTCGAAAAATACGTTATATTTACAGTTCTACGCAGCGACTGATGGATCCAAAGGAATAACAGTTTCTGGAAAATCTGTTCTTGGTCCAGCTAGGGAGTAATATGCGAGTATATGAGCCGGATGCTCAGCCACACCAACCTCTCCAAACTGATTAGTCATAAGTCCTCGTCTTGCAGGAATTAGCTCGATATTCCAAAATGGACGAGCCATTGCTAAAAGATCACGACCTGAATGTGATGCTCTATATCCTTGCACCCACAAATACCTCAAGGAAGTTAATTGCATTACAGTAACCGCTAGTGCATGCTCAGTGAAGCAACAACCCCTCATTTCTAGTTTCTGCAAGCTAGGGCATCCCTTAGAGAACTCCAAAAGCCCGGCATCCGACTCCCCAACATAACCCAGGAGCATCCATCTTACATTTGGACTGTATTGTCCAATATAACTGAGGCCTACATCAGTCAAACCACCAGGTCGGAGATACAGAGCAAATCTTCTAAGCTTTTCACAGCCCCTCAATAGAGCCCGGACTCCATTATCAAGTGGCAAATCTGTTATCCTTTCTTCTCGGTCAAGCAAGACTAGGCGAAAATCACAGAGATTTTTTGAGTAAGTCCCAATGTATTCCAATGATGCATTGGTGATGTCAGATACATAAACAGCCAAGTATTCCAATTCAAGGCATCCCTGAGCTAAAGCCATTAATCCTCTTTGTGAAACCACACCTTCCTCATCCTCCATTCCTTGCTCATCAGCACCCCGTTCAATTCTAAGCCTCTTTAGTCTCTTACAACTTCGAGCAAGAACTTCTAATCCTCTATCTCCAATAACATTCCTTGTCTGTCCATCCAGCAAATACATTCAATTAGACCTTATTAAGAATAGAATCAAAATAACAGCTTGTCCTTTCTATAATATTCCTCTACATTTTGGTGCTTTGCGTTAATATTCAACTACTGAAATCTCAATGCCAGATAAACTTTGCTACACAGAAAATCCTAACATTCTAATAATAATATACCATAAAGCAAGGTCAAATGTGTCTCAACAAAGGACGCACATTTTAAAGAACATTTAAAAAAAAGAAAAGAAAAATGCTAAACTTTATTAAAAAAAAACTCATAAAATCCACTTGGAACCCCAAAAAAAGTTATAGCCATACCAAAAAATTAACAAGATAAAAGATGCAATTCCAAGAAAATAGTGACAGCAAGATAATTAAGAGATACGATAATTTTGTAATTCTACCTCAAGAACTTCTAAGTTGGGGCATCTTTGAATTAACAAGCAGTGGTCTTCTGTGTCAAGTAATGCATAGAGGAGATCCAACTTTTTAAGCAAGGATGCAAAAGGGAACACGATTGGCATTTCATTCTTCCCCATGTATGTTAAACCCAAACGGCATAACTTTGGGGGGAATGATACAGCATTGTACCTATCCGATTGCTCGTTGAAAGAACCACCACAAAATTCTTCTAAAACAGCAGCAGCACGAAAGAAACCAACAAGATCCAAAATTTCACAATCGCTAATTTTCACAGAGGCCAAGTTGCGACAATTTCTAGCAATAAGTTCAAGGTCTTCAAAACTCACTTTGACAAGATCTGTCATATAAAAGTTCAAAGTCTCCACAACTGAGTTATTTACTGCAAGCTCATGAAGCCATTGACCATCATTCTCAAGAATGGAGCTCTCTTCCAGGAACAAGGTTTTTAATTGCCTGAGGAAACAAATAAAGATATAAGTTATAAACTATGAATTGAAAGGCAAAAATCCAGCAGTGCTCCAATCAAAGAGATCAGTAATCTATAGCTGCAGATTGTGAAAAAGAACATGTAAATACCACTAAGCACTAAGTACGGAAAAAATTGTCATGGACAAGCTCAAGCCAAGCAGCAACAATAGTAAATATTGTCGCAACTTGATCCATAGTCAATATAATAGTCTATTGCCAACAAGCAATCACCTAATGCCGGATATATTCACAGCAGAGAAAAGCGAACAAGTAACATACTAAACATACAGAAGTAAAGCACACGACAGAAATTACATGACCATCAAAGTGAAATAAACAACTAAATGGCAATCTCCACAAAACGTCATGTAAGTGCACAATGACAGGAAATAGAACTAAAATAACTGGACCTATGCCCTAAGGCAAAAAATGAATAAATAAATAAATAAAATTAGAATAGACAAGCTTCCAGAGTTTCAATGTTGATAACTACTAATATTACACCAATAGATAACCAGCTAACACTTTTCTTTTACTTCTTTCAGTTGGCCTATTCAGCAATTATACGCAATTTGCTAATTCATCTCAGGTTTTTAAATAGCTAAGAAACCCCTTTTACTATAAAATCTCAAATCCATCTTCTTACCTCGGAACTCCCTTCTGACTACTCCAGACGGACAACAGCAGATGCATTCTATAAATGAACCATTAACAGGTCAATCAAGTAAAAAAGCACATCTATTTCTATCAGCTTCTATTCATTTATGCTAGAGTGCCTTACTGCAACCTCACAAAGCTTCATGATGTAATATTGCAATACTCTACTCAACTTCAAGCATCATGAAACCAAAACAAATTTCCACCATTGCTCCTTCCCTGACTTGACCAGACACTACCTCCTAAAGTTTCGAGATGTGACCCAATACAATTTAATGCAACTCTAAGCACTGCCGTTCTCCCACATATGCAACAGCAATATTTCATCATTCATATAGCTATACCATCACTTCTACAACCACACAATGAAGCAATTGCCACATCTATAAATACAGCGCTTACAGGGTTGAGAAAAAGGAAAATTTAGCTCAACTTCAAACAACGGAACATTTACAAATAAAAGCCATTGAGCTTGCATCTGAGTCAATTAGAATCTTTCAATTACACTAAGTGAGCAAGTAATATAGACACAAGAAAACTACATGCTATCTTCCCAAGAAACAAACCAAGCCAATACTCATAAATCTAAGAAATAGTGAGAATTCCTGAAATTTTTCCACCAATTCAACTCAACTAAACTAAGCTTCAACACCCGAGTAGTTGGAAATGACTATGTAAATCCTTGAACTCTATTCCACTCAGTTCAAGCCATATTTCTTTAGAAAGATGCCAAGATTCTTTCCAACGATATAGAATTAAAAAGACGACTTTCAACACGCCTTACAAGCAAAATTAACGATATTTCAAGCTCATAAAATTCAAAAAAGAAACTAAAACCCTAAACCACACAATAAAATTTAAAAACAAAAAAACAAAAAGAAAAAGAATTACCGGCAGGAGCGGCCAACGTGCAAGAGACCATCAGTAGAGAAACCAGAGCATTTATCGAGCTTCAAAACCTGCAAAACCTTCCCTCTAGACCTAGCCAAAACTTCCAGATCCGAATCTCTAACAATCATCCTTCTAAAATGCAAAGATTTCAAGCAATTAAAATTCTCAGCTATCTCATTCACCCACGGCGTCACGTACCCTCCCCAATCCTCAGGTATCAAATTGAACATCGCCGCTCGAGGCTTTCCTTTCAACTTCAAAGATTCCAAGTGCCGGAAACGACGTCGCAACCGATCGGGACTCGTCGTGTAGCAAAGCGCGATCGTTATGTGCTTCCTCGTCAACGCGTCGAGATCGTACCAACGTCGGCACACGAGCGAAACTGCGTCCCGGTCTTTCGGGTCGTGGATGTACGGCATCACGCAGCCTAAAACGACGTCCGACATACTGATAGGTGACGTCATCGTTCTGTTCATCTTGTTATCATTTGCCTCCATTTAATAAAACCGAATCGGATCTTTTCAGCCCAAAAAAACCAGAAACGCGAAACGGCAAAAAAAAAAAAAAAGGACTGATCTGAAGAAGAAGAAGAAACGGGGGTAGAACTCTTCTCTTTTACGGAAGTGGAGAAAACGAAACGGCGGTAGGATCTAAAACGAAGCGGAATTCCCCCAGGGCTAAAACGAATCGGGTCAAAAATGGGTCGTGTAGAGAAGGCATGGCAGAGGAGAGAGCGCACACAGAAAAGTGAAATAGAGTCTGAGAGCTGAAACTTTAAAAAAAAAATTGTAGATAAAGGACGGAGAACAAATGGACGGTGGAGATCGACTGGAGAGGGAAGATCTGACGTTGCAAAGCAACATTACGGGATCAGATTCGGACAAGGGGACTCTGCTGATTATGCGGCTCTCGAATTTATTATAAAAATATTGGAAAAAAAAAAAGGGCCAAAGGAAAACGACAAAAGAAAATACTGTTGCAACCAATCAGGAATCATTAATGGGGAGTGTGAAAAAAAGATTTTATTAAATATTAAATTATAGGTGGGATATGACGTGGAATGATCCTATTGGATGTGTCAGCTAGATAATGGTACTGCTATGCAATAGATTCCTTTCTTATTGGATCGTATTTTTTTTTAAATTATTACACCGTAATTAATCGATTAATCAAACCCAATCATAACTTATATAAGATTTATCGAAATATTATAAATAAAATCTAGTTGTAATTAAGTAATTATAAACAAAAATTGAATAAAAAAAAGCAATGAATTTTTACATAATATTTTTTTATAATTTTTTTTTACAATTCGAATCTATCATTTTTATATAAATTCTAATTCAATTTTCTTATTCAAAGTAAACTCGATTTAATAAATTTAACATATCTTGAGTCAAAGTATTTAAAATATACTCCGAACTCGATTTAAAACAAGTATTAACATGAAAATAAATATATGTAAAAGTAAACAAAAAAAAAGAAAACTAACAAAAATTCTAGCTTTTTCTCTTTTGTTTATACCATTTCCATAATAAGAATGGCAATTATTTCTGATTTATTTTCAGTTTCCATTTTTATTTTTTGTTTTGTTTATATTATTGCCCCAACATTCTATATGTTTATTTTATTTTTCCCTTTGCTTTTTTCAATCATTTTTTATTCTATATTTGTTAAGCATTTTAGTGTGATTAATTGGGTTCCATGATGAAAAAAATAGAATTTATCGTAAATTTTTTTATCTTATTAAATTCGTATTTATTTATAAATAAAATAATTTTTAAAAAAATGACAGGTTTAGTTGACATTACTCGTAGACAAATTACGTATGAACAAACATGTGTTTATAAGAACCCATTAATTGAATTTCATATTAAAATCGGATCGCAAATAGTCGAATTAAATAATTGGAATTGGATATTTATTATATCCAACATATAATTTGACATTTGGAAATAATTTAACTAGAACTAGTCATTGTTATGGGTCATATATCATGAATAAAATAAAAGGCAATTTGTTCACAACTATTTTTGACAATTAATTAAAGTAGATAACTATAGCAAAGTGGAGTCAAGAAATCTTTAGGGTTTGATCAATTTTCAATCAATCATTTTATTTAAACGTGTTGTTTAATCAGCTCTCCTTTTCCCTCTTTAAGACAAAGATGTTCAATCATGCTAAGCAAACCCTTTCAAATTGATCAATTTCATCAATAATTTATTTAATATTATAAAAAATTCACCTTAAAATAACATGTTTCTCTACGTATAATAACTTATTTTAACAAATTTAATTAAATAAAGATGAAAGAACATTTTATATATATATATATATATAAAGAGGGAGAGCATTACACATTTGATCTAAAATTTTTCTATAAATAAAATAGATCGAAAAACGTATGTATACGAAGGTATCTTGAAAATTTTACTAGATCGTTTTATCGAGATTTTTTTTTTTATTTTGAAGTTTATTAGTATTATTATTTTTCAATTCTTCTAGAGGTAGCCAATAAAGTATAAAGACAAAGAGTGTCATTTTCTTAAATCAAATCAAACGGTTCAAAGACGAAAGAGACTTTTGAAAACTGATAAATAGTAAAAAAAATGATTGATTTCTTTTATAAATTTTCTTAATAATTATATAAAAAAGTGATTGTCGAGATATTTTAAATTTCATATTAATGCATAATCATAACATTTTTATCAAATAAGTCATCAATTACTATATTTAATACAAAAATATTACTTAAAAAAATGTCATTAGCACACTCGTTAGCAAAATCCTAAGCTTAATTTTCTAAAACAAATGTTGTTTATTTTATCAAAAATTAGAAATTTAAATATAATGATGCATTTTAACCTATCAAGAAATTATAATCTACTTAAAGTGAAAAAAGATATCAATATCTTAATAAACTCTTTAGCAAAACATTTTCGTTTGATTTATGAAAACATAGATTATTTATTTTATTAAAAATTATTCAAGGAATATTCTATTTTATCCGTATAAATAAAAAACATATAATAATGTACAAAAATTAAAATGCCACGCGGCAAACATTGACTGAAGGCGGTGAGCCAGAACAGATGACAGCTGTAACGAAAAGAATGGTTGTATGCTGAGAGGAAAAAGTCAGAATTATGAGCCACGAATGACGTGGACGCTGAGGTTCGACGTTTGGTGACGAGATGTGTTAAAATTACGGAGCCAAGATCTATGCTTATTACGTGGCACTGTTCCGTTGGAGGAAGGTTAGTTCTTTTTTGCCTCCTCTGAATGCTGCCAGAAGACACCTGAGGAAAAGGCTGCAACTTTTTGAAATGACTTCCTTGTCCTTTAGCTACATTAATAATTTCCAAAATAAAAATTATTTTTTTTTACGATTTATATCTTATGTATTGTGTTAATAAGTAAATTTAAAAATCAAGAATCTATAAAAATAAATATCTATAATTATAAAAATAATTATTCTCAATTAATTTAAAATTTTTAAATTTATATATTTATGAGACGATATTCTACAATTAAGTAATTATTTATTCGTATTATACTTTTATCGTGCTTTTTTTTAAAATTTTTGTGTCTTAATCAATAGATTGTATGCAAAACAAAGAACTTAATAAATTTTTTTTATAATTGAAAATTAAAGGGTGAGAAAATTAAAGAAAATTTATGAATTACTTCTCCTAATCTTGAAAATATTTATGGGTATGTAAATATTATTTTAAAAAAATAAAAAAATAAATTACTCATCTAACTTATATAATTTAATTTAACAAATGGGTAATTTTAAAACATTATTTGTGATAAAGAACCCATATATGTTCAAAAACTCAAACATCACATATATTTTTGTCAATTGAGTTATGCTTTTTTCAATCACATAATAATTAATTCTTTTGACATTAGTGAGATCCACTTTATGATAATTAAATAATAATTGCATATAAAATATTCGTTCACTTGATGTAATTTTAGGTCTTTTTGGTTTCTTGCCCACTTGCTATGGTCTAATAAAGAATCCAATAGGATTATGACTTGTAGCCTATAGCAATATGGAATTTAATTAATTATAAGAATAAATTAATTCCCACTCCAAAGTCTACTTTCCTAAGCTCTAACAATCTAGAAACTTTGCTTCCCATTGGCAATTTGCAGATCCTCAAATAGTCTTTGATAAATTTTAAAATTATGAATATTAATTTTTTAAAATTTTTAATTCAATATTTTAATTAAGCGACAGTATTTGATTTATTGATAATAAATAAAATCTATATATTGATGATGTCTCGAATATAAAATTAAAAAATAGTAGAATTATGGATTTATTATAACAAATCTATGGATTACGTAAACTCGAAATATTCATTAATTAATATCAAAATCCTATTTGTCCAATTTTGTTCTCTTCCTAGCCATTTCTTTAGACTTTCTTGGCTATTTTCATATGAATTGAATTTCCAAAGATGACAAAATAAGGTGATTTGTAAGCGTTTTGATTCTTTTTGTTTGGTCAAAACTCAAGTTACTATTTTCTACCTTTGCATTGTTAGTTTATGCATGCATAAAATCAATTTTGATTGATCCTAGTTATAATCGTCGTCGTTATCAACTACGCTTCGTTAGGCATAATCAACTCACTAACAATCGTTTTTGACTTTTAGTATTTGTTGTTTTTGATGATTACAATCATCGATTGATTTCGATCATGAACAAAGATTCGAATTTCAAAGTCCGATGCAAGATTAACTACTTACAGAAATAACTATAATTCAAAACTTTAAAAATTTTTATAATGGTATAATATCTTAAAAAGCCTTTAAACTATTAAAAAAATTAAAATAAATTTTTGTTCTTTTATTACGTTTAATCGAGTCACTATATTTTTATTTTAAATCAAATAAACTTTTATAATTAATGGTTAGATTTAATCAAAATGTCACTTGTCATTTTATACCACGTGACATAAACGCATCATAATAAATGATGACATAACATGCCGATATGATATAATATTATAACAGTATGACATTTTTCATCTTTCACATCAATCTTATATGGATATAAAAATAGCAATTGATATTTTGATTATTAACAATTAATCAACTATTAATTATAAAGATTTATTTGACTCAAAATAAAAAGATAAAAAGTTGATTGAATGGAGTATAAGAATAAAAAGCTTATTATTAACAATTAATCAACTATTAATTATAAAGAATTTGCTTGAATTTCCCTTTGGGATCTAAAGGAAATGTCCCAATCCCAAACATGTTGGCCAAAAATGGTGGGGAGGACATCACATGGACTTTAAGGTGGTCCTCCACCTAGACAACAACATGGTCCTTCCTCTCCGGCTCACCTGTTTGTAATTAAAAACAATAATAATAATAATAACAATCCAATGCTTTTTTTTTTAGGAAGATTAAGACATTTTAACTGCTTCTTGTTATCTTAGATTTCACTTCAAACATCAAGTCTTAGCAAATCATTATGTCTATCTGTTTGTTTGATCATGTTTTTAGTTTTAATTTTTGTTGTTGCCTTGGTCTTAATTTTTTTGCCTTTGATTTGTTGCGGCGGGGGATTAGATGTTAAGGGCATCATCGAGGAGGGGAAGATGCCATTACATGAGACAAATCTTTGTCCTTTGATTCAATATGCTTGTTGGGTCTTAACACAGGATAATTAAAAATGATGGCAAACAGTTTTGAATCATTTCTCTTTTCTAATCTTGACTCATTTCAAAGTTTCGGCGTAAATTCTCGTAATAAAATCATAAATTTTAATTGTTACATGTAATATTTTTATGATCATGATCTAAGATTTTTTATTTGAGAAAACTCACATGGAGGTTTTTTTTTTTATCTTGATTTATACAAATATGTTTTTTCATTTTATTCATTTTAAAATTACGGTGTAAAAGTTTCGTGATAAAATCATAAATTCTAATCGTTACATGTAATATCCTTTAAGATCTTGATCTAGAACTTTTTATATCTTTTATCGAGTTTTTTCTATCTTTAAAAACCCATATGAAACTTTTCTTGTTTCTTGATCAACACGAATATTTTTTTTGTACTGTTTCAAGATTTCGACATAAAACTTTTATAATTAAATCGCAAATTTTTCTATCTTCCGCAAACGCGTGTAAATATAATAATTATGATCACAATCTGAAATTTTTTTATCTTTTATTGAATTTTTTGTTATCATTAAGGACCACATGAAGCTTATAGCTTTGCCTAATAAATAGCTTCAACCACCGGCAAACAAAGCTTGCTGTTTTAACGCTTAGCTTGACAATGATAGGTTAGATTGTGTCACAAAGATTGGACAGGAATTTCACCTTCATATCTACATGTTGTGGCAAAGATGAACAAATGGCACCTTTCTTTTTCCCTCCTTCCTCCTCTTCTTCCATGGTGAATCTCACAATAATCATATATGATTGAATCATGTTTGTTCAATGATAATCTCTCATTGGCCTCTCTATCTAGCCACCTCTCATTTTGAAATATCTCCAAAAAAAAAAAAAAGGTCTAGGGTAAGGGAATTTTTCCATTGTTGAGAGCATAACCAAGCTTAATGCATAGCTGCACAAATCAATTCTCTAGCACATTTCTTCCCATTGATCAATGTTTAGGGTATCAATTTCTTAAGAAAGTTTCAATTTGGATTTCGATTCTATCACGGAATCATATCAACTAGTTAGGGAATTTCCCATTGCCGAAAGTAGAACCAAACTCACTGCATAGTTGCATAGATCAACGTCTACCACATTTCTTTTCATTGATCGATGTTAAAGGTATAATTTTCTAAAAAAGTTTAGATTTGGATTTCGATTTTGTCACGTAATCATATCAACTCATTAGAAAATTTTTCATTACCGAAAGTAAAACCAAACTTAATGCATAACTCCATAGATCAACGTCTATCATATTTCTTTTTATTTATCAAATTTAAAGTATCAATTTCTAAAAAAATTTTGACTCGGATTACGATTCTGTCACGTAATCATATCGACTAGTCAGATGATATTTAACTAGGGGTATAGCCATCTTAGCTTTAAATTAAAGGAAGCATCCAATAAGAGAAACCAGCAAAGGAGATTAACTTTAAGCCTTTAAGCAAGGTGGTCCAATTTTTTTTAGCTCTTCCTTTAGGCATTTAAAGACATAAAGCTTCTCAGCTAGCTCACAGCAGGGGCCAGCAATGCCCATCAATCAAGCTAAAACTGATCAGTACCAAGTGAGAATAACAACTTTTCTTTTGCTTTATTTCACTATCTTAAAAGACTGATTTTAAAGTCATTCCAATGGAAGTGGGTTTTCTCCCAAAGATAAAAGAGTCTTAAAAGCTTCCTCCCCCCCCCCCCCCCCCCCCCCCCTATTTATGTTGGAATTTTAATAGGCACTAAGGGAAAAAGCCATATATGTGGAGACACACACTATTGGCTTTATTCTTCCTCACTATAATTTAATAGGAGAATAAATTAAATTATATCGACATAGAATTAATTAATTGTACCCATCACGTATGTAAAATTTCAAATCAATACGATATTCTTATTGTATTGTCTTTGTGTTGAATATATTCAACAATTCAGATTCAAGCTTTGAATTCAAAATTTTCATTCTCTTTCCATTTTGCTCCCTTTTGCATTGAAGATTTGAATCCAAATACCATTCAGGCATGGATTTCAACACATAAACATTTAAAACTGTTAGGTGAAAAGATTTGAGAAATCAAGCATTTGAATTTAATGGAATTGAGGAATGCTTGAATCAAACTCCATAGATTTTACAGCTATTTCTTCCTCATTTCTTTCATTATTCCAAATTCTGGGTATCATCTAACTTTTAGCTATCATTCACCACTCCAATTTGCTAGGTCCCAATGGAATTTTGGTAGTGTTATGATCTTGGGGAGATGCTATTCCTTTTTCCTTCCCCAACAGGATTAGTTGCTTTATGTGTATATATATCTATATTAGTCTGCCATGAAGATCAGAAGATGCTGGCTCCATTTAATTTCACATTTAATGTGACATTTATAATATTAAAAAGCAAAGCAGGCTGGAGCATCTATCTATCAAACTCCCAAAACATAATCCATTCACTCTTAGGTCCCCCCACTTCCCTAGCCAGAAACTAGAAAACCAAACCTGGCAAAATGCAATCCATTCTCTCTTTCCCAGTTACCATAAAATTTAAATTTTAATTATATTTCTTTAAATAATATATCTTTTTATATAAACAAAATATCAATAATATCAAAAATACGAACAATCTTTATTAATGTACATAATCTCTGCAGTTATATTTTATTCATAATATTGTTAAAAAAAAGTTAACTTTAGATCAAATTTATTGCAGTGTTTGAATTGCTTGTGTAGAATCCTAACTCAAACCCATTATTCTTCATCCAACCTGTTGTACACTTTTAATTTCACTTGGAACAAATCCCTTAATTTTGGCTGACAAGGGTATCATACCCTTAATAAATAAGGCACCCTCCTCTTTCATGTCCCAAAATCTATTTCCCTTTTTGGGGCTTTGAATGAGCCAAGAAAATAAATAGCTTCCAATTTGCTTTTTTTTTTTTTTTTGTTGGTAAGATCCTTTTTGTCAATCAAAACTAATGAATGAATAAGCTTTCATCATTGAAGAACCCAAAGTCTTCTCAGGCCATGGCACTGGGAGGCAGACAGGTTAACCATAAGGGACCCTACCAACATCCTTCTATTTTACTCTGCCCAGAGAGGGTGCCTGCCAGGCAAAGAGAGAGAAATGGAAGGGGCACAGCCTAAGTGACGTTTTAGATGGGTACACATTTATGAGCTTTGGCAGCAATATTTATTAGCATTAACCCATTAATGTCCTATTTTCAATTGTGTGAATTGAATAAAGATGATTGAGATGTATATAACGATAATTGTATTATTAACAATATCGTAATCTGTATATAACGTTAATTGTATTATTAACAATATCCTAATCTGATAACATTATCTGTACAATTATACGAAAATATTATTAAATATAATAAGATAAATGAATGGTGACAATCCTGTAGAAATGGCCACACCAATTAATTGAATGGTTTGAAGAATTGATGGTTTTTTTTTTTCTGTATTAAGATAAAATTTGAATGAAATATATTCGTAATTAATTTCGTTCAAATTTTAACGGTATATTAATAAATAAATAGATTTAGAATAATTTAAAAATGATATGGGCGAATTACGAAAAACCCTCAACTAATAATGAAACTTATTCCAACAAAAGGAGAACTACAAAGAAAAAAAATTCCCCCGACTGGGGTAAAGATTGGGGACTAATTACAATTAAAATTAGCAGAACCGCAGATTCGTATCTACAATTTTCATTCAAGGAACAAAAAGATCTACAACAAGAAACAAAAACATCGATCATCGAATTAATCGCTAGTTCCTTCCTCTCTTGTGTCGGAAAGTTTGGCACCATCTCTGTCTGAACAAGATTCATCCGAACTGCTAGATCCCACCTGCTTCGAGTCAGGATTGTCGCATCCGCTGCTACAATGTTTTACGAAACAATCTCCCATGGAGCTTGCAGAGAGTGTAACGAAACTCATGGCGGCAATGCCATCTGTTATAGCGCTAATATCTCTAGTTCCACTGTACAGGCCCCTGCTTCCAGCGACAAGGATACCTTTGTTCTCATCAGCATTGGTCAGAACTGCTGGAAATACATCGATCAATGGAGGGTTGTTCTGAGTTGAACCACTGATGAGCAGCCGGAGAGTTTCTCTGGCACCCTTTTCCACCATGGAATCGGTATTGGGTAACAATGGGTTCACGAGTTTTGGATGCAGTGGAGGAATTGTGGTTGAAATCGTGGGACCAGCACTAACCAAGTAACCTTGTCCTGAAGAGCAAACATCAATGACTGGAACATGAACAATGGGATCACAAATCAAAGGTGTGAAGGTGGGAATTTGCTGTGAACTTGCCATTGGCAATCGGACCAATGGCTCTGGGAGGAACGCTGGAAAGTCCAATGAAGGAACATCAGCCAGATCAAGGGATGGTGTTGGTTTCAACAAGCTGGAAGCACCATTTGCTGGCAATATTGAAGAAAGTGGTGGAAGCTTGAGAGATTCAATTGATGAGGTTGGGAACTCCAAAGCAGCTGAGTGTTGCAGAGTTGATGATCCTGGGGGGCACCAACAATAATAGGGAGAAAAAAGAGGTGGTCCTAAGGAGGAAACTTGAGATACAGAACTTAAGGTTGGTGGAACAGCAAGGTTTCCAAGTGATTCCAACAAGTTTGGAGTGAATGGACAACTCTTGACATCGGGAAGCTTGTCATTTTCAGCTTGATTGCAACTTAATGAATCATTTGTAGTAGGTGAAGCAGTTGTAAGGCTCTCACTTACTGAAAGATGGTTATCCCCACGCCTTCGTATCTTATCCCTGGCAGTACTCCTCAGTGAAGACAAATTTCGGGTCAAGCCCTCTTTGAAAGAACTTGATCTTGGACTTAAGCTACCTTGATGAAGCGAATTCACCTTGAGTACTTGGCTGCTAGAGTGGCGGGATCGCAAAGATTTTGATGTTGTCGAAGATTGTCCATTGTGCACATCAACGGTGTCAAATAGAGTATTAGGTGAACGCGAACCCGAACAACTTGCTTGTGTGTTACTCACTGCTGATCCTAGAAGATAGGCACGAAGCTGAACTGCAAAGCAGCCTAGTCGTGACTCGCTGATTCCAGTTAGTTCAGCAATAGATGGTTTTCTTTTGATTAAATCCTTCATCTATCATGTAAAGAAAACATAATATTTATTAGCGAGAGAATTAAGAGTTGAATATTGATTGCTCAGGTGCTAGACTGGTCTAAAGAGATGATTTAAGAAAATTCAAATTCTTTGTAGGTATGCACATGTGCACTTGCACAGGACAATTATTAATGAGAAAATTATGATTACCTTTGAGAGCAATTCAACACCCAAGAGCTTTGACTTCTCTGAGCACCAATAGCAAAAAACTTTGCCATCTGGTATCTTCACAAGGAAAGATCGTCCAGAATTGTCTGCTGGGATCTCATTGATGGAAACAGCAGCACACTGAAGTTTGCAACTTAACGTAAACAGTTGTTCTGTTTGACCATCATCCCCGACAAACAAGAGGCGCAAGTCAGATGTTGGCAAGAGTGTAAGACTTAAATTTCCCCTGTGTCAATTAAAAAAGATTGGAAAACAGTTTAGACTAAGTAAATAGGGCAATTGCAAGTACATATAAACAGCAATGAAAGAAGATTAAGTAATTAGCAAAAACATCAAATATGTTACATTACACCTTGCATGTGGCAAGCTGTGTGATTCAGCAGTTTAAATCATCCAAAGAAAGCCCTAGCGGGAATTCTAAAAGGAAAGAAGACCGAATAAAGTCATAGCATAGATCACCTAATAAGATCCAAAAAAAAGGCCAAAAAGAAAAACAAAGGTTTTGTAAGGACTGTTATTATTATGGATGTTAAGTGTAGGCTGAGAGCTTAATGCTAATGAATTTGTTGTGTCTGCAGCTAGCAAATAGATAAGTATCGCTGCAACTATGAAGCCTGAATAACAAGATAATAACAAATCCCTAATAGAAATTCAGTAGTATCTATCTCAAGAATCACATGATTCACAGAGTACCATCTGCCATGAACATTGACCATGGTAAACTTAATATTTAGTTTTTGTTCTTAGAAAGAATTCAACAAACCAACAATAAGATGCTGGTGCTCAACACTTTAATGTCCACTAAAGACCCAGTCTTACAACTTATATATTTTCCAATCATATCTTTTCAAGTATTCAGCATTTAAAAAACAATCTGGTAATCAGGTAACCATCTTACAAACTTCTTTAACGCAAGTATGGACAAAAAACTGGACAGCTAGAAGAGGTTATTACATATCCCCTTCCAGAATTTGATCAAATTCATGACCATAAAACAACATCAAACAAAACAATGAATGGCATTTATATAGCAAAAGAATAACCATGAGGTATAAGAATGATATGGAAAACATAGAGTTCAGATTTCAACAAAGTCTATAGCAAAATAAAGATTTTTGATAATGACAAAACAGCATAACTGTAATTCATACAATATCATCAGCACTCAATCCTACTTATAATTGATTTATTGACTATCAACCCTATATATCCACAAAACAGCAGCAACAAACTATTTAATATAGGAGATGAAACTACCTTTACTTCCTCATAATTCAGAGATCATTATAGAATACGCCCACTTTACCTACAAGTCAAAAGATATATTTATTTGGAAGCATGAACATTTATCACCAACAACAAACTAAAACAGAACCCTGTAATTTCTACCAACTATTAACCACTAAATATACACCTTCCATTGAAATTATATCTGTAGGGTAAACCTGGTACTAAAGGACAAATTCTAACACATTAAATCCATTCAAGTAGTTGTTAAAGCAAAGCACTATAAAATCCATTACCTAGACTAATGCATCAAAAAAATAAACAAATAAAAACAGGCCACTATGATTAAGAAATAATCCAACACCGACAGTGTACAATGGTAGAAAAGCAAATTGAAGCTCATTGATTCTTATTAAACACTTCGGTAACTTCACCAAGCCCAAAATCAAATAAAAGAATCGGTACTCAGAATTTTAGCAGAGAAAACTCAAAAAATGCAAAGAAATAAGCCACTGGCAAACGTCAGCACATATTAGCATATGAAAATACATGCCATGCAAACTTACAGGAGTAAACATGTGTGACATACTGTGAAAGACCAGAACATTTCTAAATCATATATATTTTTAAACCAGCTGCCTGCGTGGGATAATAAAAGCATTACCGTATAACATAATACAGTCAATTAATATCATCTTAATTCCCAAATGGAGACGGCAGAGGGAAAAAAGAGATGTACTAATCCAAGGTAAATTGTGCCAAAATGCAATATGATTAATGACTATGAAAGAACAAGCAAATAAGAAGGCCATTTAATGGCATGTTTAATGAATTTGAATAATCGATCCAAAACTAATGAAAAGAAATGGGCATTTCTTATTGTAACCATATCTATAATTGGACTTTAAGTATTTCAAACCAAGCATTGGCTACCTAATCTGATAATTCCAAATTTGAGTGAAAAAATCAACCATAAAGGTTAGAGAGAGCTGACTGTAATGATTGTATAAATTGTCAACACTTAAGCATATGGCTGTGTGACAATATGTTATATAATAACAACAAAATAAATAAATGATAATCATTTGCAACAATATACGATATCATGCATCGCTGCATAAATAGTTTGTAAATGCAGAGTTCACATAATTGCACCAAGGCAAATTCAGAACAGATGAATATAAGATAAACCAGAGACTCCGATGTCAATATGAATTCAACTACCTTATAGCAGTAGGGCAAAAATGAGTCCCTTGTTTGTTAATCTTCCCAACTCGAATTGAAACCAAAGGTATGCAAAAACACCTCGCCAGCATACCAACTTCCGATGGCTCAAAGTGCTGAAAATTTTATTGAAACAAATAAAATTAAACATAATAGGTATAATATTCTACCAAGTTTTCATCTTAGAATTCGATTAATATGGCAAAAACTGAACTTCCGATAATATCCTAAAAATTTCAAACAATTACACCAGTTAAAATTCAAGACTATCAAACATACCTGACTCAAATGAGCTAACAATCGATCCTCAGCAAGGCCGTTTGAAACGTTGACTTTCAACAATGGCTTTAACCTTTCGTCGGTTCGACAGGCGCCGATTACTTGCATATCTAAAGCTTGCAACCATTGCAGAACCCTATCTTCTCGATCACTCTGTTGAAGCAACAAATCTCCGTCGTTTTCCTCAACAAATATGTCGGTTAATCGTTCCGTAAGTCCGATTTCATTCCTTATCTCACCAATTTGTCTCGAGGTTGTTCCAGATCCAACGCTAGATGTCTCAACAACGCCGTTGATTGACGACGACGCGTCCGATGAATCGAACGATTCGTCGCCGTTTTGATCCACGTGATCGTCAACAAATTCTCCGTTTCTTGAATTAGTCATCGTTTGAGTTTAAATAAAATTTTCACAAAAAGAAACCAAAAAAAAAGCCCTTCAAAATCAGTTTCTTTCAAATTCTTCGATCTATCAAAGAAACTAGGCTTGATTAAAGACGTGAAGATCGAGGAGATCGAATCGCCAGTTTTCGATGAAGGGCCTTTGGAGAGAGAATGAGAGGGGGGAAAATGTTAGAGAGAGAATAAATATCTGCTTCACAAAAGAACCGGTGCAAACGAAGGAAGATAAAGGAAAAAACCCCGGAGTCGGTTATATAAAAGAGAAAAAAATAACAAAAATAAACAAAAAAACCTGGCGGACGTCAAGGTGCTTTACAAACTACGGTTAATTGTTGTCCATGTTGAGATCCGTGCTTTGATTGATTCGTTAAAGCCCCACGTCAGCCTTTTATTTTCCCCCTTAGATGTGGGCCCCACTTGAACGGAAAATGCCACGTCAGGGCGGTGACAATGAAAAGACTGACTTGTTAGTGACTTCCTGTTTGGGGACTGAGAAAAAGAAAAAGAAGAATGACAAAGAGAAAATTACTATGAAGGAAAAATAATAATAATAATAAATAGGGGCATGGAAAGGGACAGGTTTGTAACCAACCGGGAATATTCGTGGCTGAAGAGAGAACATTCAAATATAAGGTACAGAACAAAAATAATTAAAAAAGTAAGGTCATCGATGGATTTTAATGCATTACTTAAATTTATAATAGTAAACGTTACATATTTTGTGAAATTAAAATTTTTTTTAAAAAATAATATTATGATAAAATATAAAAAATCATGAATTTCAATAGAAAATAATTGTTAAAGATTCTCATATAAAATAATCAAATAAATAAAAAATAACTTAAAACAAATATATATAAACACCGCACATCTCACCTCAAGTTAATGACTTATGAGATATGCATTTGCTACGCCATTGAAGTCACATCTTGTTTTGAGCTTGAGCCTTTGTCAAATTGTCATGATGGCGATGACTCATACTTGGTGGTACTTGATATTAATTAAAAGATTCATTTTAGAAAATTCAGTGCAGAATTTTGGTAACCGTCCAAAAAATATTAATTAAGAAAAAATTTTCGTTCAATTATTTTTTTATTACAAAAAATAAAATATCAATTAAATAAAATTTTATTTACATGTTTGAAAATTATTCGAATTTTATTCTTTTTGAGAACAAGGAATCAAATTACCTCACTCAAATTGTAATTTAGCTGAAATTCTTCTAATAAGAGGTCAAGCATTTTCCCTTTTAGCCCTCCGGTTTAGCTTTGAGCCGAATCCGATATAAGGGGCAAAAATAAAAAAGGTTCATACTTTATATATAAATCATGTATTCTTTTATACTTAAAACATGATTTACTTATTTATAGCAATTTCAAATAAAATACGTATCAAAATAAATAAGCAAATCAATTAGTCACGTCGTATGAAACATGAAAATAAATGTCTAAGTACTACCTCTTGGCTGTCATTAAGACCTGCATCTGTTAGGCAGTAGCGGGGATACGAAAGCAACAGATATCTGCTGTTGACATCGAAAGCTGGTCCTACTGGCAATTAAACTAGGGAATAGATGATAGTTACTTTGCAATTGTAATCAGTATTATCTATAACAATGAAAAGCTAAAGATGCCAAATCTTTCATTTAGCAGAAATCGCTTTTGACTTACGATGTATATTGTCTTCTAATTTTCAGGCAAAGTTGATTGTCTTAGTTCGAAAATTTCAACACGAGACCAATAATTCTAGAGAATATCTATATCAAAGTCACAACATGACCAGAATTTACTGTCTAACCAGCAACCTATCAAAGCAAGCCTTACTGTCTAGATCACTTCTTTTTCTTTGGTTCGGCTGCATAATCATTTATAAGTGCTTCAACATCTTTCCAGAATAGGCCCTCCACCAATACTCCATCCTTGGTAAACCTGCAATATTTTGGCAGGTCAGAATTTAAGGGACTGTAGCTGTGCAAACATGAGCGTGAAGAGCGAGAGAAGGGAGAAGGAAACAGGAGATACCACTGGGTAACACTTTTGGTAAACTCTACTGGTCTCCCTGCAGATATTGACTTCGGATCTGCACTTGCTATACTAAGTGTATAGAGATCAGAGAACCTAGGCAACTTTGACGAGACCACCAAACCGGTGCTGGTGACAGATCCCTGCAAACATGAAATCAATACTTAGATGTAGGAAACAACACACACACGGCGCTATGTGCAAGCACATATGAAGGACACTTTAGGTATTTAAAAAACTACATCCGTTGGTTAGGGTGGATTTTATCTTTTAATATTGAAAGTTCCCTTTAGCCAAAGGCACACAAAAAGCATAAGCCCACACTATGTAGCACTTTTTTGAAAGACCATAGAGGTTAGGCAATAATAGAAATTTGTGTATGTCGATTTTGTACAAGAAATATAATTACCTTGGGCAATATTCAAGAGTCTAGGTATCTATTGGGATGCTAGGCATTATTCCACGTCATTACTCTAAGCATAAAGCATTTGTAGACGAAGGAAAGGCAATATTGCAATAGGTTATGGATGAAATGTAACGGTTTCACTATAAAGAATACACAATAAAAGTAGATAACGTCATTAAACTATTTCATCTTTTTTTATGGAAGAAACTCTTATAAGCAATATGGCAGTAGAATGAAAAGCATAGAACTGAGCTAATGATGGACAAAAAACAAAACATGCATAAGAATTAAGTTGCTCTCCTTCAATTTCATGTATGATGCAAATACTTTCTAACTTTCTAATAAAAACTTGGCCTCAATGTAAGATGACAGAAAATTTGCATTAAAAACTGCCAAACTCAAGCCTATATCATCATGCCAATAAGATAAAATAGAGTTAGATGGTAATCTTGAGAATCAGTAACCATGCAAATGTTGAGGAAAGTTCCACATCATGGGCTTACGCACATCAAGACCCAAGTCCAAACTAATCACACAAGAAGATAATCTCAGCTTAAAGGGAAAAAAAATCAATGCATAGCACATGATATTAGCAAAACGAAATGTTTCATTAGAAAGCAAAGGAACTTACAGCAGGAGGATAAGTGAATAGAATTGCATTCTTTTCCTTTGTGTAGATGATCAGCTGGAGTAATCCATTAAAAACTATATACTTGCCAGAGTCAAGGATCAAAGAAACATGAAAGTAACATAAAAAAATGACACAATTTGGTTACCAAGGAAAGCATGGAAAAAAATGGAAATCAAGATGGAATTTTTCAACCATCTTGTCTTAGTAGTACATACACTCTGACCACATGGTTTCAGGCACTACGCATTAGAAACTAAAAAGAAAAGTTTGTCATCTTTTTGGTCTCTATTCAAAGGTTAACACAAAATAGCCAAGACGGTAAATTAAGGTCAAATATGAGGTGAAAATTTCTTCCTCAAAACTCTTAATCACCCGAAATAGTTTTCACAGTATAGTTGGGAATTTCAACAAAATTTAGTTTCACAAGGCAAAATTTCATATGAACAAAACAAAAACATGTACTTAGAAGTTAGAACATATGTGAGACTAGGATTGGTCGTTGCTCTAAAAATTACAAAAGCAAATACTACATCATAACATAATAACCAAATTTTAACATTTTAACTCATTGTGAATAACAAAGAACCTGATTTCACCTTCATATGGATCAACTATGTATAGATATGTATTACATTTTATCCATTTCCTCATTTCAATAAATATGCTTTCTCATATTACCCTTTACTTTTAAAGTAACAAACCAAACAGAGCCTAAACTAGTTTCTTTCCAGTTTATCATCACAATTTCAATTCAATTCAGAGTAAACCAAAACATTCCTCGATAAACATCAGATTCTTATAAAAACAAATGATAAAAAGGATATAATACGATGCAACCGATGAGGAAATCACGGTTCTCAGGGAACTTCTTCTTGTAAAATTGAGCGAAGAGAGCGATTGCAATTATAATCATTCCAAGCAGTAATCTGACATTGCTCATCCTCACATCTTCAACGTATCCACGACTCGTAACAATCTAGTTAAAAATCCAAAATAAATTTTTTAAAAATAGAGATAATTATTCAAAAATTCAGCTGAAATTGCGAAGATTAACGGATCTAGGGTTGTTTTGATTCTTTTTTTTTTCATTTTCAATTTTTTTTACCTCAGAGACGGATTCGTCCAGGATGTGTTTGATGGAGTGGTGATCTAAGAGATTCGCCTTCTTCGCGTTTTTGGTTCCCGTCTCTGCCTTCTTTTCTTGCATTTTGGCTTTCTCGGGTATGGAAATGGCGCTGCTGGTAAGTTTGAGACGAGAGAAGGACGACAAAGAGCTTAGAAGTGTAGCAATCAAGTCAAGGCTTCTTAGTTGACGTTACGAAGGACCGGAACGGTGTCGTTTCTTGGTTAGCCCATTGGGCTTTTTCTTTATTTTTCATTTTTAGTCAATAATTCGTTCTAATAAGAAGTTAAATCTTTCCATATTAAAAATTGAAAATTTTAAATTAAAACTTTCATATTTAATTTTTCGTAAAAAGAATTAAGGTAAAATTATAATTTAGATAAGATGTTTTGAGAAAAAAAAAATTCTCGTTTATAGACGAGAAGACTATATTCTATGATATATTCGATACTATTTCTTATAATATAGATGTGGTTTATTCACGAGATGTTCCCGAAACGAAAGATGAATAAAGAAAAAGAGACGGTAAAAGTATATATCATTTCCCATTGATATTTATTTTCGGCCCAATATGAAAGAAAAGAAAAAAGGTTAATTCTTGAGCTAAACCCAAAATTGAACCATGGACCATTTTACACAGAAAATTCAAGGAATAATTGGTTCCTATCGGATAAAGTTTTGAACTGTATATAGAACCATATATTAATTCATTCCAATAAATAATCTTTTTATATATCCCTTTTATTTCAAGGTACATGCCTGTCAATGCTATAATCCAATTAGAATATTTTGGACCAACACAACTCACTAGTGTTTGAAATAAATTGGAGTTGGAGGGCCAGGTGGGAGAGTGCGCGGGGAGTTTCAGTCAAGGAGGCTTGGATTTCACGGTGCTGATGCCGCCCTTTATAAGCAACAGTCGAGCACCCCTGACGAGTTCCTCTTTAACCATGAACAGCACAGCAGCAGCGAGAACACTTTGTGCGATTTTCGTGCTCATACCTTTGTAAAAGCCAGAGAAGCCTTCGTAGCGGATCATCTTCAGAATAGCATCCAGAGTCCCTATATTGACGCACATGATCGGAATAGAACAAATTAATTCAAAGAACAGAAGAAACACAAAAAAAGCAGAATTTGCATTCATCCAAACCCTGCTATAGAATTAGCCGCTACATGATTTCATCATCCTATTTCGTTTTCAGACAGAACCAATGCCAAGGCAACAACCTTACAGGTTGCCCGTATTAAGTGTCATTCACCAGTCAATATCATCAATAGAATAGCATAGTTAAAGACCCTGGAGTTTTGACGTAATAGAGAAAACATTCATATCATGTGAATGTCACCATAATGATTCGTACCTTTGTAATGATGCCTTCTGTCCCCGGTTGTCACTTGCTTTGCTTGAAGTCTCGACTGTAAAGGCAACAAGGAGATGGATAAGACATTGAATCATTTTTTGAGAGATAAACATTTGGTTATCATGACCAATGCAAGGGCCATGGTTTGGAGTTATGATTTTGGTAGCCATAGGATTTTTCTTTTCCTCTAGTCTTATAATACTCGTAACAATTCTTAATTCCTTTATCCAATTTTGATTGATTCATGATGGTTCTGAACAAGTTGATTTTTCATCTAAAAAAAATGCACTTCTACATGTCATATGGTCCATACCTTTACAACGAGAACAGGATATGTCACAGCAGTAGCTCCAAGTTTTGCCAAAGCTCCAAGAAGAAATATCTAGCATAATTAGACAACTCACTCAGAGATTAAAACTAGAGAAAGAAAAGACATTTGCAAGGAACACTGACATAAGAAGACGACATAATTATTAGTAAACTACGAGAGATGAACTCAGAGCCAACCTCCAAAGCAGTTATTTCACTGTTTCCCTTCTTACGAAGAGATCGTCTTTTCTTCAGCTTCTTCAACATCGTTTCATACAGCATAAATTGTATAGAAGGATTGCTCACCTGTGAGTAACAGCAGGAACAATCAGTGATACTCCCTTAGCATATGTAATAGTCACTTCTCACATACCATGATCAATGATGGGAATACACCTTTCCAGAAGCCCCAAAATCCAGCTTCATCATAGACCTCTTGAATCTGTAAGTATTCCATATCCAAAAAAATGTAACAAAAAATCTTGCATTTTGGTTGACATCAACAACGAAACAAAATTTCAAAGTAGTTAATCCAAACCTTTGAGATATTTATGAGTATTGACCATGCAAACATAATGAACAAATCTTCATGTCCAAACAATAAGAACATTCTGATGATATAATATGACAAATATTTTCACTGCATTCCAACTTCATACACATTATTCTCAAGCAATCAATTAGGCGATCACTGATTTACTCTCAGACCTTAAGTTCTTAACTACACTCACTACAAATTACATATGTTAATTCTAAAATAGTATTTCCACCGGAGAGAACTTGTATGAGCTTTAATGCCTTTAATTAAGTACATAAGAACCATATAAAACAAGCAACTGTGCTCACCGCATGGCTAGTTCGATAAGGAAGAGGCTCAATGACAGATAGCACTGTTTCCTCCACAGCAGTAGTTGTCGACCTATTAGAATGGTCTTTCTTTAAGATTTTTTTGTGAGTCTGCAGCACAATAGTTGCTTAATTAATTATGAACAAAAATGTAAACTGAAAAAGAAATAGATGCCTTCAAATTGCAGTGCATAATTCACAACTTTAAAGAAGTACAAATCTTTATGTGTGATCTAAAACAAAAGTGCAGGTGCTAAGCAATAACAAATGTTAAGCATACTGATCAAGAACATGTAATTACACCCAAGGGGCCATATTACTTGACCCTATTCTCTCAAGGTACAATTCTGGCCTGGGAATCTAGAATAGTTAGAGAATTAAGCCATTGGCCTAGATCCAAAGCATCACACTTATGTAATAGATATTCCGCTATAAATTTTTTTGCGGACTGTGCTCAGAATGCATATATTAAAGTTCTTTCTTTCTATGTTTTGCAGCAAGAAGCTTTCTGCAATGCATATTTGCCTTCTACCTGCATGCGTGTCACAATGACCCAAATGGGGGTTGTCAACAGCACATTTACACACCTACACAGAGAAATGATTAAGCATAGTTTAGCTCACAGGTATATGGGGAAAAAAAATTTACTACTGCAATTGTGGATATCATTTATAAGAAATTTACACAATTGCTTCACAGTTTATGTCAAAGCTTTCAAAAAGTTTATAACAGGCAATCACATTTAATGCAACATTAAAGAAAAGTAAAACTAAATTACCCAGATAAAGCAGCTACAATAAGTGACGAAAGCACCCCAACTGATCCATCACCAATCCCTTTTTTCTGGTGTTCGAGTGCTGTAGCTTCAGCTTTGTTCCTGAATATTTGATAGAAATAATAGTAAACACCCTGTACCATAGAAATAGTAAGTATTTATAAATCCATAAAATCTAAACAAATAGAATGGTGCAAATTTACACTGTCACTTTACAGATAGAGAAATCAGCTTATCTAAACTAAAAGAATGCAATCCACTCTAAAGATGGACCAGTAAGAAAGTCCAGTTCACGAAACAACCTATAGAAGAATGTAATTAAGCAACAAAAATAACTACATGGAAACTATCCTCCAAAGAGGTCCGAAGATAGAGATCAGGAATTCTATTTAGATCAATAGCATCTTCAAATCAATAAGAACATATGAACCCTAACTTTTTGGTAATTATCTCAACACAAACTTCAGTTTGGATTTTATATAGTATTCAGCATATTGAACTCTTACAAATATTAACAAAACTAAAGAGTGCAGAAAATTTCTAAAAAAAAAATATGGGAAAATTACCAACTTTCCCTGGTTTCAATGTAAAACTAAATCATAACATGCGAAATTCAGTTCATTTCAAGCATTCTTAAGTTCACAAATCCATTTATCTTTTCTCCCATCACACTCTCAGCTACCAAACAAAGCAATAAAACAGTACTTAAACAACAAGCAACCAAAAAAAAAAATACTTCTCAGCATTATTTCTTTAATATTTACTTCTATTTTTTTTCCACTTACCACATTCCTAATACTCTAGTTAAATCAATACAATAAAAAGAACATTTGTGCTAGAAATCTAAAAGGTCTCACCTGAGATGCAGCTGTACCAACTAAAGAAGGCGTTAAGCCTCCGTACAACCGTTCCCATCCTTCTTGATTTACAACCTACTCACCAAGTAAGCAAAGCAATTTCAAGACTAAACACAAAAATTAATACAACTCCGTCCAATTGTAGCTTTTACTAGTTTTTGCAAAAACTAGCTCAAAAGCAAAAACACAACCATAATTAATTGAAAATGAACAAATAACTAAGCTACAACAACAATTTTTGTAAAATTCTTAATAGTATTATTTGCTTTTCTATCCAAATTCAAACGGTACCTAACTCAAAAGGCTCAAAAATTGAACTCCGTCAACATAATCCGTTAAATGTTCAGAACGTTCCGTTAACTATAACGTGAAACCATAATCTAACCAAAAATTGAAAAGAAAAAAGTAAAAAAAAAAAAAAAGACCTTGCACATTTGTTGAATGGTTCCGAGTTTCCGTTTCTCTTTCTTGAGATCACGCTCTGTTTGTTGACGAGTATTTACCTGTTAGATCAAAGCAAAAGCAGAACAAAAATATTCACATAATAAAATTAAAGAAAAAATGAAAAGGAAATAAAAGAAACGAAAAAAACAGAATCGTACAGTCTGAAGAGGATACGTGATGAGCTGAGCTATGATCCCTCCACCGGCTCCCGCCAATCCATTAATCAAAGCGTCCGACATCGTTTTCGCTCCCTACTTTCCTGAGAAAATCTGGTGTTTGGATTTTAAGAAAAAGCAGAGAACAAGAGAATAAAAAAGAGATCTAAACAAAGCTGTCTCTGACTTTGTCTGTAGCGAAGGAAGCGTATTAAGACATTTTGCGGGGAGATGGGGACCTTCCCGTTTGGTTTTTGGTTCCCAGTTGTTCCGTTTAAGAAAGAAAATGAAAGGGAACGAAGAGTGTAATAACTGACAAGTGTTATAAACAAAAAATATTATAATCTCGAGTCGATAAAACAATTGAATTTCATTTAAGTGTAATATGTCTAAACAATGTCTACCCATAATATAGTTAAGATGGAGTAATATTTACGAAACTAATGAATTTTTTTTCTTGATTTTGATGAGAACAATATTTAAATATAACATTCCTTTTGACATTTGGTAAACCAAACAATATTAAAGTGATAAGTTAAATAAATATTTGCAAGTACTTATTTAATGAAAATAAATATTGAAAACACATGTTAAAAGGATATTTATAGAAATGTTTTTATAATTAATGTATTATTTTTTTTTGAATTTGATGAGAATAGTGTATTAAATGAAAAATATAATTTCAATTAAAGTTTAAATGCTAAATAAATCAATGAATTATTTTATATATATTTTAAAAAATCATCATTTTATTGTATTTAAATAAATTCATAGTTTTATAATTTTTATCTAGATAAACATTTATATTGATAAAAAGATGTTATTTGGCACATAAAAAGGTATAGTCCGCTAGTATTCTCAACACTTATGATAAATGACACGACTTTTCTAACATGACCAAATTGACTTATTTTAGTAATTATGTCTTAAAGAAAATTGTTCTTATTCTATCAATCTCGTCATTTAAGAAAATCTACAAAAAAATAACTATTACTCAAATAAGTTCATATTTTATTATTTTTATTCCAATAAAAACGTATGTAGACAAAAAAAATGGTGCATGACATACATAATCTTAATAATTGTTAATCTTGACAAGTATCATTTAATCTCGTAATAGATGACATGATTTTTTTAACATGATTAATTGAATGCTTATAATGATCATGTGTTAAAAAAGAAAAATTTTTCTCATTCAACCAATCCCGTCATTTAAAAAAAGTCAAGTCAAAATTTACATTTAATAATATATTTTTATTGACATAAATATTTATTTGAGTATAAATATTTATCAGAGTTGTTACTTTTAAAAAAAATGATAAGAGATGTTATTAGGTAGAAATTTTCTTTGACTATTTCTTTTTATACTAGAGATTACTATTTTAAAATTAAATTATATGTAAAAAAATCAATTAAGGTCCTAGAGCTATAGGATATACCATATAGCATCTAGTGACCTTAAATATTAATATAGATTGTCACTTGCACTTAGTAGGAATTTGTGTTTTCATTTCCTATCATTTATGCTTCATGCACCCCAAATTAAATGCCAGTTGGGTGTCGTCCGCTTCATTTAAAGCCAATTTGACCAATCTGTCCTCCGTTATTTGATTTAACTACAGAATTGTCCTCATTGGGAGGTGTGCTGAGTCTGTTGAAATCGATAGTGTATCGGAGAAAAATACTTAAAAATTAAAAATAATTTATAATAGTATTATTTTTATTATTTTTATATATTTATTTTTCCACAAAATTAGTTGCTAGTATTTTTTAAAAAAATAAAATTTAATTATTCAAGTGAATTATGCCTAATAAGAATTTCCAATTAATATTAATTAGACATAATATTTAAAAAATTAAATTATTTAAAAATTTTTAAATAAACCTTTAATTTTTTTTACTTTCAGTTAAGTTTTTATATTTTTATTTTAAATCAAATAAATCTTTATATTTTTATTTCGAATTAAATAAACTTTTATGATTAATGGTTAATTTATTCATAATATCACTTATTATTTTATATCACATAATACCGATATGATATTTTGAGAAGTTATAATTAATTATAATATGATATATTGAAATATCGTAATTAATGATGACGTAATATGATAGTGCAACATAAAAATATAGTTATGTAAACATTTTTATCCTCCACATCAATACAATATAATTGTCATAAATAGTATTTTGATTAATAATAATTAATTAATTATTAATCATAAGAGTTAATATAAAGATTTGATAAAAAATAATAATTTATTTAAATTTACTTTGATAGATCAATAACTTTTTCGAGCATTGTGTCTATTTATTATAACTAATATTAAGAATCAAAATAAACCCTAATTATAGACAAATATTAAAGACTAATTATAAGCACTTACTAAGATGTTATTTATAGAATGTTTTTACAATTAATATATTGCCTATACTTGAATTTGGCAAGAATAATGTATTAAATACAAAAAAATATATTTTTAAAAATAAAATTTCAACAAACTTTATCTAGTAATAATAATTAATAAACCTTTAAGCCAATTCTAATCAAATCTAAACTCTATAAAGAGACATCCTTTTCCACTTAAACTATTTCTTGTGACCTTTATACTATTAACTAGCCAAGCCAACCTCCTCTTTTGTTCCTCTTTGCTTCTTCGACTCTTTATTTTTCTCAAGTCAGAGATCATGGTGGAATCAAGCCAGAACCTATGGGTAATTTTCTTCTAAATAATATTTTCCATCTTGTTTTTTCTTTTATTACTATACAAAAATTATCGATAAATTTCTTTGATTAATTGAATAGCAAAAATACTTCAATGGCGAAGCCATAAATTTTTCCGATTAATTGAATAGGAAAAGTAATTCAATGTTAGAGTTAGGCCGTTATTCTCAATTTTTAATTTTAATTTATTGTTATTATATGTATAAAACTTAAGATATGTAATACGATTTTTTTTATAATTATCTTTTAATCGCTTTATGATAAAATTTCGAATCTACTATTAACTTGTGAATGGCAAACTCCTTAATTATGATTACTTTTAACCATCTTTATTACGAAATTTTAAATCCGAAATCAGACTTACAAGTCTAAACCCTATTTGAATAAGATTTCGAATTTTACTTTTTTTTTAATCAATAAAATTAATTATTATATCAAATAAGTTTTTTTTTTTTGCTGTAGATTGGCAGGAAGAACAGAGTTGAACAGATTAATAGATTATATCCTCCTGCTTTTATCAGAAATTTCAGAAAAGAAGAGCCAGATGTTAATCGCGACTACATTCTGATACTAACCATTCACAGTACGGAAGGCATCGACCCACCAGGCCAGTACCCTGGTGTGACCAGTAGGAACTACCGAGTCTTCGCAAGTATCCACCCCGGAACCCAATACCTGACAGAAGAAGCTGAAGGGTACCCGGACGTGATATGGAACGAGCGGTTCGACATCCCGTTGAAACACCGTGTGCCCCTGCAATCCAATTTCTTGAGCCTGGAAGTCATCAGGGTGCGGTCTAAATGTGATCCCGGGCCTTCCAGGGGCGTGGTCGTGGTGGGCAGAGCCAAGGTGCCATTCCCTAAAGCAGTAGGGGAAAGACAGTACAATAGACTCGGACTCGCCAGATTCGTGGAAGGTGCAGTTCTGGGTGAAGGGCATATTACATTTTCTATGATATTAGTGGAAAATTTAAGGCACACCGCTGCAGTTGTTGGTAATTAGGAGTTTATGTTATAGAAATAGACTAATACTTTCTTTCTTCTTTGGACTTGACTCAATTTAATTTCAATGAATTTATGTATTTTAAAAGATACTAATCTTTATTTGATTTAATGATAAATCAATGTTATATGTAAGTATTTTTTAGAGCCGACAAAATCACTAATATTTTTTAAAAAAGTGACAAGTAAAGATTACACCGAAAATTAAATCGTTTTGATAAATTTTGTTGTAAATTTGACCTTTTATTATCTTATAGGTGTAGGTATGCATTATCTTGTTGTAATTTAACTTTTCAATATTACTGCCTGTATTATAATTTTATGCATATATATCGAGAATTCAACCGATCTTATTGTAATTTGGTCTTAGCTTGCATTATTTTATTGTAATTTTAGCCTATAGACTATTAAAGGGTGTTGATAGAAAATTGTCTTATACTTATGTTTAAAAAACACCCATAATGTTAAAGTAGCTAATTATATTAAGTAATCAAATTCAAAGAAATCTTGGATTTAAGAAAGGTGTGGATAATAAACAAACAAAAATACATGCTTTGGATGCTTTGAAAACCTTTCTTGTTTTCCTTGCATAGGAGAATGCATGCTCTGTTGTTGAACAAAGCGAAAAGGTAAATCATCAAATAAAAGAAAAAGATAGTAATGAACCAATGACATTTCGCCACGTCCCCATGAAGCTGCGCGAAATTCAACAATAAGCAAGGTTAAAACCGTCATTTCATTACTATCACGCTTTTCTCCTCTTCCCAAGCAACTGTGTCTCCCACTCTCCGCATTCTCTCCATCAAAAAAAATCCAGCTATCCTGCGCACCCCTTGGCCCGTTGCACGTTAGCATATCGCAGCCATGGCCGCTTCCTCTCGACCGCCGCCACCAAGGATACTCGACCTCGATCTCACGATCGTCTCAGCCAAGCATCTGAAAAACGTCAACTGGCGAAACGGCGATCTCAAGCCCTACGCGGTCTTCTGGGTCAGTCCGGACCGACGTCTCTCGACTCGCTCAGACGATTCCGGTTCAACTCGACCGGTCTGGAACGAGCGTTTCACCCTTCCCCTCGCTGTCCCTCTGCACGATGCCGTTCTGACCCTCGAGATCTTCCACTCCAAGCCTTCGGAAACTCCGAAACCTCTGGTCGGAACCCTCCGGGTTGAAATCAAAGAATTACCCGACCCGGAAGACGGTTCCAAGATCCGGACCTTTTCTATCCTCCGACCCTCTGGTCGTCCCCAAGGAAAGATTCGCGTGAAACTCGGCATCCGCGAACGTCCCCTTGCTCCACCTCACGATTACCATTTTGCCCCTCCTAGCTATTATTACACAAATACCCCTCCTCCACCAAGGTACTCTGCTTCGCCTTACGTTTCTCTTCCCCCGCCTCCTCCTCCACAGGCAGCCTCTCCTCCTCCACCCCCGCCGCCTCCTCAACCGGCAGCCTCTCCTCCTCCTCCACCGTCGTACTCCTCCATCCCGGACGCTTACTCTCCCTATTTCTCCAGCCACTACTATTCCTCTCCGCCACCGCCCATGCCTCCACGCCCCTTCTTCGAACGGTCTTACGGCTACGGCACCCCATCGGCTCCAGTAGATTACTCTCCGTACGATTGGAAGCCTAGGGGAGGCCCCAAAATGGGTCTCGGGACCGGATTAGCTGCTGGAGCAGTCGCGGGGGCTTTAGGTGGACTGGCATTGGAAGAAGGATTGAAATACGAAGAAGAAAAGATTGGTGAGAGAGTGGAGCAAGACGTGGCGTCAAAGGACAGGGACGATTACAGTGATTATCATCGTCCGGATTATTGATCGGTTTTTATATGATATGATGATGATCATGGCGTATAATTACGAATACTTATGTAAATAATTTGTGATCTGATGGGTTTGGGTCTTTACTGGTTGGGATAAATATCAGCAGAGAAAAGGAGTGAGTGGAGAACAACTCTTTAATGCTTTTTATGTGCTAATTTCTTCTGCTTCGAGAATAAATTGTTAGTGTTTAATTATAAGTTTAAACTTTTGTTGTTCCATTTATGTTGAATCTTCGCATTTTGTGAGTTGATTGTAGATTGTTTTCTGAGTTACTGAATATGATGCTAGCTGATTTAACTTGAAAATTAGGATTAATACTGGCCATGTCGAGCTGGGGTGGTTCAGAAATGCTTGCATTCTTTTGTCTTTGCCTGGTGAAGCTTGAAAGACTTTGAATTGTTTATGTTAAACCGAATTGAATTATAAGATCATATCGAATACCATTTTGATGTGATTTTCTTTTTATTTTTGTTGTTTTAAGTTTATGTTGATGGCTTTTGTTTGGAGGTTGAATGGGGTACTGAGCTGAATTATGAGCCAAATTACTGCCAGTGAGGCCTTATTAGATTAAAAGTCATGTTTTTGATGACAGAGAGGGGTGTATGATAGGGGGATTAGGTTGAGGCCAAACTTTGTTAATCATGTTATGTTAATTGGGTGTGTGAAAAACTGAGATTGGAAATCATATTCGGAGACTTGCTCTATTTTGGAAGTTACAGCTTTAGTTCCTTTAAGCTATAGTTCTTCGTAGTGAATTGAATTGCTGGTGTGTGTGATGCTCGGAAGGCTTTACGAAGTTTTCTTCTTCAGCTGTCATATGCAGCTTGCTGTGAGCTCCTCCTAGCTCCTTTGTGTGTTTAGTAAAGCATTATCAAGCTTTGTTTTGCCTTGTAGATATGAAAGTCAAAATAAATAAGAAGTAAACTGTTAATCGACTCCATAAAGGTTCTTTTACTCGAGTTGTACCATGTGTGTGCTCTTTTATCCAAGTAGTTAACGAATAACAAGTTTTCATGTTAGGGAGGGTAGTTCTCTATGGTGCCCTCTTCTCCTTTGGAACCTAGAAGAACTTTTCTTGTTTGACTCCTGGACATTAAGTTTGGTGGCATGCTGTTACGTATGTGTTAGAATCTTTGTATGATTCATGATCACTGTGGATGCAAACAAAAAAACCTATTAGTGGTGCCAAGAGACCAGAGATTTTATGTCAAATGTTATCCATGCTTATTTTCTATTGCCTGCATCATTGTTGCTAGTGTAATTCCTACTCCGAGACCAGTCATGCTCCTCGTTTTCACCATTGCTTCTCTTCACTCTCTACTTGTTTACCTTCCTTATGTTGCCTCTCTCTTATAAGTTGTTCTTTGAGTGTTTTCTGGTTGCTTTTCTTACCCAGATTTTGTTCTTCTATAATAATTTATCTTGGTCCAAAATTTTGCACCTGATTTCACAGAATGTTAAAATCCCAAAAATAAACTCAAAAAGAACTTTCCTCAGTTCTTTTCTAAATGTACAGCTTTGGGCTCAACTCAAGCCTTATTCAAGTCCACAGCTATTGAACAGGGTAAAGATCAAAATGTTGCCAATCATCAAACCGCTTAACAGAAGGAAATCGAAGTTTGCGCAAGGTAAAAATCTAAAGCTAGGCCTAAGTTCGGCTATACAGCCCAAATCAATGATCAAGGGACCTACCATTTCTGAAAATGTCCAAACTATTTGGGGTTAGTTGGAAGCAAAGAGCTGTTTTCATGGGTGGAGCTTTGGGTCCCTGGAGCCCAGGGTGCACATGTCCAAATAATTTTCTGTCGGGCCGGTGGTCTCTTTTTCTTGGACAGGGTCAGGTTTCAAGACTGTGGAGTCAGGGCCATGGTTTTATCTGATCAGTTCACTCGGATTGTGAATTTCTTGCATTGAGCATTGCTCTTGAGGAAGGATTCCATCAAAAGGAAATTCAAGAAGGAGAGCAAAGTTTCCAAGTCATTAATAAGTAAACTATTTCTCATAATCAATATACTCTGATAAAATAAGAATGTTAGAGGAGATATCAACTTGTCTGATCAGCCAAAGGATGGGAAATTGGAAAATTGGTAATGTTAGTAAGAATGTGATTTTGTCATTAGGTATCAATTATTTTTTCACGTTTTATCTTTCGTATCAAAGACAAACAAGATTAAAACGGACGGACAACTTATCTCGATAGGAATGATAGAAAAATCGAATATGTTAGTAAAGATGTGATTGAGTCATTATGTGTCAATTATTCTTTCGTGATTTATCTTTCGTACTAAATACAAAGAAAATTATAATGAATAGATAATTTGTCTTAGCAATGAATATTTTAATAGACAATTTATCTTAGCAATGAATATTTTACTTTGTTTTCTAATAGAAATGATGGAAAATTGGACTTGTTAGGAAGGATGTGACTTAGTCACTTAGTATCAACTATTCTTTCATGTTCCATCTTTCACATCAAACACAGAGAAGATTATGGCGGACGGAGAGAAATTCAAATGTGATTAATTCCTATACAGTATTATGTTGCTTTTGAGCATTATCACAGTTAAATGATAAGATTTGCCACAGGAAAAGTTTTGATCCTTTAGGGGAAATAGTGATCGGATGACAACAATGGGAGTCCTTTTGATGAAGTCATCTGTGATTATGCATGCACCATAATCAAACAGCAAAGGATTCTAGTCATAAACTGAATGGAGCCAAGCTTGACTTCACTATACAAGGGGTCCCATTTTTATTATACACAAAATCTAAATCTCAACTTTATTTTATGCTCCACAAACCAACAGTTCTTTCTGTAGAGGCAACAAAGATTGGTGTCCAATGTATATTACCCCCCTCAAAGATAAAGGCATTGTCTTTTCCTGGATTGTGCAGCCCCTACCCTCCCTCCTTCCTTCCTTTGAACTGCCATCATTCACCCCCTTCATTCTCTAAGGGGTCTAATCGTCCTTTTCTTCTAAATTTATTGGATGTTTGATGTTTAACAATCATAAGCATTGAACAAAGTACAAACCCCAATTTGTTGGCTTATCTACTTGGACAGATTAGAGTGGAATCGATTCCACTTTTAGTAAGAAGAAAAACTATCTTTGTCTGGCCTTTTTGACTAACAAGTCTATGACACTGCTAACAACTGCTTTGAAAACGTTTAAAGTATGGATAATTATACTTAATTCTTCATGTTTTTGCTTTCTGGTTCTCTACATTCAGGTCCTTTAGCATTACATTGTGTTTTTTTTTTTTATTAGCTAGTTGTTGGTTGTTAATGATAGTAGTTGTGGCCAATTTAAAAAATGGTTTTTAATGCAGCAATTCATGGTCTGATTCATGAATCTTGAGGGAGATTTTTAGATTATTCACATCCAAATTGATGTACAATTTGTAAGCTTGATAAGCTAGTTCATGTCATCTGCCTCCATTAGTTGGTCCCTTTGTGGTTCTTCTTTATGTTGATTCATGCTTTTTCGTTGGTTTCCTCTATTGATTCACTCTCGGCTTATTATCAATTGGTTTTAGATTAAATACCTGTTTTAAAAATTTAATATGATATCCGAGTAACTGTTGTCTTTATTTATTGACCCTTTTGTCAATCTCTTTTTCGTTGATTCATATTACGTGACGAGTTCATGGTCTCTACACGTGAAGGAGAGTAAAACGATGATAGTTTCACATCTGTAATATACTGAATATATAAATATAACAAAGATCTCTCCAGTTATTTTCAATTGATTCATGCCCGTATTGAAATTTAACAAATATATATTCATTGAAGATGATGCTTCACTAAACCATAGTTCTGTTTATGAAATCTGGAGGGGTTTTGCGGGCAATTCAGATTCATCAGAAGATTGAAGTTTGACTCTGTGAACTTGTAAACATCAGCTGTTACTGATTGCCAGCTGCTGAGCAATGGTTGATAATTGTAAGTGTATGTATATATGATCAGATTGAATTAACATACAGTACATGGAAATGGAAATGATGGGTATTTCATGTTTCTTAAGAAAAATCATTAAAAAGTTCAAAAAAATTTAAAAAAAAATAAGAAAAGAAAAATGCAAATGCAGCACTGTGAGAAGAGTTGGCATGCAGCATTAATAGTGGTACAATGTAATGCAAAGTGATAAGCACTACCACACCAGAGCTGACAAAGAAGATTCTTTTGTCTGGTCTCTAAATGAAACATGGAACATAAATTATTAAACTAGACAGCAAAATCATGATGCTTTTCCTCTCCCCTTTTGTTTCTTTTCAAAATTCAATTACTGCACGACTCGACAACCTTTGTGCTTCGTTACAATTTCCTGGGTGGATCCGTGGATGTACTCCTCCATTAGTGGCATGTACCAAGAGAGATAGTGCTTGGGTTTTCTTATTCTTTCTTGTAATTGATTCAGGGGAAGAGAAAAGGAACCCCCAATGTCCCACGCCAACAGGTTGAAATGTATGTCCACTTAGTTCTTACTAGTTCTCATGAAACAGCTGTGAAACACAGTTTCAAGTTCATGTTTACATGTTTGAGCAAAGGGAAGATGTCCTTATTTTTACTAGTTTTCAGAGACTAGTTGCTATCTTCTTGATAGGAAACTATTGTTTTGCTTTAAGCACAGAGAGTTTTTTGGCAGAACTTGCCCATGTTTTTCTTCTGTTAAAACTCCGTAGACAGCTGCAGGTGACTGTCATCACCAGTTTCTGCAGATATGTGCATGCATTTGGCAACTTGTGGAAAGTTTCTTTCCTCCCATAATCATGTATTCATGCATTCATCATTTAAGCATTTCCATAAAAAATTTGGCCACTCTTGTACTAAGCTAGAAAGCACATCCATATAGGGGCTGAAATCATGAACACAGAAGATCAGCATTATGCTGCATAATAATGCAACTTTTCCTGTCAAAAACTTAATTGAAAGCTAGCTAACCCATTAGGATTCCGATAAGATCTTCAAGCTAATATATGGTAGTATATTGATTAATCATAGGCATTTTTGCTTTTGGTCTTTGGTCTCACTTCCAAAAGAAATGGCTTTAATAAACCTTATCTTGTTCATTTTCAGGATTTGAACTTACAAAGTATGAATATGTTACAACTTTGTTAACTCTTTCTCGTTCGATGAATCTCACCCTATTCATGTCAGGATCTGAACTTGCACCCTCTGAATATCCTACATAACTCTTTACTAGCTAGTCTAATTCAAAATTCTCAATAATTGAATTACTGCTATATATATCTCTCAGCTATCATTTCTAGTTGTGATTTTAGCCAATATCGAGAAGAAAAAAAGCCGTATTTGCTCAGTCACTCAAAACATGTTTACAGCTTAATGCAGATGGACAGTTGTCACTCTGACAAAACCAAGTCTACCAAGATGATACATGATACCAAAAGGGTCTAGCTGTGTAGCTCTCTCTTTGGTTGATGTATTCAAACTCTTTTGTCAAATCCATAGAATTGGGGCAATTATTCTTTTGGGGTTGCGTCTTGTTGTTGCTCTCAAACATCCCTCAAAGGAGGAAGAAGTTGCTGTAATGATTAGCCTGAATTTGCCATATTGGAGCCATATGTGTAATGCATTTATTCTTTTTTTTTTTCCTTCTATTTTGACCATTTCCACCACCACCACGCCCTTCCATTTTTGTCAGTCATATAGGCTTAGCTAGCAAAGGATCATCAACTGAGAAGCCATTGAGGCACAAAGCGTTGGGGGGTTCCATGACTTATCTTTGTCATTGGAAATTTTTTGATATCTCAATCGAGATATTGTGTCTTGCACTTATTTTGTCTGTTGGACGTACAGACAAAACCCGTCCATCCCCATATAGGATCAACCCTTGTTCTTCTTCTTTCTTCATCATCATCATCCATAGCATGCAATGAGAGGAAAACAAAGAAAAGACAAACTTCGTTTTGCCTACCAACAATGCCGTGTTGTTTAATTCTTGGTCATTGTTGATATGGGAGTTAAGATAATGGAAATTAGTATTTTGCTTAATGCTTCTCGTCTTCCTGGAATTTCAATGAGATTCATAATCCTTTTATGATTTAAGCTTAACTCAAGCAATAAGGTTTGATATTTAAATTTTGATAATCTTTTTCTCGTGTACTTAAAGCAGAAGATGATTTTTCGGCTTTTTTCCTCTCGATTTTCAATGTGATTTGAATTTAAGTTTTTCTTATCGTTTTGCTATAATTACATAATACGATTTGAAAATGAAAAATTCATGGTTATTTTATTGATTCTTTTTAATTTACGATTGAAGCTTAACTTAAATGATAAGATTCGATTAATTATGACAGTCTCTAAAATCATCATTTAAAAACACTTCAATTGATAACTCAAACAAACTCCTTCAAAGAGAAGAGGAAATTTCCTAATCAATACCGTATCACGAATATTAAATATCTTTCTATGTTCAACTTCACAAGAGAATCGACACTTGATTCATTATTACAATGTATATAAATATTTAAATATATATTAAGAATTTTCTACGTAGATTTTAAATAGTAATATCATTATTATTCTCCATTAAAGGAAAGCACAGATAGAACTTTTTCTTTTTGACAATGCATTCCAAAAACAGCCAAAAAAGAGCATATTAACTTGGACTTGGTCAGAAAGAGTGTTCTCAATCATAATTTGATTGGAAAATTTTGGTATATAGAACCCGGATTACAGTTCAAAATAACAAACAAACAATATCAGTAAATTTGACTAGAAGGCTCTCCTTCTATATTTTATTGGTTGAAACTTTAAAATCTCGATTGAATAATCGGTAAATTAATTTCAACATATCTATTGAATTGTAAATGAATTGGATATAAAATTCTCATTCTATATCTTGCACGTTAAAATTTAAAATCTCAATTAAATAATTGATAAATTTTAATATATTTCTCGAATTGTAAATGAATTAATTGGTGGTCGAATGTCGATCAAATTTATTGTTGATTTATTGATTAATTAATATCCCTTAGAATTGTAACTAGCTAGCCAGCTTGTGCATAGCACCATGGCACTTATTTAGTAGCTGCTAAACCTACTTTAAATTTGAACAAAGGGTTAGGTTCTATTAAAATACACCAAAATTTTCAAAAGCCTTGCCTGCAGCTTCCATGATTTGTACCTTTATTTCTCAATAAGAAACATTCATGCATTTGGGCAGTTTTATAATTAAAATTCTCCTTCTGCAAAAATCATTTCACACCTTTATTTAAAGTAAGCGCAAGTAAGTTGTCTGTTAATTTTGAAATACTCGAATATGAATTCAATTAAAATTTAATTATTTATATTTTATTTAAATCGATTAAAAATTAATATTTTAAAAATATAAAATTATAATTTAATAAATTTTTTTATAATTGAGTTTGGATAGTCGATATATTATGACCGCTACTTGAATCCGTGATAAATAGTAAATTTATTATCCAAACCCTATTCAAGCTCGATTATACAATATCTTAATTCTACCTAATTGGTTTGAATAATACAAAATACCTAATTATAAAGTGTTCATTGTCATCCTAAAAAACTGGCTAAACTCGATACTACCGAATGTGGTCCATGGAGGAGAGTATATATTTTTCTCACAATCTTACCCTATAAAAGAATCCATAGGCTGAAAATCATGAAAGAATTAAAGAAGATTAGACCTTTTATTTACATTTCGAAGGTAAATAGGACCTAATTTAATTTCCAGGATTTGATTAGACCTTTTGTCTCATGTTTCTAACAAGAAGAAATATGCTCAATTATTTAGCTCTACTATTACTATTCAAATAAATTTATTTTTTACTCAATCAAAGAATCGATGGGAAAAAGGTGATCCGGAGAATGAAAGGTTGAAAAAAAAAGACAATAAAGCAAAACTTTTAAAATATTTTATTTATTTTCAAAAGTACATTCGTCGATTAAATCATTTATCTCCCTTAACACAAGAAAAATTTATTAATTAATTAAATTTTTTGTTTACTAATAGTTTAAAGAAGACAAGTAATGATACTTTCTTATTAATTTCGCATCGCATGTGTACATATATATATTAATTTATTTCTGAAATCGACATAAAATTTTAATATTATAATTTCTTGATTGCTTAATAAATTTGTTATTTATTTGCCTTAGCCATATTTTTCTAAGGCAAGCAAACTGGCACCAAGGTCTTCGACCCAACATGTCGAGGAAATATAACAGGAATCGACCATGTTCACCCCATCTATATCTTTTGTACAACTGATCAGAAAGGGACCTCAAAATAATTTTTTTTTAATTATTTTGTGAAATGATTTGTTTTGTCTGTTGGAGATGGACAAGAACCGTCCATGCACAGTCATTATCTACTTCTTCTTCAATTCCAAAAATCAAAGGTACATGTCTTTGTTCATTTGATCAATTTGTAGTCAAGAAAGATTTTTCAACACTGAAAACTAATTAACCCGAAATGTTGTCATTAACCCTAGTCACATTAATGCTGATTTTCTAGGGCACGTTTTTGGTATTTGCTTTGCATGATTCATAACAAAATTTTCAGTGCTATAGCTTGTAATATATACCTAGTAATTATAATTATTGGTAATTATATAATTATGTCGGAACATGTATATTTAATTAGTTTCCTTCGCGAAATAACATCTTCAAAATACAATAAGATCGAGGTATAAACAATAAAAATTGTATGAATCGATATATATGTATATGTTGGTTCTTTCTTTACAAAAAAAGATAAAGATGTATGTTTAGGGTTTAAATCTCATCGTTTTCTCAAAGCACTTCTTCATATATGCAAAAACTATATAGTTGCAGGATGGGTCAAAGATGGTGGTGGGAGGTGATGGCCGTCACCCATCAATTTTTAATTTATTGTTATTATTATTATTATATGTATAAAATTTGAGATATATAAATTCATGACTTTGTATGATTACCCTTTAGTCACCCATCATGCAAAATGCACATGTCATTATCTTCATCTTCTTCTTCAATTCCAAAAATCAAAGGTAAATGTCTTTGTTCATTTGATCAATTTGTAGTCAAGAAAGATTTTTCAACACTGAAAACTAATTAACCCAAAATGTTGTCATTAACCCCAGTCACATTAATGCTGATTTTCTAGGGCACGTTTTTGGTATCTGCTTTGCATGATTCATAACAAAATTTTCAGTGCTCTAGCTTGTAATATATACCTAGTAATTATAATTATTGGTAATTATATAATTATGTCGGGACATGTATATTTAATTAGTTTCCTTCGCTAAATAACATCTTCAAACTACAATAAGATCGGGGTATAAACAATAAAAATTGTATGAATCGATATATACATATATGTTGGTTTAAATCTCATCGTTTTCTAAAAGCACTTCTTCATATGTGCAAAAACTATATAGTTGCAGGATGGGTCGAAGATGGTGGTGGGAGGTGATGGCCGTCACCCATCAATTTTTAATTATTATTATTATTATATGTATAAAATTTGAGATATATAAATTCATGATTTTGTATGATTACCCTTTAATCACCCATCATGCAAAATCCTAAATCCGTCACTGTATATATATATATATATATATATATATACTCGTATTTGAATATTAATTTTGTCCCTAATCTAAACGTTTCGTTAAAAGAAAAGACAATTAGACACGGGCTACTTAAATATGTATTAAGATAGAGAAAGAAGGACGTATCTCCAAAGCCAAAAGGTGAGTGATTGAAAGGCAAAATTACGTTGATTCCGGCCGGATGAGTTTTGGTTGGTTTGAAGCAGCTAGCTTGCAGGGTGGGCTGTGTTCAAAGAACATCAATGGGAATCCATGCTAGAAGTTCAACATATTGATAGTTTTCTTCTTTAGGTACATGAACTCTAAAAGCCTTACTACTAAAGCACTTGTGATCCTTTCCTTTTTTATTGACCAAATTTCAAATTTTAGGGTGCGGGAACCATTGACTGGGTGCAGTCGTCCTTGCAAATTTAATTAGTCAAAAGCTATCAACATCAAATAGCAATAGCATGCAGTAGGTATTCCATGAAAGGTTCATTGGCTCGAATTTGTCCATCACTGTCATGGGTGCAAACTCCTCCAATATTCATTTAGGAGAATAATTTGCAGGTTGTTATGTGATTGTTTACATTGAAAAATGATTGAATTATTGCCCTAAATTTTATATTTTTGTTTATAAACCGGATATTATAACCGTGGTTAAGATTAAATAATTAATTTTAAAGAACATTCTACCGGCTAGAACTTGAAACTTCAATTTAATAAGATTTTCGAATTCTAATATTGAGACATCGGAAGTGAGATTTATGAGATAGAAAGAGTAATCTATCTCTCATTACTTAACCTAGTTAAGACCTAACCCAACTACATACGTGATACATTGTTAGGATTGGATAATCGATTTCAAAGAACGTTTTAACGGTTAGAACTTAAAATTTCAATTTAAAATTCATGAATTCGAATATTGAAACCCGAGATGGGATATATGAGATAGAAAAAATTATCTCTCCATGTGTGTCTTAGCTAATACCTAACGCAACTACATACATGATAACCGTATATAATTCAAACACTGTTGTGTTTCACGTTTAAAATTGCAACACTGTTTGAATAGCAACTGGAGACCACCGCAATCAAGTTCAGATTGGAAATTGTTTGATTCCTTTCCATTGGAGTACACAATTTGATGTCTTGTCTTGTTCATGAGTTTCCAAATTAATTGTTTGAGAGTTGGACTTTGTCAAAAAAGAACATTTTGAGGCTAGTTTTCACTATCTCTCTCTCTCTCTCTCTCTCCCCTTTGGTTTTCAGAGCTCTAACCTGCATGACCCCAACATTTAAAATTTGGAAATTTAGCTCTTTTGAATCAAAGTGAGAAGTTTCAATGAAAGAGGTATTTTAGACGTAATTTTCAAAATTGTATTTATTTGACGATTTTTTTTTTAAAAAAAAATAAAATTTAAGATTCGAATCGTCATTATCTTTCAGACAGAAAAAGTTGACCAATTTAACTGTAATTCGAAGAATCCATGCAAAATTCAAAGATTAGGCACATGCATGAAAGGTTACTATGTATAAACCCTCAAATTATTAATGATAACTAACTTGAGAAGTAAAGGTTTGGTTGTACTCAAAACTTTGACTTGTGCACTGATGTCTACAAGAAGTGGGGATTATTTTCTAAGCTATCAACATCGAAGCAGTAGGTACGATGAACAAAGAGGCTAATTTGTTGTTCGTTCCCCTTCCTGCTTGTCATCCTTTCAAGGGGCAAACTAAGCAAGAATTATAAGCTAATTTTTTTTTTCTTTCACCATAGTCATATACTTAATCATTTGTTCACTTGTTTCAATTATCATATAATTAGTATAAGAGACAAATGGAGGCCGAGGGGAAGAAAATATGAAGAACAAGGATTGAAAAATAGTGTATTCCATATGAAATTACAAGTACAATTAAGATTAATTGACTATTACGCCAGTTAATTTAGCCGTTAAAGATCATTTAATTGAGATTATCATTGTTTAAGAATTTAAAAATATATTGCATCCCAATATCGTGCCTAGAAGAAATTCATAACACTATCAAGTTTTTAAAATTGCATTTTGAACGGTTTTATGTTTTTAAAATAAAAATTATCTACAAAATATTAATCGAAAAAAATTATAAGACGTTGTATGAGAAAAGTTAAAATTATAATACATACATATATATATATATATATATATACACACACACACGTATATGTATATATATTTGCTTCTTGACCATTCACTTTGATCAAAAGGTACTGAAAAAGAAAAGAAGCCACCCCAAGCTAGCACCATTTTCTTGGAAGGAGCCAAAGACATGCAAGAGGAACTGAATGTTAGCCAAATTAATGCACTTTGAATCCATTTTGATGGTACACTTGAACTGTCATCAGCTGGTAATTTGCAGATGCCAAGGTTCACTGCAACACAGCTCTCTCACTCCCCGATCCCCAGCTCTCGGACATAGGAATCAAATATTAATTTAATAAACATATAAACCATTATTTTAATCTCTAATAGCGAATGTAATATCCTTCATGATTGGTCTTGATCTGTCCAAGGTCCTCCAAATCTTTAAATTATTCATAATTAGGTCAAACAATTAAGTAACCCACAAACAAAATGGAAAGTACCCACAAATCTCACAGCTGCCGACAAATAAAAAAAAATTGGGAATTATTCAACCGACTTTCAGTAAGTGAAATTGTTTATAATTAAGATACTAGGAAGAAGAAGAAGAAGGGGAAGAATGGGATTTAATAATTAAGAAGGGCCAAATTAAATCTGATGATATACAGTTCAAGATTAGCTAAAAACAGTTGAGATTCTCAGCCGACTTTGCTTGGGGATTTGGGAATGACAGCCTACTTACAGAAGTTCAAATGGGACAGTGGGATTCTTTATTTCTTCCCCCATTTTTATTTCCTCATGCATGAAAAAGAAATGGTTTAGCCATGGAATCTATCTTAAATTTTTAGATACTACACATCCCATTATCCACTTTAATTTTTATATAATCATGAATTATTCCATTAATGATTGAACTGACACGGTTAATTTCAAAAAAACATAAAAATTCATATAGAAATTAAGCCTATTTATAAGTACAAAAATTAATTACATATACACGATTTAATGAGAAAAAGGATATAAATACTCTTTTCCTCTCCATTTTTATCCCATTTTTCTTTTTAAAATATCCCGGAACGAATTCATCTTTAGACTCTTATGTCTTTTAGAGTACATATTAAAAAGCTTTGCATGTATAAATCCGAATCAAAATTTTTATCTTTAACTTTCGTAAAAATTAAAGAGAGATAAATATTTAAAGATCTATGAAATGAAATAAAATTCTTTAGTGATGAATGTTTTCTATTTTTGTTGATAAAAGATTGAGACAATGTACAATCAGGTGGGCATAAATTCTTGCAAGAGACTGATTTGAAGTGACGATATATATATATATATATATATATAGATATTTGAGATCAAAATCTTGTGACCCAGACTTGCAAGAGATAAGTGAAAGATATTCCTGAAGAGAAAAGGAACAGAAAATTGATGTGGACTTTTCAATTATTCAATGGACTTAGAGCTTGGGAAAAGGCTCCAACTTGCTCCAACTCACCATTAAAATCCTTTCCATCGCCCTGTCAAGGTGTCAACCATTGATTTATTTTTGCTCCTCCGCTAAAACAAATATGAAGAGTTAACCCAAAGCTGCCATATGCATGCACCCAAGTCCTTATAAATACCTCCCCAACCCCGCATTGCCAGAACCCAAACTGAGAGTAAGAGAGCAAGACAGTGAAGAGAGGAAGAAAACCCAGAAACAAAAATGCCTTCTTCTCCTTTGGTTCTTGTCTCAAAATCGACAGTCTTCCCAGACCGGAAGTCGAATCTAGGAGAACTGAAGCTTTCAGTTTCAGACCTCCCAATGCTCTCTTGTCATTACATACAAAAGGGTTGTCTCTTCACGCGCCCTCCTGTTCCCATCCACTCACTCGTCTCCCTCCTCAAACAATCCCTGTCCAAGACGCTGTCGTTTTTCCCTCCTCTCGCCGGCCGGCTTCACACCGACCCTAACGGGTGCATTTACGTAAGTTGCAACGACGCTGGCGTCGAGTTCCACCATTCGAAATGCGCCACGCGGTTCGTCCGTGACGTCATTGGGCCTGTCCATGTCCCGGAGTTGGTTAAGGAGTTTTTCTGCTTCGACAAGACGGTTAGTTATCAGGGGCATTACAAGCCGATCATGGCCGTCCAAGTCACCGAGCTGGCTGATGGGTTCTTCATCGGTTGTTCCGTTAACCACGCCATCGTCGATGGCACGTCGTTTTGGAATTTCTTCAACACTTTCGCCGAAATTTGCAGAAAGATTAGTACTGCGAATGATGATCGGAGCATTGAAAAAATCGCTAGGCAACCGGATTTTTCCCGGGACTCGGCACTGATTTCATCTGCCATTTTAAGAGTTCCGGAAGGTGGGCCCAGAGTTACGTTTAACGAAAACGAGCCGTTACGGGAGAGAATCTTCAGTTTCAGCAGAGAAGCCATTTTGGAACTCAAAGCCAAAGTTAACAACACGAAGGAGGATCTTCTTGTTAACGGAAACTTCAACGCCGTTGAGATTCTCGGGAAGCAAAGTAACGACAAGTACCATAACGATAACGGCAAAAACTTGACGGGAACTTTTGAAAAGTGGTTGTTTAAAACTACCGCCATTTCCGATACTGTGGAGATTTCGTCGTTTCAATCGCTCTGCGCGCTTCTTTGGCAAGCCGTGACACGTGCAAGGAAGCTTCCATATTCAAAAACGACGACGTTCAGAATGGCGGTGAATTGCCGTCACAGGCTGAACCCGAAGCTGGACCCTCTGTACTTCGGGAACGCGATTCAAAGCATTCCAACGTACGCGACAGCAGGTGACGTCACGTCACGTGGCCTGCGCTGGTGCGCTGAGCAATTGAACGAGAGCGTGAAAGCTCATGACGACGAAACGGTGCGTCGTTTCATTGGTAACTGGGAGAAGGATCCGAGGTGTTTCCCTTTGGGGAACTTCGACGGCGCGTCGATGACGATGGGGAGTTCGCCTAGGTTCCCGATGTACGACAACGATTTCGGGTGGGGCCGACCTTTGGCTGTCAGGAGCGGTGGTGCCAATAAGTTCGACGGGAAGATCTCCGCGTTTCCTGGGCGGGAAGGGAACGGGAGCGTTGATCTGGAGGTGGTTTTGGCGCCAGAAACGATGGCCGGGATCGAGTCTGATCACGAGTTCATGCAATTTGTAAAGAATTAAATCCGTGTGGGGGGATTTAACGGCGCAGATGTATTTTTATATTATCATGTGTATCAAACCCGACCGTTGGATGATCTTTCCTAAGAATGGTGGGTCCGGTATCGGGGGTCTTATAACGGTCGTGATGTTGTTCTAAGGGGATAAGGATGTTTTGTCTATTTGTGACATGACCATTAGTAAATTAAATAATTATCCTGGTTTAATTTTTTTGTTCCTTCTTTTTTATTTATATCTAATACGTCTTTAATTTATAAATATTATACATTATTAGTAAATTAAATGTTATTATCTCATAATAAATAAATTTAATAATTAAAAATCTCTAAAAATAAGTACCTATAATTTTAAAAAATTTTTAATTTTTCCTTTATACGTTAACAAGGTGATGCTCTTAAATATCTTTCATCGATTCGAAGAGTTCTAATGGTATAAACATATACTTTTATTATTATTTTTTAATTTTAAAAAATAAAATTTAAAATTTAACTTTTTAAGTACAAAGATATGCACTTATACATTTATTTATAAGCAATGTAACAATTAAAGCACTTTAGTTCGACCAATTAATTGTAAAAGAGGCCTCCAATTAAAAGTAGAATCTAGCTACTATAAATAGTATGGTGGTACTCAAATAGCTTTTAAAAAAAAAGTGTAATTGATGGGATTCTCAATAACTCTTTTTAGGTAAAGTTAGGTGACCTTTTAGCCGTTGAAATTTATGAATGATTAAGCTAAATTAGTGAATAAGTAAAAGTGATTATAGCATTTAATATAGCTAATCTCCAACTGATCCAACCGAGCCGCCTTTTTAGCTACACAGCACCTAATTTTGTCTCCATCTTCATCTTTTGGAAGCAAGGTGGTCGTGTGGTAGCTGAACCATATTCTCCCAGTAGGGCTAGCCATACTATTACCCTAGTCGATTGGTGATGGAATTTCGACCATGTTCAAGCCATCTGACTCGTTCAATTGCGGCCAATAGCGACCTCACCAAGATCAAGCCGTTCCACCTACAAACCCTTGGACGGTTGATTGCGATACTGGCCGGTTTCTGAATTCATAGTACAAAATAAACAGTCGATTCGGTCTTTCGATTTAGAAATGGAACTTGATCTAATCTTTCCCCTTTTGCAGTTCGTTTGTCTATTGGATTACGTAGTTTGTCTGATGATTGATGGACAAAAAAATTGCCATGCAAAGATGTGAGAATCTTTCTTCTCAAAAAAGACGGCTTAGTTCATTTGATCAATCGGGTAGCCTAAGACAAAGTCAAAGAAACCTTTGGCTTTTGAATGAATACAACACTTTTGTCAGTATACCTAAGTGTTTCGTTGGGGGTTGAGAAGTTTAATTACCGACATACGACCCCATTTTGGCTCATGTTTTTGTCATTTAATTTTTTGCCCTATCGATCGACCCTTTCTAGTTCTTCAACCCTTTTTCACATAAATTTGTGGTAAATTATAATAACAAAAAATAAATAAATAAATAAAAGAAACCCATTTTTCTCATGTGCTAAGGAAGGCAAAAGAAGACAAAAAAATGGAAAAGAAGAGAAAAGAAAAGTGTGTGTGTGTGTTTGTTAATTATTTGGCTATAATGTCACTTAAGGAGATTAGACAACACTAGTACATTTTGATTCCAGGACGAGTTTGGTAGCCGGCCTATCAATAAAGTCCAAAGAAAGTCAAGTGGGGAATCCATGCAAAAAAGAGTTCAAATTCATCACCTACATGCATGAACAAGTACAATTTACTAACAACCCTTCATTATTGTTAAGTCATGAAGACCTTAGTATGTACTCTCTCGGTCTCTAAATATTTGTCTCTCTTTTTTCTTTTACAGAAATTAAAATAATTAAGTAACGTGACGAAAGGAACGAGAAGGACAAGTAAGGCAGGGTCTCCATAATAATTAATCAATAATTAATTTTAATAGATTTAAAAGATTAAAATAAAACTTATTATAGTGAAACTATTCTCTAAACCCTACTACCCAAGACCCCACGACTAACCCATCTCTTGTTCGTCCCTTAAATGCGAAATTTTAGCTCCATCACTGATTAATTGTTTAAAGAAAATTAATACGTTTTGGATAAGGTTTACGCGTAAAACGTTTGACTTGGATATTAATGATGATGTTAAGTGAGGAAACTTTCGCAATAATGCAAAATGTCAACTTCAGATTACATATAACAGTAGGTACCATGAACAAAAGGCTGATTTTGTTGTATGGGGAGAGTTCATCGGCTCCTTCCTAATTCCTGTCATCTTCTCAAGGAGCAAACTTTACTATTTTGATAGGATTTTATACTGTATTATTACAAGGGGGAGGGGGTATTAGACTTACTTTATTCTTTCAATGGTATTTCAATTCATAGCATCTTTCCATCAAAATATGATTAAGATGATTGAATTCATCCACACATATATATAGTTTCAACCCATTTATGAATAGTTCTATTTTTTCTTCCCTCATTAAACATGAGTACATAGTAATATAATGAGAAAGGTCTTGTGTTTCGTTATTACACATGAAAATTGTACAATGCAAAGCATTTTTCTTATAAAAACCTTGACTTAATTTCGACAAAATAATAATAATAATTTACTCCTTTCGTCTTTTTTATTTATTTTTTTATGACAATTAATTTTTAAAGTTTTTAATATAAAATATGTCAAAGTTGAAACTTTTATCTTAATCTCTCTAAACGACAAAAAAGGATCACAAAAAATATAGCCATGGAAGGAGTATATTTTAAGCTATATAGACCAATTAATTAAAAGGATAAAAACAGAAACAAAAGATAAAATAAAAAAAAAATCATATGAAATTCTTTCATATATGGTCGGTATTGAACTGTCATACACGTGGCAAATGTCAAGGGGGGCTCAACCTAAATATTATTAATTAATCTCTCTTAATTTGGACATGCACCAAGCTCCTACCAATCTTATAAAAAATTAAATTAAATAATATATTATACTCTAAGTCAAACAATTAAGTAAGCTACAAACATGCATGGGTATTTCCAAAGGTTTATTATGAAACCAAAATATTATTTTAAACTTAATGTTAGTACATGTTTAAATATTCTTCTTAATAATTAGAAAATTAAAATAATTCCAAACTCTGACAAATAAAAAATGATGGTTTTTGATGATTATTTTAACTTAATAAACCGACTTTCAACGGTGAATCAAATAACACTAATAATAAGTTCTAATGATTAGAGTATAAGATCATATGGTGCGACATATCTATAAAAATAAAAAACGAAATTATTATTGTCATTATTATAATACTTGTTTTATTTTTTTTATTTTTATGAAAATTAAGATAAAAAATTTGATTTTGATATATTTTATATTAAAAAAATAAAATAAAGTAGCTAAGAGTTAATATTGAAATTATAATCATGAGACGGTTCAAGATCAGCTAAAAACAGTTGAGATTCTTTCTGGGCCGCCCTTTTGTTCTTGCGATTGGTACGTAGTGACAACCAGACATATACAAAATGTAAGTCAGCTGTGGGATTCTTAATATTTTTTGCATGCAAATTTTGATTTTGTCATGGAATACCTCAAGCTGTTGGGGTTTAAGTCAAATTGTTGAGCCAAAATCTTCACAATATTTTAAGACCTTAGCCAATAAACCAAAAATAATTGAGAACAGTTGATCCACTAGCTAGCTAGTCAATTTGATCCAACATTATTAAATCATGACTCACTCAAAATACAAACAATCCAAACTCAAAATGATCACTAAGTTTAAACTTGATCCTAACCTGGACTTTATTATTATATACCTGTAGGGTGGAGTATAGCGAAAATTAACCTATACATGAAAGATCGACTCAATTATCACTCAAACTCAAACTTATTCAAAAAACAATATTCACCCAAATTTTTTCTATCTAAACTTGATCTTAACTCGAACTTTATTATTATATGATTGTAGAGTAGATCATATAACAAAAATTAACTTGTATACGAAAAATCAGTTTGATGATCACTTGTACATGAATATTCACTTAATTTTTCAAGTCTAAACGTACCCTTAATTTGAATCTTATTATTGTATACCTGCAGAGTGGATCATATAATAAAAAAATTAACTTGTACACGAAAGATCGCTCAATAATCACTCAAACCCGAACATATTGAAAAAACCAATATTAACCCAATGTTTCATGTCTATTTTTAAGACAAAATCTTTTAATTGTTTACAATATAAGATTTGTATGAGAAGGTTTTGTCCAAACAGAAGCAACTTTCATTAATTAATCAATTCAAGAGTTTGGCCAAAGTCAAAAGACCATAAATTCTATTGCATGCCAGACATCTCTCACTAGATTTCAATCAAAATCTGTAAGAACTCAAAGGCAAAATTATGAGAGATTTGGTCTGTAGATTGGATGGATGGGTGTGAGGCATGCATATCTCGCATATGTGGGCTTTTTCATGTATTAATCCAAGATATATAGCTACCTCCTCTACCTTTGATAGATTCCTGAGATATGAAGCAAAAATCTCCCCCCTTTGGATTCTTCATGATATGTTCATATCAGATTTCGATTAACTCCCTTTTTTATTTCCTCAAATATATAGGCTTACTTCACTTGGCAGAATTCTGGCTTATATAATTGCTCCTACATATGCATTGCTATTTGTTCATTGCCACTAGCACCACTTGCTATTGTTTCATGCCTTGTCAAACTTGAACATTTGAACAAATCATATATATAAAAATTTTAACTTACAAATTGTACATCTATCAAATTAGACCATAATTTCAATAGCCGGAACCGACAATGGGTAGTTATGTAAATGGGCGTCCGGTACTATCCGATCCATTTAAGTAAAATTATAGAATTTTATAAATGGATTCGGGGTAGGGTATGAGTAATAATTTTAAAATATTAGTTCTTTAAATCCTATTATAAATAATGAATTGTTTTGTTATTGAATTTGAATTCAATTGTATTTTGTAACGGGTGTTTATATTATTTTTAACTAAATAAACGGATTCAAGCATTTGAGTATTTATCGCATTAGTTGGTGCATGATTTTTATTAAGAGTAAGGTTCGAATCTTCTTTTTCTAATTATAAAAAAAAATACACTAAATAAACGGGTTTAAATTGTAATTGAGTTTGTATAATATATATTAAATTTTATAATTGAATTCAACTACAAAAACCTCTAAATTAAAAAAAAAAAAACCTTGAGCCTAATGAGACAAGAACAAAGAACTATATAAGAATTAAATCTTGGAGACTTAGGAATAAAATAAGACAAAAATCCATTAAATCACTTCAATAAAATAATAAAAAGGTGGCAAACTAGCACCTCACCTGTACTAAGTGCATGCACCAAAACTCCTATAAATACCTTCTCTGACTCCCTCCCCTGTCCCTCAATATCACTTCCTCCCACTACCAGACATTTCCCAAGCAAACTGAGAGTCAAAAATGCCTTCTTCAGCTCCATGTATTGCTTTGGTCTCAAAATCCAATGTTTTCCCAGACCGGAAATCGAAGCTAGGAGAACTGAAGCTTTCAGTTTCAGATCTCCCAATGCTGTCTTGCCATTACATCCAGAAAGGTTGCCTCTTCACCCGCCCTCCCTTTCCCATCGACTCCCTCGTCTCCCTTCTCAAACAATCACTGTCCAAGACGCTGTCGTTCTTCCCTCCCCTCGCTGGCCGTCTTTACACCGACCCGAATGGTTACATCTACGTTACTTGCAACGACGGCGGCGTTGAATTCTACCATGCCACTTGTAAGGGTCTGTCGATTCGGGACTTCATTGGTCCTCGCGACGTTCCCGAGTTCGTTAAGAAGTTTTTCTGTTTCGACAAGACGGTTAGTTACCAGGGGCATTTTAAACCGATCATGGCCGTCCAAGTTACCGAACTTGGTGATGGGGTCTTCATCGGATGCTCCGTTAACCATGCGATGACTGACGGTACGTCGTTTTGGAATTTCTTCAACACATTCGCCGAGCTTTGCAAGAAAATTAGTAGTAATAATCAGAACTTTGAGAAAATTGCAAGGCAGCCGGATATTTCCCGGAATTCTGTTTTGATTTCGCCGGCGGTTCTGAAAGTCCCCGACGGTGGCCCCAAAGTTACATTCAACGAAAACGAGCCGTTACGGGAGAGAATCTTCAGCTTCAGCAGAGAAGCCATTTTGGAACTCAAAGCCAGAGTTAACAACAACGAGGTAGAGCTTCTCGTTAACGGAAACTTTAGCGCCGTTGAGATTCTTGGCAAACAAAGTAACGACAAGTACCATAACGAGAACGGCAAGAGTCGGTTGTTCAGAACCGCTCCGGTTTCAAATACGGCGGAGATTTCGTCGTTTCAATCACTCTGCGCTCTGCTTTGGCGAGCGGTGACACGTGCGAGGAAGCTTCCGTCTTTCCAAAAGACGACGTTCAGAATGGCGGTGAATTGTCGCCACAGGCTGAACCCGAAGCTGGACCCTTTGTACTTCGGGAAAGCGATTCAAAGCATTCCAACGTACGCGTCAGCGGTTGACGTCACGTCACGTGATCTGCGCTGGTGCGCGAAGCAGTTAAACCAGAGCGTGAGGGCCCACGACGACGAAACGGTGCGTCGTTTTGTGAAGGAGTGGGAGAAAGATCCACGGTGTTTCCCATTGGGGAACTTCGACGGCGCGTCGATGACGATGGGGAGTTCCCCGCGGTTCCCGATGTACGATAACGATTTCGGGTGGGGCCGGCCTTTGGCGGTCAGGAGCGGCGGAGCCAATAAATTCGACGGGAAGATCTCCGCTTTCCCTGGGCGAGAAGGTAACGGGAGCGTTGATCTGGAAGTCGTTTTGGCGCCCGAAACCATGGCTGGGATTGAATCTGATCACGAGTTCATGCAGTATGTAACGCATTAACCTTTCAACGGTTCCTGATGGTGATCTGAGGGTTACGTGTACTTAATCAGGACCGCTGAGAGTGCTTGAGATGGTGGGACCGGACACTAGGGTGGGGTCTAACCAGTATAGTTGTCCTCCTTGTATTTTTGGTAGTCTTTTGTTTTGATCAGTAAATCTGAAGTATGCTTTCTTAAAAGCACCACCTTTAAGGATAAGAAAGAATTAAATGAGGGCTTTTTGGAATTTATCAGTTTTCTAAATTGGGAAAAAAGACAAAAAAAGTATTTGGTAAAAAACTTACTTTTTCAGGAAAAAAATAATAACAATGTTCTTTTGTCGTCACATTCACACTGAATAGGTAAAAGATTATAAAAAACTTCCAAACTTAACGCGTTGCGCACTATAATAAGAGTGATACAACATTTCACTGATATAGGAGAAAATTACTTTTTAAGGGACAATTTTCTAACCTAACACAAGGTTGGTTCCCTTCCAAAAGTGGAGAAAATTAATTAATTACTACAAAGGTGGCAAATTCTGTATTATTTTGATAAAAAGAAAGAAAAAAGGATGAAGGGAGAAGTTAGAGGAACAAAGCAAAAGTCAAAGGAACAGGAAGCAACCCTGAGAAATTCATGACAAACATAGAGGAATTAGTCCATGCTGGGATTTTCATCTGAATTGTAAAATTTTTCTCTGGGTGTATTCATTGAATCTGAATCTGAAATGGAAGGTCATTCAGTAATTCAGAAAAAGACAGGGAAGGGGTTGTCATATCCTCGGTATCTGGGAAAGAGTTGGCACGTGCTTCATGGTGTTCAATCAAAGAAGAAGAAATTTTGAGCTTTCCTCCAAAGGAATTAACAAGTGTCTAACCAGAGGGACATGGATGATTTATTGCTTAGGCCCACTACATGGCATATCACCAAAAGCATTTGGTGGTATTCCTGCTTGATGCTATTCTCTTCAATTCATTAACCCCACAAATGGTTTTTCATCAGACAAATGAAAGAAAAGAGCACATCTTGTATTAAAACCAAAGGGAAATGCATTTATCATAAAATGTGTCATAGCAATGTTAAATGCAAGGAAAGACATTTCGGGAGCCATGTTTTCTAAAATGGCCCCGCCTGCTACCCCCTCACCCTCTCTTGCTCTCTTTTTGTTCTTTTCGTTCAGAAAGAAGACTCTCAAAGACTGACAGAACCGAAAAGGACTAACCACCAAACCGTTAGAAGGGATGGGCCTCCTTTCTTAGAATATCTGATGCGGTTCAGATCCTTATGTTTAGCTTCCAGCTGAGGCATTTAGAGCAACAGGCTTTGAGTCCTCTGCCTTCTCATGCTCGTTGTTAAGTATCTGAAAAAAGATTCCCAAAATTAATTAAACCAGGTTATGCAACAACCATAAACCATTTAGCTAACTGTTGAATGTTCATATTTTTCCACATAAATGAAATGATGACGTCAACTAGGATAAAACAATCTTTAACATGAAGCCATGTCTGGAAAATTGTGGCCCTTGAGCGTAAGAAGATGAATATTAGCATTAACAACTTCTGATAGTATCAGCAACCCTCAATTCAGGTTAAAACCAATGACCAAGTCCATAAGTTATGATTTAAAAGGATTATGCAAAAAAATGTTGGCAGTTAACTCACCTTGTTGTTGATCACATTGTGAAGAGCAATTACACTTCGGATGAGAGAAGAAAGATAGATCACCAACATCATATCATTTGTTTTCACTGTCAAAGATACAATACAAGAACAATCCAAGAAATCAGAACATTTATTGAAAAAATAAGTTAAAGTCGAAGCATAATGTAAAGATAGGGCAGTGTAAATTTTATATATGTATCTCACCTGCAAAAGCCTTGATCAACTCCCCCACATTGAGATCAGGAAGTAGGTTAAAAACATCCTACAAAATTTTGAAGAGATATCAGCACAAAATCAGAAAGACTGCATGATATGGCACTAACATGCAAAACTAACAGGCTTTGCCTTGTGAAATTAAATATATATATGCCAGAAAATATTAAAGCGGTAAAAGTGGGCGCTGAAAAGAGCTACAATATATTGTTATCCCAAACCAACCTGCAAATGATACAGAATTTCATGATTTAGTGGAATTTTTCCTTCAATTACAAGATCAAGGTAACTTCTTATTTCTTGAAGTCGACCATCCAATCCTTTCAAGGCTGTGAGTTTACCCGTCACCTCTGTAGCAAGGGTGCTAATGGTTGTATCCTTCACATCCCTAAGCAAGTGCTCCACACCTGTTAAACAGGGCAACAAATAAAAATCAAAACCAAATAAATGAAGCATATTATATATGCAGCACCTAGCTTGCAATTTAAAACAAAAAACGGATTCACATTCAACACATAGGCATTCCGCATACCAATTTCCTCAACTTCATGAGCTGCAATTTCCGATGGCACATGCACAAACACTTTCTGGCTTTTCTGGGTGGCATTCTGAGACCACATAGGACACCAGTTAGGATTCTACTGAGACCACACACAGAGGCTGTTTATAGGAAGTGCTAGGAAAACTCAACCAATACAAACTTATTTCATTACCTCTTTCACCTCTTCAACAGCACAGTAAGCTTTTGTGGGTATTCCCAGCTCTTTAGGTTGAACATCAACGATGACCAAGACAGGATTTGATACATAGCTGCAATATCAGGACTACAACTTAACTGATAAAGGATAATTAAAGAAAAAGGCATTACAAATGGAATTAGAGATGACAAACTTACTCATTGAACAATCCATGAATATCCAGATCATTCTCCCGTAGTTTAGGGCCTGTACTGTACCACCCAACAACGTGTTCCTTGGCTGAAAACGTACAATGTCAATCTAATAACATTAGTTCCACCACAGCGTTTACGTGAAAGAAGAGACCATGTTCAAAATAATACCATTTATTCTCTTAAACATGGCAAACATGGACTCATGGTAGTTGTGATCAAGAAACCAAATGCTTGGGTCCTTCTCATCTTCTTCAAAAGGCACTGCAAATAAACATTTCAAATATCTAATGGGATGAGAGATGCTTTCAATCTAGAAGCAGAAGAGCTTTCCGACACATAGAAGATTTTTCAAAAGTACCTCATAACAAAAACCTAATAAAACCATGCTAAACAAGGTAAAGCACAATCTCAATGAGCATGCTACTGAAACCCAAGTAGTAAAAAGCATTAAATCGAAACAATCTAGAATCTACATGAAAAAATTCAGACCAATTTGTAAAAGCCCGCTTTATTGGAATCTAAGTACAGCATTACTTCAAATTCAAAACATGCCAATAACAACACTTGTTTGCAGGTAAGAACTAGTACTATAATTGGTTTAAATGTCAATGGCTGTCCCATATATGCAAATTCAAAGGCTTTCTCCAATGCATGGTACCACACCTTTAGCACAACCAATACATCTCCAAATGTACAAGTATTCCAATCAAGTAATGAAGCTAAAGTTTTCCACTTTGATACCATACACAACGTTCCAAGCAAGTTTACACTAATATCTTTCTCTGCTAAGGCAGCTCAAATAAAAAAAGATCATTACTTGGGGCAGTGAAATCGAGCAAACCGCAGAAACATAATTGACATCACAACAGAAAAAGTAGCTTCCTCAATGAAAAATATACTACATTTATCAATTAGTTCATGGAAAAATGACAAAATTCAAAATCAAAGCTCTCTCTCTCTCTCTCTCTCTCTCTATCTCAGAGTTTCGCTCCAGAATCCTAGATCGATCTTCCATTTCTGAAAAAAAAGAAAAGAAAATTAGTGATTTAAAGTTAGAAAGAAAGAGCAGATTACCTGCGTAGCTGTTGGTGACATCGACGGAGCCTTTGAAAGAGGATCCAAGCAAGACGCCGACGACTCGCTTGCGAGTGTCTTTGGCGACTCTGTTGTAGTTGTCGACTATGCTTAGGAGAACCAGAGGGTGTACGATCACCTTCTCTATCGGTCTCGATGAGATCTCCTGCGTTGTTATCACATCCATCCTCCTTCGATTTTCTATTCGATAGCCTTCTTTTTGAATTTCTGTTTCTTTTCCTTCTTCCTTTGTTCGTTGCTTCTTCTCCAGGAAAGCTTGTTACTTGTTTAAACTCATGCGCTAGCTTATGGATCTGATATGGGCCCCGTAGGCCCAAACAATTTGGGCTATAGGCCCAATTTATATTTAAATTGGGCTAATTTCACTCATAAATAATTCGGCTTACAGCCCAATTTGTATTATTTTATGGGCCTATTCATTTAAAACTATTGGGCAGTTGGCCCAGTTAGTGGGTAAAGTATGGGCCTTATTAGCTAAAACCCAATTGGGCTAGGCTGAAGTTGACTGTGGACATAAGATTTTGGGCCTCACTGGCCGGTGAAAGAAGTGATTTGGACCTCTTGGCCCGCTTAAATCAGTCCATCTTATTGGGCTTAAATAAAATTGGGCTACACTTTGGACCAAGTGTACTAATGATATAGGGCTTTTCGGCCCGAGATTTGATTAGTTCGGCTATTTTGTCTGAAGTGTTTATATTTGATAAATTATCAGTGAGCCAAATATTATTATCTAGGTAATAAATAAATTTAAAAGTTGGAAACCATCAAATCTCTTTTAAAAATATTTATTTTGATGGATTTTTAAATTTTTACTTATATATATTTATGAGGTCAAAATTTGTGATTAAGTGATAGTATATAAATACTATATACTAACAGGAATCGAATATAAACCCTCCTCGAAATGTATAAATCTTCTTTGGCTCGAACTTTATTTGTCTACCCTAAGAATCTAGGCATTGGCTTGATATAAGGAGGATTGGATTGGACATACATTTTGTTCGAATTGGTCCAAACGGAATTGATCTCCTTTCGTTGGTATTGAATTTTTGGGTAATTAATTTAATAGTTTTCTTCTTTTTTCTAATTTATTAATTAGCATTAACGTTTCGATTTTTGGGGTCTCTTTTTAATAACTAGCAAAGAAGAAACTATTATTTGGGAAAAATTACTTAGTTAGGTTCATCAATCATCAATGTAAGCTTAGAGACTTTTAAGTATAAATTAAGATCTTTATGAGAAAACTTATCTTAAAAGTTTTTGATTAAAAAAATCTAATTACTAAACTTTAATATTATTTTTGAAAAGCAAAATCATATTATCAAAAAATTATCTGCAAGAACAATACAAGATCCCATTATTACAAAAAGCACTCGTTCGATTCCATCATGAACTAACTAAACACCGATAATGTATCTTGAATATTGTTAATAACACCCATTTTTGCAAATTCATCAATTAAATCATTGGCCGACCGAGGATTATAATAGATTTATCACCTCTCTAATTGAGTTTTTAAAGAATTAACTTGTAAAATATGATCCCTAAGCTTTTACGGATTCATGCGTCGAAAATTTGCCACTCAACTAACTACATTTTGAAAATGACTCTTAGAGCGGAGGTCACCGTGTGACGCCGATTATACTTTTAACTTTTATATACATATATATATATATATATTATTAAGATTGTTTTTATGAACATTAGTAGACTAATGCATGTGATTATCAAAAGATGTTGGCAACTTACACGTATTTATTTTTTTATGATAAAAAAAACATAAAATTTGGCTGCTACTTGTCTTTTTAATATTCAAGAAGTAAAAGAAGTTTAGGTTAAAAAAGGAATATCCTTGGAGATAATTATTGCCTTAATGGTCTAAACCAAAATGAAGAATTCAAAGATGGGAAGCAAACCCCAAGGCACAGAATCCATTTTTTTGCACTTCAAGGAAGACATTTTCTCATGAGGGGAAGCAAATCCCAATTTCCAAGCAATTAATTTCATTGGAAAAACCAAATCCAACAGAGTAAACATGGAGAGCAAAGAGCTTTTATGAGCATGTAGAGGAGGAATGTCCGAAGCATTGATTTTCAATATTACAACGTAATAATCCTATCCTATTTTTTTCATCATGGCTAAGATTCTAGCAACAATATTAAAAAAGAAGAAAGGGATTTTGTGTTTTCACAAGAAACTTAAGCGAAGATCCAATGGTGGGTGATGATCGGTTTCTGGGGTACTGATTTTGTAAGGATATGTTGCTGTTTCCCTGCATTGATCACTTGCATGGAATCTCAGATGCCTCTCCTGCTGATGATCGGATTCTTCAAAGGAGTTCAAAGGAAAAAGCTGTAGAGTCTCGATAACCCTTTCAGGCTGACATCCCTTAGCCTGTTCATGATGATGGTTAACCTCGAAAAACCCTGCAAAAACCCAACAAAAATGATTTCCATCAGAACCAAACGAAAAGAGTAAAGGAACCCCAAGAAAAAGATATTCCCAGAAAGTTACGTTTTGAAGAAGAAATCTTGTTGTCTCTGCAAATGAAGTCGTTTTCATCCATGGAGACCTTCCGACGCTTCTGTCTTTCCCTAGCTTTATGGTTCTGAAACCAGTAAAAAACATTCTTGCTCTCGATCTTCCCATAAAAGCTAAGCTGAGTCGAAATCTTCTGGATTTGATCGGTGCTCGGGGTTCGAAGTCCCGACCGGAATAAGTCGGTCAGAACCTTAACCTGTTCCGTCGTGGGATTCCATCTCCCGCACTTAGTTCCACCACCAGCACCGCCACCACCGCTTCCATTATCCCCATTTCCCCGGACACTTCCAGCTTTAATGCAAAACCCTGACAACCCATCATCCATGTTTCCCAAAAAGCTTTCACAACAAACCCCAAATCCAAGTCTGAACCTATAAGAACTTTCTTCCCTTCTTTTTTCCTCTCACTTCTGAACTGAAAAGACACCAGCTCGTGTGTGTTATATGTATATATAAATGAACTTTTCTTTGTAGTTATCTTTTGTTTGTATCTGATTAGTGATCGAAAGCAAAAGTAGAATCAAACCCTTAAATTTATATGAGTTTTTGTTTGATTTTAGGGTTCATGAAGATTGATTTTAAAGTGGTTTGATCGTCTGGTTTTTTGTGCAAAGACACAGAGTGAGAGAGAGAGAGAGAGAGAGAGAGAGAGAGACATGCGTAAAAGCTGCCACTGTTCAACGTTTTGGTCGGCGAGAAGACAAGAAGTGAGTTTCATTAATAAATATTTTCATATTTTAATTACGTGATGTATTAAAATTTTTGAGTTTTCTTTAATCTCTCTGCACGTATAGAAAGCAGGGGCATTGTGTTTTTCAGTAAAGGTGTGCACTTTTCCACCTAGTATAATCCAACACCACCACGACATGTGAATAATCCAAGATTTGCTTCTAAATTAATTCCCACAACTATGCTAAAGAATGCCAATAATGTTCCAATCTTTGATTATTTAATTATATTTGTTATTTTTAAGTTGGTGATCACTAGCTAGCATGACATTGTTCAAAGGCATAGGAGGCTCTCCTCTCGGATGAAACCCTAAAATAATCGATCTAATTTCCACGAGTTAATCTGATAAGATGAAGATATATTTAATCCAAATTTTCAGAATGGATCGATTAATATAATTCATTTCCGACAAAAATTTGTGTCATATTAACTTATTGAAACTTCAAATTTTCAAAAGAATAGTCATGGGGCTGTTTATTGGATGAGTGAGGGGAAGAAAGGTTGATGCAAGTGAAAGTCAAAGGTTCACATTGTTTGGATCTTCCTTTGGAGGGTTGTGATAATCGAAAACTATACTGACAGAGAGACTGAGTTAGGTTGACCAGGAGTAGATATGTCAGTCAAAAGAAGTTAGGGGGGGAGGGAGGAGAAAAACCTTCTTTTAAGGGTGTGGGAACACAAAGTAGAAGACAAGAAAGCCACCAAATTGAGAATCGGGACAGACAACCCATGAACAGCCAAAGAAGGGTAAAAATGCAACTTGGATTTTCTTATATCATGTGCCTCCTGCCTTACCAGAGCCCCTACATCTTCTCCCCCCTTCTTCAAATTTAGGGCAATTTCAAAAAAATATTAAGAAGTTCAGTTTGATCTCTTAGGTAATTACGTGATGATGATAGTAAATATATTACTCTTAAAAAAAAAAGGTGACTGTTTTGTAGTTCAGGCCTTGTGCTTCTCCTGGAACATATTTTGAATACTCACCACCAAGTTTTGAAGGATGGGGAATTGAAATTTTGGTTCGAGACAAAGGGATATGGTTACTAAAATTATGGTTATTTTGTGAGCAAACTTAGGGATGACCAGGGGTAGTATGTAAACTTGTTTTTGGATAAGACCGGCTATTGTAACAAGTATTTACATGGGTATTAGGTTTTATAATCAAGTTTGGATTACAAGTACTTCAAAATTAAACGAGTACACTACTCGTTATCATTCTTAAATAAACTCAATTTCTAAATAAACATCAAATTATGGTTATTTTGTGAGTGAACTAAAGGATGAAAATAAGTAGTATGTAAACCGGTTTTTGAGTAGGATACGGATATTTGATTTTGTAATTAGATTTAGATATAGATATCTCAAAATTAACAAATAATTCTACCCGTTGCAATTCCTAAAGAACTCAATGAAAATTTGGATTGAAAATATGTTTGACATGAACTAATAAGATCCTAATGAAACAATAATGTTCCTTTTCCATTTGTTCATATTCATCCTTTGCCTCGTTATGCTCATCAAAATTAAACTTGATAGAATTCTAGCTAGGTTCGGTCAAGAAGTAAGTACAAAAGAAGGGCAAAAAAATATGTTGTATTGGGTCTACAATTCCCAAAGAATTTCATATATAAACAAACTAAACAAAAAAAAAGAACAAGAAATTGTCTCTTAGCACTTGGCAGTGCGTTCTAACTTCTAGGCAAACAGTGTATAATAATCATATATAGATTTGGAATTGGAAAGAAACCTAATCCTTTCTTTGCTTTGAGCACTGCCGTCACTATGCCACCAAACATATAATTTAAACCCTGAAGATCTCTAACTTTCAAAGTGCATTGAGGGGCCAAAGGGAGGGTACTGGTGAGATTGGAGAAAGAGCCAACAAAGATTGTGTGTCTGGGTATGATTGTCGGGTTTCTGATCTGTGTTGTCCACGTAGATCCTAGGACCATAAAAATCCCACCATGCAAAGACAAGAAAGGCACGAAAAGATGATGTTATAATCAGTGAGAACCTAACGAGGAAGAAAAAGAAAGCAAACCCTAATGGGGTTTATATATATATATAGAGAGAGACAGAGAGAGAGAGAGAGAGAGAGAGAGAGAGAGAGAGAGAGAGAGAGAGAGAGAGAAGATAGGGCACGCGTGAAATCTAGGCCCGCCCCAAGTTTCCCGACGACTTCCTCTCCTCCTTTTTGTCTGGTCTTTTCTCTTTTTGTTGTCTGTCTCCACCACTTTTTGTCGGTAAATCCATGAATGCTGCATTAATTAACTAGGAAGGGTGGGTGATGATCTGATAACAGGCAGCGTAATCAGGGGGGGAAGAGGGGGAGCAGAAAACATTCTTGAGACCCAATCATAGGAAGGGGAATTGGACAGCTTAAATGGTGGACATGACAGATGGTGTTAGGGGGATGGGACATAGCTAGGATGATGATGACCAATCACAAGACAACACACGGGGTTAACTTAGCTCGAGGCTTGTTTTTAGAAGCTGTGACTAATCAGTTAGCAGCATCAATCCCTCTACTATTTTGAGTAAAATTTTCGTATTGAGTGCTTTTTAGGTGTATTATTTTATGAGGTTAGTTAATAAATTTATTTATATAAATAATTTAACTTAAATGATAAAGTAATCTTTAAACTATTATATTTAATGCAAAAAAACACTATTATTTTTATTATATTGAACGAAGTCATTATTTCAATTTTTACCTAAAATAGTTCTTAATCATAACGAAAAATTAATAACAGTGAAATTTAATGTCTACTAAATATCAACTAGTGTTGAATGTGATGGTTACTAATTTTTTGTTTAGATTTAATGACTTATGTGGATAATATTTTTGTATTAAATGTAAAAATTGATATTTAATGCAATGGATTTCGAGATTTATCTTAAAGAATACCTTTAGTATTGAAGCTTCGACTTATAATTGAGTAAATGACCACTAAATTACTGAGCTATTGATAATTAATTTGGACACCTCACCACCCTAAGCTGTAGAAAGTGAATGAAAGACTCGATTGGATTCCCCTTATCAACCCATGACTCGAATGCCCATTGGGCCCAAAGTCCACTACCCAACATCATTTGGGCCCAAGGACAACCCTCGGCATGTGGTTAGATTGAGCCCCAAAGGAAACATCTCAAAATTCTTCTTACTTACATATTAAAATACATGACAATGCCCACGTATCATCATTCTCAAACCAAGCACAATCTCAATTGTCGGAAACTGAAGTAACAGAACAAACTGCAAAAGTTAGAAGCCGACCCTCACTTCAATAGGCAAAACCGGACAGGGCAAGGAAGGTCATCCAAGGGTGTTTCCATTCATAAATAAGACTTTTTGATTATGAGATAAACAAGATTTCTAAAGAAACGAAAACGAATTAAAAACAAAATTTAATTCAACCTCACTGGAGGAGGGTAGTGTTTATGATAAGCCACTGGGCAACTACAGGGCAATTGTTTAGACTCAAAACCACGAATAAGTATTACACGACCTTCTCGGAAAATAATGGCCACAATCCACAAAGTATGATTGCCTTGGTACAGAAACTTATCACTTGGACAGAAGCTACAGGACCTGAGCAGCTGTGTTCAACTTTTCTGCTAAGCCGAGCTGTGTCCTGGTGATGCTTGACAAGTATAGTAACAGCAACTGATCCTGCAAGAGGGGAAAACCACGAGAAATTGTAGGTGCAATTAGAGGCAGATGTTCACAATGGATAGTATCTTAAAGCTTAAACAAATACTCCATGAATTAATATGCTAGAAGACCATCGGCCGCACTAAGAAATTTGCTTTGTTGAATTAGGACCAAAGGTTTTTACCACCAAAGCACTAAAACTTTGTTTCAATGCTAAGTTCAAACAATTGTTATGATACTCGGAAATTAATTAAACTTTATCTTACCTGTAGACTGTCATTCACAAGCTTATCAAAGGCTGGAGGAGATAATTTAGGTAAGGATGCTACTGTATCTGCTATAAATCTACCTATGCTGTTATCTGCTGCAACCCGCCCTTCCTGAGAATGAAAACAAAATGTTATACAAGGCAGCAGTTGAGAATAAAATAAAGATACGAGCGAAATTACCTACCACAACATCATCAACATATTTGTAGACGTCATCTATCAAAGCCAATAGTCTTTCCATTGTGACTTCCATTCCTTCCAAATCATTTGGCAGTTTGTCAACTGCTGTCGTCTTGAGGATGTCGACTATTTTTACAACAAATTCTTTAATTAGATTGTATCACAGCAAAATCTTCTCAATCACATTGCATAAAAGATTTCTTATATGTGGTCATGGGTGAAAGAAAGATGATAAAAACATGCTGCACAGAACTACTTAATGACTAACATATAAACATTCTACTTCACCAGAAACACCCTAGAATAAATGTAGGAGGGGGGATGTCAAGCTTCTACTAGCATGACAGGAGTTTAGTTATCATTCTAAACACCCTAAAAAAAGATCAAGTGTACTCCTCTGTCTATTGCAGCTAGAAACCTTCTCACACAAGCATAGAGCTAGGTGTGAGAATATGTGTTCAAGTGTGCATGCACACACATGTATGTGTTTTAGAGAGAGAGAGAGAGAGAGAGAGAGAGAGAGAGAGAGTAGACAATATCTTCTTTTTTTTGAATGGCATAGACAATATCTTAATGAAAACAAGATGTTATCTAAGTTAGTTTAAGCGTATACATACATCCAAGTCGCTCAGCTTCAACCATACGTAAATCAAGAGGAATTTCTTGGAATTGAGCAGCAAGTTGTAGGTCTCCAAGAGCTAAATTGACAGAAACATAAGCCTTTATGGTACCCTCTCCATTCCTAAATCCCGTATCCACCGTCAGATGAACAGGGTTAGGTACTTCCCTAGAATAAAAATCATGGATTAATGCACTACCACCTGTGACTCCAAGCCCAGTGGAATACCTGCGAAGTTACATAGAATTAATGGCTTAGTTTGCACTATTACAGAAATGTACAAACTCACATTTGGCAATCAATCAGCTAGATTGTGACAGTAATGAAAAAGAAAAACATATTGAAGAGACACTTTTAATATGAACAGTCTTATATTTGCATAATACCCTAATAGAACTGAAGAGCTACAACAGCTACAACTTTTTGCTCCTTCAAACAAAAAAATAAAACTTGGTAGGAGAATTGAGAATTACCATCCGACAATGACTTCTTTCGGATTCACTTTTTGGTGGGAGACTAACATATTATGATGGTATTCTATATCCAAAGCAACCTGCAGCCGTACCATATTGAAAAAATTACAAAAACAATAAAAAAACAAAGAAAGTCTCAACTGCTCAAGCCTATGAAAACATTGTCTTCTTTAGTATTACTTAGCAAACTTCAGAGTGAAGATAACTACTGCATCACTTAAAAGGCCAACGTGCATATAAATCAAATATGCAAAGCACTTGAATGTAAAAGATTTCATCTTCATCACTTAGTCACTCAGTTAAATGTTTTTGAAATTTAGCACAAGAATCACCAACTCCAATTCGCAAACAGCAAAACCAGAATCCATAACAATAGCTAGAACGCAAACGTCACTGGCAATTTCAAGACCAAATAACATGATTTAATTCTCTTTTTAAGAAATCTTCATGTTTAGGAAACTGTTTCAATCCAAAATAAAACAGATCTCGAGCCAAAAACAACAAAATTTTAGAAGATAAGAGATTAACGGACCTGTTCGGACGATTCGGTGTGAGGAACGGCGTAGGAGTTACGGATATCGACAGTGCCGTCAGGGAGGACGGAGCCGAGGAGAGTGCCGATGACGCGTTCGGCTTGGTCGGGACGCCTCACGTAGCAATCACAGATGTTGAATATGACAAGAGGGTGAACCTTCGCCGACAGACTAGCCGTTGACGGGGCATTGAACTGCAAAGCGGTGTGCTCGGTGGCCGCCATCTTGTCTCCCCCGATCTCCTTTCGGTTTGAGAAAGTGAAGGAACTGACGGAGAGAGAGCTAGGGTTTTTGGGGGGGGGTGGGGGGGAGATGATAGGAATTTTGAGAGTTGATTTCTCTGGGCCGAATTTTATATATCTCAGAGCTCAACGTCGGCCCATTTTTAACATATTTGGGCCAAGTTTGAGGTAAGTGGGCCATTATATATATATTTTTCATTATTTATTTCAAATTTTAATTAATTTAATCATAAAAACAGGGATCGATCACGAACGACACCGACCTGGTCCTGTATCGTCGGATTCCGCCAAGGCCGGGCCGGATTTGATCTACTATAACGAGATCCGATTATTTTATTATTATTATTAACATTCATATTTTTTTATATTTTTTTCTTTTCAAAAAAATTATTTTTGTACTTTTTACCTTTCAATATTAATAATTAATGAATTTCAATACTTTCAAGCCATAGAGATTTGTAAATGTGAAAAGGTAAATTACAAATGTACCTATTGTCAAAATCTCAACTTGCATGTGTGTGCATATATATATACAAGTTTTTGCTTACGAGTATTTTAGAAATTTTCACATCATGTAATATCTTCTGTTAACGTGTTGGTCGGAATACATTATCATGTATCAATGTTTTTAATATAAAAATATTATTATAAAATAATAATATTAGTATCTTTGAAAACTGCCATGTGATAACAAAACTCATTCTATAAAAAGGTTTCAAAATCAAATAATAACGAATGCCAACCCAAACGTTTATAAAATGTAATTTCACCTCTTTTTCGTCCCTTTTGAGAGAAAAAGACATGTCAATGGGAAGAAATCTTGATTTCCATATTAAAAAAAAAACAGAAAAGAGAAAGTGTTCTTAATAAATAGCTACATTTGTCAATAGAATTAAAGTCATAAGGGGTACTTTGATTTGAAGTGTTCCATGTTTAAAAAATGATGTATTCAACAAAAAGGTTGCATTAATTTGGCCCAAATATAGCAAGTTAGTTTACTATCACTTTCACGTGATTCACCTTTTATAGCAATAGGGTTTGCAAAACAATAAGGATGATAATAGGTATCCTATTACAGGGTACCTGTGGATATTAGATTCGGTTATATATAGTCAGGGTATCTTATAACTAAGTTTGGGAAGTGATTTCACTATCCGTATCGAGTTTGAGTAGGATTTTGGTATTACCCATTGGATATCCGTTACCCAAATCTGATTATTATTTATAAATATTTTTTTATTATTTTAATAATTAAATTAAAAATATACAATTTTTTCTAACTTTACAAACAATTCTTTTTGTTAAAAACTAACAAATATATGAAAAGTATAGTTACTGTAATTATTAATATGATGATATTAATATATTTAAATTAAAAAATTAGTAGATTGTTAATCATGTTTAAATAATATGAATATCATACCATATTATAAAGGAATATAATTACTATTATATATATATATATATTTTTAGCATAAATATATTTACTTTCTATATTGTGTTTTAACATTACAAAAATTACGACTTATAAAATTATTAATTATAATATATATACTATTATTTATATAAACTTATAACATATATACTTAAAGAGAGCTTTTGATATTAGAATAGTTTTGGAACCTAACTATTTTTTTTAATTTCATGAAATTAAAGATAAATCCATATAGTTAATTAAATTAATTAATGAAACTATTATTATTAATTAACTTGTAATGTCTTTTAATATATATAGTTTATATATTGTTTTAATTTATAAGAACTATAATTACTATTATATATACTAAAATATTTTTAGTATATATATAATTTAAATATAAATATATTTACTTTTTATTTTGCGTTAACATTGCAAAATTATTAATTATAATATATATAACTTTATTCATATAAACTTATAATATTTAAACTTAAAGAGAAGTTGTGAGATTAGAATACTTCTGAAACCTAGTTATTTTTTTTAATTTCATATAATTAAGAACAAACTCGTATAATTAATTAAATTAATTCATGAAACTATAATTATTAATTAACTTGTAATGTCCTTTAATATATATTATATATATTAAGTTCATTTATAAAGAATATAATTACTATTATATATATATATATATATATGAGAGTGTGTGTGCGCGTGTGTGTGTATATTTGTACTTTAAATATAAGCATATTTACTTTATATTTTGTGTTAACATTACAAAAATTATAACTCATAAAATTATTAATTACATTATATATACCTTTGTTTATATAAACTTATAACATATAAATCTCAAGGGAAGTTGTGAGATTAGAATAGTTTAGAAACTTAGTTATTTTTTTTAATTTCTTGTAATTAAGGATAAACTTATATAGTTAATTAAATTAATTAATGAAATTATGATTACTAATCGACTTGTAATGTCTTTTAATATATATACTTTATATACATTGAGTTCATTTATAAGAAATATAATTACTATTATAGATTAAAATACTTTTAGTATATATATACTTTAAATATAAATATATTTACTTTCTATTTTGTGTTAACATTACAAAAATTAGAACTAATAAATTTATTAATTATGTTTGAGATATTTGTTTTAGATTATTTAAATTTAAATTTTATTATTTGTGTGTTTTAATTAATTTAATTATTAGTAAATTATATGGAATATGTAAGAAAAATATTATTGTACATGGATACGGATTCGGATTCAGATAAATGGGTACCCATAAATAGTATTTTAATCATATTTTTACATAATTGGATTTTAAACGGGTTAGGGTAATTATAGGGTAGTAGGGATGTGTTAGGTTTAGAGTAGTAATTTTAACAAATATTCAAATAGTTTATTTTTTATAGAGTTCAGATTCGAGTACCTCAAAATTAGTGAGTACCTTACCTGTTGACGTCCTTAAAGAATAATATATATTAAGCCATAAAGTAGCTGAATATAAGTTGAAGCTGTTGTTGTTGATGAAGATTGCAGCTTAAGATTGAAGAAGACTAAAGACAAAGGAAAGAAGAATGACATGCTTTATTTATATTAATTGTGCAATTTTACTTTTATTGCTTAGTAGTTTATCATGGTTATTTAACCTAGGTTAATATTGTTAGTAAATTAGTTAGTTAGTCTAGCTGATTTCTTATTGGTCAATTGCTTGTATAAAAAACTATTGTAATAACTGAGCATTGATAAGAAATATACACAGTTTTTTTTCTCTTTGGCTTTCCTTTCGATTCATTAAACTTTAGAGCATCTTCAATCATGGTTTTAGAGTACCTACAAGTTAGGGTTCTGAATTTTCCATCTGATCTTGAAATTTGTTGCAAATTTTGTCTTTGGTTAGTTTTAAACATAGTAGAAAGTTACTCTGTAATTGTGTAAAATTTGTTAAATCAATGGCGGAATCAACAGTTACTGAGTCAACTTTGTCACCTTTTGAAGACCCCAAGTCTCCTTATTTTCTTTATCACTCTAATTACCTAGGATTAGTAGTGATTGCTCGTAAGCTCAATAAAACAAATTATGTACCTTGGAACAATTCATTTCTTCTACCTATTTTGATCAAAAATAAGATAGGGTCTTTTAATGGAACCATTCCTTAACCAACTTCAACAGATTCTTTGTTTGAATCGTGGACTAGATACAAAAATTTGATTGTTGCATGGTTATTAGAATCCATTAAACCATCAGTGGCATTTATTGCCTTTTACATGAAATTTGTAGCTAAAATATGGAATGCTTTAAAACAAAAATTTTCTTAGCTTGATGATACGAGATTCTGCAACTTACAATACTCTTTAGGGTGTACTAAATTAGTGGATTCATATTTCATAGAGATAACACAATATGGGAAGAGATGAGGATTTATTGATTTTTATCACAATGTGAATGTGGTAAGTGCAAATCCTAAATGCTTTAAGAGGTACAACACACAAACTAGAAAGATATGGTATTTTGATTTTGAATGGATTGAATGAATCTTATTTTGCAATAAGGTCACAAATTATATTTCTAGATCCTATTCCTTCCTTGGATAAAGTTTACAATTTAGTATTGAGAGAGGAGACACAGAGCAATATATTAATGCAATCTCAACCATTGTTGAATTCATTTGTTATGAATGAAGTAATTAATGATAAGAAGAAGTTTAAAAGGGATATGGTCTACTCTCATTGTAACAAAAAGGGACACATTAAAGAGAAATATTATAGGCTAATAGGCTTTCTTAATGACTTTTAAGTTCAATAAAGGAAAAAATGCCTAAAAAATTGGGGAGTTTAGGGAGTGGATTGAGAATGAATGGGTATGGAAAGTGGAACTCCACAGAAGGGTTTTTGGATAGGAAATGGGATAGTGGAACCAATTGATTGAACTACTCAAGGGCTGCCCTATAACAAATGATTTGAAAGACAAGGTTTTTTGGAAAAGAGATGCTAATGGATTATACTCAGTTGGCTTTTTTTGTAGAATGGTGTCAGGGAAGGGTAGGGATAGTGAGAGTGTGTGGAAGTTAGTATGGAGAAATATGCTACCATAGAAAGTTGAGTATTTTGTATAGCAACTCCTTTTAGAAAAAATTAACGTGAAAACTGAACTTGTCAAGAGAGGTATGTTGAGTAGAAACAATGTTGTTTGTATTCTGTGCAATGTGAGTCATGAAACTATTGATCATTTATTTTTCCATTATAAAGAGTCCTGGAGATTATGGGGAACTTGGTGTAGCATATGGAATATGACTTGGTGTATGCCAAATGATGCCATGACTTGTTTCAAAGAATGGCATAATACTTAACTAAAGGAAAGATATAAGACTATTTGAAAAATGGTTTTTTGTTTGTTGGTTTGAACCGTGTGGTTGATGCGTAATGAGATCCTTTTCAATGGCAAGCAATGGGATGCTAATCAAGCAATGGAGTTGGTGAAAATTAAGTGGCAAGCTAAGCGAAGGCTAAGTGGCCAAGTATGTGTGAAACCTCGATTGACATCCTTTGATCTCTGACAAAGGTAAGGACACCAAAAAGAGTGTAAAAAATTAGCTATAGGGTGGAGTGAAGGCCTCTAAACATGAGTTGGATGAAATTTAATGTGGATGCTGTAGTGAGAAAGTGCCCAGGAAAGGCTGGCATCAAGAGGTGATGAGAAATAAGAGTGGAGAGGTTAAAGTTATCTTCTTGAAATATATTGGACTTGGTGATGCTAACCTTGCTGAATTACTTGCAATCAAGGAAGCTTTCATTATTTTTGTAGCTTCTAAGATGGTTAAGACTCATGCTCTTCAAGTGGAAAACAATTATATGAATGCTGTCCAGTGGATTTCTTTTCCTGACTTGGTACCGTGGCAGTACTGAATAACGACACTTAGAATAAAAAATCTTAAACGAAAATTGAAGGCTTGGAAAGTCCAGCATGTCCCCAGAAGTGCTAATCATTTGGTTGATAAATTAGCCAAAAATGGTGCCACTAAAGATCATAATATCATTAATGTTATGCCTTGATTGTTTCTTGGGTCCACTTAAGTCAAAAAGGCCCTTGTGTTCTCCTCTCCAAGGTTCGAAAGGTTTGGCAGAGTTTGTTGTCTTTCCTTTTCCTCTTTGCTGATTCTTTTATGGCTTGGTGGTACTGAACTTTATATGAAGGTTTGCTGTGCAAGCATTTTCTTGACATTAATCCTGGCTCTAATCCTTTTGAGGAGTGGTTGTTTCTGATAAAGCTTGACTGTTTGTATGTTGGATGTTCACCCCTGGAGTTCTTTGGGTGCTTAATGCCTTTCAAGATTGTGATAATAATGTTTGGCTATTGAAATTGATGTTGGGCAGTGTATCTAAACTGATGGGATGGTTAAGTGGTTTTATGTTGTCCTTTGCTTGGTTGGGGCATTATTTGTTCTACTGGGTGCTTATGAGTTTGGAATATGGGGGAGACTTGGATTATGCCCTATTTCTTTGTTCTTTTAAGCACGCTCTCCTTTTTGTTTTATGATCTCCTACATGAAATGTAGAAGTGATGCATGTGCGTTTGGGCTTGTTGGTTTGTGTTTGATGATTCCATGAAATGCTTCTCCTTTCAATTTTGTCACTTCTCTTTTTTTCTGGTTCGCTGGAATTTGAGTTGTGGAATGTGTTGGGTTCTTTTGGGCTATTGATTGTTATTATTCTATTGCAATTGTGGGTTTCTATATTAAAGAGTTCAGTACAAGGGTATAGAATTTTTGTAAGTGTGAATAGGTCATTTTTTTGCTATTATCAAAGGCCTTGTGATCTCTTACCAGCATATGGTGTAAAGACCCCAAGGCTTCCTTTTGTAAAACGAGGAATCTCCCCCTGCTTTCTTTGATATCCAATGATACTTAATCTTTTAGGAAAAAAATTACTTCAACGGTTACATAATGTGTTTTTAATCGTTACTCAACATTAACTCTTAATAACGTTACCTAATATTAAAACTCTTTTTAATAATATCATTAATTAGGTGCACTAAAGCTTTTTCTTGCAACCACTACTTTTGGCATTATATATACAACCTTCACAATTCATTCGAGGGCTTTCTTCAATCCGAAGCTAACACATTATCCTCCAGAGCTCCTCTCTCTAAATTCTACCTTCAATTATCTTTTATTCCATAATTCTTTTTTTATTGTTTTCCACTAGCCATAACACTCAGTACTTTAGGAATTGTTCCGATTTTCCTTTCTGTCACCTCTGGTGCATTCTTTACTTGTTTGCGACGTTTCCTCTCCCTATCACAAGAACCCCTTTTACATTTTTAATTCTCTTTTACTCCATAATTCTCTTCTTATTATCTTCCACTTGTCATGACATTCAGTATTTCAGAAACTGCTCCGATCTTCCTTTTCGTCGCCTCTAGTGCCTCCTTTACTTGTTTATAACGCTTCATTGCCTTATCTCAAGAATCCCTTTTACAACTATCTAAGCAAAACTTTGTAACGAGTACTTACATCTGGGATCATTTAATCTAATAGATACAAAAGAATTTATCATAACTCTAATCTTCGTTTCTTTTTTTTTTTTTTTTAGTTAAATGAAAAGTTTTTTATTAAGTATCATGAAACTGATATAAAATCTTGGCATAGCCAAGTAACACAGAACAATGAGACCTATCAAAGGTCTATCCTCCAAACAGACACCTAAATAAACATAACAAATAGCCTGAGAGCCACATAACAAAGGACCAAAGCTTTAAGGGGAAACACCTATCCAACAGGGGATAAACCACCTAAATAGAACAAAGGACCATCACAAAACAAGCATAAATCGGAGAGCTCAACACCTTCTAGCAAACAAATTAACAGCAATTGAAACAAAACTCATTAAGCCCAAGCCACACCATAATCAGCAACAGACTAAAGCATTCTGCCCGAAACATCCTTGCCAATTAAGCAAACCAACGAAACCCTCATCTCAACCCATAACTCGTACATGATTGCTGAAAAACACAATGCCAGAACACAACCAGAAAAAGCCTTTCACTCAACCTACTCAACTGGATCAAGTTTGGCACTATGCATGACTTCTTTGGCTGAGATAATTGTATGCAATAAAAGAATTCTGGCAGCTGATAAGACCAAAGTAAATACCAACAAAAAGCCCTGCGAAATTCCCAAGAACTCCTCCACAACTTGCCGTTCTTGCAAGAGTAGCATTTAACCTTATTGGGTCAGACATATTGACAAACTTTTGAGTTTTTAATGAACAACTTGCACCACGGAAGTTCCATGATGAAATTCGCATCTCGCTAAGAGCAAACAATAAGAAACCCTGCAGAGAACAAATAGAACTAGAACTCTGTTTAAAATTGTTTCTTTGGTCTATCTTTTAATATTTATTGATTTGAAACTGGTTTGAAATTTAAAAAAGGAAAAACACCTTTAAAGTATGAATATATAAAATATCAACAAATTCAAATTTTCTCAAAGCTCTCATGGCTCGTTTGGTTCAGGGAATGGCTATGCCATTCCCTTTCTATTCCCCTTCTATGCCATCCCCTTCGTTTGGTTCAAAAGTTGGCAGGGAATAGGAATTCCTGAGGAATTTCTATTCCCTGCAAAGGGGTAATAGGGGGGCCTTAAGTAAACCCAAGGTGCCCCCCGGTAATAGCTATTCCATGTCTCATGGAATAGCTATAATATTGTTAATGACAAAACTACCCTCATCCTTGCTTGAAAATTTCAACTCTGGCCATATAAAAGATTTTTATTTTTCTCTCTCTTCCTCTTTCCCCCTTTCCCGATCTGCCTCTTCTCCTTTCCGATCTTCCCTTCTGCCGCCGATCTGCCTCTTCCGATCTGCCCCTCTTCCGATCTGCCCCTTTTCCCCCGTTCTTCGCCTTTCTCTCTATCGGTCTGGCGTTCAACGGCCAGATCTGGCCGCGGGAAGCACCGGATCTGGTGCTTCCCGACCAGACACCGTGGTTGGATCTGGCACCCCACGGCCAGATCCAACCGCCGGGGACACCGATCTGGCGTCCTAATGGCCAGATCCGGCCACATGGTGCGCCAGATCGGTGTTACGTGACATCGGTCGCCTTTCCGGCGACCGGATTACGGGCAAGAAGAAAAAACAAATAAAAAAATGAAAAAGTCAAAAATTATTTATAAATATTAAAATATTAATATTTTATTTATTAAATTATTAATATATTAAATGTTTAATGAATATAAATAAAAAATAAAAAATTATTAATATTTTAATCATAATAATATTAAATTATAAATAAATTATTAATATTTAATGTATTAATAATTAAATTATATTAAAATATTAATATTTAAATTATTAATTATTAATATTTTCATTAAATTATTAATTATTATTATCTTAAAAAATAAAATAAATAATAAATAATCATATATAATAAAGGATATTTTTGTCTTTTTATTTTCTATTCTTTTCTTATTCCAAAGTTATTGTTATCAACCAAACACTGCATTAAGTAGTAATAGCCATTCCTACTCTATTCTATTCACTGAACCAAACAAAGTAATAATTATTCTTTTTTATTCCCACCTTATTCTATTCCCACAGAATACCTATTCCATTCTATTCCTGTCTATTCCGCGAACCAAACGTGCCATCAAGGTATTACACAGTCAATTTAGAGATGCAGCCAGAGAAAAACAAATAGAAACCATCAATTGAACGGTGGACCGCACTAACCTGGAACAAAAATCTTCTGCCGCAGGTATAAGTTTTTGTTAATTTGGTAGGTCGCATCACATGGATCCTTCCAGACAAGCTTCATCAGATATGGCTAAAGGGGGCTACCAAATCTCATAGAAAACGACTCAAAGCGTTTTGTTTTTAACGTGCATGTGAACGAATCAAACGGATGTGGTACAAGTTGAGAAGGGTGTGAACATCATTTTTTAATTTTTTCCCCATATCGGTATCATATCCCAGCTCATCAGAAACGTTTCCCAAAGAAAAAGATGGGACAAGCTATACCAAAAAAGGAAAGATGATGTTAAGCCACGTGGTGGAATTGTTTTGCATGATGAGCTGGGAGGATTGAAAGATGTCTCAAGCAGGGACGGCTATATTAAAAAGAGTGCCAGTGTTAGTATATTACACGATCAATACAGAGAAAAACAATGGAGGCCGTGAAGGAAATACTGTGCATGAACAAAGGAGAAGGAGAAAATAGCTACGTAAAGGCTGCAGCAATGACGGTCGCGATATGATCTTATACCCTCTCTCTCTCTATCTTTTTACTTGTTTGAGAAGAAGTAATGGACGAGTTATATGATACAATCAAGCAACCATGAACGTTAGTATTGTTGCTGTGCTGAAAAAGAAAGACATCTGACTCTGAAATTTATGTGTCATTCAAGGAATTAGCTAGCAGTTTTTATCTGCTGAGGAATAAGGTGAAAATGCCAATGGATCTGGCCTTGCTTACATATTTTGATCAGGCAAAGTACATGTACTAACCTATATATGACGTCATTATATTAATGGTTATTGTCATGGACTGCAAGCCTAAATGGAGCAAGTGTTGAAGGGTGTGTGGACCGTTTGTAGCCTGTGCTATTCAAAGAGAAGGAGCTATATATTGGAAGGAGTACCAAGCAGGACAAAAATCTTTCCCCTCCTTCCCTGTCTTATATATGAATTTTAATTGCCTAATTAATGCCTATTTTTTGAAAAGCATGAATTTCATTAGTATAAACCTGTACATATCCTGTAATTAAATGAAGAGTAAATTAAATACTATTAATGAAAAATAATAATAAAATTAAAAATATATTTTTTTCATCCTTCCACCTCTCAATCATGGTTTTTCTCTTTGGAAATGGCGCTGGTTTCAGTCATGATTTTTAATTTTATTTTTTTCAATCCTCCCAGCTCATCATGCAAAGCAATTCCACAACGTGATCCTTCCTTTTTTGGTATAGGTTGTCCCATCTTTGTCTTTGGGAACCGTTTCCAATGAAAAATGTCTTCACCGATTGAGAAATGTCAGGATATTACACAATCAATTTGGATTTGCAGACAGGAAAAAATTAAAGTATGTTATCCCTGTAACTAAAAAAGAATATGTGATGGGATGAACATTCGTGTTCCCACGTGGAGGAATTGTTTTACATGATGATAAGCTGGGACGGTTGAAAAATGTCTCAAGCAAGGAAGGCTATATTAGAAAGCGTGCCAGCGTTAGGATATCACACGATCAATACAGAGAAAAACGATGGAGGCCGTGAAGGAAGTACTCTGCATGAACAACGGAGAAGGAGAAAATAGCTATGTTAAGGCTGCAGCAATGACGGTCTCGATATGACCTTATACCCTCTCTCTCTCTCTCTATATATATCTTTTTACTTGTTTATTTTGGTTATGGAAACCTTGAGTTTCTAATCATTTTACAGATTTTTCTTTTATTGCAGATAAAAGTGATGGCCATAACCAAGCCGATAGTTCAAAACGCTGTTCAATCTCTCTTCACAGAGACTGATCATTCAATCCCACTTCAAGTTGTTAACGTAGCTGACCTGGGGTGTGCTGTAGGTCCCCAACCTCTTGAATTCATGTCAACAGTGATAGAGAGCATCGTGAAAAAATGCGGGGAAATGGGACGCGAAATGCCAGAAATCCAGTTTCACTTGAATGATTTAGTCGGAAACGATTTCAACGCACTGTTCAAAGGGTTTTCTGTGGTTCAAGAAAAATATAAGAAGGTTTCATGGTTTGCTATGGGTGCTCCTGGTTCCTTCCATGGCCGGCTTTTCCCTCGGAACTCCATGCATCTTGTATATGCCTGTTATAGCGTACACTGGCTCTCCGAGGTGTGCCACTTTTTCTTTAATTTATTACTACTTCTCGCAAAATACATCAACCTATATGATTAACGACTTTGGACGAATTTTCAAGGCACCAAAAATCACAAACGAAGCAGGGTTACCATTAAACAAGGGGAAGATCTACATGTCTAAAACCAGCCCTCCTGCGGTGACGAAGGCATATCTTTCTCAGTTCCAAGAAGACTTCTCTTCTCTCTTGAAATTCCGGTCTCAAGAGCTGGCACCTAATGGCCGTGTGGTCTTGATTTTCAATGGACGTCAAACTGCAGATCCCACAGACAAAGATACCTGCTACCCATGGGATCTTCTTGCTGAGGCCTTATCCTACCTGGTTTCACAGGTAAAATGCCAAATTTGCAACTCTTTTTTAATCTAAAATTTGATTGTTTAGTCAACTAGGCTTGTTTGTTCTCATTGTTGGTCCATTTTGTAGGGTCTGGTTGATGAAGGAAAATTAGATTCCTTCAATGTACCCTACTACAATCCCTCCCAAGAAGAAATTAAGTACTTGGTAGACAAGGAAGGTTCTTTGACAATCGAGTTCATAGACACAATTGAACTGGAGATTGGGAGTCCAAATGGATGGATGAACCCAAAATCAAGAGTCAAATGCTACAGATGCTTTACGGAGCCCATTTTGTCACACCAATTCGGGGAAGAGGTGATGGACAAGCTATATGATAAGGCCGAAGAAATTCTAGCTGAGGATTACAAGCATGGAAAAGAAGCAACCAAGAACATTGGCATTGCTGTTGTGCTGAAAAAGAAAAAACTCTGAACTTAAGCTGATATCTGGGTCATTCAGGAAAGGATTATTTGACCAAAGAATCAGAATCAATGGAATAAATAATGGTATGAATTATGGTGTTTATTTGGATTTATGCAGTGTGCTGGTTAGACGATTTGTACGAAGTCTTCGCTGTTTCTTGGTTATGCCAAGACTTAGTATCAAATTCTTGATAATAAAGTCTTTATCTTTGATTGAGAAAAAAAAATAATGGTATGATCTTGTGAAACTTTTTTTTTCTTGGTATTAAGATGTCAAGTGACATTTTTTAATTTATATATAATTATTTATCTATTTTCTATAAATAAATCGAAAATGATTTGTTGAGAAAATTGGGTTTGGTAGAGATTTGTCTCATGATATAACAAAATTAGATTTGATAATTCGTATTTCCGTGTTTTAACTGTGTTATGTAAACATGAGATATTAACAATTATATGAGTAAAAACAAACACGATATGATTAATTAATTGTGTTAATATCTTAAAGATATACACGGATATGTTTAATAAATATATAAAACGATATAACATGGCTAACACGTTTATTAAATGTGTTGAGTTAAATTTTATAGGACACAATTAATATGATTAAAATTTATACAATTTATAACTTGTTTACACAATTAATATGATTAAATTAAAATATTTACAAGTAAATTATGATTCTATTATTAAATTTACAACAAAAAAATTATAAACATCGTAATATTTACCAAATATAATAAAATTCAATATCAATAAATATAAATTATTATAAAAATATTAATATTTACATGAATCAACAAATATGTATTATTCACGTATCAGAAACCAACCCTCCTGCAATTAGAAAGCCATACCTTTCTCAGTTTCAGGAGCACTTCCTTTTGTTCTTGAAATGCCCATCTCCAAAGTTGGTACCTAACGGATGTATCCTCTTCATAATTAATGGAAGGAAACTTGGGGATCGAATAGGCAAGGAAAACATCCACCACTTTGAAGTTCTATTCAAGGCCATATTTTACATGATTTCAAAGGTGAAATCTTATCAAAATTTACCCATGTTTTAATTATTATTTTATACATGGAGAGTAGTATTTTTTTAATTTCACAAACGAATTTATACATTTAAGATATGCTTATTTATTGATTGATTTAAGAAGTAATGGACAAGTCATATGATAAGGTGACATAGGTTCTTGTCGAGGCTTACAAGCTGGGGAAACAAACAACCATGAATGTTAGTGTTGTTGCTATGATGAAAAAGAAAGACATCTGACCTTGAAATTTATGAGTCATTCATGGAAGTAGTAGTTTAATTTGCTAAGGAATAAAATGAAAGTGCCAAATTGAGCTTGACTTGACTTACATATTTTGATCAGGCAAAGTACATGCACTGACCTATGATGTTATTATGTTAATGGTTATTATCATGGACTGCAAGCTTAAATGGAGCAAATGTTGAAGGGTGTGGACCGTCGTAGCTTGTGCTATTCGAAAGAGAAGGGAGCTATTGGAAGGAGTACGAAGCAGGACAAAAGTTTGCCGCCCCCTCTTTTCTCATCCCGTATATATATTTTAGCTAGGTGTCTAGTTGGTGCTTGTAGTGAAAAATATATTATCCCTGTAATTAAATGCAGAGTAAATTAAACACAATTAATGAAAAAAATAATAAAATTAAAAACACTTCGTCGCATCACTTATTTTTCCATTCTTCCATCTTTCAATAATGGTTTTTCTCTTTGGAAATGGTGTCCGTTTCAATCATGAATTTTAATTTCAATTTTTTAATGTAGCCTTCCTTGGTTGAGACATTTGTCAATCCTCCCAAATCATCATAGGTTATGATGCAAAACAAGTCCACCACATGTGCTTGACAGTGTCTTTCCTTTTTTAGTATGAGCTTGTCCCATCTTTTTCTTGGGGGATTGAAAAATGTCAGGATATGACACAATCAATTTGGATCTGCAGACAGAGGAAAAATAAAGGATGTTATCCCTGTAACTGAATAAAAGTAAGTGACGGGACGAAGATTCGTGTTCCACGATTCAATTGATGGTTTTTGTTTTTTTGCATGATGGTATTAAGCTCACATGGTGGAGTTGTTTTGCATGATGAGCTGGGAGGATTGGAAATTGTCTCAAGCAATATCAAAAAGCGTGCCAGTGTCAGGATATCACATAATCAATACAGAGACAAGCAAAGCAATGGCGAGGTGCTTTGTGCTAGTAATTATATAAACCACACAAAGCAAGATAGTTTTCAAGCACTTGAGAGAATTCCAAAGAAATACAGTTACTTTAGATTCCAACAGAGAGGAAAGAAAATTAACAATGGAGGTGAAGGATATGGTGTTCATGAACAAAGGAGATGGAGAAAACAGCTATGTCAAGAGTGCAGGATTGACGGTCTTTTCCCTTTCCTTCTCCTTCTTCTTCTTCCACTTCTTTTTCTTCTTCTTTATATATTTTCAAGTTGTATATTTGTTAAATGCAGGAGAAACTGGCAGCCGTGGCAAAGCCGATGGTTTACAAGGTAGTTGAGTCTGTGTTGAAAGAAAAGTTCTGTTCAAGCCCCGGCCAATCACTTTTCAACGTGGCTGACTTGGCGTGTTCTTCAGGTCCCAACACTTTCACGGTGATGTCGACGGTGTTAGAGAGCACGGCGAAGAATTGCGGTGGATCGAAATGTCAGATGCCGGAAATCCAGTTTTACCTGAATGATTTGGTGGGGAATGATTTTAACACACTGTTCAATGGGTTGTCTGTCATTCAAGAAAAATATAAAGATGTTCCATGGTTTGCCATGGGCGCTCCTGGTTCCTTTTATGACAGGCTTTTCCCTCGGAACTCCATGCATCTTGTGCATTCCTCTTATGGGATACATTGGCTCTCTAAGGTGAGAATTTTTATAGTTTTTTGATAAAAGCATCTTTAAGTTAAATGAAATTTGATGAGTATCAGATACGATCATATTTTTAACATGAATATCTTTGTTTGAGTTTTTTCTATATTTCGAGCGGTCATAAATTTATACTTATAATTATTATTTACATATCAAATATAAGTATTTCAAAAGATAAAAAAAAGTCACTAACAACATAATTATCATTTTAAAAAGTCTAACAATATAATTATCATTTTAAAAAGTCTAACAATATAATTATCATTTTAAATTAATTTGATTCGAAATGAGAGTCGAATACTTTCATCTAATTTCTTTTTTTATATTTAAGGATAAGACTTCTATGCTTATAACTATCATATATATGTTGAATTTTACAATTATCAGCTTAATTTGTTTGTTAAAAAAGTTATTTACAGCATTATATATTCAAGAATTAACCTAAATCTATACTTTCAACTTAATACAAATAGAAATTTGGGTATAATTCATGGCAATGCATTTTGACTAATCATTTGGAACCCATGATAAAGGCACCAAAAATCACAAGTGCAAGAGGGTTACCACTAAACAAGGGGAGTATCCACATATCAGAAACCAGCCCTCTTGCAGTAAGAAAGGCATACCTTTCTCAATTTCAAGAAGATTTCCTTTTGTTCTTGAAATGTCGATCACCAGAGATGGTACCTAACGGACGCATCCTCTTCACAATTAATGGAAGGAAATCTGGGGATCCCATAGGCAAAGAAAGCCTGTACCACTTTGAACTCCTATCCAGGGCCATATCTTACATGGTTTCAAAGGTGAAATATTACCACATTTTATCTTTTTTTTAATTATTATTCTATGCATTGAAAGTAGAACTTTTTAATTTCACAAGCAAGTTTATACATTTAAGATATGTTTATTCATTGATCAAGTTACTTAACTTGACATTATCTAATTCCAAATGAATATAATCAAACAGGGATTGATTGATGAAGAGAAATTAGATTCCTTCAATGCACCAACCTTCACTCCATCCCAAGAAGAAGTTGAGGATTTAGTGCAGAAAGAGGGTTCATTCACCGTTGAGTTCATAGACACAATCAAAGTGGAGATTGGGGATGCATGGGCGAGTGCAGAACCGAGAGCCAAAAACGTGAGAGCATTTTCTGAACCATGGATCTCACATCAGTTTGGAGAGGAAATAATGGACAAGTTATATGAGAAGGTGACACAAATTCTGGTTGAAGATTACAAGTTGGGAAAACAAACAACCATGGTTGTCAATATTGTTGCTGTGCTGAAAAAGAAAGACATCTGACCCTGAAACTTGTGTCATTCAGGGAATTTGATAGTAATATTGATTTGCCAAGGAATAAGGTGAAAATACCAATTGAGCTTGGCTTGCTTACATCTTTTGGTGAGGCCAAGTACATGTATTGACCTATGATGTTAGTATGTTAGTGGTTATAAATCATGGATTGCAAGCTTAAATTGAGATGTGTTAAAATATTGGTCGCACTGGCTTGTGAACTATGTTTAGGGCATAGTTTTCATTCTATTTTGTATTATGTTTAATTTTATAAAACTTTATGTATGATTATTTATATATATTAATAATATTAATATTTAAATAAAGTGTATTTCATTTTTTATTCTTTGATGCTTGATGATTAAATAGAAATAATTTATTCAAATATAAGTATAGAATAAATGTGAGAGTGAATATAGATAAGAAAATCCCTTTTGATGATTAAATTTAACCCTTCATTCATATATATGTATAAAAAAATTATGTGAGTGCATACATGTAATATAAACCCTTAAAAATATACTAATTTCATCAATTAAGTTAGCTAACCAATTAAAAATTTTTTTAACCAAAGTAAATAGGTAAGATCGACTTAATCAAACCTTTTAACGAATTTAACTAAATCAATCAAATTAATCAAACTGAATTAACCGAATTTATCATTTAATTCCATTTATTCGCTCTTGTCCAAATTCTGGTCGCCCCTAGTACAAAGCATGCAGAAAAGGTTCCTAAAGAAAAGGATGGGACAAGTTATACCAGAAAAAGAGAGATGATGTTAAGCCCACAAGGTGAAATTGTTTGTGTCGTTTTGCATGATGAGCTAGGAGGGTTGAAAAATGTCTGACGAAGAAAGGCTATATTAAAAAGACCGTCAGTGTCGGGACATCACACAATCAATACAGAGAAAAACAATGAAGGTGAAGGAAATACTGTTATGGTTTCTTGAGATGAACTTAGACTAAAAGCTCTGTCAAGCATATGAAAAATAGAAGCTAATAGAGAGCAAGAGAAAGTAGACTGTGATAACAAGGTTGTGTACTGATCTGATTCATTAATGATAAACATCAAGTTTATATACAAAACATGCATGGAGAACACTTGCAAAACAGCAAAACAACTGTCTAGCCTAATTACATGCACCTGAACACGTAAGGAACAGGGGTAGCACATAAGCATTTTTCATGACCGGTACAATCAAGCAAACTGATATAACATACAAAAGCAAACTTAATTAAGATGTTGTCCACATGCTGACTACATACAAGTCTTAGTTTCATAACAATCCTCTTTAAGGCTTGTATCTAGCACATTCAGATTACTTATGAGGAATTCAAGTCTTGGCTTAGGCAATATCTTTGTCATTATATCTACTAACTGGTCTTTAGATGGACAGTACTGCACATCGACATTTCCCTGTTGTTCAGCATCCCTAATTGCATGGTATTTAACTTGGATATGCTTTGTCTTCCCTTGAAAAACAAGATTTTTAGTCATGGCAATGGCTGATTTATTATCAACCACAAGAGCAGGAGCTTGTATCTGAGGGAGTTGCAAGTCAACAAAGACTTTTCTCAACCAAAGTGCTTGATTTGAAGTTTTGCAACTACTGTATATTCAGCCTCCGCAGAGGATTGAACAACCACATTTTGTTTATGTGAGTTCCATGAGAAATTAAACACCATTTCCAAGTGTGAAACGTAACCCATGGTGCTCTTGCAGATCTACATTTCCTCCCCAATCATTATCAGAATCGCCAGTAAGAACTATATTAGATTTCTGAGGAAAATGTAGCACATAATTGAGTGTGCCCTTGAGGTACTGGAGGATTCGGTTTGCTGCAGGAACGTGAAAATTGGTAGGCTCCTTCATAAACCTCAATAACAAGCAGACTAGAAACATGATGTCAGGACGAGATTAGCAAACGTATAAGAGACAACCAATCATGCTTCTAAATTGAGAAGGATCATGTAGTCTGCTACCACTCTTAACAGAGAACCTCTCATTAACGACAAGTGGAGTTGCACAGGGTTTACATTGATCTATGTGAAATCTTTTCAAGACTTCCTTGACGTAACTCTTTTGTGATAATATTATACCATCAACATTCTGCTTAATTTTGAGTCCCAAGAAGTAGTTCATAGCCTCTAATTCAGTCATGTCAAATTCCTTAAACATTTTCTTCTTAAACTCATTTATGACAGCAACATCTGCTCCTGTAACCAACAACTCATCCACATAAAGTGAGATAATCAAAGGAGATTTACCTTCAAGACTTAGAAAATAGAGTGTCGCTTCATTACAACTCTTAACAAAGCCTTATTGTGTCAAATAAGTGTCGATCTTGTTGTACCATGATCGAGGGGCTTGCTTCATGCCATATAAGGCCTTATAAGTTAGTAAACTTTATTCTGATCAGAAGCTAATGCAAAACCTTCAGGTTGTTGACCATAGATCTCTTCCTCAAGCATTCCATTAAGAAAGTAGATTTAATGTCCAGATGACATACATTCCAACCCATAGTAGCTGAGAGTGCAAGCAACAGACCTATTGTATCATATCTAGCCACTAGAGCATAGGTCTCCAAGTAATCAACACCAGGAAGCTCACTGTATCCCTTCACAACCGATTGAGCTTTGTATTTGTTGAGGCTCCCGTCTGGATTAAGCTTCTTTTTATAGATCCATTTAACTCCAATTATGTTTTGATCAAGTGGTCAATCAATCGATGACCAGGTTCCACTCTTATTAATCTTGTGAAGCTCTTCCTTCATTATAGATATCCATTTTGGATGATTAGCAGCTTTACTATATATAGTAGGTTTAGCTATAACAGTCAAGAACCTATGATATATGTCCTGAATGGATTGTGTACCTCTGATAGGTACCTCATCAATATTATCATCAGCATACACATAATTTCTGGGCTCTGCCAATATACGAAAGGGTGCTTGAGATTATGAGAAGTCTGGCATAACCCAATCCTAACTTGCAGATTCATCAAAGGACATATTTTGCTGATGATCACTTTTCCAGATTCAGGGACATAAGCTCTATAAGCCTTGGCTTGTGAGCTGTAGCCAATGAATATAGCTTTCTGAGTTTTATGTTGTAACTTGTCCCTCAAAGCATCTAGAATATATACATAGCAAACACAGTCGAGCACTCTTAGGTGCACAATTGAAGGTTTTTGATCAAATCAAACTTCAGATGGTGATCTGCCACCCAAGGCCTGAGTTGGAAGAATGTTCAGCAGATAAACTACAGTATTGCAAGCCTCTGCCCACAATTTTGTACGAGGATTCTTTTCAAACAGTAAACATCTCGCCATATCAAGGATAGTTCTATTCTTCCTCTCACTTACACCGTTTTATTGAGGAGAATAATGTGCAGTGAGTTGATGAGAGATGCCTTCAATTGCGAGAAACTGAGTGAAATCATTGGAGACATACTCTCTTCCATTATCTGTCTTGAGAGTCTTGATTTTAGATTCTGTTTCAACTTCAACTTTGGCTTTGAATTTCTGAAATAACTCAAAGACTTCTGACTTAGCTTTCATGAAAAATATCCAACACCAACGAGTTAGATCATCAATGAAAATCAAATAAAATCTGCTACCATTTAAGGATTCCACTCTCATTGGAACTAGCAGATGGAAATGGTTTTCTAGAAAGTTTGCCATATTGACAAGCACTGCAAACTGAGCCTTCATCAGTTAACTTAAGAAAGTTACTTAGAGAACCAGAAGCACTGACCTGTTTGAGAGCCCTATAATTAAAGTGACCAAGTCGTTTGTGCCACAAGTTGGTCAAATTTGTTTCTGAACTGCTAGCTTGCAAACACAACTGATCAGAGCTGACTGAAAAACATTTCCTTTTCATTGGAATAGTCATCAAGTATGTGCCAGAGGGATCATAAATAGTACATGCATTATCTTTGAATAACAAGGCATAATCACATTCAACTAGTTGCCCAACACTTAATAAATTTTAAGTGATGGAAGGCACATGAAGAACATCTGGAAATTACCTGTTTTCTGATGAAGTATTCACTTTTACAGTGCCTTTTTCCTCAGCTTAAAGATAAACTCCATTTCCTATCTTGACCTTGGATTTGTAGTTCTTGTCAAGATAGGCAAACACAGATTCCAATGGAGTAATATGATTAGAACTTCCACTATTTATCAGCCATTCACTGTTATCAACATCATGAGAGGAGTTTGTTAGCGCCATAAAGAGAGTTTCCTTTACTTTCTCAGCATTCTTAGTAACTTGAGTGGGCTTATCAGTTACAGATGGTTTGTTCTATCAAACCTTATCCACGTGTCCCGTCTCATTGCAGATTTTGCATTTAGCATTTGATCTAAACCAACATTGCTCCTCGTCATGGTTCCTTTTCTTGCAAAAGGAACAAATTTTATACTTGCCTTTTCTGTTGAAGGATTCACCAGATTGAGTAGATTTCTTGTCCTTTTCGCTTGAATTTCTTCTGTTTCTGGCTTCAATGTTGGCTTTGCCTTTGTTTTTAGCTACTAGAGCATTTTCAATACTTGCATCTTTTTGAGCAAACCTTCTATGCTCGGTAGCTTGAAGAACATTTACCACATCTGTGACAATAAGTGATGACAGATCCTTGAATTGTTCCAGGGAAGTGATAGTAGCCTCAAACTTCTATGAAATATTGATGAGAATTTTTTCAACCACCTTCTGTTCAGTCAAGTTTTCGCCCAAGGTCTTCATTTGATTCATAAGACACATGACACGATCTATGTACTCTACCACGGTTTGAGAATTTTTCATTCCAACAGCTCAAATTCCCTTCTGAGGTTCAACGTTTGCATCTTCTTGGTTTTAGAGGATCCTTAATATTCCCTTTGCAAACGATTCCAAGCTTCTTTGGCAGTCTCACATCCCATAATTCTGCTAAAGATGGTTTCAGAAACACCTACATGAAGAAAGGCTCGGCATCAGTCTCTACCACGTTCCACAGATCATAACCTCGTAAGTAGGCTTTCATTTTGATAGCCCACACAGGATAGTCGGTTCCATCAAACACTGATGGACCGGGGTGAGTAGGATTTGGTGTCGTCATCAAGGTGAATCTGGTAAGGGTATATGGAAGATGAAAAAGCCGTGAAAGAATGAGAAGTGTAAGGTGTGACATCCCCTTAGGTGGCAACACATCCAAGGTATTGTTCTGCCTGGCCCAGACAGCAGCTCAAATGGTGAAAGTCGTTCCCTTATGGGGAAGTAAAAGGCCTGAGGGGTCTCGGGTTCGAGGAGTGCTGCAGGCACATTGGCACTCGAGCTGTCTAGGCCAGGCAGAACAATATCTTGGATGTGTTGCCCCATAAGAGAATGTCACATAAGGTCCCTCAAAGATCGAATGAGAGCTCTGATGCCATGTTATGGTTTCTTGAGATGAACTTAGGCTAAAAGCTCTGTTAACTATATGAATAATAGAAGCTAACAGAGAGCAAGAAAAAGTAGACTATGATAACAAGGTTGTGTATTGATCTGATTCATTAATGATAAACATAAGGCTTATATACAAAACATGCATGAAAAACACTTGTAAAATAGCAAAACAATTGTTTAGCCTAATTACATGCACCTGAACACCTAAGGAACAGGGGGTAACACATAAGCACTTTTCATGACTAGTATAATAAAGCAAACTGATATAACATACAAAAGCAAACTTGATTAAGATGCTGTCCATGTGCCGACTACATACAAGTCTTAACTTCATAACAAATACTCTGCGTAAACAAAGGAGAAGGAGAAAATAGCTATGTTAAGACTGTAGGATTAGGGGTCTCGATATGATCTGATACCACCCCCCCCCCCCCCCCCCCCTCCCCTCTCTCTCTCTCTCGCTCTCTCTCTCTCTCTCTTTACTTGTTTATTTTGGTTATGGAAACCTTGAGTTTCTAATCATTTTTCAAATTTTCTTCCAAATGCAGCTAAAAGTGATAGCCTAAACCCAGCCGATTGTTCAAAAGGCAGTTCAATCTCTCTTCACAGGAACTTTTTCAATCCCACTTCAAGTTGTTAACGTAGCTGACCTGGGGTGTGCTTTAGTTCCCCAACCTCTTAAGTTAATGTCAATAGTGATAGAGAGCATCATGAAAAAATTCAGGGAATTGGGATGTGAAATGCCAAAAATCCAGTTTCTCTTGAATGATTTAGTCGGAAACGATTTCAACACACTGTTCAAAGGATTATCTGCTGCTCAAGAAAAAGATAAGAATGTTTCATGGTTTGCTCACTACAAAAAAAGATAACTTATTTATACAATTGATACGATTAACACAATTAAAACAATTAAATTGAAATATATACCGTAAAATATGATTTTATTATTTAAATTTATAACCAAAAATTATATATATCAAGTAAAATAAGGAGTAGGAGCATGTCCCCAAAGAAAAGGCTGGCACAAGCTCTACAACAATTAAACAGAGAGATGACACCAAGCCCACGTAGTGACATTGTTTGTGTCGTTTTGCATGATAAGCTGGGAGAATTGAAAAATGTTTCCACCAATATTAAAAAGCGTGCCAGTGTCAGGATATCACGTAATCGCTAGAGAGAAAAGCCAAGCAATGGCGGAGTTGCTTCGTGCTAGTAATTATATAAACCACACGAAGCAAGATGGTTTTTAAGTACTTGGAAGAATTCCAAGAAATACAGTTACTTTAGATTCCAAATGAGAGAAAAAAGAAATTATCAATGGAGGTGAAGGATATGGTCTTCATGAACAGAGGAGGTGGAGAAAAACAGCTATGTCAAGATCGTGCAGGATTGATGGTCTCGACATGATCTTACCCTCTCTCTCTTGGATATGTTTACGAGTAATTTACTTGTTTACTTTTGTTCTGGAAAGCTTGAGATTCTAATCAGTTCACAAATTTATCTTTAAATTGCAGCTAAAGTGGCAGCCATAACCAAAATAAACAAGTAAATTACTTGTAAACATATCCAAAAGAGAGAGGGTAGGATCATGTCGAGACCGTCAATCCTGCAGTCTTAACGTAGCTATTTTCTCCTCTCCTTTGTTCAGAGTATTTCCTTCACCTCCGTTGATATTCCTTTTTTTCTCTGTTTGCAATCCAAAATGAGATGGGATTCTGTTGAATTATACTTCAAATATATATATATATATATATATTGTTTATTTTGTTTATTTTTTTAAATAGCTTTGTCAAGAGCTGGCTCCTAATGGCCGTATGGTCTTGATATTTAATGGACGGTAAACTGCCGATCCCACAAACAAAGATAGATGCTACAAATGGGATTTTAATTTCTTGCAATGCTGAGGCCTTATCCTACCTGGTTTCACAGGTAAAATGCCAACTTTTCAACTCTTTTTCAGTCAATAACTTTTGATTGTTTACTCAATTACCTGGCCATTTGTAGGGATTGATTGATGAAGAAAAATTGGGGTTCCTTCAATTCACCCTACTAGAATCCCTCCCAAGAAGAAGTTGAGTACTTGGTAGGCAAGGAAGGTTCTTTGACAACCGAGTTCATTGACACAATTGCACTGGAGATTGGGTGTCAAAATGGATGGTCGAGCCTAGAATCAAGAATCCAAGGCTACGGATGCTTTTCGGAGCCCATTTTCTCACACCAGTTCGGGGAGGAGGTGATGGACAAGCTATACGACAAGGCCACACACAGGGGCGGAGGGTAACGCAACTAAAAGGCTCCCCAAATTTTTAAAAATTTTTATTATATGTATATTAATGGCTCCTCCAAAATTTTTTAGAAATTTTTATTTATTATATATTTTGTAATGGTCCCTTCCAAAATTTATGGAATTATTTATTTACTATATATTTTTAATGGTTCCCTCAAAATAATTTTTTACTTTAATATTAATAAAAATAAAAAAATAATAAAATGACCTCATAAACCTTACTCTAATTTAAGTTTTTTCACACCTTATTCTCCCTCTTTCTTTTTCTCTTTTGTCATTTTATTTTTACTTTAATCTTTTCTCTGTAATTCGCCATTAAAACACATTACATTCCTCAAAAGAATTTTATGAGCTTCTGAACTTGGACAAAGAATTATGGAAATCACTCACCATCATTGTGTGAAATTAAGAGATGGTAAAATTATCTTTTGTCTTCTTCTTTCTATTTGTTTTATTTAATTATTTATATATTTAATCATTGTATAAAATCCTATATATCATATTAAACTATTTATATTTTATACATTATAGTTTTATATTTAATATTTTAAATTTAAATAAAAATAGAATAAGAATATTGAATGTTGACTACATAGTGATTAGGATCTAGTGTTAGGGTTTTTGATGTTAGTGGTCTTATGTGCGACCCTTCTTTTGGTTGTTGGGCGTTTTTGTTCTCTTTGAGCCTCCATCAAGTTTTTCGAGTGGTTTTTCCGTGTAATTGTACAAGTTTTCGAGTAGTTTAGGACTAAAGAGATTCAATAAAAACATTTTTCACAAAAAAAAAAAAAAGATTTGATTAAAAGTACGAGTAAGTTCCAATTAATTTTCCTACACTTGAGTCATTAAGTTTCAATAGTTCAAATCATGAAAAAGAGTAATATAAATCAAAACATCCTAGACTCAATTTTGAAGAAATAGATGCTTTTCAAGTAAAATTCAATACTTATAAACTACTGTAAGTTTTTCTTTTCTTATTTCTTTTGATTTATATGTTATATTAAATTATTATTTATTATGAATTTTTTTATTCTTTTTTAAGTTTAATGTATTAGTTTTAAAAATTTTTAATTCTTAGGCCTTTCCCATTTTTGACCCTCCCAATAAAAGTTGACTAAATCTATCCCTAACCACACATATTCTTGTGGAGGATTACAAGCATGGAAAAGAATCGACCAAGACTATTAGCATTGTTGTTGTGCTGAAAAAGAAAGAACTCTGACATGAAGCTGGCAAAGAATCAAAACCAATGGCATAAATAAAGTATGAATTTGCTGTAAGGAATAAGGAGAAATGTCAATTGACCATGTCTAAGTCTTTAGATTAAGCAGAGCTATGACATGAAAGTATCTTCAAACTTTGTTTTTCTTGATACTAAGATGCCAAGTAGCATTTTTAATATATATATATATATGTATATAATTATTAATTTTTTATAAATAAATTGAAAATGATTAGTTGGGGAAATTGGGTTTTGTAGAAATTTGTGTTGTGATATAGCAGAACCTAAAACTATTTGATTTTGGCTTATGCTTGCTGTAAATTGGCATGCGCAAAAACGAATTGGGCTCAAGGTGAGTTCTGTTTATTGGTTCCATTAATTTTGTGGTATTTGATGCTTAATTGGGCAAACCACCTGTAATTAGATGTTGTAGGTCAGCCTTTTTTTTTAAAAAAAAAAAAAGTGGAATTTATAAGCCATTAAACAAAATACCATTGATAGTCTGCCAGAGACTCTCATTGGTATGAAAAGAAAACCCGCATGGCAAGAAAAGCTAGTACAAAGAAGGTTCATCACTGCAAACATAAACCAGCAGCATGCCCTCAACAAACAGAGATCTCACAAAAACTCAAACCTGCCAAAGATCAAAGGCATCAGCAGGAAACAAGGAGGCAAAACAACAAAGACAAAAATCCTAAAAAACCAACCTCAATCAGTGACAGCAATATCCAAAGACCACAAAACGAAAACAACCAAAGCAGAGAAGAGACATCAGGAACCCTTGAAGCCATTGACCAACAAAGCCGAGATCCAATTCGAAGAAAAAAAAAATGCAGCACGATGACATATCCTGGCAAAAAGGATCAACAAATCAACTCGAGACGCACGTCTCCCTCGAGAACATGACCTTGAAGAGGAAGCAGCATAAAGAACACAACTCAAGCAAAAATCCTCTGAAAAGCTGACAACTAAAGAAAGGGAAGCAAGATGGGATCATCAACCAGCACAACGAGGAAGACAAAACATCAAGCAACAGCAACAACTAACCAACAAGCAACAGTTAAGAATTAATGATCAAGAGGTCACCTTCCCTTCCAATACCATCTTTGGCCAGCTTATCAGCAAGATTGTTACCAGATCTCGGAAAATGTTGAATTTTCCAAGGCCCAACCTTAGATTTGAGATTCTCAATCTGTTTGATAATGTTGCAAAATTTCCAAGGAGATTCCTCAGGCTTTGAAATCCATTTAATAGCATTAGAGGAGTCGCTTTCAATAATAAGAAAATAAGAATTCACCCAAGGAGAGGCTGCAAACAAAAGGAAAGCTTCTTTAATAGCCAGGAGTTCAACCAAGTTTGAATCACCCCAACCAGTAGCCTTAGAGAATTGCAATTTAATTCTGCCTGCATAATTTCTAAGAACTCCCTCAACATCAGCTTCCCTGGGCAGCCCTTTGCTGCTCCATCAACATTAAACTTTAACTCACTTGGTAAAGGTTTAATCCAATCTAAATTTCTCTTATCAGATTTTTTTTTTAGAACAAATAGCCCCAAGTTCGGGATTTTTGAAAAAAATCAAGGAAAGACAAACAATGATTTTCCCATCAAACTTTCGACCAACAAGTAATTCGAGTTTTAATGATATCCATCAATTGGAGTATGGCCTTATTGACTTTTAAACAGAGAATAAACTTTATGCAAAAATAACCTTTCATGGAATATGGAATCCACCAATCCAAGCAATTATCTTTCCTATTTTATACTTTTTACCTTTCAGTATTGATAATTAATGAATGCCACTATTTGATAGAGATTTGTAAATGTGAAAAGATAAATAGTGTATATATACACTTTTTACTTTTCAATTTCATCTTTTCTTTTAATTATTATTCTATACATTGAGAGTTAAATTTTTTAATTTCACAAGCGGATTTATACATTTAAAATATGCTTATTTATTGATTGAGTTACTTAACTTGACACAAACTAATCCCTAGTGAATATAATCAATAGGGACTGATTGATGAGGAGCAATTAGATTCCTTCAATGCCAACCTTCCCTCCATCCCAAGAAAACTCTTCATCCCATCACTCATTTTTTCGTTCTTCCATCTTTCAATCATGGTCTTTCTCTTTGTAAATGGTGTTGGTTTCAATCATGATTTTTAATTTTATTTTTTTCAATCCTGCCAGCTCATCATGCAGAATAATTCCACATCATGGGCTTAATATCATCTTTCCTTTCTTGGAATGGGTTGTCCCATCTTTTTCTTTGGGAACCGTTTCGGATGAGCTGGGAGGATTGAAAAATGTCAGGATATTACACAATCAATTTAGATCTGCAGACAGAGGAACAAAATAAAGTATGTTATCCCTGTAACTAAATAAGACTGAATACGTGATGGGACGAAGATTTGTGTTCCAGGTTAGTGCGGTCCACCATTTAATTATTTTGCATGATGATGTGAAGCCCACGTGGTGGAATTGTTTTACATGATGATAAGCTGGAACGATTGAAAAATGTCTCAAGCATATTGTTGTTGTGCTGAAAAAGAAAGACATATGACCCTAAAACTTGTGTCATTCAAGGAATTTGATAGTAATATTAATTTGCTAAGGAATAAGGTAAAATTGCCAATTGTGCATGTCTATATCTTTTGATCAAACAAAGTACATGTACTTATGAAGATTTGTAGATTGTAGATCAATAATTTTTATTAATAATATTTGTTTTTAGATGAAGAGATTTAAATTTTAATTTTTAAATAAAAATTCATACAATAATCACTGAATTTAATTAATTAATATAATTTGAAAAAATTTAATTGAGGGAAGGGGATTTTTTTTTTTTATAATTGGGGGAGGGGTTTATAGTGTCTACTTGATTTTTTTTTTTTATATAATTGAGGGAAGGGGATGCTTTTTTTTTTTTTTTATAATTGGGGGAGGGGTTTATAGTGTCTACTTGATTTTTTTTTTTTATAATTGAGGGAAGAGAGATTTGAATCCTACTCTTTAAACAGAAAAATTATACACTAACTAATAAACCAAATACTCATGTGCCACTTGATGCTTGCAATGTAAAATATGTTATTTCTATAACCAAATAAACATTAAATTAAATACTATTACCAAAAAAATAAGATTAGAAAAACTATTGATTCCATCAAATCCATAAAACTGACTTAATCCAACTTTCTAATTAATTTAACCGAATCAACCAAATTAGCACAACTGAATTAATTGAATTTATCGATTAATTGGCTTTTATCCAAATTCTGCTCATCCCTAGTACAAAGGATGCAGAACAGGCCCCTAGTGTCTAATAAATTGCATGATGAGCTGCGAGGGTTGAAAAATGTCTAATAAAGAAGGCTTTATTCAAAAGCCCGCCAGTGTCAGGAAGCCACAGAAAAAAACAAACCAATGGCGAGTTGCTGTGTGCTAAAATATAAACCACGCAAAGCAAGTTAGTCTCTAAGCACTTGGGAGAATTCCAACAGGGAGAAGGAAAATTATCAATGGAGGTGAAGGGTATTCTCTTCATGAACAAAGGAGATGGAGAAAACAGCTATGTCAAGAGTGCAGGATTGACGGTCTTTTCCCTTTTCTTCTCCTTCTCCTTCTTCTTCTTCTTTTTCTTTTTCTTTTTTATGTATTTTCAAGTTGTATATTTGTTAATTAAATGCAGGAAAAAGTGGCAGCCGATACACAGCCGATAGTTTACAAGGTAGTCGAGTCTGTGTTGAAAGAAAAGTTCTGCTCGAGCTCCGGCGAAGTAATTCTCAACGTGGCTGACTTGGGGTGTTCTTCAGGTCCCAACACTTTCACGGTGATGTCGACGGTGTTAGAGAGCACGGTGAAGAATTGCGGTGGATCGGAATGTCAGATGCCGGAAATCCAGTTTTACCTGAACGATTTGGTGGGGAATGATTTTAACACACTGTTCAAAGGGTTGTCTGTCATTCAAGAAAAATATAAGGACGTTTCATGGTTTGCCATGGGTGTTCCTGGTTCCTTTCATGACAGGCTTTTCCCTCGGAACTCCATGCATCTTGTGCATTCCTCTTATGGGATACATTGGCTCTCCAAGGTGAGATTTCTCATAGTTTTCCTGAGAAAAGCATCCTTAAGTTTAATGAGATTTGGGTGAGCGCCGAATACAGTCACGTGTCTAACACAAATTCATTCTTTTAAAAGTTCGTTTGTTTTGCAGTAAAATATTTTTGGAAAAACATTTTAAGAACAGAAAATTAATTTCAGATGTAAAACATTTTACGAGTGAATAAAGTTAATTATGAAAAATGTCTTACATCCTTGAAAGGCTTAAAACATTTTTCAGAGAACAATAAAAATACTTTTATATTAAGTTATGAGTGTAAATTTGATAAATATTAATATTTAACTTAAAATATTAAAAATATTAATATTTATGTTTAAAAAAATTAATTTTAAATATTGATATTTAAATTATACAAAACTATTAAAATTACAAAAAATATTATTTTTATGAAACCATTCAATACAATTAAAATTTTTATTTATAAATGGAATAAATCTTACTAATAATTATAATAAAAAAATTTCAATGATTATCATTTTATGAATACACATTTATAGTAGGTTTAAATCTTACTAATAATTATAATAAAAAATATTTCAGTAATTGTTATTAATAAATATATATATTTATAAGTATATGTTTTAGATAACTTATGTAATTGGTGAATATTTATATTTTTATAGTTATGATAAAAAAGTGATAGATGGAAAATTTTTTGAAAATTAGAGTTTATTTCATTACAAATTTGTGGTTAAATGCTTTGATAAATATCATTATTGATTTTATTTATTTTCATTTTCATTCTTAATTTTGATTTCAAATTAATGAAAATCAAATATCAATATTATTTTGTACTCAACTCCTATTTATTATTTTAACACCTGAATAACTCCACCATAATGAAAAATATTTTTCATAAAATGATCCAAACAATAAAAAATATTTTCGACAGTTTATCCAAATAACAGAAAATATTAAATTTTCCTATAAAATATTTTACATAAAAAAATTTATTCTAACAAGTCATTTTTCGATTACCAAACGAACCCTAAAATTTTTATATATTTCGAGAGTTAGAAGTTCATACTTATAATTGTATGATATGTATTGGATATAAACTTTTTATATCTTATTTTTAAAAAAAGAGAATCAGGGCAACATAACAATCATCTTAAGCAAGTTTGATCTGGAGTAAGTGTCGGTACAAACACATGTGTCCAACACGGATACCTTCATCTAAATTTTCTTTTACATATTTAAAGATTGAACATTCATATTTATAAATGCCGTACATATATTGATTTGGCAACCATTAGTTTAATTTATTTATTAAAAAATTATTTATAGCATTACATATTTTCAACATAACCCAAATAGAAATTTGGGTATAATAGATGAAATGTGATTTGACTAGCCATTTGGAACCCATGATAAAGGCACCAAAAGTCACATGTGAAAGAGGGTTACCACTAAACAAGGGAACCATCCACGTATCAGAAACCAGCCCTCCCGCAGTCGCAAAGGCATACCTTTCTCAGTTCCAAGACGACTTCCTTCTGTTCTTGCGATGTCGTTCTCCAGAGATGGTACCTAACGGACGCATCCTCTTCATAATTAATGGAAGGAAACCTTGGGATCCCATAGGCAAAGAAAGCTTCTACTACTTTGGAGTCCTATCCAAGGCCATATCTTACATGGTTTCAAGGGTGAAATCCAACCCTTTTTTAAAGATTATTATTCTTTTCCTTATTTATTGATTGAGTTACTTGACTTGACATAACCTAATTCCTAGTGAATATAATCAACAGGGACTGATTGATGCAGAGAAATTGGATTCCTTCAACGCACCAACCTTCTCTCCGTCCCAAGAAGAAGTTGAGGATTTAGTGGAGAAAGAAGGTTCTTTCACAATTGAGTTTATAGACACAATTGAAGTGGAGCTTGGGGGTGTATGGGCGAGTCCAGAATCGAGAGCTAAAAACGTGAGAGCATTTTCAGAGCCATGGATCTCACATCAGTTTGGAGAAGAAGTAATAAATGAATTATATGATAAGGTGACACAGGTTGTAGTCGAGGATTACAAGCTGGGGAAACAAGCAACCACGAGCGTTAATATTGTTGCTGTGCTAAAAAAGAAAGACATCTAACCCTGAAATTTGTGTGTCATACAGGAATTAGATGGTAGTTTTAATTTGCTAATGAATAAGGTGAAAATGCCAATTGTGCTTGTCTACATCTTTTGATCAGGCAAAGTACATGTACTTAAGAAGATTTGTTGATTGCAAATCGATAATTTTTATTAATAATATTTACTTTTAGATGAAGAGATTTAAATTTTAATTTTTAAATAAAAAATCATTCAATAATCACTGAATTTAATTAATTAATATAATCTGAAAAAAATTGTATATCCCATTTGTGTAAGGTAAGATGAAACCATTACTCCTCTTTTTAAACAACTAGCTATTTGGTCTCACTTAAAATGACTTGTGACATTGATATATACTTTATGTATTATTCAACAAAAACATATATTAGAGCTGGTATAGAAGCAACTAAAAACTAGTATTATCATATCCTTTCAATTGATTAGCTATTAAATATCAATAACCAAAAAGAAAAATTCCTAGAATCTACATGTTGTTCATTAATTTTGTTTTTCTTCTTTAATTCCCAAAGTCAAAAGATGCTAAGAATTAAACATGACATTAATGTATCTTTACAAGGTTGTTGCTAAGGTACTCATATTGCGCACAAGTTGGAGGATGGACCGAACTAACCTAGACATTATTATGTTAATTAATACTATTAATATCACGGACCACACTACAAGAAAATTAGTTTTTTTCTTCTTTTGACTTTTTTTATGGATTTTTAACGGAATAATTCCAATACATAAATTCTGTTGGAAATCTATGGAAAAGTTTTTTGGCACAAAAAAATTTATTGCTAGCTGTCAGACTTTTCAACGGAATTTTGAACAGAATTTCGTTAAAAATTTTCAGTAGAAAATAGTCCATTAGAAAGTTTAAGGTGTCAAAAAAAATTTAAAGCCCACTAGATTTTTCAACGGAATTTTCCGTTGGAAAATGACATTACCAACGGAACTTTTCTAACAAAATATTATGTTAGAAGATTTCGTCGGTATTACTATTTTCTAAATTTTTTATTTAAAATATATTAAGAATTTTCTAAAATTTTATTAATCATTATAGGAAATATATTAATAAATTAAATATATACGTACTGAATTTTATAATATTAAAATTTTAAATATGTATTCTTTAGTTATTATTTTTTAAAAATATTTTAAAAACTTTATTGAGTTATAAATTTTAAATTAATTGTTCCAACTTCATTAATGTTATAAAAGTAAAAAGTTTATAAAAATAACATAATAACATTTTTAATTTTATAAAAATAGACGATAAAATCCAATAATATATTAAACAAAAACTAATAATAGTTTATTAGTAATTATAACCTTTATTAATAACTTTATTAACTTTATTTATATGATTACATTTTAATAACTTTATTAGTAATTATTACTTTATTTTTTATAACACATTAGTTTTTATAATATACAAGCCTTTTTAATATATTTGTCATCTGTTGATTTCATGCTGTATCATGTGCCTTACTCCGTGAAGCAGAGTGCCATTTATTTTGATATCAAGCAAATGGTGATAGGTTGGTAGGTACCATAGTGAAGATATTCATTCTTGGACATTCGCATTCCCTTGCAGAGATGCTACAGCGCCTGTGTTGTCTGAAAAAATTGAAGCTGCGACTGTACAATTTGAAAAGCTTATGAAATGTGAAACCCAAGGTGCTGCATATTTCCCCTGTTAATACAGGAAAATAACATCTTTATTTGTATGTTTAGAATCTATAAATTAAGTTTTCATATCTGGAGAAGCATCTGCTGTTTTGAGTGCGACTAATCTTGGTTAGAAATCATTATTATCATTAATTAATATAATGGTAGCTTCTGACTCTAATGTGCCTGGATATACCTAAATAAGGTAAGTCTTGCAAATTTCTCGTTTGTGTTGACGCCAACTTTATTTGCAAAGAAAAAACTTGTACAATGTTTTAGGCTTCGAACAAATTGGTTAGATGCCGATACCTGTCTGGGTCAGGACCAAGAAATTGCTACTCCTTAAATAATTAGGCAAGATATTTTATTTCGGGAAAAAAGAAACAACTCCAACCTATTTAATAATTCAGTTTGATTGCTACTTAGTTTAAAGTTCCTAGTAAATGAGTTTCCTCAATATTCAGTTTTAATTTAAAATAAATACTAGGATGATACCCGTAGCTACGATACGGAAAATGTTAAAAGAAATATAAATTATATTGTGTTAGATTTCAATTTGATATTTTTAAAAGATAAATTATTTGTAGAGAAAAAAATAAATTGATTTTAATTACAAAATTAAATATATAGGGAGAGATTCTAATTGAATGACACTTGTCATTCAATTAGATACTCAATTGGAATTCAATTAGACACTCAATTGAAAGAAATTGAGAAATCAAATTATACTATTTTTATATATAGTAGAGAAAAAGATAAATTGATTTTAATTACAAAATTAAATATATAGGGAGGAATTCTAATTGAATGACACTTGTCATTCAATTAGACATTCAATTGAAATTCAATTAGACACTCAATTGAAAGAAATTGAGAAATCAAATTATGCTACTTTTATATATTGTATTAGATTTCAATTTGATATTTTTAAAAGATAAATTGTTTATAGAGAAAAAAATAAATTGATTTTAATTACAAAATTAAATATATAGGGAGAGATTCTAATTGAATGACACTTGTTATTCAATTAGATACTCAATTGGAATTCAATTAGACACTCAATTGAAAGAAATTGAGAAATCAAATTATGCTATTTTTATATATAGTAGAGAAAAAGATAAATTGATTTTAATTACAAAATTAAATATATAGGGAGGGATTCTAATTGAATGACACTTGTCATTCAATTAGACATTCAATTGAAATTCAATTAGACACTCAATTGAAAGAAATTGAGAAATCAAATTATGCTACTTTTATATATTGTATTAGATTTCAATTTGATATTTTTAAAAGATAAATTATTTATAGAGAAAAAAATAAATTGATTTTAATTACAAAATTAAATATATAGGGAGAGATTCTAATTGAATGACACTTGTCATTCAATTAGATACTCAATTGGAATTTAATTAGATACTCAATTGAAAGAAATTGAGAAATCAAATTATGCTATTTTTATATATAGTAGAGAAAAAGATAAATTGATTTTAATTACAAAATTAAATATATAGGGAGGGATTCTAATTGAATGACACTTGTCATTCAATTAGACATTCAATTGGAATTCAATTAGATACTCAATTGAAAGAAATTGAGAAATCAAATTATGCTACTTTTATATATAGTAGATATAATAAAGTAATAAATATAAATATATATTATATAAAATTAACATATTAGTGATTGAGTTACTTAACTTGACACAAACTAAGCCCTAGTGAATATAATCAATAGGGACTGATTGATGAGGAGCAATTAGATTCCTTCAATGCCAACCTTCCCTCCATCCCAAGAAAACTCTACATCCCAAAAATTTAAACTTTGATTAAATTGTGTTATTAAAGAGCATTCGATAGTCAAAAGTTGACTAAAATATATACGCTAATATACGCTTAATATTACATACTACTTGCCTACTTTTTGGTTGTTAAAGGGCTTGAAGATAGACATGTACTGCCAGCTTAAATTGAGACTTGTTAAAAGATGGGCCACGCTGGGCTTAAAATTATTGTATATAACGATGAGCTGGGAGGATGGAAGGCTACATTAAAAAGCCTGTCAGTGTCCGGATATTACACGATCAATTTAGATTTGCAGACACAGAAACAAAAAAGAAACCATCAATGGAGGTGAAGGAAATACTCTGCATGAACAAAGGAAAAGGAGAAAATAGCTATGTGAAGAATGCAGGATTAGTGGTCTCGATATGATCTTATACCCCTCTCTCTCTCTCTCTCTCTCTCTCTCTCTCTCTCTCTCTTTACTTGTTTATTTTGGCTATGGAAACCTTGAGTTTCTAATCATTTTGCAAATTTTCTTCCAAATGCAGCTAAAAGTGATAGGCAAAACCCAGCCGATAGTTCAAAAGGCAGTTCAATCTTTCTTCACAGAAACTCATTCAACCCCACTTCAAGTTGTTCACGTGGCTGACCTGGGGTGTGCTTTAGGTCCCCAACCTCTTGAGTTAATGTCAATAGTGATAGAGAGCATCGTGAAAAAGTGCAGGGAATTGGGACGCGAAATGCCAGAAATCCAGTTTCACTTGAATGATTTAATCGGAAACGATTTCAACACACTGTTCAAAGAGTTATCTGTGGTTCAAGAAAAATATAAGAATGTTTCATGGTTTGCTATGGGTGCTCCTGGTTCCTTTCATGGCCGGCTTTTCCCTCGGAACTCCATGCATCTTGTATATGCCTGCTATAGCGTACACTGGCTCTCCAAGGTGTGCCAGTTTTTCTTTAATTTATTACTACTTCTCGAAAAATACATCAACCTCTATGATTAACGACTTTGGACGAATTTTCAAGGCACCAAAAATCACAAACGAAGCAGGGTTACCATTAAACAAGGGGAAGATCTACATGTCTAAAACCAGCCCTCCTGCAGTGACAAAGGCATATCTTTCTCAGTTCCAAGAAGACTTCTCTTCTCTCTTGAAATTCCGGTCTCAAGAGCTGGCACCTAATGGCCGCTTGGCCTTGATTTTCAATGGGCGTCAAACAGCAGATCCCACAAACAAAGATACCTGCTACACATGGGATCTTCTTGCTGAGGCCTTATCCTACCTGGTTTCACAGGTAAAATGCCAAATTTTCAACTCCTTTTCAGTCAATAACTTTTGATTGTTTAGTGAACTAAGCTTGTTTGTTCTCATTGTTGGTCCATTTGTAGGGATTGATTGACGAAGGAAAATTAGATTCCTTCAATGTACCCTACTACAATCCCTCCCAAGAAGAAGTTAAGCACTTGGTAGACAAGGAAGGTTCTTTGACAACGGAGTTCATCGACACAATTGCACTGGAGATTGGGGGTCAAAATGAATGGTCAAGTCCGGAAGCAAGACTCAATTTGTACAGATGCTTTACGGAGCCCATTTTTTCACACCAATTCGGGGAAGAGGTGATGGACAAGCTATACGACAAGGCCACACAGATTCTGGTGGAGGATTACAAGCATAGAAAAGAAGCAACCAAGAACATTAGCATTGCTGTTGTGCTGAAAAAGAATGCACTCTGACCTGAAGCTAATTTCTGGGTCATGCAGGAAAGAATTTGGCCAAAGAATCAGAACGTCCAATGGCATAAATGATAGTATGAATTTGCTATGAGGAATAAGGAGAAACGTCAGCTGAACTTGTCTAAGTGTTTAGATGAGGCAGAGCTATGGCGTGAAAGTATCTTGTGAAACTTTGCTTTCTTGATACTTAGATGTCAAGTGGCATTTTTCAATCTATATGTATAATTATCTATTTTCTACAAATAAATTGAATGGTAAAATTGGGTTTGATAGAGTTTTGTCTTGTGATATAACAGAATCACACTTAATCATTCGTGTCTTTTGTTTTTTAATCATATTATGTAAATATAAAATTAACAGTTATACGAGCAAATACGAATACAACACGATTAATTAATCGTGTTAAGATTTTAAACACATACAAAGATATATTTAATAAACTATAATATTACACGATTAATACATTTGTTAAATATGTAGAGTTAAATTTTATACGACAAAACATTATTAACATGATTAAAATTTATATAATTTATTATTTATTTACACAATTGACATGATTAATATGATTGAATTAAAATATGTACAAGTGAAATACAATTCCATTATTCCTATTTACAACAAAAAGTTATAAAATTTTTGTCATAATATCTACTTTGTGCTTATCATAACAATTTATCTAATCTTATGCTATCCTTATGTCACGACCCGGAACCACCATCGAGTCCGTGACAACCGCCGCGATGTCCCGATATGCACTCATCCCCCGAGTACCATATTGAGACATCGCAAGGCTCTCGTACCAGTCTTTCCAACCCCCTTGTGAGTTTCTATTTATTAATTTCATACTTTAAAACATTTCGTCCAATTTCGGACCAAAACAGGGAAAAAACAAAACTTACTACACAGGGGCGTTTCGGTCATTTTTCGTCGAAAATTTTGAAATTTGAAAAAAAATGTTGCTCATGCGTCAAGATCTCATAATTTGCAGTCGGAATTGAAATCGGATATCTAAAACATGAAATTTGAGTAAAATTACATTTAATGGAATAAAATAATAATATTTCATAAAATATAATATTTTCTTATAAAACAATTTTTATATAGATATTCAGGTATAATTTTTACAGCGTAAAAACAAAAAATATTATTACATATAGTAGTATAGATAACTAAAATATAAAACTTAATTTACAATGCTAAGTGAGCCCAAAATAGAGAAATACAGTCTACGAGATGAACCTGTGAGAGCTAAGGTAGTCACCACAAATGCACTTCGTGTCAAAATTTACTATCTACAAATGTCTGTGAGCCTGAAATGGGGAAATTGAGGAGGTGAGTTTTACAACCCAGTGAGTTAGATAACTACCATCTACGACATCTAAAGTCGAGTAGATGGAGACAATATAATAAAAATACCATATCAACAAATAATTCATAACACCGAATTTAGTAAAATCATGCCAAATAATTTCATTTATTCAAACACAAGGCTTATGATTTATTTCGTAAAAACTAGGCTTTGACCAAATCTGATACTCGTGAACACTTTATCAGAGTGTCTCATCGAGTACGCCAAGGCTGTTACAATTTATACCATAATTGAAAAATATAGCCGTTCCTTGGCGTTGTCGGAGTTCACCATCACGTGGTGGTTCGGCGTAATGTGAACTCTAACCATACCTCAGGAGTTACCCTCCGCGCCTCTCATACCGAGGTATAATATAACGGGGTTACCGTGCCCCTCTAATAGGCTGGTCCACGGAACCCGTCACTGCAGTGACTATCCTATAACCCACCAATTCATAAAAATTTAAATAGCATGATATGACAAATTTTTATTTCTAAACAATTTATCAGAACAAAGCAGTCAATTCACATTTTCCAATACCATAAACAATTTAGCCAATCATGCAGTCATGCTTCTAAAATTTCATAAGCCATAATTTCAATTTTTGTACATAAACGTAATTTCATGCCAGTCTCCACATACTCAATATTAAAAATCTGTTTTTCGATTTAAAAATCATTTATGATATTCAATTTATTTTAAAAGCACACAATCATGTAAAACTACTTCAGATAATGAAAACGGTAAATTATCCACTCACAGGTTTCAGAAGCCCCGAATACCCCTAGTCTCGCTCGTCCGTAGCTATTTCCTTGCCTTTATTAGACGATTCACCACCTACGCGTTACGCGTGGCACGAATTTCAATAAAACAAATCAATTAATTATAATTGATTTCAGGCTCTATAATTTCTACATGAATGCATGAAATGCACCTTAAGCTGTCTGAATAACTGTTTAAACATGATTTTTGGCCTAATTCGCCTACACGCGTCTAAATTGCTAAAATCTTCATTTTAACTCCGATTTGACCCGTTTCAATTTCTAATTGTTCGATTATATTCCAATTTCTCAATGTCAGCATCTACGGGTCCATTTACCAGTCTTAGATTGAAAATTACGATTTTACCTCTAGAGAGTAAAAATTCTAATTTTTGCTCCGAAAATTCCCATTAATTTCCTATATCCATAATTCAACATAATTCACTTAATTACCACAAATAAACATCATTTCAGCAACCAATTTCTCTCTCTAAAATTCTGCATAAATAGGTTTCAATATGAAAAAATTCTATTTCTTGCTATTTCTCATTTTTACACTTACTAAACTCACTAAAAACATTAAATCAAGTTAAAATTCAACCAAATCAAGACCCAAAATCACTCCAAGAAATTCTGGCAGCATGTGGGGAGCATACCCACTTTCTAAATTTGCTTGGAAATTAAAGTAAAATGGGTGGGTAATGAAGAAATCAAAGAAAATTAAAGAAATTTTACCTTTTACTTGATAACTTTTTGATTTCTACACTTTTCCCCTTTGATTTTTCCCTATGGTTCTTGATTTCCTTCTTTCCCCCTTTCTCCTGGTTCTACCCGACCCTCCTAAGGGTCATTGGCTGAAAAATCAGCCTATTTAAAGGCATAATAAAATATTATTATTTTATTCATTTTTTTAATATTTTATTAATTCTTTAATTTCTAGCCATTCCTTTATTCTAAAATTTCTTCCATGTATTTATCTCTCTTATCCCCAGCTCAGAAAAATTTTTCAGACTTATCCAAAGTCTTGGTGGTGAAATTTTTAAAAATTACACTTTGACCCCCGTAAAAGTCAAAAATTACATTTTTGCCCCAAAAATTGAAAAATTGTCACAAGGCATATTATTCAATCCTCAAACTCATACCACACTCCAATTTATCAAATTTGATCTAAATTCTCTCGAAAAATTAAATTTGGTCATCCGATGGTAAAATTACCATTTTACCCCTATTCTCCAAAATGTACTGGAATTGCATTTCCTTCCCTCTTTTCAACCTCAAATTATGTTTTAATTAGTCTAAATAATCAATATACATCAAATGGGACCAAAATCCTCCTTAAAAACTCTCGTTTTGACCTTTAGTGGAAAAATTACTATTTTACCCTTATGTCTCAAAAATACCGAGAATTGTACTTTTTCACTGCTAAACTTCATTTTATGTTCCAAACATCATTTTATATTTCATATAATCGTTCTTGGTCATTAAAATCGAAATCTTTATTAAAAATTCCCATTTTGTCTTGAAATTTAAAAATGATCGTTTTGTCCCTAATCGGTCAATTTTCCCGATTAACTCTAAACTGAACCTCGAACTCCGAATCACTGTTTTAAATCACTCCATGGGTTTTAGTTTTCTCAAATTCATCCTCAATTCTCTGTTTAAACTGATTCGAGACTTATTTAACTTAACCATACCATTAGGGGCAATATTGTCATTCATCTTGTTTCTTGGGGTAATTCAATATACAAACATGCTATCCATTGCATGTGAATGATATATCACCGATAAATTAGGGTCGGGTATTACACCTTATATCCAAACAAAGAATAAAATAAACAGTTTTTCATCCCATCACTTATCTTTTCATTTTTTATTTCATTCTTTCTATTAAATTATAATTATAAAGGACAACAAAACATTAACTTACCAGCATCAATGCAAATCACATAATCAATGCGCCATAATTTTTTTATTTGCTTCCATGAAATCTACTTCTCAAATCTTTACCATAAGTTTTTAATCACCACAAATCTGCATATATAGATATGTATAACATTATAAAGATTCAAACTTCATAATACACAAATACTTTTCTGATGTTTTTTTTTTTATAATTGGGGACCTTTTTGATGTTTTTTTATAATTGGGTGAGGGGTTATAGTGTCTACTTGACGTTTTTTTTTTTATAATTAGATATAATTCTAATATGTCTACTTGGGGGAGGGGGATGTTTTTTTATAATTGGGGGAGGGGTTTATAGTGTCTACTTGATGTTTTTTTTTTATAAGTAGATATAAGTCTAATATGTTTGTTGGATTTTTTTTTATAATTGGAGGAGGGGGATTTTTTTTTATAATTGGGGGAGGGGTTTATAGTGTTTACTTTTTTTTTTTTTTTATAATTAGATATAAGTCTAATATATCTACTTGGGGGAGGGGGATGTTTTTTTTTATAATTGGGGAAGGGGTTTATAGTGTCTACTTGATTTTTTTTTTTTTATAATTAGATATAAGTCTAATATGTCTACTTGATGTTTTTTTTTTTATAATTGGGGGAAAGGGATGTTTTCTTTTTATTTATAATTGGGGGAGGGGGATGTTTTCTTTTTATTTATAATGCTGCTCCATCAACATTAAACTTTAACTCACTTGGTAAAGGTTTAATCCAATCTAAATTTCTCTTATCAGATTTCTTTTTTAGAACAAATAGCCCCAAGTTCGGGATTTTTGAAAAAAATCAAGGAAAGACAAACAATGATTTTCCCATCAAACTTTCGACCAACAAGTAATTCGAGTTTTAATGATATCCATCAATTGGAGTATGGCCTTATTGACTTTTAAACAGAGAATAAACTTTATGCAAAAATAACCTTTCATGGAATATGGAATCCACCGATCCAAGCAATTATCTTTCCTATTTTATACTTTTTACCTTTCAGTATTGATAATTAATGAATGTCACTATTTGATAGAGATTTGTAAATGTGAAAAGATAAATAGTGTATATATACACTTTTTACTTTTCGTCTTCGTCAGTGCTCTTTCACTCCTAGAGACGGAAACACCACGCATGCAGCTAACAAGTTTGGCTCCTTTTTTGTACTTTGAAATGCATGTGATTCTGTGCATGGTTGGTGGGTTTTGCTCCTTTGTTTGTACAATGATGTAACCATAACCTCCACCTGATATTCAGTGACAGTAAAAGAACTTTTTCCTGGGGTTTTCTTTCTTTTCCTTTTTTGGCCATCTGTTTGTAATTATAGAGATTGGAGAGAAGGACCTCGGGGGCCACAGGAGGAGATATGGCTACCAGGAGTATCAGGTGCTTGAAAAGAGTACGTACATGAGCTCACGTTATCCTGGAGAGGAAATGTTTTGCAATCTGAGTGACGAGTTCAGTCAGAGATTGCTGAAATTAGAAAGGATTGGCTTGTCGCACTAGCAACCAGTTGGCCAGGACTTAGAAAGTTGCTTTTGCCCATGCGAGAGAAATAGCGAGAGATGGTGACAGATTAGCTATATACATGTCCATCACACCGTCAAGGCGGGGTCGCAAAACAATATATATAGGTATAATGCAACAATTGCAGAATAGCATCTCATTTTGGATTGAAAACAGAGAAAAAAAGAAATCATCCATGGAGGTTAAGGAAATACTCGGCATGAACAAAGGAGAAGGACAAAACAGCTAAGTTAAGACTGCAGGATTAATGGTCTCGACATGATCCTACCCTCTCTCTCTCTCTTGGATATGTTTACAAGTAATTTACTTGTTTACAGTAACAAATTTAACTTAAGATAACATTTTTTTTATATTTTGTGAAATATTTATAAATTTTTAAATATATTATAAATAAAATATAATCATAAAAATTGCATATACTACTAAAATCTGTACATTTTTAATGTACAGCGGCTCTCCAAGGTGCCACATTTTCTTTAATTTATTAGCATACTTTTGGCATAATGCATCATCAACCTTATATGATTGACTTGGGACGAAATCTCAAGGCGCCAAATATCACAAACGAAGCAGGGTTACCACTAAACAAGGGGAAGTTCTGCATGTCTAACACCAGCCCTCCTGCAGTAAGAGAGGCATATCTTTCTCAGTTCCAAGAAGACTTGTCTTCACTCTTGAAATTCCGGTCTCAAGAGCTGGCACCTAATGGCCGTATGGCCTTGATATTTAATGGCCGGAAAACTGCAGATCCCACAAGCAAAGATACCTGGTACAAATGGGATCTTCTTGCTGAGGCCTTATCCTACCTGGTTTCACGGGTCAAATGCCAAATTTTCAACTCTTTTTTAGTAAATAACTGTTTTTTGTCTCAGTCCATAAGCTCTCGGCGGTGAGAAGGCAATATGACCTGCCAAAGGAGTAGAATATAGATGCACCCAACTAAGCAGCGTACAAAATTCATCAATACCAAGTTCTTCAGTATAAACACAAAAAGTTGGTATGGGCATGAAATCACATTTAATAGGGTAAGCTATAATAGAACAACGAAACATAAATGAAAAAGAGAACTAATGACAAAGCTACCACCAAGCTAAGAACATAGTCTCACACTCCACACCATTATTAGCTAGCATGTCTGCAAAAGAAATCCTTTCCCGTAGAGTATGCTAAAAAATCACTCCTCCAAGAGCAACTCGAAGTGTGTCTATCTCATTAAACACATGCCATATGATCCATTAAGCTTATCGTTGTTTACTCAATTAAGCTTGTTTGTTCTCATTGTTGGTCCATTTTGTAGGGACTGATTGATGAAGGAAAATTAGATTCCTTCAGTGTACCCAACTACAATCCCTCCCAAAACGAAGTTCAGTACTTGGTAGACAAGGAAGGTTACTTGACAACCGAGTTCATTGGTACAATTGCACTGGATATTGGGGATTAAAATGGATATTGGTCGAGCCCAGAATCAAGAATTAAAGGCCACAGATGCTTAACGAAGCCCCTTTTGTCACACCATTTCGGGGAACAGTTGTAAAACCCGACCTTATAAACATATGTCATGACATACATGTACTGAGTAGCATGTTTATACGCTAGAAAAGCCCCTAAGAATAGACGAAACCCGGTATTGTACCTAACGGTACACTTGAGTTGATTTAACCTCGAGCTAGTTCAAATAGGAAATTTTAAGATAAAATTTGATATTTCACAGTCTAGGGATGACTCAAAATGGTGATTCGGAGTTCGAGGTCCAATTTGGAGTCAATCGGAAAAATTGAATAGTTAGGGACCAAACAGTCATTTTGCCACCTAAATTTTTTAATTTGGTTATTTGATGGAAATTGTGATCAAGATTAATTATTTGAAGTATTATATGATTATTGGAAGCATAATAGGAGATTTAGCAGTGAAAAATTTCAATTCTCGGTGTTTTTGAAATATAAAGGTAAAATCGTAATTTTGCTTTATCAAAGGGCAAGACAGTAATTTTCACCACTAAAAATTTTGTCAAAAGTCAAGGATTTTGTTTAAAAATAGAGTGGATACAAATGGAAATATTTGTGATGGGAAACTTAGTAGGAAAAGTCAAATAGTCAAAATTTTGGATGAATTAAGTTGTGACAAGTGGCAACTCATAATACTTTATTATTAAAGCATAAAAAAGCAGCTTGTACACTTCACTTTCTCTCACCAGAATCGGCACAAACCTGGAGCATAAGAAAAGCAAAGGAAACAAAGGGGGAAAATAAGAAAACTAGCCAAAATTCAAGAGAAAAGTGTAGATTTCACCCGATTAAGCCGAAAAATATGAGATTCTTCAACTTTGACTTGATTTCTACCTTACACATGCTTTTGTTTTCATTTTCCATGGTTAAGAGATTGAAAATGGGTATCAAGGGCTGGACGAAATTAGAGGGAGAGTTTTTTATTTTTAATTGATTTGATTTTAGGTTATTTGGTTAGTTTTGGTTAGATAGATGTGTTTGGAAACAAAATTGAGCAAGAAAGCAAGATGTTTTCACCTTACCCACTCAAGGCCGAATGTTTAATGCTGGGTATTGATGATGGTTTGATTATTGTTCTGAAAAAATTGATGAGAAAATAATGGAAATTGTTTGATTTTAGTTATGTGGTTGTTTAGTGATAGCTAAGCATAGTTAGAGACAAAATATAAGAAAAATATTCAATTTCTCTAGGGTTATGTATTGGCTGAACCATGAGGGTTAAATATCAAGGAGGAGTTGTTTGAATTTCAAGAAAAATGGCTTGGAAAAATGAAGAATTAAGTGAGAAAAGTGATTAGGAAAAATCAAAACATTAATGCCCATTTTTGGTCGAATTTGGTGTGAAAGGAAGTGAGCTAATTTTGATGAATTTTAAGGTTAATTGGCTGATATTTAATGGTTAGAAATGTTGGAGAGAGAATGGGACAATTTAGAACTTAAATGGAGCACGTTAGCAATTTATCGGATAAAGTGTCAAAAATATGCTAACATCACGTTTAAGCCGTTTTAGGCCATTGCATTTCATACTATGCATTAGTATAAGATTTAAGTCAATTATATAGTGATTTAGCATCAATGTATTGAATTGTGTAATTTTTACAATGTGTCTAGGAGGAGAGCCTTCCAGTAAAGGCAAGGAAGTCGTGCCCGACGAACAGTGATCGGGTCACCTAAAAAGTATTTAATTTGTGCAAACGGTGAGTAAACTTATTATTATTGTAAATTATCTAAAGTCTATTTTAATTGTTATTTGTGAATTTTATGCAAAAATGAATTTAAAAATAAAGATTTACGTTTTAATGATGATTTTCGGTGAATCACTTGGATATTTGAATTTTGCTAAAAATTGAGTAATTGGAGACCTTTACTTATGTTATAAATGATATTTTTATGAAATTGGCTTATGAGATTGTGAGTATATGTGGCTGTATTAAAAACTGTATTTGGAATAAATGTAAGTTGTATTTTTACTATGCAGGCTGGGTAAACAAATAATAGCCACGTTATGCTGTCGAAATTTTTATTATTGTTATGGTGGGTTAGTCACTGCATGATGGGTTTCCGTGGACCGCCTATTAGAGGGGCACGGTAAACTCGGTTATATAGTTACTCCGGTTGTAGAGGCGTGGAGGGTAACTCCCGTGGTAGCATTAGAATTCACTTCACGTCGAACCCCCACGTGAATGTGTAACTCGGCCAACGCCAAGGAATGGTTTGTTTTCAAAAATAAAATGTGTTTAACATGTAAATGTCTTAACAACCATGGCAGACTCGATTAGATGCCTCGGCCAAGGTATCCCCGAGGATTAGTTTTGGCTTGAGCCATGTTTTTAATAAAAGTCATAAGCCTTAACAACTGTTTGGTAAATTACAAATATTTTATGGTTTAAGAAATAAATTGAAAACCTTATGAAATAGTTTGTGATTTGTTGTTTAAATTTGTCTCCATTTTACTCACCTTTAGATGTTTACGATAATGTCTGTTTAATCATTGGGATTGCAAAATCACACCCACCTCCTTTCCAAACATTTCAGGCCTGTGGTAGCTTATAGATACCCGATTTTGTCGAGGATTCCAGTTGACTCATCTATCTCACAGACAGTAGGTTACTATCACCAACACTTAGTGAATTTATGGGCCACTTGTCATTGTAATTATTGTTGTACATTATAACTTTGTAACTTATTATATGTATGAATTTATTTTACTTTCACGCTACAAAAATTACTTACACGTGTTTCTATAAATATTATTTTATATAAAATTGCTATATTTTAATTAATATTGTGAATAGTAAAAAAATTATCTTTAAACCCTTTTAAAAGCAAGTTTCAGACTTCCGATTTCAAATTCGATTTCGAATTGTGTATTCTCGATGTATAAATTACATTTTTACCAAATTTTGATATTTTCGTCGAAAAATGACCAAAATACCTCTGTGAGTCAAAGATTGACTTTTGATTTAATTGAGCCAAAAATGGCTAGTAATTGTTTAAAATGAGTTGTTTGGTAAAGATTGCTCACAGGGAATGCGAGAAACTGATACGTAAGCCTTGCGGGGTTCCAATTGGCATTCCGAGTAATGATTGTCAATCAGGACGTCGCGGCGATTGTCATGGGTCCGAGGGAAGTTCCGGGTCGTGACAACAGTTGTTGGACAAGCTATTCAACAAGGCCACACAGATTCTGGTGGAGGATTACAAGCATGGAAAAGAGGAAACCAAGAACATTAGCATTGCTGTTGTGCTGAAAAAGAAAGCACTCTAACTTGAACATAATATCTGGGTCATTCAAGAAAGAATTTGGCCAAAGAATAAGAACCAATGGCATAAATAATAGTATGAATTTGCTATAAGGAATAAAGAGAAATGTCAGCTAACCTTGTCTAAGTCTTTAGATTAGGCAGAGCTATGACATGAAACTATTTTGAAACTTTGTTTTCTTTATACTAAGATGCCAAGTGGCATTTTATTTATGTATATATATATATATATTAATTATCTTTTTTTTGGAAATAAATTAAAAATTACTTGTTGGGAATTTTGGGTTTGGTAGAGATTTGTGTTGTGATATAGCAAAACCTAAAACTATGGGTCCATTTGTTTTACAGTAAAATATTTTCTAGAAAACATTTTCAGGATTTATGCTTGTTTAGCAAACTGAAAATTAATTTCAGATGTAAAAAATTATATGACCCAACAAGGTTGATCATGAAAAATGTCTTACACCCTTGAAAGGCGTAAGACACTTGTCAAAGAATAATAAAAATAATTTTTATATTAAGTTTATGAGTATAAATTTGATGAATATTAATATTTAATTTTAAAATAATTAATTTAAAATATTAATTTTTAAATTATACAATACTATCAAAATTTAAAAAATATTATTTTAATGAAACCATTCAATACAACTAAATTTTTTATTTATAAATGAAATAAATCTTACTAATAATTATAATAAAAAATATTTCAATAATCATCATTTGATGAATAAACATTTATAATAAATTTAAATCTTATTAATAATTATAATAAAAAATATTTCAATAATTGTTATTTAATGAATACATATTTATAAGTATAGATTTTTTGATATCTTGCACAATCAATGAATATTTATATTTTTATAGTTATGATAAAAAAGTGATAAGATGAAAATTTTTTTAAAAATTAGAGTTTATTTTCATTACAAATGTGCAGTTAAATGCTTTGGGAAATATCATTATCCATTTTTATTTTCATTCTTAATTTCGACCCTAAATTATTGAAAATCAAATATTAATATTGGTTTGTACTCAACTCCTATTTATTATTCTAATACATAAATAACTGTATCATGATGAAAAATATTTTTCATAAAATGATCCAAAGAATAAAAAATATTTTCGACAATTTATCTAAACAACAAAAAATATTAAAATTTTCTATAAAATATTTTACAGAAAAAAAAATTTTAATAAATTATTTTTTGATTACCAATCGAATTCTATGTAATTTTGTGGCATATGCTTGATGTAAATCGGCCTGCACAAAAATGAATTGGGCTCAAGCCGAGTTCTGTTTATTGGTTCCCTTAATTTTGCGGCATTTGATGCTTACTTGGGCAAACCAACCATAACTAGATGCTTTAGCTTAGCCTTTCATGGCCTTTTGACTTTTAGAAGAAAAACCAAAAACTTTTATGCAAAATAATTAAGCGCATGTTTCTTATCTTGGAAGTTGGAACCAACCAATCCAAGCAATTATCTTTAATAGAACGCTAGATATGGGTAGAATTTATCCACAAAAAGCAAGTTACATACTTCAGAACAGAGAAAAGAAATTTATCAATGGAGGTGAAGGAAATGCTCTTCATGAACAAAGGAGATGGAGAAAATAGCTATGTTAAGACTTCAGGATACACGGTTCTTGATCTGATCTCTACCCTCTCTTCAATTATTGTTTTTGCTAGATTTTAACCAGGTTCAATTGTCTCTGAATGCAGCAAAAAGTGGCAGCTGTAACCCAGCCGGTAGTTTACAGGGCAGCTCAATCTCTCTTCACAGGGAGGAATTCTTGCTCATACCAAGTCCTAAACGTGGCTGACTTGGGGTGTTCTTCAGGCCCAAACACTTTCACTGTGATGTCAACAGTGATAGAGAGCACAAGGGACAAATGCAGTGAATTGAAGTGGCAGATGCCAGAAATCCAGTTCTACTTGAATGATTTAGTAGGGAATGATTTCAACACACTGTTCCAAGGGTTCTCTGTCATTCAAGATAAATATAAGAATGTTTCATGCTTTGTTATGGGTGCCCCTGGTTCCTTTCACGGTCGGCTTTTCCCTCAGAACTCCATGCATCTCATCCATTCCTCTTATGGTGTACACTGGCTCTCTAAGGTGAATATCTTTTAATTCTTTTTCTTTTATGTATACAATTTCGATTCAACAAACATTTTTTCAGTACCAAAACTTCTGGGATTCAATTACTACATGTCTTCAATGGCATATTTCATCAAACTTGCATTGATTTACTTCAAAAGGTACCCAAAATGACAAGTGAAAAAGGGTTATCACCACTAAACAAAGGGAAGATCTACATATCGAAAACCAGTCCTCCTGCGGTGTGGAAGGCATACCTTTCTCAGTTTCGGGAAGACTTCTTTTCATTCTTGAGATGTCGATCTCCCGAGCTGGTACCTGATGGCCGCATGGTCTTGATAATTCATGGAAGGAAATCCGCAGATCCCACAACCAGAGAGAGCTGCTACACATGGGAAGTTCTAGCTGATGCCATCTCCTACCTGGTTTCACAGGTGATGAAAGAAATGCCAAAATTTTCCACTTTTTCCCTTTTGTTTTCCATGTTTATATTAACCATTAGCCAGTGTCCAACACTTACCCCTGAGTACTAAAGTGCAAAACCTCTTACGACTGAAAATGAAGATGAATTCGAGGAGTCTTGTGGAAGCTTCAAGCTTTTCATTAAGATAAAAAAAGACTGTACACCAGAGTATTTGTACTCTGTTATATCAGCTAACTAACTAGAAGTTAAAAAACCAATTTAACTAACTAACTACTAGTTACACGTGCTCTCTTCTTTCCTGAACTCTTAAGCTGTTCTTCAACCCAGTATCTAACACTTCTCTCTCCTGTTCTTCAATCATCAGCTTCTTACCAGGTTGATAAAACCAGTCAGCACCTTCTGGCCATTTACTTAAGTTTTGTTTTCTTTCTTGGTCATCAGGGACTGATTGATGAAGAGAGACTAAACTCCTTCAATGTACCATATTATATTCCCTCCCAGGAAGAAGTTCAGGATTTAGTGGACAAGGAGGGTTCTTTCTTAACTGAGTTTATAGACACAATTGAAGTTGAACGTGAAGGTATATGGACGAGACCAGAAAATAGAGCTAAAAGCTTGAGATCCTTCACAGAGCCCATGATTTCTCACCAGTTTGGAGAAGAGGTAATGGACAAACTATATGATAAGGTAGAAGATATTGTAGTTGAGGATTGCAAGCAGGAAAAACAACCAACCAGGGGAGTTAGTATTGTTGTTGAACTGAAAAAGAAAGAATCCCACCTCAGCTAAATGTATCATCATTCAAGAAACATTGAAGAAAACAATGTAGCAAAAGAATCAAGCTGATGAACATATATAAAGATTATTATTATTAATTAATTTGCTAAGGAAGCAAGAAGAAATGTCTGCTAAGCTAGTTTATATTTTTATTCCAGTCAGAGTTATGATTATTAAGTTGTCTTTGGAGTGGGTGTTACTACTGGAAATCCTTATGAAGGTGCATTACCTTCCTTAAATAAATCTATGTTTCCCGATATGATTTTGGATTTTCCGTTATATCATAAAAGGGTAATGCAGTACCTAACCATTTTGATTACAGATGTAATAGTCCGTTCACTTTCTAGTAGCAATGAAGAAAAAAAAAATGCTAGAATGACATTGTTAGGATAGTCTTGAATTATAGTATGATTAAGATTATTTAATTCTAATTAAACTAGTATACCTTGTTAAGATAATTTTTAAATCTAGTTAGAATAGTATAACAATTCCTAATTATATTAGGATAAAATTATTATATTTGGCACTATAAAAGGACCCTCTAGGATTAAAGAATAGTCATCACTTAGATTTGAAGAAAGTGATTTGGGTATACATGGGATGAAGATTGTGAGTTTGAGATTGTTCTTGTAATCTCTTGATTTTTTCTCTTAGTGAATGTTTCTTTGTTGTTATGCTCGTGGACGTAGGTCATCAAAAGAACAAACTACGTAAATTCTTGTGTTCTTGTGGGTGTCTTTGATTTCTTTCTTTTTTTTATTCTATTGATTGAGTAAGATCTTGGACAACTATTTAGAGATAATTTCGCAATTTGCACAACAAACTAGTATTAGAACTTTATGGTCTTGGGTCAATCTGAATTTTGCTATGGCGACTTTGACCAAGTATGAGATTGAAAAGTTTAATGAAAAAAACGATTTCAGCCTGTGGCATGTTAAGATGCGTGCATTGCTAGTACAACATGGATTGTTGAAGGTATTGAAGGGAAAAGACAATTTTCCCTTGAATTTATTTAATAGTAAAAAACATGACCTTATGAAAAAAGCACATAGTGTTATTCTCTTAACTTTGTCTGATGAGGTGCTAAGAGAAGTCGCGGATGAAGAATCTGTTGCTGTAATGTGGCTTAAACTCGAGAGTATTTATATGATCAAATCTTGACGAATCGGCTTTATATGAAGCAATGATTGTATACTCTCAAAATTAGTGAAGGTATGTCCATTACTACCCACATTAATGAATTTAATAAAGTTATTTTTGATTTAAAGAATATCGATGTTAAAATTGAGGATGAAGACATAGCCCTAATTCTTCTATGTTCTTTACCTTCATCATATGAAAATTTCATGAATATTATGTTATATGGCTAAGACACTTTCACTTTCGAGGATGTAAGGGCATCTTTAAATTCCAAGAAATTGAAAAAAAAGTTTGATGTATTCAGAATAAAAAGCAAGTAGAAAGCTTAATTGTGAATACAAGAAAAGATAAAGAGAATGGTATAGACAGAAAAGGCAAATCTAGAGCAAAAGGGGAAACTTGCTGGAATTGTAGTCAGAAAGAACACTTTTGTCAAGATTGTACCAAATTCAAGGGTGATGAAAAGGTTAATAAGTTTAAAAGTACTGCAAACGTGGTTGGAGATGACTTTGATACTTTAGAGGAAGTTGATAGTGTTCTTGTAGTAACCAACAGTAACCCAATGGATACATGGATTTTAGATTCAGTTTATTGCTTTCATATATGTCTTAGATGTGATTGTGTCACGACCCGGAACCACCCTCGAGTCCGTGACAACCGCCGCGATGTCCCGATAGGCACTCATCTCCCGAGTATTCTATCGAGACCTCGCAAGGTTCTCGTATCAGTTTCTCACCTCCCTTGTGATTGACCGTTACAAAAATCATGTTTTAAAACAATACGGATCATTTTTCTGTCCAAAAACAATAAAATTTTAATTAAATATTCGTAAATAATTTTCCGCACATGAAAGTAAAGTAAAATTTTATGAATAGAAATACAGATAACCAAAATATAAGATTTGATCTACAATGACACGTGGGCCCCAATTGACCAAGAGTATATAAGACTGTGAACTCTTACTTTCTATAATGCAGTTCCGAGCTTAGTTCTCGTCCTACTCGACTATCTACAAACTGTCCTGAGCTTGAAAAATGTATAAGAAGAAGGGGTGAGATTATATAATCCCAGTGAGTAAACAGATACCATCTAGAGTATCTAAAGCCGAGTAAATAGAGACAATAAAACACCCCATCTCAATATGCATTTCATAACTTGGAAATTTATTCCATCCAATGAAAACAATTATAATTAAATTAAAATGATTTTCAAGGATTATGATTCTCATAAAATTTGGCTCATGCCAAAACTCATCCTCGGGGATACTTGATCGTCATCAAAGCATCCACTCGAGTCCGCCAAGGTTGTTAAAACGACTTATTCATATAAAACAATCATCCCTTGGCGTTGGCTGAATCTCACTTTCACGTGGTGGTAAAGCGTGAAGTGGACTCAACCCTCTCCACAGGAGTTACCTTTCGCGCCTCTCCCACAGAGGTAAAATAAATCAGCCGGGTTTACCGTGCCCCTCTAATAGGCTGGTCCACGGAAACCCGCCACTGCAATGTAGGTCAGCCCCACCATAATCATAAAATAGTTTAACAGCATAACAAGGCAATTATTTATAATAACTAATTTGCACGGCAAACCACAATTTGTGTAATTTCAATACAATAAACCAGCCAAGCATGCTCACACTATCATAAGCCATTTGAATTAAAAATACAATTCATACTTAACAACCACAGTCTCCAAGTACTCTATTTAAAAATTAACATTCATCATTAATTTCAAACAATTTATAAAACCATTTTATAAAAACACATTTATTTATAAAACACGAAATTTATCCTTTTTAAATCCATTTTTCATAAAATTTATAAAATTTCATAAAAACTACTTTAGATAAATTAAATGATAATAAGTTTACTCACAGTATTAAGAGTAGAAATACTCCTATTCTCGGTCCGCGGGCACAATCTTTTACCCGTGTCAAATGGCTCACCACCTATCTACCGTACACGACACAAAATTCAATAATTTGTGTCAAACAATTATAAATTAATTCATGCTCATATCTATATGTATACATGAGAATGAGTATGAAATGTCTGGACAGTCGCTTAATTGCGGTGTCTGACCCAACTTGCTTATTCACAGTCTAAATTCCTAAAATCCCCAATTCAACTCCAATTCCATCCATTTCAATTTCAATTATCCAATTATATCCACAATACCTCAATGAATGTGAATTTGGTCAAATTTATCAATCCAGACTATAAATTACGCTTTTACCCCTAGTGGGTAAAATTTTCAAATTTTTACACCAAAAATTTCCATTTAATTTCTAATATCACAAATCATCAATTTCCATCTAAATACTATAAAATATCACCAAATTTAACATCAATCTCTCTCTCCTAGAAAATTCGACCCTTTAGGGTTTAATGACGATATATTGGTTTCTTGCTAATTTTCTTCATACCACTAATCATCCACCAATTTAAAATACTAACGTCCCTTAATCTACTCACCATAATTCATTATTTCCTAATCCATTTCACTTGAGATGAAATTGTTTCATCATCAACACACTAACTATGAAATTCGGCTATGGTGGGCATTAACCATAAAATTTTTCCTATTACATTTTCCCACCATAAATCATCATTTCCTTAACTACTTTACTTGAAACAAATCAAATCCACCATCACCACTCAACCTACAACATTCGGCCATAGGGGGTACCAAAGGTTTGATGATTTTTCTTCACTTGATTTCATGCCACACAACATTAGCTACCTAAAAACACTAACATACTTTAAATTCAAACCATTTCCATCAACTTTCTCTATCTAAACCCATTTGGTCCTCATCAAACACATCATGAAATCAAGTAATTTATCCATGGAAATGAAAGAATAAGGTATAGGTATGATAGATTTCAAGTAAAAATTAGGAAATCTTACCTTATCTAGCTTGAATGCTTGATTTTTCACTAATTTCCTTTGATTTCTTCACCAAGGGTTTCTAGTTTTCTTTATTTCTTGCTTTTGTTCATGCTAGGCCGATTATGGGAGAGAAGATGAAGATTTAAGGGCTGATTTTTATGAAAAAATAATAAAATAATAATGGGTGCCACATGTCATTACCTTATTTGCCCATTTTTCGTTTTTCTACTTTAATAATTACTTTTATTCTCCACCACTTGATTTGTCACAAGTCAAAATGTTGATAAGGGATAACCATGGCTGGACAAGTATCCTGATGGTGGAAAATTACGATTTTACCCTCGAGATGGCAAAATTATGATTTTGCCCCTATACTCCAAAAATACTGGAATTACAATTCCTTTTCACTTTTCAACCTTAAATTGTACCCCAAATGATAAATCTTAATCAAAGACTTCATTCTACACTCAAATTTTAAGTCTTAAGCTGCCAAATTACCATTTTGCCCTTAAGGTGGTAAAATTATCGTTTTACCCCCGGTGTCCCAAAAATTACCAGAATCAATATTCTTCATCTCTTAAACTTCAATTACATTCTAAATAATCTAAATAATTAATCTTGATCAATCTTTATCAAAATCTTTTTCAAAAATTCTCGATTTGTCTTTTAGTGGTAAAATTACTATTTTACCCTTGTGCTCTAAAACTATCGAGAAATTAAATTTATCACTATCAAACTTCATATTATACTCCAAAAATTATATTATACTTCAAATAATTGATCTTGGTCGAATGTGATTAAAATCTTTTATGAAAATCTCCATTTTGTCCTTAAATGACAAAATGACCATTTTGCCCTTAACTGGTCAATTTTTCTGATTGACTCCAAATCAGACCTTGAACTCCGAATTATCATTCTGAGTAGATTTTGGGGTTTCAGAATTTTCAAATTCCTTTTAAATTTTCCGTTTGAACTAGCTCGAGGTATAAATCAACTTCGCAGCACTTCTAGGGGCAATATCGTCTTTTTGTCGATTTTCTCAGGCTTTCTTAATATACAAACATTCTATCGAGTATCTAAATGACATCATAATTATTTTATAAATCAGGGTTTGACAGATTGGTTTACAACTTATCAATTTGTTGATATGAGTATTGTACAATTAAGAGATAATTTCTCTCTCTTAACTGTTGGGATTAGCACAATTCAAATCAGGATGTTTGATGGTATGGTAAGGACACTTGAGGTGAAACATATCCTTGACATTAAAAAAAATTTGATATCCTTAAGTTTGTTAGATAAAAAAGGCTACAAATATAGTGACCAAAGATGGTGTCTTGAATGTATCTAAAGAAACTTTAATTACATGAAAGACAAGTTATTCGGTGACCTTTATCATCTAGTGGGAAACACAATCATTGAAACTATTTTTGCGATCTCATCTAATGATCCTGAAGATGATGTGACACGTTCATGGCATATAAGATTGAGTCATCTAAGCGAGAGAAAGATTAAAAAACTGAGTAAATGTAGTTTGTTATGTAGTCAAAAGATTGAAAAGCTAAATTTCTGTGAGCAACATATAGTAAAATTTAGCACTACAACTCATCGAACCAAGAGTACAGTAAACTACATCCATTCAGATTTGTGGGGTCCTTATCCAGTGGCATCAAAAAGTGTATCATTATACATGTGGTCCTTTATTAATGATTTTTCAAGGAAGGTGTGGACGTATTTTCTGAAAGCCATGAGTGAAGTGTTGATCACCTTTTTGCATTAGAAGGCATTGATCGAGAAATAGACTAAGAAAAGGATCAAGAGCTTTCAAACAAACAAAGGTTTGGAATTTTGCAAATGTGAGTTTGGTCTATTTTGTAAAAATGAGAAAATCGTTAAACATCACACTGTCGTCAAAACATCACATCAAAACTATGTTACAGAATGGATGAAAAGAACACTTCTAGAAAGAGAAAAATATGTGTTCTCTAATATTGGCCTAACCAAAGTATTCTGGATAGAAGCGATCAACATGGCTTGCTACTTGGTAAATCAGTCTCCATCAACTACAATTGAATTTAAGACTCCCGAGGAAGTTTGGTTTGGTAAGCTCGCTAATTACTCTATATTGAAGGTATTTGGTTGTCCTGTTTATACTCATGTGAGTGATAGTAAACTTAAGTTAAGGGCGATGGAATGTATATTTCTAAGCCATGCATATGGGGTGAAGGGTTATCGATTGAGTACTGATTGCAAATCCCCCAAGTTTATGGTGAGTCTGGATGTTATCTTTGACAAGTCTGCATTACTTCGTGGAATAAAGTTTGGAATTGCAAACACATCAGCCTAGGAAGTTGGCAAGCAGGTGGAGCTTGAAATCAATGCTCATGTGCCAGTGCAAGATGATAGTGAAATCCAAAATGAACTGCAAGAGTTACAAGAATTGATATCTCAACAAAGCATTACTAGTATCAATGGTGATTTTGATTCTTATGTTTTATCTATGGAAGTAAAGATTGATGAGCCTTACATTTATCATGAGGCAATTACATATGCCGAGTCTTCTAAAAAGATTAAGTCTCTACATTGGGATCAAACATGGAAGCTTGTGAAAACACCTAAAGATACTATTCATGTTGGCTTAATGTGTGAAGGAGGTGCAACAAAAAATTGTAATGTGGTTAGCTTCTCCAATTCAAATTTTGCTAGTGATCTAAATAGTAAAAAATCTTGAATAGGATATGTGTTCACTCTCTTAAGGTCTACAGTTAGTTAGAAAGTAATAGTTGCATTGTCTACAATTGAAGCTAAATATATGGCTGTGACTGAGGAAGTGAAGGAGGCTTTACGGCTTAAAGGCTTGGTTAGTGATCTTAGTTTTGGACAAGCATATACAATTGTGTTTTGTAATAGTTAAAGTGCTATACATTTGACTAAAAATCATATGTTTTATGAAAAATCAAATACATCCAAGTCAAGTGTAACTTCGTTCAAAAGATTGTTTCTAAATGTAAGATTGTAGTGAAGAAAATAGTTACAGATGAAAATCCAGTAGATATGTTGACTAAGTCCATTTCTGGGATAAAGATCAAGCATTGCTTGGACTTGCTCAGTGTTCGTAGTGCTTAAGGCACTTTAAGGCAATGGCAGTGTCAATAAAGATTGGTTCGTAAGGTGCAGCTTGGTGAATTCAAGCCTAAGGTGGAGATTTGTTAGGAAAATATTGAATTATAATATGATTAGGATTATTTAATTCTAATTAAATTAATATACCTTATTAAGATAGTCTTTAAATCTAATTGGATTAGTTTAACAATTCCTAATTATATTACAATAAGATTATTCTATTTGGCACTATAAAAGGACTCTATGAGATTAAAAAATAGTCATCACCTAAATTTAGAGAGAGTAATTTGAATGTGCATGGGATAAGAGTTGTGACTTTGAAGCTGTTCCTATAATCTCTTGATTTTTTTCTCTTGGTGAATCTCTCTCTCTGTTGTTGTGTCCATGGATGTACGTCATCAAAAGATTGAACCATATAAATTCTTGTATTCTTGTGATTATGTTTGATTTCTTTCTTTCTTTATTCTATTGATTGAGTAAGATCTTGGATATCTCTAAAAATAATTCCGCAATTTCCACAGTGAATAACCTTATCTTGGACCCTTTTAGGAACTATGCTAGATTATGGTAAAGAACCTAAGTTTTTATAACTAATTTCAATAAAAAGTTTCAGTATTAGCAAGTTGATTTGTTCACTTATAAATACTCTTGTTTTATGTTTGGTTGTGTGTTTCAAGCACTTTCAGGTCTTGCCCTTTCCTCCTGTTCTGTCAATGTTCAAGTCTAATTCTCTATGGCAATGCGGCAATGTCTAAGTTTCTTAGTGCTGTTTAAAGTTTCGTACATCTATATTATTACTGTTGCTGGGTTGTTCCAAGCTTTCTCCTGTTCGTGGAGTTTGTACATTGTTGCTTGTTCTTCAATGTGGTTGTGGTGCAGGCAGTTTCTGGGACTCGTGTGTGAGCTTGGAGGTCGTCTTTTTGTTGTTGCAGTTTGAGTGGTTGGTCTGCTGCTGTGGTAGCTTGTCGATTCTTGGTGCGGGCTTGTCGATTCTTGGTACGGGAATGGCTCGACGCCCAGAATTGGTCTTGACTTGAGTCTTTGGTGTGTTCTTGGTTTGTTTTTTCTGGGATTTTTTTGTTGCACTTGAAGCTTGGTAACTGCGTGATTTCGTGTTAAGGCTGCCGCTGGTCATTTTGTTTTTGTACAGAATATTGTAACTGGGTTGTGGTGGGATGAGTCTATTTGACTCCTTGTCCTTTTTGTTTCCAATGGGAGTCTTTGTAATCTTTATGGAGGTTGATCCCATTAGCAACCTGGGATTTATTGCTCTGGGTTCTTTTTTCTTTCACAGGTAACAGCTTTTATAGGGGTTTCTTGTCCCCTGTTTTATGTTATTTGCTACTACCGCAGGACTGGTAGTTTTGTAAAGGAATTTATAATAATGAAATCCTTCAACTACTTCAACATTTGAACAATTCCTGGAATATGAATCATTATTCAGATTCCAGTAAAGAAAAATGTCAATGGAGGAGAAGGAAATGCTCTTCATGAGCAAAGGAGAAAAGGAGCCGGAGCAGCTGCCTGCCTGCGGTACTGTCTTGATAATTCAAGGAGGGTAATCTGCAGATCCCCGCATGGTTCTGCACATGGGAATTTCTAGCAGGGGCCATATCCTACATGGTTTTCACACAGGTGAAACCCCATCACCTATTTCTTCATTTAATGGTTAAGTTCCTAACTAGAGATACCCAACTTTCTGCCTCCTCCTATTAAACGAACCCCACATATTCATTAAATGAAAAGGAAAAGTTTGAGTTAAATTAGTCAACTTTTTATTCTTTGCTTAATCAAGACTGTATTCATTGTTGGTCCACAGGGACCCATTGATGAATTGGAATTAGACTTTTTCAATCTTTGGTGGATAAGAGGGGTCTTTGACAACTGAGTTTATAGACACAACCGCAACAGAGATTGGAGATCAAAATGTGTGGTCTGGCCCAGAGTCACAAGCTCAAAGATCAGATACTTGACAGACTCTATGGTTTCACAGCAGTTTGGAGAAGATGCAACTGACAAGTTGTGTGATAAGGTCTAGTTGAGGATTCCAAGCAGGGAAAACAATGAACCAAGGGTGTCAGAATTGTTGTTGTGCTGAAAAAGAAAGAATTCTGACCTAAGACTATGGGATAAAAAAAAAAAGACAAGATTAATTGGCAAAAATATCAAACTGATGACATTTAATATTGCATTATATGTCAGCCAACCTTATCTACATCTTTTGATTAGGCACAGCCATGACATAGGCACTGGTATCCTTCTCTTTTAAGTTATTTTTGAGTAGTTATTATTATTCAAAATAAGGTGTTAATTAGACTATAAAGACAAGATTATAGAAAACAATAGCTCCTAGCCAAGTGGTAACCGTTGAGACTTGGGACAGTCTGGTTAGGTAGCATCTAGTTTTGTGCCTAGCAGTGCCTGAAACTAAACTCTGGCATATGCTTTGCTGGTTGCAACAGGCAAGCAAAAAGATTCAGTTGAAGTATATGCAAAAACTGAAAAGGGCAAAAAAAAAAAAAATAGAAGGGTTTACGATATGAAGCTCTCTCTGCTGAGTGAATCCCGTTTTGTAACCATCACTGCAGAAATCTACCATAACCAAAAGGGCTGCAGGCATAACATTCCTGCTACAATAATTTTTACTGCAATACCTCAGAGCATCTCATCCAAAATATTGTATTCACTTGTGAAGTGATAAGATTCATTATTATATGACAATTGATGACAAACATCGTAGAAATTAGTGACTCCTTTTAGTTTTATATGTTCTGCTAGAACTTTCTTCCTTATCTTGATGGTTATGATATCAGTATCAAACCTCATCATCACCGAAGACATTTAATATCAGAAACAGACAAATCAGCCGCAGGTCCATGTCATGATTTAGAACACGGAAGCCATGGAGTAGGTATTAGTCGGTGCTATTATGAAAATGACACTTCACAAATCACAGACATACAAATACAAATGCCCACTTACTTTGAGATGGGACCATCGGCCATCACCAGCAACCACCGTTTCTTGAACAAAAAGCAAAAGAAAAGGGTAAAAGGAAAGAAGGTTCCCCTTTAAGCATATTACATTTTCTTACATATAGATACACAGGCATGCAAACAAAAGAAAAATGGAAACATACTGAAAAGCTGGGTGGGATTTTTCCTTCTTTTTTTTTTTTTATCTTGAGATTATGACATGAAGGGCCATAAATTTGATAATCACAACCATGACCGTTGGTTTGATCACTTTGATTTGAAAGGCATGGCTCTGATCACAACTTGGTGGTAGAGAGCTGCCAGTGTTGCCCCAATGAATGGACCCACCCAGAAAATCCACTGCATACCACAGACCAAAGCAAAAGTAGATAAGCATCAATCCATAGTGAGCAAGGGTGGGAAAAAAATAGTGAAAAGTGAGGAAACTTAAAAGAGGCTTACATGGTCATTCCAGCCCCTTTCCTTGTTGAAAATGATGGCTGCACCAAGACTGCGAGCTGGGTTGATGCCAGTTCCTGTGATTGGGATGGTGGCCAAGTGCACCAAGAACACTGCGAACCCAATTGGCAAGGGTGCCAAGATCTAGCAAAACACAGTTCATCCCGTTTAATAACCATATCCAAAACTTCATCTTCCGATTCTAACACATAGTCAATCTAATTTATTCAAAATTTAATGATCAATTTGACGATTGACGCGCAAGTATGCATGTGAACATGTATGTATTTGTAAGAACTTGATTGTTAGGAAGCGAGAGGGAGATTACTTACAGGGACGTGAGAGTCCCTGGCACTGCGCTTGGCATCAGTGGCTGAGAAGACGGTGTAAACAAGGATAAAGGTACCGATAATCTCAGCACCGAGGCCATCTCCCTTTGTGTAGCCATGTGCGACGAAGTTGGCTCCACCATTCAAAGCACCATACCTTCGCTTCCCCATGAATCCCTTCACCACACCGGCACCGCAGATGGCTCCCAAGCACTGCATCACCATGTAGAAAAGTGCCCTTGTCAAGGACAGTTTCCTGGCCAAGAACAGCCCGAATGTCACCGCCGGGTTGATGTGACCACCTATCCACCACCATCACCAAAATTCACCAATGATTCCAGTATTCAGGAAAAGTTTTTATTTTTTATCAGTTTTAGAAAGAACCCAAAAGGCAAAACAAGAGGAGAGAGAGAGAGTTATCAAAGATACCTGAAATTCCAGCAGTACAGTAAACAAGAGCAAAGATCATGCCACCAAAGGCCCAAGCGATCCCTTGAATCCCAACAGTTGGGCACTTAGTTTTTTCCTTAACAACTCCCATGACAGTCAAGATGGTGATATACAAGAAGAGAAAAGTAGCCACGAACTCTGCAATCCCAGCCCTGTAAAAAGACCAAGAGGTCAACTCTCCGGGCTCAAAAAGTGGAGCCGGTGGTGGTTCAGTGTAGTCCTTCCCCTCATCTTGGCTCTGAGCTGCAGTCCCAATCGGCTGCCTCTCTGAGAACTTGTTGGCTCCCAATCTAACATCCTCTTCTTTGCCCTCCATCTTCCTTCTTCTTTGCTCTTTACTATCAGACTTCTAGCAACCAAAACTTGTAAAAGCCAAAGAAAGAAAACTGCCTGTTTTTCTGTGCTAGTGGGGTGTACGAGCTTGGTGGGTGTTTTTTATAGGCCGAGTTGGATGACAAATGGTTACGCCATAATTATAATCAAGTTTTATTTATTTATTTGCTTATTTCTGACCGACCAATCGTTTTCTGGCATTTTCTTTTGGGTATAATGGAAAATCACATGAACACTCATCGGAATGTTTTTTGCTACAAACGACAATGAGGTGGGTTGCAGACAACCATAGTTGGCTCAATTTTGGCCACACGAATATATCAGCTGACGATCAGCACCCCACCGCCCCAATGCCAGTATTTGTCAAGCCAAGGGAATGATTGATTATTATTACTAAATGTTCTGTGTATTTTCCGATGGTTAAAGCTAGTCAAAACTGAAATCCTGACAGAATTGAAATAACTTTGAGCTGTTAAAAATAGTCGAATAAGTTCATTTGCTGTCAATTTAACAGCATCATAGTCCTTTTTCTCCTCTACTGCAGACTTACCAGTTACCAGGGCGTGCAGGTAAAAGAACAAACGTCCTTTTCTAAGGACAATTAATGTAGAACTTGACAAGGATAGGATCCAAACTCTCAGAGACCTCAAGTAGTAGCCATTATTGTTTCGAGCAAGTTCCAATGAACCAAGGACCAAATTTTCAGCGGTGTTGAAAAAACTTAAAAGACTATGTTTAGCTCGCGGCCTTGCACATGGAAAACATGGCTATCAAATTTCCGCCACATGGGGCGGTGCGAAGGAGTAACACGCAAGCTTTTTACACAGTGTAAAAACCTATCCACAGCACTGTTGGAATAGAGTTTACTCCACTAAACCATACATAATTAGAGGAAGATTAAGTTGTCCTAAGTACGATTAGCAGTAAAATGTCATTTCTCTCTCTTTTTTCTAGTGGGTGCTAGTAGTTTCTGCAGCGGGTTGATTACCAATGGGGATTAACTGATTAAGATTTGTGTTTTGATACTGATAGGCAAGCATCTAAGCCTTTCAAGATGCTCCAGGGCTTTGAATTATGCCATTTTCGTTGTGTTAAATATATATATATATATATATATATATATATCATCCATCAATAAAAACATGCAATAGTCTCCCATTTCCACTTGGTTAAATTCATCTGAGTTAGAGGCTTGGAGAGCTTCTCATTTTCATCATGTACTCAGCAGGTTTTTTCTTTTCTGTACTGGCTTGTAGGAATAGAGAAAGCATGGGGTTAGTTCATAACCCTTTTCTTTATTCTAGTATTTCTTCCAAGATTATTGATCATTTCTTTAATCTGATCTTGGGTTTATGTGAACCAATGATTATCCCCTAAAAGTGCAAAGAAAATGCAGAAAAGAAACTGTCATCCAGGCCAGTTATTTTTGGAAGATAATGGACTCAAGGAATTTTGATTATATTAAAACCAGTCGGCTAATCTCTTTTATATTTAATTCTCCCCTGTGATGTATGGATAACAAAAAATAATTGTAATCAATTCAGAATCTTTCCAGCTTTATCATTAATTTTGTGCTGGCAAAAGCTTTAGGTTAAAAACATCATATCATGTATGTATCTAGGAAATAATTTTTTGTCTGGTAAACATGCAAATGGCCCCATATCCCTTAGCCAAGCTTTAGGGTGAGTGATTCCAGGCTCAAAATTTGCAGCAAGTGGGGCCTTTGGGCATGTTTTTGGAGGTCTAGATCAAGCATTTTGGGGCTGTCATCATAAAGAAAATAGCACCAAGGTTGATTTCCAGCACAATCATGGAGAGGGTGGGGGACTCCCTTGCATTGCACGATCCTGGAACATTAGGAGAGATTTCAACAAAAAAGAAAAGTTGTGGTCAATCTTCAAGTTGAAGCTCCATGGTATCTTACATTTAGTTTAACTTCTTCTGATTGTCCCAAACCAAGCATCCAAATTCTCTCCAAAATAGCTCCATCCATTCTTACAGAAAAAACCCTTGGGCATTCAAATACTGTAATCTTTAAATTTTTTTTCATATTTAAAAATTTGACTCAATAATTAATAGATGTATATATGCAATAGACAACCGATAATAGACATGTACTTTAAATTCTCTCCAAATAAAACCATTCACTTTTACAGAAGATCTCCTTTTATCTACCTTACTAATTAATTCAGATACTCAAATACCGTAATTTCTAATTTCTTTCTTTTCATGCTCAATCATTGGACTCAATGATCATTACATGTATATATACATTAGACAACCGGCCATAGACTTGTCTTTAATTGAAAACAAAAGTAATTTATGTTAATATATTAAAAGGGCTACTATTCCAAAAATAAAATAAAGAAAAGAAACAATCATATAGGAAAAGAGATGAACCACACATAAACCATATATAAAAAAGATATTGGGGTTGGTTTAGGTGTCCAGAAGGGTAATGATTTCATACCTAATACATAAATTTAACTATTAACTCTATAATGGTCGCTTTTACCTTTTGTTTAAAATATGAATAAGGATAAGATTATCCAAACCGCCTGTTGATTTAAGGCCACAGCTTACTGGTTGGTCTGCCCATATCATATGTAGCCTCACAAAATTGCTGCTGATGACCTAATCCCAGCACAAAATTTAGTAATCAAAAGGTGTACAAAGTCTTCTATATTTCCTTTTCAATGAAGTCTTGTGAGAATAATTAAGAACCCAAAGATGTTAAAGAAATGAAGTATTATTACCAGCAAATTACAAGGTCATTGAATTTGTTTAAACAATATAACTGGTAATTGAATTGTACTATCACTTGAAGATCAAAACTATCGCGACTTCTAATTAAACTATGTAGATGAGAATTTCGAGTTAAACGATGAGGATTAGACATATTTGTTAGATTCAAGACCCATTTTATCATTCACCTATGATAGGAAAAAGGACTCATCTTGATTTGAGTTGATGTGATAATTCTATTTTATAAAATTATTTTAAAATAATTTTTTATTAAATATTAGCTAAGTGTTCAATTTTTAATTATAATTTATTTATTTTTAGTTGTTTTTATAATTAGTTTATTTTTAAGTGAATTATTTTAATTTTATGTTATTTCTTTTAATTTGATTAATATTTATTAGTTTTTATATTTTTTTTGTAAGAAATTTAGTTTAATTTTGAAAAGTAAAGTGTTGAAAGACTTAAAAGTTTGTTTGCATATGCTTCAAAATTTGAGCCATATCTCGCGTTACAGAACTCCAAATGATATGATTCTTGAACCGTTAGAAAGCTAAGAGATAGAGCTACAATTTTTATGTAGATCACTTTACCTAATTTTTCCTTGAAGATAGAGAAAATGGTGTCAAAAAATAGTTGGATGTACTGTACCGAGAATGAAAATTTGTAAAGACTAACAATTGATTTTTTGGACCTCTCATTACAACCCAATTAAATCATAGGTCAACTTAGGGATTTATAGGTTAAGTCTATTAGTATAAATAGAATATTTTTAAGAATATTAAGGGAGATAACTTTTGGGAGACTCAAGAAGCTAGAGGTTGAAACTTGGACATCAAGATGGCAAATATTTGTTTTATTTTCTTCCTTAGTTTTTATTTTTCTTGTTACTCTCAATTGTTGAATTTATTATTATGTTATTTGTTTTTACAATTATGAGTAGCTAATTTTCTTTTTCTAAGATTGTAATTGAACTCACATGTCATCTAAATTTTTAATCTCTTTCTAACTTATCTTCAATAAGAATTGAATTATTTCTTCCAATTTGTTTTTAATACTTTTAATTGTCTGACCATCAATTAAATTGATTTAAGAACCTAAACAAACTTTTTTTGAAAGTTAGGAACCTAAACAAACTTGAAAAAGGGAGTTTAGTGTAGACTAAAATTGAGATAGCATATGATCATATTAATTGATTTGTGTATAAGATAGGGATATACCTATAGGTCATATGTAGCCAAATTAGAGTCTAAACTTAATCAGACTGTTTTAATTTCAATTCATATAAGGATATAATGTTTTGGTTAAAATATATATTTTTATAAAATAAGTCAAAAGATCCTTATAAATAATTTAAGACTCTAAGCTAACAATTCAACAATGAAGTGTGAAGGATACTGTAATCTTAGGCTTGTTTGGTTTGATATTTACTCAAGTTATTATTATTTTAATTTTTTTTGTTTGTTTAAATTTTAATTAATTAGTTTTAGTTAATCAATTAATTTTGATTATTTGGATAAGATTAATTTATTCTAATTTTAGTACTTAGTAAAATTTTTAATCAATTCTCTGTGAGATCGACATTCTATTTACTAATATATTATCTATTTAATATGTATACTTACCTAATAAAATTTTAACGAACATCGTCTCCATCCTGTTGTGTTTTACAAGGAGGATACCATTTGTTATGAGTCTATATTCTTACTTTAAAAGATTTACTCGTTAAGTGAATAAAGATTTATATTTTGAAGCCCAATCATAACATTAGAACATGAAAGCCCAATTTTGATTTTGGGCATAGTCTATAAGCCCCAATATCTCCTACAAATGGGTCAAAAAACAAGGCCTGGAATTAGCAGATTTAACCATTTGCCAAGCCCAAGATTAGAACAAAATTGCTCATCCCAAGAGAGTAAAATCAACAAAATTGTCTTCTTCAGCAGCAATTAATTAATTCTTCCAGGCAAGTAACTCTCCTCCAGCTGTTCATAGGTGGTCCCACCTTTTGCCTGGACCAATTTTAAAATATATTTTTTCTCTTAAATATATGGAATTCCCCGGTGTATGCTTTTATATTACATTTTGCTTTCTATTTTTGTTTATTCAGTGGCCCAATTCACCAAGTCAAATTCTATTACTTCTATAAATTGTCCCAACATTGATTGCCAACAGTGACCGACATGAGAAATGATTAAAATATAATCATATTATATGTTTTAAATTTTATACTATAATAATAAAAAAATTAAAAAATTAAAAAGTGATAGTCGTCTACCTTCCCTTAGTTAAAAACTATCAATTTTATAAAATTTATAATTACATTATTTTCATTTCGATTTTTTATATAATAATTTATAATTTTTTTAATTAACATCATGTGAATATTATTATTTAATAATAATTATATAAAATCATTTGACTAAATAATAAAGGCATGTACTTTTTATTTAAAAAATTGAATTTGACTATTATTTTTCTCGAAATAGAAATAGTAGAAAGGAACATAATAATACATTAATTAAAATAAAAAAATTAAAAAAAAAGGAAAAAATTGACCAAAATAAATAAATAAATAAAAGAATAAAAACTTTGTAAATTTCACTGATTTCAGCCAATAGTCTTCCTCCACGTGTTCACCTTAAATCCATCTATGGGCATCTACTTCCTTAAAATCCTACATTTCACCACAGTCTATCATTTCCTCCTTCCGTACTCCTCCCGGCGAGAACCGTACCTCCACCTAACCGCACCGGAACCGAAAAATATATATAACAATTATATAGTAACCTGATGAAAGGGTACGTTTCGTGACTCCGGCTCCATTCCAGAGTCACACCTCCCGAGTTCAGACCGAGTAAGTCCATTTTTTTGTCTTTCTTCTAATAAGAGAAAAGGAAAAGAGTGAGATAGAAAGAGAGAGATAAAGGGTGATGAGAGGCAGCTTACCGGTTAACCGTCGAACGGTTTTCAAGTTACGTCAAGTTGGGATCGCGACGCTTGGATCGGTGAAGATCAGGATCCTTCTCTGCGGTTGCGTCGCGTTAACTCTACTCGCGGTCTCGAACCGTAACCGCGACAGTTCTTCCTTTATGAGATGGACCGGTGACGTTGATTCGCTCCACAGCTCTTCTTCTCCCCGGTACGTTTCGCAACTAATCTCCTCTCAACTTTCACCTTTAAGTGTAGATTAGATAAATCAGTGAATCTTCCATTAGAATTCGTTGAGTTGTTTCCAAGGTTAAATAAAGCTTGATTCTTTTAAAACTTAATAAACTTAATATCTAAATTAGGAGTGTAATTAAAATCTGATTAGATTTGTGGATAGTTTGGTTAATTAATAAAAGCTTCGTTAAAAGATTTCTATTTATGGAAGTTAACATTTTTAAACTATAAGAACAATTAGGATCTGAGACTACACCAGTTTTCAGCTAAAAATTCTGCTAAGACATTGAGAAATGATTGGTATTCAAGTAAAAATTCCAAAGATTTAAACTTTGTTGAGTGTTCATTATGTTTTGATATTAAATTAAAATATTGCTAGAAGGTTTATGTTTAGGAAAGTTAACATCTTTAAAATTTTTAAAGAAAATATTTAGGATCTCAAATTAAATCAATTTGAGCTTAAAAATGTTACTAAAAATATCTAGAGATGATTGATATTCAAATAGAAAATTGAAATCTACTTAAGTCAGTTTGATGCAAATGAAATTTGATGATAAAGTGGTGATGTTCATTGCTGGATTGTGTATTTTTGTTGTACAGGGGAAGATATGCGATTGTAATGAACACTTGGAAAAGATATGATCTCTTGAAGAAGTCCATTTCTCACTATGCATCATGTCCTAGGCTCGAGTCTATACATATTGTGTGGAGTGAGCCTGATCCTCCATCGGATTCTCTTAAAAGATTTCTTAACCATGCTATACAGTTGAAATCCAGAAATGGTCACCGAGTTGAGTTGGTATTTGATATCAATAAGGAAGATAGCTTGAACAACAGATTTAAAGAAATTAAGGATTTGAAGACGGATGCTGTTTTTTCGATTGATGATGATGTTATATTTCCTTGCTCTTCAGTAGAATTTGCTTTCACTGTTTGGCAAAGTGCCCCAGATACAATGGTGGGATATGTGCCCCGTATGCATTGGGTGGATGAAACGGTATGCAGCTGTCTTGCAAATTCTTAGTTTTAATAATTTTTTCTGTTGATTGCGATGTTGGCCTTGCTGTAGCCTCTTGTTATCAGTTTCCTTTGTTAAGTTTCATGGTCATAGACTTCAGACTTCAGACATGTAATCAGAAATATGCCTATTTCTGGTGTCAAGCTTCGTATTTGTTGTCATTGTTCTCTGTCTTAGAAGATAAATTTCCTGTAACTTAACATTTAAGCATTGACTAAAAGTCTAACCTCATGCTTCTGCTTGACTGAAATGGCTCAATGTGTTGGGTCTTGAAGTTGCCATTTCAGTTAATTTCCATGTCTCTAGATCTGCATGAAGTCATATGAATTCCGTTGTTGATAGCCTTGTTGATAGTACGCATTGCCACAAAGGAAAGGAAAAACTATAATAACTGCAAACAAAGCGAAGCTTGTATCTTTTTCAGGATCTTGATATTGTTATGTCTTATGGATGAGATTATAAATGAAGCTTAGAATTCATTGAAACTTTTACTTGGATTATAGGGTTTACAAAAGACCATTTATAACTTGTGGTAGCAACTAATGGATTGAATTCTGGAGCCAGTATAGATTATGCATGAAACCTTTTTTCTTTGTTGGCATGAATTTGACAATCATAAGCCTCCTGGATGGTAAAACATGGTAATTAGTAAAAAAAGACCTTCTTCATATGTTCATCTTTATGCAGAAAGGCAAGGATAATTACATATATGGTGGATGGTGGTCTGTTTGGTGGACTGGTACATATAGTATGATCCTCTCAAAGGCTGCTTTCTTCCACAAAAAGTATCTCAAACTTTACACTGATGAGATGCCTGCATCAATTAAAGAATACATAACCAGGAACAGGTCCCTCTTTATTTACTACTATTGCAGGCCTTTTAAATGTTTTCATCATTTTATGCGTGTTACTTGTTTTATTAATATACTAGCATGTTACATGTTTTATTAATATATTAACTCCTGTGCTGGATTCACCAGGAATTGTGAAGATATTGCAATGGCATTTCTTGTTGCAAATGCAACAGGTGCTCCTCCCATATGGGTGAAAGGTAAATCTAAAGGAGTCTTCAACATATTATATATTTTTCCTTCTCTTTTGTCATTCATGTTGTGTATGTGAAAATGATTGGAGGCATGCATATGAAAATCTTTGAAAAAAGGAAAGGAAAGAAAGTTCACATTTAATCATCAGGCATCAAGGCAGTAGCAATCCTTGTTAAAAAATTGGATATGAACCAATAGCCAGCTGCAACAGAGTTGACATGAGACAAGTCATTGTTTACTTCTACTTAAAGAAGCAAAGTAGCAAATGGATAAAATGGAGAACATAATAAAATGATGTTTGCCTATAAGAACTATGGTCGGTAAGACTATATTTTTTAACCTACAGACATGCCATGATTGCTCATTCCTGTAGATTGCTCATCAGAAGTCCCATGAGGGAGATGCTAAAACTGTATGCAAGTGATGATGTTCATTCTGTTTGATCTCTCAAAAAGATGCTTTTCTTGGGTACTCCCTTCCAGATACTTGAAGTTAAAACCATTAGGCTTTATATGTCAATTGATGATACGGCAACCTTATTATGTATCCTTAGTTGTCTCTGACTAACTTGTACTTCATTCGTTGGGGAGAGAAATTTAATCTTCAAACTGGTTTGAATTGAATTCATTCTATGATTCCAAATTTTAATGATAAACTGCTTGTTGCTTACTAAATTGTGAACAAGCTTTGCATGTTATATTTCCTTTTAGGCTTCAATATCCTACTAATGTTAAATAAATTCTTCTGCACCAATTGTAGGTAAAATATTTGAGATTGGTTCAACTGGAATTAGCAGCTTGGGAGGTCATAGTGATAGGAGAACTCAATGTGTTAACAAATTTGTCGCCGAGTTTGGTCGAATGCCCTTAGTATCTACTTCTATGAAGGCTGTTGATAGCCGGAATGTCTGGCTTTGGTGATGCTGGAGATTCTACTGCATTTCGATTTCAAAATTTCCACTCTTTTAGCTCAGTAAGCAGTTGAGATATTCCAACTCTTTTTTTTTTTTTTTTCGGGTCTCGAGTTGTATAATATTGAAAATAGCTTATATGTTTTGGGGATACAGCTTTTTTGGTCTTGTGGCTCTTGTAGCCTTGATTTTCTTGTACTCTTTAACAACGATGGCAGTCGCCATTCGAGATTACTACTTGAAGTCTTTTTTCGTCTCCGGTTCTGGAGATTTTATGAGATGTTCTTCGCATTCCTATCATTGTATTTCTATCATTGTATTTCGCTAGCTAACACAGAAAATAAAAATCTCATTAGAGGTGATGTCAGGGCATTTGATCTCTCTCCATCTGGCTATAGGGTGTGATAGCCAGCAAAAATCATCTGGTTCTAGGGACATTGCCCCTCTCAGCAACAAAGCAAATTTGCTCAGTCATGGGATGAGGGAAAAGGGTTTCTTTGTCAATGGTAAAAGATCAAGTTGCTAATCTTAATAATTTTGCACATGTGAACCCAAGATTCTTGCCATTACCCTCATGGTACAAATATTTTGTTTATATTAAATTAATTAGTGCAAATCTCAGATATAGATAAATAATTACAAATATTTTAAAAGTCTCGTAAACAAAAAATCAAGTTTTCAATCGAAAATCAAATTGATATTAAATGAAATATTGTTTGTATTATATGTTCAAAATATCTCCGATTTAATAAATATAGTAAATTTTGTTAAATTTATCGACGCTAATGCTTACCCTTTTATGTCAACTTGATCAAAACATTACTCTTTTTGTAAAAAAAAAAGAAAATCACATTGAATTTCCTCCCATTAATTTTTTCCTTTGACTTGAACCATGTCCTTCGATATCAAAAAGGTAACTTAGGCAGGAAACCATCCTTATTGAGCTATCCATCAGGATAAATTAGAGCTAAAGATTTTAGCAATAATTTCAGTTTAAGTTCTCATTATTTTAAGATTGCATGGTAACTCATCTATGTTAAGCTTTGGAGTGTTATACTACTTTTAGGAGGTTTGAGCTGACAATGGCTGGACTGGACAGGCCAAGAACAATACTCTAAAACTCAGCATTGCCACAGAATCCATCTGCATTAACCCGTATATTTATATAGAACAACAAGGAATTTCTTGGCAGAAGCCTTTGATATCATATCAGGTTTATATCCCAATTAGCTCCAAAAGCATTACAAATCTATGCATCTACATTTGTGCAACAAATTCTTTTGGGAGTTTCTATCTTTCTTACATATTTAGTTGACTGCATTTGATAGCTAATAAGGTGACATATTTTGGGGTATTGGTCTGATCCGATACACGAATGCCAGAAGGATCAGATGAACAAAAATTCCAGGGGGGGAAACTTATTGCTCTTATGATCAATCCTATTTCTACTAGATTAAGAAACCTTGTTATAGCTGTCATGAGGAGAGCTGAGAGGGAAACAGATATCTTTAGCACCAGTGCTCCAAAGGAAATCGGCATACTTGGATGCATAGTGAGGGTTTTCAGGGTCAGCTGCAACTGCTTGCAGGTATCTTTCTTCTGCCTCCCAATGGTCATTCCTCACCTTCCACAAGAAGTCAGCGTATTGACCTAATGCCTCTGCGTCTGGTGGTTCAATCTGAATAGCTCGTTTGAACCACTCCTCTGCCCTGCATAATCCCAAAAGAACCAGAAGCTACAATATCAGCAAGCTATTTTCATTTTCTGAAGCCGGCAAGAGCTGTGACAGTTTAGTAATCTGCTATACTAGTAGGCAAAGAACTAGATTGCCAGTGAATTAGGCCATAGTATCCTCCTACAATTTCTAAACATTCAACTTCTTTTGCATATGCAGGAATGATATACTTATTCCTAGCATTCAAGCTATAGTCCTACCATTCATAAAGGAATTCATGACAACGAAAAGAGCTTGAATACAATCTCAAATCAAATAAAGAGGACCAGGAATTTTACCTGTCATGGTCATGGGCAACAAGGTACAGAAACCGGGCATAATTTACAACCAGAAGAGGATTAGTCGGCTCCTCAGCTATACACATCTGGTAAACGATGTTTGTTTTGACAAGCTCCTCATGGTTATCTGGTCTGAACTGCATATTTATCTTCTGATGATGTCCTCCTTGCATTCTTGCAGCCTCCTCCACCATTGACTTCCATAAACCTAGCTCTCCACTAGTATGTTGCAGTGAAGTAGAACCACTCCGGGATGTTTCTTCACTCTCTTCCTCTGTAAGAGACATGGTTGCTGCAATAGCCCTTTGAGTGGTACTTGGTTGTTGAGGAGCCATGGAATGTACAGAGAAATTAGCCAAAAGAAGCATCAAATAGACCATAAGTGTGGGTGTTTTTGAGAACACTTGTTGGAATAGCCACACAAACATGGAATTCAAGTCTCCTTGCATCTTAGTCAGAATCACCCGCAAATCTTCAGGCTGTAGATTCTCTCTTATCTGCCATGTGTGGTTCTGTAGCTCCCTGATGATGAACACCAGTGACGAAAAAGCATTTTTCACAGAGCAATATGCATACTCCCCTGCATCCACAAAACCCTCTTTCCAACTTTGCTTCTTCTTTATGATCCTCAGAGAAAGGGGGATGTCAAGACTGTTTGCTTTATGCTCAATGCTGATCCTGCTGACCTCATCTCTCTCAGGCCAATAAGGTGGCTGCTGCCTGATTCCAAGCAGATAAGGCTCGAGAAACTCAACCTTCGATGGTAAAAGCTGCATTGACAATTCCATCTCTTTGCCCTCCTCACCACCTTCTTCATAAACTGCTGGGGCAGGTTCCTCTTCATAGTTTTCTTCATCTTCGGTATAATCAAAAAGCTGAAAATCTCCTCCAAACCATTCCGACGATTCTCCATCGGAGAAATCATTGAATCTTACACAGCGAGCAAGTTTCAGGTTATGTCCTCTAAACTTTCTTGAGCTAAAAAGAGTCGAACGATGGACCAAGCAATAGGCCAAAGGTTGCCTGCGTCCACCATGAGTTGCAAACCATACAGAGGAGATGAAGGAGGCTGGTTTGGGGAGGAGTTTGAGCATTGACATCTGCATACTCTTTTGCGCAAAACTTAGCTCCATACCCTTTAATCTGGTCTCAATCTGCTAAAAGAAGATAACAACCAGAGAAACCCTGTTAAAGCAAGGAAAGGGTTGAAGCTGGCAAAACCATTAATAAATTAGAAGAAGCAATAGGGAAAACTTGGGTCAAAAGTCCCATGATGCCCGTGTAAAGGAAAAGGTGTAAAGAGTTGAAACTTTTGTTTTCTATCTGATATAAATCTAAACGGAAAAAATCAGATCCTAACAAAAACAAAGCTGTTAAAAAGTCAAGAAAAACTAATCAGTCTCCCTCCAGTACTATCCCTTTCACACCAAACAAAGCAATTTTCATGGAGAAGAAACAGTTTACCCTTCAAAGGATCAAACAAAGTTGACAATGGAGATTGAAAAGCTTATCAGAATATGGATATTTGCTTGGGGGAAGGGGAAAAAAATAAAAAAAATTAAAAATCTTTGGGTTCACATCAAACATTGAAAAGAGGCAAAGGCTCTGACAAACTGCTTATTCTAAAACAAATTTGGTTTTTGTTCCAAAAAAAGGCACATCTGGTGAAGTGGAAGAATCATTCAAAAACTCTTTCACCACTTCTTTCCCCTTTCTACTGGTTGTCCAAGGTCGAGAGCTTTTCTTTGGTTGGCATTAGACCCACGTGGTTTAACTACATTGTTTGCTGAGATAGGTGAAAGCCCCATGGCTAGCTTTTGGTGAAAAAAGATCCGATGATCAGGTGTATCAGCTTAGCTTTAGGCGGTTTAGGTCCGATTCATGTGCCATAAAATTGCAGGAAGAAGCATTGGGAACTGGTTTTTGGGTTTTTGGCTATGATACTTGGCGTTATGAAAAAGGCACACATGCCAAAACTATCAGAGAGACACGTTGCTGCTGGCCATGCATTGGACCGACAAGTGAAAACGATGGAAAATTTGGGATGTTTTCTAATAACGAGAAGGAGCCTGGAGACAAACTAAATTCGGGATTTGCTTGGAAAACCCTAGACTCACAGGAGTGTGAATTGCACTCTCAGACTTGTCCTGAAGTTAAATCAATCCAACCCTGGACAAAAAGCTGGAGCCTGGAGACAAACCAAATTTCGAGATTTGCTTGGAAAACCCTAGAAAGGGACAGTATGGGTGTCCAGAAGCTGTCAAACTAGACTCACAGGAGTGTGAATTTTCACTCTCAGACTTGTCCTGAAGTTAAATAAATCCAGACCTGGAAAACAAGGCTCGAGCCTGGAGGCATTCGAATTCAGCACTTTTCTATGAGTTACGCACAAATTAGTTTGATCAAAGACAAAGCCTGTTCTTCCATTAGGTATTGAAGCAATTTTGTCACCAAGCAAGCAAACAATAACATAAAATGGATACCACAGCGCAAAACAGAACACAAAGGATCTAAACAGCTTCTTATCAGATGACATGATTATGATTTACATAGACAAAAAAAAAAATCAAAGCATATATTCAAGAGAGAAACAGAAAGAAAATCTTACTTTGCCAAACCTTTTGACATTTGAATGATATTGAAATCACAGTTGTCAGTATATATATTCTAATTATTTAATTAGAGTTATAATACAATATAATACTATTATTAATTAATTAGAGTCAGATCATGAATAGGATTCAGTTTATAAATACATATAATATACATAATTTAACTATGTAACTAATAATTTATTTTATAAAGAATTATTGCTTAAAAAATTCTATTTTAATGATAACAATTCATCATAATTAAAATTTCTTTTATCTATCAAAATTTCTACACATTTGTATTCTTATATTTATATTCAATTTAATCAAATTAGAGCGATCTAGTTAAATACTAAGCTTAATTCGTTATAATGTATAGAATTTATACAGGAGCATGCATCAAATATTAAATTTTTTCTCATTTGGGCCAGTGGAAACTTTGCCTAGAATTGCCCACCACCCAACAAACCAGCATTCAAGCACAACATTAAATGTATGTATCCCCATATCCTGATCCTTGGCGGTCCATGGCATACACTGACTTTCACATGCAGCTCAAATGGGGGAAAACCAGGCTCATATCTGGAGCAAGAATCATAAATTTTTCCACAGTGTTGGTGTCCTGTTTCCAACTGTTATCTCATGTAGCAGTTGGATGGAGCTCGTTTTCCATCGCCTGTCCGCTGACAATTTTCACATGCCAAAGTTGGCAACGGGGCAAAGCCATGCACTACCCACCTGTCACTGTCATAACCTTTTTCCAGGATGCCATTGTTCCAGGTTTCAGCAGAGAATTGGATTAAGAGAAGTTGATGGAGAAAGGATTTAGTGGGCAAACATGGGATTTCCATTTTACAAAAATTTACCAGTATACAAACAATAATCGCACCAAACATTTAATGCTACAAAAGAATAATTAATCTTTACTCTCTCCTTTTTTTGTTAATCTTTTTTCTTTTCTGTAATTTATCTCTTTTAACCAAGAACTGGCACTGAGTCATCACTTCCTCCACCGAGTCCATCCAGACCCACCATGTTCATGGCTCCAAAACTCGCCCAAAAAAGTCTTGGCCGCATCCAGGCTGGGGAAATAAGTAGGTTCCAAGAAGATCTGACTCAACGAGTCACCCATGTCGGAGCTCGCCACGACTCGGTTCCCTTTCGCTTCCAAACTGCCCATCACTACCACCAGGACTTGCTTGAACCCGTAAAAGAACCGCTTCAAGGCTCCTTCGATGGCTTGCAGGGCTTGTACCAAAAAGACCTTACTACCCTCCTGTTTCTCCGCGTACAATCTCATCGCTGCTTCTTGAATCCTGGGACCTCCCTTGGGATCCACCTCGACGCCGAGGATGAACGGGACCTTGTGCTTCAGCTCCTTGGACATTCTCGTAATTTCGACCAACCCTTTCGATCGGAAACAGAACGCCTCTGTCTCGCTGACGGACTTTATCAGTAACTGGCTCTTCAGGTGAAGGAAATCGTCGGGGTCCATCAGGAGGTGGAGATCTTCGATTTCCGCCAGAAGCTTCCAGATCTTTTCCATCAGGTAACAGTCGCTCGCGGCGGCTTCGAAGCTCTCGGCGTCGATCCTCGAAGCGATGCGTTTCAGTACCTGTTTCGCCGATTGGATCCACGATTCGAGAATATGATGCGTCGTGTACAGCGTCGCGTTCTCGTGGTTCTCGATGTGATCGTACGGACTCTTCTTAAGTGCGTGGAGTTCGTTCGGCCTGCAAACGGCGTCGTAGTCGAGGTTCGGTTTGCCGGAAAGGTTCGGCTCACCCAGACCGAGAGTGTACGGACACCGCCTCATCTCGCACTCGATGGAGTAGAGGATTTTCTGCGCGACGTCTTCGGATTTCTGCCACGTGGCTAATCGAGGCAACAAGCTGGCTTCGCTGGTCCGGCTCACCACCGTCACTTCTCCGTGAATCTTCCACACCTCGGCGGAGCTGCTCTCGCGAGCTAAAACTCCATTCGACGATGTCAGATCGACGATCGGCGCCGTACCCGCGGCGGTTTTATCCGCGTTTTCATCCTCGCATAGCATAGCGATGAGTTCGATCTGACTCGTGGTGAGCGACTCGAGCCTACGCGTCCACTCCCGACGATTCGAATACGGCCTGGGATCCGACAAAACAATCGAAATAAACCGGAACGTGATCTCCAAAGCGTGCAAAGCCGGCTTCAATACGCACTCGTTTTGCCAACCCGGAAACTCCTTCGTCTCCCATAACTTCCTAAGCTCCGGTAGCCGAAGATAATAGTCGTAAGCCGAGGACGCCGAAGCGGAAGTCGAAAATGGAGACGAAGCATTCGAGAAACGAAACGATGTCGGAATCGAAACTTGGAGCTTGTCAGACAGCTTCGGAGTTTTGTTCGGAATATCGGAAGAAACCATCTTTGCTTTCCAATCTAAATCAACCATCTTCCAGAACAAAAAATGGGATTCTCTTTTCTTTTTTCGAGGATTTCAATTTCTGGGATTTTCTTGACGGTAAGAGAGAAGACAGATTGGGGTATTTATAAGGCGGGCGATTAAGCCCAACAGGAGAAAAGGCGTGTGGAAAGAAAGAATTGGGGGGGGGGGGGGGGGGAGGAAGAAACGGAAATTTGAAATTTTAATTTTTAAATTTTTTTTTTTTGGGGTGATAATTAAAAAAATTGGAAAATAAATGAAGCTTATCCAAACTATTTTTTTTTTGCAGACCGAACTTGGAATCTCATGGGGTATTTGGTAAAAGTGGAAGGGAACCGTTCCAAGTTAGACTTCGGTCGTTGTCTGTTTTCTAATGTTCAACCAAGGTCCGCTTTGCCAAGTTGATCAGCTACATGTCTTCGTAGCTTTTCTACTCATCTCTCCGCCAATCATCTTCCGCCACTTAGTTCTCCCAATTTTCTCCAAAAAATTATATAAATATTTTTGAAATATCACAATTTTCGTATTTATTTTGTAGAGTTTTCAAATTTTAAACTTATTTATTTAACAAGATGATAATATATATAATTCACTGAAAGTGTACTTATGTATCAAATATAATTTAATTGTAAGATATAAGTGAAGTAAAAAATAAAAAAGAAACTCTTAATTTTCATTGCAAAATCTTTATTAATTGAATTATATTAATATCTTAATAAGGTTGAATTAAATTAATATCTTAATAAGGTCTAATATGTATGATATAGGTAGTTCATAATTTTGTACATTTATTCACATAATTTTGTAGAAGATGAATTTAGAGGAAAAAATTTTTTTTTTAAAAAAAAAGAAACATCTTTTTCCATGGAAAATAGAAAAATTGATAAAAATGGGATGTACGATTAAATTAGTAGGTAGTGCCGTAGCTGATCCTTTACCCCACCCCAAAATCGAACAATTATTCCTGTGGAGTTCATGGGATGCTTCCTCAGTGTTCCCCATCGAGCGAGGTCATATGTCAAACAAACGCCTACCATCTGACCTGACCTTATCCAAATTTATGCCCATCGTTGTGCGCTATTTACGATCATGCCATTGTCGGTTTACCGCCTTCAAGGGAAACTTTCCCAAATTTACCAGCCACTTGTTGGGGTGGTGAAATTTGAAAACGACGGCAGCCCACCCTCTTGTTTAACTCGAAAGCTGCCCCCTAGAGAAACAGAAGTGATCTAGCGTTTGCACCGAACGAGCGCTGAAAGGTCAGATCCATTAACGGCTATGAAAGGGCTTTGATTGAAGCCAATTTAGTCAAATAAGTTTTAACACCAATTCCATGTTTGCAACTCGGAAACATTAAACGTATGTATGAATGTATGTATGTATGGATTAAGACATTTTTGAAAAATATTGACAATTTTTGCATTCATTAATTTTAGTAAACAAACAAATTCGACCGAAACTTATCACGAGATCATTGCTCTTTCCTTAAAAAGTTAACTTAATAAGATGTACAATCCACGTTTTTAAGTTTTTTATAATCGCGAATCATCTTTATTTATTTTTTTGAAACGTTTAATGTGACGTTCCTCACTCAATTCGACATCCTCTCGATGTTATCGTTCATTTTGCTTGTCTATATCTAGAAGCGATCAGAATGAGTTGAGTCTAAATCGGATTAATTCTAATACTATTTCATCACAAAATTGACTTTATATATTTCTTCAAAAAGATTCAACGTGACATTAACGTGTGGATAATAAAAAATATACAAAAAATTGATAAAACAGCTCTAATACTATGTTATGAGAAGAAAAATTTTATATACGATACAAAGATGAATGAAGTAGTATTAAGACATTTTAAATAACATTATTACATTTGCATTTATTAAATTTTAGTAAACAAACTTAATGAAATTGGATTTTGGATTAGCTAGATATTGATTTGTCACGAGAAGATATAAGGAGTTGATTTTCATCAAGAATATATCAAGATCCTTGCCTTAGAGAACTATCTATTTCATTCAGTAGCTAGCTTCCTATACTTAAAGCCAAATAAAAGAGTTTGACTAAAGGGGAGTTTTTTATTAATCACATGTTTCATTAACAAAAATTTATTTTACCTATTTTGGTTTCTTTTGCCTCTTTTTAGACTCAAGAAATAAATGAACCGACCCCCACTATATTTAGTACATTAGTTGTAAGAAACCTTAGAAAATCTTTCATATATTCTAATTCTTATGGTGTTCAACTACCTAAAGAAAACGAAAATGGTAAGAACCACCCCTTTTGTATTTGCACAAATTCTCATATTCTTGTGTTGAATACATCTCTAAAGGTAACCATACAAACAATTGCTTGATGCTCATTGTTAACAATTGTCACACGTTTGAATAAGTTTGACTTGATGGGTTTTCTAGCAGGTTCTCGTGGGACTTTGATTCTCCACAATTTATACCTCATAAAATTTGAAAACGTGTTATATTTATTAAAAGAAAATTACTTACTCTTTATCGTTAAAAAAAATACACATGATCATGAAGATTTATTTTAATTAATGGAGTCAAGATGGTGACGGTTGTCATCATTCAGATTTTTAATTTATAATTTTTTATTATTTAATATTTATAAAATTTGAGATATATAAATTTATAAATACATTTTAATTACCTCTTGTGCAAAATCAAAATCTATCATTATTTATATTTGATGCATTGTTTGAGTATAAATTTTATAAGTATTATTATTTTAGGTGTTTTAAATGTAAATTGATTATAATTATTATTAATAAAAATTTAGGTATTTAAATTATTTTTCATTTTTTTAAATTTTTATTTGAAAAATCAAAACATGGGCACCTCCTTTAGTTCAATCAATTGTAAAATAAATGTTTTGTGGATAAGTCTTCTTCCTTTTTCTTTTTTTTTTTTGGCCATTTGTCTTGTTGCAAAAATTCCAACCTCTCTCTCCCAAGCCATATCCAAAGAAGCTTCTGTTATTTGGACTCAATCTCCGCGTTTACCGCCTCAAGCCTGCCGAAAAGGCACCGTCCTTTGATTGGAGATACGTGTCACTCCCTCATTGCTCTTCCCCCGAGCCGACTCGGCCTTAATGCTCTCCAACTCGGCCGCGCTTGTTGCAATCAAGAGCCCCACAGAAAGTAACACGCGGCCCTATTTTATTGGTGCACATCCATCGTGTCCGTCACGTGTATCGCCCCCCACTCTCAACTGTCGGCTTCCACTTCCCAAGGCGTGCCTATCAAGTTCATTTGGCGGTGCCAAGTAGGCGCTGCTGATCTGGCCACGTGGCATTTATTGCCTTGCACGTCTGGATTTAAACCTTTGATTTATTGCCAGCCGCCAAGTTCTGAAGGCTAAGATATTTAGATAAACAGTATGCTTTTATTTCTCCCTGATTAATTTCATTACTAAAGAAAGTCCTTACATTAAGTATAATATCTTCTCTATATTAAAATTTATCATATTAATAGTCAATTACTACATTTAATTTAAAATTTGTATTAATTAATTATTAATTAATCTTATAAGGTGCTTAATAGTTTGATAATTTGATGATTGCTAATACAATGCCCTTATCCGACGAAGATGATATGAAATTTCATATCAAATAAGTAAAGAAAGGTCTTAAGTTTATTAACGTGGAATTACGTATAGTAATAAATTAATCTTTTGAAGGGAGCGTAATGTTTCCACGATACGTTCGTAATTTAGAAGAAAAGTTTGGAGAGAAAATAAGAATAAAATAATATTATCCAGTAAGGGACGATAATCCGTTGTTTTTTGACTTAAAAGGGTGGGCTGGGGTCAGGGTCATCAGGACGAGGGAGGTTTCCTGGAAAGGCAGCATGATTCGAGGCTGATGTCACGGGGGCATGTGAAACAGAACATGCACAGTGATATGAACTGTATTGTACTGCTCCCATTTCCCTTCATTTATTCACTTCTTCTTCTTCTCTCTTTATTCTTTCTTTATTTAATATATATATATATATATATATATTTTAACCCATTCCGAATTCAGATAGGGAAGAATAAAAAGGGGTAATTCACTTATCCTGAATATGCCTTGCTGTAAGGGTAAGCAATTGCTCACCAAAGCATATTGAGCACATTGGTTTTTGTAGGAGTGGGGAGAAAGGTTTTCTTTATCTACTTGCTAGCTAGCACAGCTGGATATGAATGGAGAGATTCTTGTTTGCTAAGAAAATTTGCTTCACATTCAATGGATTTGTACCTTAATTCTATCATTCTATGTACCTAAAACCTATGCTTTGAACATTTTCAGTCGAAAATTTTGTATATATAACTCATCCATTAACATTTTCAATAAAAAATACGATCTTACAACTTTTTATTAAATTAAATACCGAATGTCAAGTTATATTGATAAATTCAAACGTTCTCGACTTTTTTTTGAATTTCGCAAATAAGAGATTGTGATCAAGAAAAGACCCAAAGCAAAAAAAAACAGCTAAAGAGAAAGCAGCATGATCAAATCAAATTGGGGTAATGTTATAATATGTTGTAACATTTGGAATATGTAAGAGATTTTGTGTTCCTTGTTCTGTCGATTTTCTTTATCATTATTGTCTGATTTAATTGCCAATTTTTGTCTCCTTTATCCAAAAAATATACATCTCTTTGTCGATTTAAAGTTAAAACTTTAATCATCATCATCCATCAACCTTTTTTTGCTTCTTTAATTTGATACACACCAACCAATTCCTTCACAAAAAAGTTAAAAGCAAGAGAAGAATAATAAAGTGAAGAAGGGTTTAGCATGTCCATGGGAATTCAAATGGTAATTTCTTCATTTTGAATATTGCACTTTGCATGGCTTGTTGATTGGTGACTTTAAGTCTTCCAATTAGGGTTTCTTTTTCAAAGAAGAGATTTTCATTGGAAATTGTCTTAAAACTACAAAAGCAAGCAAACTGCTCATATATATTTTTCTATTTAAGGGTTGATTTTTCATTTCAATGACTGCGTAAATTCAAATTTTAATAATTAAAAAGAGACTAAGATATTTTAATCTTTGAACACATCTCTCCAAGTTCATGTAAATACCTAACTTGAAGCAACATTATTTTAATCCATTTATAGTATAATATAAAGATAAAGTATACTTCTTTCATCTTTTTAATCTACCCATTTAAGTAAAAATTAAGGGTCAAAAACCAAAAATATAACAAAAAGATGCGGATAAGATAGTTAATACTTTAATTTTAAATTATAAAGTCAAATCAAAAGTCGTACTGAATTAAAATTTTAAATTTATTTATTTACAGTCAAAAATATTTTAAAATTTTAAACAAGCGAATATTTGAGGTTTATCCTTACCTTTATTCATAGAACCTTAGGACAAAGGCATTAGGTTTAACTATTCCTACATCATATTTTTCAATACAAAACAATTGATTAATTTTAAACATCGGAGGATAACAACATGGAAAATATCATCTAACCCACCAACGATTTTTTAAAAATAATAAAAAATAAAGACGAAGACCGGCGGCGTCATCGGTATTGTTAATTGCTAGTATTAAGATTAATTTAATTAGGAATTGAAAATTCTCCTTGACAAATTAATATATAAACAAAAAAAAGAAACCAAACCTTGGTACGACCAGCCTCCCAACTTGTTTCAACATGGTCTTTGTAGTGGATAGCCATTCAAGCAAGAAATGCTGCCATTTGCCTTGGTGGGGGACCCAAGTGTTAGTAAAGAATTAGGCAAAAGGAAGAGCCCACCCTTATCCTCCTAGCCAGCAGCCTTTTTATGGGTTATCAGCTAATTATGAATTTAATTAGTGTTGTCTAATTAGGGTGTTTTCATTGGTTTGGGACATGATTCATATGCATGCACTTAATCTTTAAGGATTCTGCATGAACTTTAATACACTTAATTTCCAGGAATCAAGGGGCATAATTTTGTTTCTTAAATATTTTTTTTTCCCTTATGAAAAAAGAGCTAGCTGGAGCTCTATCCTCTATGATCAAGCTTGCCCTAGCTATCACAATCCATTGAATATCAAGTTTGAATTTAAAGTGAATCCATACCTTTGAAATCAAAGTTTAATTCATGCGTCTAAATCAGTGACCAGTTTTTTTCCTTGTCAAGACCATATTCCTACACTTTCAAGAACCCAATTTTTCAAGTAATTCATAGTGCTAAATAACCTCAATATATGGAAAGAAAAGAACAATAGTGATTGATACAATTGTTTATAAAGTTTGTTTTAGATGTGTCAACTGAATAAATAAAATTATGATTTAGACAATTTTGAATCCGATTCAAGTGTTATTGTATTTCAAACAAGTTCTCTATCATTTGGGTTCGGATCATTTTCTTTTGTTGCCCTACATTTAATGTTTGTGTAGCTCTAAGTTGTATCAAGCTTTGTGATCAATCATTTGGTCTCTTATATGATTGAATATTGGGACAACTTGAGCAAGTCGTTTAAGTCATGTCTTCTTGCCAAGATCTGGTTAATTAATTCTATCAATTTATAATAAATATCTGGTTAATTAATAAAATATAAAACTTATCTATACTACTTGGAAGGATATTAAGCAAAGATTCTCCAAGGCTCCAAGACTAACATCGGATGTGACTAATGATGTAACATATCCTTAGCTACTTAGAGGAAAATCATGCTTCCAAAGAAGAAAGCAGAATCCCAGTTTGAGTGTGTTTATTCCTATAATTTAATAAGACAAAAACAGTGATACGCGTTATTGGGTTTCTTTCCTTGTGGTATGGAGAAGAGAGCATATCCGAATCCTAAAGAATCTTAAAAGGGGAAGGGACAAGATCTTATCCCTTTGCCTTTGCCTATGCCTTTGCCTTGCTCGAGCTCTCTCCCCCAGTAAGTTTTTTGTCACTGCCTGATCTCATTTGGCAAAGAAACTTGCCCGAGAGAGAGAGAGAGAGAGGGTGGGGAATATAAATGTGAACAAGATCTAATCCTTACTTTAGTTAAAAAATGTTAAACCTCAGCATTAGACAAACAAATCGTGGATCATTCTTGTGGGACAGCTCCAACAATTCATCTACCCCACCAAAGAATTTATCAAGAGATCATTACCAAGCGGAATTTGAGTTGTTGGGGCCACTAACTCTTATTTTAAAGTATAAAGAAATGTTAGGAAAACCCGTTATTTCAAAGTTTTAACTAGTCAGAGAAGAGCAGATAGAGACTTTCCAATTGTATAGCAATGAGCTATAAATAGATTTCAACATAAAATTTCACGTGCAAGACTTTGAGACACTAACCTTGAGTGTAAAGGGTACCAAAAAATTTGTGTTTATGGTGCTTCTTCCATTCAGGCTTTGCCACAGGCTAAGTTTTGTTATCTCAGGATTATTTGATTCAATTAGAAATTCTCTTCTTTCTTATATTGTGTATTTCTTTTTTCAATCATGTTCGAATAGTGAGTCCTTTGGATATGAAAGGGGAAAGGTCCAACATCCTATTGTGGAGTTAGGGATAAGGGCGTAAGGCCACATCTCATTCTTGGAGAAAATGAGATTGGGATAAGACCAAACTTGTCCTCCATTTTTTCCATGTAAGTTACCCATGCACATAAACCAGTTTTAGCTTTACATCAAATCGAAAATGCTAAAGGGAACCTCGTCTTCAAATAGGAGATCTCACATATCAATTCACATAACATTGCCTATGTTTCTAATGACCAAAATGATGGATTTGGGATCATATTTCGAAATGCAAACTGAGGTATAACAGACAATAAAACCAAATTAAAACTTTCATAAACTTACAAATTCTCCAAACATTAACAAATCCAAGTACATATCAAAAAGAAACTAAGCAAAACAAATCCAAGCAGTTGATGATAATTGATGGTCTTATAGTCCTAAAGTCTCTTGTAACAAAGAACTTAGTCAAAGAGACTGAATCCCATATCGTCATCAGACTCTTCTTCAGGTTCTGGTTTCTTCTCCTCCACAGCAGCAGCAGCAGCAGGGGCAGCACCAGCATCAGCTGCAACAGGGGCAGCAGCAACTGCAAACTTACTTGGATCCGCCAAGTACTCCTTCACTTTGTCAGCCTGTGGGAATGAATACTCTGTCGCAATAGCAAGTGCCAAGACATTCTTGTAGGCGTTGATGAACATGTGTGGTGCAGCAGCAAGGGTTGGGTATGAGATGGCAAGGGACAATGCAGTAACCATAGAGACACCAGCAGCAAATTTCTCAACCAGGTCATCCTCAGTAAGATCCAATACCTCAGGGCTAAAGACTGAGCCATTGTCATAAACAGACAGGACAATAAGACCATATGAGAAGGGCCTAATTCCAAGCTTGGCAAGAAGTGCAGCCTCAGAAGACCCAACCTTGTCACCCTTCTTGATAAGCTCCACAGGGGTGATAATTTCGACAGTACCCTTGTTAATCTTGGTGGGAATATTGAGCACCTAAAATATAACAGAAATATGATAAAAAAATCCAACAAATCCTTTAACAAAGAGCCCCCAAAATCAGATAAAAGAACAACATTACTACCAAAGAAGATCAGTACCTGGAAGAAAGAGGTCTGTGATGGATCAAGCCCAGTGTTGCCAGGCGGCACAACAACATCAATGGGTGCAACCAGACCAACACGAGCAGGTGCTCCAACCTATTCATAAAGAAACATAAAATTAAGTCCAAGCATTTTGAGCAAAATTGCAAAACAAATAGCAACAATCAACTATACATCAAAAACATTAAACTTAAAACACCAACAACAAAATAGTAACAGAATCATTTACAATTTGAGACATGACTTTTAAAATAGAACATGGAATTGGACGCAACAAAGAGAATGGTAACTAATCTATTGTCAAGCCAATAAATAGTTTTTCCTTGCATGCCTTTCCCTAAGCAGCAATGTAATGTGGGTTCTAAAAAAGAAGTAAACTATATTAACAAATAGAATCTAATCATATATACTCCTATGACTGAACAAAATTAAACAAATTCACATGTTCTTTAGATTATAAAGCAAAATTTTCATCTATCTACTAATTACTATTTAAATCATCATAAAAAGAACTGATAAAATAGTTCTAATTTCAAGTATTCCAACTTCCATTTATCGAATAACAATTACCCACCTTGTACTTGGCAACCTCCTCGCTAACTTCCTTCAAGTCACCCTTAGTAAAGATCAATCCCACATTTCCCTGTTTCAATAAATAACAGGCAAAGACACTTACTTTATCTATCAAACACTAAAAACCAAAAACAAATTACAATAAAGATTTAAACTTTAAAGTACCTGCAGCAAAGGGATGAGGTTAAGGAAAGCCGTGTTCCCGGTCTTCTCAGCGTGCATCCTAATGGACCTTTTCATCATGGTATTCTTACCCATGAGAACAACAGAGTCACCACGGAGACCTTTACGGATGTTCTGGAGCTGGTTCGAACCCACGTTGTCGGCAGCCGCGATCAGGATCTGGGTGTACTCGTCTAATAGCTGGCATAGCTTAGCGTCGTACGCGATCTTCTTGTCGGCCTTGGAGGGTTTCACCGCCATTTCGGGAAGGAAGAAGAGTTAGGAGTAAAGATACAAAATTTTACAGTGGGCAAAATCGAGGGCCAAGACGAAGCGGGTTGCTCGGTCAAGGCGGACAGCGAAACGGTGCCGTCTCTTTAACCTCCGGTGGATTTGGGAGTGAAGAAAGAGTGAAGAGAGAGATAAACCCTAAAGCGATTGGGAGGCAGGTGAAAAAGGAGAAATGAGTTACAGTTGCTTTATATAGCGGAAATTAGGGTTTTGGGTTCTGACCTAGATCGGACGGGTGAGATTTGTTCCGACCATCTGATTGGCTTGGGTCGGGTTCCTGAGTTTTGGGTTTTTTTGGGCTTCATCTGTTCTGAGCCCAAAAAGAAAAATGCCCGGTTAAACGGTGGGGCCATATTCAGCGAGTTGACGTGGCGAAACATCATTGGACAAAGTTAACACCTGCAGACCCCACTAAAAAGACCAAAAAACCACCGCGAACGTTTTGTTTAGTTCCTCTCCGGTTATCTTTCCCTCCAATTCCTACGTTTACGTTCCAATCTCCGATAACCGAACTTCCCCTTTCGCGCCACCTTAAACGACAGCGTTTTCCTCAATGGCCTCCCCGTACAGAGATCGGACAGCCGAGTTCGGATCGCTACTCCAAACGCTTCAAAAGATCGGAGGGGTCTCATCCGTCAATGATAGTCATCTCCAAAACGACCACGTTTCCAAACGGCCTCCTCCTCTATCTTCCAGATCCGAGTTCAATAAGAAGGCTTCCCTAATCGGATCGGGTATCCATGAAACCTCTCAAAAAATCGTTAGACTTGCCAAATGTAAGGTCTTTCTTTCAATTGTTTATTTAGCTGAATTTCTTTTATTTAATGATTTATTCATTTTTTTGGCTTAATATTTACTTGGATTTTTGCTATTGGGAATTAAATTTGGTTAATTTAAGTGCTAAATATATTTCCTTTTAGTTGTTTAATTTTGTAAAATGGAATAAAAAGGTGTTTTTTTTTTGTAAATATGTATAATTACTGTGCTAAGTAAAATTTATTCTTGATTTTACTATTGGGAATTAAAATTTAATTTATTTAAGTGCTAAAGATATTTCCTTGTAGTTGTTTAAAATATAATTAATGGAATAAATGTCTTTTTTTTCCTAAAGGAAAGAATCAGATTAGGAGCTGATTTTGCAGTGGTAATTCTTGATTTTTGTAATGTGATTGTTGTAGTGGCAAAAAGGTCATCCATGTTCGATGATCCGATTATGGAAATACAGGAATTAACTGCTTTGATAAAGAGTGATATTACCACATTGAATATGGCACTTTCGGATTTGCAAACACTTCAAAACATGGAGATTGCAGATGGAAATTATTCCGAGGATAGAGTTGTTCACTCGACCACAGTTTGTGATGACTTAAAGGGCAAGTTAATGGGTGCTACGAAGCATCTTCAAGATGTTTTAACTGCAAGAACTGAGGTTTGTGCTACATTAGAATTATAGTTGTTTATTGAGTATTAGGAAGTAATAACCCTTCTTTGTTGCTATTGGGTTGCTTTTTTTTTTTTTTTGGTATGTGTTGTGGTTATGCAGAATATCAAGGCTCACGAAAACAGGAAACGGATATTTTCAAAAAATGCATCGAGAGAGAACCCATTTCAGCGCCAAACAGAATCTGTGACTGATCCACCTCCTTGGTCAAGTTCTTCAACTGCCTCTGGGAGTTTACCACAGTCAGGGTGGGTACTCTGCATTTCTTGGTGCAGTATTATTTAGTGGAAATAAACAAACATCCAATAGGCATCTACTGTCTTGGTTATTATCCTGTCTTCATGTGTAGGAGGCAGGATCGAGTGTTTCCAGGCTATTATTTCTATGAATCTAAGGAATCTGGTATTTATAATACATTTGGTGTGCTAGACTGTTGATGCACTAATAATTTAATCAATTTTGAGTAGCATCTAGCACAGATGTAGATAGTCTCATCAATACACACTGATCTCTCTTTATGTTTTCCTTTAACTGAAAAACCATTACTACTCTTGTTGTTTGACTAATGTCTCCCTTTTCTTTATAACCAGACTACCACCAAATGGAGTTCAAGCTGGCAGCCAACTGAGGTGTGTTATGTTATGTTGTGTTTGATAAAGTTTGAGGTTTATACTTTTCCCATAAATCATGTTTTATATTCATTGGTCATATCTTTATGTCATCTAATGAAATTTAGACTCATAAGTAACTATTCACTGTGATTTTACCATGCATTAGGATTGAAAATGTTCTTTATATGTAGATATATCCCAAACTCATGCCTGTTTCTTTTATATCTATGAGCCTCATTGTTGTTTCATTTCCACTTCATTAATTGTTATGTTTCTCTATTACACCTTCTATTGACCAAAACAGACGAAGGCCAGCTGTGGATGGGACACCTTCCCACCACATGGAAATGTCCATGTTGCAGCAGGTAGTTCCCAGGCAAGAGCACTACTCACAAAGCAGGGCAGTTGCTCTTCAAAATGTTGAATCTACAATTTCAGAACTTAGTGGGATCTTTACACATCTTGCTACAATGGTTGCACAGCAAGGAGAACTAGCTATCAGGTCTGCTGCTTTTGCCCATACTTTTTGCTAGTTTCTTTTCATTTTTAGATCTGGAAAGTTGTTTTTTCCATCAAAAGTGACAATAAACTAAATAAGTATGTCATTTCTCTTGGCACATCTTTATTTTGAAGTGTTTGTTATATGAAATTAGGTATTTTGAGTTGTTTACAGAATCTGCCTGGTTTTGTGACTTGTGAGCAGGATTGATGAGGACATGGATCAATCATTAGCTAATGTTGAAGGTGCTCGCAATGCTCTACTGAGGCATCTTAACCAAATATCATCCAATAGATGGCTTTTAATCAAGATATTCATTGCAATAGTCTTTTTCCTGGTGGTCTTCATCATCTTTGTGGCTTGAATTTGATAACTTGAGATTCCAATATATCCCTTCTTGTTGTTGCGTGGAGTTGACGTCCATGTGTAGCTTACTTTGTCACATTCATTCTGTATATTCAATTGGCATTGCTATTATTTTCGGATGGCCCTAGCTTGTATAAAAGATGCAGGCTTCCAGTTGTGTTGAGAGAAACATAACTACACCATACCTTATTGCTTGTAACCATGTTGAAAACCCATTTTGTGCATCAAGAGGTTGTTGTAATTTGCAAAAAATGATTAATTGATATCAAAGTCATGCAATTATAATTCAAAATTATTTTTTTTGCTTCTGCTATCATTCATGTTATTTTTTATACTTCAAATCCAGATGAATTTGCACTGTAATAACCGATAGTAGGTCTGAAGCCCTGGAATCATCTTAGTGCTCTGCTCATTGAATACCAGGCTTCAAGATGTGCAGGCTGGCATCAGGCCCTACTGCCAGTGAAAGAATTCCAACTCGGAATCTGTATGGTTATGTTCATGTTTTATCCATTTAAGTCTTACGGCTGCGAAGTAAGAGCCTATTGTCCAAGTCCCAGGGCATGAAAAATGGGCATTGAAGGACATGTCCTTCTGTAGAAGTAATTTGGGTCGTCGGATATAAGGTTTCCTGGAAACTTGTTGATCGTTCAACCTTCAACCATGTGGATTCCCTGACCTTAGAAGGAATATTGTTACCAGTCGGGGTGCTATGATAGAAGCAACTCAGTGCCAAAAAAACTCTGTTTTACTTGTGCAGGTTTATGGAAGGAATAGTTTTCTTTACCCTGTCTCTCCCTTCTCTTCTCAATCTCTAGTCAGCAACTTCACTGGCATGAGACTTCTTATGCAAACAGTGTGGATCACGATCACGATTTCACTATGAACTATGGATTAAATGTCTGTTTTTATAGTTAATTCCTTTGATTTAAGGATGAGCATGAGGTAGATCCTATATGCTTCTGCTCAAAAGGATGGTTGTTTCTTCCAACAAGTTCCCTTTTTTTTTTTATCATAAGTGAGCATACCATATTTGGGTGTTCATAGAGAATGGAATTTGTCAATCCAAGATTACTACGAAACTACATTTTGCAGATTAAAAAGGCTAAACAGAGAGATTGTAACACATGGTGGGCGAATCCCACTAAGTTATCTGATGCAAACCTTTTGCTCAGAATCTTCTTTTCCAAACCCCCAGAATTCTTAAATCTATTATTTGCCACAATCATTCTGACTCACAAAAGTATTTGTTAAAGAAAACAAGTGGGAAATTAGAGAATGAAAGAATCCAGAAGAAAGGCCAGGACAGACTTTTGACTGCCTTTGTATGCATCAGAAACAACAAAACTTTTTGATGCCAAGTGGCAACCTATCCTGAAAACATGAGATCTTTCCTCTGCAAAGTATTAATTTTTAAACGATTAAGTGATACATATTGATGAAATTAAAGGTAGCAGAAAATGTGGGTTTTGACCAATATATCTGAAAATAAGGATTGGGAACCATATCAGAGATATTTTAATAAGGCTGAAGTTTGTTTCACTTTTGGAGAATGGAAGATCTGTTTTTTGTTGGAGGCAGGTTAGACAGGAAGGGGATGACTTAGATTACAGGCTACAAGATAGAAATGAATGAAAAGCTGGAGATAAGGGGAAGGAAAAGTTGATATAACATGTAAAGGGGGGGTGTGGGAGGAAAAAGAAATGAACCAAACTTTTCCTTTTCTTTTGCAATCTGAAGTTCCATTATTACTGGTAGGAATCAGGATAAGACACTTCCACATTGCTTAAGATTCTTCTTTCTTACGAAATTTCTGAATAGGTTAAAAGTGGTGTGTGTGTGTGTGTGTGTGTGTTTTTTTTTTTGCAAAGCTTTTCCCTGTTGCCTGCCAAACCTAACAGCTTTTTGTCCTCTTGATCTCTATCGCTGTATCCTTAATTACCCTCTTTTCAGGCTAATAATTGGCATTGGCAATTATAATTGAGCATGTGTCCAGCATGGAAGCACACCCCAAGATTGAGACCTGAATGCACCAAGCAATAAAAACCCTTTGTTAACTGTCATGGAAGATGAAAAATTCAGATAGAATTTGGAGTTTTCCTGTTGCAGAATTATATGCTGCAAGCTATCTGGCATCCAGACTGATAAAGTTGGGAGTAAAATTTTGGATTCAGGCACCTCTATGCTTGCTTGCTTGCTCTTTAATGGGGCACAATCAGATGACAATTTTTTTCATATCTAAGGGACTCCCGAGCTATAAATGTCAAGCGTTGCCTATTTGTTTTGGTAAAGTGAAGCAAAAACTAATGCTTGGGGGGTATTAGTTTGCTTCTTTTCTTGAGTGACTGGACCAGGTTGTTTCCTTTTTCAAAGGCTCCTCCTGATTATGCTAGACAAACTCAATTGAATTAAACCAATTATTACTATTGAAAGGGGCAAAAAAAGAAGGAAAAAGATATGGTGTTACTTTGTTTCTTATTAAGCAGAATAGAAAAGAAAAAAGTTATAGGGTTATAGCAACATTTGATGGTAAAAAGTGAATCTTGGGGAATGAATGGAGTTCCAAGTTGCAAGTGATTAAATTTATTTGGTTTTATTTTCTTGCCTGCTTTCCTCTCAAGACTCAATTGGGAACAAGAAAAATCCAGTAATGGCAGACACAGTACAAACATCTTCAAATCTTCATGTTCCAATGATAGATTTGGTAGAGGGTGGAAGACTGGGAGGTGCTCATTGAAAAGACTGACAAGCAAAGGGACACTCTCGAAATTTTTCCACTATTAGGCCAAAGGAACTCTAGCCTTACACAATGGTTGACAAAGATGCACCAAGATTCCCTCATAAACCGACAAATCATAGACAAAAGCCCGCCCATGTAAACATTTATAGTGTGAGAAAGAGATTTGCCAAGGGGGAGGGGGATGAATTTGGTGAAGGTTTTGCTGTTTGTAGTGGGCATGTGAGCTTGTTGAGTGGAAGAATGATAATGGATTTGTCAAGGATTTTCAATCAATTGATGTTCTTTGCCTGCCTTGTTTTTTCCATGCGTAAGTGTGGCCATTTCTTTGATTTTGGAGCAACAATGAGTTGGTCTTTGAATGTTTGAAGGATCAGCCAAATGGTGGCAGCAGAACAGCTGAACATGGCAGGAATCTTCATTTTCCAGGTGTTTTTTGCATAGTTGGACAAGAAAAAATCCTGCTTCTTTATAGCCAGGATGCCCTTAAAAACATTAGAAAAAACCATGGAAATGTACAAGAAACCTTTCTCTAAGAACCCAATATAAATTACTAAAAGCTTCTTGCAAAGTTGGATTATATGTTGGAAACCTGACAAAAATCTCAAGACAGATTGGACTTTTGATGATCACCTAATCTCAGATTCCCTACTTCTTCAAGGAAAAATTAGTAGCATGGTGGTTGAATTTTCACACCAAGTTGAATGGGAAAGCATTTTAAGGTTTTGATCATCATTATGATCTTTAATGGACTATGAAAGCAAGATTTTCTTAGTTTCATGATCTCATGGCAATGCAGATTAGACCTTGTACATGTGTTTTCCATTGACTTTAGGCCTTTAGGAGATCTTTAATTCAATTAACCTAACTCAGGAAAGATCTCTCCCTGGCTAATTACAATTAATAGACACATGGATTTTTCCAACTTGAGGCACAATTTTTGTCCTTTTTTTGAGGCATAATTCAATGTTGACACTTCCTCAAGGTCCTAAAGAAGCAATTTTGCTCCACTAAGTTAGCCTTTATATGATGAAAAAAAAAAAAGGGTTGACCCCATCACCAATTATGTTCTTGTCACTTTGACAGTCATCTCTCATGATTGTTTCCAATTAAAAAAATATCTAAAAAAATGGGTCCTTACCCAAGTTTTTGGATAAGCCACATTCAAGATCTCATATCAGTTTGAAGATTAGTATAATATCAAATAATTGTAATAATGTACATATGTTACATGGTCACACGGTTAAACATGTAACGTATACATATTAAATATTTACGAACCCTTTCATAGTTTTTTGGGTAATGGTTTATTATTGATTTTAGTCATGCTAGCAAGTTGTTGTCCATGATGACCAGACAGTCCTAACTCCTAAACAATTAATGTTTCTATTTCTTTGAAGTAAATCAAAATGATTAACAATAAGTTCATGAATTGTTTCTTAAGAATGGACAAAATTAAGTCCTATACCCTACATTTGGGGCAGTTTCATTGCAATTTTATGTCTAAAACAAAATGTTTAGGAGGGGAATTGAATGTAGAAGGAATGAATAAATATGTCACAACAATGATTTCTATCCCATTTTCTTATCAAAGCAACCCTTAAAAGAAGCATATCTTGGGATGCTTGTTCCACCCTTAATCAAATAGATTCTTGAGCCTTAGAAAGTGACAGAAAATACCCAAAGATAAAGAAGAAAAAAGGTTGCAGCTCAGCTCTCACTATGTTAATCCTAAGGGAAACTTTTGAAGATTAGGAAAAGCCAAACCAAATCCCATTTCTCTCTGTCACATCACATACCCATTGGGTATTTTCAAGCAAATATTCTTTCTCACTTGTTAGAGTACTCAAATTCCTTCTAATCATCATGGATTGCACATATCCACCCCTCCCTTGTCTAAGGCTATTTGTCATGCTGATGTATTTAGTATCTCAAATTACTTAACCTACATCCAAATTTAAACCGTCATTTGAGAATTTAATTACGTAATTAACAAATATAATTTTTTTATATGATTTTTACTTATAACATTAAAAATTTTTGTATATAAGCATGTCGGATCTCATATGATCACTATTAATTATTTGGAACTTTCTTAAGCAAACGAGAGGGACCTGTATCGTGTCATTCGATTAATCATTATCATTCCCACTAATCACTCAATAAAGTTAAAAACTAAGCTAGTTAATTATTGATGAAATTGAGAACAATCCATAAGCTAACAAAAAGGTTGGGAGGGAGGTAAAATTTTGCACACAACAAGATGTGCTACACAACCTTCCTTTGTCTTCTTTTAGAATTTCCCCCACATGATTGGTCTCAAAATTCATGGTTACAACAACACATAAATGTTGCTTAATCCCATTTTTAACGACGAATTAGGTTATGATTAAGTGGAATAATTAAGGTTCGGATAAATGATTCTTTAAGGTCACCAAAGAGGATTACTAGTCAAGAGTCAGAGATAAAGGGAGACAGAGAGCATATTAAGGAAAAGTTAAATAAAGTTGGAAGTAGAAAGGGGAGGGGAGGAGGAGAAGGTCCCTCCACCCACTAAACATGGTTTAATTTACCTAATGATAGACGAAAAAATAGACGTTAATGAAGGTATTAATTTAGATAAAATGGACTAAGATGCTTTCGGGGTACTTTTGACTCAAAAAGAGTTCACCAAAATCATGGTGATGAGCTGGTCCTTTTCCACTTGCTTATTTTTATGAGTAAAATCAGTATTTCTACTAGTATAATACTGCTTTATATGATCTATGTTGAAGGTATAATCGAGTCAAATGGAATCGATATAAATAAGATGTTAAAATTTGAATTTTTCAATTTTTAAAGTTTAAGGGTAATTGAGTGATTTGGAATTTGACTTGATTTATTATTTTTATTGTAGATGTTATTTCTCGAGCTTGTCTGGTTATTTATATATTAAAAAATAGATATTTTTGTTTTATTTAAAAACATTTCAAATATTATTGAAAATTGAAATATTACAAATCCCAACCATGTTATATATCTTTGGGTGATATAATAAAAAGGGTCAATGGCATTTGAATGCTACAATGATTCAAGCTATGACCTTGTACTTGAGTGGAGGAATGGCTTGGCAATACACAGTTTGAATGCCCTATTGGGCCTCTTTTCTTCCCTTGCTGGGGATTATTATGGCATGATAGTCATTAAAAGAAGTGGCAAGAACCATGAGTATTTGTCTCTTTAATTTTATTTCTAGAGAACTCTCTCTCTCTTTGCATGCAGACCATAATGAATAATAAGCAACACTCAAGAGCATTCACTTATTATTTTATCAATTCTCAAAAAAATAAAAAATCTTGATAAAGTCACGCGTAATTTTATTTTTGAAGAAAGATTATTCGATTATGATTATAATTTTTACTTATATGTAAAATTTCGTAAAAGAAAAACATAATTATGTCAAATATTAATTCCATTTCTCTTACTTTGTTTGCCATATTTCCTCCATTTTTCCTACCTTAACCAACTAGCCAGTTTATAAGACAACCCCCACAATTGAAATATGAAGTGGTTGGCAGAGATAAGATATGTGAGAGGACTAAACTTCCATGTTTGATTATACATTTCTTAGGTTTTAGGATTTGGTGGTTCTACTGCTAAATGCTGATGATATCAGATTTTGACATTTTGATTCAAATGGCAAAATTATTTGTTGGTCAATAATCAGTTGGCTTAACCTAAAAGGCAATTTGTTTTGCTTCCATTAATTGTTTTCGGACAAATTAAAGCATTGATGGTAAAGGTTGACAGAAAGCAGAAAGATCCCTTTTCCCCTATGACATCTTACCATACCATTGATCATCATCAAAGATACATTGTTTCTTCTATAATTTTGTCAATGGCATTGTACCTTAGAAAACAACATCAAATGTAGACATTTGATCAGATCTTATGCTGTAATTTGGGTTAAACTTTACTAACACTGAAATTTAAGTGGCTTTTTTCTTTGGTTGAGCAAACGCAAGGGAACATATTGATCAATGAATATCATTTGGACAAGCTTCGTTTTTTGTTTAATTTTTTTATGTTGATGTTGGTGATTGATGATGCTATGGCAATCATGGCTGTAGGCTTGTAGCTATGAAGTGCCAGTTATTAATTTACAATTTCATTTACATGAGTTATGACTACTAGCAGAAGCTTATGCAGTTTATGATCATGATGATGCTTTTGATCTATTCTGACCATTTCTTTGTTTTTCTTTCTTTACTTTCCTTTCATCTTGCCTGTCAACAAAATTTTCTTTTTCTGTATATGTTAGAATTATAAGTAGTAGTAATTTAAGTTTAAACAAACAACACTGCAAAATGATGAAGTTTTCTTCCTTCCATAAGCAATTGCCATACAAAATCATAGGAACACCAAACACTCTATCCTAAGGCATTTCTCCAATGATGAAAAAAGGGTAGATTAAGCATACAAGAAGTAAGTAACTTCATTAACAATTGTAATGAAACATGTAAATGTGAATGTTGGGTTTAATTCTTTTTTTGTCTTTCTGTTCTGGGAATGAAAATTGAGTGGACTTTTTACCAAAAGTTATATGAATCATTAGCATCGGAATTAAAAGTAGCAGAAAATTTTGAGTTAAAAGAAAAAAATAAAGTTAATATTTTGGTACTGTTACTTAAGATTTGGATCAGTACCCAATGGCTTAAACCATTTAAAAAGGCTTTTTTTCATAGGATATCGGGACATAGTAACTGAGACAACACCCAGAGAGACTATGAAAGAGAGAGAGAGAGTACATACCGTGTGAAAAGAAGAAGCTAAAAAGATCTCTCTGCCACTCTTATGTCTTAACAGAAAACTCAGACACAGAGTTTGAAAAAAAAAAGAGAGGAACAGATTAGTTCTTGTTCTTGTTTTTGTTTGCTTAAAAACACTGAAAAAGGTAGCAAGCAAAGATAGCTTCCTAGTTTCCTAGTTAGCAGCTACTAGTACCCTATTTTGCTTTTCTCAGGTGGTGCTTTTCCCTGGAAGATCTCGTTTTTCAAAAGAGAAAAAAAAAGGTTGTTTAGTTCTTCTTCAAGAGAAGGAAAGGGAAGCTCTTTATTGCTTGTTGGATTTTTGAGTGTGAAAGAAATGATTTTTGGTAGTACAACAAGGATTTGAAAGGGTTGTTAGCTGGCTTTTTGAGGGAGTTAAGGCACTGCCAACCTTGGAATTAAGACTTCTTTTTGAAGCTGGGATTCTTCTGTCTTCTTGTTAGCATTTATGATTTACAAGTGTTTCTGAGGTATAAATTTGTAACCTCCCGGTGAACCAGAAAATTTAAAGCTGTAACAGCCACCCAAAAACTGTGGTTTCTTGCTTTTAAAGGTAAAACTAGATAAACACACACAGACACACTCTCTTTCTCTTTCACTCTTTCTTTGAGAGAAGTTAAAGAGGCTGAGCTGATTATCGGGTTGTCTCGCATTTTCAAGAATCTCCTTTTTTCTTTCTCTACTTCTCTCCATTATAAGCCAATAGGCCTCCTTGAAATAAAGCAACATAGTAAAAAATATTTGAGGTTCATGGTCTAAAGTTGCTTGCTTTTTTGTCTTCTTCCTTGGTTTTGGCTTGTGTTTTTGATTTGATTTTGTGTTTGATTTTGATCTATAGAGAAGTGAAGCAATGTCAGGGCAGAAACAGGCTGAGGAAGCAATTGTTCCAAGCTTTAATGAGACTTCTGAACGTGAAGAGAAAGAGGAAGAGAAGGGAGATCATTCCATCTTCAGTGTTAAGAGCCTTCTTTGGCATGGTGGTTCTGCTTATGATGCCTGGTTTAGCTGTGCTTCAAATCAGGTACTAAATTCCCAGCTGAAAATTGTAATCAAAGCAGTGTAAAATCTATTTCCTTTTTTTTTCTTTAGCTGACAAAGATTCTTTCTTCTTCTTCTTCTTCTTTTTTTGGTGGTGGGGTTGCAGGTGGCTCAAGTTCTGTTAACACTACCATATTCTTTCTCTCAAATGGGAATGCTTTCGGGGATTATTCTGCAGATTTTTTATGGCTTTCTTGGAAGCTGGACTGCTTATCTTATCAGTGTTCTGTATATTGAGTACCGAAGCAGAAAGGAGAAAGAGAATGTCAGCTTCAAGAACCATGTCATACAGGTTAGCTTTTCAAGATCAACCGACCCTTTGAAAAATATACCTACTTGAAAAACAAAAACAAAAAAAACAATCTCACATATCATCCTTCAATATAATTTTTTTTTTTACAAGCAGTGGTTTGAAGTGTTAGATGGTCTCTTGGGACCTTACTGGAAAGCTGTTGGATTGGCTTTTAACTGCACTTTTCTGCTCTTTGGATCTGTCATTCAGCTTATAGCCTGTGCCAGGTCCCATTTCTTGAATTATCCCTCAACTTTTTTTGTTAAATTTTAGACTTTGATGGATTAATCAAACTGAGTTTTGGCTTTAATCAACTGATTCTGATGTTTCTATGAGTTGATTACAGCAACATATATTACATAAATGACAAGTTAGACAAGAGGACATGGACTTATATATTTGGAGCTTGCTGTGCTACCACAGTCTTCATCCCCTCATTTCACAACTATAGAATCTGGTCTTTTCTGGGGCTCGGCATGACCACCTACACTGCTTGGTATCTGACCATCGCAGCCCTTGTCCATGGCCAGGTAAAAACAAAGAAAGGGTTCTGATCTTTCCTCAGTTTTTGATTTGATCTCTTTCTTTTTAACTTCTTCTAGTTTTACCTTCCTTCTTTTACAGGTGGAGGGTGTAACTCACCAAGGTCCAACTACGTTGGTTCTGTACTTCACTGGCGCCACCAATATCCTCTATACTTTCGGCGGACATGCTGTCACTGTGTAGGTGTTATTATTATTGCTACAGTTCCTAAAACAATATAATTTTTTGCTTTATTTTATTGAACAGAAACTTTGCAACTGCAGTAAAATATTTGTTACAGTAGGATTTTATTCGCAGCTTTTGCTTCCCATTTTTGGGATTTGAGAAAGAGACTAGTTTAAGAAACAAATTCATTGATATCCTTTGTTCACTTGGTAAAGTTACCCTTGAATCAATTCTTCTGGGTTGGTACCTTTCTTGTCGCCTGTGTTAGTCAAAAGTTGCAGTAAATTCCGTAGTAGACATTTTGCTGCAGAATCATCAATCCTGGTAGGTTAGCAGCTCCGCTGGTTATAAATGTGTGCATCAACTTGGGTCAAAATCATCAAAAATTAAATACAACAGGGAAAAAAGAATATGATGAAAGTGGTGAAATAATGAAAACTTGTACTCTTGGTTGGGTTGAGCTTTTTGAAATCCACTTCCTTGAGTGGGGTTTGCAGCATGATAATTGCAGGGGGTCCTCTGCTACTTTAACCATGGTTTTTTTTTTTTTTAGCTTTAGGAGATCTTTAGACATATTCTGTAACCTTATTAAAAAGTGGCAACCCTGGTCCCTTTGGTCACCTTTGACTAAACCACTACTATTTGCAGTTGAGTAGAACTGAGTTTTGGACAAAAATTTTTATGTTTGCAGTGAAATTATGCATGCCATGTGGAAGCCTCAGAAATTCAAGTACATATACCTATTGGCCACTCTCTATGTTTTCACGCTAACCATCCCATCTGCTGCTGCTGTCTATTGGGCTTTCGGTGATCAACTCCTTAACCATTCCAATGCCTTTTCACTCCTTCCACGCTCTGGGTGGCGTGATGCAGCAGTTGTGCTAATGTTAATTCACCAGGTTTATGGATATCCTACAAAACCAATTTTTTTTTTATGCTATCGTAACGTTATTTGATTACTTAAATTGACATGATCAATTCTTTCACAGTTTATTACATTTGGGTTTGCGTGTACGCCACTGTACTTTGTGTGGGAGAAAGTGGTGGGGATGCATGATACAAAGAGCATATGTTTGAGGGCAGTATGCCGGTTACCTGTGGTGATACCTATCTGGTTCTTGGCTATCATATTTCCTTTCTTTGGTCCCATTAACTCGGCTGTAGGATCTCTTCTGGTCAGCTTCACTGTCTACATCATCCCTGCCTTGGCTCATATGCTCACTTATAAATCAGCCTCTGCCCGACAGGTAAATCCTGCAAATGGTCCAGTTTCTTCATTTCTTATCTTAATTTTCTCACCAAATGTTTTGTGCAATCCGGCTGGCATTGTCGAATGCCTCAATAATGTTGCTACTCTTATCATTATGAGCCATCCTTTCCCAGCCATAATGATCAGATGAGTTCTGATAGATACCTGAGGTAATTTTGATGCTTAAGAGGTACCTTCGTCTGTAGGACATACCCAATGAAGGTCCTCGTCGATTATTAGCTTACCTGATTAGATCATCCTGATTGCTACATATAATAATTCCTAGTATCTAACTATCTCCTGGTGTAATACAAGCAATCATGCAAGGTTTTCAGCTGTTTGTGACAAGTCAGGAGAGTTTCCAATTCCCACTATAGTTAATACACCAGTCTTGTGTTCAACTCTTCACAATTTCCTGTCCTTGCAACAAAATCGTTTTCAAAGAGGCTGCGAATCAACTAGGGGTGCTCTGTCATGTTCAAAAACTAGTAGTACTATTTCGATACAATGTAAGGTTGTAGGTCAATTTCACCTCATAAGTCACCATGATTCTTGGCCCACCAGTGGATTAAACCGTAAATATACGCACAGTATATGACACAAAGATGAGGGTTGGTGGCATATCCTTATCACTGGGTTTAAATTTTTGTGCTGGCCGCATCTTAGAAAGTTAGCTGGTAGGCTAAACCATCAAGGTCTTATTCTTCACATTAAATGATCAACTTACTTTGTTTGTTCTTTTGGTAATTTCTTGTGTGAGCAGAATGCAGCTGAGAAGCCTCCTTTCTTCCTCCCAAGCTGGACAGCAGTGTATGCAATGAACACATTCATTGTGGTATGGGTCTTCGTAGTTGGCTTTGGATTGGGTGGTTGGGCTAGTATGACAAACTTCATCAGGCAAGTCGATACATTCGGGCTCTTTGCCAAGTGCTACCAATGCCCACCCTCACCATCATCAAAGCATCACTGAAGTATTTTTTGTTATTCATCTCATTCCAATTACAGTGCATTATAGCATCTTTTTCTCTTGTATTATACTCCTGGGAGGCATCTGCACCTCTCCCATACATGCAGTGTGCTGTAGTTTCCATCTATTTTGTTCTACCTTTTGCTACAACTAGTTGGTGAACTGTGAATGGGTTGTATTTCCTCAGTATTCTATATTTTTGTCAATGGGAAGAAGCAAAGGGTAAATCTTTTCAAGCTGCTATTCTTCTTCACATGGCTTGTAAGCATTGCCTAGCTTCTCTCTCTTGGATCCCCTTTTGGCATGTGAGTTCATATCAATCCAAATCATATGATTACAGTTTATAATCTCAAGTCCGAATTCCTTTTGACCATCTCATGTGTTTCAGCTGGTCAAATTTGGAACCAATTGCCCAAGGGGGCCCTAGATTTGGGGTTTGCTGAAATGGTGGTTTTCACTGTCTTTGGGTGTATATTCCTTTCAATCTTTGTCCCCATCCCCATGCCTACGAACCTTTGCTGCTGATGCATGCTCATGAGCTCAAGTTCTATGATACGGTTAAAACACTCGAAACATGATAGACTAATCATATCTTTACCTACCACATTTTAATTCTTAATTCTTTAAATAACAATTAGACAATTTTATATTTTAATTATTAAAACAATGTGTTTATTATATGATGAGAGAATGCGAGATGACGTTTTGCCTAAGAAGGAAATTTTCAAAGATGATGATAAAAAATCGACAAACTTTATGAAAAGAGATTTTTAGGAAACGTGTGTTTCGAGAGAAAGAGGAAGAGACCCGAGGGTCACAAGAATTTCTTCATTTTCAAAGACTCTTTTTCCCTTTTTCAAAGGCATGGGGCTTTTTTTTTTTTTACCACACATTAAAGTGCATAAAAAAAATGAAATTAGCTCACAATGCTTGACACAAAAGGGTCTATTTCATGATTGTGTTAATCATATTTTAACCTTTCCTATTCTTTTGACTTGGAAGCCTAAAAGGGGTCCCCCTCAAAGCTTAAGATTTGAACTAAGCATGGGCGTGATTTGTAATAGTACACATCAATTCTTTACACTTTTCTTTCCCCACTTTTCTTCTTCTCCTTAGGCCTCCATTTCTTTGGGGTCTAAGTTCTGTTATGGCAGGCTTTGTTATGTGGGCTTACCTGTTGCATCGAGATTGGAGGATATGGGTTTCCTTAATGGAATTTAAAGATATAGATTTGGCCCAGTTGTTTGAACCTTACCTAGGAATGCATATTGGGGCTGTTCTTCTATTTCCCTCTGTAAGTATTAACTTGTAGCCCAGACCAACATTTGGACAGACTCCACTGGAGATATTCTGTCAGATGTTGCTCATTCAGTGAGCAGTGATTTGGTACAGAACTTTTCTGATTCTGATTGTTATTTGGATTTTGGCTTAATACCTTAAAAAAACTCATGAACTATATTAGATTTGTGGTTGTTTGACATGGTTTTGAACCAATAAAATATGTTAGCTGCCACCTGCAAATGCTTCTTTTTGCAGATTGAAGTGCAACATTTATGCATGTCAGTGATTTTACCATTACCTAGATGTCCCATACTTGCCCACTCCTTTCATAACTAGCCCATGACCAGGAATGGACAGTATGCTTAGCTTCTCAAATGATGAAAGCTTCACAAGATATAGTTGGAAAGACAGATTCCCTCTCCCACAATTCATCTTCATCAGCAGGAGTCACATTGCACATGCAATCGCCATGAACAGTGGATTCCCACCCAATTCAGAGCCAGAAACCTTGGAAGATCTTGTCTACTTAAAACACCAGCCGTTGGCAGTTCTGATTACCTGTCCATTTTGATCTTCTGCATTACTAAACTCATTTTCTTTTGGTACTAAAACTTTGACGAGAGTTAAAGGCAGAGTTCAAGCTTTCATAATCAACATCCAAATACAGCCACTAAACTGAAACCAACCGTTTTGGTGACCCATTTTCTGTCGGAGCCAGCCACCACCCATGGTGGAAGTGGCATAATCAAACCCCTTCATTGTTGCTTTTAGCTAAGTTTGCTCTTCATCTCAACCGTGTATACTTTGGACTACTCCCATGGTTACACGTGTACAAAAAAAACTATGTAAATTTTTCTTCCCCCCATTTGGTTCGTTACTCACACTCTGCCTTGCAGGCTGTACAGCACCTCTTTGCCATCTCTCTCTCGGGTTAAAAACCAAGCTGAGTGCTTTATAAAGTTTCTATTTTTCCTCAGTGTCAAAAGAGTGTGAGTGAGAAAGGCAAAAGAAAGATAGTAATGGCTCCAAGAGGACGTTCAAGAAAGGTAGTCTCTTCCACTTTCCTTTCTTTTCTCTCATTTTTGATTCCTATGAAACCATCTTCACTCACATTTCAAGAAAAGTTGTTTCCTTTTTGTTGTTTTCTTCACTCTTCCTTCTTTTTTTTCTTATTATTTTACTGTTTATCTTTCAGGTTCTTGTTTTCAGTGTTTTCCTTTTTTTTTTCTTCTAATTTTGCTCTGTTTTTTCTCTCTGTTGCAGAGGTCTAATACAAGAATGGCTGCAGCCACTGATGCAATGATGCCATTTGGATTCCCTAACTACTTGGTTGTCAAAACCATCAAGGAACTCTTAAACGTGGGTTTCCTTTCCTTATCTTAAAGAAAAAACAAATTGCTTTAGAAGTTTTGAGTTTCTGTTTTCTGATTAAGGAAACAAGCTAAAAAGAAGGGAACTTTTGTGCGTTTGTTTGTGATTTAGGTGTATGGGGAAGAAGGGTGGCCCTTCATTGAGGATGCTGCTTACAAGGTTCTGATAGAAGCTATACTTGAAAAGGTAAAAGCTTTATTCGTTTTCTGCTTCTTATAAAGCTTGCATTTGTAATTCTTTTTGCAAAAAGCTGAAATTCTTAGGATTCATGGTGTTTTGAGGAGTTAGATGTCTGGTCCTTATGTTTGTTGTCTTCGCGCCCGTCACCTGATTTTTCTTCCAATCCTTCTTGGCTGATATGCTCCTTCCTATCAGTTACTCATGAATTGTTTGTGCTGCTTTCTGGATTGCTTAATTGTTTTCTTCTTTGGGAGTTTCTGATGATCATATGGCTTCATTGAGCTGATCAGCGATTTACCCTTTTCCATCATTTTGGAGGTTTTGAGCTTGGGGCCTTCCTTTTGGAGGGAAGGTGGCCACTGGTTATACAGATTACAGAACTCATGCTAACATTGCCAGCAAGCATATTATTAGTTTCATTGACTATTTTCAACATTTATTTGTTTCCATCCTGTTTTGAAGGACAATGGAGGAGAAACAAGTAGTTCCAAGGAACCAGCTGCTGAGACTTCTGGAGGGACTCTTGCACTCGCATGCTCTGATGTGAACCCTCCCAACACCGCATTGCAGATCGGCAATGACTTGGACCCTGCATCAGAGACTTCTGGTGGGACTCTTGCACTCGCATGCTCTGATGTGAACCCTCCCAACACCGCATTGCAGATCAGCAATGACTTGGACCCTGCATCAGAGACTTCGGGTAGGACTCTTGCACTCGTATGCTCTGATGTAAACCCTCCCAACACCGCATTGCAGATCAGCAACGGCTTGGAACCTGCATCCGAGACTAACAAGGCTTTGGACACTGCAAACCTGACAAATGAATCTGGTAACAAGTCTTCTCATTTTTCCCGTTGAAAATTACAGGTTTTGGTCTCTTTTTTTTTTTTTTGTGAATCGGTTGAATCAAGTAGCAGTTTGTCACTTATAAATTTGAGAAACACAGAGATGCATTTCATATAGGAGCTAATAAATGAATGAAAAACTTGGGAAAAATACACTTCTCTTCTTTATTATATTCAACTTGCCAATGTTTGAACATAGGGCATGTTACTGTTTACATATTAAACGATCATGCAACTTGTTCCGATATGCGGAATTGCATCTTAACTTACCAATGAATTTCATTTTCTTCACACTGTAAATACCCTTGTTTTCATGTTGGTAAATGTCTCCCATCAGTCGAAGCCAGAGGCCCCGAGAGAGAGCCTGTTCAGCACCCTGGGAGCACTAGCCACTCTACTCCATCTCTTACTCGTACCCCACCAATGCCAGAGAACAATTCAACTAGGCAGCGCAGGCCATACTATGGCTGGATCTGCAGTGATGATGAGGAGGATCTTGTGGAGCTAACACCAGGTCCATTAGCTGAAGAAATGGAAAACTTGCTTTTAAGTCTCAGGGGACAAAGAGAGAGAAAGCCGAGGTGGGATGTAAAACCTGAGGATATCTGAACTCTTTTCAGCTGTAAATTCTCTAACAAAATAGGTATATATTTACTGAGATTTGGCTTAAAACCCTGCTTATGGAAATTCCCAATGGAAGAATATTCATTCATGATGTGTATCGAATGTAATCTTGTCAACAATAAGATGAAACCCAATTCCATTTTTCAGTTCATTGGCTTTGATGTCATAAAAATACTTGGACGATCACTTGTTTTTCCTTGCTAATGCTCAAAATTTGAAGAGCAAAGCAATAATTTTCCTGGCTCAAAATGGCAAGAGTGTAATGATAATCTCGAGTTTAGATGAAACTTGCTACCCGAATCCGTTTTAAATTCAAATATAAAATACCCTTATATAGGATTGAATAGTCGCAGGTATTCCCATTACCATCCCTAGTTTAGATGTTGGATGCTTTCAAATTTAAACTATATAGTAATAATAACAAAAAATGTTCGTTAAGACCATATTTAGAGAAAGAAATATGTAATTATTGCATTGTTCTTTTTTGAATATTTGAAAATAGTGCATTAAATACAATAATAATTTCTATTTATTAAGAACACGAGAAAACAAATTTTTTTAATGATTATATCAAATATTGTATAAGATCGAATATTATGTTCATTATAAATACATTATAGATATTAGAAGACAAAATTACTCTTTTTATTTTATAATTTTTTATTGATGTTTCGTATGAAAATATGAGATAATTTATACTTTTGAAAAGTTTTTCCCTGAAATACGAATTAGAAAATTAAGTTTAATATTGAAATAAGACATGTTTAAAATCTTGGACAATATATTGAATATTTGATTGTATAATTATGCAAGAAAAAAAAAGAAAAATAATTGAAAATATTTTAATTCTTTGAAATATCTAAGGTTAGCCACTCTATGTACGTGTCCATTTCTTATTGGCCCAACTGGGTTCGCCTTTCAATATTCGGATCTCCCCCAAGGAATATCGTTCTCGCGGGTTCTCTCCTTCGAAGCAACGAACCGAAACGGATAAGACTTCCGAAGAAACCAAAAGAAAATTTGAATTTTCTTCCAATGGGATTGGAGCTTCGTTTGAATTAAGAAAGCTTTCTTCGAGAGATTCGGATTTCGATTAAAGAGAGAGAGAGAGAGAGAGAGAAAAAAGGAAAAAAGAAATGAATTTCGCAGTAAGTTTTCGCGGGAACTTTGGTGTGTTATCGCAGTGTAGCTCTTGCTGTGATCTTCGGTTTCAGCCATTGTTAGCTTCTCCAAGTCTTGCTAAGTCGAAACGGTGTCGTTTAAGGAACTTGAAGTTTTCTCAGCTCTCAAGGTAACTTTTGTTTTCTTTCTTTTTGTTTTTGTTCTTTAGATTCTGGTGAGGAATGAAAATGAATTAATTTCTTTTTTCTTTTTCTTTTATAGATTTTGCAGGCGAAGAGAGCTTGTTTGTAGAGTAACAGAGACAGAAACTGAATCAGATAGTAACAATGAGAAGGTGATTACTTCATCACTAAATTTACTCCTTTGTTTCCTTAATTTTTTTTTTATTTTTTTGCTGTTTTATTATGGAATTGTAAATATTGTTGCTTAAAGTGAAAAATTACAGAGTATTTCAATGTTTATGATGAGTTAAGTGAATTATTGCATTTTCACTGATGAATCTGTCCAAGAAGTTATGAACGGAGCGTTAAGGCATAGTTCTTTGCATGAATGAATCCTGAACACATCCTCAACATGTGATGATTTATGTTTTCGGAGGGAAAGAAAGCGTTCTTGATGTAAGATGTTGGATGTTTTGTAGGAGAAGGAAGAGAATGAAGGTGGAGAAAAGCCAGATACCACTGGTTCCGGAGAGCGAAATGATTCCCAGATTGATCCTCAGCCCGTGAATGTAGAGCAAATAAAAAATAATGGTGCAGAAACTATAGCTCAAGGTGGTGTCCAGGTATTTTAATTTCTGTTGTGTAATAATACTTGTATGGTGACAGAATAGGGCAATAGGCCAGCCCCTTGATTACTTGGTTCTCAAAGGAAGATCTTGCAACTGATTTTTTCAATAGGTTTCACATCCATTGCCTTAAATTCTTAACTAGAGTGTGTTTTTTTAATTTCCTTTCTCTGTCTTGACAGAATATGCTTTTGTCCCATTGAAAGCTAGAGAGTTATTTAACTATAGCAACATCTAGCAATGGCATAATGTTACACTGCATGAAAATATTGGCCCTTGCATGTAATATATAAGCTTCTATCTTTTACATGGTATTTAATACCTACAAAGTGAATTATTATAGTGCATCAGTCCCACATTGAACTGCCATCCTTATACTTTATAATCAATGGACTTTCCATAGTTCTTCCTTCAAATCTACAAAATGTCAATTCACAACAGAAGAGGTTGTATGTTCTAAGCTTTGGCTCATGCTTTTTCTTTTTGGTTTGCTTTTTGGCTTTAATTTGAAGAGGAATGACTTAGGTATTAGCTTGCTTGACCCTAATTACAGGAGAATGGCGATGTTGAAGTTACTAGTGGATCGCCTCTGCCAGGTGTGAAGGTGATCATGATGCTGTATTACTTCCTGTACTGGAATTTACAAGAGAGATCTTCTTTCGCTGTTTCCTCTTTTTCATCTTCCTATGTTTCCTCAACAGCCGCAGCAACTGGATGAAACTATGAGGATACCAAAGGAAACCATTGACATTCTTAAGGATCAAGTATTTGCATTTGATACTTTCTTTGTGACTAGCCTGGAGCCATACGAGGTGAGTTAGCTATCTTAATAGCTCTAGGCTTTCTTAACCCTTCCTTTTTCTTTCAAACTTGTATTTGGAGGGGCTGAAATCAAATTAGATTGCCTTATTGGAACCTTCTGCAATTGAAGTTTATAACATTTTCATGGAGATTAATAATAGTTAAAGAATTGATTGTCTCCTTTGGATAAATATTTTATTGTTTTTGGGAATAAGATAAAAGAGAACATTCAGTTTTATTGTGCTCTTTTTTCGCAACTGTGGGTTTTAAATTTATGTTCTTGTTTACCGGCATAATTTTGTTAGGGTGGAGTGTTGTTCAAAGGAAATCTGCGAGGACAGGCTGCTAGAAGTTATGAAAAAATATCTACTAGGATGCAGGTATGTATACTCTGTTTCTTCCATTGTACTATTGTGGAGCCTAATGACTGATTCTTTACTCAATTTCTTCTAAATCAATATACAGAACAAATTTGGTGATCAGTATAAGCTTTTCCTTCTTATCAATCCAGAAGATGACAAACCAGTGGCAGTTGTTGTTCCAAAAACAACTTTGCAACCAGAGACAACTGGTAGTTGACTATGCTATTATTTTATCAAAGTTCACTGTTTCATAAACTGAATACCTGTCATTGAACTAAAGTATTTCTTTTTCAGCGGTCCCTGAGTTGTTTGCAGCTGGGGCTTTTGGTCTGATTACAGTGTTTACCTTACTTCTTCGAAATGTCCCTTCACTGCAGTCCAACTTATTGTATGACTTCTTCTATCAATTTTCATTCTGACTTCCTAAAAATATTAACTGTGGCTTGTTCTTGTGATCATAACCAAAGCATAACAAAGACCAAAATGCTCCTGTTTCTTGACCACAGATTCTTCAGTCTTCTCTCTCTCTCTCTCTCTCTCTCTCTCTCGCAAGGAGGTTTCCTTTCTATCATCATCATGTTATTAGAAAGTTTAAGTGGGGATAATTTTTATCATCTATGTTGCATACTAACAATATGTTTTCTGATATGTTGCTGTGCTTCCTTGTTCTTTGAATTATGAGAATTTTCCATCATATCAATTCAGTTTGTCTTATTGTAATTACTGCCAATGGTAATTTAACGCTCCAGATCAACATTTGATAATCTCAACTTGTTATTGGATGGTCTACCTGGAGCCTTTGTTACTGCACTTCTTCTGGGGGTACATGAATTTGGCCACATCTTAGCAGCAAAGAGCACTGGAGTTAAGCTTGGTGTTCCATTCTTTGTCCCCAGTTGGCAGGTAATATATATGATTCTCTGCACAAATCTTTTAGTTAAAAACAATCCCACATATGTTTTCCTTTTCCTTATGAGTTCCTATTATTTGGTACCTTGTCTCTAGAAAGAAATCTTTGTTGCATTCTACTGTGGAAATCATAAATAAGAGCATCACTTTACCACTCTCTTTATAGTAACATGTAATGCATTCACCGGAACACACTCCATGTTAGATTTCCAATTTTTCATTTCTATGTAGATCCCTATTAACTTCTGTGCTTTCTTTACGTGAAGCACATGAGTAGTCACACCGAAGCAATTTGTATGACGAACAGCCTTGTTACCAATATCACTGGGCTTCTTATGACTCTGGGGTCCTTATATAAATTGCAACCGTTTGCCCTTGCATTTTCTGATCTATTTGATGTTCTGTAAACATGCGTGCGGCAAGTCTAATGGACTGCTTTGTTGGCAGATAGGCTCTTTTGGTGCCATTACAAGGATAAAAAATATTGTACCCAAACGAGAAGACCTTCTGAAAGTTGCAGCAGCGGGACCTCTAGCTGGCTTTTCCTTGGGTTTTGTTCTATTCCTTCTAGGTTTCATCTTGCCACCCAGCAATGGTATTGGAGTAGTTGTTGATGCTTCTGTGTTTCATGAATCATTTCTTGCTGGGGGTGTAGGTAAGCACTAGTGCTATCAGAGACACTTTGCATCATTTACACACATGTTTGAATGGTGATGGGTCTTCTGACGCTTTCCTAAAGTGCCTGTCTATATTCTATTAGTTTGCTAAGTTGTGCAGCACTTGCATTCATGTTCATACCCGGCTCATGCATTATATTTTTCAGCAATCAAGTTTAACATTTGACAAATGCTTTAGCTTATTCAGGTCAAAAAGACGTATTCTGATTGTGGGCTTTCTCACCTTTTGCAGCAAAGCTTCTTCTAGGTGATGCATTGAAGGAAGGAACTCCTTTATCACTTAACCCACTTGTAATTTGGGCATGGGCTGGACTACTCATTAATGCCATCAATAGCATCCCTGCGGGGGAACTAGACGGGGGGCGAATCTCCTTAGCAATATGGGGAAGAAAGGTATTCCCATTTCATGTAAAACCAAATAAACCATTAGAGTTGCACAATTCTCATGCCAAACAGGCTTTACGCCCTTCATTTAAAACTGTTCTTGGTTATGCAGAATATATCACCTGTAAATTCTTTATTTTTCTTTATACATATTGATGTATTGTGGAATAACAAGAGTTAAAATTGACCAAGTTTCTAATTGGACAGGCTTCATCTCGCTTCACAGCAATCTCCATTGTGCTGCTAGGAATCTCGTCATTGTTCAATGATGTCGCATTTTATTGGGTAGTTCTCATATTTTTCTTGCAGAGGGGGCCAATTTCTCCACTCTACGAGGAAATTACTGATCCTGATGACAAGTATGTTGCCCTTGGAGTTTTAGTTTTGATCTTGGGATTGGTTGTATGCTTACCGTATCCATTCCCTTTCACAGATGAGTCCATTACAAACTTTCAGTGATAATAGTTTATACAATAATCAAACCTACGTAGAGTCAAACTTGGATTCCTTTTTTAGGAAGATTTGTCAGAGGAAATGGCCATGATATGCAAATCGGCTTGTAAAGTGGCTGTTATTACATAATAGTGATATAGAATGAATAATTTTGAGAGTGATGGCTAGTTATGTTTGGAAGTGTAATGATCAGTATGCAACATGTGCTAGCTGGTGGAAACAATTGTCAACTGAAATTAATAGCTCAACCAGTGGTGAGTAAACAGCTCTCTGGTTATTGCAGAACCTGCCCCCTCGAAAAAAAGAAAGTTCTTTGTTTTTTTTTTCATTGATTTACAGGGAAGCATATTGGGGAGGCAGGAGTGGAGTATTGTTATATAAACTTCTGCCATTAAGTTTAATCTATCTATAACTACAATTGTAGATTTCATTTTGTTTTCTGACATAGGAATTGGGATCTTCCTCACCAATTCGATCCCAACCACCTCTGCTGTACATTTATGTTTCTTTGGTTTGCTTTCCTCTCTGTCCAATTTTTTTGGTTAAGGGTCGGCAAAACAGTACAGGGACTGCAAGGGAATTCACTTGATTTGACTTGTCATGTAGTTCTTCACTATCATAAAGATGAATCCATAGAGGTATGCTTTAGTTTTCCCATGTTAACCTGATACTAAAAACAGTGATGATATGCTAAAGTTATATGATAAAAAAGCTTTTTTTTTTTTTTTTTTACATCACAAGTTCTTTAATTTTCATAGCACATTGGGTCCGGAAAATGATTATTCTATTTCTTTTTATTTATTTTTTTTACTTTATTTATTTTAATTTATGAAATTATCATTTCAAGATATGTCTGAATAGCTATTATTAACCTCCTTTAAGTAATAAACGTTTAAAAATAAAAATACCCTTATATATATATATGATAAAACTTAACTCTTAAGTTATAATAACTTTCATTGAATTGTAAATAATGAATCTATAAAAGGAACTTTTAATGTATTTTATTGATGACTAGGGATCTCTTGTGATTTAACTCAGGATAGATAGCAGCATAACTGTGCTAGATAGAATTTTAGTGGCAGGAATTTTTATATTAAAGAAAAGTTTGGAAACCAGCCCACTTGGTCTTGGACCAAAGTTCTGCTCCATCAGGGTAACAGACAATTTGGTCTTTCAGGTCAAAGGCTAAATAAAAGTGGCCAGCCATGTGAAAGTGGCAGTGAATGCTGCTCATAAATAACTAACATGGTTGTATAGATTAATCAAAAGCAGTTTGGGTAGGGTTAGGTGTGACACCGCAGCTTCATAAAGAGCCTTAAAGGGACTAACATTTAAAAAAGAAAGTTATGGGCCGGATGTCTCGAGCTTGAATTCTCTTTTCTCGAAGAAATTTCCAAGATGGAATTGGGGGTTTGTACGAACCACTGATTGAATGAAAGTTTAGGAAGAGTCGTTATCAATGTCCATTTTCATTCATCGGATGATATAAGCATATACACATTCAGGTGTTGAAGGTAGATGTCAGGTTATACATTTATGTAGTAGCATCCCCTTTCATCTATGCATTGCCTAATGTGTATTGGAAATGTTCTGGACATTACATATTTGGAGGTAAGGTTATAGACTATAGTTTATATATGGTTATAAATTCTTTGAATTAGTAGATGTTTCCATATTTTTGTTGCCTCTGTTATCTTGATGTAGATATGAGGGTAGAGCAAACGGTTATCTCGGTTAGTTCAGTTTTGAATATTTAATAACCAAACTCATATTTAAAAATAATCAAAACCGAACCAAATTTTATAAATAACCGAATTAACTGAAATTGAATTAATGCGGTTAGTTCAGTTTTGTTTTTGAAAGTTGAACTTGAAATTTTTTTTTTATTTGTATATGTTTATTTATTTTGTATTTTTTTTATAATTAATATTACAAAAATATTAAAAATGGTGATATACAATTAGAATAAAAAAGGTGGATACTCATACAAACAACAAATAATTAAAAAATTTCAATAAAAACAACAACAAATAGTTTATAATTTATTTTTCATGTGAAAATCCCATTATATTCTTATTCAAGTTGGGTTAGAAAAATTCTTAGCTGAAATTGACCTAATTAACTCTAACAATCAAATTATCCAAAAAATCAAACTAATCGAATCGAAAAAATTGAACTCACTTCAGTTCGATTTGATTTACATTTGCACATCTTTAGATATGATTGAAGCCAAAAAGAATACGGAACAATTTATATTTCAATCTCACATTGAGACATGTTAAATTCGTGTATATAATTATTGAATCGTTAGCTTTTTCATTATCTTTTACGAGTTCAGAATCCAATATGAAACACGATTGTACATATTTTACATGGGTTTGTCATGTTTTTTATGACTTTTTCTACGTCTATTTGACGATTCCTTGAACTTTTTTGAAAAGAAATTATTGTCGTTACATGCAACTTTTTGTTTGTCATTGCGGGTATTCTGTATACGGTAACACCATGGTCTGTTCTGTTATTTCTCTTTCGACCGACCTTTTGTCCTGAATCCATAGAGGTATGCTATAGTTTTCCCATATTAACCTGATAGTAAATATTGAGTCGTTATCAATTTCCATTTTCATTCATCGGATAATATAAGCATATACACATTTAGGTATTGAAGGTAGATGTCAGTTTTGTATTGGAAATGTTCTGGACATTACATATTCAGAGGTAAGGTTATAGACTATAGTTTATATTTGGTTATAAATTCTTTGAATTATTAGATGTTTCCATATTTTTGTTGCCTCTGTTATCTTGCTATAGATATTAGGGTAGAGCAAACGGTTATTTCGGTTAGTTTAATTTTGGATATTTAATAATCAAATTCATATTTAAAAATAATTGAACCAAATCGAATTAACTAAAATTGAATTAATTTGGTTAGTTTTGTTTTGTTTTCAAAAACCGAACTTGTGAAATTTTTTTTGTTTGTATATGTTTTTTTATTTTACTTTTTTTTATAATCAATACTACAAAAATATTAAAAATGATGATATACAATTAAAATAAATAAGATGGATATTCACACAAACAACAAATAATTAAAAAATATGAATAAAAACAACAATAAGTAGTTTATAATTTATTTCTCATGTGAAAATCCCATTATACTCTTATTCAAGTTTGGTTAGAAAAATTCTTAACCGAAACCGACTGAATTAACTATAATAATCGAATTATTCAAAAAATCAAACTAATCGAACAGAAATAATCAAATTTACTTCGATTCAGTTTGGTTTACATTTACGTACCCCTAAAAATGATTGAGGCAAAAAATAATACAGAACAATTTATGTTTCAATCTCACATTGAGACGTGTTAGATATGTGTATATAATTATTAAATCATTAACTCTTTTATTATCTTTTATGAGTACAGAATCCAATATGAAATACATTGTACATATTTAACACGGTTTTGTCATTTTTTTTATAACTCTTTTTACGTCTATTTGACTATTCCTTAACGTTTTTGCAAAGAAATTGTTGTCGTTACATGCAACTTTTTGTTTGTCATTGTGGGTATTTTATAGACGGTAACACCATGGTCTGTTCTGTTATTCTCTCTTTCGACCGACCTTTTGTCTTGAAACCATGGTCAAAATGTCAAATAAACGCACGGAAAAGAACAATGAAGGAGATGGTAAAATACAAAAAGGAAGATAAACTCAAGATAAACAAGCAACGAGAGGCCAATTGGTGGTACAAAAAAGAGAGGACATGGACCTAGGAAAGCTACCAGGGAAACATATTTAGCCATTAAAAGGTATTATATCTTTTGTTTATTATTTTTTCAAAAAAACTTACATAGTACTTTGAATCTTTAGTTAAAGATAAATTATTTAGTGCTTGATATCTAAAAAACCATTTGTCGTTTTCGGTTTAGTCGATTTTGAAAGAATAATTCGATCGATTTGATTATTTTTAATAGAAAAATCGATTATTTTTTACCATTATATTATTATTCATATGTATAAAAAAGAAACATAAACATAGTGCCCAAATTTTACTTTTCTTGTGAGTTTGATTAGCCTTCCATTGCTTATGCTATGGTTGAGTCTTTGATGTCTACTTTTCCATGTGGGAAACGTGAAATTAATTTTTAAATAATCATATAGTTAAAGGTATTAATTATCAAAGATTTAGTGACCCTGGGACCCCACCAAATCTAAGCATTATTCAGAGCCAACATTTTTAATAAGTCTCTCACTTTCAAGCTTTCCTTTTTTAAGGTCTTACATCTTTCACGTTTCTTTAATTATGTTAAACTTATCCCAATAATTTTAAATCCTGAATTTTGTATCACAAATATTTAGAATACAAAAATATACTTGATCTTTTATTCATGATTTGATTATAAAAACAATATTAATAAATTTAATTGTATGATTCCGTGTAGTATAAGATCTTCGTTTTCTTTTTCTACGTCTCTAAATAAGTGGGATTCTCAATATTTTTAAATAAGAGAGAAGATTTAGTCTTATCATTACATAATGAATTCTTAATCCCACTTATTATAAGATTTAGAATTTCCCTTACATTATTAAGCTCAAATATAATATAGGGATTCGATATTAATTGTGAGATTCAATGTATTAGGATCTTCTTTTTCTTCTTTTCTACGTCTCTCCAATATGTGAGATTCAGAATATGTTTTAAACACGAGAGAAGATTTAATCTTATTTTAATATAATGAGTTTTTCGTTTCATTTATTTATAAGATTTAAAATTTTCTACACAAGTCTACGCTATTAAGTTCACATGTATTATCGGAGTTTAATTTGTTTTATTATATTATATTATGGATTTTGATGTTGATATTGACTTTATCCTAGGCATATACAGTTGCAAGAGTTTTTTATTTTTTTCGTTTTGGCCACACGATGGTAAGGGTTTATGGATAAAGAAGAAGGATGAAGACAAGAAATTCCTTCTTGTTTGTGGCATTTTCATTCTTGATAGTTAGGTAACCATCAATGCAAGAGAAGTAGCTATCCTGGCAGGTCCATACCATGCAACGTGTCCATACATTTAACATGGGTAGCAGGTAAGCCGACTATTAAATTTTGTAGAAATAAAAAAAAATAGTTTTTTTATCCAATTAATTGATTTTTTAAAATAGTTTCTTAAATAAAGAAACATCATTAAACTAGGGTAAAATACACCTCTATGTGTTGTAAGACATAATTTTTGAATAAAAGTATTGTTTCAATAATTATTTTTTGAAAAAACAACTATTTATATCGTAAGATATCACTTTTGAGTTATAATATGAAAGATAATTTTGCATATCCATAGTAGTATTTTTCAATTATTTCATAATCTTTGATTTAGAGGTATTTTTTCAATATGTCACTTTTTCAAAAAATAACTTTTGATATGAAAAATCACTTACAATTTAATAATCTAATAGTCATATTAGGTAACATATTATTTCAATTGATGAGACTTTTTAATAGTTATAACTTTTTATATAAAAAATATAATTTTTTTAATATAAAAAGATATAATTTTTTATTTTGAAAATACATCAATATTGTGGTGCGTGGAGATCAAAAGAGAGAAATAGAAAGAAGGGGAAGAAAATAGAATGAACCATTATGCTTTTCAATACCAGTACGAAGAGAACATGAGGAAACGAAAGAAGGAGAAAATGAAAAAAAATAATTAAAATATTATACCTAGTTTAATTAGAATATTGTTAATTTTTTTATAAATTTTTTTCATTTCAAAATTATGAGTTGTTTTTTGAATTGTTAATAAAAAAATCTTGATTAAACTATTTATTTCTTTTAATTTTTTCCTTTTTTCATCACTACAAGTGGTTTTTTTTTAAGTTGATAAATGTTTAATAAAAAGTTAATTAAATTAGATTTTGATTTTTTTTCAATTATTTGAGAGTTATTATGATTTTTCATATTTATAAATAATTATTAACTAACAGTGACTAAAAGTCAAAGAGACTTAAAAATGCATTTTGAAATAAGTGGGATCAAAGCGTACTTTAAAGGTGCATTAAGGTTTTTTTTTTCTTTTATTTTATCCCATTAAACTATATATAAACATTAACAAGCAAATAATAATTTGAAAAAAAGTAATTCAATTCAATGCATATCAAATGAACATGTTGACAATAGCTAAAGTTAGTACTTAATTAATGATGAAAGCAAGACTTAAGCCTAATGCTTAAGTTATATTGAAGGTGAAGAGTAGTAGTAGTAATACTAAAAATCATACTATTATTTTAGGTTTTATTTGTTTCCATTACTAATGTGTAAAAAGGTTATAAGTGATAAATCTCGAATATGTAATGAAATTTAATGATTGATAGGGTCACATTCACAAAATCAATCTATTTATTGGACTTAGATGTTTGTTCCTAACAAACACAATTGACCATTTCTAACTTACACAATTGTCTTGGATTTCCAATAACTATCTATATGGACATAATTCTCTATCTAAACAGATATAATCGTCTATCCAAACACACATCAATTGATAACTAAAAAAATTAAAAAATATATATAAGTAATTATTTAATTACTTCTGCTTTCACCTTTAACAATTGAAGTGTCTTTAATTTAATTAATTTCAAGACTAACCAAAATTTTGAAAAGCCTAATCATGGCAAATTCTGCAATAAGGTCATTATTTTTGATCTTACTGTAAGTTCAAGTAATAAACACCGTTTAATTTAAGATATTAAATTGTAACCATTGATTTAAAACTGATAAAAAAATCTGTAAACCAGTTCAACCAGTTAATTATTGACCTTATAGTAAGGTTAGACTTACTGTAGCATTCACCGTCTAATCATAGTTAAATTCGTACTTTAACCCACTGTAATCCAACTATAATGAACTCATTTTTCTCTTTATTTAAAAAGCTTATTCATAAGATTTAAAAATTTTATGTTGATATTGACCTTCTGCTATGGATATGCAGTTGTAAGAGATTTTTCTTCCTCTTTTGGCCACATGATTGTAAGAGTTTATGGGTAAGGAAGGAGGATGAGGATAAGAATTTCCTTACCTGTTCTGGCATCTCTATTCTTTTTAGTTAGGCAACCATCAATGCAAGAGAAGTAGATACCCTAGCATGTTCATACCATGTAACTGGTCCACACATTAAACATGGTTAGCTAACTATTAAATTTTAGAGAAATAAAAAAAATTCAAAAATGTTTTTTCATCATTAAGTTAAGGTAAAATACATCTCTGTATATTGCAAGATATAATTTTTGATAAATTTATTGTTTTAATAATTATCTTTTGAAAAGATAACTATTCATATCATAAGATATCACTTTTATATTACAATAGTAGTATTTTTAATTATCTCGTAACTTTTATATTATATAAAAAAAACATAATTTTTGATATAAAAAATTACTTATAATCTAATAATTACACTGTATGATATACTTTTCATTTGATGTAACTTTCTAATAATCATAATTTTTTATTTACAATTTTTTATATGAAAAGATATAATTTTTTATTTTAAAAATACCCCTACATGGTGGTGTGTGGAGATCAAAGGAGCGAGAGATAGACAAATAAATGGAAGACAAAGAAGGAATCATTATGCTTTACGATACCAGCGAGAAGAGAATGAGAAGAAAGGAAGGAAGGAAGGAGAAATAGGGAAAAAGTGGAAAATAATTAAAAAATTATACCTAATTTAATTAGAATATTATTATTTATTTTTAAAAATTCTTTTTCATTACAAAATTATGAAGTTTTTGAATTGTTAATAAAATAATCTTGATCAATCTATTTATTTTTTTTAATTTTTTTCTTTTTTTTATCATTATGTGTCTTTCTTTAAAGTTGATAAACGATTAATAAAAAGTATTATTATTATTATTATTTAATTAAATTAGATTCTGACATTTTTTTTTCAATTATTTGAAGATAATTATTACTTTTCATATTTGTAAATAACTATTGACTAATGGTAACTAAAAGTCAAGAGACCTAACAATGTATTTTGAAACAAAAACAGACCAAAGCATAGTGTATTGACAGGTTTTTCCTTTTAATATTTTACCCCATTAAACTATGTATAAACATTAACAAGCAAACAACAATTTGAAAAAATTAACTCAATTCAATGCATAGAAAATGAACATGTTCAAGTTTGTACTTAATTAATGATAAAATCAAGATCTAACCCTAATTCTTAGGTTCTATTGATAGGTGAAGAATAGTAGTAATAATAAAAATCATACTTTTGTTAGAATAAAGTCTAAGAGTTAGGGTTATTAATTAGGATTTTATTTCTTCACAATTTTAGCTTCTCTTAGCTACATCATTCCAATGACAAATGTCCACGTGGAATTTATCATTCAGAATTTTGAAAAGAGAGATTCAAATTTGATATATAATAGGTTTACATAAATTTTTTTGAATATGATATACCTATATTTATTATATCATAACACATTACTCGAAAATAAAAAATGACAGTACATGGTTTTAAGGTGTGCATCAATATCATTATCTTTTAAGGTTTTATTTGCTTCCACTAATAGTGTACAAAAGGGTTATAGGTGATAAATTTAAAAGACACAATGAAACTTAATAATTGACTGTTTTGCATTGAAGAAATCAATCTATTTATAGATATAGATATTGTTTCTGACAAGCACAATTATCCGTTTTTAATGAACACAATTATCTTTTTTCAACAGTTACAATTATTCTGTGTTTAACAAATATAACTGTCGATTTTTCAACATATGTGTGTACGGATATAATTATCTGTCTAAACAGGCATAATTGTTTGTTCGACCAAACATACCTATTAATAATTAAAAAAATTAAAAATAAATATAATTTATTATTTAATTATCCCTACTTGCACTTTCCATAGAGTGAAGTGTCTTTTTTTTTAAATTAATTTCAAAATCGATCAAGATTTTGAAAAACCTAATCATTCAAATACGTACTTTAATCCACTTTAATCTAATTATTATGAACCCATTTTTCTCTTTATTTAAAAAACTCGTTTATTTCTTTCTCATTTTCAATTGTTGGGTTGCATCCAACATTTATAATTACTTCAATTATAACCCTATAAAAAGTTATATCCCATCTTTGGATAAATCCACCTACATTTAATTTAATTAAATATAATTATGTGTATGAATTTACCACTCATTATTTTATTATATTTTTTAGGCAAGTATCTTTAAGATAAGCCTTTCTGTTGAATGAAAAAAACACACGTGCCCTTTTCACCGTTTCGAATGATTATTAAATTGTTTAAAAACAATCATAAAGTAAAATTTCGGTTACTTTCGCATCTTCCTCTCTTTCTCTTCATTCAATAACTCGGACAGGTAATCATACGTCAGTATATACTATTTATACAATGTTATTTAATAATAAAACATTATTTTATAAATATATAAAAATAAAAAAAAAATTTTAAAAATAAAATATTTTTAAAATTATAAATATTTATTTTAAAGAATTTTTGAATTTTAAATTTATTTATTTACAAAATGATAATATTTAGTTCGTTAATATTGTAACCAAAATCTTAAATTATTTGACCATGATTTTGAGAAGGTAAATCCCTTATAATCAAAAATTTTGACATTCTTCTAAATTTGTATAAATATCATATCGTAAATAATTTTATTAAAGAAATCAAAAAACAATTTTTTTAAAAAATATAATTATAATAAAAAATGAAGATAAATAGTTGCTTATATTATAAAAAATAAAAAAATCGATAATATTTGCATTTGATGAATTTAACTTAATGATCAATACATTTATTCTCTACTTAAAAGAATCGAGTTTAAATCACTTATACATTGACGACATCTCAAAACCCATTCCAAAAGCATGAAAAAAACTAAAAAATAAAAAACAGATACATCGAATGTATCTATACCTTGGTTTTTACCAAAATAGATACCAAACTTAATACTATGAATGTATCCACATTTTTTTTTACCATATTCATACCAAAAATAGGATAAAAAATTCATTGATTTTTTATCCTAATTTTGTTGGAGAATTATGGTAACTTTAGTAGGATATTAAGTGCAATTTTCTCTTATTAAAAAAAAATTACCAAATTAAAAATTTTAAATGATAAAAATGAAATCCAAAAAAAGGAAAAAGGCGAAACTATAAATATCTTACCAAAATAAATAAATAAATAAATAAATTCCGATTAAAATTGGAGAAACATACAAAAAGTTCAATAGTCAGCAAGGGTAAGACCGGAAATCAAAAATGTTGTTTTCTTCTCTTACATGTACGTGCAACAGCTTATATAACTCTCTCTCAAACGCTTGTCTCTGCACAGCTTATCCGCCCCTTTTCTTCGCTTTATCTCACAGAAATTTAAGAGAGAATCCTGGTCGGTTACGGGTGACTGAGGAACTATCGGTTTCAGTACGACGAGCTCCACATTTTAAACCAATGGCAATGCAGAGTAGCCTCGCGTTCTCCCACCGACTGGTTCCTTCGAGCAACCGGCTTTCTCAGGTTCCGGTTATCCGCATGCCCCCGGCTCGAACTTGTTTCCGTACTTCACTGAAATGCAGGAGCTCTCTGTCAAGCTCTTCTCTCGGTAAATTTTATGTTTTATTTTTAAGATAAAGATATGTCCTTTTTTTCTTGTTTGGTTGCCGAGAAAGTGCGGGAAACTTTGAAGAAAATCTTGGGTGTGATTTGTTTGAATGAGAGAAATGATTGAAGTACATGATGATAGTGAACTGTTTTGTTAAAGATAAAGTAATGAGCAACTACGATAAATTTGATTCTTGTTTGATTATTTAATTATTTACTGTTGGTAAGCTTTTTCTTTACGAATTGCTCAGATAGTCAAATAAATTTGATTTCTTTTCCCTTTGGTTACTGAGAAAAAGAGGGAAAGAAGGATTTAAGTTCTTAAAATATTGTTTTTTTCTTATTTTGTTCGATAGAATAAGGAACAATTTAAACAGATAAATAGGCACAGTGAATTGCTTTTTTATTTTTTTTTCCTTTTTGGGGTTTAATTTTTATTGATACAATTGTATTTTAGGCTTAATTGAAAGCGAAAAGTGACTCTTTTTTTCTTGGTTTGTGTTTTCAGTTTCTGATGAAACGAAGTTTGCTGAGGCAGCGAAGAAGGGAAATTTGGTGCCCCTTTACCGTTGCATTTTCTCTGATCAGCTTACTCCGGTGCTTGCATACCGGTGTTTGGTTAAAGAAGATGATAGGGATGCTCCAAGTTTTCTTTTTGAGTCAGTGGAGCCTGGTTCTCGGGTTACAAGTGTTGTAAGAGCTTTAACTATATACTTTATTGTTTTTTTCTTTTCTTCTTCAAACTGCAGGGTTATATTTATCTTGTGCTTTTGTTTGTTATTGGATTTTGATTGTATTAGGGCCGTTATAGTGTGGTTGGGGCTCAACCAACAATGGAAATTGTGGCGAAAGAAAACAAGGTTATGGTTATGGATCATGAGGAAGGATGTTTGACTGAGGATGTTGTTGAAGATCCGATGTTGATTCCAATGAGAATCTCGGAGAACTGGAAACCCCAACTTATTGATGATCTTCCTGATGCATTTTGTGGTGAGAATGATTGGGCCTTTGCATGTCTAATTGTCATAAATCTCTATTTGATATGTTTTCTAGTGACCTGTGTGTGTTGATAGTCTGCGTTTCTCATCATTAATCCTTATTAACTATGGATCGATTGTGTGATTTTGTAAGAGGTTCAAATTTTGTGCCTTATTTGATCATTAGTTGAATGGTTGCTTCAACTTTCATGCCTTTTTCTATCGTTAGTGATGTTTCTTGATTAGTTAGTTCAAATTTTGTGCCTTATTTGATAATTAGTGATGTTTCTTGATTGGTTGCTTGATTTGCTATGCTCATATTAAGGAAAGTAGACTAATAAGTAGTCAACTGTTGGTCGGTAATTTAACAGCTGTTATTTATTGTTTATTCACACTGGCAGATGGATGCTTTGACATACAACTTTTGAGTGTATTCATTTCTACATTTGGTAAAAAGTGGACAAGTTTTTTTATTTTGGGTTGAATATAAAATACTGTAATAATTTGAGGTTTTGGAGTTATTCAATGCCACCACGTCTTATCGTGTAGTCTTAACCTCTTAGGTGCATAATTCTATTAACATTCTCCTGTCCTAAGTACTTTGTTGTCATAATAGTTTAGGACAACTCTGATATCACTTCATTGTTGGCTGATTTGGTGTCTTTAAGAAATCTTTAAACTCACACTTTTTATTAAATTCCTGTGATGTGTAGGTGGATGGATTGGTTATTTCTCATATGATACAGTTCGCTATGTGGAGAAGAAAAAGCTTACATTCTCAAAGGCACCACAAGATGACAGAAACCTCCCAGACATACATCTAGGGCTCTACAATGACGTAATTGTATTTGATCATGTGGAAAAGGTATTCCTTTACTCCAACAACTCATATTGTCTTGGATGGGGTGCTGAGTACAAGATTTTAGCTCCAATTATCATTCTATCAGAAACATAGACAGCGTGATGGAGTAATATTGATATGTTCTTTCTATTTGCAGAAAACATATGTAATTCACTGGGTGAGGCTTGATCGACACTCCTCTGTTGAAAAAGCTTACAGTGTTGGAGTTGAGCACCTAGAGAAGTTGGTGTCTAGAGTGCAGAATGTTGACCTGTGAGCAATAGTTTTACGGTAGCATTGATTTTGATTAAGTTCATATGCTTTTTAATTCTCTGACATCATTTTGTTCTGATTTTATTCTTAGCCCAAAGCTATCTCCAGGCTCTATTGATTTACAAACTCACCATTTTGGCCCTTCTTTGAAGAAGTCAAATATGGAAAGTGAAGAATTTAAGAGGGCTGTACTACAGGCAAAAGAACATATTCTGGCAGGGGATATTTTCCAGATTGTATTAAGTCAACGTTTTGAACGGCGAACATTTGCTGACCCCTTTGAAATATATAGAGCTTTGAGAGTTGTGAATCCAAGTCCATATATGGCTTACTTGCAAGTTAGTTTGTTCCTCTTAAAGTACTTATTTAGTTTTGAATCTGTGACTTATTCGGAAGTTTCATTGTGAATTTTGTTATTTTGCATGCTCTTTCAGGCTAGAGGATGTATTCTAGTTGCTTCAAGTCCAGAAATTCTCACCAGGGTGAAGAAGGTAAACTTTTACACTTTTTTTATTTCTGAGGTTTTTGTTGGCTGTCTCTTTTTACTGATTTAAAATTGTCAAGCACTGTGCTTAGCTATTTGAAGATCTGAATTTTTGTATTGGCATGAACAGAATAAGATTGTGAATAGGCCATTGGCTGGAACAGCAAGGAGAGGAAAGACACCTGCTGAAGATGAGCTAGCAGAAAAGCAGTTGCTGAGTAATGAAAAGGAATGTGCAGAACACGTAATGCTTGTTGATTTGGGACGCAATGATGTTGGAAAGGTCTTTCCATAGCGATTTTAATTCTGTATATCATGCCATGCATTTTTGGAGATTATTTTCTTGTGCTCTAGCTTTGTAGGAGTATTACGTTAATTCCATTTTCTTCCTGTGCGTGACAGATTTTCCTTCGAAAGAAATCGAATTTTGTTACTTTCACTTAAAACTTCATTACCTCAGAAAGGCCAGGAGTCTAACTGGTTGTTTCTATATTATTGGTGTAGGTCTCCAAATATGGTTCTGTGAAGGTGGAGAAGCTGATGAATATTGAAAGATATTCACATGTTATGCACATAAGCTCCACAGTAAGTATATATGCTTTTCGCATCTAAACATTTGTTGACTTATTTTCATTATGTTAAAAGGCATTTTCGGACCGAAATTTCTTGGGACATATAGCATTATTTGATAATTTTATTGCATATCTAATAGGGGTGATTTAAGGATTTATGATGTCTTTCCAATTGCTGTCTAACTGATATATTCTGATACAAATAATGAACTTGTGCATTCAAATACTTTAGAATGTTCTTATTAGTTCTTTGCTTCATTTTGGTTTTTTATGTACCACAATCCAAGGAACTTGTTTTAAACATTCTTTTAGTAATATGACATACAATTAAATGATCTTTTCTTTTTTGAATTTAAATTATGCAGGTTACTGGGGAGTTGCATGATCATCTCAGTAGTTGGGATGCCCTGCGCGCTGCACTTCCTGTTGGAACTGTTAGTGGAGCACCAAAGGTTCGGTACTTCTTGTCCTTCACATGTTTTATGCAAATCCTGTTTTTTCAAACGAAAACCGAATGCTTTCAAGTTTGCCTTGATTCTGGTGTTACAGCCCATCCACCATTAAATAGGCACAAGTTGCATAGTCCTCTGGGCTTCTTACAAGTCATAGCTGCATTGCTTATGTATTTCTTTCCCCCTTAGCTTTGATCATGATTGGGACATTGATACAGGTGAGGGCCATGGAGCTAATCGATGAGCTTGAGGTGACTAGGCGAGGCCCTTACAGTGGAGGATTTGGGGGAGTCTCCTTTACTGGTGATTTGGATATTGCTTTGGCTCTCAGGACCATGGTATTCACAACCGGAACCCGCTATGACACAATGTACTCCTACAAAGATGCTGGTAGGCGCCAGGAATGGGTAGCTCATCTTCAAGCTGGCGCTGGTGTAGTGGCAGACAGTGATCCAGATGCTGAGCACCGTGAATGCCAGAGCAAAGCCGCTGGCCTTGCTCGTTCCATTGACTTGGCAGAGTCTGCATTCGTTAACAAATGATGCACTCTTTTCATCAACCATATGAGTTCTTCACCAACCATGACCTGCTCAAGTTCTCTTTCTGCTGGTTAGAATTTGTCTGCAATACAGTTGCGCATCATTTTTTAGCAGCCACTTGAGTTGTTCACCAACCATGACCAGCTCAAGTTCTCTTTCTGCTGTTTAGGATCTGTCCGACATACAGTTGCCTCACCTCGGAAGAGATGGTAACTAAAAATAGGAACCACAGGATGTAAAATGTAACTTTTATATTGGTTTAAGATTATAGTAAAGTTAATCTTTCGGACAATTAAACTTGTCATCTCAGTGGCTATCCCTCCTGCTTTGCTTCTGTTTCCTGCTATCCTGTGACGCCTCCCCTAAGCAACAGCTTAATCACAAACCTTAATGCATATAATCCTGATTACAAATGATTAATTATTTATTAATTATGGCTAATCATTTTCAAGTTATTTCGAAGGTGACATTAAGGCAGAAGACTGCCAAGGAAAGCCCTTCAGAGTTCAGGCTCCTTTTGTCAACTCGAATTTTTGTTGTTTTTGTCTTAACTACAATCACTTTAATGAGACAAATGAAGAATTTCCTACTGGCTTGATTAACGTGACTGCAATTTTGCTGCCATTTGTCCTACTACTGGCTTGATAAACGTGACTGCCGTTTTTTCAACTATAAATTGTTCAATCCGAGCTGTGTTTCACATAAATTTTCTACCTCAAAATGTTTCCTAGTCGTGTTTTGCCATTTCTTATGCATGGCATGATGGAGTGTTTTCTTGTAGCAAAACTCTGTCCTTTTCGGGTGAAGACACAGGAAGTCAACGCTATTCTTTCCAACCTTCTGATCTTCCATGTGGACCTCTCATGGATGAAATTTCCAGCTGGGGCAAACGAGTCGTTTTCAGCTATACTGCCAAGGCCTAACCAACCAATTCTGAAGCCTTTTTTAGATGTAAGAGAATTGGGACGACATGGACAGCAATTAAACCAGCTTGTTGCTCAATTCAATTCCTCTCCCTAGCTAATTTTCTTCGAAGAAAATGGGTACATCATGCTTAGGAAACATATGCATTCTTGAGATTAACTTGCTTGTTGGCTTTGTTATTATACTCAGCTTATGTCTACCAGGGTCCCTGAAATTTGCATTGGCCTTGGGGAACGAAACTGACAGAATAGCTTTGCTTTCTATAAAGGATCGGCTTGTTGGTGCTTATCCAGGAGCTCTCGATTCATGGAACACTTCTCTCCACTTCTGTGAGTGGCAAGGTGTTACGTGTGGTCGTCGCCACCAGAGAGTCGTTGCTCTGGACTTGGATGGCTTGAAACTAGGTGGATCCTTATCTCCTTCGATTAGCAATATAACCTTCCTCAGAAGAGTTAATCTGTCTGATAATAAATTGCAAGGTAACATACCAAAGGAAGTTGGCTACCTAAGGCGGTTGCGTGTTTTTGAGCTGTTTCGAAATAATCTCCATGGAAGAATCCCTGTGGAGCTTGCCAATTGCTCAAACCTCTTAACAATTCGTTTATCACATAATAACCTCACTGGTGAAGTTCCTTTCCAGTTGGGTGATTTGTCGAAACTCATCGTACTCTCCTCGGGTGCCGACGATTTGATTGGGGGTATTCCATCTTCTTTAGGAAACCTTTCGTCATTGAGGGATCTCTCGCTTTCTTATAATCGTTTGGGGGGAAATATCCCTGATGCTCTGGGCGGGGCCATAAACTTGAGAAACCTTCTTCTGGCAGCCAACAGCTTAACTGGTACTCTTCCTCTCTCAATTCACAATCTTTCTTCCTTGGAAATGATTGAGATGTCAACAAACAATTTCTCAGTGAGTCTTGCGGCTGTAATAGGCCTTCCTTTTCCAAATCTTCGATACTTCAGTATTGGAGGAAATCAATTAATAGGAACTATTCCAAGGTCAATATCTAATATGTCTAATCTGGAGATATTTGACATAGGTTGGAATGGAATCGGCGGATCTGTTCCTAACAATTTGGGAAACCTCGAGAATCTTCAACAGTTCATGATTGCTGGTAACTACTTGGGAAATGGGAACACAGGAGACTTGGATTTTCTTTCTTCTTTGAGCAATTGTAGCCTATTACAAATATTGGATCTAGAGGCGAATCGATTAGGTGGCCCGTTGCCAGAATCCATAGGCAATTTATCAATCCAACTCAACATGCTTTTTATGGGATGGAATCAGATTTCAGGAAATATTCCTGAAGGGATTGGCAATCTCGTAAGCTTAACTCTTATGCATTTGCCGAGAAATGCCTTGGCGAGGACCCTTCCAACTTCTATGGGGAAGCTTCGAATAGTTTCTCAGTTCGAATAGTTTTTCAGGTGAAATCCCATCCTTCATTGGCAATCTCTCTCATTTGTTCGAACTTCAATTACGTAATAATAGTTTTGAAAAAAGAATTCCACTTGCGCTTAGAAATTGCAAAAATATACAAATCTTGTTTCCTTCGGGAAATACACTTAGTGGTAGTATACCAGATCAACTATTTGGTGCTTTCACAAGTTTGACTCAAGTTGACATGTCTAGTAACTCATTGACCGGTCCCTTCCATCAGATTTTGATAATTTAAAGAACCTGAAAGAATTATTTGTTTATGTAAATAAATTGTCGGCTGAAATTCCGGGGACACTTGGCCAGTGTTTTGGGTTAAGGTCACTTGATATGGCAGGAAACTTTTTCAAAGGTAGCATTCCCTTTTCTTTTGGTTCTTTGAAATCTCTTGAAACTTTAAATCTTTCTCGCAATAATTTGTCTGGCACCATACCACATGAACTAGGAAAACTTCCATATTTAAGCAATTTGAACATTTCTTTTAATCACTTGGAGGGTGAAGTTCTTAAAGGAGGAATTTTCAATAAATCTAGTAGATTTTCAATTGTGGGAAACAAAAATCTCTGTGGAGGGATACCTGAAATAATGCTCCCAAAGTGCTTCAATCAGGAGCCAAAGAGAAAGGGGACTGCTCTGTCGGGCAAAGCCATCATTGTAATGATCCTTGGCATTCTAATTGCCTTTTGATCGTGCTTCTTTTCGCTCATTGTTTCAGACAAAGATCTGGAAAGAAGTTTATCCCTGCAGCTTTGTTTGGTGATAGCTACTTGCCGATGTCCTACAAAGAGCTTCTGCAAGCAACTGGTGCTTTTGCATCTTCCAACTTGATTGGTGTGGGAAGTTTTGGCTCAGTGTATTGAGGAGTTCTCCATCAACTAGAAAAACTTGTTGCAGTGAAGGTACTTAACCTTCAAAACCGTGGCGCTGCCAAAAGCTTCATGGCTGAATGCAAGGCTCTGGGGAAAGTTCGACATCGGAATCTTCTCAAAATTATAACTTCCTCCTCAAGCATTGATTACCAAGGCAATGATTTCAAGGCTTTAGTTTTCGAATTCATCCCTAATGGGAGTTTGGACAGTTGGCTTCGTGAGCAACATGAGTCAAGGTATTTGAACTTTGTTCAAAGGTTAGACATAGCCATAGATGTAGCCAATGCAATAGATTACCTTCATCACAATTGCGAGGCGGTAATTGTCTACTGTGATCTAAAACCTACCAATGTTCTTCTTGACGATGACATGGTTGCACATGTCAGTGATTTTGGATTGGCTAAGCTCTTGTCTAGCGACACAAACAATATGGGTAATGATCAAACAGGTTCTTCAACGATGAAAGGAACAATCGGTTATGTTCCCCCAGGTAAAATTTTATCTCTCTTTGATTTTCGGTATCGTAATTGTAATTAACGAAATCTTGCTGATTTTAAACTTTTTAATCTGTACTTGCTAATATCATGTTAACAGCCATTAAACCTCCTATTTAACAAGTTGCAAAATCTCAAGTCTCAACTCTTAATTAGAGCTGAAAACATATGGTTGGCATTAAAAGAAGTTCTGAGTTTATAACAAATTGTTGCAGAATATGGCATGGGTGGGGCAGTGTCTCCAGAAGGTGATATTTACAGCTATGGGATTCTGCTCTTGGAAATGATCACCGGAAGGAGACCAACAGATGGTATGTTTCATGGCGGCTTAAGCCTTCACAATTTCTGTAAGATGGCACCACCGGAATGGTTGAAGAAGATTCTTAATTTTCGCTTGCTCGAACAAGTTAGTGAAAACAATGAGAGATTAACAAGTCAGTCTAAAATGGAGGGAGAGATCATGCTGGAGAGTTTGCTTTCTTTCATTAAAACAGGAGTTGCATTCTCTTTAGAGGCACCTGGTGATAGAATGGCAATCAAAGATGCTATCACAGAACTACATGCAACCAAGGCAAGGTTGCTTCGGACCAGGATCCATGGAAGGGACAGGAAATAGGCAGCAGCCGCTGGTGAATCAGAATAAACATTTACACAATGTTTTGCATCAATAATTGATATGTGAACTTTGCTTTGCTTGTCTTAAAATCGTTTAAACTAGAATTGTCTGCTACTCTGCTGAGATTTCAAAAGCCTTGGCTTTGGAAAGTGAAATTTATATTTATATTTGTCTGCTTTTATCCTTTTCTGATTCCTGAAGTCAATATTTTCTGTTGGCTTAATTACAGAATGAGAGTGAATCGATTCCAAGCTTTGTCCAATACGAAGAATCGAAGCTGAGTAAAGTAGTAATGAATGAGCTTAAGGCAAAATTTATGTAATGATATTGGCTTCTATTTGCTCAACCTGCAACAACTTGCTTTGGGAGACAACAATCAACAGAATCCATTCCTATATCATCACCAAAATACTTCACAGCTACAAAATGTATTAGAAGAACTGTAGAGAACAGTGAACGTATCACGCTTGATCCTTGCTTTAGCGTAACATGTTAGGAAGTAGCTATATTAATGGTCCGAATTTCAAATCTTAAACAACACTGTCTGTAGGTAGAACCTCATTTTATAGACAATCCTCAGTAAGTACAAGAAATAATTTCTTCTACAAACATGGAGAAACAGTCAACTTGACTTTTTGCAATATAGCAGCATAGAGGCAGGGAAGTAATGTTCTGGGAAACAGAGCTGAGTCCTGAAAAGATCTTTAAAATTTAACTTAATGGTCGTAACTCCATTCTAACAGTAAAGGTATTTGAACATGAGTCAAGGTATTTTAACAACAGCTGGTGAATCAGAATTCAACTTTTACTCAATGTTTTGCAAGTCTTAAAATCGTTTAAACTAGGATTGTCTGCAGAAATTTATATTTCTGCAAAATCTTATATTCAATCTGTATTTTCTTTCTTCCTTGATAGATCAAAGATATGTATAAAACTTTGAAATCCTGTTTAATGCCTTGAAAATTTCCTAAACAGTAAATTAAATTGGTAAGAGAGAGCTAGCAGTAGTTATACTAGAACAATAATACCGGTATACCTATTCTAATGCTTGCCACAACTGGTCCTGATATTTTGGCCGACTTGGAAAAATCAAGCAAGCAAGATTGTCCCCTTCTGCTTTAAGTCCGTTCAAATGGTCCCAACATTTGATCGTTTCCTTGCTCTCTTTCCAGGAAAGAATACGATGGTGATTGCTCAGACATCCACTTGCCAAAACGGCCCTGCTTTCCATAAGGTTCTATAGCTCAACTTGATTAAAAAAAAAAAAAATGAAAACTGCGAACTCCCTTGACAAACTCTGCATAAAGTTATTATTGGTAGTAAATAAGTTCATTTTAGCATTTCATAAGAAATAAAGAACTTAGAAATTTGAAACATTTTTATTAGGGTTGAAGGGAGATTAAACCCTATTTTATTTCTTTTCGATAATAAAATTTATTTTCCGAAAAAAAAAAATTGCATACCGTATTAGGGCGATGAGACCGGCATTAATGCATGCAATTAAAAGTGTTTGAATGAGAGTAATACTAGCATGGATAAATAATATATATAGTTCATATACTTACATATGAAAATTTCAACTTATTCACATCACGATTCCATTTTTCTGATAATTCAATTATATTTGAGATGCTTAAAGGTCCTAGATTCAACAATTATATTACATCAAATTAGTATATATCTTACCGGCTTGATTAATGTAACTTTTCTCTCTGTTGATTTACTTGGGGATATTAGATAAGACTGTGGAGAAATTTCCCTTTCCGTATGGGCAACGTAGTTTCCCTTTTCGTCATGGAAGTCTTCACCCTGCAAGCTCTTGAGTCAACTGCGGACTAGCTATGGAAAGTGATCAATGTTAAACTACTCGTACTAAATGCAGTCAAGATTCATGTAATCATAAAATTTTATTAATTCTTGGTAGTGTAGTTCCTGTTCTTGGTCCAAAAGAGAAGACGAAGTTCTGTTTCTAATCTATGGGGGACTGTTTTCTTGTTGCGAAGAACAGTCCTTTTTGGGTGGAAGACTTTGACAGTCAATTTGATTTCTTGTCAACGTCTGATTGGATAGACGCTGATTTTCCATGTCCGTTTACTTTTATATATAGCTCTCACGGATAAATTTCCAACTGGGGCAAACGAGTAGTCTACAGCTATGATGATTAGACCTATAGCTAACCAATTTGGGAGGACATGAACGGTTAACCCTGCTTGTTGCCCAATTCAATTCCTCTCTTGGGCTAACAAGTAGTTTTCAGCTATAATGATTAGGCCTATATCCAACCAATTTGGGAGGACATGGACGGTTAAACCTGCTTGTTGGCCAATTCAATTCCTCTCCCTAAATAATATATTATTTACATAAATTTCTTTCAATAATGTTGTAATCAAGACCTGAAAATTTCAATTTATTCACATCACATCACCATCTCAATTTTCTGATAATTCAAGTATATCTGAGATGGTGAAGGGTCCTAGATGTAGCAATTATGTTACATCAAATTAGTTTAAATCTGAACTAATCTCAACTAAAAGTTTCTTTGGCTAGTTGCTTTCACAAGCAACCCCCATTGTCAAAAGCGGACACAAGAGTTTGAGCATAGGGTTGGTAAAGTATAGTGAGAAAAGGCCCCTTCTTTATTATTGACTTTTTTGAGACTTCTCCACTGGCGGTTGGTCTGGGTCTTGGATCAATGAAAAAGTTGATTCTCGTTCAATTTTCTATCAACTTTGGTGATAGGAAAAATGATTACGCAATTGAATGGGTGGCTCCTGACTGAAGCAAGTTGGGATTAGGCTGGCTTTTCTCTTTCGGCTTTATTAAAGTAACTTTTTTCTTTGTCGATTTACTTTGGAAAATTATTAAAGACTATGGGGAAATGTTCCTGCTGGCTTGATTGATTAAGTATAATCTATACAAATTGATAATATAATAACTCTTGGACTTAAATAATAATAAAAAAAAAAACTCTGAAGTGCATGAATTTTTATATTTTTATTGTACTCAATTAATTTTTTTTATTTGTATCTAATTAAACATTTGCTTTATAAAATAATATATTATTTTACCTAATCGAGCTCTTATCTCATAAAAGAAAATATAACAATATTCCTAACAACTATCACCTGTTGTATACATGAAATTTGATGAGATGCATGTGTTGATTGAATACAATAGAATCGATGATGTGGTATATCATGTCACAAGAAATTTCACATCATTAATTCTAGTTGTGTCTAGTCAACACATGACAAATCAAATTTCTTGTATATGTGAAGCAATCATTGTGGATGTACATCCATTACATTTTTATTAAGAGATAAGGACTTAATTGGGTAAAATAAAAGAATAGAGATTGGTTAATTGGATACAAATAATACAAATGAAAAAAAACCTAATTGAGTATGATAAAAATATAAAAACTTAATTGCAAAAAAGGCATATAGTTCAAAAAATTTTTTATTATTTTAATACAACTCTTATATCATAGATTCAGAAGCTATGAAAATTTAATTTAATAGTAATAATTTAGTACTATAAAACTTTAATATGGGCAATGTAGTTTCCCTTTTCGTCATGGAAGTCTTCACCCGGTACGCTCTTGAGCCAACTGCAGGCTAGCTATGGAAAGTGATCAATGTTAAACTACTCGTACTAAGTGCATTCAAGATTCATGTAATTATAAAATTTTATTAATTCTTGGTAGTGTAGTTCCTGTTCTTGGTCCAAAAGAGAAAGAAGTTCTGTTTCTAATCTATGGGGGACTGTTTTCTTGTCGCGAAGAACCGTCCTTTTTGGCTGGAAGACTTTGACAGTCAATTTGATTTCTTGTCAACGTTCTGATTGGATATAGACGCTGATTTTCCATGTCCGTTTACTTATATGTATAGCTCTCATGGATGAAATTTCCAAATAGGGCAAACGAGTAGTCTTCAGCTATGATGATTAGGCCCATAGCTAACCAATTTGGGAGGACATGAACGGTTAAGCCTGCTTGTTGCCCAATTCAAATCCTCTCCCCAACTAATTTTCTTCAAAGAAGATGGTTAACTTGCTTGTTTCCTTTGTTATTATACTCAGCTTATTGGTAGCAGGATCCTTGAAATTTGCATTGGCCTTGGGGAACGAAACTGACAGAATAGCTTTGCTTTCTATAAAGGATCAACTTGTTGGTGCAGGAGCTCTCGATTCATGGAATGCTTCTCTCCACTTCTGTGAGTGGCAAGGTGTTACATGTGGTCGTCGCCACCGGAGGGTCACTTCACTGGACTTGGATGGTTTGAAATTAGCTGGATCCTTGTCTCCATCTATTGGCAATTTAACCTTCCTCAGACAACTTAATCTGTCTGATAATAGCCTGCGAGGTAACATACCCAAGGAAGTTGGCTACTTAAGGCGGTTGCGCGTTCTTCACCTGTTTCAAAACAATCTTCATGGAAAAATCCCTGTAGAGTTTGCCAATTGCTCAAAACTCCAAGCGATTGCTTTATCGTATAATAACCTCACTGGTGAAGTTCCTTTCCAGTTGGGTGATTTGCCGAACCTCATCATACTCTCTTTAGGTGCCAACAATTTAGTTGGGGGTATTCCATCTTCTTTAGGAAACCTTTCATCATTGTCGAAGCTCTCGCTTGCTCATAATCATTTGGAGGGAAATATCCCTGATACTCTGGGCAGGGCCTTAAACTTGAGAATTCTTTTTCTCGGTGTCAACAACCTGGCTGGTTCTTTTCCTCTCTTAGTGCACAATCTTTCTTCCTTGGAAAAGATTGACTTGGCTGTGAACAATATCTCAGGGAGTCTTGCAGCTATAACAGGTATTTCTTTTCCAAATCTTCGAGAATTTCTTGTTGGATTTAATCAATTAATTGGAACTATTCCAAGGTCAATATCCAATATGTCTAATCTGGAGGCATTGGACATTATTGACAATAGTTTCAGCGGATCTGTTCCTCAAGATTTGGGAAACCTCAAGAATCTTACATGGTTTAATATAGGCGACAACAACTTTGGAAATGGGAAGACAAGAGACTTGGATTTTCTTTCTTCTTTGAGCAATTGTAGCCTATTACAATTTTTGAATATACAGAATAATGGATTTGGTGGCCCATTGCCACAATCCATAGGCAATTTATCAATCCAGCTCAGCATGCTTTATATGGGATGGAACTCGATCTATGGAAATATTCCGGATGGAATTGGTAATCTTGTGGGCCTAACTCTTCTAGATATGAGGAGTAATGCCTTGGCGGGTACCCTTCCAACTTCTATTGGGAAGCTTCGAAATCTTGAAAGATTGTTCATCGGTTGGAATAACTTTGTAGGTGAAATCCCATCTTTTATTGGCAACCTTTCTCGTTTGTTTGATTTTCTTTTAAACAATAACAATTTCGAAGGAAGAATTCCACTTGCCCTTAGAAATTGTAAAAATATGCAATTCTTGGATATTACCAAAAATAAACTTAGCGGTAGTATACCAGATCAACTATTTGGTGTTTTTACAAGTTTGATTTTGGTTAACATGTCTTACAACTCATTGACCGGACCCCTTCCATCAGATTTTGGTAACTTAAAGAACCTAGTAGAATTATATGTTTATGAAAATAAATTGTCTGGTGAAATTCCGAAAACACTTGGTGAGTGTTCTGAATTACTGATACTTGATATGGGAGGAAACTTCTTCCAAGGTAGCATTCCCTTGTCTTTTGGCTCTTTGAGATCTCTTGAATTTTTAAATCTTTCTCACAATAAACTATCAGGTACCATACCACATGAACTAGAAAATCTTCCTTTTTTAAGCAATTTGGACCTTTCTTTCAATCACTTCGAGGGTGAAGTTCCAAAAAGAGGGGTTTTCAATAAATCTAGTGGATTTTCAATTGTGGGAAACAAAAATCTTTGTGGAGGGATACTTGAAATAAAGCTCCCAAAGTGCATCAATCAGAAGCCAAGGAAAAAGCGGAATGCTCTATCGACCAAAGTCATCATTATTTTGATCCTTGGCATTCTAATTGCCTCTATCGTGGTCGTGCTTCTTTTCATTCGTTGTTGCAGACAAAGGTCTGGAAAGAAGTTTATCCCTGCAGCTTTGTTGGGTGACAGCTACTTGCGGGTATCCTACAAAGAGCTTCTGCAAGCAACTGGTGGTTTTTCATCTTCCAACTTGATTGGTGTGGGAAGTTTTGGTTCTGTGTATAAAGGTGTTCTTCATCAACAAGAAAAACCTGTTGCAGTGAAGGTATTAAACCTTCAAAATCGTGGCGCTGCAAAGAGCTTTACAGCTGAATGCAAGGCTTTAAGGAAAGTTCGACATCGGAATCTTCTCAAAATTATAACTTCCTGCTCAAGCATTGATTACCAAGGCAATGATTTCAAGGCTTTCGTTTTTGAATTCATCCCTAACGGTAGTTTGGACAGTTGGCTTCATGAGCAACATGAGTCAAGGTCTTTGAACTTTGTTCAAAGGTTAGACATAGCCATAGATGTGGCCAATGCAATGGAGTACCTTCATCACAATTGCGAGGCGGTAATTGTCCACTGTGATCTAAAGCCTTCTAATGTTCTTCTTGATGATGACATGGTTGCACATGTCAGTGATTTTGGATTGGCTAAGCTCCTGTCTAGCTACACAAACAATATGGGTAATGATCAAACAGGTTCTTCAATGATGAAAGGAACAATCGGTTATGTTCCCCCAGGTAAAATTTTATATCTCCCTTTGATTTTTATTATCGTAATTGTAATTTAACAAAATCTTACTGATTTTAGACTTTTAATCTGTACTTGCTATTATCATGTTAACAGCCATTAAACCTCCTATTTAATAAGTTGCAAATCTCAAGAATAAGTTGCAAAATCTCAAGTCTCAACTCTTAATTAGAGCTAAAAACATATGGTTGGCATTAAAAGAAATTTTGAGTTTATAACAAATTGTTGCAGAATATGGCATGGGCGGGGCAGTGTCTCCAGAAGGTGATATTTACAGCTATGGGATTCTGCTCTTGGAAATGATCACCGGACAGAGACCAACGGATGGTATGTTTCATGGCGGCTTAAGCCTTCACAATTTTTGTAAGATGGCACTACCTGAACGGTTGAAGGAGATTCTCGATTTTCGCCTGCTTCAACAAATTAGTGAAAATAACGAGAGATCAAGAAGTCAGCCAAACATGGAGGGAGAGATGTTGGAGAGTTTGGTTTCATTCACTAAAATAGGAGTTGCATGCTCTGCAGAAGCACCTGGTGATAGAATGAGAATCAAAGATGCTATCACAGAACTACAAGCAACCAAGGCAAGGTTGCTTCGGATCAGGATCCATGGAGGGGACAGGAGATAGGCAGCAGCTGCTGGTGAATCAGAATAAACATTTGCTCAATGTTTTGTATCAATAATTGATATGTGAACTTTGCTCTGGTTTTAAAATCGTTTAAACTAGGATTGTCTGCTGAAATTTCGAAAGACACTGCTTTGGAAAGTGAAATTTGTATTTATGTTTATATTTGTCTGCTTTTATCCTTTTTTGATTCCTGAAGTCAATATTTTGCATTGGCTTAATTACAGAGTGAGAGAATCGATTCCGAGCTTTGTCCAATACGAAGAATCGAAGCTTAGTAAAGTAGTAATGAATGAGCTTAAGGGAGATTTATACTAAGATATTGGCTTCAATTTGCCCAACCTGCAACAACTTGCTTTGGGAGACAACAATCAACAGAATCCATTCCTATGTCGTCACCAAAATACTTCACAGCTGCAGAATGTGTTAAAAGAACAGGAGAGAACAGTGGACCTATCACGCTTGATCCTTACTTTAGCGTAACATGTTAGGAATTAGCTATACTAATGGTCCAAATTTCATATCTTAAACAACACACACATCAGCAGACACTGTCTGTGGGTACAACCTCGTTATTTAGACAACCCTCAGTAAGTACAAGAAAAAATATCTTCTACAAACATGGAAAAACAGTCAACCTGACTTTTTGTAATATAGCAGCATAGAGGCATGTAATATCCCTTAAAAATATATATATATATATATTAATTAATTAAATTATAAATGACCACATGGGCAGCCTCCTATGTGGTCAAATAAAAAAAGGAAAAGAAGGTCAAATGAGACTTGAATGAAGGCTTTAAAAGAAGAAAAAGAAAAAGAAGTGGGTAGGGGCCGGATAGACAAATGAAAAAGAAGACAAGTGAAAAAAAAAAAAGGGAGAAAGGATGGAAAAGAGAAGGGAAGGCAACTGAGAAAGACCGAGAAAATAGAGAGAAAAAGGAGAGAAAAAGAATAGAGGAAGAGCCAAGTTGAGGGGGGGCTGATTTTGATCAATTTAAATAAGAAAAAGAGAGTGATTTTGCTATGGTTTTAAGGAAGGAAGAAAGCTGAAATTCAGCAGTCTTTAAGGAGAAAATTTAAGCTTTGTGCTGCTGAAAATTGGGCAGAAATGGAGCTCAAATTCTGCTAGTTTGGGGGCTGAAAAGTGCTACTACGGTGAGTGAAACGGGAGGAAGAAAGGGAGGAAGAAAGGAGGAGGGACGGTGGGGCTGCCACCACCGGCGGTGGTGGAGAGGACGGGCTGCCACGGAGAAAGGAGGAGGCCACGGGCTGGAAGGAAGAGAGAAGCAAGAAGAAAGAAAAACGTGAAAAAAAAAAAAGAGAAAAAGAAAAAGGAAAAGAAAGGAGAAAAAGAAAAAAAATAGAAAATGAAAATGCAAGAATGGGAAAAATAAAAATGAGCCAAGTGGAAATTAAAAATTGGGCAAGGCTCAATGGAGGAATAAAATGTGATAAGGCCCAATAGCAAAAAATAAATGAGCTTAGTACAATGAGAAGAAAAAGAGGAAAAGCCTATAAAGAAGGCTCAAGGGAAATAAAAAAATAGAGAAGGCCCAAATGATAAGTTGAAATTATATTTTAAAATTTATGGATAATTAATATTATGTATATTTTAGATAAAAAAAATATGCAAGTTATTTAAGAAATTTTAATTAAATTAATACCCATACAAGCGTATGATTAAGTATATTGAATTTAAATGATTGCTAGGAACGTTTGTCAAGGACGCGAGCCCAGCGAAATAGGTGACTAAAAAATAAAAATAAGTATATACACGTACGAAAATAGAGATATAAAATCTCTTTATTTCGAGGTGAGTCGGGAGTGTCAACTTTAAAATTTCCATAATAGTATCTATGTATGAATATTTTAATTTCGATGCAAAATTGTGAATAACATGTGCTGGTAGAAATTTTAGGAAATGTGGATGCAAAATTATTTTTAAAATTGTTTTGACTATATATGTATGTATATTATACGTAAAGCATTTTGAAAATCGAGAAACAAGCCCTTCGCACCGTTTAGCATCAAAATCTTGTGCCTTATAATTTTTGTGTGATATGCATAGTAAATGCATTTGTTAACTAATTTGTTTTATGAAAGCTTTTGAGATCCGGTTTAAGTCTGATTTTTATATAAGTGTTTACACCAGGACAAATAATGTGGAAAACAAATTTATTGGTTTATAAGAAGTTTGATTTTAAAGAATTTAAAAAAATAGTCTCGAGAAGCTTGTTATGATTTCGAAAAACGTTTTTGACAAATTGATTACATCGAGAGTAGGCCGGATATCACATTGGTTAAGTGTGACCCTTGTGCACGAGTGAGCTCTAGCTAGAGACATTTTCGGGTCGTTGACGGGCTGTTAGACATGGCTAGGGCCATGGTCTGTGATATATGTGGCAAGGCCACAGATAATTTACGCAGTTGCGACTACTTGATATCTCCGATGTTGGCCAACATCGTTGAGATTGTCATGGCATTATATAGGGATCCGGTGGAAACGATGCTCCCGGATGTTATTATGTGGAAGTGGGTCCACGTGTTGATGTTATGTTTTCTTACTCGAGAGTATTGTGAAATTTTCGACGCGTACTTTATGCATGGTGAAGACTTAAGATTTTCTTTGCAACTCTTTTTATTTAAGCAAGCTTTCAGTGCTTATTTATTGATTATGAAATGATTTGTGAGGTTTATAATTCGATTTGATTACAGACTACATGTTTTGGGAGCATGCATGCTTTTATCTTATCATTTGTATTTTGATGATAAGTCGAATTTTCGTTAATTTCATCTTGAGTTATTATACTTGTTTTTGGCATTGTTTTGCCCCAAATTAAATGTTGTACGATGATTTTACCACATCATTTTATAAGGCATAAATCTCCCTTTCAATTAAATTTACCTTTGATAATCCTGTGATTTATTATTCAAATGATCAGCAACTTGCTTGTTTCCCATTTACATCCTACTTGCTGAGCTGATGATCACTGAGTCCGTGAGACTCACACCCCTTTATTTCTCCTTTTGCAGATAGGGTTCGGCCTAGCACGTAATAATCGTCGTGCTCAGTTTCCTGCAAATAGGTAAAGGCATCTCTTAGCCCGCTTTGAGTCGCTCCGTTGTCTAGAGTTTAGTCATATGGAATTTTTACATGTTATCAGCATTGTCAATTTTTTTTAATTATACATTGTTGAAAACTTTGTATTTTAAATATAAATTGCTATTACTGGAAATTTAATATCAATAGGGTATTTTTGTTATTCATAATCATTTACATACGTATTAGCATATTTGATAACGGTCTCGGAAAATTTATAAAGGCTTGTTTGGGACTTGACGGGATCTCCCGGAGGTCTCAGACACCGGTAGCGACCGGGGATGGGTCGTTACAAGGCAGGGAAGTAATGTTTTGGGAAAGAGAGCTGAGTCCTGAAAAGATCTTTAAAATTTAACTTAATGGTCGTAACTCCATTTTAACAGTAAAGGTATTGGAACGTGAGTCAAGGTATTTTAACAGCAGCTGGTGAATCAGAATCCAACTTTTACTCAATGTTTTGCATGTCTTAAAATCGTTTAAACATGGATTGTCTGCAGAAATTTATATTTATGCAGAATCATATATTCAATCTGTAATTTCTTTCTTCCTTGATAGATCAAAAATATGTATAAAGCTTTGAAATCTTGTTTAATGCCTTGAAAATTTCTTAAACAGTAAAATAGATTGGTAAGAGAGAACTAGCAGTAGTTATACTAGAACAATAATATTGGCATACCTATTCTAATGCTTGCCACAACTGGTCCTGATATTTTGTTGTGTTTAATCAACACGTTTCGTCAAATATCACATATATGTGAAGTTATCACTGTGTATTACATCAATTACATTTATGTTACGAGATAAAGATTTAATTAGGTAAAATTAAAAAATAGAGATAGGTCAATTGCATACAAATTAAAGAAAAAAAGACCTTAATTAACTAGGATAAAAGTTAAAAAAGCATATTGCCCGGAAACTTTTTTATTATTTTAGTGTAACTCTTATAATAACATCCATAGATTCGAAGCTATTCTTGTCCCTGCAGCTCTGGAGCCAAAATGTCCTTCAGAGTCAGGATGTGTTAAGTCAACTGCAGACTAGCTATGAAACTGATGAGCGTTAAACCACTGGTACTAAAAGCAGACTAGATTCATGTAATTATAAAATTCTATTAATTCTTGGAAGTGTAGTTCCTGTTCTTGGTCCGAACAGTCAAAAACAAAAGAGCAGACAAAGTTCTGTTTCTAGCCTACGGGGGACTGTTTTCTGGTAGCGGAGAACCGTCCTTTTTGGGTGGAAGACTTTCACAGTAAATTTTATTGCTTGTCAACGTTATGGTTAGGTGTAGACAATGATTTTCCATGCCCGTTTACTTGGATGCGTCCTCTCATGGACGGAATTTCCAGCAAGAGCAAAACGGGTAATCTCCAGCTATAACGATTGGGCCCAGAGGCAGAGGGGAGGGGGGTCTAGTGAGACCCCGCCTCTTCAATAATTTTAAAATTTTTATAATTTATTTTTATTTTTTAAAATTTAATAATTTCATCTTTATAAAAATTTAAAAATTTTTTAACATATTTTGATTTTTTAAAAATTTTATAATTTTATCTCTATAATAATTTTGTATTTGGTAAGATGTTCCACAACAATTAGTTAACAACTAATTTTAATAAAATTAAAATAAAATCTATTATAACAGAATAATTCCCAAATCCTGCTTCTTCAAAACCTCACAACCAATCCCTATGATTCTCTTTTTCTTTTTACCAAATACTATAGAAACAAAATTTTTTTCTCTTTTACACTTTTTCACTTGCCAGCATTCTTTGTGTGTAATATTTTCATTCAGTAACTCAATTTTATGTCATGATAATTTGTAAGTTTGGTTTATTTACTTATTTTATTTTTTACATTTTCAACTTTTCTTCATTTAGTAATTTCTTTTTGGTGATTTTGATTTAGGATTTTCCATCTTAATCATTTTTTGTTAAAAGCAACAAAATAAAGATTTGATTAAGCACCTAATGTTAGTTATTACTTATTTATTTAAGCGTTGTTTGATTGCTTTCCTACAAATTATTATTATTTTTTTATTTTCTTAGATTATTGTGAACAATTAAGTTTTTTATTTAGGATTACTTCCTCATTGAGGCTTTATTAATATTGTATTTAATTTTTGTGATTAATTGAAGGGAATTGCTTCCCATTGAATTATTTATTGATAGCCCTTAATATTTTTTAACGGATTGCTTTCTATTGATATTTTTGTTATTACATTTGTTAATTTTTGTTTGTTGTTAAGTTTATTTACAAATTGAGATTATTGTCATTATTAAATTATTTATGATTCTACTAGTTAATTCTTTTAAGTAATTATTAAGATTGATTCTTTGAATGATTTTCAGAATTTATTTATATAATTTTTATATGAATTTTTTCTATCTAAATTGTAATTTTCATATGAATTTTTTTTATCTAAATTGTTTTATATTGTTTTCAGCTCTTTGCCCCCTAAACACAAAATCTTGGCTGTGTCACTGATTAGGCCTATAACCAACCAATTCTGAAGCATTTTTTGGCTGCAGAAAAAGAATTGGGAGGACATGGACAGTTACATCTGCTTCATGCTCAGTTCAATTCCTCTCCCCAGCTAATTTTCTTCGTAGAAAATGGGTAAATCATGCTTAGGAAACATATGCATCCTTGAGATTAACTTGCCTGTTGGCTTTGTTATTATACTTAACTTCTGGGTACTAGGATCCCTGGAATTGGCATCGGCCTTGGGGAATGAAACTGACAGAATAGCTTTGCTTCTATAAAGAATCAAATTGTTTTTTCTTATCCAGGAGCTCTGGATTCATGGAATGCTTCACTTCACTTCTGTGAGTGGCAAGGTGTTACATGTGGCTGTGGCCACCAGAGCGTCATTGCTCTAAGACTTGCCAAGTTTGAAACTAACTGGGTCCTTGTCTCCTTCGATTGGTAGTTTAACTTTCCTTAAAAGAGTTAATTAATTAATTCATTGAATAAGATAAAAATGAAAAAATTTTAATTAATTACATTAGTTAATTAATTAGTTCAAATTGATAAAATAAAAAGAATAAGAGTATAATTGAGTACAAAGAAAAAAAATTTCATTGAATACGATAAAAATATAAAAATTTAATTGTAAAATTAATTACATTTCTATTATGAGATAAGAGTTTCATTTGATAAAATAAAAAAAGAGTTTAATTGAGTATTAAATAAAAAAATTTAATTAAATATGATAAAAATACGTATAACTGAGGAAGCCTTTTATTATTTTAAGATAACTTTTATAGTAATGAAGCTGTCACAATTTAATTTATTAGTAATAATTAGTACCGCAAACTTTGGTATGGGCAATGTAGTTTCCCTTTTAGTTAGGGAAGTCTTCTCCCCGCAGGTGGAGCTGACACGTCTTTGAACCCCAAAGACAAGTTTCTTTGGACCACCGTCTTAGCTGGGCTCTGTTAAGGAACTCTAGACTAGCTATGAAACTGATCAGTGTTAAACTACTGGTACTAAAAGCAGTCTAGATTCGTGTAATTATAAAATTTCATTAATTTTTGGACATGTAGTTCCTTAATTCTTGGTCTGAAAAGTCGAAAACAAAAGAGAAGACAAAGTTCAGTTTCGTATGCATGGCGACAGGGGAGTGTTCACTTTTTCGGTGAAGACTTACAGAGTCAATGTTATTCTTTCCAACGTTCTGATCTTCCATTTGGACCTCTCATGGATGAAATTTCCTGCAGGGGCAAACGAGTAGTCTTCAGCTATACTGCGTAGCCAACCAATTTTGAAGCCTTTTTTGGCCGTGGTAAATTTGATATCTCACATCCCATATTAGATATAAATGTGATTATTAAGATTTATATAACAATTTAAGTCTATCACTATTAATAACTTGAGTTTAAGTTTTTGAGAGTCACGTGGTTTAAGTCCAAAAAACTATGGGGTTTGTAGTTAGACTTGAGTCGTTACAAATGGTATCAAAACTTGAGTGACTTTTACATTGCTCTAGTGAGATCTTGATCTTGTGGATGTGAAGCGATCCTAAGTGATCCTAATTTTCTGATACTTCAATTATATTTGAGATGGTCAAAGGTTCTGGATTCAGCAATAATAATACTGATAACTCTATTATATAGAGTTATCTTGCCATATTATAAGTCTTTGAGTTTGTGGTGCAATGCAAGTCTTCATTTTGTAAACTTGGTGATTTTGGACATGACACGTTAACACGACACGAGAAGACATGGGTCAAACAGGTTTTGAGTTTAGTCTTAATGTGTTTCATGTCTAATCATGTCTGATACGTCGTGTTTTAAACGTGTATACGTGATACGTTTATTTAATCGTATTATCGTGTTTAAACGTGTATAGGTGACATGTTTATTAATTTATTAAAAATTAATAGTTAAAGATTATTTTCACTTTATATAGATAATTTTAAATAATTATTTTAATAAGTTTTTTTAATTTTATAAAAGTAGTAATGTAATTATTACGATTGAAAATTATGAAATTTTTTTTATATTATTAGTATTTGAAGATTATATGTTAATGATGTATTTTATCATATTATATTATAATGAATTTTATGTATATTATTTATATTAAATTTTATTATATTTGATGTTATTATTATTTTTGTTTTGTTATAATTATTTTTATAATTATAGATTTTAAATTTAAATAATAAAATTATATTTAATTGTAAATATTTATATTTAATCGTGTTAAACGTGTTAATTGTATTAAACGTATTAATCGTGTTGTGTCGCGTTACACGTTTATTAAACATATACATGTACGTGTTTTAAATTTAAAACATGAATATTAAACGTGTCGTATTTTTATTTAACTTTAATGTATTTTGTATCTAATTGTGTCTGATATATTTACGATACGAAAATATGAAATCATTTTGTATGGTCTCCGGTGAAAGTTTGATCCTCCCTGTACTGCTTCCATTTGCTTTCCTCTCTTACAGTCTAGCACCAAGCTTTTTCATGACCGTTGAATGTGTGCAGACTGCTTTGTATATTATGGCGTGCTCGATAATTTCATGATAAAGACAGGACGAGATAGCTTTCATTGACGTGTGCAGATTGGTTTTGTCCATTTATAAAGGAAGACTTGCCAAAAGTGAGTCTTCTTTTTCACCTTTTCACTAGAGTGGTGTCCCGCTTCGCGTGGGTGCTGAATTTTTTATTAAAAATAATTTAAAATTACATAATATTATAAATAAAAATAATAATAGTTAAAGAAAAATAATTTAAAATTTAAAAATACTATAAATAATAGTTATAATGATAATTTAAAGATAATTATTTAAAAAAATTTAAAATATTTTCTCTTCTCTTATTAAGCAAAATTTTTTATTTAAATAATTTTTTTTGAAAATATTTGATTTTTTAGATCTTAATATGTGCTAATGTTGATATAATCATTTTTTGGTAATTACATGATTCTAATAGTGAAATCAAATTCATATTGAGAGAATATAATATTTTAAAAGTAATTATTGATAAGTTAAATAATTGATACAATAAAATTATTAAAATAAAATAAATATTTTTTGAAAGTCAAAATAAAATGAATATTAATTATACTTATTAATTTTTTTTTAATTTTAATGATGAAATTTTCTAAATGATCTTCAATTTTAATTAATACTTTTTTATCTCATGTCTTTAAAATTATTTAGAATTAATCCACCTCGTGATTTGGATCATGCCTCATTAAAAATAAAAAATTTATTTCACATCAAACTTAGATGAAATCTATAAAAATCCACCATAAAATTTTATTTTTATATTATATTTTATAAGAAATATATATTTCTTGATACATGGATGTTAGTTTCAATTTCCTGTAAACCAAAACACCATCACTCAATGGTGAAAAACCTCTTCTAAAGCTAAAGAGAAAAATCTCCTGTTGACAATTCTAATGCAACCGACTCCATAAAAATCATCTCAAAATTCTTTTCAAATAAATTATTTTAAATTAACCACATGTCAATAGAAGAAGCCACAAACATGGCTAAGTGTGGAAGTCCCTTTGGGGCTTCCTTTTACTTATGTTATAGATTTCATTAATTCTTGGAAGCTTAATCCCTTATTCTTAGTCTGAAAAGTCGAAAACAAAAGTGGAGACAAAGCTCAGTTTCGTATTTATGAGGGAGTGTTTTCTCGTAGGGAAGCCCAGTCCTTTTGAGGTGAAGACTTTCACAATCAATGTCAACGTTCTGATCTTCCTTGTGGACCTTTCACGGATGAAATTTCCAGTTGGGGCAAACGAGTAGTTTTCAGCTATACTGCCTAGGCCTAGCCAACTAATTCTGAAGCCTATTTGGCTGTGGTAAGAGTAGTGGGAGGACCTGGACAGTTAAACCTGCTTGTTGCTCAATTCAGTTCCTCTCCCCAGCTAATTTTCTTAAAAGAAAATGGGTAGATCATGCTTAGGAAAGATACGCATCCTTGAGATTAACTTGCTTCTTTGCTTTGTTATAATACTCGGTTTATTGGTACCAGGATCCCTGAAATTTGCATTGGCCTTGGGGAACGAAACTGACAGGATATCTTTGCTTTCTATAAAGGATCAGCTTGTTGGTGCTTATCCAGGAGTTCTCGATTCATGGAATGCTTCTCTCCACTTCTGTAAGTGGCAAGGTGTTACATGCGGTCGTCGCCACCAGAGGGTCATTGCTCTGGACTTGGGTGGTTTGAAACTAACTGGGTCCTTATCTCCTTCAATTGGCAATTTAACCTTCGTTAGAAGACTTAATTTGTCTGATAATAGATTGCAAGGTAATATACCGAGGGAAGTTGGCTACCTTAGGCGATTGCGTGTTTTTCAGCTGTTTCAAAATAATTTCCATGGAAGAATCCCCGTAGAGCTTGCCAATTGCTCAAACCTCCAAATAATTCATTTACCGGCTAATAACCTCACTGGTGAAGTTCCTTTCCAATTGGGTGATTTGTCGAAACTCATCATACTCCACTTGAGTGCCAACAATTTAGTTGGGGGTATTCCATCTTCTTTAGGAAACCTTTCATCATTGTGGAGGCTCTCGCTTTCTTATAATCATTTGGAGGGAAATATCCCTAAAGCTCTGGGCAGGGCCTTAAACTTGAGAAAACTTTTTCTCATTGACAACAACCTGGCTGGTACTGTTCCTCTCTCAATTCGCAATCTTTCTTCCTTGGAAGAGATTAACTTGAGTATGAACAATATCTCTGGGAGTCTTGCAGTTGTAATAGGCCTTCTTTCTCCAAATCTTCGACACTTCGGTATTGCAGAAAATCAAATAATTGGAACTATTCCAAGGTCAATATCAAATATGTCTAATCTGGAGATATTTGACATAGGTGGGAATTATATCAGCGGATCTGTTCCTAACGATTTGGGAAACCTCAAAAATCTTCAATGGTTAATAATTCGCAACAACTACTTTGGAAATGGGAAGATAGGAGAACTGGATTTTCTTTCTTCTCTGAGCAATTGTAGCCTATTACGATTATTAAATCTAGATGATAATCGATTAGGTGGCCTGTTGCCTGAATCCATAGGCAATTTATCAATCCAGCTCCACTTGCTTTATATGGGAGGGAATCAAATCTCTGGAAATATTCCTGAAGGGATTGGCAATCTTGTCAACCTAAGTGCTCTCTATATGCCGAGAAATGCCCTCGCGGGCAGCCTTCCAACTTCTATTTGGAAGCTTCAAAATCTTGAAATATTGGTTCTCCATTCAAATAACTTTTCAGGTGAAATCCCATCGTTCATTGGCAATCTTTCTCGTTTGTATTATCTTGATTTAGGTAATAATAATTTTGAAGGAAGAATTCCACTGGCCTTTAGAAATTGTAAAAATATGCAAAGCTTGTTTCTATCTGGAAATAAACTTAATGGTAGTATACCAGATTATCTATTTGGTTCTTTCACAAGCTTGATTGAGGTTGACATGTCTAACAACTTACTGGCCGGTCTCCTTCCATCATATTTTGGTAATCTAAAGAACCTGGAAGGATTATATGTTTCTAAAAATAAATTGTCTGGTGAAATTCCAGAGACACTTGGAGAGTGTCTTGAATTAAGGGCACTTGATATGGCGGGAAACTTCTTCCAAGGTAGCATTCCCTTGTCTTTTGGCTCTTTGAAATCTCTTGAAATTTTAAATCTTTCCTGTAATAATTTGTCTGGCACCATACCACATGAACTAGCTGAACTTCCATATGTAAGCAGTTTGAACCTTTCTTTTAATCACTTGGAGGGTGAAGTTCCGAAAGGAGGTGTTTCCAATAACTCTGGCGGATTTTCAATTGTGGGAAACAAAAATCTTTGTGGAGGGATACCTGAAATAAGGCTCCCAAAATGCTTCGATCAGGAGCCAAAGAAAAAGGGAACTGCTCCATCGGGCAAAGCCATCATTGTAATGATCCTTGGCATCCTAATTGCCTCTATTTTGATCTTGCTTCTTTTCGTTCATTGTTTCAGACAAAGGTCTGGAAAGAAGCTTATCCCTGCAGCTTTGTTTGGTGATGGCTACTTGCGGGTATCCTACAAAGAGCTTCTACAAGCAACCGGTGGTTTTGCATCTTCCAACTTGATTGGTGTGGGAAGTTTTGGTTCTGTGTACAAAGGAGTTCTTCATCAGCAAGAGAAACCTGTTGCAGTGAAGGTACTGAACCTTCAAAACCGTGGCGCTGCAAAGAGCTTCACGGCTGAATGCAAGGCTTTGAGGAAAGTTCGACATCGGAATCTTCTCAAAATTATAACTTCCTGCTCGAGCATTGATTACCAAGGCAATGATTTCAAGGCTTTAGTTTTCGAATTCATCTCTAATGGTAGTTTGGACAGTTGGCTTCATGAGCAACATGAGTCAAGGTATTTGAGCTTTGTTCAAAGGTTAGACATAGCCATAGATGTAGGCAATGCAATAGAGTACCTTCATCACAATTGCGAGGCGGTAATTGTCCACTGTGATCTAAAGCCTCCCAATGTTCTTCTTGATGATGACATGGTTGCTCATGTTAGTGATTTTGGATTGGCTAAGCTCCTGTCTAGCCACACAAACAATATGGGTAATGATCAAACAGGTTCTTCAATGATGAAAGGAACAATCGGTTATGTTCCCCCAGGTAAAATTTTATATCTCTCTTTGATTTTCAGTATCGTAATTGTAATTTAATGAAATCTTACTGATTTTAAACATTTTATCTGTACTTGCTATTATCATGTTAACAGCCATTAAACCTCCTATTTAATAAGTTGCAAAATCACAAGAATAAGTTGCAAAATCTCAAGTCTCAACTCTTAATTAGAGCTAAAAACATATGGTTGGCATTAAAAGAAGTTTTGAGTTTATAACAAATTGTTGCAGAATATGGCATGGGCGGGGCAGTGTCTCCAGAAGGTGATATTTACAGCTATGGGATTGTACTCTTGGAAATGATCACCGGAAGGAGACCAACAGATGGTATGTTTCATGGCGGCTTAAGCCTTCACAATTTCTGTAAGATGGCACTACCGGAACGGTTGAAGGAGATTCTCGATTTTCGCTTGCTCGAACAAATTAGTGAAAACAATGAGAGATTAACAAGTCAGTCAAAAATGGAAGGAGAGATCATGTTGGAGAGTTTGCTTTCTTTCACTAAAATAGGGGTTGCATGCTCCGTAGAGGCACCTGGTGATAGAATGGCAATCAAAGATGCTATCACAGAACTACATGCAACCAAGGCAAGGTTGCTTCGGACCAGGATCCATGGAAGGGACAGGAAATGGGCAGCAGCCGCTGGTGAATCAGAATAAACATTTACTCAATGTTTTGTATCAATAATTGATATGTGAACTTTGCTTTGCTTGTCTTAAAATCGTTTAAACTAGGATTGTCTGCTACTCTGCTGAGATTTCAAAAGCCTTGGCTTTGGAAAGTGAAATTTATATTTATATTTGTCTGCTTTTATCCTTTTCTGATTCCTGAAGTCAATATTTTGCATTGGCTTAATTACAGAGTGAGAGTGAATCGATTCCAAGCTTTGTCCAATACGAAGAATCGAATGCTTGGTAAAGTAGCGATGAATGAGCTTAAGGCAAAATTTTTGTAATGATATTGGCTTCTATTTGCCCAACCTGCAACAACTTCCTTTGGGAGACAACAATCAACAGAATCCAGTCCTATATCATCACCAAAATACTTCACAGCTATAAAATGTATTAGAAGAACTGTAGAGAACTGTGAACCTATCACGCTTAATCCTTACTTTAGCGTACCGTGTTAGGAAGTAGCTATATTAATGGTCCGAATTTCAAATCTTAAACAACACTGCCTGTTGGTAGAACCTCGTTTTATAGACAATCCTCAGTAAGTACAAGAAATAATTTCTTCTACAAACATGGAGAAACAGTCAACTCGACTTTTTGTAATATAGCAGCATGGAGGCAGTTCTAGGAAACAGAGCTGAGTTCTGAAAAGATCTTTAAAATTTAACTTAATGGTCGTTACTCCATTTTAACAGTAAAGGTATTTGAACATGAGTCAAGGTATTTTAACAGCAGCTGGTGAATCAGAATCCAACTTGTACTCAATGTTTTGCATGTCTTAAAATCGTTTAAACTAGGATTGTCTGCAGGTATTTATATTTCTGCAAAATCTTATATTCAATCTGTATTTTCTTCTTCCTTGATAGATCAAAAATATGTATAAAACTTTGAAATCCTGTTTAATGCCTTGAAAATTTCTTAAACAGTAAATTGGTAAGAGAGAACTAGCAGTAGTTATACTAGAACTATAATACTGGTATACCTATTCTAATGCTTGCCACAACTGATCCTGATATTTTGGCCAACTTGGAAAAGTCAAGCAAGCAAGATTGTCCCCTTCTGCTTTAAGTCCATTCAAATAGTCCCAAAATTTGATCGTTTCCTTGCTCTCTTTTCAGGAAAGAATACGATGGTGCTTGCTCAGACATCCACTTGCTAAAACGGCCGCTGCTTTCCATATGGTTCTATAGCTCGGCTTGATTTTTTTTTTTTAAAAAAAACTGCGACTCCCTTGACAAACTCTGCATAAAGTTATTATTGGTAGTAAATAAGTTCATTTTAGCATGTCCATAAGAAATAAAGAACTTAGAAATTTGAAACATTTTTATTAGGATTGAAGGGAGATTAAACCCTTTTTTATTTCTTTTAGCGAGTAAAATTCATTTTCTGAAAAAAAAGAAAAAAATTACATACCAGTATTAGGGCAATGAGACCAGCACTAATGCACGCAATTAAAAGTGTTTAGACGAGAGTACTATTAGCATGGATAAATAATATATATACTTCATATATTTGTATATGAAAATTTCAACTTATTTACATCACGATACCATTTTTCTGATAATTCAATTATATTTGAGATGCGTAAAGGTCTTAGATTCAACAATTATATTACATCAAATTAATATATATCTTACTGGCTTGATTAATGTAACTTTTCTCTTTGTTGATTTACTTTGGGAAATTAGATAAGAATGTGAAGAAATTTCCCTACTGACTTTGATTAATTAAGTATAACTGTACATTTTAGTAATTAAATTATTATATTTTTATGGTTTTCAATTAACTTCTTTGTTATTTGTGTTAAGTTGTGCATCTATTTTTTTATTTTACCTAATTGAACTCTTATCTTGTAAAAAAAAACTGTTTCTTAATCATTTTCTACTTATTTCAAAGGTGACATGAAGGCAGAAGTGTAATACCCCTCACATAGTATTTATAATAAAAGCATTTAAATTTATTAAGCTATAGTTTATAAAGATAATAAGTAAATATTGTTTTAGCATTTTATCTATTTGCAGTTATGATCATGGATGCCTTAATAATTAGGAAGTAGATGAAGGGGTTTTTAAATAACTGAAGAAGTTTAAATAAAATCAGTTTCATAGTTAGTGGTCAGTTTACTTGTTTAAAATAGTGGGATTTGGCAGAGTATATGAATAGACAAGAACTCACATAAGGTTATTCAACAGACTCAATCACTAGGCAGTCAGAAGAAATGTTTTGGGATTATATTTTTATAGCTTTAGGTACAAAAATTCTAAAACAGTTATACTATATTATTTTTTTATTTAAATCCGGTACCTTTCCGATGACTTTCCGGCAGCATGATGGGTACCAATGGAAAGGTCTTGAAAAGATCTTTCCAATGGTCTTTGTAGCATCTCGTTTAGCCTAGTGGTTAGGAAGATATGAATTTTTGAAATTAATTAGGAACCTGGTTTTTAACAGTTTGATAACCCAACTTTGGGTCACCGGAACTCCATATTCCGGCAACAGTTTTGGTCGGTTCTTTGAGGGCTTTTGTAGTATGAAATGAGATGATTAATGTGGCATCAATGGCTCGGATAGGTGCTTCCTGTGTTAAGAGAATTAAAGCCTCAAATTAGACTCGTTGATACTGGAAACCCAGAAATCTGGGTATTTTTGTGATGGTTTCAAGAAATTTGGCTTTCGAAACTTAGGCATTTTGTATTCTTTTCAATCGAAACAAACTTTGGTGTTATAGTATGATATGAATACTTCATATTGGTGTTGATTTTATCACTGGAAGTAATTCGGGTTGAAAGTTACAAGGGCTTGAAGTAAGCCAAATGATCATCAGATTCTGGAAATTTCAGAAAATGGAAAACTCTTTTTAAATTTGTTTTAAAATTCAATTTTAATTAATATGTGATAAATTCTGTTGTAAACTTCTTAAATATTGAATATGTGATTTCTACTATATTTTTATAGCAAAAGTATGTATTTTTATATTTTATTAATTTATTTATTAAATTAGTAGATTTCATTAAAATAAAAAAAAAGTTATAAAAAAATTATAAAAATGATTTTTATGAGTGAAATTAGTGAAATCTCTTATCTGAAATTAAAATCCTTACTGATTTTATAATTTAAGTTTAATTCTCAACCTTATTGAAAATTTTGTTTAAACTCAAAAATATATATAATAATAAAATATTACTTTCTTAATCGAAGATATTCCTACATTATAATAGAAGTCGCTACATACCCTAAATGCTTAGGATGGTCAATGAAAAGTCGCCTTGTAGAATATGTTTGCAAATTCAGTTCTGATTTTGTATGTGTTTCTTCAAATGTTAGGATACTAGGAGGATTTTCAGAGTTGTTACTAAAAAGTGAAATTAACAAGATCAGGTAAGTGACTGATATCCCTTCGGTATTTTCATACCCTAAAATTAGCTTCAGTGTCAATTTGTATATGAGATACGATATTTGATCCTATGATTTATTAAAATTGGATTGAGCATGCAAATGTATATGTATATGAGTTTTATATGTTGGATTTAGAATATGGTTTATGCAAAGCGTGATTTCTTATTTCAAAATTTATATATGACTTTGTATAATGTATGCATATATGTTTTTGTGAATATAAATATAAATATTTAGTTTGAAGCGAATATACTTTTGAGGTGTATGAGATATGCTTGGGAAATTTGATATACTGTTTTATGAAATTCGGGTAATCTAAAATAAATATTTCTATTTTGTCTCCTAGTATGGCTATGCTCTGACCCTGCCAATGGGAGTTAAATATTGGCCGTGTTGACATGTATTCTGTGATTAGAGATTGATCTTCCAACCGCACCACCGATTACAGAATAATGGTATTTGTGATATCTGTTCAGTGCAACCAATGGTTGCTTTTGATATATTTTTGACCCGTGCCACCGGGGTTAAGTGTGGTTCCATTTCTGACCTATGCCACAGGGGTTAAGTGTGGTCGTAGCATGTTACAGGAGACCACTAAAAATTCAAATATCTGTGATATATGTTTACTCAGTATCTGAAAGTAAAAATTTTAGAATATATGATTCTGAATAAGATTACCCGATATTTTGCTTCGATAATTATATTAATGACATTTTGGCCTAAATGTTTTAAGCATGCTTAATTCGACTGAAGGGATGTTAGTTACTTGTTGAGTAGTTGGACTCACTCCTTCCTTCACATTTTTTTCAGGTTGTGATTTGGTCAAACATGTGGGAAACTTTGGGGAGTGACGTTTCATAGGCTAGCGTGTGGTATTAGATTTCTTCAAGATTTTTTTAAAATGTTACAAACCTTTTTGCTATCTTAATTTGTTTATTCAGGATTTTATTTCAATATGTTAACTTTGAGAATTATTATGTTTCATAAACATATTTGACTCCTTTTAGTCAGTTGGTTAAGATATCTGTTATAAGCCTTGCATGCCTATAAGATTACACTTACAGGTATGCGGCGTCTGTCATGTCTCGGGTTTGGGGCGTGACAAGAAGACTGCCAAGGAAAGGGCTTCAGAGTTCAGACTGACATTGTGATTGGTTTTCGCCTTTAAAATTTATCTGCCAATTATGCAACCATCAATCTTTAAAGTGGGTTTCAAGTAAATACTTTGTATAAATTCTTATATTCATGAACTTGTTCATATATTTGCAATTTCTAATAAAGGGTATTTTTTTTTCTAATAATTCAATTATATTTGAGATGGTTAAAGGTCCTGGATTCTACATTCTACAATTATATTACATTATTAAGTATCTATCTTACCGGTTTGATTAAAGTAGCTTTTCTCTTTGTCTATTTACTACAGAAAATTAGATAGGATTATGGAGAAATTTCCTGGCTGGCTTAATTGATTAAGTATAATCTATACAAATTGATAATATGATAACTCTTGGACTTAAATAATAAAAAAAAAAACTTTGAACTATATATATTTTTGTAATTGAATTCTTATATTTTTATTGTATTCAATTAATTTTTTTATTTGTATCTAATTGAGCATTTGTTCTTTATTTTAAATAATCAAGCTCTTATCTCGTAGAGGAAAACATAGCAAACATTATTTTCAATATCTGTCACTTGTTGCATGCGTGAAATTTGATGAGATATATTGATTAAATACAACAAGAATCGATGATGTGGTATGTCAAATCATAAAAAATTTTACATGATTAATTTTTGTTGTGTTTAGTCAGCACATGATAGGACAAATTTCACGTATGCGTGAAGCTATCATTACATATAACGTTCATTACATTTTTTTAAGAGATAAGGACGTAATCGGGTAAAATAAAAAAATAGAGATTGATTAATTAGACACAAACAATACAAATTAAAAAAAAACTTAATTGAGTATGATAAAATTATAAAAGCTTAATTGCAAAAAAAACATATAGTTTGGAAATTTTTTTATTATTTTAATGCAACTCTTATATCATAGATTCAGAAGCTATGAAAATTTAATTTAATAGTAATAATTTAGTACTATAAAACCTTAGTATGGGCAATGTACTTGCCCTTTTCGTCATGGAATTCTTCACCCTGCAAGCTCTTGAGCCAACTGCAGACTAGCTATGGAAAGTGATCAATGTTAAGCTACTCCTACTAACTGCATTCAAGATTCATGTAATCATAAAACTAGAGTAGGACCCGTGTGCAACACGCGGGCCTCTTTGCACCCTCTATCTGCCCTGCACGTGGTTTACTCTGACCTTTTTGCACCCCTCTCTTTCTCTCTCTTTGCGTCCTTTTAAGTATGTTATAGATTTTATTGATTCGTGGTAGTGTAGTTCTTGTTCTTGGTCCAAAAGAGAAGTCTGTTTCTAGTCTATGGAGAATGTTTTCTTGTAGCGAAGAACAGTAATTTTTGGGTGGAAGACTTTGACAGTCAATTTGATTTCTTGTCAACGTTCTGATTGGATATAGACGCTGATTTTCCATGTCCGTTTACTTATATGTATTGCTCTCACGGATGAAATTTCCAGCTGGGGAAAACGAGTAGTCTTCAGCTATGATGATTAGACCTATAGCTAACCAGTTTGGGAGGACATGAACGGTTAACCCAGCTTGTTGCCCAATTCAATTCCTCTTTGATGGATGAAATTTCCAGCTTGGGCTAACCAGTAGTTTTCAGCTATAATGATTAGGCCTATATCCAACCAATTTGGGAGGACATGGACGGTTAAACCTGCTTGTTGCCCAATTCAATTCCTCTCCCTAAATAATATATTATTTACATAAATTTCTCTCAATAATGTTGCAATCAAGACCTGAAAATTTCAATTTATTCACATCACTTCACCATTCCAATTTTCTGATAATTCAAGTATATCTGAGATGGTGAAGGGTCCTAGATGTAGCAATTATGTGACATCGAATTAGTTTAAATCTGAACTAATCTCAACTAAAAGTTTCTTTGGCTAGTTGCTTTCACAACCAATCCCCATTGTCAAAAGCGGACACAAGAGTTTGAGCAGAGGGTTGGTAAAGTATAGTGAGAAAAGGCCCCTACTTTATTATTGACTTTTTTGAGACTTTTCCAATGGCGGTTGGTCTGGGTCTTGGATCAATGAAAAAGTTGATTCTAGTTCAATTTTCTTTCAACTTTGGTGAAAGGAAAAATGATTACGCAATTGAATGGGTGGCTCCTGATTGAAGCAAGTTGGGATTAAGCTGGCTTTTCTCTTTCGGCTTTATTAAAGTAACTTTTTTCTTTGTCGATTTACTTTGGAAAATTATTAAAGACTACGGGGAAATTTTCCTGCTGGCTAGATTGATTAAGTATAATCTATACAAATTGATAATATGATAACTCTTGGACTTAAATAATAAATAAAAAACTCTGAACTGTATGAATTTTTATATTTTTATTATACTCAATTAATTTTTTTTATTTATATCTAATTAAACATTTGCTCTATAAAATAATATATTATTTTACCTAATCGAGCTCTTATCTCATAAAAGAAAATATAACAATATTCCTAACAACTGTCACCTGTTGTATACATGAAATTTGATGAGATGCATGTGTTGATTGAATACAACAGAATCGATGATGTGGTATATCATGTCACAAGAAATTTCACATCATTAATTCTAGTTGTGCCTAGTCAACACATGACACATCAAATTTCTTGTATATGTGAAGCAATCATTGCGGATGTACATCCATTACATTTTTATTAAGAGATAAGGACTTAATTGGATAAAATAAAAGAATAGAGATTGGCTAATTGGATACAAATAATACAAATAAAAAAAAACCTAATTGAGTATGATAAAAATATAAAAACATAATTGCAAAAAAATTTCCTGCTGGCTAGATTGATTAAGTATAATCTATACAAATTGATAATATGATAACTCTTGGACTTAAATAATAAATAAAAAACTCTGAACTGTATGAATTTTTATATTTTTATTATACTCAATTAATTTTTTTTATTTATATCTAATTAAACATTTGCTCTATAAAATAATATATTATTTTACCTAATCGAGCTCTTATCTCATAAAAGAAAATATAACAATATTCCTAACAACTGTCACCTGTTGTATACATGAAATTTGATGAGATGCATGTGTTGATTGAATACAACAGAATCGATGATGTGGTATATCATGTCACAAGAAATTTCACATCATTAATTCTAGTTGTGCCTAGTCAACACATGACACATCAAATTTCTTGTATATGTGAAGCAATCATTGCGGATGTACATCCATTACATTTTTATTAAGAGATAAGGACTTAATTGGATAAAATAAAAGAATAGAGATTGGCTAATTGGATACAAATAATACAAATAAAAAAAAACCTAATTGAGTATGATAAAAATATAAAAACATAATTGCAAAAAAAGCATATAGTTTGGAAATTTTTTTATTATTTTAATGCAACTCTTATATCATAGATTCAGAAGCTATGAAAATTTAATTCACTAACAGATTTAGTACTATAAAACTTTAGTATGGGCAATGTAGTTTCCCTTTTCGTCATGGAAGTCTTCATCCGGTAAGCTCCTGAGACAAGTGCAGACTAGCAATGGAAAGTGATCAATGTTAAACTACTCGTACTAAATGCATTCAAGATTCATGTAATTATAAAATTTTATTAATTCTTGGTAGTGTAGTTTCTGTTTCAAATCTATGGGGGAATGTTTTCTTGTAGCGAAGAACCATCCTTTTTGGGTGGAAGACTTTGACAGTCGATTTTATTTCTTGTCAACGTTCTGATTGGGTATAGACGCTGATTTTCCATGTCCGTTTACTTGCATGTATAGCTCTCATGGATGAAATTTCCAGCTGGGGCAAACGAGTAGTCTTCAGCTATAATGATTAGGCCAATAGCCAACCAATTTGGGAGGACATGGACAGTTAAACCTGGTTGTTGTCCAATTCAATTCCTCTCTCATGGATGAAATTTCCAGCTGGGACAAACGAGTAGTCTTCAACTATGATGATTACGTCTATAGCCAACCAATTTGGGAGGACATGGACGGTTAAACCTGCTTGTTGGCCGATTCAGTTCCTCTCCCCAACTAATTTAGTACCATAAAACTTTAGTATGGGCAATGTAGTTTCCCTTTTCGTCATGGAAGTCTTCACCCGGTAAGCTCTTGAGCCAACTGCAGACTAGCTATGGAAAGTGGTCAATGTTAAACTACTCGTACTAAATGCATTGAAGATTCGTGTAATTATAAAATTTTAATTATTCTTGGCAGTGTAGTTCCTCTTCTTGATCCCAAAGAGAAGACGAAGTTCTTTTTCTAATCCATGGGGGACTGTTTTCTTGTAGCGAAGAACCCTCCTTTTTCGGTGGAAGACTTTGACGGTCAATTTGATTTCTTGACAACGTTCTCATTGGATATAGACGCTGATTTTCCATGTCCGTTTGCTTATATGTATATCTCTCATGGATGAAATTTCCAACTGGGGCAAACGAGTAGTCTTCAGCTATGATGATTAGGCCTATAGCTAACCAATTTGAGAGGACATGAACGGTTAAACCTGCTTGTTGCCCAATTCAATTCCTCTCCCCAACTATTTTGCTTCAAAGAAGATGGTTAACTTGCTTGTTTCCTTTGTTATTATGCTCAGCTTGTTGGTAGCAGGATCCCTGAAATTTGCATTCGCCTTGGGGAACGAAACTGACAGAATAGCTTTGCTTTCTATAAAGGATCAACTTGTTGGTGCAGGAGCTCTCGATTCATGGAATGCTTCTCTCCACTTCTGTGAGTGGCAAGGTGTTACATGTGGTCGTCGCCACCAGAGGGTCACCGCTTTGGACTTGGATGGTTTGAAATTAGCTGGATCCTTGTCTCCTTCGATTGGCAATTTAACCTTCCTCAGAGAACTTAATATGTCTGATAATTTCCTGCGAGGTAACATACCCAAGGAAGTTGGCAACTTACGGCGGTTGCGTGCTTTTCACCTGTTTCAAAACAATCTCCACGGAAAAATCCCTGTAGAGCTTGCCAATTGCTCAAACCTCAGAGCGATTGCTTTAGTGTATAATAACCTCACTGGTGAAGTTCCTTTCCAGTTGGGTGATTTGTCGAAACTCATCGTACTCTCCTCAGGTGCCAACAGTTTAGTTGGGGGTATTCCATCTTCTTTAGGCAACTTGACGTCATTGTGGATGCTCTCGCTCGCTTATAATCATTTGGAGGGAAATATCCCTGAAGCTCTAGGCAGGGCCTTAAACTTGAGAATTGTTTTTCTCGGTGCCAACAACTTGGCTGGTGCTCTTCCTCTCTCATTCCACAATCTTTCTTCCTTGGAAATGATTAACTTGGGTATGAACAATTTCTCAAGAAGTCTTGCAGCTGCAATAGGCATTCTTTCTCCAAATCTTCGATACTTTGCGATCGGAGGAAATCATCTAATTGGAACTATTCCAAGGTCTATATCTAATTTGTCTAATCTAGAGATGTTTGACATCTCTATGAATGGTATTAGTGGATCTGTTCCTAACGATTTAGGAAACCTCAAGAATCTTCAAGAGTTCAAGATTGGTGGCAACTACATTGGAAATGGGAAAACAGGAGACCTGGATTTTCTTTCTTCTTTGAGCAATTGTAGCCTATTGCAAATGTTGGAACTTGAGGTGAATCGATTAGGTGGCCTGTTGCCAGAATCCATAAGCAATTTATCAATCCAACTCAACAGGCTTTATATCGGATGGAATAAGATCTCGGGAAATATTCCTGAAGGGATTGGCAATCTTGTCAACCTAACTGTTCTAGATATGAGGAGAAATGCCCTCGAGGGTAGCCTTCCAACTTCTATTGGGAAGCTTCAAAATCTTGCAAGATTGTTTCTTAGTTGGAATAACTTCTCAGGTGAAATCCCATCCTTCATTGGCAACCTCTCTCAATTGTTTGATCTTTATTTAAATATTAACAATTTTAAAGGAAAAATTCCACTTGCCCTTAGAAATTGCAAAAATATGCAAAACTTGTTTCTTTCCGAAAATAAACTTAGCGGTAGTATACCAGATCAATTATTTGGTGCTTTTAAAAGTTTAATTTTGGTTAACTTATCTTACAACTTGTTGACCGGTCCCCTTCCATCAGATTTTGGTAATCTAAAGTACCTGGTAGAATTATATGTTTATGAAAATAAATTGTCTGGTGAAATTCCGAAAACACTTGGCGAGTGTTCTGGATTAAGGTCACTTGATATGGCTAGAAACTTTTTCCAAGGTAGCATTCCTTTGTCTTTTGGCTCTTTGAAATCTCTTGAAACTTTAAATCTTTCTCTCAATAACCTGTCTGGCACCATCCCACGTGAACTTGAAAAACTTCCTTTTTTAAGCAGTTTGAACCTTTCCTTTAATCACTTGGAGGGTGAAGTTCCGAAAAGAGGGGTTTTCAATAATTCTAGTGGATTTTTAGTTGTGGGAAACAAAAATCTCTGTGGAGGGATACCTGAAATAAAGCTCCCAAAGTGCTTTAATCAAGAGCCAAGAAAAGAGGGGACTGCTTTGTCAGTCAAAGCCATCATTGTTATGATCCTTGGCATTCCAATTGCCTCTATTTTGGTTGTGTATCTTTTCGTTCGTTGTTGCAGACAAAGGTCTGAAAAGAAGCTTATCCCCGCTGCTTTATTTGGTGATGGCTACTTGCGAGTATCCTACAAAGAGCTTCTGCAAGCAACTGGTGGTTTTGCACCTTCTAACTTGATTGGTGTGGGAAGTTTTGGTTCTGTGTATAAAGGAGTTCTTGATCGGCAAGAAAAACCTGTTGCAGTGAAGGTATTAAACCTTCAAAACCGTGGTGCTGCAAAGAGCTTCACGGCTGAATGCAAGGCTTTGCAGAAAGTTCGACACCGAAATCTTCTCAAAATTATAACTTCCTGCTCAAGCATTGATTACCAAGGCAATGATTTCAAGGCTTTAGTTTTCGAATTCATCCCTAATGGTAGTTTGGACAGTTGGCTTCATGAGCAACATGGGTCAAGGTATTTGAACTTTGTTCAAAGGCTAGACATAGCCATAGATGTAGCCAATGCAATAGATTACCTTCATCACAATTGTAAGGCGGTAATTGTCCACTGTGATCTAAAGCCTTCCAATGTTCTTCTTGATGATGACATGGTTGCACATGTCAGTGATTTTGGATTAGCCAAGCTCCAGTCTAGCGACACAGACAATATTGGTAACGGCCAAACAGATTCCTCAATGATGAAGGGAACAATTGGTTATGTTCCCCCAGGTAAAATTTTATATATCTCCTATTGTCTTTGAATATTATAATCATAGTATCATAATTGTAATCTAACGAAATTTTACTGATTTAACTTATAATCTATACAATTGTTGTTATCACTCTTACTTTGAGCTAAAAACAGATGGCTGGTGTTAAAAGAAGTATTGAGTTTATAACAAATTGTTGCAGAATATGGCATGAGAGGGGCAGTGTCTCCAGAAGGTGATATATATAGCTATGGGATTCTGCTCCTGGAGATGATCACTGGAAGGAGACCAACGGATGGTATGTTTCATGGTGACTTAAGCCTTCACAATTTCTGTAAGCTAGCACTACCTGAAAGGTTGAAGGAGATTCTCGATTTTCGCCTGCTCGAACAAATTAGTGAAAACAACGAGAGATCAAGAATTCAGCTGAACATGGAAGGAGAGATGTTGGAGAGTTTGGTTTCTTTTGCCAAAATAGGAGTTGCATGCTCTGCAGAAGCACCTGGTGAAAGAATGGGAATCAAAGATGCTATTACAGAACTACTTGCAACCAAGGCAAGGTTGCTTGAGACTGGGATCCGTAGAAGGGACAGGAGATAGGCAGCAGCAGCAGCTGGTGAACCAGAATCAAACTTTTACTCGATGTTTCATATCAATAATTGATATTTGAACTTTGTTTTGCATGTTTTAAAATCGTTTAAACTAGGACTGTCTGCAGAAATTTATATTTATGGTGTGATTGGGTTTGCCTTTTAACTTCTGCTCAAGCCCTTTGGTCTCTTCCTTTAACTCCTTTCCACCATTTGTAATGGATAGGAAATAAAAGTAACCTAAAAATTTGATTTGCAATTGAAAGTAGTAAGAAGTATATTTGATTTATATTTGATTTGCCTTTTAACTTCTCCTCAAGCCTTTTTCAAAAAAAAAAAACTTCTCCTCAAGCCCTTTGGTCTCTTTTTTTTTTTTTTTTTTTTTTAAGAATTCTCCTTTTATCCTTTTTCAATTCCCATAGTTGAAGAAATTTATGATATTGGCTTCAATTTGCTCAACACATCAATCAACAGAATCCATTCCATTTAATCACTCAAAATACTTCACAGCCACAGAGTGTGTTAGAAGGACTAGAGAGAACAGTGAACCTATGGCGCTTGATTCTTACTTCAGCGCAACATGCTAGGAATTAGCTATACTAATGGTCCGAATTTCAGATCTTAAACAAGACACACATCAACAGACACTGCCCGTGGGTAGAACCTTATTTTATAGACAATCCTTGGTAAGAACAGAAATAATTTTTTCTACAAACATGGAAAAGCAGTCAACTTGACCTTTTTGAATATAGCAGCATGGCAGGGAAGCAATGTTCCGAGAAAGAGAGCTGAGTCCTGAAAAGATCGTTAAAATTAACTTAATGGTCATCGATTTTGAGTTGCTTCAGATTGGAATCTTCAGTCTCCTCTGGTCGACCTCCGATTTTGCTCAAGAGCTGGCTATCGTTTTCTTTTAGATGATGACTTTGGGTTTTGGGATTGGGATGTCCTGTTGTGTGATTTGGTTTATGGTCACCTTCTGCTTTTTGTTTAAAGGTAGAGAGGTTCCTCTGTTTTTGATTAGCTCGGATAGGTTTAGATTTGAAGGAACTGCTTCACCTCTGAAGCAACCTCAAAGTGCAATTGTACAGTGTCAATCTTCATGCATAAGCTGGAATTTTAAGCCATCAGAAGTCTTTGCCAGAGACGTTCAATGGCTTGTCAGCTTAATGCCAATAAATACACCTTTCAAAAAATGAAAAATTAAGTTAATGGTCTTAACTCGACATCAACAGTATACATTTTCCCCACAACCACAATCAGGACATCCTGCAGACAGTAAATGTTTGAGACATTCAATCAAACTGATCTCACTTTTAGCTTGTGCTCCTAAACAATGTTTGGAAAAGCTTCATTAGCAAAAACTCTTCCCTCTTTCAATAGTCACAGTCCCTGGAGATGTTGAGATAAAAACTAGCTTGACTGTTATTTTCTGTTTAACTAAGTATTGGATAAGTGTCCATTTTGCTTTGTTGTACTGGTTTGATAAGCTGAAGTCCTTGCTGCTGCTACATGTCCTTTGAACGTGTAAGCATTGCATGCTTACCTTAATGTTATGTTAAACACTTGGTGATTTGGTACAAGTGTTAACCATGCATCTCAGGTATATATTCATGTATCTTCCTTCAGTTAATGTGATGCTCGATATTAACCAAGTTCCTCTGTTTTTATTGTTTCTTACTTTTCTTCTCTGCATGCTTGATACGACTGCGTTGATTTAACCATAACAGGAGATGCCCTGGTGTGCCATTTTTCTCATGAGAAATAATGAACAAGATCCGCTGAGAACCCCGAATTAAAGTCGAATGCCTGCCCTGTTCTAGACAGCGATAAACAAGGAAGTCTGGCTTATTAGTTATCAATTCATCGTACAAACATTACATGAACTACTGGCGAACTCTGTTTAGCTGGCTTATTACTTGATCCTCTAATGCACGAAAATTTTCTCGTAAGGAAACTCCTACAGCAGCTCTAAGCTACAAAATTTCAAATGGTAACGTCCTAGAGCTAACATTTACTCCTCCGATACGAACTTAATTGGAACATACAGAGAAGAAACTGACTTATCAGATATTTCTTTTGTCTTTTTATATTCAGATATTTATTTAATTTTGTTAAATGAATTGTCTTATCAAAATATTCTGTAGAATCATAGTCTTGGAAGGGGAGATATGGGAGTGCTTGGTTTCTTTCACTAAAAATCGGAGCTGCATGCTCTGCAGAAGCACCTGGTGAAAGAATGGGAATCAAATATAATGCTATCACACAACTGCATGCAACTAAGGCAAGGTTGCTTCGGAAATAGAGGGGACAGAAGATAGGCAGCAGCAACAAGCCTATGCTGGCATGTATTCAGATCATCTAGACTAGGATTAATTTTCGGGAATTTCCAAAGAATTGGCTTCAGAAATTGAAACAGATACATTTCTGACTATTGGTGTTTGGTTTTCCTTTACCTTCTCCTCAAGAGTCGAGAGACCTTTAAAATCATCTGCCAAATATGCAATCATCAACTAGAGTTAGTTTTGAAAATTTCAATCGATTCACTTCACTCCACCATCCCAAATTCCCAATTTTCTGATAATTCAATTATATTTGAGATAGACAAAGGTCCTGCACTCAGCAATTATATTACATCAAATTAGTATAAATCTTAACTAAAAATTTCTGTGGCTAGTTGCTTTCACAAGCAATCCCCATTGTCAAAAGCCAACACGAGTTGGAGCAGAGGGTTGGTACAGTATAGTGAGAAAAGGCCGCTTCTTTATTATTGACGTTTTTGAGACTTCTCCAATGGCGGTTGGTCTGGGTCTTTGATCAATGAAAAGTTGATTCGATCTGGTTAAATTTTCTATCAGCTTTGGTAATAAAAAAATGATTAAGCAATTGCATGGGTGGTTTCTGATTGAAGCAAGTGAGGATTAAGCTGGCTTTTCTCTTCTCTATCTTTTCTCTATCGGCTTTATTAAGGTAACTTTTCTCTTTGTCTATTTGCTTTGGAAAATTAGATAGGACTGGGGAGAAATTTCCCTGCTAGCTTGATTGATTAAGTATAATCTATACAATTGATAATTTGAACAACTTAATTTCTATAAAGTGGATTCCACCTAAAGTTCGAGATAACTCTTAGGTTTAAATAGTGAAAAAGTTTATGAATTATATAAATTTTTTAATTGAGTCTCAATATTTTTATCATATCCGATTAAGTCTTTTGTTTAATTTGCATCCAAATGAACCCTTTTTTTTTTATTCTATTCAATTGAGTTTTTCACTTTTGTATACTTGAAATATGATTGGACATATTAATTAGACACAATAAAAGTTGATGATATGACACGTCATATTGATGAAAGTTTATCATCATTAATCCTTGTGTCTTGACACGCATCATCAGCAAAAATTCCACATCATTAATCCTTGTTGCATCTGGTCAATACACTCTCATTAAATTTCATGTATGTAGCAAATGACATTAGATATAATATTCGTTACGTTTCCATTACAAGAGAAGAGCACAATTGAAAAAAAATAAAAAAAAAGTTTCGATTGAATATAAAATAAAAAAGAAAAAAACTTAATTAAATATGATCAAAATATAAAAATGCATATTATAATTCAAGAATTGTTTTTATTATTTTGGGGTAAGTCTTATAGTATCATTCATAGATTAGAAGCTGTCACAATTTAATTTAACAGTAATAATTAGTACGATAAAACTTTAGTAGTTTCCCAATTCGTCATGGAAGTCTTGTCCCTACAGCTAGAGCCAACATGTCCTTCAGCCGAAGACAAGTGTTTCTAGACTAGGTATGAAAGTGATTAATGTTAAACTACTAGCACTAAAAGCAGTCAAGATTCATGTAATTATAAAATTTTATTAATTCTTGGTAGCGTAGTTTCTGTTCTTGGTCAAAAGAGAAGGCAAAGTTCTGTTTCTAGTCTATGGGGGAAAGTTTTCTTGTAATAAGGGCCCGTCCTCTTCGGTGTGAAGACTGTTGAAGATGGGAGTATGCAATGAGGGAATTCTTGGTTTTAAAATGTTTGAAGCTATTGGAGAAGAAAAACACGTGATCTGCTTTCAACTTTTATCTTTATAGTATTTTATATTGCAACGACCACTCCCCGGTTGATGTCGGCATCCGAAACTTTCGAAAAAGACTCACCAAATCCGGAACAAGCCTGATCATAATTTTTCGTTCATCCACTTTATTCAATTTTCATGTAATATTTACACTTTCATATGCTAAATTAAATCATAAATATAAAAATTCACTATAAACTTTTTTTTCCTTTTTATTTATTCACAAACATATACACGAAAATATAAAATTTTTTTATTCATGCTGTATATAAAAAGAAATTTGAACTCGTTTACAATTTAACAAATAAAATATTATGACTCGACCTCTAACAGAAACAGATACAGCGGAGCGACTTAGGGTAGTACACTAGGAGATGCTTTTACCTATTCACGGTAGACCAACATGTCGATGACTTCACGCCAAATCGATCCCTGTATGCAAAAAGGGAAATAAAATGGGGGGTGAGTCTCATAGACTCAGTGAATATCATCGACCCAGTGAGTAGAGCGTAGATAGGAAACAAGCAAGCGGAAGATCAGTTGAATATAAAACATAGAACCATAAAAGCAATTTATTTCAAATAGGGATTTTGTGCCTTATAACCATTTTTCGCATCAAATCTATAAAATCGAGCCAGCTCCCATGAAACCAAATATTATTCAAAATTATATACAAATTATAGCTAGCCTTTCTGCGAGGAATTTCAAATCTATTTCATAGAAAACAAATAAGGGAGCTGCAAAAATCCCTTTAATTCTATTCTCACAATACAAAGAAATATAATTTATAATATTAAAACTCATTTCAATCCATGTAAAACAATTACATTTTATCAAAATTAATCAATAAGGTTTATGATTTTTATAAAAACTTGGCTCATGTCAAAAACTCATATTCGGTGGTACCTTGCGCCAGGGCACCCAACCGAATCCGCCAAGACTGTTAAAAATTTTATGTACTCATAAAACATATTTTTCTGTTTAGAAACCACAACCGTTCCTTGGCGTTAGCAAAGTTCACCTTCCTGTGATGGGTCGGTCGAATGGAACTCTAACCATACCTCAGGAGATACCCTCCGCGCCTCTACTACCGAGGTATGAATATAACTAGGTAACCGTGCCCCTCCTAAAGGCAGTCCACGGCACCCGCTACTGCAGTGACTATCCTATAACCCACCAATCAATAAAATTTAAATAGCATAATATGGAAATCAAATTATTACCGAGTCAATCCAGGCAAAACAATCAGTTCATATAATTCCAACATCTCATAAAACTAGCCATTTATGCTAATATAGCCATAAGCCATTCAATTTGTCAAAAACATTTTTCAAAATCATAACAAGCTTCTCAAGACTATTTTCTTGAATCCTTAAAAATCAAAATTTTTATAACTAGATAAATTTATTTTTCACGTTATTTATCCTGGTGTAAGCATTCATACAAAATCAGAATAAAATCGAATCTTAGAAGCTTTCATAAAACAAATTATTTAATAAATACAGTCAATATGCATATCACCCAAAATTTATAAGGCACAGGATTTTGATGCAAAACGGTATGAAGGGCTTGTTTCTCAATTTTCAAAACACTTTACGTATAATATATATACATATATATTTTCAAGTCGATTTTTAAAAAAAAATAATTTTGCATCCATAATTTCTTAAGACTTATGCCAGCACATATTATCCATAATTTTACATCAAAATTAATATATTCATACATAAATACTATTACAGAAATTTTAAAGTCGACACCCCCTACTCACCTCGTAATAGTGGGATTTTTTCTCACTATTTATTCGTTCGCGTATCGATAATTGTTCCTATTTATCGATCACGTACTTTGCTCGGTACGCCTTCACGACAATTTTCCTAACATCAAATTTAAATTCAACATGCTTAATCGCACATTTATGTGGGTAGTAACTTAATTAAATTTCCTTAATCAATTCACATATATTTTTTTTATCTAAAATATGCACAATATTAATAAACTACCCATAACCTTAAAATTTTACATTTACTTACCAATGGGCTTTTGCCATTTCTTTGTGACCTTGGGCCTCTCCATGGCTTCTCCATTTTTCTCGTATTGGGCCATGCCCAAGTTTAGTTCTTATTGGGCTTTGCCCAATTAATTTTTCTATTGGGCCTTGCCCATCTAATTACCATTGGGCCATGCCCATTTTATTTTTTCCTTTCTTTTTTTTTCTTTTTCTTTTCTTTTCTTTTTCTTTCTTTTTCCTCCTCCAACCGTCTCTCTCTTCTTTACCATGGTAGCACAAATCCTGCTCTTTTTAGCTTTAATTTCCAACAGCAAAATCACAAATTTCCAGTTGCAAAAACCTTCAAATTTCAGCACCAAACAGCTTCAATTTTCTGCATCAATTGGCAACCAAAACAGCTCAATTTTTTGCTCTTTTTCTGCACCATTTTTTGCACCATTTCAGCACCATTTCAGCACTTTCCAGCACCATTTTTTGCACTTTCCAGCACTACTTTTCGCTCCATTTTCTGCACATTTCAGCAGCATAACCACTCAATTTTCTGCACCAAAAACTGCACTTTGTAGCCCCCAAAAACAGCAGTAAACTCACCACTTTTTCAGCACCAAAATCCATCATAAAAACCTCAATAATTTACAACAACTAACCCCCAAAAAAAATCAGCTTCTTACCTTCCTTTAAGTGCAGAAAATTTCAATCTTCATGTATTTCAAAATTACCGAATTTTGGCTTTCCTTCTCTCCCCATTTTTCTGTTAGTCCTTTGCTCTATATATTTCCTTTTGTTTCTTTATCTTTTATCTCTTTCTTTGACTGAGCTTTTCACTAGATTTTTCCCTCATCTTCTAGACTTTTCTTATCTTCTCATCTCTTCTCCCTTTTTAACCGACCTTCACTTATTTGCCTTTGTCTTCATTGACTTTTCTTGCCTTGGAATTTCATGACCGGTCCCCACCGTTCATCATTCATTTCACCTTTCTTCTCTTATCCTTACCTCACTTACCTTGACTTTTCTTTTGTTTTCTTTCCCTTGTTTTATTTGTCTTCTTGTCACATGTGCATACATCTACACTAAAAAATTATTTTGATTTTTCAACATTTCATGTCATTATTTTATTATCCATTTCACCTTCTAAATATTCATTTAAGCCTTTAATTAACCTAAGGTTTAATTAGGCTTAAAATTGTACTAAGAGACTCCAAAAATTTAATTGTCAATCCTTGAAATTTTTATTCCCGAGATATGACGCTTTGTCATTTTCCAACATAATTTTATCTATTTTAGAGACAGAACTGGGTGAAGTGATCTTCACCAAAGTTGTAGCTCTATCTCTTAGCTTTTCAATGGTCTAAGAATTTCTTCAATTGGAGTTTTGTAGCTGGAGATATGGCCAAAATATTCAATCATGTACAAAAATATTTCTGTGTTCTTCAACGCTTTGCTCTCCAAAAATTAAGTCCAATATTTTTAATTCCTATCCACACTTATTAAATTTCAATTTTCTTCAAAATTATACTTCCGTCACATATATAAAATCAAATTATTGAGATCGTATTCCAACGCGGTGTCTCCATAATATTTAAATATTTTCTCACTGCGTTAACTCGACTAAAATGCGCGTCGTACAATTTTCGTCGTTTTCGTCCAAAATTCTTCTTTACTGCTCCTCCCCCACTTAAATTAGTCATATTTCATTTTTCATGACTAATTTTGATGATAATTAAAATATTAATATTTTAATATTATTTTATTAATAAAATATTATTTTATTTCAAAAAATTTCACTTGTCTTCCTTAGTCTTGAAATGCATTATTATACATCGATTTACTTCCGAATCATCTTTTAACTCACTAATTTGTCTCCAACAAAAATATTATTATTTAATTGTGAGTTCTGCGTGTGTGATACATTTTATCTTAAGCGTTCCTTAGCACGCTAATTCGCATCAAATGATCATTCCTTTGATCAATAAAGTTTTATTTGTGTCTAACGAGGGTACGGGGTATTACATATATTTTATTTTCTTGTATCAGGATAGCCTATGAGCTATTAGGAATTAGCTGTAGAGGGCATGTGGCATTCCTTGATTGTAAGCCATTGTCCACTTAGTGTCCTAGCCGACAAGGAGCAATATGGCACTGCTATGCAACTGTCTGCCCTGTCCTATTTGTCTTTATTTCCTCCAAAGGGTGGTTATATACCACACCATTTTCACGAAATGAAATATGCCAGCTATTGTCTTCTTTATTGAGTGATATTTTTTACTTTGTTTTTCATGTTTGCTTTGTGACTAATTTTCTTTAAGAAATTCTTCATGGTATCAGAGCATTTTTAAGATCTTGAGGGACCTTGGCTGGTAAAAGATAAGCTACTACTCATTTGTGTAAAGCTCCAGAGAAACCATATGGCATCAGCAAGCTACAATGCCTCTGCTTTTCCGATTTTCAATGGTGAAAACTATCCTATATGGGTAGTGAAAATGAAAGCCTATTTACGTGCTTTTGATTTGTGGGACGTGATTGAGGTAGGTGGAGAGCTTCCAGTCTTAAGGCAAGCAAACCCCACCATCGCTCAACTAAAACAACACAATGAGGATGTAGCCAAAAGATTTAAGGCACTGTCATGTATTCATTCTGCCATCTCGGACTCCATTTTTACTTGTATTATGGCATGTGAGTCACCAAAAGAGGCTTGGGACAAGTTAAAAGAAGAGTTCCAGGGAAGTGATCAAACACGGCAAATACAAGTATTAAATCTGTTGAGGGAGTTTGAAGTCTTGAAGATGAGGGAGGATGAGTCGATAAAGGAGTATTCTGACAAGATTTTGAAGGTGGTCAACCAGCTTAGACTTCTTGGAAAGGATCTGTTTGAGAAACGTATAGTGAACAAGGTGCTTGTGAGCCTGCTAGAGAAGTTTGAGGCCAAAATATCTTCTTTGGAGGACTCCAAAGATCTGACTAAGATCACTGTCATAGAGCTTGTGAATGCTCTTCAAGCTCAAGAGCAAAAGAGAGTCATTCAACAAGAAGACCATACTGAAAAAGCTTTTATGGCTAAAGCAAAAGGTAAGTTTTTTCCTGAAAAAAAGAAAACTGATGGTGACAGGAAAGATAAAGGGAAAAAGGTGAATGAAAAAAGACCAGTGAAGCAAAAGAACCAATATGCTCCTTGCCAATATTGCAAGAAACGAAATAATACTGAGAAGTTTTGTTGGTTTCGACCAAATGTTAAATGTAGATCTTGCAATCAACTTGGTCATGTGGAGAAGGTCTATAAAGCCAAAGGAACTGTAAATGAACAGAAAGCAGCTATTATGGGAGAAATAGCAGAAGAAGAAGAAAAAGTTCTCTTTGTTGCACAGAAAGTTTCTAGAGTTGAAAAGAAAGATACTTGGCTAATAGACAGTGCATGTTCAAGCCATCTGACTAGGAATGAAGCCGTATTCACTACACTAGATAGAAACTACAGGTCAAGAGTTAGAATCGGTAATGGTGATTATCTTCAAGTTATGGGTATTGGCATGGTTGGAGTTCAAACTTCATCAGGAATCAAGTACATTTCTCAAGTTCTATATGTTCCTGAAGCTAGTTAAAATCTTTTAAGCGTTGGTCAGTTGCTCAAAAGTAATTATGAGCTAGTTTTTAAAAACCTCAACTGTTCTGTGTTTGATTCCTATGGTAAGGAACTTTTTACTGTATCTATGAAAGGTAAATGCTTTCCAGTTGATTGGATGGAAGTTGAGCAGTGTAACTATATGTCAACTGATGATGACAACAAGAAATGGCACAGGAGGCTTGGGCATATAAATTATAAGTCTCTAAAAATGATGTCTTATAATACCTCGTACCCTCGTTAGACACAAATAAGACTTTATTAATCAAAAGAATGATCATTTGATGTGAATTAGCATGCTAAGGAACACTTAAGAATAAAATGTATCGCACGCGCAGAATTTATAATTAAATAATAATATTTTTGTCAGAGATAAATTAGTGAGTTAAAAGATGATTCAGAAGTAAATCGATGCATAATAATGCATTTTGAGACTAAGAAAGACAAGTGAAAACTTTTGAAATAAATAATATTTTATTAATAAAATAATATTAAAATATTAATATTTTATTAGAGATCAAAATTAGTCATGAAAAATGAGACTATGACTAATTCAAGTGGGGGAGAAGAAATAAAGAATAATTTTGAAGAAAATTGAAAATTTAATAAGTGTGGATAGGAATTAAAAAAAATTAGACTTAATTTTTGGAGAGCAAAGTGTTGAAGAACTTAGAAATGTTTTATACATACTTGAGTATTTTGGTCATATCTCAAGCTACAGAACTCTAATTGCAGAAATTCTTGACCATTGGAAAGCTAAGAGACAGAGCTACAACTTTGATGAATATCACTTTACCCAGTTTTGTCTCTAAAATAGAGAAAATCGCATTGAAAAATAACAAGGTGTCATATATCGAGAATAAAAATTTTAAGGATTGACAATTAAATTTTTGGAGTCCCTTAGTACACTTTTAAGCTTAATTAAATCTTAGATTAATTAAATCTTAGATTAATTAAAGGCTTAAATGAATATTTAAGAGGGTGAAAAGAGGAAAAAGATGTTGAAAAGTCAAAATAAAATTTTATTTGGTCAATTGTCACATGAAAAAAAGAAGAAATGAAGAAAGAAAAGTCAAAGCAAATTTTGGGTTGTATAGAAGTGGGGGCCGGCCACGAAGCAAATGAAAGGAGAGGAAAAATAAAAAAAATAAAATAAAAAGGAAACAAAGGAAAGGAAGACACGAGAAACAAAACACAGAAAAGTTAAAGAATGATGAAGATGAAAGAAAGGAGGGTGGGGCCAAATAATGAAGACAAAAGAGATAAAAAGAACAAAGAAAGGTCTAGAAGCAAGGAAAGTTAGTCAAATAAGCAAGAGAAAGAAGAGAAAAAAAAATAAAGGAAAGAATCAAGAGATGAGGTCGGCAGCAAAGAAGAAAAATGAGAGGTAAAATCGAGACAAGGAAAAAAATGGGGAGAGAAGGAAGGCCAAAATGCGACAATTTTGAAATACATGAAGATTGAAATTTTCTGCACTTAAAGGGAGGTAATAAGCTGATTTTTTGGGGGTTAATTGCTATAAATTATTGAGGTTTTTATGATTGATTTTGGTGCTGAAAAAGTGGTGAGTTTACTGCTATTTTTGGGGACTGCAAAGTGTAGTTTTGGGTGCAATAAATTGAGTGGTTATGCTGCTGAAATGTGCAGAAAATGGAACAGAAAGTAGTGCTGGAAAGTGTAGAAAATGGTGTAGAAAACGAGCAGAAAATTGAGCTGTTTTGGTTGCCAATTGGTGCAGAAAATTGAAGCTGTTTGGTGCTGAAATTTGAAGGTTTTTGCATTTGGAAAGTTGTGATTTTGCTGTTGGAAATTGAAGCTAAAAAGAGTAGGATTTTTGCTGCCAAATGGTGAGAAAGAAACGGGGAAAGGGTGACCGGTGATGGAGGAGGAAGGGCTACCACCACCGGCGAAGAAGGAAGGTCACGGTGGAAAGAAACCACGGGCTGGGAGGAAGAAAGGAAGAAAAAAATGTGGAAGAAAAAAAAGAAAAGAAAATAGAAAATAGAATTAAAATATGGGCATGGCCCAATGACAATTAGATGGGCAAGGCCCAATAGAAAAATAAAAATAGGCTTGGCCCAATAGGAGAAAAATGAAGAAGCCATGTAGAGGCCTAAGGTCACAAAGAAATGTCAAAAGCCCATTGGTAAGTAAATGTAAAATTTTAAGGTTATGGGTAGTTTATTAATATTGTGCATATTTTAGATAAAAAAAATATATGCGAATTGATTAAGGAAATTTAATTAAGTTACTACTCACATAAATGTGCGATTAAGCATGTTGAATTTAAATTTGATGTTAGGAAAATTGTCGTGAAGGCGTACCGAGTGAAGTACGTGATCGATAAATAGGAACAATCATCGATACGCAAATGAATAACTAGTGAGGAAAAATCCCACTATCACGAGGTGAGTAGGGGGTGTCGACTTTAAAATTTTCGCAATAGTATCTATGTATGAATATATTAATTTCGATGCAAAATTATGGATAATATGCTCTAGCATAAATCTTAAGAAATTGTGGATGCAAAATTATTTTTAAAAAATCGACTTGAAAATATATGTATATATGTTATACGTAAAGTGTTTTGAAAATTGATAAACAAGCCCTTCACACCGTTTTGCATCAGAATCCTGTGCCTTATAAATTTTGGGTGATATGCATAGTGAATGTATTTGTTAAATAATTTGTTTTATGAAAGCTTCTGAGATCCGATTTGAGTTCGATTTTGTATGAATGCTTACACCAGAACAAATAACGTGAAAAACAAATTTATCTAGTTATGCAAATTTTTATTTTAAAGGATTTAAGAAAATAGTCTTGAGAAACTTGTTATGATTTTGAAAAATATTTTTGACAAATTGAATAGCTTATGGCTATATTAGCATAAATGGCTAGTTTTATGAGATGTTGGAATTAAATGAACTGATTGTTTCACCTGGATAGGCCCGATAATAATTTAATTGCAATATCATGCTGTTAAATTTTTATGAATTGGTGGGTTATAGGATAGTCACTGCAGTGGCGGGTTTCCGTGGACTGCCTTTAGGAGGGGCACGATAAACCCAGGTATATTCATACCTCGGTTGTAAAGGCGTGGAAGGTATATCCTGAGGTATGGTTAGAGTTCCTTTTGGCCAACCCATCACAGGAAGGTGAACTCCGCTAACGCCAAGGAACGGCTGTGGTTTCTAAACAAAAAAATATGTTTTATGAGTACATAAAATTTTTAACAGCCTTAGCGGAATCGGTTGGGTGCCCCGGCGCAAAGTACCACCGAATATGAGTTTTTGGCACGAGCCAAGTTTTTATAAAAATCATAAGCTTTATTGATTAATTTTGATAAAATGTAATTGTTTTACATGGATTGAAATGAGTTTTAATATTACAAATTATATTTCTCTGTATTGTGAGAATAGAATTAAATGGATTTTTGCAGCTCCCTTATTTGTTTTCTATGAAATGGATTTGAAATTCCTCACGGAAAAGCGAGCTATAATTTGTATATAATTTTGAATAATATTTGGTTTCACGGGAGCTGGCTCGATTTTATTGATTTGATACGAAAAATGGTTATAAGGCACAAAATCCCTGTTTAAAATAAATTGCTTTTATGATCCTATGTTTTATATTCAATTGATCTTCCGCTTGCTTGTTTCCTATCTATGCCTTACTCACTGGGTCGATGATATTCACTGAGTCTATGAGACTCACCCCCCATTTTATTTCCCTTTTTACAGACAGGGATCGATTTGGCGTGAAGTCATCGACATGTTGGTCTACCGTGAATAGGTAAAGGTATCTCCTAGTGTACTACTCTGAGTCACTCCGCTGTATCTGTTTTTGTTAGAGGTCGAGTCATAATATTTTATTTGTTAAATTGTAAATGAGTTCAAATTTCTTTTTATATACATCATGTATTTAAAAATTTTATATTTTCGTGTATATGTTTGTGAACAAATAAAAAAGAAAAAGTGTATAGTGATTTTTATGTTTATGATTTAATTCAGTACAAGAGAATAATAATATTATATGAAGAGTGGAAAATGTGAATTAGTGAGTTATTTGAGAAAGGTTTGTTTGGGACTTGAAGGGACTTTCCCAAAAGTTTCGGACGTCGGTAGTGACTGGAGAGCGGTCACTACATGTCTGTTGGAAATGTAGTTGATGGTCTGCATAAAATTACATGTGGTTATCATTTATGTGATGCATGTATGTATGGAAAGCATGCTAGAGAACCATTTCCAAAGCATAGCAAGTCAAGAACCACAGATGTTCTTCAGGTGGTGCACTCAGATGTTGGAGGACCAGTTAAAACAGCATCACTAAGTGGCAGCAGGTATTATTTGCTATTCATAGATGATTTTAGCATATTTGGTTGGATTTATTTTCTTAAAGCTAAATCTGAGGTTTTAAGCTGCTTTGTTAAGTTTATTGCTATAGTTGAAAAGGAGTCAGGCCATGTTATTAAAGTTTTGAGAATAGACAATGGTAAAGAGTATACTTCAGGAAAGTTTGAAAACTATCTGAGTTATAGGGGAATTAAGCATCAATATACCATCACATATAGCCCCCAACAAAATGGGGTTTGTGAGAGAAGGAACTGAACTCTTATGGAGATGGTTCAATGCCTTTTATTTGAAAAAAATTGCCCAAAAGTTTCTGGGTAGAAGCTGCTCATGTTGCTACTGCTCTATTGAATATGTTTCCTACTAGAGCACTCAACAATACAACTCCTTTTGAGGTCTAGTACAAGTCAAAACCAAATGTTACTCACTTAAAGGTGTTTGGTTGCATTTGTTATGCTCATATACCTCAAGCTAAAAGAGCAAAGCTTGATACAAAGTCACAGTTGGCTATTCATATCGATTTTTGTGAGACTACAAAATGATACAGACTCTACAACCTGGAAACAAATAAAGTTTTTATGTCTAGGGATGTAAAGTTTGAGGAAACTTGGAGGTGGAACTGGGAGAAACAAGAAATAGAAAAATCAGTTAACGTTAATGTTGTTGCTAATTCAGATGTTGGAGGGTATGTGTTGGATGATGATAACATTGATGAATTACTTGTAAAAGGTATTAGAACTCTGCAAGATGTTTATGAAAGATGTAACGTGGCATTACTTGAACCAGCAACTTTCAATGAAGCTTAAGAAAGTGAGGAATGGAGACAAGCAATGAAGGCTGAAATTGATATGATTTACAAGAACAACACGTGAACTCTAGTAGAAAGACCAAAGAACCAGAAGGTAATAGGTGTGAAATGGATCTTTAGAGCTAAGTATAATGGGGATGGATCAGTAAATAAATACAAGGCTCGACTGGTAGTAAAAGGGTACTTTCAAGTATATGGGGTTGATTACTTGGAAACTTTTGCTCCGGTGGCAAGACATGACACAATCCGGTTGCTTGTGGCTTTGGCAGCTCGAGAAGGTTGGAGAATTTGGCACATGGATGTGAAGTCTGCGTTCTTAAATGGCTTACTTATAGATGATATATTTACTGAACAACCTAAGGGGTTCATCAAGCAAGGAGATGAAACCAAAGTCTGTAAGTTGAACAAGGCTTTATATGGGCTTAAGCAAGCACCAAGAAGCTGGTAGGAAAGAATCGACTCCTACCTCAGCAGCAAAGGTTTCAAAAGAAGTGACACTGAGCATACTCTTTATATCAAGAAAATAAGTGAAAAATCTCAACTGATTGTTGCTATTTATGTAGATGATCTGCTTATTACAGGTCCAGATGGTGATGAAATATCAGAGTTTAAAACTCAAATGACCCAAAAATTTGACATGACTGATCTTGGTGAAATGCCTTATTTCTTGGGAATGGAAGTGATTCAAGGAGTAAATGGAATGAAAATTCATCAACACAAGTATGCAAAAGATCTGTTGAAGAGATTCAAGATGGATGCTTATAAAGAGATTAGCACACCAGTTGCATTAGGAAACAAATTATGTAAGGATGACGGTAGTCCTAAAGCTGATGAGCACCAGTTCAGAAGTATGATAGGTTGTCTGTTATATCTAACAGCAACGAGACCTGATGTTATGCAAACTGTAAGTGTGCTTTCCAGGTACATGAACTCTCCTTTAGAAAGTCATTATTCTGCTACTAAGAGAGTGCTAAGGTACTTAAAAAGAACCTTGAGTTTTGGACTAGTCTATTGTAAGAAATATAGCTCAAACTTGTAGGAGTTAAGTGATAGCGACTGGGCAGGATGTTTGGATGATTCTGGTTATTGCTTCTCCTTTGGTAATGGTATGTTCTCTTAGAATTCAAAAAGGCAGGAAGTTGTTGCATAGTCGTCTGCGAAGGCTGAATATATAGTTGCAGCTTCAACAGTAAACAATGTTTTATGGTTGAGAAAGGTGCTAAATGATTTGGGTTTTATTCAAACAGAAGGAACGGTGCTCAGAGTAGATAATCAGTCAGCAATTGCGATTGCCAAAAACCCAATTCCGCATGGAAGGACAAAACATATTCGAGTAAAGTTTCATGTTATCCGTGATGCAGTAAAAAATGATGAGATTGAGTTGGAATACTGCAAAATGGATGAACAAGTTACTGATATACTCACTAAGACTCTCAGCAAGGAGAAGTTCATCACTTTACGCACCAAGTTGGGAGTGCTCATGGCAGATCCCATGGAGGTGTGTTGAATATGGGAGTCTGCAATGAGGGAATTCTTGGTGCTAAAATGTTTGAAGCTATTGGAGAAGAAGAACACGTGATCTGCTTTCAACTTTTATCTTTATAGTATTTTATATTTTATTTTTTTGTATCAGAATAGTCTATGAGCTATCAGGAATTAGTTGTAGAGGGCATGTGGCATTCCTTGATTGTAAGCCACTGTCCACTTAGTATCCTAGCTGACAAGGTGCAATATGGCACTGCTGTGCAGCTGCCTGCCCTATCCTATTTGTCTTTATTTCCTCCAAAGGGTGGTTATATACCACACCATTTTCACGAAATGAAATATGTCAGTTATTGTCTTCTTTATTGAGTGATATGTTTTACTCTGTTTTTCATGTTTGCTCTGTGACTAATTTTCTTTAAGAAATTCTTCAAAGACTTTCACAGTCAATGTTATTTCTTTCCTACGTTCAGATTTTCCAGGTTTGATTACTTAGATGTGACCTCCCATGAATAGAATTTCCAGTAGGGGCAAGTGAGTCGTCTTGGGCTATAGTGATTAGGCCTATAGCCAACCAATTCTGAAGCCTTTTTTGGTAGTGGCACGAGAATTGGGAGGACATGGAAAGTTAGATCTGCTTGTTGCTCAATTCAATTCCTCTCCCCAGCTAAGTTTCTTCCAAGAAAATGGGTCAATCATGCTTAGGAAACATATGCATCCTTGAGATTAACTTGCTTGTTTGCTTTGTTATTACATTCAGCTTATTGGTACCAGGATTCCTGAAATTTACATATTTTTACTTTACCAAAGTCACATGCCTGCCCTGTCTTAAACAGCAATAAACAAGGACGTCTCGCTCTTTAGTCATCATTGTACATATATTACATGAACTACTAGTTAACTCTATTTAGCAGGCTTACTTGATCCTCTGATGCAAGAAAATTTTCTTGTAAGGAAACTCGTACAGCAGCCGTCAACTACAAAATTTCATATAGCAACATCATAGACCTAACATTTGCTCCTTCGATGCCAACTTAATTGGAAGGATACAGAGAAAATATTTACTTAGTACACAAACTTTTACAGAAACTGGTTTCGAAATAGCCTTATCAGATATTACTTTCGTCATTTATTATTCAGATGTTTATTTAATGTTGTTAAATGAATTGGCTTATCAAAACATTCTGTAGAATCATAGTCTTGATTACAGTTACAGGATTCTTGTGTTGGAGATGATCATGGGAAGGAGACCAGCAGATGATATGTTTCATGATGGCTTAAGCCTTCATAATTTCTGTCAAAGGGCAATGCCAGAACGGTTGAAGGAGATTCTCCATTTTCTATTGCTTGAAGAAATTGGTGAAAAAAGGAGGAGATTGAGAAGTCGGCCGAACATGGAATGGGAGATATGGGAATTCTTGCTCTTTTTCACTAAAGTCGGAGCTGCATGCTCTGCAGAAGCACCTATGAAAGAACGGGAATCAAAGATAATGCTACCGCAGAACCGCATACAATTGAGGCAAGGTTGCTTCGGAAATAAAGGGAACAGAAGATAGGCAGCAGCAAGCCTATGTTGGCATGTATTCAGATCATCTAGACTAGGATTATTGTAACGACCCATCCCCGATCATTACCGGCGTCCGAGACTTCTGGGAGATCCCGTCAAGTCCCGAACAAGCCTTTGTAAATTTTTTCGAGACATTTATCAAATATGCTAACACGTATGTAAATAATTAATAATAACAATAATACCCTATTGGTATTCCATTTCTAGTAATAATAATTAAATTTAAAATACAAAGTTTTCAACAATACATAATTAGGAATTGACAATGCTAATAATATGTAGAAATTTTATGTGACTGAACTCTAGACAGCGAAGCTACTTGAAGCGGGCTAAGAGATGCCTTTACCTATCCGCAGTAGACTGAATACGCCAATAGTTACGCGCTAGGCCGATCCCTGTCTGCAAAAGGAGAAATAAGAGGGGTGTGAGTCTCACAGACTCAGTGATCATCGGCTCAGCGAGTAAGACGTAGATGGAAAACAAGCAAATAGCTGATCATTTGAATATCAAATTACCGGATGATAAAACAATTATTTCAAACGGACATTTGCGCCTTATATATATAAATATCAAGAATTCGTTTATGATATAACCAAACCAAAGGCATATAGATAAATACGCACCAAATCTAGTGTGAATAATAATTTCATGTAGAAATCATTTAGAATAATTTATTCAAATCAATTTACTTAAATCAGGCAAGCTCTCGTAAAATCATATATTTATCAAATATATACGTAAACCACAAATCGCCTCGTACTTGAGGAGTTAAAATTCATTTTACCGTAAAAATGGAGAGCTGCGAAAAAACCATTTTAAATTCATTTTTACCATGCACGAAATATGATTCTGAAAACTTAGAAGAATCAACAAATCACCTCTTGAATGAGGCGTTAAGTCAAATCATTTCATAAACAGAGAGTTGTTGAAAACTTTTTAACTCTCACCATGCACGGAAAAATATAATTTGAAAATCCAAAGAGACTTTACTCTCGAGTAGGAAATAAGATAAAAAATCATGGTCCCGCTACCACGTAATATCATCCGGGAGTATCGCTTCCACCGGATCCCCACATAATGTCATGGCAATCTCAACGATGTTGGCCGACATCGGAGATATCAAGCGGTCACAACCACGTAAATCATCTGTGGCCTTGCCACGTATATCACAGACCATGGCCTCAGCCATGTCTAACAGCCCGTCGACGACCCGAAAATGTCTCTAGCTAGAGCTCACTCGTGCACGAGGGTCACACTTAACCGATGTGACATCCGACCTACTCTCGAATCTCTCAATTTACGAAACTATCTTAAAATCATTTATTCTCTTGAAGTATCGTTCCAAATTTATTGTCAAACATTCAATATAAACGTAATAAAATTTTATCATTATATTCATAAAATAAAGTTTGATGCATAATTTATAAAACGTCAAGCATCGGGCAATTATATATCATAATCATATATGCACATTACACAGATATATAAGGCACAATTTAGAAGGTAAATCAGATTGAAAGGCTTGTTTCCCATTTTTAAAACACTTTACATATAATTATATATATATTCAAAACAATTTTCAAAAATAACTTACATTCACAATTTTCTAAAATTCTATCAATGCATGCTTTTCACAATTATATGCATTCGATAAATCATGCGTAAATATATATATTTATAGATAATATGAAAATTTTAAAATTGACACCCCCTACTCACCTCGAAATAGCGGGATATTATATCGCTATTTTCGTACGCGTATATATTTATTTCTATTTCTCGATCGTGTGTCTCGTTCAGTACGTCTTCTCGATAAATGTGCAATTGAGCCTTTTTCATTCCTCCTAGCTATTGGACCTTGTCCAAGAACCTCTCCAATTTTCTTATTGGGCCAAGCCCAATTATATTTTCCACTTGGGCCTCGCCCAATTTCATTTTTTTCTATTTCTTTTTTTTAGGCCCTCCTTTCCATGGGCTTCTCTACATCTTCCATTGGGCTAGGTCCATTTATTTTTCTCTATTGGGCCTTGCCCAATTTTATTTTCTATTTGGGCCATGCCCACACAATTTTTTTTTCATCTCTTTTTCTTTTCTTTTTCTTTTTCTCTCTTTTTTTTCTCTTTTCTTTTTTTTTTCTAGCCGTGGCCTTCTCACCGTGGCAGCCCTCCTCCACCACTGCCGGTGGTGGCAACCCCACCGTTCCTTCTCCTTTCTCCTCCCTTTCTTTGTCACGACCCGGAACCAATCTCGAGTCCGTGACAACCGCCGCGATGTCCCGATATACACTCATCCCCCGAGTACCATATCGAAACCTCGCAAGGCTCTCGTACCAGTCTTTTTCCAGCTCCCCTGTGAGTTTCTATTTATTAATCTCATACTTTAAAACATTTCATCCAATTTCGAACCAAAACGGGAAAAAATATGAAAATTACTACACATGGGCGTTTCGGTCATTTTTCGTCAAAAATTTCAAAATTTGGAAAAAATGTTACTTACGCATAAAGATTTCATAAATTGAAGTCAGAATTAAAATCGAATATGTAAAACGTGAAATTTGAGTGAAATTACATTTGATGGAATAAAATAATAATATTTCATAAAATATAATATTTTCTTATAAAACAATTTTTATATAGATATCCAGATATAATTTTTACAGCGTAAAAATAAAATATATTATTACATATAGTAATACAACTGACTGGAGTATGAAATTTAATTTACAATGCTAAGTGTGCCCGCAACAGAGAAAAATATGAAAATAGGAGTAAACCTTTGGTAACCAAGGTCGTCACTCCGACTGTCTCCTCGACAAAATGCTGATATCTACAGATGTCTGTGAGCTTGAAAGGGGGAAATTGAGGTGGTGAGTTTGACAACTCAGTGAGTAAATAAATACCATCCCTGACATCTAAAGTCGAGTAGATGGAGACAATATAAAAAGATGATACCATAAGGTAGTTCATAACATCATTTTAGTACATTAATACAAAACAAATATTGATACATCAAAATACTAAGGCTTATGATTGTTTTCTTAAAAACTAGGCTTAGCCAAATCTCATACTCGCGGACACTTGATCAGAGTGTCCAATCGAGCCCGCCAAGGCTGTTAAAACCATTTACAAATAAAACACGTTTTTCGTTTAGAAAATAGTCGTTCCTTGGCGTTGGCTAAGTTCAACTTCACGTGGTGGTTCGGCGTGAAGTGAACTTGATCTTTACCTCAAGAGTTACCCTCCTCGCCTCTCATACCGAGGTAAAATGAAACTGGGTTACCGTGCCCCTCTAGTAGGCTGGTCCACGGAAACCCGCCACTGCAGCGATTAAATGACCCACCAATTAATAAATAAAATTTTTGGCAGCATGACATGGCAATTAAAACATTATTCAGCATGTTAGACAAAGAAAGCAATTTACACATTTCATACAAAATAATTTTAGCTATCATGCATCCCAAGATTCATAAGCCATAAATATTAATTTAAACACATAACATATGTTAAAAACTCGTCTCCATACACTCAGTGTTAAAAAAAAATCAGTTTTTCAATTTATAAACCATTTACAAAAATTCAATTCTTTAAATATACAAAAATAGATAAAATCACTCTAGATCTTGGGGAAGATAGTTTATCCACTCACAGTTTTTAGAGGTCAGATATACTCCTAGTCCTGTTGGTCCGATGCGATTTGTTTACCTTTGTCGGACGATTCACCACCTACACGACATACGTGGCAAGAATTTCAATGATTGATGCCAATTTATCAAAATTGATTTCAGGCTCTAAATTCTATATGAATGCATGAAATGTGATGCAAAAATTGTCTGAATAACCTTTGAAATGCGCTATTCGGCCTAATATGCACGGGACGCGATTTAATTCGCCAAAACCTCCGATTTAAGCCCGAATCAAGTTCTTTCAATTTCTATATCTCAATTATATCCAAATTGATTTAATGCCACTGAATGTGGTACAAATTTCCAATCTTGGACTGAAATTACGAAAATACCCCTAGTGGGTAAAAATTTTGATTTTTGCTCTAAAAATTCCCATAATTTTTCTACACCCTTAATTCATCATAATTCATTTAATTTCCATGAAATCTCATCATTTTCAGTAGTCATTTCTCTTCTGGAAATTTCGGTATTAAGGGTGTCAATGGAGAAAAATCATTTTTCTCACTAGTTTTTGTTACTTTCCATTTCTACCCACTTAATAACATTAAATCACCATAAAATCTACCAACAAAATGAATCAAAACCCACCTAAGGATGCTGGTTCAGCAAGGGATCATCATACCCATATGTTAATTTTGCATGGAAATGAAAAAAGAATGGATGGGTAATGGAAATCACATAGAAAATTAATGAATTTTACCTTTTTCAAGCTAACTTCCTTGATTTTTCTCACTTATGCTTTGTATTTTCAGCTAGGGTTTCAAGTTTCAGCCTTTCCCCTCACTTACACGGTTTGGAGAAAAAGAAGTGGGCTGAATTTTGACTTTTTATAAGTTAAATGATTAAATATTTAATTTAACACATGGTAATTACCTTTTTCCATTATTTTATTATTTACTTATTTCTTTTTTTGAATTTCTTTAGACCAAAATTCCAGCACCCTTATCCTCTGATTTTTCCAGGAGCTTCTAGAAGAAATTTCAATGATTTTTATAGTGTAATTTTATGAAATTACACTTTTACCTCCGAAAAAGTATAAAATTATATTTTTACCCCAAAAATTGAAAAATTACCACAAGGCATATTTTTCAGTCCTCAAACTCATACCACACTCCAATTTGTCAAATTTGATCTAAATTCTCTTGAAAAATTAAATTTGGTCCTCCGATGGCAAAATTACCATTTTACCCATATTCTCCAAAATGTACCGGAATTACATTTTCTTTCCACTTTTCAACCTCAAATTATGTTTTAATTAGTCTAAGTAATCAATATACATCAAATGGGGCCAAAATCCTCTTTAAAAATTCTCATTTTGACCTTTAGTGGCAAAATTACTATTTTACCCTTGTGTCCTAAAAATACCGAAAATTGTACTTTTTCATTGCTAAACTTTATTTTATGTTCCAATAATCATATTGTATTTCATATAATTATTCTTGGTCATAAAAATCAAAATCTTTATTAAAAATCCCCATTTTGTCCTGAAATTTAAAAATGACCGTTTTGTCCCTAATCGGTCAATTTTCCTAATTAACCCCAAACTGAACCTTGGACTCCGAATCACTATTCTGAGAAATCCCTGGACTGTGAAATTCTCAATTTTACCTTAAAATTCCTATTTGAACTAGTCCGAGGCATAATTGACTTATCAGTACCTCTAGGGCAATATCGTCATTTAACTAACTGTTCGGGCAATTCAAGATGCTAACATGCTTTCCAATGCATGTGAATGACATGTAGAAAAATAACACAAGGTCGGGCTTTACATTCTTCCTCTCAAAACCGGTCACTAAAACCTCATCTCCCCCCTTTTCTTGGTTGCCATTTTCAGCTCCTTTTTAGCTTCAAAAATTAGTAGCTAAAGCTGCTCATTTTTCCTCCTTGAATGGCAGCAAAACAACCTTCAATTTCTGCACAAATTGGTAGCAATTTTCGCACCTTTTTGCCCCAATTTCTTGCACCAATTTCTGCACATTTTCTGCTCATATTTCTACACTATTTTCTGCTCATTTTTATGCACTTTTTTGCTCCAAAATTCCAGCAGCTCAAGGTATTTCTTTCCTCTAAAAATCTGGCAGCACAAGGCCTCCCTTTCCTTTCTAAAAAAATCAACTTTCTTCTTCCCTTTTTCTCTTCTTCTCCCACGGTTGTTTTTCTTCTTCTTCTTTCCTTATCTTCTTCAGCTTTTTCACTTCTCTCACTCACAATCGACCCATTTGTTTTGTTTTTTTTTTCTTTCTCAACTCTCTTTCTTCTCTCCTTGTCTTGTCCCATCCATTTCTTTTATTTCACTTGCCTTTTCTTCCTTTTCAACTATCTATCCAGCCCCTTCTACTCACTTCCTTTGAATCTTTTATTTTAAACTTTCAATTGACCACATGGGCGGCTGCCCATGTGGTCTTTCTCTTTTCTTCTTTTTTTTTTTAAAGGGGTGTTACAATTATTTTTCAGGAATTTCAAAAGAATTGGCTTCAGAAATTGAAACAGATACACTTTTGACAATTGGTGTTTGGGTTTCCTTTACCTTCCCCTCAAGAGTCAAGAGACCTTTAGGTGGAGTTTGTTTGCAGGGATGTAAAGTGACATTACCTGTAATGTGCCTAATTAAATTACATTGCAGCGTTTGTTTTGATATAGACCACTGCAATGTCAGATTGCAATGCAATCACATTGCAGCCCAAAACCAATGCAATGTACATTACATTGCAGGCTACAATGTTTGCAATGTTATTAAAGACATTTTTACCCTTCAATTTTATTATTTTATTAAAAATATTTTATAATATTATAATTAAAATAAAAAATATTAAACTAAAATATATAATATAAAAATTAAAAAATAAAATATAAAATATAAAAAATTAAAATTTATATAATATAGGTAAAAAATATTAAAATAAAATATATAATATAAGAAATAAAAATTAAAAAATAAAATATAAAAAATTAAAATTTATATAATATAGACAAAAGAAATTAAAATAAAATATATAATATAAAAATTATATTAAATAAATGAAATAAAATATACAAAATTATAATAAAAAATGAAAATAAAATATATGACATTAAAAATATATTTAAGAGATAATATTATATAAAAATTAATAATAAAGAATACAAGTATATTAAATTTACATTTTAATAAATAAGGGTAATTTTGTAAATTAACATTACATTCCCTGTAAAGTACTTGTAAAACAAACACTACAATGTTATCTTCCCTACATTTTAATCATTACATTACTTATATACCAAACACTGCAATATTATCTTCCATGCAATCACATTACCTACAATCACATTCCCTGCAATCACATTACCTGTAATCACATTGCATTGTAAAGTACCAAACGTCACTTTACAATTATCTACCAATTATGCAATTATCAACCAGAGTTAGCATCGAAAATTTCAACTTATTCACTTCACCATCCCAATTTCCTGATAATTCAATTATATTTGAGATGGCTAAAGGTCCTGGATTCAACAATTTATTACATCAAATTGGTATATGTGTTACCGGATTGATCAAAGTAACTTTTCTCATGGCCGATTCAACAATTCAAGAACTCTTTTATTATTTTAGTGTAACTCTTACAGTAACATTCATTATTTTATTTGGGTGTGGCCACGTGCTGCCCTTATATTTGGGTGTCAGTGCAACGGACGGCCCACAACGTCAGAGGTGCGGCGGCTTGGTGTCATGTTGCACTGTCTTTATTTTATTTTTTTACTTGGCTTTAGTGCTAAAATGACGTTGCCACAAAAATGAAGAAGTCGTCTTCCTCATTATTCTGTTCCATTCTTTGATTTTCTTTGAAAGGTTTTAACCTCTCATTGATGGAATTTCCAGCAGGGGCGAACGAGTAGTCTTCAGCTATAATGATTAGGCCTTCAGCCAACCAATTCTGAAACCTTTTTTGGCAGTGGTGAGCCAATTGGGAGGACAAGGAAAGTTAAATCTGCTTGTTGCTCAATTCAATTCCCCTCCCCAGCTAATTTTCTTCAAAGAAAATGGGTAAATCATGCTTAGGAAACATATGCATCCTTGAGATTAACTTGCTTGTTGGCTTTGTTATTATACTCAGCTTATTCGTGCCAAGATCCTTGAAATTTGCATTGGCCTTGGGGAACGAAACTGACAGAATAGCTTTGCTTTCTATAAAGGATAAGCTTGTCAGTGCTTATCCAGGAGCTCTGGATTCATGGAACGCTTCTCTCCACTTCTGTTTGTGGCAAGGTGTTACATGTGGTCATCGCCACCAAAGGGTCACTGGTCTTGACTTGGATGGTTTGAAACTAACTGGGTCCTTATCTCCTTCGATTGGCAATTTAACCTTCCTCAGAAAACTTAATCTGTCTGATAATAGATTGCAAGGTAATCTACCCAACGAAGTTGGCTACCTAAGGCGGCTGCGTGTTTTTGAGCTGTCTCAAAATAATCTCCATGGAAGAATCCCTGTGGAGCTTGCCAATTGCTCAAACCTCTTAACAATTCGTTTATCGCGTAATAACCTCACTGGTGAAGTTCCTTTCCAGTTGGGTGATTTACCGAAACTCAATATACTCTACTTGGGTGCTAACAAATTGGTTGGGGGAATTCCATCTTCTTTAGGAAACCTTTCATCATTCTGGAAGCTTTCGCTTGCTCAAAATCATTTGGAGGGAAATATCCCTGATGCTCTGGGCAGGGCCTTAAACTTGAGAATTCTTCTTCTCGGTGCCAACAACCTGACTGGTGCTGTACCTCTGTCAGTTCACAATCTTTCTTCCTTGGAAATGTTTGACTTGGCTATCAACAATTTCTCAGGGAGTCTTGCAGCTGTAATAGGTATTTCTTTTCCAAATCTTCGAGTCCTTACTATTGGATTTAATCAATTAATTGGAACTATTCCAAGGTCAATATCTAATATGTCTAATCTGGAGACATTGGATATTACTTACAATAGTTTCAGCGGATCTGTTCCTAAAGATTTGGGAAACCTCAAGAATCTTGAATGGTTCAACATAGGCGACAACTACTTTGGAAATGGGAAGGCAAGAGACTTGGATTTTCTTTCCTCTCTGAGCAATTGTAGCCTATTACAATTTTTGAATATACAGAGTAATCGATTAGGTGGCTTATTGCCACAATCCATAGGCAACCTATCAATCCAGCTCAGCATGCTTTATATAGGATGGAACTCGATCTCTGGAAATATTCCGGATGAAATTGGTAATCTTGTGGGCCTAAATCTTCTAGATATGAGGAGAACTGCCCTAACTGGTACCCTTCCAACTTCTATTGGGAAACTTCAAAATCTTGAAAGATTGCTCATCGGTTGGAATAACTTTTTTGGTGAAATCCCATCCTTTATTGGTAACCTTTCTCGTTTGTTTGATCTTCTTTTATATAGTAACAATTTTGAAGGAAGAATTCCACTTGCCCTTAGAAATTGCAAAAATATGCAACACTTGGATATTGCCGAAAACAAACTTAGCGGTAGAATACCAGATCAACTACTTGGCGCTCTTACAAATTTGATTTTGGTTAACATGTCTTACAACTCATTGACTGGTCCCCTTCCATCAGATTTTGGTAATCTAAAGAACCTGGTAGAATTATATGTTTATGAAAATAAAATGTCTGGTGAAATTCCGAAGACACTTGGTGAGTGTTCTGAATTAGCAGCACTTGACATGGCAGGAAACTTCTTCCAAGGTAGCATTCCCTTGTCTTTTGGCTCTTTGAGATCTCTTGAATTTTTAAATCTTTCTCACAATAATCTATCAGGTACCATACCACATGAATTAGAAAAACTTCCATTTTTAAGCAGTTTGAACCTTTCTTTCAATCACTTTGAGGGTGAAGTACCGAAAAGAGGGGTTTTCAATAAATCCAATGGATTTTCAATTGTGGGAAACAAAAATCTTTGTGGAGGGATACCTGAAATAAAGCTCCCAAAGTGCATAAATCCGAAGCCAAGGGAAAAACAGAATCCTCTATCGACCAAAGCCATCATTATTTTGATCCTTGGCATTCTAATTGCCTCTATTTTGGTCGTGCTTCTTTTCATTTGTTGTTGCAGAAAAAGGTCTGGAAAGAAGTTTATCCCTGCAGCTTTGTTGGGTGATAGTTACTTGCGAGTATCCTACAAAGAACTTCTGCAAGCAACTGGTGGTTTTTCATCTTCCAACTTGATTGGCGTGGGAAGTTTTGGCTCTGTGTATAAAGGAGTTCTTCATGGGCAAGAAAAACCTGTTGCAGTGAAGGTACTAAACCTTCAAAACCGTGGCGCTGCAAAGAGCTTCACCGTTGAATGCAAGGCTTTGAGGAAAGTTCGACATCGGAATCTTCTCAAAATTATAACTTCTTGCTCAAGCATTGATTACCAAGGAAATGATTTCAGGGCTTTAGTTTTCGAATTCATCCCTAATGGTAGTTTGGACAGTTGGCTTCATGAGCAACATGAGTCAAGGCATTTGAACTTTGTTCAAAGGTTAGACATAGCCATAGATGTAGCCAATGCAATAGATTACCTTCATCACAATTGTGAGGCGGTAATTGTCCACTGTGATCTAAAGCCTTCCAATGTTCTTCTTGACGATGACATGGTTGCACATGTCACCGATTTTGGATTGGCTAAGCTCTTGTCGACCGACACAGACACTATGGGTAATGATCAAGCAAGTTCTTCAATGATGAAAGGAACAATTGGTTATGTTCCCTCAGGTAAAATTTTATAAATCTGTCTTCTGTTGAAAATTATAATTGTAATTTAAAGAAATCTTATTGATTTAATTTATGATTTGTTAAATTATTATTTTCATGTTAACAACTATTACACTTCTTATTAAATAAGTTGCACAATCTCAAGTGTCAACTCGTAATTAGAGCTAAAATCAAATGGTTGGCATTAAAAGAAGTATTGACTTTATAACAAATTGTTGCAGAATATGGCATGGGTGGGGCTGTGTCTCCAGAAGGTGATATATACAGCTACGGGATTCTGCTCTTGGAGATGATCACCGGAAGGAGGCCAACGGATGGTATGTTTCATGGCGGCTTAAACCTTCACAATTTCTGTAACATGGCACTACCTGAACGGTTGAAGGAGATTCTCGATTTTCGCTTGCTCGAACAAATTTGTGAAAACAATGAGAGATCAAGAAGTCAGCCGAACATGGAAGGAAAGATGTTGGAGAGTTTGGTTTCTTTCACTAAAATAGGAGTTGCATGCTCTGCAGAAGCACCTGGTGAAAGAATGGGAATCAAAGATGCTATCACACAACTACTTGCAATCAAGGCAAGGTTTGCTCGGACTGGGATCCATAGAAGGGACAGGAGATAGGCAGCAGCCATTGGTGAATGAGAATAAACTTTTACTTCCTGGTTTGTATCAATAATTCATATTTGAACTTTGTTTTGCATGTCTTAAAATCGTTTAAACTAGGTTTGTCTGTAAAAATTTAAATTTCTGCAAAATCTTCTTTTCAATTTGTATTTTCTGGCTTCCTTGATAGATCAAAGATATGTATAAAACTTTGAAAGCTTGTTTAACGCTCATTACTCTTTATTTTCAAATTCATTACTCTTCGATTTTAAAATAAGTATTCAATTAGATAAAATAAAAGAATAGGATTGACACATTGGATTGTAAATAAAAAAATAATAAAAAACTTGATTAAGTGACAGGGGAGTCTAGAAAACCAGTTGCATTCACCAACAAACTGCAACAAGCAACCTCACATCAAGAATTTAGATCCAATATCGCCATTGATATTACTTTTGAACTATGAGCATCTTCATTGGCACAATCCAGTATGCCATTTTGTGTGGCGGGAACTAATCTAAACTGCATTTATCTGTAAAACAGTCTAAAGGAATTCTCTTTCAATCTAATCCAAGAATCAAGAAAGTCAATCATCCTTAACTAACGGTGAAAACCCAAATCAACCAACAAATTCACAACAAAAATTAGATTAATTATCACTTCAGTGAACAAAAAATTTAACTTTATAGAGCGCAAAAGGACGATTAACAGTCTGATCATTATCAAACATATGGAGAGTAATGCAATTCAGAAAAGCACAAACTTTATATAGAAAAGAAATCAAATTTACAAACAACATATTACAATACGTGCTCAATTACACAAATTTCAATTTCGAAAGAGAAGAAAAATGGATCTGACCATAGGGTCATCACCACTTGCTATCATAATCAACAATCGGTGACCGATCTAGAGTGCTGCACTATGGACCGTCCAATCAAGTCGATCCAATCTTCCTTCTCTTTTTCCAAATCCGTAATGAAATGCATTGTCTCGTTCCCATCTTTCTGATAATTCAATTATATTTGAGATGATCAAAGGTCTTAGATTCAGCAATTATATTACATCAAACTAGTATATATCTTCCTAACTGGATTAAAGTAACTTTTCTCTTTGTCAATTACTTTGAAAAATTAGACAGGACTGTGGAGAAATTTTCGTGTTGGCTTCATTGATTAAGTATAATCTATACAATTATTCAAAAAAAAAAAAGTATAATCTATACAATTGATAATATGAACAATTTAAATTTCTATAAAAAAGATTCCTCCTAAAGTTTGGGATAACTCTTAGGCTCAAATGACAAAAAAGTTTCTGAATTTATATTGTAACAACCCTAAAAAAAAAAAAAGAAAGAAAGACCACATGGGCAGCCGCTCATGTGGTCAATTAAAATTTTAAAACAAAGACTCATGAAATGAGTGAGCAAGGGGGGGGGGGGGGGGGGGTTGAGTACCTAAAAGAAGAAAAGACAAAAACAAAGAAAGGGATAGGTAGGGGCCGGATTGAGCCATGAAAAGAAATAGAAAACGTGTAAAAAATGTGGAAAGGGGACATGACAATGAGTCATGTCTGGTCCCCTCCATATTTCTCCTTCAAATGGCTTTCAAAAGCCATTTTGGGGCAGCACTGTCGAGCCAAGAAAGAGCCAGAAACAGGGGAGAAAAAAATGAGAGAGAGCCGAGAAAATAAGAAGAAAATAGAGAGAAATTCTATGCCTTTTTGGGGAGCTTGAGTTGTTGAAATTTTATGACTTTGTTGTTGCTTTTGGAAGTTGATTTTGAGGTTAGTTGCTGATTATTTTTGGGGGTTTTGTTGCTGGTTTTGGGGGTTGGAAAGCTACTAATTTGGAGGTGGAAATAGGTAGTGAGGTGGCTGAAATCTTGAGGTTTAGTAGTTGAAATTCTGGAGGCTTTATTGGTGAAATTTTTAAGGTTTAAAGCTGAAATGTTTGAGGTTTATATGGGTATTACAATGGCTGATTTTGCTGGAAGAAAAGTGTAGGAATTGTAACAATTTGAAAGTGTAAGGAAGGAAAAATAGGAGCCAAAGAGAGGGAAGGAAGGGCTGCCACCGACGGAGGGAAGTGAAGCCAAGGGGAAAGAGAGGAAGAAACGTGAAAGAGAAGAGAAAGAAAGGTAAAAAAAAATAAATAAAATATATATAAAAAAATAAAAAATAATAAAATAATAAATAATAAAATAATATATATTGAATAAATAATAATATTAAAATAAAATAATGAAGGAGGATATATATATTTATTAAGTGAATTTTAATATTTAGGAAATAAATAAGGTGTTATACTGTGTTGGCAGGCCGAAGGAATTAGCGAACAATCGGTAGGAAGAAAGAGTAAGACACACCTTCGAAATTAATAGCGACGTAACATCCCGCTATTACAAGGTGAGTAGGGGGTGTCAATTTTAAAATTTCCATATTATCTATAGATATATACTTACGCATGATTTATTGAACACGCACAATTGTGGAAAGCATGCGTTGGTAGAATTTTAGGAAATTGTGGATGTAAATTATTTTAGAAAATGTTTTGAATATATATGTATAGTTATAAGTAAAGCATTTAAAAAAATTGGGAAACAAGCCTTTCGTACCGCTTAGCATCAAAACACGTGCCTTATATTTTTGGGTGACATGCATAGTAAATGCATTTGTTAAATTATTCTTATGTAGCTTCTGAAAGCTAATTTTATTCTGAAAATTTTTATAAGTGTTTATATCAAGAAAAAAGATGTGAAAAATCAATATATCAGTTTATCAAATTTTTGGTTTTTAAATGATTTAAGAAAATAGACTTAAGAAGTTTGTTATGGATCCGTAAAACATTCTGTTTTTGATAAACCAAAAGCGTCGAGAGTAGGCCGGATGTCACATCGGTTAAGTGTGACCCTCGTGCACGAGTGAGCTCTAACTAGAGACATTTTCGGATCGCCGACGGGCTGTTAGACATGGTTGGGGCCATGGTCTGTGATATACGTGGCAAGGCCACAGATGATTTACGCGGCTGCGACCGCTTGATATCTTCGATGCGGCCAACATCGTTGAGATTGCCATGGCATTATATGGGAATCCGGTGGAAGCGATGCTCCCGGATGTTATTACGTGGAAGTGGGTCCACGTGTTGATGTTATGATTTCCTACTCGAGAGCATTACGAATTTTTCGACACGTATTTTTATGCATGGTGAAATTTTAAGATTTTCTCTGCAGGTCCCTTTATTTAAACAAGCTTTCAATGCTTATTTATTGATTATGAAGTGATTTACGTGGTTTATAATTTAATTTGATTACAGACTACATGTTTTGGGAGCATGCACATTTTTATCTTCTCATTTGTAATTTTTAACGATAAGTCGAATTTTTGTTGATTTCACCTAGAGTTATTACACCTGTTTTTGGCATTGTTTTGCCAAATTAAATGTTGCACGATGATTTTACTGCATCATTTATAAGGCACAAATCTCCCTTTAAATCGAAATTACCATTGAAAATCTTGTGATTTATTATTCAACTGATCAGCTATTTGCTTCTTTCCCATCTACGTCCTACTCGCTGAGCCGATGATCACTGAGTCTGTGAGACTCACACTCCTTTATTTCCTCTTTTGCAGACAAGGATCAGCCTAGCTCGTAATCATTGACGTGCTCAGTTTCTGGCAGATAGGTAAAAGCATCTCTTAGCCCGTTCCGAGTCACTCCGCTGTCTAGAGTTCAGTCACATAGAAATTCTACATGTTATCCGCATTATCAATTCCTAATTATGTGTTGTTGAAAACTTTGTAATTTAAATATAATTGCTATTACTGGAAATGGAACACCAATATAGAACTTTATTGTTATTATTAATAATTTACGTACGCGTTAGTATATTTAATAAATGTCACTAAAAATTTATAAAGGCTTGTTCGAGACTTAGCGGGATCTTCCGGAGGTCTCGGACGCCGGTAGCGACCGAGGATGGGTCGTTACAAGTTTGGTATCAGAGCCCTAAGTTTAGTCGAGTCCTAGGATATTTTTATCTTAAACAGCGGAGTAGTGGAATCAACGTAGAGTCTTGCCTATAGTTAGTGACTGCAGCACCGATTATAGACAAGAGGCTGCGTAGACTCTTTATCTTAGAAAATCACCTTGTGTAATTAGAAAAGAAAATTAAATAACGATAATTGATTGCTATGCCAGTGTGGATTGTCATTATAAGTATGTGGAATTTAAATTTCCTGGAGAAGTCCCCTTCATTATTTATAGACATAGGAGTCCGTGTAACAAAAGAATATTGGCTAGAGTAACTAGAGTGGAAGCGGGGCAGAATTACTTGGCATGTGTGGAGACCAAGGAAGATATGTCAATGGAAGAAGAAGTTTCGAATGTTAAAATAGTGCCAATAGTTAACGAATTCGAGGATGTATTCTCGGATGATTTGCCAGGGTTACCCCCAGAAAGGGAAATTGAGTTTTGCATTAATTTGATTCCTAGCACGGAACCAATATCTGAAGTTCCCTACAGAATGGCACCAGCAGAAATGCGAGTACTGTGGGAGCAATTACAAGAGTTAGTGGAAAAGGGATTTATTCGCTCAAGTACTTCACCTTGGGGAGCTCCAGTATTATTTGTGAAGAAAAAAGATGGAAGTTTGAGGTTGTGTGTGGATTATCGAAAGTTAAATAGTGTGACTATTAAGAATAAATATCCACTACCTAGGATCGATGACTTATTCGATCAATTGCAAGGGGCGAGATGTTTCTCGAAAATTGATCTACGCTTGGGGTATCATCAACTAAGAGTCCGGGAAGAGGACATACCAAAGACTGCATTCTGTACCAGGTATGGACATTATGAGTTTTTGGTGATGTCTTTTGGTCTAATTAATGCTCCTGCTGCTTTCATGGATCTAATGAATAGGGTATTCCGACCCTATTTGGATAGATTTGTGGTGGTATTTATTGACGACATCTTGGTGTATTCTCGGAGTTTAGAAGAGCATGCATATCACTTGAAACTGGTGTTACAAACACTTCGAGAACATGAATTATATGCAAAGTTCTCTAAATGTGCCTTTTGGTTAGAGAGCGTTAGTTTTCTCGGACATGTGATAACGAAGGAAAGGATTAGCGTAGATCCGTAAAAAGTTGCATCGATCCAAACTTGGTTGAGACCAAGTACGGTTACTGAGGTTCGAAGTTTTCTGGGACTGGCTAGCTATTATCGTCGATTTGTGCAAGATTTTTCTAGAATCGCGGCACCATTGACCAAGTTAACTCGAAAAGGAGTTAGATTTGAATGGATTGATGAATACGAAAGCAGTTTTTTTAAACTGAAGGAATGCCTAACTTCTGCACCTATCTTAAGTCTGCCAAATGGTACAGGAGGGTATGTAGTGTATTGTGATGCATCAAGGGTTGGTTTAGGATGTGTGCTAATGCAGAATGGTAGGGTGATCGCAAATGGCTCAAGGCAACTCAAGAGACATGAGCAAAACTACCCCACTCATGACTTAGAAATGTCAGCGATTGTGTTCGCATTGAAAATGTGGTTCCATTATCTATATGGGGAGAGCTTTGAAATATATACTGATCATAAAAGCTTGAAGTATATATTCCAACAACGTGATCTTAATTTGAGGCAACGTCGATGGATGGAATTGCTTAAAGATTATGATTATACCATCCAATATCACCCTGGTAAGGCAAACGTGGTGGCTGATGCTTTAAGTCGAAAGTCTATGGGCAGTTTGGCACATTTGTCTATTGAACGGAGAAGTATAGTACATGAATGGGAGGGCCTAAGCAATATGGGGATCAAGATTGATATCAGTGGGCCTAGTGCCCTTATTGCTCATTTTCGAGTCCGACCAATAATCTTGGATCGAATTCGTGATGCCCAAGCATAAGATGAATTTGTGATGAAGATCTTAGGATCGGAAGAGCGGGATTAAAACTATGAATTTGGAGACGAAGGATTGTTGAAGTATGGATCCCGAACGTATGTGCCAAATCGAGATAACTTGAGAGAAGAAATCTTGGAAGAGGCTCACATTACCGCTTATACCGTACACCCAGGAACCACTAAAATGTATCACGATTTAAAGATGGTTTATTGGTGGCCAGGGATGAAGAAGGATGTAACAGAATACGTAGCCAAGTGCCTAACTTGTCAACAAGTTAAAGCTGAACACGGGAAACCCCCAGGGTTACTACAACCCTTTCCGATTCTCGAATGGAAATGGGAGCATGTGGCTATGGATTTTGTGACAGGATTGCCCCGTGTAAGGAGAGGATATGATTCCATATGGGTGATAGTAGATCGATTGACCAAGTCGGCTCACTTCATTCCAGTAAAAACTACCTATGGGTCAGCTAAGTATGCTAAGATCTATGTTGATTGTATTGTACGATTGTATGGAGTTCCCGTGACCATTGTGTCTGATCGAGGGCCACAATTTACTAACAAGTTTTGGAGAAGTTTACATGGAGTGCTAGGCACTCGTTTGGACTTCAGTACTGCATATCATCCCCAAACGGATGGTCAATCGGAGCGTGTGATACAAACGCTCGAAGATATGCTGAGGTCAATTGTATTAGATTTGGGAACCACATGGGATCAACAATTATCTTTAGTGGAATTTGCATATAATAACAGCTATCAAGCTAGTATCAGAATGGCTCCGTTTGAAGCCTTGTACGGGCAAAAGTGCAGATCACCCATTGGATGGTTTGAAGTGGGAGAAAGAAAGTTATTGGGTCCCGATTTGGTTCAACAAGCAACGGATGTGGTAAGTTTGGCAAGGGATCGTCTAAGGACAGCCCAGAGCAGACAAAAGTCCTATGCCGATAGTAGACGTCGTCCTTTAGAGTTTCAAGTTAGGGATTTAGTATTTTTGAAGGTATCTCCATTGAAACGAAGTAAAAGATTTGGAAAGAAAGGAAAGCTGAGCCCAAGATATATTGGACCTTTTGAAGTTTTGGAGCGAATTGGGTCCATAGCATATCGACTAGCTTTACCAGTGGAGTTAGCTCGAGTACATCCCACATTTCATGTGTCTATGTTAAGAAAGTACATCAAGGACCCAACACATGTTATACGATATGATCTGATTCCATTGGATGAAGGATTAACTTTTGAAGAGCAACCAGTGGCAATATTAGATCGTCAAATGAAGCAATTGCACTCCAAGGAAATTGCCTTAGTAAAGGTCTTGTGGCAAAACCGTTTGATGGAAGAGGCGACTTGGGAACCTGAAGAGGAGATGAGGAAGGAATACCCACACCTCTTTCACGACTAAGGTATGTTTTACCAACCCACTTTATTTTAATTTGAGGACGAATTTATTTAAGTGGGGGAGATTGTAACAACCCTAAAAAAAAGAAAGAAAGAAAGACCACATGGGCAGCCGCCCATGTGGTCAATTAAAATTTTAAGACAAAGACTCATGAAATGAGTGAGCAAGGGGGGGGGGGGATGAGTACCTAAAAGAAGAAAAGACAAAAACAAATAAAGGGATAGGTAGGGGCCGGATTGAGCCATGAAAAGAAATAGAAAACGTGTAAAAAATGTGGAAAGGGGACATGACAATGAGTCATGTCTGATCCCCTCCATATTTCTCCTTCGAATGGCTTTCAAAAGCCATTCTGGGGCAGCACTGTCGAGCCAAGAAAGAGCCAGAAACAGGGGAGAAAAAAATGAGAGAGAGCCGAGAAAATAAGACGAAAATAGAGAGAAATTCTATGCCTTTTTGGGGAGCTTGAGTTGCTGAAATTTTATGACTTTGTTGTTGCTTTTGGAAGTTGATTTTGAGGTTAGTTGCTGATTATTTTTGGGGGTTTTGTTGCTGGTTTCGGGGGTTGGAAAGCTGTTAATTTGGAGGTGGAAATGGGTAGTGCGGTGGCTAAAATCTTGAGGTTTAGTAGTTGAAATTCTGGAGGCTTTGTTGGTGAATTTTTTAAGGTTTAAAGCTGAAATGTTTGAGGTTTATATGGGTATTACAATGGCTGATTTTGTTGGAAGAAAAGTGTAGGAATTGTAACAATTTGAGAGTGTAAGGAAGGAAAAATAGGAGCCAAAGAGAGGGAAGGAAGGGCTGCCACCGACGGAGGGAAGTGAAGCCAAGGGGAGAGAGAGGAAGAAATGTGAAAGAAAAGAGAAAGAAAGGTAAAATATATATATATATAAATAAAAAAAATAATAAAATAATATATATTGAATAAATAATAATATTAAAATAAAATAATGAAGGAGGATATATATATCTATTAAGTGAATTTTAATATTTAGGAAATAAATAAGGTGTTATACTGTGTTGGTAGGCCGAAGGAATTACCGAACAATTGGTAGGAAGAAAGAGTAAGACACACCTTCAAAATTAATAGCGACGTAACATCCCGCTATTACAAGGTGAGTAGGGGGTGTCAATTTTAAAATTTTCATATTATCTATAGATATATACTTACGCATGATTTATCGAACACGCACAATTGTGGAAAGCATGCGTTGGTAGAATTTTAGGAAATTGTGGATGTAAATTATTTTAGAAAATGTTTTGAATATATATGTATAGTTATAAGTAAAGCATTTAAAAAAATTGAGAAACAAGCCTTTCGTACCGTTTAGCATCAAAACACGTGCCTTATATTTTGGGTGACATGCATAGTAAATGCATTTGTTAAATTATTCTTATGTAGCTTCTGAAAGCTGATTTTATTTTGAAAATTTTTATAAGTATTTATATCAAGACAAAAGATGTGAAAAATCAATATATCAGTTTATCAAATTTTTGGTTTTTAAATGATTTAAGAAAGTAGACTTGAGAAGTTGTTATGGATCCGAAAAACATTCTGTTTTTGATAAACTAAAAGCGTCGAGAGTAGGCCGGATGTCACATAGGTTAAGTGTGACCCTCGTGCACGAGTGAGCTCTAGCTAGAGACATTTTCGGGTTACCGACGGGCTGTTAGACATGGCTGGGGCCATGGTCTATGATATACGTGGCAAGGCCACAGATGATTTACGCGGCTGCGATCGCTTGATATCTCCGATGTCGGCCAACATCGTTGAGATTGCCATGGCATTTTATGAGAATCCAGTGGAAGCGATGCTCCCGGATGTTATTACGTGGAAGTGGGTCCACGTGTTGATGTTATGATTTCCTACTCGAGAGCATTACGAATTTTTTGACACGTATTTTTATGCATGGTGAAATTTTAAGATTTTCTCTGCAGCTCCCTTTATTTAAACAAGCTTTCAATGCTTATTTATTGATTATGAAGTGATTTACGTGGTTTATAATTTAATTTGATTACAGATTACATGTTTTGGGAGCATGCACACTTTTATCTTCTCATTTGTAATTTTTAACGATAAGTCGAATTTTTGTTTATTTCACCTAGAGTTATTACACCTGTTTTTGGCATTGTTTTGCCAAATTAAATGTTGCACGATGATTTTACTGCATCATTTATAAGGCACAAATCTCCCTTTAAATCGAAATTACCATTGAAAATCTTGTGATTTATTATTCAACTGATCAGCTATTTGCTTCTTTCCCATCTACGTCCTACTCGCTGAGCCGATGATCACTGAGTCTTTGAGACTCACACCCCTTTATTTTCTTTTTTGCAGACAAGAATCAGCCTAGCTCGCAATCATCGACGTGCTCAGTTTCTGGCAGATAGGTAAAGGCATCTCTTAGCCCGTTCCGAGTCACTCCGCTGTCTAGAGTTCAGTCACATAGAAATTCTACATGTTATCCGCATTATCAATTCCTAATTATGTGTTGTTGAAAACTTTGTAATTTAAATATAATTGCTATTACTGGAAATGGAATACCAATATAGAACTTTATTGTTATTATAATAATTTACATACGCGTTAGTATATTTAATAAATGTCACTAAAAATTTATAAAGGCTTGTTCGAGACTTAGCGAGATCTTCCGGAGGTCTCGGACGCTGGTAGCGACCGAGGATGGGTCGTTACATCTATATGTAATTGAGTTCCAATATTTCTAATTTGCATCCATTGAGCCCGAAGTTCTTTTATTCCATCCAATTGAACTTTTATCTCATAAAAATATAATGGACATTACCCCAGGTGATAACTATCACATTTTATAAACGTAAATAAGATATGTTGATTACACGGAATATGGATTGATGATGTGACCAATCATATAAGCAGAAATTCCTAATCATCGTTCCTTGTTGGGTTTGGTTAGCTTGTTTTGAGACTTCACATAAACAAAAATTCCACATCAGCATTTATTGTGTTTAGTCAATAAGTCTTCCGTCAAATTTCATGTACACAACAAGTGATAACTGTTACAGGATAATATCTGCTATATTTCTCGTAAGAGATAAGAGCTCAATTGAAAAAAAAAAAATTTTTTAATTCAATTAGACACATATATTAAAAAACCTTAATTTGTTTTTTGAAAAACTAAAAAAAATACCTTATAGTAACATTCATAGATTAGAAGCTGTAACAATTTAATGTAATTGTTTTTTGATACCGTATGCATGGAATGTATGGGGGGAGTGTTATCTTGTAACGAAGACCCGTCTGCTTCCGCTGAAGACTTTCACAGTACAATGTTATTTCTTTCCAACGTTCTGATTTTCCATCTCTGTTTACATAGGTGTGGACCTCTCATGGATGGAAATTTCCTGCTGAGATCGTATGGCTGAACCAATGAACATTTAGAGCGTCGTGTTACCACCACACTTAGAACATAGAATCGGCATCAACACCATGTTTTGCTAATGCATCAGCAAAATGAGTTCCCTTCACATAAGGTATGGACAATGGATACATTAAAGACCTTGTTTATGACTGCTAGGCTGAATTTTTCCTTGTCTATTTAATTAGATGTTCAGTTTTGATGAAATTTCCAGGCGATGTGAATGTAGCTTTAACTACTCTTGGAAATTATTACCGTATAACAAAATTGGGAAGTGTCATTGTCTCAGCTAATGTGTATTTGTACAGTTGGACCTGCCTGTTGTTCATTCACTTCTTTTCCCAAATTTCTTTTCTTCAGAAAAAAATGGGTAATTCATGCTTAGAAAACTTTTGCTGTAAGAATAACTTTCTCCTTTGCACTGTTATACTCAGCTTGGTATCAGGATCCCTGAAATTTGCATTGGCCTTGGGGAACGAAACCGACAGATTAGCCTTGCATTTTTTTATTTTCTTAGATTCTTGTGAACAATTAAGTTTTTTTATTCAAGATTACTTCCTCATTGAGTTATTTATTAATATTGTATTTAATTTTTGTGATTAATTTAAGGTAATTGCTTCCCATTAAATTATTTAGTGATGGCCCTTAATATTTTTTAATGGATTGATTTCTATTGAGATTTTTGTTATTATATTTGTTAATTTTTTTTTGTTTTGAAGTTTATCCACAAATTGAGATTATTGTCATTATTAAATTATTTATGATTATATTAATTAATTCTTTTAAGTGAATTGTTAAGATTGATTCTCTGAATGATTTTCAGAATTTATTTATATAATTTTTATATGAATTTTTTTTCATCTAAATTGTTTTATATTGTTTTTGGCTCTTCCCCGGCCTATAACCAACCAATTCTGAAGCCTTTTTCGGCTGCGGAAAGAGAATTGGGAGGACATGGACAGTTATATCTGCTTCTTGCTCAGTTCAATTCCCCTCCCCGGCTAATTTTCTTCGTAGAAAATGGGTAAATCATGCTTAGGAAACATATGCATCCTTGAGATTAACCTGCCTGTTGGCTTTGTTATTATACTCAACTTATTGGTACCAAGATCCTTGAAATTTGCATTGGCCTTGAGAAATGAAACTGACAGAATATATTTTGCTTTCTATAAAGAATCAACTTGTTGATGCTTATCCAGAAGCTCTGGATTCATGGAATGCTTCTCTTGACTTCTGTGAGTGGGAAGGTGTTACATGTGGCCGTCGCCACCAGAGGACCATTGCTCTAGAATTGCCAAGTTTGAAACTAACTGGGTCCTTGTCTCCTTCGATTGGCAGTTTAACTTTCCTTAAAAGAGTGAATTAATTAATTCATTGAATACAATAAAAATAAAAAAATTAATTAATTACTTGAGTTAATTAATTAGTTCAATTTGATAAAATAAAAGAATAAGAGTATAATTGAGTACAAATAAAAAAATTTCATTGAATACAATAAAAATATAAAAATTTAATTGTAAAATTAATTACATTTCTATTATGAGATAAGAGTTTAATTTGATGAAAAAAAGAGTTTAATTGAATATGATAAAACTATAAAAATCTAATTATGAAAATACGTATAATTTAGGAAGCCTTTTATTATTTTAAGGTAACTTTTATAGTAATGAAGCTATCACAATTTAATTTATTAGTAATAATTAGTACCGTAAACTTTGGTATGGGCAATGTAGTTCCCCTTTTAGTCAGGGAAGTCTTCTCCCTGCAGGTGGAGCCGACATGTCATTCAACCCCAAAGACAAGTTTTGTTTGGACCACCGTCTTAGCTGGGCTCTGTTAGGGAACTCTAGACTAGCTATGAAACTGATCAGTGTTAAACTACTGGTACTAAAAGCAGTCTAGATTCGTGTAATTATAAAATTCCATTAATTTTTGGACATGTAATTCCTTAATTCTTGGTCTGAAAAGTCAAAAACAAAAGAGAAGACAAAGTTCAGTTTCGTATGCATGGGGATGGTGGAGTGTTTACTTTTTGGGTGAAGACTTACAGAGTCAATGTTATTCTTTCCAACGTTCTGATCTTCCATGTGGACATAGCCATAGGATGTGGCCAATGCAATGGATTACCTTCATCACAATTGTGAGGCGGTAATTGTCCACTGTAACCTAAAGCCTGTCAATGTTCTTCTTGATGATGACATGGTCGCACATGTAAGTGATTTTGGATTGGCTAAGCTCCTGTCTAGTGACATAGACAATGTAGATAATGATCCAACAAGTTCTTCAAAGATGAAAGGAACAATTGGTTACATTCCCCCGGTAAAATTTCGACATCTTCCTTCGTCTTTCTTAATTTTGTTTATGTGCTGCTTTTTACTCCTCAAAGAAGCTTTATCAGAACATTATACTTTTTTAAATGATTTGGTTTATTACAACATTTTATAGGCTCGCATATTTATAGCATTTAAAACTAGCTCAACAATTGTAAACCTAAACCATGTAACTCTCAAAAGTTAAGCTCAAATTGCTTGCAACAATTGATTTAGATCTTTATAATTTTCAGCAATCACATTAACATCTGACATGGAATGAGATATCAAACAATATCCCGTCTCTGTGCTCTTTAGTTGGAAAAATTGTTGAGTTTTAGGTTGACTAGAATTCTAAATCTCATTTGATTAGGATTTCTTTTTTGTTTACAACATTAAGTAGTTGTACGGTTTTAAACTTCTTATTCCACATCAAGTCCTAATCACATTCTACTTTGGACTTTTATACTATAAAAGTGAATCTCTAGGCTTTAGAATTGCAAGTAGTAGTGCTTTGAGAGCTCTAGAGATGTGGCACCTTGTAACTCTATCTTTTGCTCTAGGTGGAGCTAGAGTGGTTTGGGTGGGTGTTCTTGGGAGGTTATTGAGAAAGAGTGTGCAAGGGACCTTGGGTTGATTTGGGAAACCATAGAGGTCAATTTATTGTACTTTAATTTCTCAATAATAGAAAGAATAGTTTCACTCCGTGGACGTATGCAAGATGCCGAACCACGTAAATTCTTGTGTTTTTCTGTTTGCTTGATTTTTGTGGGTTTTATCTTTGTTGTTTCTTGGGCAATTTCCACAACAAACTGGTATCAAAGCTTCGGGTTCGGTAAATTCAAGATTTAACAAAGATGTCGAAAGTTACTAGTTCTGCAAATTTTTCAATTGAGAAGTTCGATGGGAAGACTAGTTTCAAGCTGTGGCAGAGAAGGATGAAAGATCTCCTTGTGCAGCAAGGTTTAATGCGCCCCCTTGCTAGGAAAGAAGGAAAGGCAACCAAATGAAATGAAGGATGTTGAATAGGCAAAGTTCGAGCAAAGGTGTGTGAGCACTATTCGGCTTTGCATTGGAGATAATGTGTTTAACTATGTTATTGATGAGGATTTTGCTCCAAGATTTTGGGCAAAGTTAAAAGAAATTTACTTGGCGAAAAGTCTTTCTAACAAGTTGCAACTTAGGCGAAAGTTGTATCGCTTAAAGATGGAGGAGAATGGAGACCTCATGAAGCATATAAATGAATTCGATGGGATCATTGATCAGTTGAAGAAGGTTGATGTGAAGGTGGAGGAAGAGAAAAAGGCACTGTTGTTCTTAGCTTCGCTTCCAGACTCCTATGAGGTTTTTGTGGAATCTTTGACATGTGGGATGGATACAATAACGTTAGAACAAGCACAAGCAACATTAATATCTTGTGAAGCCCAAAAGAAAAGTAAGGAAGGGGATAGAGATCCAAGTGGCTTAGCATTGGTAATTGAGGTGCATAGGAAGAAGTCAACCGGTAAGGGATCTAAGGGTGGTAAGTCTAGATCCAACAATGTTCAATGCTTTCAATGCAAAGTGTATGAACATATTAAAAGGGATTGTCCTACAAAAATGGATGAAAGTAACGAGAACAAAGGTGAGTGGGCGTTCGGTGCTGAAGGTGATGATTGTGATGTCCTTGCAATCTCAGAAAATAAGGATGCAAATTTTGATTGGTATTTAGATTCTGCTTCTGCCACTCACATATGTTATCAAAAGGATTGTTTTGATTTGCTTCAAGAAGGGATAAAACAACGAGAAATTAAAAAGTGAACGGAACATGGAAGGAGAAATGTTGGAGGGTTTGGTTTCTTTCACCAAAATAGGAGTTGTATGCTCTGCAGAGGCGCCTGGTGAAAGAATGAGAATCAAAGATGCTATCACAAAACTACTTGTAACCAAGGTAAGGTTGCTTCAGACTGAGATCCATGGAGGGGACAGGAGATAGGCAGCAGCCATTGGTGAATCAGAATAAACTTTTACTCCTTGTTTTGTATCAATAATTCGTATTTGAACTTTGTTTTGCATGTCACAAGGTCGTTTAAATTAGGATTGTCTGCAGAAATTTATATTTCTGCGAAATCTTATATTCAATCTGTATTTTCTTTCTTCCTTGATGGATCAAAGATGTGTATAAAACTTTGAAATCTTGTTTAACGCCTTGAAAATTTCTTAAGGAGTAAAATTGAATTAGGTTTGATACCTTTCCTGTTAATTTTCTTCTTCACTTTGGTTGTAGATATGAAAGAACTCGGTCAAGACATACGACATCCTACTTTCCATATTTTTTCTATAGCTCAACTTGATTAAAAAAGAAAAAAGAAAAACAACTGCGAACTCCCTTGACAAACTCTGAATAAAGTTATTATTGGTTTGAAACATTTTTAGTTCTTTTTGGGAGTAAAATTCATTTTCCAAAAAAAAATTACATACCACTATTGGGGTCATCAGACCAATGCCACTGCATGGAATTAAAAGTGTTTGGACGAAAGTAATACCAGTTTGGATAGATAATATATACACTTCATATACTCACATGTGAAAATTTCAACTTATTCACTTCACAGTATCAATTTTCTGATAACTCAATTATATTTGAGATGGTCAAAGGTCCTGGATTCAGCAATTATATTGCATCAAATTAGTATATATCTTGCTGGCTTGATTTAAGTGACTTTTTGCTTTGTTGATTTACTTTGGAAAATTATAGATAAGATTGTGGAGAAATTTCTATGCTGGCTTTGATTGATTAAGTATAATCTATACATTTTCGTAATTAAATTCTTATATTGTTATGGTTTTCAATTAAATTCTTTTTACTTATGTCAAGTTGAGCATCTGTTCTTTTTTTGTACTTAATTGAACTCTTATCTTATGAAGAAAATATAACAAATGTTATATCCATTAACTGATTTTTGTATACATGAAATTTGACGAAACGAGTTGATTAAGCATAATAAGAATTGATCATGTGACCCATCACATTACAAACAATTTCCTATCATTAGTTTTTGCTGTGTTTAGTCAACACGTCATGTTAAATTTCATGTATATGTGAATCTATCACTACATATAAAGTTTATTACATTTCTGTTATGAGATAAGTATTCAATTCGATAAAAAAAAGAATAAGGATTGATCAATTGATTTGAGAATTAAAAAATTAATTAAGTACAATAAAAATATAGAATTTTGTTGAATTTTTAAGGTTTTAATATTTCTTCTTCAATTACAGTTATTTTGTCAAAAGCAAAAACCATGTGAATGTCATTGGCTTCCCACTCAGTGTACTGGGAGGGAGAAACGGTATGAAACGTGGCCCATCTCTACCATTACTTCTTGTCCTATAATTTTCTCTTTCCTGTTGAAAACTATTATGACCTCCATTGTTAATATGCAGAAGATTTGTTGCTCTACTTGTTCTCTTTCTTTTATGTTCGATTTCGTCTGAAAGTATTTAGTTTTATTTTTGAATATTTCAACAAAATTTAATTACAAAAAAGCGTATAATTCAGAAATTTTTTTATTATTTTGACGAATCTCTTATAGTAACATTTATGCATCAGAAATTTAATAGTAATAATTTAAAACTTGCAATGTAATATTCAGAAACTTTTTAATTAATTATTTAATTTAATACAATGTAGTTTCCTTTTCAGTCATGGAAGTCTTGTCCCAGCAGCTGGAGCGCATATGTCCTTCAGCCAAAGACAAGTTTTTCTGGATCACCGTCTTAGACGGGATCTCTTCAGTCAACCATAGACTAGCTATGAAAGTGATCAGTGTTGAAATACTCGTACTTAAAGCGGTCTAGATTCAAGTAATTGTAAAATTTCATTAATTCTTGGACGTCTACTTCCTTATTCTTGGTCTGAAAAGTCAAACAAAAGAGAAGACAAAGTTCAGTTTCGTATGTATATGGTGGGGCGTTTTCTTGTAGCGAAGACCTGTCCTTTTTGGGTGAAGACTTACACAGTCAATCTTAAAATTTGCGATGTTCTGATTTTCCATGACCATGTGGACCTCTCATGCATGAAATTTCCAGCTGGGGCAAACAAGTGGTTTTCAGCTATACCACATAGGCCAGTTAAAATATTTAAATATTCAAAGGATGAAGATGATGAACAAGGGAGAGAATAGTCGAGAGAGGAGAGAGAAGAATGCTATTTTCTCAAAATGGCTTTTCCGTCGCGTTTCATTTTAACAACCAATATATATTGTTTAAAGAGAGAGAACATGAAAAAAGAAATAGCAAACCAGATGCAGCCATTTAATATTACAAAGATCGAGAGTGCTGAAATAAAAGATTCTTTAACACAATGACTCAAACACTGCCAATACGACACAGTTTCATTAATTCAAGTAATTAAATTTTGACTTTTCAATCGACATAAAATAAATAGTCAAAAAATAAAATAAAATAAACACTCAAGTCTTTTTGTTCTTTTTGAACTTCAGGCCTTGAAATCACCATTACCTCTTCCTCTGCATTAGCTTAGTTTGCAGATAAAAAAGCCATCGATATTCAACACGACCTAGCCAACCAATTCTTAAGCCTATTTTTGGCTGTGCTAAGAGAATTGGGAGGACATGGACAGTTAAACCTGCTTGTTGCTCAAATCAATTTCTCTCCCCTGCTAATTTTCTTAAAAAAAAATGGGTAAATCAAGCTTAGGAAAGATACGCATCCTTGAGCTTAACTTGCTTGTTTGCTTTGTTATTATACTCGGCTTATTGGTACCAGGATCCCTGAAGTTTGCATCGGCCTTGGGGAATGAAACTGACAGAATAGCTTTGCTTTCTATAAAGGATCGGCTTGTTGGTGCTTATCCTGGAGCTTTCGGTTCATGGAATTCTTCTCTCCACTTCTGTGAGTGGCAAGGTATTACATGTGGTCGTCGCCACCAGAGGGTCACTGCTTTGGGCTTGGATGGTTTGAAACTGGCTGGTTCCTTATCTCCTTCGATTGGTAATTTAACGTTCCTCAAAAGACTTAATCTGTCTGATAATAGATTGCAAGGTAACATACCCAAGGAAGTTGGCTACCTAAGACGGTTGCTTGTCTTTGAGCTGTTTGAAAACAATCTCCATGGAAGAATCCCTGTAGAGCTTGCCAATTGCTCAAACCTTCTAATAATTGATTTATCGAATAATAACCTCACTGGTGAAGTTCCTTTCCAGTTGGGTGATTTGCCGACACTCATCGAACTTTCATTGGGTACCAACAATTTGGTTGGGGATATTCCATCTTCTTTAGGAAACCTTTCATCATTGTGGAGGCTCTCAGTTTCTTATAATCATTTGGAAGGATATATCCCTGATGCTTTGGGCAGGGTTTTAAACTTGAGAAAACTTTTTCTTACTGACAACAACTTGGCTGGTTCTCTTCCTCTCTCAGTTTGCAATCTTTCTTCCTTGGAAGAGATTAACTTGGGCAAGAACAATTTCTCAGGGAGCCTTGCAGCTGTAATAGGCCATCCTTTTCCAAATCTTCGACACTTCAATATTGGAAGAAATCAATTAATTGGAACTATTCCAAGGTCAATATCAAATATGTCTAATCTGGAGATATTTAACATAGTTTTGAATGGTATCGGCGGATCTGTTCCTAACGATTTGGGAAAGCTCAAGAATCTTCAGCAGTTCATGATTGGCGGTAACTACTTTGGAGATGGGAAGATGGGTAATCTGGATTTTCTTTCTTCTTTGAGCAATTGTAGCCTATTACAATTTTTGGATCTAGAGGAGAATCGATTAGGTGGCTTGTTGCCAGAATCCATAGGCAATTTATCAATCCATCTCAACATGCTTTTTATTGGATTTAATCAGATCTCTGGAAATATTCCTGAAGGGATTGGCAATCTTGTTAGCCTGACTCTTCTAGATATGGGGAGAAATGCCCTCACAGGCACCCTTCCAATTTCTATTGGGAAGCTTCAAAATCTTGAAAGATTGCGTCTCAGTTGGAATAACATTTCAGGTGAAATCCCATCCTTTATCGGCAATCTTTCTCATTTGTTTGATCTTTTTTTATATGGTAACAACTTTGAAGGAAAAATTCCACTTACCCTTAAAAATTGCAAAAATATGCAAAACTTGATTCTATCTGAAAATAAACTTAACGGCAGTATACCAGATCAACTATTTGGTGCTTTTACAAGTTTGATTTTGGTTAACATGTCTTATAACTCATTGATCGGTCCCCTTCCATCAGATTTTGGTAACCTAAAGAATCTAGTAGAGTTATATGTTTATGAAAATAAATTGTCTGGTGAAATTCCAAAAACACTTGGTGAGTGTTCTGAATTAGTGATACTTGATATGGGAGGAAACTTCTTCCAAGGTAGCATTCCCTTGTCTTTGGGCGCTTTGAGATCTCTTGAATTTTTAAATATTTCTCACAATAAACTATCAGGTACCATACCACATGAACTAGAAAAGCTTCCTTTTTTAAGCAGTTTGGACCTTTCTTTCAATCACCTTGAGGGTGAAGTTCCAAAACGAGGGGTTTTCAATAAATCTAGTGGATTTTCAGTTATGGGAAACAAAAATCTTTGTGGAGGGATACCTGAAATAAAGCTCCCAAAGTGCATCAATCAGGAGCCAAGGAAAAAGGGGAATTCTCCATCGACCAAAGCCATCATTGTTATGATCCTTGGCATTCTAATTGCTTCTATTTTGGTCGTGCTTGTTTTCGTACATTGTTGCAAACAAAGGTCTGGAAAGAAGCTTATCCCTGCAGCTTTGTTAGGTGATAGCTACTTGCGAGTATCCTACAAAGAGCTTCTGGAAGCAACTGGTGGTTTTGCATCTTCTACCTTGATTGGTGTGGGAAGTTTTGGCTCTGTGTATAAAGGAGTTCTCCAGCAGCTAAAAAAACCTGTTGCAGTGAAGGTACTGAACCTTCAAAACCGTGGCGCTGCAAAGAGCTTTACGGTTGAATGTAAGGCTTTGAAGAAAGTTCGACATCGAAATCTTCTGAAAATTATAACTTCCTGCTCAACCATTGATTACCAAGGCAATGATTTCAAGGCTTTAGTTCTCGAATTCATTCCTAATGGGAGTTTGGATAGCTGGCTTCATGAGCAAAATGAGTCAAGGCATTTGACCTTTGTTCAAAGGTTAGACATAGCCATAGATGTAGCCAATGCAATAGATTACCTTCATCACTATTGCCAGGAGGTAATTGTCCACCGTGATCTAAAGCCTACTAATGTTCTTCTTGATGATGACATGGTTGCACATGTCAGTGATTTTGGATTGGCCAAGTTCTGGTCTAGTGGCACAGATAATATGGGAAATGATCAAACAGATTCCTCGATGATGAAAGGAACAATTGGTTACATTCCCCCAGGTATAATTTTATATCTTCCTTTGTCTTTCTTAATTTTGTTTATGTGCTGTTCCTTTTTTAATCCTTGAAAAAGTTTTTTTTTTATAAAATCATAGTCTTGATAACCCAACATATTTAACATTTAATATGTAATGGTTCAGGTTTAAGCATTATTTGTTCAGCAACTTCAAACTTAAATTCAAATTGCTAGTAGTGATTGACTTAAATTCTTATATATAACAATCGCATTCATTTACAACATGAATTTGGGTATTGCACCATTGCGTATTCATTCTTCAAGTTGCAAATTTTATCAATGCCAGATACAGAGGATACCCTGTCTCCCCACTCTTAAGTTGGGAAAATTGCCTGCGAAAGTTCCCAATTCCTCTCTCTGCTTTATGTCAGCATGCATGTGTTAAAACTGCTAAAGTTTTTTGTAAAGTTATTACAACTTTTAGGTAATAGAGATGCAAAATCTCAAGTTTCAACTCTTAATTAGAGCTAAAAACAGATGGTTGGCATCAATATAAGTATTGAGTTTATAACAAATTGCTGCAGAATATGGCATGGGCGGGGCAGTGTCTCCAGAAGGTGATATATACAGCTATGGGATTTTGCTCTTGGAGATGATTACCGGAAGGAGACCAACGGATGGTAAGTTTCATGGTGACTTAAGCCTTCACAATTTCTGTAACATGGCACTCCTGAACGGTTGAAGGAGATTCTTGATTTTTGCCTACTCGAACAAATTAGTGAAAACAACAAGAGATCAAGAAGTCAGCGGAACATGGAAGGAGAAATGTTGGAGAGTTTGGTTTCTTTGACTAAAATAGGAGTTGCATGCTCTGCAGAAACTCCCGGTGAAAGAATGGGAATCAAAGATGTCATCACAGAACTACTTGCAATCAAGGCAAGGTTACTTCGGACTGGGATCCATAGAAGGGACAGGAGATAGGCAGCAGCAGCTGATGAATCAAAATCCAACTTTTGCTCAATGTTTCGTATCAATAATTGATATTGGAACTTTGTTTTGCATGTCTTAAAATCATTTAAACTAAGATTGTCTGCAGAAATTTATATTTCTGGTGTGATTGATCTTGCCTTTTAGCTTCTCCTCAAGCCCTTTGGTCTCTTCTTTTAACTCCTTTCCATCATTTGAAATGGATAGGAAATAAAAGTGACCTAAAAATTTGATTTGCAATTGAAAGTAGTAAGAAGTCTACAATTTCATTCTTTTTTTTTTTTTTTTTGGGAATTCTTCTTTTATCCTTTTTCAATTCCCACAGTCGAAGAAATTTATGATATTGGCTTCAATATGCTCAACACAACAACAAACAGAATCCATTCCTATTTCATCACCAAAATACTTCACAGCTACAGGGTGTTTTAAAGGAACTAGAGAGAGAAAAGTGAAACTATGGCGCTTGATTCTTACATTGTGCAACATGCTAGGAAATAATTATACATAGAAAAACAGTCAACTTGACCTTTTGAATATAGCAGCATAGGCTGGGAAGCAATGTTCCGGGTAAGAGATGTTATGTTTCAGTGTTTTTGAGTATTCCTTGGTATACACAGGCTCCGTTAGAGAGATGGGAAGCAGGGATGAACATATACTTAGCATGAAGAGCAATATCAGCATACTTGTCTTTCATTTCATCTTTCATTATATTACATCTGCAGTAAGTACACATATCAACAAGATTAAGCACTTTGTTCTAAGTATTGAAACAAGTGTAAAACATGAGATTAAGAAGGACATGCATAACTGCACGTTGGGTGATATGGAACCGCCTAAATATGCGCCAAATATGCAAGGTGTCGAGGTGATCTACCACGTGGTCTTAAGCTCAACATACTCATGCAAACATTAAAGTCAACAAGAGAGCTGAGTCCTGAAGATCATTAAAATTAACTTAATTGTCGTAACTCCATCTAAGCACTAAACATTTTCCCAACAACCACATCGAAGAATATCCTGCAGACTGCAAATGTTTGAGACATTCAACCAAATTGATCTCACTTGTAGCTTGTGCTCCTAAACAATGTTTGAAAAGCCTTCGTTAGCAAAAACTCTTCCCTCTTTCAATAACCACAGTCGCTGGAGATGCCATCGTATGCCATTTTTCTCATGAGAAATAAGTAAAAACATCTGCAGAGGACCCTGAATTAAAGTCGCATGCCTTCCCTGTCCTAAACAGCAAAAAACCAAGGAATTCACGCTCTCTAGTCATCACTGTACATATATATATATATATATATATTACATGAAATACTGGCTAACTCTATTTAGCAAGCTTACTTGATCCTCTGATGCAAGAAAATTTTCATTTAAGGAAACTCCTACAGCAGCTCTCAGTTACAAAATTTCATATAGTTACATCGGTGAGCTAACATTTGCACCTTCGATACCTACTTAATTGGAACGATATAGAGAAAAATTGACTTAGTACACAATCTTTAATAGAAACTAGTTTCGTACTAGCCTTATCAGATATTCCTTTTGTCTTTTTATATTCAGATATTTATTTAATTTTGTTAAATGATTTGGCTTATCAGAACATTCTTTAGAATTATAGTCTTGATTACTAGCAAATTCATTTGGCTAATCAGAACATTCTTTAGAATTATAGTCTTGATTACTAGCAAATTCATTCTTCAAGTTGTAAACTTACCAATGTGCAGATACAGGGGATCTGTTTCTTAAGCTGAAAAAAACCTATCTGAAAAGAATTGCCAATTCTCTCTCTCTCTCTCTCTCTTAAAAAAGAGTTTTAAGTTTGTCAAAAATTATTGCAGAATTTAGCATGGGTAGGGTGGTGTCTTGAGAAGGTGATATTTACAAATATGGGATTCTTGTCTTGAGAAGATAGGCAGCAGCAGCAAGCCTATGTTGGCATGTATTCAGATCATGTAGACTAGGATTGTTTTCAGGAATTTCAAAAGAACTGGCCTCTGAAATTGAAACAGATAATTGAATTTCTGACTATTGGTGTTTGGTTTTCCTTTACCTTCTTCTCAAGAGTCGAGAGACCTTTAAAATCTTCTGCCAATTATTCAATCGTCAACTAGAGTTAGCATTGAAAATTCCAATTGATTCACTTCACTCCATCATCCCAATTTTCTGATCATTCAATTGTATTTGAGATGGTCAAAGGTCCTGCATTCAGCATATTTACATTACATCAAATTAGTATGTTTCTTACCGGCTTGATTAAAGTAACTTTTTCTTTTCGTTAATTTACTTTCGTAAGTAAATTATAGATAGGATTGTGGAGAAATTTCCCTGCTCGCTTTGATTTATTAAGTATAATCAATACAATTTCGTAATTGAATTCTTATAGTTTATGGTTTTCAATTAAATTCTTTTTTATTTGTGTTAAGTTGAGCATTTATTTTTTTATTTTACCTAATTGAACTTTTATCTTGTAAAAAAAAAATGTAACAAATGTTATTTCCAACAATTGCCTTATGTATACATGAAATTTGACAAGACGTGTTGATTTAGCATAATAAAAATTGAGGATGTGACTTATCACATCAGAAGAAATTCCTTATCATTAGTTCTTTCTGTGTTTAGTCAGCATGTCGCGTTAAATTTCTTGTATATGTAAAGCTATTGCTACATATAAAGTTTATTTACACTTTAATTACTTAATAAGCATTTAATTAGATAAAATAAAAGAATAGGGATTGATCAATTGGGTTGTAAATAAATAAATAACTTAATTAAGTATGATAAAAATATAAAACTTTGTTGAATTTTTAAGGTTTTTACATTTTTTTTCAATTACAGTTATTTTGTCAAAAGCCAGGCCACATGCATGTCACTGGCTTCCCACTAAGTGCACTGGAAGGGAGAAAAGGTATGAAACATGGCTCATCTCTACCACTACTGCTTGTCCTATTATTTTCTTTTTCCTGTTGAAAACTATTGTGACCTCCATTATTAATATACAGAAGCTTTATTGCTCCACTTGTTCTGCTTTTTTTATGCTCGATTCGTCTGAAAGTATTTAGTTTTATATTTGAATATTTCAACAAAATTTAATTGTAAAAAAGCATATAATTCAGAAACTTTTTTATTAATTTAATGAATCTCTTATAGTAACATTTATGCATCAGAAGCTATGAAAATTTAATTTAATAGTAATAATTTAGTACTATAAAACTTGCAATGTAGTTTCCTTTAGAGTCATGGAAGTCTTCTCCTCGTAGCTGGACCCAACATGTCCTTCAACCAAAGACAAGTTTTTCTGGATCACCGTCTCAGACGGGACGGGATCTCTTAAGCCAACTATTGAATTAGTTGTACTAAAAGTGGTCTGGATTCATGCAATTATAAAATTTCATTAATTCTTGGAAGTGTTGTTCCTTGTTCTTGGTCTGAAAAGTCAAAAACAAAAGAGAAGACAAATTTCAGTTTCGTAGTGTTTTTTTTTTTTTCTTTACAGCGAAGACCTGTCCTTTTTGGGAGAAGACTTACACAGTCAATGTTATTCTTTCCAACGTTCTGATCTTCCATGTGGACCTCTCATGGATGGAATTTTCAGCAGGGGAAAACGAGTAGTCTTCAGCTATAATGATTAGGCCTATAGCCAACCAATTCCGAAGCCTTTTTTGGTAGTGGTAAGAGAATTGGGAGGACATGGACAGTTAAATCTGCTTGTTGCTCAATTCAATTTCTCTCCCCAGCTAATTAATTTTCTTCTAAGAACATGGATAAATCATGCTTAGGAAACATGTGCATCCTTGACGTTAACTTGCTTGTTGGCTTTGTTGTTATACTCAGCTTATTGGTACCAGGATCCGTGAAATTTGCATCAGCCTTGGGGAACGAAACTGATAGAATAGCTTTGCTTTCTATAAAGGATCAGCTTGTTGGTGCTTATCCAGGAGCTCTCGATTCATGGAATGCTTCTCTCCACTTTTGTGAGTGGCAAGGTGTTTCATGTGGTCGTCGCCACCAGAGGGTCACTGCTCTGGAGTTGCCTGGTTTGAAACTAGCTGGGTCCTTATCTCCTTGGATTGGCAATTTAACCTTCCTCAGAAGACTTAATTTGTCTGATAATAGATTGCATGATAATATGCCCAAGGAAGTAGGCTACCTAAGCCGGCTGCGTGATTTTGAGCTGTCTCGAAATAATCTCCATGGAAAAGTACCTGTAGAGCTTGCCAATTGCTCAAACCTCTTAGGAATTTATTTAGGGCATAACAACCTCACTGGTGAAGTTCCTTTCCAGTTGGGTGATTTGCCAAAACTCATCGTAGTCTACATGAGTTACAACAATTTAGTTGGGAGTATTCCATCTTCTTTAGGAAACCTTTCGTCATTGTGGAAGCTCTCGCTTGTTTCTAATCAATTGGAGGGAAAGATCCCTGATGCTCTTGGCGGGGCCTTAAACTTGAGACATCTTTTTCTCGGTGGAAACAACCTGGTTGGTCCTCTTCGTCTCTCAATCCACAATCTTTCTTCCTTGGAAGAGATTAACTTGTCCATCAACAATTTCTCAGGGAGTCTTGCAGCTATAATAGGCCTTCCTTTTCCAAATCTTCGAGGTTTCGGTATTTTAAGTAATCAATTAACTGGAACTATTCCAAGGTCTATATCTAATATGTCTAATCTGGAGATATTTGACATAGGTGGGAATTATATCAGCGGATCTGTTCCTAACGATTTGGGAAACCTCAAGAATCTTCGATGGTTCCTGATTAGCCACAACTACTTTGGAAATGGGAAGACAGGAGACTTGGACTTTCTTTCTTCTTTGAGCAATTGTAGCCTATTACAAATATTGGATCTAGAGGTGAATCAATTAGGTGGCCTGTTGCCAGAATCCATAGGCAATTTATCAATCCAGCTCAACTTGATTTCTATGGGAGGGAATCAAATCTCTGGAAATATTCCTGAAGGGATTGGCAATCTTGTCAGCCTAACTCTTCTCCATATGCAGAGAAATGCCCTGTCAGGCACCCTTCCAACTTCTATTGGGAAGCTTCAAAATCTTCAAAGTTTGTTTCTCTATTCGAATAACTTTTCAGGTGAAATCCCATCCTTCATTAGCAATCTCTCTCATTTGTTTGAACTTGATTTATATAATAACAATTTTGAAGGAAGAATTCCACTTACTCTTAAAAATTGCAAGAATATGCAAAAGTTGTATCTTTCCAGGAATAAATTTAGCGGTAGTATACCAGATCAACTATTTAGTGCTTTTACAAGTTTGATTTTGGTTAATATGTCTTACAACTCATTGACCGGTCCCCTTCCATCAGATTTTGGTAACCTAAAGAACCTAGTAGAATTATATGTTTATGAAAATAAATTGTCTGGTGAAATTCCAAAAACACTTGGCGAGTGTTCTGAATTAACGATACTTGATATGGGAGGAAACTTCTTCCAAGGTAGCATTCCCTTGTCCTTTGGCTCTTTGAGATCTCTTGAATTTTTAGATCTTTCTCACAATAATCTATCAGGTACCATACCACATGAACTAGAAAAACTTCCTTTTTTAAGCAGTTTGAACCTTTCTTTCAATCACTTTGAGGGTGAAGTTCCGAAAGAAGGGGTTTTCAATAAATCTAGTGGATTTTCAGTTGTGGGAAACAAAAATCTTTGTGGGGGGATACTTGAAATAAAGCTCCCAGAGTGCATCAATCAGGAGCTAAGGAAAAAGCGGAATGCTCTATCGACCAAAGCCATCATTATTTTGATCCTTGGCATTCTAATTGCCTCTATTTCGGTTGTGCTTCTTTTCATTTGTTGTTGCAAATTAAGGTCTGGAAAGAAGCTTATCCCTGCAACTTTGTTTGGTGATGGCTACTTGCGAGTATCCTACAAAGAGCTTCTGCAAGCAACTGGTGGTTTTTCATCTTCCAACTTGATTGGCGTGGGAAGTTTTGGCTCTGTGTATAAAGGAGTTCTTCATCGGCAAGAAAAACCTGTTGCAGTGAAGGTACTAAACCTTCAAAACCGTGGCGCTGCAAAGAGTTTCACGGTTGAATGCAAGGCTTTGAGGAAAGTTCGACATCGGAATCTTCTCAAAATTATAACTTCTTGCTCAAGCATTGATTACCAAGGAAATGATTTCAAGGCTTTAGTTTTCGAATTCATCCCTAATGGTAGTTTGGACAGTTGGCTTCATGAGCAACATGAGTCAAGGCATTTGAACTTTGTTCAAAGGTTAGACATAGCCATAGATGTAGCCAATGCAATATATTACCTTCATCACAATTGTGAGGCGGTAATTGTCCACTGTGATCTAAAGCCTTCCAATGTTCTTCTTGATGATGACATGGTTGCACATGTCACCGATTTTGGATTGGCTAAGCTCCTGTCTAGTGACACAGACACTATGGGTGATGATCACGCAAGTTCCTCAATGATGAAGGGAACAATTGGTTATGTTCCTTCAGGTAAAATTTTATAAATCTCTCTTCTGTTAAAAATCATAATTGTTATTGATTTAACGTAATTGTTAAAAATCGTAAAATTTAACGAAATCTTATTGATGTAACTTATAATCTATAACATTACTATTTTCATGTTAACAACTATTAAACTTCTTATTAAATGAGTTGCAGAATCTCAAGTCTCAACTCTTAATTAGAGCTAAAAACAAATGGTTGGCATTAAAAGAAGTATTGACTTTATAACAAATTGTTGCAGAATATGGCATGGGTGGGGCTGTGTCTCCAGAAGGTGATATATACAGCTATGGGATTATGCTGTTGGAGATGATCACCGGGAGGAGGCCAACGGATGGTATGTTTCATGGCGGCTTAAACCTTCACAATTTCTGTAACATGGCACTACCTGAACGGTTGAAGGAGATTCTCGATTTTCGCTTGCTCGAACAAATTTGTGAAAACAATGAGAGATCAAGAAGTCAGCCGAACATGGAAGGAAAGATGTTGGAGAGTTTGGTTTCTTTCACTAAAATAGGAGTTGCATGCTCTGCAGAAGCACCTGGTGAAAGAATGGGAATCAAAGATGCTATCACACAACTACTTGCAACCAAGGCAAGGTTGCTTCGGACTGGGATCCATAGAGGGGACAGGAGATAGGCAGCAGCCGTTGGTGAATCAGAATAAACTTTTACTCCATGTTTTGTATCAATAATTTATTTTTGAACTTTGTTTTGCATGTCTTAGAATCGTTTAAACTAGGTTTGTCTGTAAAAATTTAAATTTCTGCAAAATCTTATTTTCAATTTGTATTTTCTGGCTTCCTTGATAGATCAAAGATATGTATAAAACTTTGAAATCTTGTTTAACGCCCTGAAAATTTCTTAAGGAGTAAAATTAAATTGGTAAAAAAGACCTAGCAGTAGTTCTACTAAAACAATGACTCTGAATAACGCCTCCTTTCCTCTTAATTTTCTTCCTCAAAGAGTTGTATATATGAAAGCACTCGGTCAAGACTTAACGAGGTCCTGTTTTCCATATTGCTCCATAGCTCAACTTGATTAAAAAAAAAAAAAAACTGCAACTCCCTTCACAAACTCTGCACTAAGTTATTATTGGTAGTAAATAAGTTCATTTAAGCATTTCATAAGAAATAAAGAACGTAGAAATTTGAAACATTTTTATTAGAAGTGAAGGGCAATTAAACCCTTTTATTTTTTTATTTCCATATTTTATGGTTTTCGATTAATTTTTTTTATTTGTATTAAGTTGAGCATCTACTCTTTTATTTTACCTAATTGAACTCTTATCTTGTAAAGAAAATATAAAAAATGTTATTTTCAACAATTAGTTTATATATATATATATGAAATTTGACAAGACAATAAATTCCTTATCATTAGTTTTTAGTATGTTTAGTAAGCACGTCACAATAAATTTCATGTACATGTGAAGCTATCACTGCATATAAAATTCATTACTTTTCAATTTCAAAAAAAGTATTCAATTAGATAAAATAAAAGAATTAGATTCATTAATTGGATTGTAAATCCAAAAAACTTGATTAAGTAAGATAAAAATATAAAACTTTGTTGAATTTTTAAGATTTTATATATTTTTTTAATTACAGTTATTTTGTGAAAAGCCAAACCACGTGCATGTCATCCCCACTAAGTGTACTGGGAGGGAGAAACGGTATGAAACGTGGCCCATCTCTACCACTACTGCTTGTCCTATAATTTTCTTTTTCCTGTTGAAATCCATTGTGGCCTCCATTGTTAATATACAGAAGCTTTGTTGCTCCACTTGTTCTGCTTCTTTCGTGCTCGATTTCCTCTGAAAGTATTTAGTTTTCTTTTTGAATATTTCAACAAAATTTAATTGTAAAACAGCATATAATTCAGAAACTGTTTTATTATTTCAGCGTATCTCTTGTAGTAACATTTATGCAATAGAAGCTAAGAGAATTTAATTTGATAGTAATAATTTAGTATTATATAACTTGCAGTGTAGTTTCCGTTCTAGTAAGGGAAGTCTTCTCCCTGCAGCTGGAGCCAACATATCCTTCAGCAAAAGACAAGTTTTTCTTGACCACCGTCTTGCAATATAACTGTAATATCCCTCACAAAGTATTTATTATAAAAACATTTAAATTTATTAAAATATAGTTTTATATAAATAATAAATAGATATTATTTTAACATTTTATTTATTTACAGATATGACCTTGGGTGTCTTAATAAGTAGGAAGTAGAAGAAGGGGTTTTTAAGTAACTGAAAAAGTTTAAGTAAAGTCAGTTTCATTATCACATTAAGTTATAGTGGTCAATTTACTTGTTTAAAATAGTGGGGTTAGGCAGTGTATATAAACAGACAAGAACTCACATAAGGTTATTCAACAAACTCAATCACTAGGCAGTCAGAAGAACTTAATACCAGGGAAGAAGAAAAACAAAAGAAAGGGAAGGAAATTGCTGATTAAGGTATGTTTTGGGATTATATTTTTATAGTTTTAGATACAAAAATCTTAAATCAGTTATACTTTCTTATCTTTTTATTTAAATCCGACAGCTTTCCGATGACTTTTCGGCAGCATGATGGGTACCAATGGAAAGGTCTTGAAAAGATCTTTCCAATGGCTTTTGTAGCATCTCGTTTAGCCTCGTGATTAGGAAGATACGAATTTTTGAAGATAATTAGAAACCTGGTTTCAACAGTTTTGGCAACCCAAATTTGGGTCGTCGGAACTCCATATTCTGATATCATTTTGGTCGTTTATTTGAGGGTTTTTGTAGTATGAAATGAGATGTTTAATTTGGCATCAATTGCTTGGTTAGAGACTTCCTGTGTTAAGAGAATTAAAACGTCAAAGTAGGCTCGTTGATACTGGAAACCTAGAAATCTAGGTATTTCTGTGATGATTTCAAGAATTTTGGCTTTCGAAACTTAGGAATTTTGCACTCTTTTTAATCGAAACGAACTTTTGTGTTGTAGTATGATATGAATACTTCATATTGGTGTTGATTTTATCACTGGAAGTAATTTGGGTTGAAAGTTACAAGGGCTTGAAGTAATCTAAATGACCATCCAGATTATGAAAATTTCAGAAAATAAAAAATTCTTTTTAAATTTGTTTTAAAATTCAATTTTAATTAATATGTGATAAATCCTGTTGTAAACTTCTTAAATGTTGGATATGTGATTTCTACTGTATTTTTATGTAAAAAGTATGTATCTTTATATTTTATAAATTTATTTATTAAATTAGTAGATTTTATTAAAATATCAAAAATTTATGAAAAATTATAAATATGATTTTTATGAATGAAATTAGTGTTATTTCTCTATATGAAATTAAAATCCTTACTAATTTTATGATTTAAGTTTAATTCTCAACCTTATTGGAAATTTTGTTTAATTCAAAAAAATATATAATAATTATATATTACATTATTAATCGAAAATGTTCCTAAATTGTAATTGAAGTCGCTACACACCAAGTGTTTAAGATGGTCAACGGAAAGTCACTTTGTAGGATATGTTTACAAATTCAGTTATGATTTTTGTGTGTATTTCTTAGAATGTTAGGCTACTAGGAGGATTTTCGGATTTATTACTTGAAAGTGAAAATAGTAAGATCAAGTAAGTGATTGATATCCCTTTGGTGTTTTCACACCCTAAAATTAGCCTCAATGTGAATTTGTATATGAGATACGATATTTTGTCCTATGATTTATTAAAATCAGATTGAGCATGCAAACATATATGTATATGAGTTTTATATGTTGGATTTAGAACGTGACTTATGCAAAGCGAAATTTCTGGTTTTGAAATTTGTATATGACTTTATATAATGTATGCATATATGTTTTTGTGAATATAAATATAAATATTTAGTCTGAAACGAATATGTTTTTGAAGTGTATGAGATATGCTTGGGAAATTTGATATACTGTTTTATGAAATTCGAGTAATCTAAAATATATATTTTTATTTTGTCTCCTAGTATGGCTATGCTCTGACCCTGCCAATGGGGGTTAAATGTTGGCCTTATCGACATGTATTCTGTGATTAGAGATCGATCTCCCAACCGCACCACTGATTACAGAATAGTGGTATTTGTTATATCTGTTCAGTGCAGCCAATGGTTGCTGTTGATATATTTCCAACCCATGCCACCGGGGTTAATTGTGGACTTATTTCTGACCTATGCCACAGGGGTTAAGTGTGGTCGTAGCATGTTACAGGAGACCATCAAAATCTAGATATTCGTGAAATATGTTTGTTCAGTTATTTGAAAGTAGAAATTTTAAAGCATATGATTCTGAATAAGATTACCCAATATTTGTTTTGATATTTATATTAATGACATTTTGGCCTAAAATGTTTCAAGCATGCTTAATCCAGTTGAAGGGATGTTAGTTACTTGCTGAGCTGTTGGACTCACTCATTCTTTCAATTTTTTTTAGGTTGTGATTTGGTCAACCACGCGGGGATTTCGAGGAGTGATGTTTAATCTAGTAGCATTTAGATTGTCTAGGCTTTATTTAAATATTATGAACATCGAACTATCTAAATTAGTATTTAGACTTTTATTTTGACATAGCAGCTTTGTGGATTTTGGATATTTAAATTTTGAATGTTGTTGAATTATGATCTTTGAAATTTTTATCGACAGATATAGTTTTTTGAATCACTATATTCTTCATGTATATTAGTACATTTTAGTAATTGGCATAAGATATATGTTTTAGAGCCTTGCATATCTGTGGGATTATATCTTACAGGTATGCGGCGTCTGTCATGTCTCGGGTCTGGGGCGTGACAATAACTAAAAATTTATGTGGCTGGTTGCTTTCACAAGCAATCCCCATTGTCAAAAGCGGACACAAGAGTTCGAATAGAGGGTTGGTAAATTATAGTGAGAAAAGGCCCCTTCTTTGTTATTGGCTTTTATGAGACTTCTCCAATGGTGGTTGGTCTAGGTCTTGGATCAATGAAAAGTTGATTCTAGTTCAATTTTCTATCAGCTTTGGTAATAAAAAAATGATTAAGCGATTGCATGGGTGGTTCCTGATTGAAGCAAGTGAGGATTAAGCTAGCCTTTCTCTTTTCTATCTTTTCTCTTTCAGCTTTATCAAAGTAACTTTTCTCTTTTCTCTTTGTCGATTTGCTTTGGAAAATTAGATAGGACTGTGGAGAAATTTCCCTGCTAGCTTGATTGATTAAGTATAATCTATACAATTGATAATTTGAACAACTTTAAATTTCTATAAAGTGGATTAAGTCTTTTGTTTTATTTGCATCCAAATGAACTCTTATTCTTTTATTCTATTCAATTGAGTTTTCCTCTTTTGTATACTTGAAATATGACTAGAAATATTAATTAGACACAATAAAAGTTGATGATATGACACGTCATATTGATAGAAGCTTATCATCATTAATCCTTGTGTCTTGACACGAATCATCAACAAAAATTCCACATCATTAATCCTTGTTGCATCTAGTCAATACACTCTCATTAAATTTCATATATGTAGCAAATGACACTAGATATAATATTCCTTACGTTTCCGTTACAAGAGAATAGCACGATTGGAAAAAATTTTAAAAAAAGTTTGAATTGAATATAAAATAAAAAAGAAAAAAAACTTAATTAAATATGATCAAAATATAAAAATGCATATTATAATTCAAGAATTGTTTTTATTATTTTGGGGTAAGTCTTATAGCATCATTCATAGATTAGAAGCTGTCACAATTTAATTTAACAGTAATAATTAGTGCCATAAAACTTTAGTAGTTTCCCATTTCGTCATGGAAGTCTTCTCCCTACAGCTAGAGCCAACATGTCTTTCAGCCGAAGACAAGTTTTTCTAGACAAGGTATGAAAGTGACCAATGTTAAACTACTGGCACTAAAAGCAATCAAGATTCATGTAATTATAAAATTTTATTAATTCTTGGTAGCGTAGTTCTTGTTCTTGGTCAAAAGAGAAGACAAAATTCTGTTTCTAGTCTATGGGGGAAAGTTTACTTGTAATGAAGGCCCGTCCTCTTCGGGGTGAAGACTTTCACTGTCACGCCCTGGAACCACCCATCGTGCCCGTGACAACTACCGCGACGTCTCAATAAGTACTCAATTCCCGAGTACTCTATCGAGACCCCACAAGGCATTTCGTACCAGTTTTTCATCTCTCCCTTGGGTATTAATTTCCAAGAACATTTATCTGGGAATGAAAATCCCGATTTTTAGATTTAAAATAATTAAAACGCACAATTTACCATCCAAGGGTATTTTCGTCCTTTTTGTCAAAAGATTCCAAAATCAATAAAATGCTACACATAGGTAGAATAAACAAAATTTACAATCCAAGGTAGGTTTTGATACTTAAAACCCTTATAAAAATTAAAATTTTAGATAATAGATTAAAATAAAAACATTAAATAAAATATTAAAATTTATTATAAAATATTATTTTTGTAAACACCAAAAATCAAATTTATGCGCATAAAAGCAAAATAAGTTATTACATATTGTTATGCAATTAAACCGAGTGTGTACAAGAATTTTAATGACATGTGGGCCTAACTATACATAACTATGTGCCTTTGTGTATGCTAAGGACGCGGCTTCAATCGAGCCTCTGTGTGCACTCTCAGTGTCACCAAAATCTCGAGCCTGAAAGGGGGAAGAGAGGGTGGTGAGTTTTACAACCCAATGAGTTAGATAATTACCATCTACGACATCTAAAGCCGAGTAGATGGAGATAAGAGAAAACCTTATATAAACTACCACAGTTCATAATATTGAACTTGATTTTTATGCAAATCGAATATTTCCATTTTCATAAATTTTCTATCCAAATAATCAAAATTATTACAATCATTTGGCTTATGATTTTCTCTTAAAACCAGGCTTATGCCAAATCCTTTACTCGATGATGCCTTGGCCCGAGGCATTCAACCGAGTCCACCAAGGCTGTTAAATATCGTATTTAGATAAAATATATTTTTCGTTTATAAAACAGTCGTCCCCTGGCGTTGGCTAAGTCCAACTTCACGTGGTGGTTCGGCGTGAAGTGAACTCAATCTTTACCTCAAGAGTTACCCTCTTCGTCTCTCGTACCGAGGTAAAATGAAACTGGATTACCGTGCCCCTCTAATAGGCTGGTCCACGAAAACCCGCCACTACAGCGACTCATCAACCCACCATTTTAGTAAAATCTTTAAGTAGCATACATGGCTAGTACAGTTCTAAATAGTACATTCAAATAAACAACAGTGCCCATATTTTATAAAATCATAAAAACTCATCCAGCATGCTAGCATCATATTATAAACCACAATTTTAATAGTACATAAGATTTACAAATTACCAAGTAAGTCTCCATATACTCAATTTTATAAAATCGGTATTTAATTTAAAGCAGTATTTCATCGAAATACATTTTAATCGAAAATCATAATATTTTATACTGTTAAATTCATCATGCTTTAAAAGCATAAAACCATAATAAAATTTCTCTAGATATTATAGATGATAATTTATCCACTCACCTCGTCAGGGGTGCCCAATACTCTTGTTTTCGGTTTCCACTATATCGGACCTTTCCGGTGTTCGAGGGACCCACCACCTATACATAATTTTTGACACAATCTCAATTATTTGTGTCAGACCACTGTAAATTATTTCAGACTTCTCATGATGCATGAAATACTACGCAACTGTCCGAATAACCGTCTAAACACGGTATTCGACTTAGTTCGCCTACACGCGTCTAAATTGCTAAAATCCTCAATTTAATTCTGATTTGGCCCATTTCAGTTTCTAATTGTTCGATTATATTCCAATTACACAATGGCAGCAACTACGGGTCAATTTACCAGTCTGAGAATGAAATATTATGATTTTACCCCTAGTGGGTAAAAATTTCAAATTTTATTCTAAAAATTCTTAATTAATTCCTACCTTTACTATTCATCAAATTTACCTAAAATGCCATTCAGCCATATCAATTTGCTGCATTTCCAGCAGCCAAAAAGTCTTTGAAAATTCGGCTAAATTGGGTTTCTAACATGTAAAAATGTGATTTCTTGAAATCTATCACTATAATTCACTATTACCTAACTAATAACATCCATTTAACCTAAAAATCACCATATTCAAGCATCAAATCCACCCAAAAATATTCAGACAGCAAGGTGCAACAATACCCATATTTTATTTGTGCATGAAAATGGAAAAAGAAAGCTAGGGAAACGAAAATCACTAGGAAAAATCAAGAAATTCACCTTTTTCAATCTTGTTTCCTTAATTTCTCTTAATTTCTCCTTCAAAATCAGCAAAGTTTCATGGCTTTTCTCCTTTCCCCTTTTGCTTTGCTTGGCCGGCTATATTAGGGCTCATTGGCTGAAAAATCAGCCTATTTAAAGGCTTAATAAAATATATTATTTTAATGCCACATGTCACAATTTCATTGATTCATTTTTAAATTCTTATCTTTTTGACTTTCTTTCTCCACCATTCAATTTCTCTCACTTATCCATGGTCCACATGAAGTTTCTAGACTAATCCAAATTTTTGGTGGAGTAAATTTTCCAAAATTACACTTTTGCCCTTGAACTTTTCAAAAATTACATTTTTACCCCAAAATATGAAAATTTGCCATAATGCATAATTTTCACTCCTCATACTCACATCATACTCCAATTTGTCAAATTTGATCTAAATCCTTTTGAAAATTCAAATTTTGTTCTCAAGTGGTAAAATTACCATTTTGCCCCTATACTCAAAAAATATCGAGAATTGAAATTGTTCACTGCTCAATTTTCCAATTATATTCTAAATAGTCTAAATATTCATTCTTGATCCATTATTATCAACATCTTTTCTAAAAATTTCCATTTTGTCCTCAAATGGTAAAATTACCATTTTACCCTTAATCGGTCAATTTTCCTGATTGATTCCAAATTGATCCTCGAACTCCAAATCACCATTCTAAGTAGATTTTGGGGTTTTAGAATTCTCAAATTCCTTTTAAATTCTTTGTTTGAACTAACTCGAAATATAATTCAACTTCGTAGTACCTCTATGGGTAATATAGTCTTTTAACTAGTTTTCGGGGTAATTCAATATGCAAACATACTATCCAATGCATGTAAATGATATGTCACAGGTAATTTAGGGTTGGGTGTTACATTTACAATCAATGTTATTTCTTTCCTACGTTCAGATTTTCCAGGTTTGATTACTTAGATGTGACCTCCCATGAATGGAATTTCCAGCAGGGCCAAGCGAGTCGTCTTCAGCTATAGTGATTAGGCCTATAGCCAACCAATTCTGAAGCCTTTTTTAGCAGTGGTAAGAGAATTGGAAGGACAAGGAAAGTTTGATCTACTTGTTGCTCAATTCAATTCCTCTCCCCAACTAAGTTTCTTCCAAGAAAATGGGTCAATCATGCTTAGGAAACATATGCATCCTTGAGATTAACTAGCTTGTTTGCTTTGTTATTGCATTCAGCTTATTGGTACCAGGATCCCTGAAATTTGCATATGTTTACTTTACCAAAGTCACATGCCTGCCCTGTCCTAGACAGCAGTAAACGGAAGTCTCGTTCTTTAGTCATCATTGTACACATATTACATGAACTACTGGTTAACTCTATTTAGCAGGCTTACTTGATCCTCTGATGCAAGAAAATTTTCTTGTAAGGAAACTCCTACAGCAGCCCTCAGCTACAAAATTTCATATAGCAACATCATAGACCTAACATTAGCTCCTTCGATGCCAACTTAATTGGAAGGATACAGAGAAAATATTTACTTAGTACACAAACTTTTATAGAAACTGGTTTCGAAATAGCCTTATCAGATATTTCTGTCGTTATTTTATATTCAGATATTTGTAACACCCCGTAAAGGGGGGCCTGATATTTGAAGAAAAATCAAAGGAAGAAAAGTCATGAGAAGGGTGAAGAAAAGCTTGTGGTGGGTGGCAAAGTGGAAGTCAATTTTTTATGTGATTCTATCCCTTGAAACAAGTGTAAAAGAAGTCAAAAAGGGGATGACCTTGGGCAGTTCGCCCATGATGAACAAAGAAGAAAAAATTTTAAATAAATAATGAAAGGAATAGAAACGTGTGGAACCCAACCATGTAAGCTCATAAACAAATATGGATAGCAGGTGAAGGCCAAGCATTCGGCCATTGAAGGTGCAGACAAAGTCGAGAGAAAAGAGAAAAAAGATAGAGGTCGATCATGTGCGATGAGAGTGAAGAAATAGAGTTGAAAAAGAGAGAGAAAGCTTGGTTTTGGTGAATTTTATTACTGGAAATGGAGCTAAAAATCTGCTGGAATTTTGGAGCAAAAAAGTGTAGAAAAATGAGCAGAAAATGTGCAGAAATTGGTGTAAGAAATTGGGGCAAAAAAGTGCGAAAATTGCTACCAATTTGTGCAGAAATTGAAGGTTGTTTTGCTACCATTCAAGGAGGAAAAATGAGCAACTTTAGCTACTGATTTTTGAAGCTAAAAAGGAGCTGAAAATGGCAACCAAGAAGAGGGACGAGATGAGGTTTTAATGATCGATTTTGAGAGGAAGAACGGGAGGAGAAAGGAGGAGGAACGGTGGGGTTGCCACCACCGGTGGTGGCGGAGGAAGGTTGCCACGGTGAGAAGGCCACGGCTAGAAAAAAAAAAAGAAGAAAAAAGAAAAAGAAAAAGAGATGGAAAAAAAAAGAAAAGAAATTGTGTGGGCATGGCCCAAATTAAAAATAAAATTTGGGCATGGCCCAAATAGAAAATAAAATTGGGCATGGCCCAATAGAGAAAAATAAATGGGCCTAGCCCAATGGAAGATGTAGAGAAGCCCATGGAAAAGAGGTCCCAAAAAAGAAGTAAAGAAATAGAAAAATGAAATTGGGCAAGGCCCAAGTGGAAAATATAATTGGGCTTGGCCTAATAGGAAAATTGGAGAGATTCTTGGACAAGGTCCAATAGCTAGGAGGAATGGAAAAGGTTCAATGGCACGTTATTGAGGAGACGTATTAAACCAGACACACGACCGAGAAATAGAAATAAATATATACGCATACGAAAATAGCGATGTAATATCCCGCTATTTCGAGGTGAGTAGGGGGTGTCAATTTGAAAATTTTCGTAATTATATATATGTATGTATATGCATGAATTATATTACGTACAATTGTGAAAAGTATGAGTTGGTAGATTTTTAGGAAATTTGTGAATGCTACAAATTTCAAACGTGTATTGAATATATATGTATAAAGTATACGTAAAGTGTTTTAAACCGGGAAACAAGCTTTTCAATGGGATTTACATTCAACATTGTGCCTTATACTTGTGTAGTGTGCATCCATGATTATGCTGCCTGGTTACCATGTGAAGTATTTCAAAATTCATGCACCAAATTTTATTTATGAAAATGACAACTGATTTTATTATATTTTCTGTCGAATGTTTTGAGAATAATTTGGAATGAGACTTTCAAGACATAAAATAATTTCTAAAGTGATTTTATTTAATCGAGAGATTCAAGAGTAGGCCGGATGTCACATCGGTTAAGTGTGACCCTCGTGCACGAGTGAGCTCTAGCTAGAGACATTTTTGGGTCGCCGATGGGCTGTTAGACATGGCTAGGGCCATGGTCTGTGATATATGTGGCAAGGCCACAGATTATTTACGCGGTTGCGACCGCTTGATATCTCCGATGTCGGCCAACATCATTGAGATCGCCATGGCATTATGTAGGAATCCGGTGGAAGCGATGCTCCCGGATGTTATTACGTGGTAGCGGGACCACGAGTTTTTATCTTATTTCCTACTCGAGAGTAAAGTCTCTTTGGATTTCCAAATTTGTAATTTTCCCATGCATGGTGAGAGTTATAAAGTTTTCGACAGCTCCCTGTTTATGAAATAATTTGACTTAACGCCTCATGCAAAAGGTGATTTGTTGACTCGAGTGTTAGTTTTCAAAGATTGATTTTACGGGAGCTTGCCTGATTTAAGGAAATTGATTTGAATAAATTATTCTAAATGATTTCTACGTGAAATTATTATTCACACTAGATTTGGTGCGTATTTATGTATATACCTTTGGTTTGGTTATATCATAAACGAATTCTTGATATTTTCTTTATATATAAGGCACAAATGTCCATTTGAAGTAAATTGTTTTATCATCTTGTATTTTCAATATTCAAATAATCAGCTATTTGCTTGTTTCCCATCTACGCCCTACTCGCTGAGCCGATGATCACTGAGTCTGTGAGACTCACACCCCTCTTATTTCTCCTTTTGTAGACAGAAATCGGCCTAGCGCGTAACTATTGACGTATTCAGTCTACTGCGGATAGGTAAAGGCATCTCTTAGCCGCTTCGAGTTGCTCCGCTGTCTACAGTTCAGTCACATGAAATTTCTACATATTATTAGCATTGTCAATTCCTAATTATGCATTGTTGAACACTTTGTATTTTAAATTTAATTACTATTACTGGAAATGGAATACCAATAGGGTATTATTGTGATTATTAATTATTTACGTATGTGTTTGCATATTTGATAAATGTCTCGAAAAAATTTACAAAACCTTGTTCGGGACTTAGCGAGATCTCCTGGAGGTCTTGGACGCCGGTAGCGATCGGGGATGGGTCGTTACAATATTTATTTAATGTTGTTAATGAATTGGCTTATCAAAACATTCTGTAGAATCATAGTCTTGATTACAGCTATAGGATTCTTGTGTTGGAGATGATCACGGGAAGGAGACCAACAGATGATATGTTTCATGATGGCTTAAGCCTTCATAATTCTGTCAAAGGGCACTGCCAGAACGGTTGAAGGAGATTCTCCATTTTCAATTGCTTGAAGAAATTGGTGAAAAAAGGAGGAGACTGAGAAGTCGGCCGAACATAGAAGGGGAGATATGGGAATTCTTGGTCTCCTTCACTAAAGTCGGAGCTGCATGCTCTGCAGAAGCACCTGTGAAAGAACGGGAATCAAAGATAATGCTACCACAGAACCGCATACAACTAAGGCAAGGTTGCTTCGGAAATAAAGGGAACAGAAGATAGGCGGCAGCAGCAGCAAGCCTATGTTGGCATGTATTCAGATCATCTAGACTAGGATTATTTTCCTGGAATTTCAAAAGAATTGGCTTCAGAAATTGAAACAGATGCACTTCTGACTATTGGTGTTTGGTTTTCCTTTACCTTCCCCTCAAGAGTCAAGAGACCTTTACAATTATCTGCAAATTATGCAACTATCAACCAGAGTTAGCATCGAAAATTTCAACTTATTCACTTCACCATCCCAATTTTCTGATAATTCAATTATATTTGAGATGGCTAAAGGTCCTGGATTCAACAATTTATTACATCAAATTAGTATGTGTTACCGGCTTGATCAAAGAAACTTTTCTCTTGGCCGATTCAACAATTCAAGAACTCTTTTATTATTTTAGTGTAACTCTTACAGTAACATTCATTATTTTATTTGGGTGTGGCCATGTGCTGCCTTTGTATTTGTGTGTCAGTGCAACGGACGGCCCATAACGTCAGAAGTGCGGCGGCTCGGTGTCATGTTGCACTGTCTTTATTTTATTTTTTACTTGCTTTTAGTGCTAAAATGGCGTTGCCACAAAAATGAAGAAGTCGTCTTCCTCATTATTCTGTTCCATTCTTTGATTTTCTTTGAAAGTTTTTCACCTCTCATTGATGGAATTTCCAGCAGCGGCAAACGAGTAGTCTTCAGCTATAATGATTAGGCCTTCAGCCAACCAATTCTGAAACCTTTTTTGGCAGTGGTGAGCGAATTGGGAGGACAAGGAAAGTTAAATCTGCTTATTGCTCAATTCAATTCCCCTCCCCAGCTAATTTTCTTCAAAGAAAATGGGTAAATCATGCTTAGGAAACATATGCATCCTTGAGATTAACTTGCTTGTTGGCTTTGTTATTATACTCAGCTTATTCGTGCCAAGATCCTTGAAATTTGCATTGGCCTTGGGGAACGAAACTGACAGAATAGCTTTGCTTTCTATAAAGGATCAGCTTGTCAGTGCTTATCCAGGAGCTCTGGATTCATGGAACGCTTCTCTCCACTTCTGTTTGTGGCAAGGTGTTACATGTGGTCATCGCCACCAAAGGGTCACTGGTCTTGACTTGGATGGTTTGAAACTAACTGGGTCCTTATTTCCTTCGATTGGCAATTTAACCTTCCTCAGAAAACTTAATCTGTCTGATAATAGATTGCAAGGTAATCTACCCAACGAAGTTGGCTACCTAAGGCGGCTGCGTGTTTTTGAGCTTTCTCAAAATAATCTCCATGGAAGAATCCCTGTGGAGCTTGCCAATTGCTCAAACCTCTTAACAATTCGTTTATCGCGTAATAACCTCACTGGTGAAGTTCCTTTCCAGTTGGGTGATTTACCGAAACTCAATATACTCTACTTGGGTGCTAACAAATTGGTTGGGGGAATTCCATCTTCTTTAGGAAACCTTTCATCATTGTGGAAGCTTTCGCTTGCTCAAAATCATTTGGAGGGAAATATCCCTGATGCTCTGGGCAGGGCCTTAAACTTGAGAATTCTTCTTCTCGGTGCCAACAACCTGACTGGTACTGTACCTCTGTCAGTTCACAATCTTTCTTCCTTGGAAATGTTTGACTTGGCTATCAACAATTTCTCAGGGAGTCTTGCAGCTGTAATAGGTATTTCTTTTCCAAATCTTCGAATCTTTACTATTGGATTTAATCAATTAATTGGAACTATTCCAAGGTCAATATCTAATATGTCTAATCTGGAGACATTAGATATTACTTACAATAGTTTCAGCGGATCTGTTCCTAAAGATTTGGGAAACCTCAAGAATCTTGAATGGTTCAACATAGGCGACAACCACTTTGGAAATGGGAAGACAAGAGATTTGGATTTTCTTTCCTCTTTGAGCAATTGTAGCCTATTACAATTTTTGAGTATACAAGGTAATCGATTAGGTGGCCCATTGCCATAATCCATAGGCAATTTATCAACCCAGCTCAGCATGCTTTATATGGGATGGAACTCGATCTATGGAAATATTCCGGATGAAATTGGTAATCTTGTGGGCCTAAATCTTCTAGATATGAGGAGAAATGCCTTGGCGGGTACCCTTGCAACTTCTGTTGGGAAGCTTCAAAATCTTGAAAGATTACTCATCGGTGGGAATAATTTTTTTGGTGAAATACCATCCTTTATTGGCAACCTTACTCGTTTGTTTGATCTTTTTTTATATAATAACAATTTTGAAGGAAGAATTCCACTTGCCCTTAGAAATTGCAAAAATATGCAACGCTTGGATATTGCCGAAAATAAACTTAGCAGTAGTATACCAGATCAACTATTTGGTGCTTTTACAAATTTGATTTCGGTTACCATGTCTTACAACTCATTGACCGGTTCCCTTCCATCAGATTTTGGTAATCTAAAGAACTTGGTAGAATTATATGTTTATGAAAATAAATTGTCTGGTGAAATTCCGAAGACACTTGGTGAGTGTTCTGGATTAAGGTCACTTGATATGGCAGGAAACTTCTTCCAAGGTAGCATTCCCTTGTCTTTTGGCTCTTTGAGATCTCTTGAATTTTTAAATCTTTCTCACAATAATCTATCAGGTACCATACCACATGATTTAGAAAAACTTCCATTTTTAAGCAGTTTGAACCTTTCTTTCAATCACTTCGAGGGTGAAGTACCGAAAAGAGGGGTTTTCAATAAATCCAATGGATTTTCAATTGTGGGAAACAAAAATCTTTGTGGAGGGATACCTGAAATAAAGCTCCCAAAGTGCATAAATCCGAAGCCAAGGGAAAAACAGAATGCTCTATCGACCAAAGCCATCATTATTTTGATCCTTGGCATTCTAATTGCCTCTATTTTGGTCGTGCTTCTTTTCATTTGTTGTTGCAGAAAAAGGTCTGGAAAGAAGTTTATCCCTGCAGCTTTGTTGGGTGATAGTTACTTGCGAGTATCCTACAAAGAACTTCTGCAAGCAACTGGTGGTTTTTCATCTTCCAACTTGATTGGCGTGGGAAGTTTTGGCTCTGTGTATAAAGGAGTTCTTTATCGGCAAGAAAAACCTGTTGCAGTGAAGGTACTAAACCTTCAAAACCGTGGCGCTGCAAAGAGCTTCACCGTTGAATGCAAGGCTTTGAGGAAAGTTCGACATCGGAATCTTCTCAAAATTATAACTTCTTGCTCAAGCATTGATTACCAAGGAAATGATTTCAGGGCTTTAGTTTTCGAATTCATCCCTAATGGTAGTTTGGACAGTTGGCTTCATGAGCAACATGAGTCAAGGTATTTGAACTTTGTTCAAAGGTTAGACATAGCCATAGATGTAGCCAATGCAGTAGATTACCTTCATCACAATTGTGAGGCGGTAATTGTCCACTGTGATCTAAAGCCTTCCAATGTTCTTCTTGATGATGACATGGTTGCACATGTCACCGATTTTGGATTGGCTAAGCTCTTGTCTACCGACACAGACACTATGGGTAATGATCAAGCAAGTTCTTCAATGATGAAAGGAACAATTGGTTATGTTCCCTCAGGTAAAATTTTATAAATCTGTCTTCTGTTGAAAATTGTAATTGTAATTTAAAGAAATCTTATTGATTTAATTTATGATTTGGTACATTACTATTTTCATGTTAACAACTATTAAACTTCTTATTAAATAAGTTGCACAATCTCAAGTGTCAACTCGTAATTAGAGCTAAAAACAAATGGTTGGCATTAAAAGAATTATTGACTTTATAACAAATTGTTGCAGAATATGGCATGGGTGGGGCTGTGTCTCCAAAAGGTGATATATACAGCTACGGGATTCTGCTCTTGGAGATGATCACCGGAAGGAGGCCAACGGATGGTATGTTTCATGGAGGTTTAAACCTTCACAATTTCTGTAACATGGCACTACCTGAACGGTTGAAGGAGATTCTCGATTTTCGCTTGCTCGAACAAATTTGTGAAAATAATGAGAGATCAAGAAGTCAGCTGAACATGGAAGGAAAGATGTTGGAGAGTTTGGTTTCTTTCACTAAAATAGGAGTTGCATGCTCTGCAGAAGCACCTGGTGAAAGAATGGGAATCAAAGATGCTATCACACAACTACTTGCAATCAAGGCAAGGTTTGCTCGGACTGGGATCCATAGAAGGGACAGGAGATAGGCAGCAGCCATTGGTGAATCAGAATAAACTTTTACTCCCTGTTTTGTATCAATACTTCATATTTGAACTTTGTTTTGCATGTCTTAAAATCGTTTAAACTAGGTTTGTCTGTAAAAAATTAAATTTCTGCAAAATCTTTTTTTCAATTTGTATTTTCTGGCTTCCTTGATAGATCAAAGATATGTATAAAACTTTGAAATCTTGTTTAACGCCCTGAAAATTTCTCAAAGAGTAAAATTAAATTGGTAAAAAAGAACTAGCAGTAGTTTTACTAAAGAAATGACTCTGGATAACGCCTCCTTTCCTCTTAATTTTCTTCCTCAAAGAGTTGTATATATGAAAGATGTAACACCCCACTTATAAAAAATATATATATATAACAATAAAAAAAAAGGGAAAAGACCACATGGGCAGCCGCCCATGTGGTCAATTGAACTTTGAAATAAAAAGTTGAAAGAGTTGAAAGTGGGGGGGGGGGCGGATAGACAAATAAAAAAAGAGTGGACAAGTGAAATAAATGAATGGATGAGATAAGACAAAAAGGGAAGAAAGAGAGCTGAAAAAAAAAAACAAAAGGGTCGGCTGTGAGTGAGAAAAAGAGAAGAAAACCAAAGAAGAAAAAGGGAGAGAAAGAGGCGGAAGAGAGGAAGGAGGAGGCCACGATTTTGAATGCTGATTGAAGGGGAAAAAGTATAGAATTTCAGTCAATTTTTGGAGGAAAAAGAGGTGAGTTTTGGTGTTGAAAATTTAGTAATTTCATTGCTAAAATTGGAGCTTTTCTTGCTGTTGTTTTGAGAGCTGCACGGTGCAACTTTGAGTGCAGAAACTTTGAGTTTTGATGGCTGATTTTTGGAGCAGAAAAGTGCAGAATCTTGGGCTGTTGTTTGTTGATTTTTTTGGGCAGAAATGGAGCTGGAAATTAAGCTAGAAACCAGCTGGTTTGGGGGCTGAAAAGTGTTGCTCAAATGGTGAAAAAGAGAGAAGGAAAAGGATGGCCAACGGTGGTGGAGAGGAGGAACCACCACCGGTGGTGAAGGAGGAGGCCACGGTGGAAAGAAGCCATGGGCTGAGAAGAAGAAAGGAAGAAAGAACGTGGAAGAGAGAAAAAGAAAAGAAAAAGAAAAAAAAAAGAAGAAAAGGGCAAAAGAAAGAAAATAGAAAATGAAAATGAAAGAATAAGAAAAAAAAATATAAAAGTGGGCCCAAAGGAGAAATAAATTAGGCAAGGCCCAATAGGAAAAATAAATGGGCATGACCCAATGGTAATTAAATGGGCAAGGCCCAATAGAAAGATGAAATTGGGTAAGGTCCAAGTGGAAAATAAAATTGAGCTTGGCCCAATAGGAAAATTGAAAAGGTTCTTGGACAAGGTCCAATAGCTAGGAGGGATAGAAAAGGCTCAATAGCACGTTTATCTAGAAGACGTACTGAACGAGACACACGACCGAGAAATAGAAATAAATACATACGCGTACAAAAATAGCGATGTAATATCCCGCTATTTCGAGGTGAGTAGGGGGTGTCAATTTGAAAATTTTTATAATTATATATGTATGTATATGCATGAATTATATTACGTACAAATTGTGGAAAGCATGAGTTGGTAGATTTTTAGGAAATTTGTGAATGCTACGAATTTCAAACGTGTTTTGAATATATATGTATAAAGTATACGTAAAGTGTTTTAAACCGGGAAACAAGCTTTTTCAATGGGATTTATATCCAAAATTGTGCCTTATACTTGTGTAGTGTGCATCCATGATTATGATGCCTGGTTACCATATGAAGTATTTCAAAATTCATGCACCAAATTTTATTTATGAAAATGGCAATTGATTTCATTATATTTTCTGTCGAATGTTTTGAGAATAATTTGGAATGAGACTTTCAAGACATAAAATAATTTCTAAAGTGATTTTATTTAATCGAGAGATTCGAGAGTAGGTCGGATGTCACATCGGTTAAGTGTGACCCTCGTGCACGAGTGAGCTCTAGCTAGAGACATTTTCGGGTCGCCGACGGGCTGTTAGACATGGCTGGGGCCATGGTCTGTGATATACGTGGCAAGGCCACAGATGATTTACGCGGTTACAACCGCTTGATATCTCCGATGTCGGCCAACATCGTTGAGATTGCCATGGCATTATGTGGGGATCCGGTGGAAGCGATGCTCCCGGATGATATTACGTGGTAGCGGGACCACGAGTTTTTATCTTATTTCCTACTCGAGAGTAAAGTCTCTTTGGATTTTCGAATTATATTTTTCTGTGCATGGTGAGAGTTAAAAAGTTTTCAACAACTCCCTGTTTACGAAATGATTTGACTTAACGCCTCATTCAAGAGGTGACTTGTTGATTCTTCTGAGTTTTCAGACTCATATTTCGTGTATGGTGAAAATGAATTTAAAATGGCTTTTCCGCAGCTCTCCATTTTTACGGAAAAATGAATTTAACTCCTCGAGTATGAGGCGATTTGTGGTTTACGTATATATTTGACAAATATATGATTTTACGAGAGCTTGCCTGATTTAAGGAAATTGATTTAAATAAATTATTCTAAATGATTTTTGCATGAAATTATTATTCACACTAGATTTGGCGCGTATTTATCTATATACCTTTGGTTTGGTTATATCATAAACGAATTCTTGATATTTTCTTTATATATAAGGCACAAATATCCGTTTGAAATAAATTGTTTTATCATCCGGTAATTTGATATTCAAATGATCAGCTATTTGCTTGTTTCCCGTCTACGCCCTACTCGCTGAGCCGATGATCACTGAGTCTGTGAGACTCACACCCCTCTTATTTCTCCTTTTGCATACAAGGATCGGCCTAACGCGTAACTATTGGCGTATTCAGTCTACTGCGAATAGGTAAAGGCATCTCTTAGCCCGCTTCGAGTTGCTCCGCTGTCTAGAGTTCATTCACATGAAATTTCTACATATTATTAGCATTGTCAATTCCTAATTATGCATTGTTGAAACTTTGTATTTTAAATTTAATTACTATTACTGGAAATGGAATATCAATAGGGTATTATTATTATTATTAATTATTTACATACGTGTTAGCATATTTAATAAATGTCTTAGAAAAATTTACAAAGGCTTGTTCGGGACTTGACGGGATCTCCCGGAGGTCTTGGACGCCGGTAGCGATCGGGGATGGGTCGTTACAAAAGAACTCGGTCAAGACTTAACAAGGTCCTGCTTTCCATATTGTTCCATAGCTCAACTTAATTAAAAAAAAAAAACTGCAACTCCCTTGACAAACTCTGCATAAAGTTATTATTGGTAGTAAATAAGTTCATGCACTTCATAAGAAATAAAGAACTTAGAAATTTGAAACATTTTTATTAGAAGTGAAAAGAGATTAAACCCTTTTATTTTTTATTAGATGTGTGACCTATCACATCACAATAAATTCCTTATAATTAGTTTTCAGTGTGTTTAGTAAGCACTCCACGGTAAATTTCATGTATATGTGAAGTTATCACTGCATATAACATTCATTACTCTTCGATTTCAAAATAAGTGTTCAATTAGATAAAATAAAAGAATAGGATTGACCAATTGGATTGTAAATAAAAAAAAAAACTTGATCAAGTAGGATAAAAATATAAAACATTGTTGAATTTTTAAGGTTTTATATATATTTTTCAATTACAGTTATTCTGTCAAAAGCCAAACCACTTGTATGTCATTGGCTTCCCACTAAGTGTACTAGGAGGGAGAAACGGCATGAAACGTGGCCCATCTCTACCAACACTCCTTGTCCTATAATTTTCTCTTTCCTGTTGAAAACTATTGTGGCCTCCATTGTTAATATACAGAAAGTTTGTTTTTTTGAAAGGAATATACAGAAGCTTTGTTGCTCCACTTGTTCTGCTTCTTTTGTGCTCGATTTCGTCTGAAAGTTTTTAGTTTTATTTTAGAATATTTCAACAAAATTTAATTGTAAAAAAGCATATAATTTAGAAGCTTTTTTATTATTTTAGTGTATAACCTATGAGAGTTTAATTTAATAGTAATAATTTAGTATTATATAACTTGCAATGCAGTTTCCCTTTTAGTAATGGAAGTGTCTTCTCCCTGCTGCTGGAGCCAACATATGTTTCAGCAAAAGACAAGTTTTCCTTGATCACCGTCTTAAACGGCATCTCTTAAGCCAACTATAGACTAGCTATGAAAGTGATCAGTGTTGAAATAGTCGTGCTAAAAGTGGCCCAGATTCATGTAATTATAAAATTTCATTGATTCTTGGAAGTTTAGTTCCCTATTCTTGGTCTGAAAAGTCAAGAACAAAAGAGAAGACGAAGTTCAGTTTCAAAGTGTTTTCTTGTAGCGAAGACCTGTCCTTTTTGGGAGAAGACTTACACAATCAATGTTATTTTTGCCAACGTTCTAATCTTCCATGTGGACCTCTCATGGATGAAATTTCCAAGTGCGGCAAAGGAGTAGTCTTTCGCGATACTGCCAAGGCCTAGCCAACCAATTCTGAATCCCTTTTTAGATGTGGTAAGAGAATTGGGAGGACATGGACAGTAACTGAACCTGCTTGTTGCAGAATTCTGTTAAAATCTGGTGCTTTATTTCGCAGCAATAAAGGTGATGAATCTCGATAAGTTCAAATAGAAGAAGACTTTAGCTGCTGTTTTATTTCTTTATCTATGTCGATTTGGTGTCTTTAGCTTGTTTGACTTTTCTTTTACTTTGTCCATCTGCTGTGGTTGTTTACTTTTTCCACGTGCTAGAATTCAGGTCTTAGTTCATTGTATTTCTTCCAAAACTACATCGTTTGAGTAATTGAGAAATGACTGGTGGTAGAAAATATCTCACAATTCCCGTAGCACCTAGAAGGTTGGAATGCTAGGTGGTTGATTACTGAGTATATGAAAGTGGCTGTGCACACCGTTTTTGTGCTGACACAATATTTTTCTCTTTCCTCTCATTCGATTATTCTCTCTGGCTCTCTTTCATCCTGTTCTGCATATTTCCAGTTTTATAAAATCTTCTAAAAATTCATTTCTTCTCCCAAGCTAATTTTCTTCAAAGAAAATGGGTAAATCAGGCTTAGGAAACATATGCATCCTTGACGCTAACTTGTTTGTTGGCTTTGTTATTGTACTCAGCTTATTGGTGCCAGGATCCCTGAAATTTGCATCGGCCTTGGGGAACGAAACTGACAGAATAGCTTTGCTTTCTATAAAGGATCAGCTTGTTGGTGCTTATCCGGGAGCTCTCGTTTCATGGAATGCTTCTCTCCACTTCTGTGAGTGGCAAGGTGTTACATGTGGTCGTCGCCACCAGAGGGTCACTGCTCTGGAGTTGCCTGGTTTGAAACTAGCTGGGTCCTTATCTCCTTCGATTGGCAATTTAACCTTCCTCAGAATACTTAATCTGTCTGATAATAGCTTGCGTGGTAACATACCCAAGGAAGTTGGCTACCTAAGGCGGTTGCGTGTTCTTCACCTATTTCAAAATAATCTACATGGAAAGATCCCTGTAGAGCTTGCCAATTGCTCAAAACTCCAAGCGATTGCTTTGTTGCATAATAACCTCACTGGTGAAGTTCCTTTCCAATTGGGTGATTTGTCGAAACTCATCAGACTCTCCTTGGGTGCCAACAGTTTAGTTGGGAGTATTCCATCTTCTTTAGGAAACCTTTCATCAATGCAGGATCTCTAACTTTCTTATAATCATTTGAAGGGAAAGATCCCAGATGCTCTGGTCGGGGCCGTAAACTTGAGATATCTTTTTCTGGCTGCCAATAGCCTAACCGGTACTCTTCCTCTCTCAATTCACAATCTTTCTTCCTTAGAAATGATTGAGATGGCTACAAACAATTTCTCAGGGAGTCTTGCAGCTGTAATAGGCCTTCCTTTTCCAAATCTTCGATTCTTCAGCATAGGAGAAAATCAATTAATTGGAACTATTCCAAAGTCAATATCTAATATGTCTAAATTGGAAATATTCGACATCGCTATGAACGGTATCAGTGGATCTGTTCCTAACGATTTGGGTAAGCTCAAGAATTTTCAAGAGTTAATCATTGGGCACAACTATTTTGGAAATGGGAAAACAGGAGACCTAGACTTTCTTTCTTCTTTGCGCAATTGCACCCAATTACAAATTTTGGAACTTGAGGGGAATCGATTGGGTGGCATGTTGCCAAAATCCATAGGCAATTTATCAATCCAGCTCAACATGCTTTTTATGGGATTTAATCAGATCTCAGGAAATATTCCTGAAGGGATTGGCAATCTTGTCAGCCTAACTCTTCTCCATATGCCGAGAAATGCCCTATTGGGCACCCTTCCAACTTCTATTGGGAAGCTTCAAAATCTTGAAAGATTTTTTCTCAGTTCTAATAACTTTTCAGGTAAAATCCCATCCATCATTGGCAATCTCTCTCTTTTGTTTGAACTTCAATTACATAATAACAATTTTGAAGGAAGAATTCCGCTTGCCCTTAGAAATTGTAAAAACATGCAAAACTTGTTTCTTTCTGGAAATAAACTTAGCGGTAATGTACCAGGTCATCTATTTGGTGCTTTTACCAGTTTGATTTTGGTTTACATTTCTAACAACTCATTGAGCGGTCCCCTGCCATCAGATTTTGGTAATCTAACGAACTTAGTAGGATTATTTGTTTCTGAAAATAAATTTTCTGGTGAAATTCCGAAATCACTTGGTGAGTGTTCTGGATTAAGGTCACTTGATATGGCAGGAAACTTATTCCAAGGTAGCATTCCCCTGTCTTTTGGCTCTTAGAAATCTCTTGAAATTTTAAATCTTACCCGTAATAATCTATCAGGCACCATACCACATTAACTTGAAAAACTTCCATTTTTAAGCAATTTGAACCTTTCTTTTAATCACTTGGAGGGTGAAGTTCCAAAAGGAGGGGTTTTCAATAAATCTAGTGGATTTTCAATTGTGGGAAACAAAAATCTCTGTGGAGGGATACCTAAAATAAAGCTCCCAAAGTGCATCAATCAGAAGCCAAGGAAAAAGGGCAATGCTTTGTCGGCCAAAGCCATCATTGTTATGATCCTTGGCATTCTAATTGCCTCTATTTCGGTTGTGCTTCTTTTTATTTGTTGTTGCAAATTAAGGTCTGGAAAGAAGCTTATCCCTGCAACTTTGTTTGGTGATGGCTACTTGCGAGTATCCTACAAAGAGCTTCTGCAAGCAACTGGTGGTTTTGCATCTTCCAACTTGATTGGTGTGGGAAGTTTTGGCTCTGTCTATAAAGGAGTTCTTCATCAGCAAGAAAAACCAGTTGCAGTCAAGGTACTTAACCTTCAAAACCGTGGTGCTGCAAAGAGCTTCACTGTTGAATGCAAGGCTTTGAGGAAAGTTCGACATCGGAATCTTCTCAAAATTATAACTTCCTGCTCAAGCATTGATTACCAAGGCAATGATTTCAAGGCTTTAGTTTTCGAATTCATCCCTAATGGGAGTTTGCACAATTGGCTTCATGAGCAACATGAGTCAAGGTATTTGAACTTTGTTCAAAGGTTAGACATAGCCATAGATGTAGCCAATGCAATAGATTACCTTCACCACAATCGCGAGGTGGTAATTGTCCATTGTGATCTAAAGCCTACCAATGTTCTTCTTGATGATGACATGGTTGCACATGTCAGTGATTTTGGATTGGCTAAGCTTCTGTCTAGCGACACAGACAATATGGGTAATGATCAAACAGGTTCTTCAATGATGAAAGGAACAATTGGTTATGTTCCTCCAGGTAAATTGTGTATCTCCCTTCGTCTTTCAATATCATAGTCTAAATCTAATGAAATCTTTATAATTTAACATATACAAAATCTTAATAATTTTATTATTTATAATGTTTACGATTGTTGTGTATTAACGATCATTAAACCTTCCATTGAATAAGTTGTAAAATCTCAAGTCTCAACACTTAATTAGAGCTAAAAACAAATGGTTGGCATTACAAGAAGTATTAAGTTTGCAACAAATTGTTGCAGAATATGGCATGGGCGGGGCAGTTTCTCCAGAAGGTGATATGTATAGCTATGGGATTCTGCTCTTGGAGATGATCACTGGACGGAGGCCAACAGATGGTATGTTTCATGGCGGCTTAAGCCTTCACAATTTCTGTAAAATGGCACTACCTGATCAGTTGAAAGAGATTCTCGATTTTTGCTTGCTCGAACAAATTAGTGAAAACAAGGAAAGATTAACGAATCTGCCAAACATGGAGGGAGGGATATTGGAGAGTTTGGTTTCTTTCACTAAAATAGGAGCTGCATGCTCTGCAGTAGCACCTGGTGAAAGAATGGGAATCAAAGATGCCATTACACAACTACTTGCAATCAAGGCCGGGTTGCTTCGCACTGGGATCCATGGAAGGGACAGGAGATAGGCAGCAGCAGCTGGTGAATCGGAAGCAAACTTCTACTCAATGTTTTGTATCAATAATGGATATTTGAACTTTGTTTTGCATTTGTTCAAATCGTTTAAACTAGGATTATCTACAAAGATTTCAACAGACTTGGCTATGGAAAATGATTTTTAAATTTATGCTGTGAAATTCATGTTTATATTTATCTCCTTTTATCCTTGCTCGATTCCGAAGTCGAAATTTTCCATTGGCTTAATTACAGAATGAGAGAATCAATTCCAAGCTTTGTCCAACGTGATGAATCGAAGCTTAGAAAGTAGAAATGAATCAGCCAACCTGCAACCACTTGCTTTGGGAGACAAATCAACAGAATCCATTCTATTTCATCACTCAAAATACTTCACAGCCACAGAATGTGTTAAGAAGAACAAGAGATAACAGTTAATCTATCGCGCTTGATCCTTGCTATAGCGCAACATGCTATAAATTAACTATACTAATGTCCGATTTTATATCTTAAACAAGACACACCTCAACAGATACTGTCTGTGGGTAGAACCTTATTTTATAGACAATCCTTGGTAAGAACAGAAATAATTTCTTCTAAAAACATGGTAAAACAATCAACTTCATAGACAATCCTAGGTTAAGAATGGAAATAATTTCTTCTAAAAACATGGAAAAACAATCATCTTGACCTTTTTGAATATAGCGGCATAGGCGGGAAGCAATCTTCCAAGAAAGAGAGGTAAACAGTTTCCCCACAACCACAATCAAGAACATCTGCTCCTAAACAACGTTTGAAAAAGCTTCATTAGAAAAAACTCTTCTCAGGTACATCTATTGCATGAACTACTGGCTAACTCTATTTAGCAGGCTTACCTGATCCTCTGATGCAAGAAAATTTTCTTGTAAGGAAACTCCTACAGCAGCTCTCAGCTACAAAATTTCGTATAGTAACATCCTATTGCTATCATTTGCTCCTTTGATGCCAACTTAATTGGAACAAAGGAGAGTAAAAATTGACTAAGTACACAACCTCTCATAGAAACTAGTTCCGAAACAGACTTATCCCTATACATAATCCACCATCAGAATCTCCCCAAAACATCAGAGAATGGTCTACTTAAGCAAAATCTAACAGTCGTTTCAAAGCTGTCATCTTGAAGGAAAGTGACAGGGGAGTCTAGAAAACCAGTTGCATTCACCAACAAACTGCAACAAGCAACCTCACATCAAGAATTTAGATCCAATATCGCCATTGACATTACTTTTGAACTATGAGCATCTTCATTGGCACAATCCAGTATGCCATTTTGTGTGGCGGGAACTAATCTAAACTGCATTTATCTGTAAAACAGTCTAAAGGAATTCTCTTTCAATCTAATCCAAGAATCAAGAAAATCAATCATCCTTAACTAACAGTGAAAACCCAAATCAACCAACAAATTCACAACAAAAATTAGATTAATTATCACTTCAGTGAAAAAAAAATTTAACTTTATAGAGCGAAAAAGCACGATTAACAGTCTGAGCATTATCAAACATAAGGAGAGCAATTCAATTCAGAAAAGCACAAACTTTATATAAAAAAGAAATCAAATTTACAAACAACATATTATAATACTTGCTCAATTACACAAATTTCAATTTCGAAAAAGAAGAAAAATGGATCTGACCGTAGGGTCATCACCACTTGCTATCATAATCAGCAATCGGTGACTGATCTAGAGTGCTGCACTATGGACCGTCCAATCAAGTCGATCCAATCTTCCTTCTCTTTTTCCAAATCCGTAATGAAATGCATTGTCTCGTTCCCCTCTTCTGATAATTCAATTATATTTGAGATGATCAAATGTCCTAGATTCAGCAATTATATTACTTCAAACTAGTATATATCTTCCTAACTTGATTGAAGTAACTTTTCTCTTTGTCAATTTACTTTGAAAAATTAGACAGGACTCTGAAGAAATTTTCGTGCTGGCTTCATTGATTAAGTATAATCTATACAATTGATAATATGAACAATTTAAATTTCTATAAAGCGGATTCCACCTAAAGTTTGGGATAACTCTTAGGCTCAAATGACAAAAAAGTTTCTGAATTTATGTGTAATTGAGTTCCAATATTTCTAATTTGCATCCATTGAGCCCAAAGTTCTTTTATTCCATCCAATTGAACTTTTATCTCATAAAAATATAATGGACTTTACCCAGGTGATAACTATCACATTTTATAAATGGGCGTTTTAAAAAATAACCTTTAAAAATAAGACGTTTTCAAAAGTAGTCATCTTTATAATTTTAACTATTTTTAATCAAGTTGAACAAAAATACCTTTAATGAAATTACACGCTATGATGTGACACGTCATGGTTAGGTTGTAACACGTCATGTACAAAAACCTGTGACACGTCATGTACAAAAACCTGTCACACGTCATGGTTAGGCTGTGACACACCATATACAAAAACCTGTGACAAGCCATGGTTAGGTTGTGACATATCATGTACAAAAATTTATGACACACCATATACAAAAACTTGTGACATACCATGATTAAGTTGTAACACGCCATGGTTAAGCTGTGACATGCCATGTACAAAAACTTGTAACAAGCCATGGTTAGGTTGTGACACGTCATGTACAAAAATCTGTAACACGCCATGGTTAAGTTGTGACACGCCATGGTTAGGCTGTGACACGCCATGTATAAAAACTTGTGATAAGCCATGGTTAGGTTGTGACACGTCATGTACAAAAATCTGTGACACACCATATACAAAAATCTGTGACACGCCATGTCATGACCCGGAACTCCCCTTCGAGCTCGTGACAATCGCCGCGACGTTTCGATAAGCATTCATACCTCGAATACTGATCGAAACATCGCAAGGCTTGCGTACCAGTTTTTTCAAAAACTTCGAAACCGATTAAAATATAATATGCAAGCGGAGAACACATATTTCACAATTAAAAATAAATCTAGCGGTCTAAAATATTTGTTTAAAGTAAAATTTTCAACTATTTGAATAAAACCAACATATTCGATCAAGTATTTTATTTTCTTAAAACACAATATCTACAAAGTCTTTCAAAAATCATTTTTTTTGTAGCATAAAAGTAAAATAAATTTATTTATACAATAATAAAGATAACTAAAGTATAAAAATTCAATTACAGTGACACGTGAGCCCCCAATTAACCACGAAGGTACAGGACTGTGAATCCTTACTTTCTAAGATGCCACTTCAAGATTTCCTTCTCGATGCAATTGTTGGTCTATTGCCTATTCTGAGCTTGAAAAATATATAGAAAAAAGGGTGAGATTTCACAAATCTCAGTGAGTAAACATATACCCTCTAAACTATCTACAGTCGAGTAAATAGAGACAAATAAAATATTCCCTCCAGTATGTTTTCATAACATAAATTTTTATTGTACTCAAAACGATTAACTTGGCTTATGGATTTCACAAAACTTGGCTTATGCCAAAATAATTCTCGGGGATACCCCGGCCGGAGGCATCTAACTGAGACCGCCAAGGCTATTAAATTTCTTACACTCATTTTTCATCTGAAAATCTAGCCATGCCTTGACGTTAGCTGAGTCTCACACTCACATGGTGGTCCGTGTGAAGTGCACTCAAACTTTACCTTAGGAGATGCCCTACACACGACTCTCCTTATCGAGGTAAGAATATATCTAGGAACCGTGCCACTCTTATAAGCTGGTCCACGGAACCTGCCACTGCAGTGGGGAATTTATCTACCACCGAATTTATAAAAATTCTTAACTGCATGATATGGCCATTTATTTTTCTACCTAGCCTCTCTTAGGCTGCTCAAAACAGTTCAAATATAAATTTAACATAATAACAAATATCAATTATGCTATTCATGCTAACAAAATATCATAAGCCATTCAAATTAAAAATACAATTTATTTCATAACACATAACAATCTCCGATTACTCTATTTTTAAAACCATTATTCAATTTTTCAAAAAATTTATAAAATCATTTTATAAAATCACATTTTCCAATAAAACACAACAATTTGCCATTGAAACCATTTTTCATAAATCACATAATTGAATAAAACTACTATAGATAATTAAGATGATATAGGAGTACTCACTGTACTAGGAGTAGATATACTCCTATTCTCGATCCTCGAGTGTAGTCTTTTACCCGTATTAGATAGCTCACCACCTATCCACAATACATGACACAAAAATTCAATAATTTATGTCAAATCATTATAAATTATTTCAGACTCTTATCCATGCGTATGCACTAGACATGGTTTGAAATGTTTGGACAATCACTTAATTGCGGTGTCCGACCTAACTCGCCAATACACGGTGTAAATTCCTAAAATCTCCAATTCAACCCCAATTCCATCAATTTCAATTTCCATTATCCAATCATATCCACAATACCTCAATGATTGTGAATTTGGTCCAATTTATCAATTCGGATCAAAAATTACGCTTTTACCCCTAGTGGGTAAAAATTCTAATTTTTGCACCGAAAATTCTCATTTAATTTTCTAACTTCATAATTTATCAAATATCACCAAATACATGCCAAATAACCTAAAATTCAGCTTAATTACCTTCAAAATTATTTATGAGAATTTCGGCTATACTAGGTGGAATTTCACTAAAATTTTTCCTATTTGATTTTCATCCCAAAATTCATCAATTCTCAACAAATTCACTTGAAATGAAATCATTTCATTTTCAATAAACTCACTATGAAATTCAGCCTAAATGAATTCCCATGGAATAGGTGATTTTCTCACTTAATTTTCTTCCTACACATGACTAACTAACTACAAACACTAACATAGTTAAAAATCAAATAATTCCATCAACTTTTTCTCTCTAAACCCATTGGACCAGCCATGAAATCACCATGAAATATGCATTTAACCATGGAAAATAAGGAAAATTGCATGGGTAAGGTAGAAATTAAGTTAGAAATGAAAAACCTTACCTTTTTATTCTTGATTTCCTTGAATTTCTTTACTTTTTCTTGATTTTTCTCACTCTAGGGTTTATTTTTGTGTTTTCTCTCTCTTCCTTCAGGGTAGGACGAAATTTTTGGGGAAGAAGGCTGAAATTTGACCTTTTTAAACCATTAAATAAAATAATATTATTTTATTATATATTTTTTAATTTTTTATTAATTTATTATTTTTTTATCTTTTGACTTTATTTTCAGCCACCAATTTTCCTTCCCTTATCCTTAGCCTTCAAGAAGGTTCTGGACAAATCCCAAAGATTTTTATGGTGTAATTTTATAAAATTACACTTTTGCCCCCGAAAAAGTGCAAAATTACATTTTTGCCCCAAAAATTGAAAAATTTTCACAAGGCATATTTTTCACTCCTCAAACTCATACCACACTCCAAATAATTAAATTTGATCAAAATCCTTTCGAAAATTCAATTTTCAGTTCTGGATGGCAAAATTATCATTTTACCCTTATACTCTAAAAATACCGAAAACTCATATTTTTCATCGCCAAATCTTCCAATTGTACTTCAATACTCATATCATACTCAAACATGTTAAATGGGGCCAAAATATTCTTTAAAAATTCTTGTTTTGACCTTTAGTGGTAAAATTACTATTTTGCCCTTGTATCCCAAAATATCGAGAATTACACTTTTTCACTGCTGAACTTCATATTATATTCCAATAATCATATTATATTTCATATAATTATTCTTGGTCATTTGAAATCAAAATCTTTATTAAAAATCTTCATTTTGTCCTGAAATTGAAAAATGACCATCTTATTCCTAATCGGTCAATTTTTTCGGATTGACTCCAAATCTGACCTCGAACTCCGAATTACCATTTTGAGTCATCCCTGGACTGTGAAATTTTCAATTTCATCTTTAAGATCTCGATTTTATCTTGTTCGAGGTTTAATCGACTTAACTATACTTTTAAGGTAATATCGTCTTTTAACGATTTCTCCGGACTTCCTCAATATACAAACATTCTATCGAGCATGTAAATGACATTACGATCACTTTATAGGGCAGGGTTTGACACGCCATGGTTAAGTTGTGACACGCCATGGTTAGGCTGTGACACGTCATGTACAAAAACCTGTGACAAGCCATGGTTAGGTTGTGACAAGCCATGTACAAAAATCTGTGACACGTCATGGTTAAGTTGTGACACGCCATGGTTAGGCTGTGACATGCCATGTACAAAAACCTGTAACAAGCCATGGTTAGGTTGTGACACGCCATGTACAAAAATCTGTGACACACCACTGCTTAAAGTGTTTCCAACATGTTTTCATAAATCAAAATACAATTTTTTTTATCTAAAACACCTACTTTGACTAAAAATTAAAAAAAAAATTCTTTTGAAAACCTAGGTTTATAAATTTTAAAATTTTGAATTTATTGGTGTCTAGATCCCAAATTGATTCAATTAAAAGTTATTTCATACATCTGTGATCATTTCTACCATTTTAATTTTCTCCAAAATACCTAAAAATCGAAATTTTCAAATATCCACCCACCCAAACACTTCGAAACGATTGCTTAGTGTCTTGAAAGCGCAAGAAAAAGAAATCTGAAAACGCGAGAGAGAGAAATCGAAAGTATAGCAGACGAATGCCAAAGAGAGAAATCGGAAAAATAACAGACGAATGTCGAAGAGAGAAATCGATAAAATTTGATAGAGTGGGATGGTGAGAGAGAGAAATCCGAAACAGAAATGGAGAGAAATTATGATGAATGGTTTAATTTATTTAAAATAGTTTAAAGGGTATTTTTGTCAAGTTATAGCTAAATATGACTAAAAACAGTTAAACTTATTTTGATGGTTATTTTTAAAATATCTTTATCAAGAAAGGACATTCCTCACAATTTCCTTTTTTATAAACGTAAATAAGATATGCTGATTACACGGAATATGGATTGATGATGTGACCAATCATATAAGCAGAAATTCCTAATCATCGTTCCTTGTTGGGTTTGGTTAGCTTGCTTTGACACTTCACCTACACAAAAATTCCACATCAGCATTTATTGTGTTTAGGCAATAAGTCTTCCGTCAAATTTCATGTATACAGCAAGTAATAACTGTTACAGGATAATATCTGTTATATTTCTGGTAAGAGATAAGAGCACAATTGAAAAAAAAATTTTAAAAATTCAATTAGATACATATATAAAAAAACCTTAATTTGTTTTTTGAAAAACTAAAAAAAATACCTTATAGTAACATTCATAGATTAGAAGCTGTCACAATTTAATGCAATTGTATAATTAGTTCCCTTTGGTCAGGGAAGTCTTCTCCCTGCAGCTGGAGCCTACATGTCCTCCAGCCAAAGATAAGTTTTCCTGGACTAAGCCAGGATTGTAAAGTCAACTGCAGACTAGCTACAGAAAGTGATCAATGTTGAACTAAACGCACTAAAAGCAGGCTAGATACATGTGCTTACAAAATTTCATTAATTCTTGGAAGTGTAGTTCCTTATTCTTGGTCTGAAAAGTCAAAAACAAAAGAGAAGATAAAGTTCAGTACCGTATGCATGGAATGCATGGGGGGAGTGTTATCTTGTAGCGAAGACCCGTCCCCTTCCGGTGAAGACTTTCACATCACAATGTTATTTCTTTCCAACGTTCTGATTTTCCATCTCTGTTTGCATAGGTGTGGACCTCTCATGCATGGAAATTTCCTGCTGAGAACGTATGGCTGAACCAATGAACATTTAGAGCGTCGTGTTACCACTATACTGAGAACATAGACTCGGCATCAAGACCATGTTTTGCTAATGCATCAGCAAATGAGTTCTCGTCACATAAGGTATGGACAATGGATACATTAAAGACCTTGTTTATGACTGCTAGGCTGAATTTTTCCTTGTCTATTTAATTAGATGTTCAGATTTGATGAAATTTCCAGGCGGTGTGAATGTAGCATTAACTACTCTTGGAGATTATAACCGTATAACAAAATTGGGAGGTGTCATTGTCTCAGCTAATGTGTATTTGTACAGTTGGACCTGCCTGTTGTTCATTCACTTCTTTTCCCAAATTTCTTTTCTTCAGAAAAAATGGGTAATTCATGCTTAGAAAACTTTTGCTGTAAGAATAACTTTCTCCTTTGCACTGTTGTACTCAGCTTGGTATTAGGATCCCTGAAATTTGCATTGGCCTTGGGGAACGAAACCGACAGATTAGCCTTGCTTTCTCTGAAGGATCAGCTTGTTGGTGGTTCGCCGGATGCTCTAAATTCATGGAATGCTTCTCTGCACTTCTGCGAGTGGCAAGGTGTTATATGTGGTCGTCAGCACCAAAGAGTAATTGCTCTGAATTTGTTGGGCCTTCGGTTAAGCGGATCAATATCACCTTCAATAGGCAATTTAACCTTTCTCCGAGAAATTAATCTATCTTGGAATAGGTTGCAAGGTAACATTCCTAAGGAACTTGGTCATCTAAGGCGGCTTCGTGCTCTTTATCTCTATATAAATAGGCTCCAAGGTCAAATCCCTGTAGAGATTACCAATTGCTCAAACCTCCAGATAATCATTTTAAACACCAACAGACTCACAGGAGGAGTTCCATCTTGGTTTGGCCTTATGCCGTGGCTCGTCAGACTTTCTCTTGCTGTCAACCGTTTCACAGGGAGTATTCCAACAGCTTTAGGGAACATTTCATCATTGAATCATATCACACTGGCAATAAATCATTTGGAGGGAAGAATCCCTGAGGCTCTGAGTAGGGCATCAAACTTGAAGTTTCTTCTCTTGGGTAAAAATAACTTGTCTGGCAGTATTCCTCCTTCACTTTACAATCTTTCGTCTATGGAATTTATGGACATGCATATGAACAAATTATCTGGGAGTCTTGTGCCTGAAATAGACATTGCTTTTCCAAATCTTCAGGTTTTCGTTATTGGAGACAACCGATTCACCGGAACTATTCCAAGGTCAATTGCAAATATCTCAAGCCTGCAACAGTTTGACATCTATTCAAACGGATTCAGTGGATCCGTTCCTGACAATCTCGGAAACCTAAATAATCTTCAACGGTTGATCCTTGACTACAACAACCTTGGAAGTGGGAAAGCAGGAGACCTTGACTTTATTTCTTCTTTAAGCAACTGCAGCCTATTGGAAACACTGGTTATACATAAAAATGGATTTGGAGGGAGGTTACCAGACTCCATAGCTAATTTATCAACACGGCTAAGAGTTCTTTATATGGGAGAGAATCAGATCACTGGAAGTCTTCCCGAAGGAATTGGTAATCTTGTTAACCTCAATGAAATCAATATGGGGAATCTTTTCCTTACTGGCAACATTCCTGTTTCCATGGGAAAGCTTCAAAATCTTGAAGGATTGTCTCTCCCTTCAAATCATTTATCTGGCAAAATCCCATCCTCTGTTGGCAATCTCTCTCGACTGTCCAAACTTGATTTGTCCGATAACAATTTTGAAGGAAGAATTCTGCAGTCACTGGCGAATTGCGACAGAATGGAGCAGTTGGACCTTTCACAAAACAAACTCAACGGTAGTATACCAAATCAGTTATTTGGTGCTTTCAAAAGTTTGTTTTATCTTAACCTGTCTCACAACTCTTTCACTGGTCTCCTTCCATTAGATTTGGGAAATTTGAAGAATCTTGTACAATTATTTCTTGATAATAACAAATTCTTTGGTGAAGTTCCCAGCAATCTTGGTGAGAGTTCAGGATTACGAATCCTCTACATGCGAGGAAACTCATTTCAAGGTAGCATTCCTACATCTTTCGGTTCTTTGAGATCTCTCGAAATCTTAGATCTTTCCAGTAACAACTTGTCTGGCAACATACCACATGAACTTGAAACACTTCGATTTTTAGTGAGTTTAAACCTTTCTTTTAACCAGTTGGAGGGTGAAGTCCCAAAACAAGGGGTTTTCAATAAATCTAGTGGATTTTCAATTGTGGGAAACAAAAATCTCTGTGGAGGGATACCTGAAATAAAGCTCCCAAAGTGCATCAATCAAGAGCCAAGGAAAAAGGGCAATGCTTTGTCGGTCAAAGGCATCATTATTTTGATCCTTGGCAGTCTAATTGCCTCTATTTTGGTCGTGCTTCTTTTCATTTGTTGTTGCAGAAAAAGGTCTGGAAAGAACTTTATCCCTGCAGCTTTGTTGGGTGATAGCTACTTGCGAGTATCCTACAAAGAGCTTCTGCAAGCAACTGGTGGTTTTTCATCTTCCAACTTGATTGGTGTGGGAAGTTTTGGCTCTGTCTATAAAGGAGTTCTTCATCAGCAAGAAAAACCAGTTGCAGTCAAGGTACTTAACCTTCAAAACCGTGGTGCTGCAAAGAGCTTCACTGTTGAATGCAAGGCTTTGAGGAAAGTGCGACATCGGAATCTTCTCAAAATTATAACTTCCTGCTCAAGCATTGATTACCAGGGCAATGATTTCAAGGCCCTAGTTTTCGAATTCATCCCTAATGGGAGTTTGCACAATTGGCTTCATGAGCAACATGAGTCAAGGTATTTGAACTTTGTTCAAAGGTTAGACATAGCCATAGATGTAGCCAATGCAATAGATTACCTTCATCACAATTGCGAGGTGGTAATTGTCCATTGTGATCTAAAGCCTACCAATGTTCTTCTTGATGATGACATGGTTGCACATGTCAGTGATTTTGGATTGGCTAAGCTTCTGTCTAGCGACACAGACAATATGGGTAATGATCAAACAGGTTCTTCAATGATGAAAGGAACAATTGGTTATGTTCCTCCAGGTAAATTTGTATATCTCCCTTTGTCTTTCAATATCATAGTCTAAATCTAATGAAATAATTATAATTTAACATATACAAAATCTTAATGATTTTATTACTTATAATGTTTACAATTGTTGTGTATTAACGATCATTAAACCTCTCATTGAATAAGTTGTAAAATCTCAAGTCTCAACACTTGATTAGAGCTAAAAACAAATGGTTGGCATTACAAGAAGTATTAAGTTTATAACAAATTGTTGCAGAATATGGCATGGGCGGGGCAGTGTCTCCAGAAGGTGATATGTATAGCTATGGGATTCTGCTCTTGGAGATGATCACTGGAAGGAGGCCAACGGATGGTATGTTTCATGGCGGCTTAAGCCTTCACAATTTCTGTAAAATAGCACTACCTGATCAGTTGAAAGAGATTCTTGATTTTCGCTTGCTCGAACAAATTAGTGAAAACAAGGCGAGATTAACGAATCTGCCAAACATGGAGGGAGGGATATTGGAGAGTTTGGTTTCTTTCACTAAAATAGGAGTTGCATGCTCTGCAGAAGCACCTGGTGAAAGAATGGGAATCAAAGATGCTATTACACAACTACTTGCAATCAAGGCAGGGTTGCTTCGCACTGGGATCCATGGAAGGGACAGGAGATAGGAAGCAGCAGCTGGTGAATCGGAAGCAAACTTCTACTCAATGTTTTGTATCAATAATGGATATTTGAACTTTGTTTTGCATTTGTTCAAATCGTTTAAACTAGGATTGTCTACAGAGATTTCAACAGACCTGGCTATGGAAAGTGATATTTAAATTAATGATGTGAAATTCATGTTTATATTTATCTCCTTTTATCCTTGCTCGATTCCGAAGTCAAAATTTTCCATTGGCTTAATTACAAAATGAGAGATAATCAATTCCAAGCTTTGTCCAACATGATGAACCGAAGCATGGTAAGTAGAAATGAATCAGCCAACCTGCAACCACTTGCTTTGGGAGACAAATCAACAGAATCCATTCTATTTCATCACTCAAAATACTTCACAGCCACAGAATGTGTTAAGAAGAACAAGAGATAACAGTTAATCTATCGCGCTTGATCCTTACTTTAGCGCAACATGCTATAAATTAACTATACTAATGTCCAATTTTATATCTTAAACAAGACACACATCAACAGATACTGTCTGTGGGTAGAACCTTATTTTATAGACAATCCTTGGTAATAACAGAAATAATTTCTTCTAAAAACATGGTAAAACAATCAACTTCATAGGCAATCCTAGGTTAAGAATAGAAATAATTTCTTCTAACAACATGGAAAAGCAATCATCTTGACCTTTTTGAATATAGCGGCAAAGGCAGGGAAGCAATGTTCCAAGAAAGAGAGCTAAACATTTTCCCCACAACCACAGTCAAGAACATCTGCAGGCAGTAAATGGTAGAGACATTTAATCAAATTGATCTCACTTGTAGCTTGTTCTCCTAAACAACGATTGGAAAAGCTTCATTAGAAAAAACTCTTCTCATGCACATATATTACATGAACTATTAGCTAACTCTATTTAGCAGACTTACCTGATCCTCTGATGCAAGAAAATTTTCTTGTAAGGAAACTCCTACAGCAGCTCTCAGCTACAAAATTCCATATAGTAACATCCTATTGCTATCATTTGCTCCTCTGATACCAACTTAATTGGAACAACGCAGAGTAAAACTTGACTAAGTACACAACCTTTCATAGAAACTAGTTCCGAAACAGACTTATCCCTATACAAAATCTACCATCAGAATCTCCCCAAAATATCAGAGAGTGATCTACTTAAGCAAAATCTAACAGTCGTTTCAAAGCTGTAATCTTGAAGGAAAAGTGACAGGGGAGTCTAGAAAACCAGTTGCATTCACCAACAAACTGCAACAAGCAACCTCACATCAAGAATTTAGATCAATATCGCCATTGACATTGCTTTTGAACCATAAGCATCTTCATTGGCAACAATTTGGTATGCCATTTTCTGTGGCGGGAACTAATCTAAACTGCATCTATCTGTAAAAAAGTCTAAAGGAATTTTCTTTCAATCTAATCCAAGAATCAAGAAAATCAATCATCCTTAACCAACAGCGAAAACCCAAATCAACCAACAAATTCACAACAAAAATCAGATTAATTATCACTTCAGTGAACCAAAATTTAGCTTTACAAAGCACAAAAGCACGATTAACAGTCTGATCATTACCAAACATATGGAGAGTATTTTATCTCAGAAAGCACAAACTTTATATAAAAAAGAAAGCAAATTTACAAACAACAGATTACAATACGTGCTCAATTACACAAATTTCAATTTAGAAAAAGAAAAAAATGGATCTCACCGTAAGATCATCACCGCTTGCTATCATAATCAACGATCTCGGAATCGGTGACCGATCTAGAGTGCTGCACTATGGACCGTCCGATCGAGTTGATCCAATCTTCCTTCTCTTTCTCCGAATCCGCGATGAAATACATCGTCTCGTTCCTCGTCGAGAGCTCGAAAGCGTACTGCTTGTTCAGAATATCTTCGGCTCCCTTCACGGTTAAACAGGAAGCCACCGGGATCACGCCACGTGGACGAGAACCGCGCGTGATAGTCGATTCCTTGAACCAGAACAGCTTCCCTTGTTTCAAAACGAACCAGCGGCGACGCCAGGTCTTTATGTACTCGCCTTGTTTGGTCAACCAGCCCGTTCGTTCCGGATTCGACCAGAATTCGACGCCGTCGTAGTCGTTCGGTTTCTCCGTTAGCGCTGTCGCGGCCCGCCATAGGCTCGCCATTAGCTTTGATTTGAATCGTCGGAGGAATCGAAGAGTTCAGACAGACAGACAGACAGAGGGAGGTTGTTTGGCTTCGTGTGACTGTGTCTTTTTGTAGATTTCTTTTATTTTTAATTGCTTTTGATAAATATATTTTTTAAAATTATTATTTTATTATATCTACTTACTTTTTATGGAATGAACTTTATGATATATTTTTTTAATTTTTTTAATTTTTTTAAAGAATTTTAACATTGGAAATTTTATTTTCATTTTATTTAATATAGTTCATGTTTAGAGTTTTAGTCTTTAATTTATTTATATTTTCAATTGCTTTTACTGTCACAAGTGAGAGAAATAATAATTAAATTATAATTAAATACGATAAATAAAATCACGAATATATTAACGAATAAGTATAAATAAAAAAAAATTCATTAAGTATTATCTTAAATCATATATTTTCATTTTAATATATTATTATTATCAATTTCAAAAACAAATAATATTTTAATTTCAATTTCCTTTCATAAAAATAATTATTTTTGTGAAAAAGCTCTATAAGCATTAATTAACTTTTCCTTTGGGACAAAATGTCTTGGAAAAAATGACAACCCCATGATTGAATCACCTTCTTCTAACCTAAAGCAAGCCTGGTTTTGTCCCTTCCATTTGATTTGTTTTGGCATTTTGTTTGTGAAATCCTATCAATGGATAATTAGACCATTGTTCTATGATCAAATGACTTTGATCACAAAACTCTGAAAGTGATAGAATTCAAGATACAATGCATGCAGTTTGAGTTCTTGGGTTCTTAGACTAGCAATGGAAATGATAGGCATGGAGAAGTATCAGAAAACAAGAATGAAGAAAGAGGCAATTTGACGCCGGGGTGTTGTGAAAATCCTATCGTGGCGAGGTTAAAAACCCCACTAAGGTGAACCACCAATCTTGACAAGGTTAGAAAACCCCACTAAGGTGAAGAGTAGCCAAAATCCCACTTTGGTTGGCTAGGCCAAAGATATTAAAACCTCTTACTCTTAAAAAGAGCCTAGAGAAATAAGCACTCCTGCTTAAGAAAATATAATTTATTAACTCTCAACTTGAATGTGTATAATAACCAAACCTAAGGGTCCTATTTATACTATTATAAGCCCAAATCCTAATAAAACTCTACTTCTAGTTATCTAATACAATTCAAATAATTAATAAGAAATTTAAATAAAATAGATATTCTATTCCTAAATAGAACATGACTAGCTTAAAATCCTAATACAAATAAAAGAAGAATTTTATTATATCTATAATTCCTAAATCAACTAAAATTAGCAAAAACTAAATTAAATAAAACACAATTCTAAACGCTCCTGCGTCATTCTCCTCGGGTTAGAAAAACTCGACTCCGACGAGTAGTCCTTAACAAACTCCTTGTAAATGTTTGGATCCACGTACTGTCATAGTCCATACCAACCATTTGAACAATTCATCTATTATTTTGAAAGTTGTTTTCCATTCACCTCCAAGTCGCATTCGAATTTGGTGATAACCACTACGCAGGTCGATCTTGGAGAAGATAATAGCGCCATGCAATTGATCCAACAAATCATCAAGTCTAGGAATGGGAAAACGATACTTGATAGTGATTTTGTTCACGGCACGACTATCAATGCACATACGCCATGTTCCATCTTTTTTTGGAACTAATAAAGCAGGAACAGCACAGGGGCTAACGCTTTCTCTTACCAGGCCTTTTTCCAAAAGTTGTTTGACTTGATGTTGTAACTCCTTATGCTCTTGCGGATTCATGCGATAAGCAGGCTTGTTTGGAATTACAGAACCAGGGATGAAATCAATCGCATGCTGAATATCTCGCATTGGTGGCAATCCATGGGGTATCTCATCAGGTACAACATCACTAAACTCCTCAATTATGGATTGGACATCTTTAGATAAGGGTGAAGATACTTCATTCTCCTCACAAACTAATAAAAGGTATAAAAGGCTTGACTCACGATAAGCTTTGTTTAAACCAGACACAGTGATGAGTGCTTTATCTACCTCTTGTTTCTTTGGGTAGTCTTCCGGCTTTAATGGAGTCAACATAACTTTTACTCCATCCTTGATGAAGGAATAAGTATTCTTGTATCCATCATGGTGAGCTCGACGATCATATTGCCATGGGCGTCCTAACAACAAGTGGCATGCGTCCATTGGAATAACATCACACCAGACTTTATCTTCATACTTATTTCCGATAGAGAATTGAACACAACAGCGCTTTGTTACCTTAACTTCGTTTCCTTTTCTCAGCCATTGTAACTTGTAAGGATGAGGATGTACTTCAGTTGGAAGTTTTAACTTTTCCACCATGTAGTTGGCAATAACATTCTCACAACTTCCACTATCAATAATGACATTACAAACCTTCCCTTGAGATGTGCACCTTGTATGGAATATATTATGACGAAGCCAACTTTCATCTTCTGTCATCATAGCAGTGTTAAGATTACGACGAACAACAAGAGCTTCTCCATGATCAGCATAAACTTCTTCTATCTCTTCGTTGTTGAATATTTCTAGCTCATCATCTACTTCTTCTAAGCTAGGTTCTTCCATAATTTCTTCTTCGACTAAGGAGACAATTCTTCGATTTGGACAATCAGAAGCAATATGCACAAATCCTTGGCATTTGAAGCACTTTTTATTGACATTAGAAGCACGAGTAGAAGCAGTTTCTTTATTAGTTGGAGTTTTGGAAGAGTTTAACTTTGGAGGTGGAATGGTTGCCGAACTTTGTCTCCCACGGTTTGAGGTGGAATCTTTCTGTCTAGATGAACTCACTGAACTTTTCCGTAATCGTTGTTTCTCAACCTTTAGTGCTAGTCTGATGACATCATTTAAGTTCCAATATGGTTGTAGTTGAACAATATCTGTAATTTCGACATTGAGACCCTCAAGATAACGAGCTACAGTTTGTTCTTCTGGCTCATGAACATCGCACTTCATGTGAAGTTGTTCGAACTCCATTGTATATTCTTCCACCGACATTGTTTTTTGCCTCAAGTTATGAAATTTGATAAAAATTTCTTGTCGATAATGCTCAGGAAGGAACTTACGCTTGAGTTCTCGACGCATCTTATCCCATGTTCTGATTTTGTTGCGACTTTCTCTTTCTCTTTGTCTTTTGAGATTTTCCCACCAAATAGAAGCATGTTTCTTCAATTTAATTGCCACAAGCTTCACACGTTTCTCATCAGGAATATCTTTGAGCTCGAAAACTCTTTCTACTGTGTAAAGCCAATCAAGGAAGTCATCAGGATGAAGTCTTCCTTCAAACTCAAGAATGTCGACTTTGATTCCCAAATCTCTAGTAGCAGCAGTTCTTAGGCGACGAATAGGTATTTCTTCATCAGATGACGAATTTTGATGAAAGGGGTTGGTGTCAATCTCTTCATCACTAGAGTTACTATTATTGATTTGAACATCACGTCTTGTGAGTTGCTCTTGTAATTCTTGAATTTGTTGACGTAGTTCTGCAATCTCAATCTCATGATCATCTCTTTGACGATTTTGACGTCTTGGCGGCATTTTTTTTTTGTATGGTGATGACAATGTGGTGATGTAGAAGGAAAAAAAGAAGAAAAAATATGATGATATTTTATAAAGTAATAAATAAAATTACCCGAATAGAGAGTATTGAAACTTAACAGCAAACTTGAACTTATGCAGCGAACAATGATCTTCCCGCTCTGATACCAAACTGAAGCCGGGGCGTTGTGAAAATCCTATCGTGGCGAGGTTAAAAACCCCACTAAGGTGAACCACCAATCTTGGCAAGGTTAGAAAACCCCACTAAGGTGAAGAGTAGCCAAAATCCCACTTTGGTTGGCTAGGCCAAAGATATTAAAACCTCTTACTCTTAAAAAGAGCCTAGAGAAATAAGCACTCCTGCTTAAGAAAATATAATTTATTAACTCTCAACTTGAATGTGTATAATAACCAAACCTAAGGGTCCTATTTATACTATTATAAGCCCAAATCCTAATAAAACTCTACTTCTAGTTATCTAATACAATTCAAATAATTAATAAGAAATTTAAATAAAATAGATATTCTATTCCTAAATAGAACATGACTAGCTTAAAATCCTAATACAAATAAAAGAAGAATTTTATTATACCTATAATTCCTAAATCAACTAAAATTAGCAAAAACTAAATTAAATAAAACACAATTCTAAACGCTCCTGCGTCACAATTAGAACATTGGCTGTTAATCATCATTTTGCTTGATCCTCTGGGAGCTTATTTCTATAGACTCCTCCTTGATTGCCTGCAAGCTCCTGCTGACTTCTCTCATGTTCATTCTATTTCTGGGTTGTTCTGCAGAACATGTGACTCCAATTTTAAGTTTGGAAACAATACATTGCTCTGGTTTATCTCTTCCATTGCTTGAAAATTTGTGTAGGCCTTCTTTTTCTTCTTCTTCCAGCAGCATTGTGGGATCCAGGATTTCCATCACTTGTTCTGGTATAGCTTTCTTTGCAAAGTTGTGGAGGTTTGATCCATCTTTGAATATGTCATCTGTTGGTCTTCTTCCAGTAAACATCTCCAACAACAGGATCCCATAACTATAAACATCACCATAAGTAGACACTGCTCCACCCTCGGCATATTCTGCACATTGAAAGCAATAAATAATAGGTCACACAGAAGTGAAAAGAACAGAAATATTGAGAAGAAAACCACTTCTTTGGTACATTAAAAAATTCTGGGACAGGAATTTCAGGCTTCATTAGCATATTTTCTCTTGTTGTTGACTGCATATGCTTAGATAGATTACTACCGATAAAAAGCTTCAGTTTCTGCTGCCAACAAGCTTGTTTGGAGCATTGGTTTCTGTCTATGTTTTAAGTTTTTGGGATCATCCAGTTTCTTGTTTTGGATTGAGTTCCCTTGAATCTGAAGAAGCTTTGACTCTTTCTAGTTAATTTTTGTAAATTTTATCAGGAAGTTCAATCCCCCTTTTTCTGCAGGTCAGAGAAAGATATATATGCCTGGAGCAATATAAAGAATGGATCCTCGTACACCGATTGAACTGGTTTGGTTTTGAGAGGACATATCTGTGCATTGTGTAATAAACTTTGCTAGACCAAAATCACTTACATGTGCACAAAAATCAGCATCAAGAAGAACATTACTTGGTTTTAAGTCACAGTGAATGATTGGAGTGTGGCAGTGGTGATGTAGATATTCCAGTGCAGATGCCACATCTATGGCAATATTTAATCTCTGGAAAATATTCAGCTTCAGGTGTCGATGATGCTCATTTGTTTTCAAGTGCAGCCAGTTCCCTAGACTCCCATTTGGCATGAACTGGAGAACTACAGCTCTAAAATTGTTGCCTCTAAAATCCACACTCGAGCAAGAACTTAAGATCTTGACAAGATTTCAATGTCGAATTGTCCTCAAAGCTTCACATTCAGCAATGTAGACCTTGATTGCTCCCTTCTGCTGAAGGTTGAGTACCTTGACTGCAATAGTTCTACCATCATTGAGTATCCCTTTGAACAAAGAGCAAAAGCTACCAACACCTATCGAATTTGCTGGGAAAAACCCATCAGTCGCTTTGTGCAGGTCCTTGTAGCTAATGTCTGAATGCCAATCATCTGAAGGAGACGGAGGAGAAGGTTTTTTTTTTTTGAAATTTTTATTAAATAGTCAGAATGAATGATAGTAGAGCAAAACATAACACAGCACTAACTGTAATTATTGCGAGTTTAAGAGTGAAAGATTTTCCTTCTTTTCCTGACTTCTGCTTTGGGCAAGGGGGTAGTTGCAGAGAAAAGATTCCCCCACAGAGCTTACTATTTCCCAAAAGAGAACTAGAACTAATATTTGTAAATACTCCTTGTCTTGGTACTTCACCTTCAAAATTGTTGAAAGACAGATTCAAGTATTGTAGAAAGATAAATCCTTGTAGGAACTCTGGAATCTGTCCAGACAAGTTATTTCTTGAAAGATCAAGGTCTTGAAGACCTTTCAAAGAACGCAAATTTCCAGGAATTGTTCCTCCAAGCAAGTTGCCCTCCATAAAAAGATGCTCCAAGCTTAGGCAATTGCCAAGTGTGCGGGGAATATTACCAGACAATCTGTTCTCTGACACATCAAATTCTTTGAGATTTTTCAGGTTTCCCACCTCAGGTGGTAAGGCGCCACTCAATGAGTTTGTAGCAAGGTTTACAGATTTGGATAGAGAGAAAAGACCTATAACTTCTTTTGGAATGGTACCCTTCAGGTTATTCTGAGAAAGGTTTAGCACTTGCAAATGCACACAGTTCCCAAGAATCGAAGGAATTGTTCCTTCCAGGTTGTTTCCATCCAATCGAAGTTCAAACAGTTCAGTCATGTTGCCAATGGAGTGTGGGATATTCCTAGATAGTCTATTTCCATTCATGTACAGTTGTCTCAGACTAGAAAGTTTCCCTATTTCAATGGGGATTCCACCACTAATCATGTTATGGTCAATGTACAAACTATTCAAGTCGACAAGGTTTTCAATTCCTGAATTAATGCTTCCATATATTTGATTGTTTCCTATTAGCAGTGTTTTAAGTTTAGCAGAAAAATTACCTATAAAGTTTGGCAACACTACACCAAAATTGTTATCATCTATACCCAACAGCTGTAATTTGCTACAGTTGATCAATGAATTCAGGAAACTCAAATCATCAGCCTCTCTGCTTCCAAGTCTGTTGCGCCCAACATTTAGCCTTTGCAGGTTCTTAATGCTCCCTAGATCAATAGGCATTTTCCCAACAAAATAGTTATCTGGGAAATCAATCTGTAGAAGACCTGTTGCATTGGATAATGTAGGTGGAATTGGTCCTGTAAATCGATTTACTCCAACTGCAAGTATTTGAAGATTTGGAAAATTAGTACCCAAACTTCGCGGAAAGCTCCCTGTCTGTTTGTTATCTGCCACTGCAAAAATACTGATCCCTGAGAGGTTGAAAATTGAGGCAGGGATGATACCAGAGAGATTGTTCGAACCAACCTGAAGAAAGTTCAAACTTGCAAGCCGTCCGAGGTCATCGGGAATGCTTCCGCCAAGATTATTTCGAGCTAGAGAAAGATTTAAGACGGTAGAAAGGTTGCCTAGAAATGGTGTTATGCCTCCCGTTAAATTATTAGCAGCAATATGCAAAGCAATAACCTTGGGTAAATTGCTCAGCTCCTCTGGAATTCTTCCTGTGAGCTTATTGAAATTTAAGTGGATGACTCTGAGTTCTGAACAATTGCCGAGGCTGACTGGAATTTCCCCTCCAAATGAGTTTTCTGAAAAGTAAAGATACTTTAATCTTAATAAACGGCCGATTTGTGGTAGGATTTCTCCATGAAAGTTGTTGTCCGCAAGGTTAAGGACTTGGAGGAAGGTGAGATTAGCTATGCAGGGAGAGAGCTTTCCTTGCAGTTTTCTTGATTGTAAGTCCAGTGCAGTTACTCGTTGCCGGCTGCGACTGCACTGCATGTAACACCCTGCCATTTGCAGAAATCAAGAGAACTATTCCATGAACTCAAAACTTTCAAGGGATCTTCAGTGATCTCTTTCTTGAATGAAAGCAAGGCGAGCTGATCAGTTTCATTCCTAAGCAAGGCGGGTGCACAGTTTAAGTGGAACAGAAAGAAGAGATGCAATACCCAAACTTCTGAGTTTTCCATTCATAGCCTTCTAATCTCTAGTTTAGCGTGAATCAGGGAAGAAAGAAAAACTGCAGCAGGCTACCCCAGGAGTATATTTTAAACAGAAACTGACATAGCAATAAACCTTCCACTTGGGGTATGTTCGATCACGTCTTAATTCAGAAAGTCAGAAGCCAGGTAGTTGGTTCTTTTCTGTCAATCTATTGATGCCAACATACAACAACATAAAATAAGGAAATTATCAGTGTGAAATCTAATTCTGCTGATGCTTGAGGAAAGTGACAAAGTCCTCTGGTGAAAGAAAGAATTGTACCTTATGTCTAGAAGAATTGAAAACTTTAATTTAAGAGTATAAATTTACTCCTTTGTGTGCCATGTCCAGTATTAAAACATATATTGATTATTACTAAAAGTCACCTCTTCAAATTAGCTTGGGAAAAGACAATAGGATCTGAATACTCTGGTAAAGAAGTATCTGCTAGACCTTTGAAGTTACTCAATGGCCATAATATTGTGGTTCACACCAGCAATTTAAGGATGTCTGGTCTGTGGTATATATTGGTTCAGTAGGAGATTCCATTTAGTCAAAAAGAGAAAAAAAGAAAAAAGAAAAGAAACCCAAAAGCAATCTTTCAGCCTCCAAAACCTTCTCTTGGTGGCTTATCCTTCATAGATGTGAAAGATTGAGAGGAAAAATCTAATATTAGGTCTATATACAGTTGAGAAGCCGAAATTGCTGAACTTTAGCATATCATACCATTAAAAAAATTTGTTAAGGCATAGGTGCAGATGTTGACAGATGCCTGTGGAAACATTAAATAAATTATCTTGCTGTTTAAGCATGGCCTCTATTTTATATTATCTCTGAAACCATTGATGTCAGAAGCCGCCACTTGTAGTTATCAGTAAATTTCCCTTCAGTCTTTCAACTGTTAGAAAAGTTGAGAATTACCTACTTGGCCTTAGCTCATTTATTGATCAACTAGCACATCCATATAATAACAAAAGAAAACTACAAAGTAATGTGAAATGAAGAGATGAATTATTCCATTTCAAGTACTTGAAACCTTGAAGAGGTATAGAGGAAAAAAGAAAGGGACAAACTTCAGTTTCAGAGAATTACATCTATAACTAAATATACACCAAAAAGAGAAAAAAAAAATCTAAAAAAAAGAAACACATAGAGGGCCAAGGTTCAAAATCCATGCATATTGTTGTTTACTGCCTCTGGCTTTGGAGATCATCCCCCTGCAATTCATAACAGATAAGTAAGGAATGTGAACAAAATATGACAAGTTTATGTAGCATTTCTCATGATAGATTGCAGTTTTAGGAGAATCAAGTTCTACTCTAGATGTATTAAGTCACAGGGAGACTAACTAGATACATAAACAAAGGATTGGGTTAATTTAAAGTTTGAACAATTCTTTCTCCTTTACCTGTTTGTATGTGGGGCCTAGTCCGAGCTCCAACAAGTGCTTTTTTAGCCAATTGCAACTCATAAGCAGCATTACTAATCTCCATACGTTCTTGTGGTGATTCCATCGAACATGCCACTCCAATCCTGATGACAGAAATTAGACATTCCTTTATTCTATCAGAATTTGCTTGTCTCAGCCTGTTGTTTTCTGCTGCCACTTCTCCACCATTATTTGGCAGTGTTGGGTCCACAATGTCCATCACCCGGTTTGCCAAGGCCATCCTAGCAAATTTATGAAGGTTTAGGCCTCCATCAAACATTTCATCTGTTGGCTTTTTCCCTGTCATCATCTCAAGTAGTAGAATTCCATAGCTGTAGGCATCTCCATCTGCTGAAACCTCACTTCCTAGACCATACTCTGCGGTTAACAGAATTTCACATGAAAATGATGAATTAGAATAACGTGAAGTCTTGATGTTGCAAATGTGGAAGGCATGCTTATATTTAAGAGAAACTTTTGCTCTGTATGTTGTGATTACCGGGGGCAGCATATCCAATTGTTCCTCGTATTCCAAGTGAGCTGCTTTGAGTTGGATTCGAGTGCTCCTGAAGAAACTTCACAAGGCCGAAATCACCAACATGAGCAGTCATGTTGCTGTCCAGAAGAATATTGCTTGGCTTTAGATCACAATGGAGGATTGGCTGTTGGCAATGGTGATGGAGATAATCTAACGCACTTGCCACATCGATCCCAATTTCTATTCTCTGACGAAGACTAAGATAAGGAATTTCAGCTTGTTCTCCTTCTGAAGCAGGATGCAACCAGTTTTCCAGGCTCCCATTAGGCATGAACTCATAAACTAGAGCTTTGAAATCATTACCTTGGAAATCAACGCTTGAGCAAGAAGTTATGATCTTGACAAGATTTCTATGTCGGATATTTGTCAAGGCTTTGCACTCAGCCATGAAACTCTTGGAGGCTCCTTGACGCTGAAGGTTAAGTACTTTGACTGCTATAGTCAATCCATCCTGATCAAGAACTCCCTTATATACAGAGCCAAAGCTGCCAAGACCAATCAAGTTTGTCGAAGAGAATCCATCAGTAGCTTTAAGAAGCTTTTCATATGACAACTTAAGAAGTGTTTTACGCAGCATGGGACTAGGAGATTGTTTCTCTCGTCTCCTTTTGAACCAACAAAACATCAGAAAGGCCACCATGGCTATTCCCAAGAAGGCACATGATATTGAGATTATTACCTTAAATGCGAGGGAATCCTTTTGTTTCTTGGAACTATTGTTGGTGTTGCATTTGGGCAGCTGCAATTCATGTATGCCCCCACAGAGTCTTGTATTACCAACTACAGATATTGCACTTGCATTGGTGAAAACTCCCTTCACTGGTACCTCACCCTCAAAATCATTGAAGGATAAGTTTAGATATATCAAGGCAAGTGATTCCAGGAATTTAGGAATTTGCCCTGATAAGTTGTTACGAGCAAGATCCACCTGTCGGATAGCTTTTAAGACACTCAGTGCGGGAGGAATGGATCCTTGAAAGAAGTTTCCCTCCATGTATAGAATTTCAAGGTTGCCACAATTACTGAGTTCAAGAGGAATTTCACCAGACAAGTTGTTCCTAGACACATCCAGTCTCAAGAGATTCTTCATATTGGCAATGCTTGCAGGTATCTTTCCAACCAAATGGTTTTGAGATAGATTTAGTGAGATCATGCGAGGCGTTTTATGAAAAAGTGTTTCAGGTATGGTCCCCCTTAAGTCATTTCGGGAAAGATCTAATGCTGCCAAGCTTCTTAACTTTCCTAGACTAGTGGGGATGGTTCCTTGTAGATTGTTATTTAGCAGATGCAGCTCTAGCAGTGATGACAGGTTTCCTAAGGTGGGAGGAATTTCCCCTGAAAGTTTGTTTCTGTGAAGATCCATCCATTGTAAGTTATGAAGTTTCCCAATTTCTGCAGGGATTTTGCCTGTAAACTGGTTCCATCCTATTGCGAACAAATATAAGTTAACCAAATTACCTACCCCTGAAGGAATGGTTCCATATAACTGATTTGAATCAAGGAGCAAACGTAGAAGTTGAGTGGAGAGATTACCAAACGAGTGAGGCAATACGCCTTGAAATCGGTTTACAGATAAATCCAAATCTTTCAAATTGCTGCAATTGGCCAAAGAATCGATAAATCTCATTTCATCAGGTTCTCCACTTCCTAGATCATTTCTACCTAAATTCAGTTCAGAAAGCTGTTGCATGCCACCAAAATCAACTGATAATTTCCCAGATAAGTTGTTCCCAAACATTTCAATAAATTGAAGTTTTGAAGCATTGGATAACGAGACAGGAATTGATCCGCTAAAGAAATTGGCAGATATTTGAAACCATCTAAGATTAGGAAGAGTGAGGCCCAAGTTTGGAGGAAGGCTTCCACGAAGTCGATTCTCAGACAAAGAAAAAATAGCAAGAGAAGAAAGATTATACAGGGCAGGAGGTATTGTACCAGAGATGTTATTTCCACCGAGTCCTAGAGATGTTAAGTACCTTAGTTGACCCAATGAATCTGGGATGTTCCCTCCAAAAGCATTATAAGAAGCTGATAGAGCTTCTAGAGAGGAAATGTTTGCAAGAAAAGGTGGTATGCCTCCTGTCAAATCGTTAAAGTGTATAGCTAGTTCTTTGAGATTTGACAAGGAGGCAAACTCCAATGGAAATTTCCCTACGAGCTTATTCCTTCCCAAATGTAAAAATGAGAGCTTGGAACAATGGGACAAGTTGACAGGAATTTGGCCAACCAAGGAGTTGTTGCCCAGATGTAGAAAGCGCAACCTGAACAGACGACCAACTTCCTCAGGAATTTCACCATGGAGGGAATTGTTTTCCAGCCTGATCTCCCTAAGGAAGCTGAGGTTGCCAATGTAAGGTGAGAGAGAACCCACCAATCGTCTTGACCTCAGGTTTAACATGGTCACTCTCCTATGCCTGCGACTGCATGTGATTCCTTCCCACTCGCAGAAATCCTTAGACAGATTCCACGAGCTTATCACTCCGTCAGGATCCTGTGAAATTTTTGACTTGAAAGCTAGCAGTGCAATACGATCTGTCTCGTTTCCAGGATTGGTTTTAATCACAAAATTGGCAGTGGCAGCAGCGGAAGTTGTTGCATGCAACAACACGATGCTAAAGTAGAAACCAGCTAATTGGCAGTAAACAAAAGGGAACGCCATTGCACACATCAAAACTTGCCTTTCTGCAATTCTTTTTGGTGGCTTTCTGTATTGCTTTGTTACATATTTATAGGGTTGATTCATTGTACAAATTAATCAATGGCTACCCAAATTTATAAAGCTAACGAACAAGAAGAAGTTCATTGATATAAATGCTGCCGTGTCCAAGGTGAAGAAAAATGGTCATAGGGGTTCTAGTCTCTTTCACACCTAAAAGTCAGATTTATTTGACTAGAAAATCAAATTCTAAGGCTAGACCAGTCAAATAAAGGCAAAAAGGGGTGCCTTGGTTTTAACATAAGGCAAGATCCTTCATATGAAATTTCTTTATAACTCCATACTTATAACAAATTGTTTGATTTGATTATATTTATTTTTTTCTGATTGTAAATAGTATTTATATGTACTCTCCTAAAAGAATAAACTTAAAAAAAAAAGGACGAAAAAGAAAACTTTCATTGTCCATGATTAATTGGAAGTCTTTAAGGGACCATTGTAGACTTGGCCATGGCAAATGGCAATGGGAAATGAAGAAGATAGGTCTCTTTGTCTTTTGGGTTTACTCTGACGAGCTGGATTCTCCATTTTCTTGCTCTTTTTCCCCTCAAAATATCTTCTAATGAAAAACGTTATAATCTACAATTATATTTTAAAAAAAGTTGTGGAATGATGCACAACATAACGGTAATTATACATGATTAGATTGGCGGTAGTACTCCATATGTTCTTTTCTCAGAGCTGAGTGTTTGTAGGCAAAATCATCGATATGGCACTTTGCATGACCTTAGGTTCCTGCATGACATTGGAAAACACATGGAAATCTCTAAACCATCATATTTACTTCAGCATAAGCTATATTCATCCCCTGTTCATTGATTTTTAAACAATTTGCTACTATTTATCAAACCCTGATGAAATTAAAAATATAATGAACAAATTTAATAAAATTGAAATACAACTAAAAAATTTAGGATAAAACATCCTCACCCTCCAAAGTTTTAATTGAAATTACACGGAGATCCATTAGTATTCAAAATGCACACTCTATCTCAAAAAAATATCTTCGGCTAGAAATATAAGTTCAACCATTAATCAACCGTTAGTGTTTTCATTAATTTGATAACATGATAATATTAAAAAAATAATTTTACTCTTTACTAATTTTAAAAATTATTATTATATAATTTTATTAATTTTTTTATTAATTTAAAAATAAATAGAAGAGAGAGAGGGAGCACCGATGCTCCCTTCTGGCTCCCTAGATTTTGGGGCTCGATTGGGCTCCCTAAGGTAACACTAGATCTGCTGCTCCCTTGGAGAGCCCGATTAGACCCCTAGTGCTCTTAGGGAGCACCAATCTGGTGCTCTCCATGAGTGGTCGGTCAATGCAAGGACGCCCCCGGTTGGTTTGAGAAAAAAAAAACACTAGAAAAAAAGAATATTTAGATATTTCATATTTAATATTAATGCCATTTTGACGTTTGGAACAAAATGTTCATTTTAAAAATTAATAGATTTTCGTGTAATTTCGATTAAAATTTAAATAGACGAGAGTATTTTACCCAAAAATTTAATATTAAACCATAATGTAGTAACAAATTCGATATTAATCCCCTTATCTATGTAGAAATAATTAATGATTATTTATGAATTTTTTTCTCTTGTTTATCTCATTATTATCTACTTATCTATATAAGTTTCCAGTTCCATCTCATTAAGCATTAAACATCTAATTGAACTCATTGTTCTAAGGAAATATAAGTTTATGGACCCCCGAATATATTTAATCATATATAATTGGGAAAACGATGGCTAAATAGAGAATTATGCACTAATAGAAAGTCAATAATGTTTATCATGTAATTAAGTCAAGTTCCATGGACTTAGCTAAATTACGGGCAATTCTATATGGTTTAAAATTATAACTAAATTATCCCCACTTGTTGCGTGCTCCTAATTTTTTATTTTTTTTTCAAAAAAAAAAGTTTCATTGAAAATTTTTCATGTATCAAGACGTTTTTTAATGTACAAACAAGTAAAACCATATAATGCTAAATTTTGAATGTTAATTCACTTTGAAATAACAATGGTGCACTATCTATCAATCAGGTAAAGATTTAGAGAACTGAATTAATTAAAATGGAATGGTAAGTATAATTTATATTTGAAACAAAATTGAAGGAAGTTTCTCTTTTTATTTCATTAATATTAATATAATTTATTGATTGTTTTGGTTTACTTATGATTGTTAGGGATTCAAAATCCAAATTATGCGAAATTTAAGACAATTAAGAATGTTGATTATTGAGCTTGACCCCAAAATGGCACTCTCATTGGTACGTAACGAGCAGCTTCGGTCATGGAATGATTGGTATATTTTTAATGAAATTGATGATGTTCTGAAAAAGATCGATGACATTGTGTTTATGGATTTTTCTGTTAAATTTTAACCAAATAGAGTTGAAATGTTTTTTTGCATGGCAGTAAATCAGATGAATTCTTATGAGATTATCTCTTCTGCTCATCACATGGTGATTGCAGTAAGGTTGATGATTTTGTATCATTGATTGATGATTAATAAAAGAAAATGCTTTTCGTACTTGTTCCATGGAAGAAATCTTAACAGCCACTCTGTCAAAAAGATAAAGCAGATAAAATATATACTAAACTCCATCCCTCAGTAAAGTACAAAGAGGATCATTTGTAAAGCTACTATCTCGATCTAGTTAGTGTAAAGCATATGAATTCAGCGGCTAACGTACCCGAATAGCATGCGCCAAGTAGAAACAAAGAAACTTGAGTCACCTTTTCTTCGATCCCTTGGTCTTTTGTTTCTTCAGCAACTCCTCAATTGCACTACTTTTATTTCCAAATTTTCCATAACTTTCATTGTGTTACCTCCTTTGAACCGTCAAGTTGGTAGGGTTCGATGAGCAGCAACGAGAGGCACCCGGAGGAAGTGACAATTCCAATGCCTGGGATAGAGATTTCGGATTTCATCAGAGAAAGGAGATAGGAATTGAAATCAGCCTTCCAAGAAGCCAAAATTCAGGCAAGTGGTTCATCTCAAAGAGACAATCCTTTAATACAAAGAGTTCCACCCGTCCTGATCGGTATCAAGGAGGATTTTAAGAAATATTTTGAACCAAAGCTGGTAGCCATCGGCCCTTTGCATCATGGTAAACCGCAGTTCGAGCAGGCAGAGCACACCAAGCTTAATCTGGCGGCTTTCTTCGCAAACGAGAACGAAACTACTGATGTACTTCTATTCCACAAGATTAAGCAAGAGATAAAGGATCTGAAGAAGTGTTATAAACCGGAGGACATAAAATATTATGACGATAATAAGCTAGCTTGGATGTTCTTCGTGGACGGTTGTGCAGTATTGTATGCTATACACTACGGTTTACAAGGCGCCTTTCAAAAGTTGAACACTAGAGCAGACCTTCTGGGGTTTGTGCAACTTGATTTGTTCTTGCTAGAAAACCAACTTCCCTACCGAGTCCTAAAGATATTGATTGGGGCAGCCAAAGAACCCCGAATGTGGGAGCAATCAATGGCAGAAATCATACGTTACAATCTTATAACGAATATACCAGATGGGAAGAATAGCCCACACGCTGAAGAAGAAGGAAATCAAGAGTACACTCATCTTCTGGAGCGTTTTCGGACAATACACTTGATGGGACAGAAAGAGGAGAGCGGCAGTACTGTCATAGGTGGTTTGCTTCGGTTGTGGGGAGAAAACCGAAAGAATACGAAGACATTCGTGGCATCAAGGATCTTAAAGAAACAGGGATTCTTGTGAGGCCCAGCGAGTCAAACAACCTGAAAAACATTTCCTTCTGTTGCAACTTTCTTGGAAACCTAAACATGCCACGCATCCTGGTGGATGAATCAACAGCTGCCAAGTTCTTGAACCTGGTAGCCTTAGAAATGTGTCAAATTTTTGAGCATGATTCGGCGGTCACCTCTTATTTATGCTTCCTTAGTTCTCTCATTGACACAGCAGAAGATGTTAAGGAGCTGCGAGTTACAGGTATACTCCACAATTTCCTCGGAAATGATGAAGAAGTAGCCGATCTTTTCCGCAGAATGAGCAGGGACTTGGTGCCAAATCAGGCGATTTACTCTGATGTTACAAAGACAATCCAATACTACTGCAACTGTCCGGTAATATGGATATATTCCAGTTATTTTAGTAGAACCTGGAGTTTTCCAGCTTTTTTGGGTGCCATAGTAGGACTTAGTCTCACTATTATCCAGACTTATTTCGCTGTTAATCCAAAGAAGTAACTAAGGCTTTGCTTCCTTTACGTACGTTTTATGTGTTCAACTTAGTTATAAAATTATGAGACATGTCTGCTTTCATTATTCAAAATGTCTTCTCCAAACACAATGAGTGAAAATGTGTGATGTGGCAGAAACTGTATGCATTTGTTAATTAAATTCTAAATATTGTATTGGATTAAAAAATAAATATATGGTTAAGGTTTTCTTCTATTTTTTTAACTATGCCTTTTTATTTATTTTTACTTCTTTACTAGGATGATGGCAAAGAACAGGCATTGTAACTGTCATATATCTTTCAGTGCAAAATTTGTGTTATTCCATAGGCGTATACATATTACTACATCTTGTATCATACATGTAAAGAAAAAAAATGTAACGACCCATCTCCGGTCGTTACCGACGTCCGAGACCTACGGGAGATCCCGTCAAGTCCCGAACAAGCCTTTGTAAATTTTTCTGAGATTGTCATGACCCGGTACTAACTTTGAGCCTGTGACAACCGCCGCGAAGCCCCAATAGACATCCATTTCTCTAAATACCAATTGAGACCCCGCAAGGTTTACATATCAGTATTTCTACTTCCCCTGTGAGTATTAGTTACTAAAATCATGTTTTAAAGAAGTATGAACCATTTCTGATTCGAAAACAATCAAAAAGAAATTTGTACCATATACGGGTATTTTTGTCATTTTTAAGCAAAAATTTCAAAATCAATTAGAAATGTAATATATATTTAGAAAACACATATTCCATGATCAAAAATAAAATTCGGTGTCTAAAACGTTCGTTTGAAGGGAAATTACAACTATTTGAATAAAATAAAAATATTCGTTAAAATATTCTATTTTCTTGTAAAACAATTTTTATAGGAATATCCATAGACAATTTTTACAGCGTAAAAGCAAAATAAATTACTTCATACATTGTTATAGATAATCAGGATATAAACTTTCATTTACAGTGACACGTGGGCCCCCAAATGACAAAAGTACTCAAAGGCAGTGAACCTGCGGGTTTTTGAAATAGTATGGCCAACTGTAATCCTCGACAATTTTCGACTATCTACAAGCTACTCTGAGCCTGAAATGGATAGGAAGAGAGGGTGAGATTATATATAATCCCAGTGAGTAAACAAACATTACCTAAAATATCTAAAGTCGAGTAATTGGAGACATTTAAAATAAATTATTGTACCATGGTTCACAACATTTCAACCAAATAAAATAAATCCATTTCACTCAAATAATTAGCATGGCTCATGAATCTCATAAAACTAGGCTCGTGCCATAAACCCATCCTCGGGGATACCTTGGCCGAGGCATCTTACCAAGACCGCCAAAGCTGTTTAAAAATTATATATAAGTATAAAACAGGTTTTCGTTTTGAAAACGCAGCCTTTCCTTGGCATTAGCAGAGTTCACCCTCACGTGGTGGTTGGGCGTGATGTGAACTCTAACCATACATCAGAAGTTACCCTCCGCGCCTCTCATACCGAGGTATAATATAACGGGGTTACCGTACCCCTCTAATAGGCTGGTCCACGGAACCCGCCCACTGCAGTAAGCTAATTAACCCACCATAATTAATAAAATTTCATCAGCATAATATGGCTTAAACAATATTATCCAGCCTGCATGGGTAACCAAAACAATTTGTATATTTCCCAATAACACAATTATCAATCAGCCATTTATGCCAGCAATTCCATGAGCCATTCAATTTCAAGTCATAGTTTACAATACAAATATAGCAAGTAATAGTCTCCAAGTACTCTATTTAAAAATCGTTGTTTATTTTCCAAACAATTTATAAAATTATATCATTTATGCATATTTGTTTATAAAACATAAAATGTACCTTTTAAGATCCATTTTCCATAGAATTCATTAAATCAGATAAAACTACCTTAGATAATTAAGGTAATGATAAACTTACTCACAATGTCCAAAGTTTGGATTTTTGAAGCACACAGTCTAACGATCCTCTAGTGCTATCTCCTTGCCTTTATCAGATGTCTCTCCACTTAGACATAGAGTAAAATCAAGGAATTGACCACATTGGTACTAGACCATAATAAACTAACCTATATTCTATACTTAATGCATGATATGAAATGCAAAACAACCTAAATTTTGCCTAAACACCATTTTTTTTTGCCTATTTCAGTTTTTCACTCGATAAATCGATAAACACATCCGATTTAACTCCAAATCGTCCCATTTCTTTTCTAACAATTCAAATCACCAATGTCCAGCCAAATAATCCAAAAATCAGCAAAGCCACATTCACATTCCTTCTTGGAAAAATTCGGCCAAAATGGTGCATCATTGTCACGATTTTTCCTACTTGATTTTTTTTTCATAATTCATTAATTTTCATCTCAAAAACCATGATTTCATAAACAAATAACCTAAAATAACATCACATTCTTCCTCACTATTGACTTGAAAATTCAGCTATGGCTAGATAATGGGGAAAATGAATGTTTTTCTACATGTTTTGTTTACTAACATGTTAAACTAACATTAAACACTAATATATATTAAAATCAATTTAATCCAAAAATTTTCTCTCTCTAAACCCATTGAACCAGCCAAGAATTAATCATGATTTGATGCATTTCAAGCATAGAAAAACATGGAGAAATACCTAAGAATAAGAGAACTCAAGCTTAATAGAAAAAATATTACCTTTTTCCCTTAATTTCCTTGGAATTTCAACACTTTCTCTTAGGTTTTCTCACCTAGGGTTTTGTTTTTTTTTCTCTCTCTATTTTTCTGGTCTTGGCCGAATATTGGGATGGATATGGAAGAGAACGAGCAAATTTTAATAAGGAAATATTAAAATATTTAAAGCTTGCCATGTGTCAAAATCTTATTTGCCTATTTTTCTTTTTATGCTTTGAAAATTGACTTTTATCCTCCACCATTAGATTAGTCAAAAGTCAACATATTGATAAGGGAAGGCCAGGGCTGGAAAAGTGTCTTGGTGGTGAAAAATTACCATTTTGCCCCTGAAGTGGTAAAATTACGATTTTGCCCCTATGTTTCGAAAAATACCAAAAAAATTTCAGAATTTAAATTGTTCACTTCTAAACCCCAAATTATGCTCCAAATAATCATTCTTGGTCAAAAATTTTATCAAATATCCAAATTAAATTTTTAGGTGGCAAAATGACCATTTTACCCTTAGAGAGCGAAAATTTCGGTTTGACTCCAAATTGATCCTCGAACTCCAAATCATCATTTTAACTCATTCCTGGACTGTAAAATTCTCAATTTCATCTTAGATTTCTTATTTGAACTAGTTCGAGGCTTAAATCGGTTCAGTTATACCATAAGGGCAATATCGTCTTTTAACGATTTCTTGGAGCTTTCTAAATATGCAGATATATTACTATGCACATGAATGACATGGCAAACATATTATAAGACAGGGCTTGACAGAGATATCTATCAAATATGCTAACACGTATGTAAATAATTAATAATAACAATAATACCCTATTGGTATTCCATTTCCAGTAATAATAATTAAATTTAAAATACAAAGTTTTCAACAATGCATAATTAGGAATTGACAATACTAATAATATGCAAAAATTTCATGTGACTGAACTCTAGACAGCGGAGCAACTCGAAGCGAGCTAAGAGATGCCTTTACCTATTCGCAGTAGACTGAATACGCCAATAGTTACGCACTAGGCCGATCCCTGTCTGCAAAAGGAGAAATAAAAAGGGTGTGAGTCTCACAGACTCAGTGATCATCGGCTCAGCTAGTAGGGCGTAGATGGGAAACAAGCAAATAGCTGATCATTTGAATATCAAATTACCGGATGATAAAACAATTTATTTCAAACGGACATTTGTGCCTTATATATATAAATATCAAGAATTCGTTTATGATATAACCAAACCAAAGGCATATACATAGATACGCATCATATCTAGTGTGCATAATAATTTCACGTAGGAATCATTTTGAATAATTTATTCAAATCAACTTCTTTAAATCAGGCAAGCTCTCGTAAAATCATATATTTATCAAATGTATACGTAAACCACAAATCGCCTCATACTCGAGGAGTTAAAATTCATTTTACTGTAAAAATGGAGAGCTGCGAAAAAGTCATTTTAAATTCATTTTCACCATGCACGAAAAAATATAATTTGAAAATCCCAAGAGACTTTACTCTCGAGTAGGAAATAAGATAAAAACTAGTGGTCCCGCTACCACGTAATATCATCCGGGAGCATCGCTTCCATCGGATTCCCACATAATGCCATGGCAATGTCAACGATGTTGGTCGACATCGGAGATATCAAGCGGTCGCAACCGCGTAAATCATCTGTGGCTGTGCCACGTATATCACAGACCATGGCCCCAGCCATGTCTAACAGGCCGTCAGCGACCCGAAAATATCTCTAGCTAGAGCTCACTCATGCACGAGGGTCACACTTAACCGATGTGACATCCGACCTACTCTCGAATCTCTCAATTTACGAAACCATCTTAAAATCATTTATTCTCTTGAAGTATCGTTCCAAATTATTGTCAAACATTCAATATAAACGTAATAAAATTTCATCATTATATTCATAAAATAAAGTTTGATGCATAATTTATAAAACGTCAAGCATCGGGTAATTACATATCATAATCATATATGCACATTACACAGATATATAAGGCACAATTTAGAAGGTAAATCAGTTTGAAAGGCTTGTTTCCCATTTTTAAAACACTTTACATATAGGCATACATAAATATATTCAAAACAATTTCTAAAATATAACTTACATCCATAATTCCCTAAAATTCTACCAACGCATGCTTTCCACAATTGTGCGCATTCGATAAATCATGCGAAAATATATATATCTATAGATAATATGAAAATTTTAAAATTGACACCCTCTACTCACCTCGAAATAGCGGGATATTACATCGCTATTTTCTATTTGTCGATTACATTCTTTGTTCGGCACACCTCCACGATAAACTTTCCCTTGGATCTTTTTCATTTCTTCATTACCTTTGGGCCCCTCTCCATGGCTTCTCCATTTTTTTTATTTGGGCTAAGCCCATTTATTTTATTTTTATTGGATCATGCCCACTTATTTCTATTGGGTCATGCCCATATTCTTTTTTTTTCTTTTTTTTTTCTCTTTCTTCTTCTCCGACGACATCGCTCTCATTCTCTCTTTCTTCTTCCTTTTCTTTCTTTTCCAGCTGAGCTTCACCCTTTTTTTCTTCCTTTTCTTTCTTTTCCAGCCGAGCTTCACCCTTTTTTCTTTCTTTTCTTTCCTTTCTTCTTTTTCTTTCTCTCATTCTCCTTCCTTTCCTTTCTCTTTTCTTCTTTCTTTTTCTTCTCCTTTCTTCTCGGTTGCTGGCTGGATTTTTCTTCTCTCCGTCACAGTCGACTCTCTCTCTTGTTCAACTATTCTTCTTCTCTCCCTCACAGCCAACTTCTCTCTCTTTTTCAGCTCCTCTCTTTTTTTTTTCTTGGCAAACTTTCTTCTCTCTCTCGAGTCCTCCTCTTTCTTTTCTGCTCTTTTTTTCTTTTTTTTTTATTGTTTTCTTTTACTTTAGTCTTCCCTCCTTTCTTGACTTTTCTTGCCTTGTTGTCTTCTCTTTACTTGGCCAGACCCCCACCTTACAGGATGTTACAAAAGGATGACAAGCGCAAGGGGAAACTAAACAAGAGATGAGACGAGTAGCACAGTAGTAGGTTAGCTAGGCTGTGCCGGCGACGCCCAAGTCTTGGTTGTTGTTGTTATCATCTTTGGGAGAGCCAAAGATAGGCCAGCGTAGCCAGTAGGATCTTTCACCTTTTTTTCCAGTTTATCAACCTGAATGCCACCCTGGTCTTCCTTGGCACGTAGCTCCATCTTGGTCTTATTCTCCCCTCCTTCCACTGATTTATATATCGTTGCCGTCTTCGCCTCCTTCGACAATACTCCCTGTGCCCCTGAGATTATTATTACTTCACTTTCTACCTTGTTCTAGCTAGTTTGAGATAGTCCCACAAACATACAAACAAGCAGTCGTTTTTTATAGTTGGAAAAGGGATTTTCCTCGTCTCTGAGTAGACTTGAATTCCAGACAAGTACAGTTGTAAGCAGCGAGGCGGGCCAGGTGGTATCAAACCCACGGATGCCTGACAAGTTTTTGCCAGATAATGCTTCTACGTGTGGCTCATGCAACGTTGTTACTTGGCAGCATCTTTGCGGAACCACCACGATGACTTGTTCCTCTAGCTAGGCAACACTTCACTTGTTCTTCCTTTTAATTTACTTTTGAATGAGTAATTGTTCAATTAGAGAAGGAGAGATGGAAGTTGACGAACAATTTCGTCGTATACTATTATCAACGTGATCAATGTTAGAAGAGGTGGTGTGACTTTGATTAAATTACTCTCAATCTAATGTAGATATTTTTATTATTATTTTAATATATCTGATTCTATTTTAACTCTTGATTTTTAAATTGTTTCATTTGACTTCTTAAGTGATTTGATTTTAATCTTCCGTCACGTTATTTTCTTAAAAATTAAAAAAAATATTTATAAGTGAAGATCATATGTCAGCATATCATGTAATTCACAATATGATCATTACATTAATTTTAATAAAATTATTTTATAAAATTAAAGATTCTAGTAGAATAATTTAGAACTTAAAAATTAAAATAAGATCGAAATAAAAGTTGAAGATTATAAATGAAATTTAGCAGATTAAGTTGAAAGCTTCTTAAAATTTATTAACCCAAAAATTAAAATTAGACCTCCCTACCTTAACCTCAGCCTTAATCACGTGAAAAAGTATTTCATTCATGAAACATTTAAATATTAAATTGAAATTTTTTTCATGAAATGGAAGACACATGCATGACATGAAGTTATCAACTAGCTTATCAATCCACTTTAGGAAAGTCATCTCGAGTAATGACTATAAGCTAGAGGCTTCCTATCATTCATTTTCTAGAATTAACATAGCTGAATTTACAACATAAATTTAAACATAATATAATCCTCAATCAAATAAAGTTAAACACAAAGAAAAATATTTTATTCAAGAAAATGATAAGTACAACAAGAACTTGCAACGAATGTGAACATTCTTCCAGAGTTGATCCTTTAGAAAAACAAGGGAATGGTTGCTTCTAATGCTGAGGTGCTCCTGGGAGTTTTAACCTTAAAACATGTTGGTTCAAATTAAAATAGCACTTAAACAAGTACAGGTCATGGGTTTATGATGAATCATATGTATTGTCAATTTTGTGTATTAAAACCATTCATGATTACTTGTCAGCCAATATTAATAAAGAAATCAAAAGTGACAAATGGAATCATGAGTCGACGAAGAAAGATTGAGTTAGCTTGAACACGGTTTCCACGCTCGACCACTTTCTATAGGATGAGACTCTGGTTTGGTAGAGATTCTAACATGCCAGAAAAGAAGACCTTGAAGTAAACGCTGAAGACAAAGTTGGCTGTCATGGAGGATATTGGCAGCAGGGTCAAGAGTTTTGATTGCTTAGTTTGTGGAAGAAAGGATATTAAACAAAATTTTTTTAATTTCCAAGGGTCATTCCACTTGAACGAGTAGGAACGCAAGAAACACAGGATGAGACTGGAATTAACGTAGCTGATACTGCCAAGACTCCCCAATTGCTGAATTTTCAACACAAGAAAAAGTACTTCATTCAATGAACAATAAGCAATAAAGGTGGAATTTTATTCTTGAAATGGTAGACACAATATGAGATGTTGAAATCCAACGTTCTTGCAGATTTGGTTTCTCAGAATACAAAGGAATGGTTTCTCAGATAACATTACATATATAATCTTCCATTGAAGAAAGTTAAACACAAGGAAAAAGTACTTTATTCAAGAAATGATAGGCACAAACACTAGAACTTGCAACTAAACCCAACAATCTTCCAGAGTTGATCCTTCAGAAAACAAGGGAATGGTTGCTTCTTATGCTGAGGTAATAATTATCTTCTCTTTTTCCCAGTTTGGAGGACACAGTGCACTGGGAGTTTTGTTGTAAATGCAAGACCAATAAAAAATGCAGCAAGTTCACAAGGCGGTAGTGTTGAGGATCGAAGGGGTTACACAAAGAGGAAATAAAATAGAAAGAACAAAAAATAACAAACTTAGTTGGCTGTGCACAAAGAAAAACAGAGATCACCTGGCTGAACAGCCTCACAAAGCTATCAAAACGACAAAACCAAGTAGAGTTTAAGTACAAATAAATGAAACGACAAGAGCTTCAGTCGTATTACATAAACAGTAAAGTATCTTGTGCAAAACGATATCCAAACTTGGCGTGTCAGCCGTTGAAATAAAGAAACGTCACCGTACTGCTCATCCTTCTCCTTCTTCCTTCTTCATCCTCTGACCGTTCCCGCCAAGTCTGCTTCTTAAATTTCCAGACTTGTGATCATATTTCAACAGGTAGATTATCACCTAGCATCTGCAGCTGAAGGAAATATTTAACCTTAAAAACTTTCAGGATTCAAATTAAAATAGCACTTAGATAAGGACATATCATGGGTTTAAGATTTGTAAAATTTTTTTAAAAAAAATTATAATGAATTATATGTTATTGCTACTTGGATTTATAACAGTATTCGTGTACCTGCTGCTCTTAATGGTCGAGTTGGAAGCAACTTGTCTCTTATAGAACACAGCTTCGCTACAACATCAGTCATATGCAATCGTTCAGTAGGCAAATCATTAGAACAGGTAACTCCGATTTCAAATATTGAATTTAAGCACTGAAGGAGCCTATAATCTCTTTGGTTGCTCTGGTTGCGAGTATTGTTGGTCATTCTTTCTCCTTGAAAACTCTCTTGAAGAAGAATGGGATCTGTAATCTCAGCCACTTGATTTGGCAAAGCTGTTTTAACAAAGTTATGAAGGCTCAAATTCTCTGTAAACATTTCATCAGTGGGCTTTTTCCCAGTAAACATCTCCAGCAAAAGAATGCCATAGCTATACACATCACCATATGTTGTCACAACACTTCCCAAGCCATACTCTGCAATTCATTTGTCAAAGTAAGAGCAAAAATTTTGAAATAGATGCAAATAGCTTTCTCACATCAGAGCTCTGAACATGTTAGTTAAATTAAAAAAACATATTGATTTTGAAAGAATGTACTCTACTTTTATCATATTGAAAGAAAACTATATATGGATACATTTGAAATTTAATCTTTGATTATAGATATGGGAGAAAACTATAGAGAGTAGTCTACTCACCTGGTGGAGCATAACCGATTGTTCCTCTTAACCCCAAGGAGATTGATAGGCTTGAAGTGTTATTTTGCATGTCTGATGTAGTGAATTTCGCTAGCCCAAAGTCACCCACATGGCTAACCATTTCATCATCAAGTAGAATATTGCTTGGTTTGAGGTCACAATGAACAATTGGTGTTTCACAATGATGATGAAGATACTCCAATGCACAACCAACATCAACGGCCACATTCAATCTCTGAAAAAAATTTAAGCTTTTTGGTGCCTCATTTGCCTCATTCATGCTAACAGATGGATGCAACCAATCCTCCAAGCTCCCATTTTGCATGAACTCATAGATCAAGGCTTTAAAATCATTCCCTTGATAATCGATACCTGAAATTGCTGTTAAGACCTTGACAAGATTCCGATGTCTGATGTTCTTCAATGCCTCACATTCAGCCATGAAACTTTTGAAAGCTCCACGACATAGAAGATTAAGCACCTTAACAGCGATAACTACTCCACTCTCTTCAAGAATTCCTTTATATACAGAACCAAAGCTACCAGAACCAACCAAATTCATCGAGGAGAATCCATCAGTAGCCTTTAGGAGGCTTTGGTATGATATGCTTAAAAGTGAATTCTCTGCTAAAGTTGCAGCTGTTGGCTTCTTCTTTTTCTTTCTAAACCACAAAATGAGAACAAATGAGAATACCAAAGTCACTCCTAAAATTGCAAAAACAATCGCAATTTTTAATTTCAGAGAATTCTTCGATCTTCTATCGGATGCTTTCATGTTACATCTAGGCAAGTGTAACTCAGGGGTACCTCCACAAAGATTACTATTTCCATCAACGAATGTAGCGCTTGCATTTTTAAATACTCCTTCAATTGGTACCATACCCTCAAAATCATTGAAAGAAAGATTTAAATACTGTAATAACTCCAAGCTCACAAGAAATTCTGGAATCTCACCCGAAAGATTATTGCTAGATATATCTAATGCTACAAGACCTCTCAATGAATTCAAAGATGAAGGAATGGGACCTTCAAACAAATTGCCATCCAAGAGTAGTTCCTCCAGGCTTGCACAACCGCCAAGATTTTTTGGAAGCACACCTGATAACCTGTTTTGAGACAAATATAATCTACCTAGATTTTTCAGATTTTCGACATTGGCAGGAAGCACACCAGTTAAATAGTTTGAAGATAAGTCTAGGGAAATGGACAAGGATGAGAGCCCAATTACTCCAGGGGGTATAGATCCACTAAGGCTGTTATTAGAAAGATACAATTGAACCAAATTCTCACACTTACCTAGACTTGAAGGAATGTTGCCATGAAGATTGTTATAACCTAAAGCAAGTTTAATTAACATTGTCAAATTTCCGAAAGAGGGGGGAATGACCCCAGAGAGAGAATTCTGAACCGCAAAAAAGATCCTTAACTTTTGAAGCCTCCCAATGCCAAGGGGAATTGAACCTGATAATTGATTGGTTGATGCCGCTAGTATCTCCAAGTTGATGAGATTTTCAATCCTAGCTGGAATTCTTCCCAATATTCTATTACCTTGGATATTTAAAACTAAGAGATTGCTGAAATTGCCTATGCAATCCGGTAATTCTCCTCCAAAGTTGCTTGCGCCTATATCTATCCACTCTAGTCTGGAAGCATTATTTAAAGTGCAAAGAAAGTTCAGGTCAGTTGCCATCGTACTTCCAAGAAGGTTGCCACCAATTACAAATCGTGATAGTTTATCCAGCTTTTCAAATGAAGGCAAGGGTCCACTAAGTTTGTTTTGCCCAACATCAAGGAGAACAAGATTTGAGGCATTGGATATTGAAAGAGGGAATGGTCCAATCAATTGATTAAACCCGAAAGCAAGGATTTCAACCTGTGGCATAGTGATTCCTAAGTCTGATGGAAGACTACCTTGTATCTGGTTTTTGACTAAACTAAGTTCTCTAATATTGGAGAGATTGAAAATTGAGGCAGGGATGACACCATAAATTTCATTTATACCCACAGAAAAAGAAACAAGATTTCTCAATTTGCCAATAGTTTCTGGTATAACCCCACTCAATCTATTAACACTTGAAGAAATATGCTCCAAAGAGGATATGTTACCCAAGGAAGGCGGTATAGCCCCCCTTAAATTATTACGACTGAATCTAATTTTTTTTAGGTTTGACAAGAAATCAAGCACACCTGGTATTTCTCCGGTTAGCAAGTTGCCTGCAAGAGAAACTGATTCCAGCCGAAAACAACTAGACAAATTGGAAGGAATTACACCAATTAGGGTGTTGTTTTCCAATGTTAATTCTCGCAATCTTCCCAAACGGCCAATTTCTTGAGGGATTGCTTGATTGAAACTGTTGTCTTCAAGGTTTAACAACCTAAGAAAGCTCAAATTTCCAATAAATGGTGATATAGACCCCACGAGCTTTAAGGATCTCAAGACCAACATGGTAACTCTCTGATGTCGGTGACCGCATGTAACACCATACCACTGGCAGAAGTGGATAGTATTGTTCCAAGAGCGCATAACCCCGAAGTGATCATCGACTATCTTTGCCTTGAACTCGAGTAAAGCTCGTTGATCTGTCTCATTTCCGATAACCACAGGGGTTGCTGAACCAAGCAAGTTAGGACCTTGCAGGTTAAAGAAAGTAAGGAGAATAAGGGCAAGGTAAACAAGGAAAAGAGAGCTGGACAGTCTCGAAGGCTTGCTTGATAGATTCATCATCAAGCCAGATATAAGTTTTTGAACTGAGAACAGTTTGTACTTGAGTTGAGAGTGCTTAGTTCATCAACAAGAACAAAGTGGAATGTAGGACTTTCGGGACTCTGAGTTTATCTGGTTTCATACTCGTCAGTGAAGTTTTGGACACGCTAAATACTTGACGTAGCTGTTGGTCATTGCCCTTTGCAGTACTTCCAGGCAATTTCAAGTCAGAGCTGAAGTTTTAGGACTATCACTTATGCTACCTAGTTACAAGGTAAGTTGCCTTGTAATTTCTCTGTGGAAATTGAAAAAGAAAGTTCTGAAGGAAAGCCGTTCTCCAGCAATGAACAAGACAGAAGCTTCTTAAAATTCATTTTGTTTGGAATTAAACGTTGCCGAAGTTAACCAGATCAATTCAGACATAACCTCATCCTCAATCACAAAATGTCAAGCACGAGAAATTTTATTTTATTCATTAAACATTAAACAGAATGTTGAAACTAAATTCAACATTCTTACAATGAAAACGAATTCTTACAGGTGAAGTGTTTTTAATTTTTTTTTTTTTAAAAAGGTAAAGTCTTTTTAGTTGTGAAAGCTGTGATCTAAGGATACTACTTGGCTGCTGAGTCAGTCTTTCTTGCCCCTTCAAACAAGTTGCAGAATTAGAATTTCCACCAAAGATAGTTGTTGTCTGGAGTCTGGACCACCAGCCAACAGTAAGAGAATATGAAGCTGCCAATGCATAACAAAGTTTATTACTTCAACTTGATTTGAAGAGTTAGACACCAGCAGCTTTGCTTTTTTCTGCAAACTAGCAGATGGAAAATTTTATCTTGTTTCATTACTGTTGAAATAAAAATTTATGGTCCGTGGCAGTGGCTTTATGTGCTTAAATCATTAAAAGTAGCTTGCTCTGTTCTAACTTCTACTTGTAAATTACAGCAGATTCCTTCTTTTTGCATGTATCTTCTTCTTTGCTTTTCTTTTGGACGGATAAGAATTCATTTGTTCACAGATAAAAGAGAAATGGCTGCCAGAGCTTAAATTCATAACATAATTTGATAAATCCAATAAGAAACTAAGATATATGCTGACAAATTGATTGTTAACCTTAAAGAGTTCCAACTTTGACATGAACCAAGATTTGATAAGAAGAAAATAGAGCCACAACGAAACCATTGACAGGCAAATGATTTATGAGGGTGTTGTTCCCTTGGACCACAGGAGTTGGTTTGGAATAGCTGGGTTGCAGCCAAAATATTATAATCACACATAAATAAAACTCCTATGTATTAGTAATAGATTGATATCTTAAGTTTAGAAATCAAATTGGTGGCAAATCAGGTAGGAAACAGAGGATACAATGGTAGTTTTCTTCACAACTGTTTTAAGTAATGGAGAGAATACTTTCCTCTAGATAATGCTTAACATTATTATCAACATCAATATCAATCACAAGTTCCTGTTTGTCAAGTTTTATGACTTTGTTAAGGAGGTTTTAGAAATACAAAACCATTTTGCCTCTCATTTTCAGATGCATAACTAAGAGAAGAAGAAGAAAATCAGTGGTACTATAAGAAAATAAGACTACAATTAGTAATAGGTTATACAAACAATGAGATACATTGGACTAAATCAATCAGTTAATGATGAACAACAAGAAGAAGAAGAACAGATAGCATACTGATTGGAACTAATAATTCTTTCTAGGGAGGAGTTCGTGCAGGAGAAGTTGGGGATTCTGCGAGCAGAACAGCAGCTTATGATCTGGATGGCTTGAAGCCATTGATGCTTAGAACATCTGCAACAGAAGGAAATAAGTAAATCTCTTACAAAGAGGTCTTACTTTTACTTGAATTTTTAAGAAAATTATGTATTCTTGTTACTTTGATGTAAGACATCGCTACCTTGAGATTTGAATGTATATGTCTCTCTGGTCTTAGCTTAGTTGGAAATAGCTTGTCTCTGATCAAGCAAAGTTCAGCAACAACTTCGCTCATGTTCATTCGCATGGTTGGCAATTCAGCAGAATAAATGAGTCCAACTTCATATATTGAATTCAAACACTGAAGAAGTATCCTATTGCTCTGGCTGCTTTCATTGCAATCACTAGTGTTTCCTACTGTTACTCCTGTGACTCTTTCCTGAAGAAGAATGGGATCAGTCATCTCAACTGCTCGTTCTGGCAAAGCTGTCTTGACAAGGTTGTGAAGGTTCAAACCATCTTTAAACAGTTCATCTGTGGACCTCTTTCCAGTAAAAATCTCCCGCAAAGGATTCCATAGCTGTAAACATCACCATATGTTGACACTTCACTTCCCAAGCCATATTCTGCAAATCATTTCATCAGAAAAAGTGGCTGCAATTGCCTAGTACACCCCCCCTTACGAAAAATTACAAAATAATAAATTCCTCATACCCAAGTTATTCTTTTAGCTTTTGAGCTCATATTGCTAAGAAAACATCTAAATGTACAAATGTGTAAGTGTTTATGAATTCCAGAGACTAAAGGAAGAAAGGAGCAGATGAAGAGAAGAATAAGAGTTCTGAACAGAGCAGAGAAAAATTCAAAACTTGAAAATTCAAAACTTGCTCGATCCTAAAATATAGCAACGATTTTCAAGCAAATGAATCGAGCCTAACTTTAGCTCAACATTCACCATGAAAACCAGTGCCCAGCAACAGAAAACCAACTGAAAAAAACAAACTCAGCTCAAAGTTTAACACGAAAAGCTAAACGACATCGTAGCAGTTAACACCATAAAAGAAAACTAAGAAAAACGACACACTTCAGCAACGTTTCATTAACAACACAATCACTGAAGTAGAAAACGACCTCAGCTTGCTGCGTTTTCACACCAACGGCTATTTTACAGCTTCAAATAGTCGTTGCAGCCCGCCTCCTGGTTTTCTCTTCTTCAACAACCAACTAAAGATCACTATTCTAACACTAAAGAATGATTAAGAAGTGTACCTGCTGGAGCATAACCAATATTTCCTCTTAATCCAAGGATGCTTGACTGGCTTGCAGAGTAATTTTGCGTATCTTCTGAAATGAATTTTACTAAGCCGAAGTCACCTACATGACCAGTCATTTCATCATCAAGTAGAATATTGCTTGGTTTGATGTCACAATGAACAATCGATGTTTGATCACAACGATGGTGAAGATAATCCAGTGCACAAGCAACATCAATAGCCACATTCAATCTCTGGTATAAATTTAAGCTTTTCTTTGACTCTGCCTCAATTTCGATAGATGAATGCAGTCAATCCTCTAGGCTTCCATTGGACATGAACTCATAGACCAACACCTTAAAATCATTGCCATGGTAGTCATCCAGGTGGATGACTCAATAGCCGCCAAGTTATTGAACTTGGTAGCCTCAGAAATGTGTCGAGATTTTGTGAATAACTATGCGGTCACCTCTTACTTTTGCTTCCTTAGTTCTCTCATTGACACAGCAGAAGATGTTAAGGAGCTGCGAGTTACCGGCATACTCCACAGTTGTCTCGGAAGTGATGAAGACGTGGTTGATCTTTTCCGTAGAATGAGCAGGGACTTGGTGCCAGATCCGATAATGTACTATGATATTAGAGATAAGATTCATAAATACTGCAACTCTCCAGGAATATGGTTCTATTTCAATTATTTTGGTAGAAACTGGAGTTTTCTTACTTTTTGGGGTGCCATAGTAGGACTTGGTCTCACTATGATTCAGACTTATTTTGCTGTCAATCCGAAGAAGTAATTAAAGCTTAGCTTCCTCCAACGTACGTATACGTTTTATGTGCTCAGCTTAGTTAAAAATAAATATATGGTTATGGTTTTCTTCCATATATTCTTTTTACTATGTCTTTTTATTTACAGAGTAATTAAATATATACTAGAAAGTAAAATTATAGTAATTGATTAAAATGAGCAAATAACTAAATGCGACACCAGAGTTCTAACTTCTAAGATAATTATTCCTATATAAAAGAAATTCATTCATTATGATCTTAAACAAAAAAAAATTCCAATTTAATTGTTAATCATTCAAAAATATTAGCACATTTACTTTCTTTAAACAAATAGGTTTTTAACTTTTTACTTACACCTCTAAAATTTTTAAAATTTTTTTATATTATATAAAATTTTTAAAATTTTTAATAATTTTTTATTTAATAATTAATACAAATAAAGAATAACAAAGAAAATCCCACATGCTTCACTCAATTTTAAAGTTTTTTTTTATTTTTTTAATTTATATTATTATTTTTATTTATATTTTTTATACTACTTACTCATATGTTTTAAATTTCTATAGATTTGCTTCTTCAAATTTATACAAACCATCAACCATATTCTTTTTTTTTTTTTTGTTATGTCATATATGTTTTATGTGAATTTTGTTTTTCATGATTTTAATCTTTAAAAATTAATAAATTATTATATAATTATCAAATATAAGTTGTAATAATGCACTGTTACTTAAATTTTATCAATGTATCATTTTTTAAAAAATCCTGATTATGTAAGAGAAAATTATCTTGAGTATATCTTAATTTTTTATATGTTTTACATTTTATATTTAGTTGAAAGGAAATTATCTTGAATTTATAGGTTTTAAATAATTTTAATTACATAAGAAAAAATTATTAATCTTGTATATCGTATTTAATTATTTATATTTTATACATTATAATTTTATATACATTAAAAAATAAATATATGGTTAAGGTTTTCTTCTATTCTTTTTACTATGCCTTTTTGCTTACTTTTACTTCTTTAATAGGATGATGGCCTAGGGGTGAAGTCTCCTGGCAAGCCATTTTTAAAATTTTTTTCATAACATATAAAATTTTTAAATTTTCATATATATTTTATTAATGACTCCTCAAAATAATTTTTATTTAATAATTAATATAAATAAAAAATAATAAAATTTCATATATCTAACTTAACTTTAATTTTTTTATTTTTTATAATTTATGTTATTATTTATATTATTATTTTTTTTATTTTTTTATTTCTATTCAATTTGTTCATATGTTCTAAATTTCTATAAATTTTCTTTCTCAAATTTCTACAAATTGTTAATCATATTCTTTTTTTTTCTTTTTTATTATGTTATATGTGGTATCTACTTTCTACTTGTCATATTTTTTTTTATGTTACGTAAATTTTATTTTTTATAATTTTAATTTTTAAAATTAATAAATTATTATGTAGTTCTTAAATATAAATTGTAGTATTATATTATTATTTAAAATTTCATTAATGTATCATGTTTTTTATTAGTTCTAATTATATAAAAAAAATTAACTTGAATATATTTTTTTCACATGCTTTATGTTTTATATTTAGTTAAAATAAAATTATCTTAAATATATATATTTTAAATAATTTTAATTATATAAAAAATTATTAATCGTATATATTATTTTTAATTATTTATATTTTATATATTATAATTTTATATTTCTATTATCAAAATTGAATTTAACATATTGATTTTTAAAAATTTTTAAACTTTATTTTTTTATATTTGACCTTCCAACAAAATTGTGTGTGCTCCGCCCTGATGATGGCAAAGAAGTTGGACCTGTCTGTCACATCTGTCGGTGCAAAATTTGTGTTATCCCATAGGCGTATACATATTAGTACATCTTGTATCATACCTGTAAAGAAAAAAAAGGATGACAAGCGCAAGGGGAAACTAAACAAGAGATGAGACGAGTAGCACAGCAGTAGGTTGGCTAGGCTGTGCCAGTGACGCCCAAGTCTTGGTTGTTGTTGTTATTATCATCTGTGGCAGAGCCAAAGATAGGGCCAGCGCCGCCAGTAGGATCTTCCACCTTTTCTTCCAATTTATCAACCTGAATGCCACCCTAGTCTTCCATGGCACGTAGCTCCATCTTGGTCTTATTCTCCCCTACTTCCACTGAATCATATACCGTCGCGTCTTTGCCTCCTTCAGCAATGCTCCCTGTGCCCCTGACATTATTATTACTTCACTTTCTACCTTGTTCTAGCTAGTTTGAGATAGTCATTAGTCCCACAAACATATATACCAACAAGCAGTTGGCTTTTTATAGTTGGAAAAGGGGTTTTACTCGTTTCTAAGTAGACCTGAATTCCAGACACGTACTTACAGCGAGGCCTGACAAGTTTCTGCCAGATAATGCTTCTACGTGTGGCTCATGCAACTTTGTCACTTGGCAGCGTCTTTGGTGAACCACCACGATGACTTGTACATCTAGCTAGGCAACACTTCACTTTTTCTTCCTTTTAATTTGCTTTTGAATGAGTAATTGTTCAATTGGAGGAGAGAGAGAAGTTGAAGAACAATTTTTTCGTATACTGTGATCAACATGTTCAATTTTAGAGGAGGTGGAGTGACTCTGATTAAAATACTCTCAATCAATTTAATGTAGATATTTTTTTTATTATTATTATTTTAATATATCTGATTCTATTTTAATTTTTGATTTCGAAATTGTTTCATTTGACTTCTTAAGTGATTTCATTTTGATATTTTGTAACGTTATTTTTTAAAAAATTGAGAAAAATATTTATGAGTAAAGGTCATATGCCGACGCATCATGTATTTCACAAGATGATCGTTACGTTGATTTTAATAAAATAGTTTAATTAAATGTTAGTATGATTATTTATTTTTATCTAATTTTATCTTTTAAATGTTAATAATTTATATTTTTTAAACTATTAATAGTTGATTATTTAAGAATTAATATTTTATTTATAATTTAATCATTAATATTATAAAATACTACTATTTTATTTAAAATTTAAATGTTATTATGATGGTTTTTTTAATTTTATTTTTTAAATATTAATAATTTATAATTGATTTAAAATATTAATAATTGGTAATTTAATTTATAATTTAAATATTATTATGATTAAAATATTAATTCTTTTAATTAATTTTTAAATTTAAAATATTTTATAATGTATAATTAATACCTTAACCTTTTTATTATAATAAGATTTATTTTTTCTCTATTTTCATTTTTTATTTTTTAATTTAAATTTCACTTAATAATTTAAAAATTAATATTATATTTAAAATTTAAATATATTATAATTAAAATATGAAAATATTAATAATATTTTAATTTTTAATTTAAAATATTAATTTTATAAGTTTAAGTTTGTAATTTTTGAAATTATATAAAGACATTTTAATTCAAAATGTTTGAATTTTATTTTTATGAGTATGAAATAACTAATGCTACGAGATAGGTGATGTTAACTATTTCAAGCTTTTGTCAAATTTGGAAGAATAGCCTTTTTTTTTTTTTTTTTGCAAAAACAAATCAAACGTGAAGATAAAATTTAATAAAGAATAGAGATCATTTTCCAAACCAAACATGACGTATATGTATTGTCAATTTATTGTATTTAAACCATTCATGATTACTTGTCAGCCACTATAAATAAAGAAATCAAAAGTGGCAAATGGAATCATGAGTGGATTTAGAAAGATTGAGTTAGCTGGAACACGGTTTCCACGCTCGACCACTTTTTTTAGGATGAGACTGTGGGCTTGGTAGAGATTCTAAGATACCAGAAAAGGAGACCTTGAAGTAAACGCTGAAGACAAAGCTGGCCGTCGTGGAGGATATTGGCAGCAGGGTCAAGAGTTTTGATTGCTTGGTTTGTGGAAGAAAGGATATTGAACAAAAGTTTTTTAATTTCCACGCTCGACCACTTTCTATAGGATGAGATTGTGGTTTGGTAGATACTCTAACATACCAGAAAAGGAGACCTTGAAGTAAACGCTGAAGACAAAGCTGGCTGTCATGGAGGATATTGGCAGCAGGGTCAAGAGTTTTGATTGCTTAGTTTGTGGAAGAAAGGATATCGAACAAAAGTTTTTTAATTTCCAAGGGTCATTCCACTTGAACGAGTAGGAACACAAGAAACGCAGGATGAGACTGGAATTAACGTAGCTGGTACTGCCAAGACTCCCCAATTGCTGAATTTTCAACACAAGAAAAAGTATCTCATTCAACGAACAATAAGCAGTAGAGGTGGAATTTTATTCTTGAAATGGTAAACGCAATATGAGAACTTGAAATCCAACGTTCTTGCAGATTTGGTTTCTCAGAATACAAAGGAATGGTTTCTCAGAAAACATAACATATATAATCTTCCATTGCAGAAAGTTAAACACAAGGAAAAAGTACTTTATTCAAGAAATGATAGGCACAAACAACAGAACTTGCAACTAAATCCAACAATCTTCCAGAGTTGATCCTTCAGAAAACAAGGAAAATTGTTACTTCTTATGCTGAGGTAATAATTATCTTCTCTTTTTCCCAATTTGGAGGACAGAGTGTGATAATTCTATTTTATAGAATTATTTTATTCCAATTTTGTTATTAAATTTTAGTTAAGTCCTTAGTTTTTAATTGTAATTTACTTAATTTTTAGTTATTTTTATATTTAGTTTATTTTTAAGTAAGTTAATTAATTTTATGTTATTTTCTTTAATTTGGTTAATATTTATTAGTTTTTATATTTTTGGTAGGACCTAAAGTCATTGGGTTTAATTTTGGAAAGTAAAGTGCTGAAAGATCCAGAAATCTGCTTGCATATGCTTCAGTATTTTAGCCATATCTCGAGCTACAGAACTCCAATTATTGCGATTCTTGGACCATTGGAAAGATAAGAGATAGAGCTACAACTTTCATGAAGATCACTTTGCCCAGTTATGCCTCGAAGATGGAGAAAATCGCATCGAAATGTTACTGAATGTACTGTGCCGGGAATGGAAATTTGTAAAGACTGTTAAGTGATTTTTGGGCCTCTCATTATGTTTTAAGCCCAATTAAACCCTAGGTCAACTTGGAGAAATTTAGGTTAAGTTTGTAGTATAAATAGGATGTTTTGGAAGAACTTAAAGGTGGGGAAGAACAGAGAGAACCTTTGGAGATTCAAGAAGCTAGAAGTTGAAGTTGAAAACCCGGAGATCAGAGCAGCAATTATCTTGTTTTCTTCCTTAGCTTTTATTCTTCTTGTTATTTTCAATGGCTGAATTTTATACAATGTTATTTGATTTTTCAATTATGAGTAGCTAATTTTCTTTTTCTAGGATTGCAATTGAACTCACATGTAGTTTAAGTTTTTAATCTCTTTCTTACTTATTTTCAATGGAATTTGAATTGTTTATTCCAATTTGTTCTTAATGCTTTTAATTGCCTGATCACCAATTAAATTGATTTAGGAACCTAAACAAACTTGGGAGAGGGAGTTTAGAGTAGACTAAAATTGGGATAGCATATGATCATGTTAAATGATTTGCCTATAGGATAGGGATATACCTATAAGCCATATGTAGCCAGATTAGAGCATGAACTTAATGAGTCTGTTTTAATTTTAAATCACATAGGGATATAGTGTTTTTGTTAAAATAGATATTTTTATAGGACGAGTCGGGAGACCCTTATAAATAATTTAGGACTCTAGGTTAGCAATTCAACCCATTGAAATAAGTTAAGGAGGAGAAGTAAAATTTAGATGAAGTGTGAGGGATATTGTAATCCTAGGCTTGTTTAATTTGATATTTTCTCCAATTATTACTATTTTGATTTTTAGTTAGATTAAATTATAGTTTTAATTAATTAATTAATTTGAATTATTTGGATAAAATAAAAACTTGTCAGTTAAAAATCCACTACGCAAGTATACGTATCGAATAGACAGTATATTAGCAAGCAGAGTATCGTTCCCATGGAGAATTGATCTAAAACTTTACTAATTACTAAAATTAAAACAATTTAATTTTATCCAAATAATTCAAATTAATTAATTAATTAAAACTATAATTTAAAATAACAAGAAAAATTAAAACAATAAGAACTGGAGAAAATATCAAATTAAACAAGCCTAGGATTACAATATCCCTCACACTTCATCTAAATTTTACTTCTCCTCCTTAACTTATTTCAATGGGTTGAATTGCTAACCTAGAGTCCTAAATTATTTATAAGGGTCTCCCGACTCGTCCTATAAAAATATCTATTTTAACAAAAACACTATATCCCTATGTGATTTGAAATTAAAACAGACTCATTAAGTTCAGGCTCTAATCTGGCTACATATGGCTTATAGGTATATCCCTATCCTATAGGCAAATCATTTAACATGATCATATGCTATCCCAATTTTAGTCTACTCTAAACTCCCTCTCCCAAGTTTGTTTAGGTTCCTAAATCAATTTAATTGGTGATCAGGCAATTAAAAGCATTAAGAACAAATTGGAATAAACAATTCAAATTCCATTGAAAATAAGTAAGAAAGAGATTAAAAACTTAAACTACATGTGAGTTCAATTGCAATCCTAGAAAAAGAAAATTAGCTACTCATAATTGAAAAATCAAATAACATTGTATAAAATTCAACCATTGAAAATAACAAGAAGAATAAAAGCTAAGGAAGAAAACAAGATAATTGCTGCTCTGATCTCCGGGTTTTCAACTTCAACTTCTAGCTTCTTGAATCTCCAAAGGTTCTCTCTGTTCTTCCCCACCTTTAAGTTCTTCCAAAACATCCTATTTATACTACAAACTTAACCTAAATTTCTCCAAGTTGACCTAGGGTTTAATTGGGCTTAAAACATAATGAGAGGCCCAAAAATCACTTAACAGTCTTTACAAATTTCCATTCCCGGTACAGTACATTCAGCAACATTCCGATGCGATTTTCTCCATCTTCGAGGCATAACTGGGCAAAGTGATCTTCATGAAAGTTGTAGCTCTATCTCTTATCTTTCCAATGGTCTAAGAATCGCAATAATTGGAGTTCTGTAGCTCAAGATATGGCTAAAACACTGAAGCATATGCAAGCAGATTTCTGGATCTTTCAGCACTTTACTTTCCAAAATTAAACCCAATGACTTTAGGTCCTACCAAAAATATAAAAACTAATAAATATTAACCAAATTAAAGAAAATAACATAAAATTAATTAACTTACTTAAAAATAAACTAAATATAAAAATAACTAAAAATTAAGTAAATTACAATTAAAAACTAAGGACTTAGCTAAAATTTAATAACAAAATTGGAATAAAATAATTCTATAAAATAGAATTATCACACCCCCAAACTTAAGATTTTGCTAGTCCTCGAGCAAAAGAAAAAAATCACAAAAAAAAAATGCAAACATGAAAATCCTTGAACAAGAGATAGAAATACCAAATCATGATTTCTCAATTTTTCCTCAGAAATTAACTCAAATTCTAGCTTAAGGTAACATACAACTAATCCTTAAATTCATGCATCAATTCAAGTGAAACTTTATTTTTCGAATGGACTTCCGTGTGTGTGTGAATGCTCTTTTACAAAGAATATCATACAATTCAAATTAGTTCATGCCAAATCTAAGCATAGATTAGTACTTGGATCCCATAAGTTTGCTTTTCATCTCTCTCTCCACTAATGTAGATTAACACTTATTCAAGAATCAATAGGTCTTTATCAAGCTTGTAATGTAAGGCTAGGGTCAAGGTATGATAAAGGATATATTTAGGCTCAAATTCACCCTAAGCACTTAATCAATCTAGGACACATAAAGAGCTCAATATATATATATATATATATATATTTACAACACCCCCAAACTTGAAGTAAACTTTCCTTTGTACCGCACTTTGCTTTCTTTTCTTTTTTTTTTTTCAACCCCCAAACTTATTTTTGACAATTATAACAAGGGGTAATTTTTCCAACAACCTTCATCAAAATTTTTTTCATTTTTTTTTTTCAAACCTTCTTCTTTTTTTTTATTCTTTAAGCTCAAATCATTCCTTAGAAAGATTAAAAATACTTAGAGGTGAAAGGTTCAAATTGTTGGATTTAAATAGACAGGCCATGGCTAACATAATTAGGTAATTACAAAGAAAAGGTAAATTAGGCTCAAAAAGGGTGACTAAGGATAAATATAACAAGGTAGGCTCAGAAGGCTAAAAAGGCTCAAACGGTCCAAAGATGGCCTAAATCACTTCCTATCCTAAGTGTTATCTAAGATTTCACCTCGAGAGAGAATCAAACAAATTCTAGAATTCATGACTTCACTATACTTTTTCATCAACATAAACTTTATCTAAAGCACATAAAAATTCTAAGTAAAAGAGTATAGTGCTCAATTTATTAGAAGTCACACTCTAAAATAAAATTAACACAAGAATATCACATAAAATTAACTCATAACTATATGCTTCCCAAAAGCTAAGAATCCAAAGATAATTAACATATCATCCTAGGATTGGGACAATCATGAATAAAGTGCAACTATCTCAAAATTTTTTTTTTTTTTTGAAAACACAAATGAAACATGCAAAACATGCAAAATATAAACATGCAAGGCAAATTCTAAACCAAAGCTATCTAAACATTAAAAACAAAAAAATTTCGACGCTACCCCCAAACTTAGAATAAACATTGTCCGCAATGTGATAAAAGAAAATAAAAAAAAAAGACAAGAGTACTCCCCTAACTTCGAAGCGGCAGACTATGAATCCTCTGCATCGTTACCTCCAAAATCATCCTCAATATCAAAATCCATATAAAAAATGAAAAGGAATGTGCGGAAGACAAAAATGAAAAGAAAAAAATAAAAATAAAAAAATGTGAGGTTAAAGGTAAAAGAGAAAAAAAAATTAAAGAAATAAAAGAAGTAAAAGAAAGAGTAAAAATATATATATATATATATATATATATATTAACAAGCTTGTGCGGTGGAGAAAACAATAAGTAGAAGGAGTAGAAAATAAAATAAAGAAATATGTATATTGTGCGGCTAAAGATAGAAGAAAGAGAATCAAAATAAAAAAAATAATAAATAAAGTTGGGATGGGATGGCTGAAAGACATTAGAAATAAAAATAAAAATAAAAATAAAAATAAAAATAAAAGTAAAAAAAAAAGGATGGGACTTTGGAAAAAGACAAAAGAAAGAAGAAATAAAAAAAAACAAAATAAAAAAAAAACTTGTCATGATGGGACTTTGGAAAAGACAAAAGAAAGAAGAAATCAAAAAAAACAAAATAAAAAAAAAAGATGGTGTGGCTGAAAAGGAGAGTGAAAATAAAATAAAATAAAATAAAGGATGAAAAAAATTTGACTTGGGGTGGGGCCCAGTGCTGCAGCATCCTGCTGTGCACTGTTGTGCGCAACGGATTGGAGCGCCGCGGCTCTGAGACTGAGCGCCGCGGCGCTCAATTCTCCTGGATGTGCTGCTTGGGCAGCACATGTGAGGGCTGCGGCTCTCATGCCTTTTTTTTTTTTTTAAATTTTTAATTTTTTTTTGAGAACCAATTACCTGCAAAAAGGAAAAAAAAATTAGAATAAATAATAAAAACAACTACTAAATAAATAAGTAATAAAATAAAATAAAATAAAAACTCATGAAATAAAAAAAAATAACGAAAATAAATAAAGTTGAGAAACTTGGGTTGCCTCCCAAAAAGCGCTCGTTTATAGTCACTAGCTTGACTTCGGTTTAGGTCTTCATTCACCCTTTAAGGAGGTTTGAGTTTGCATGGAAAAAGTTTGAGGTGTGAAAGTAGTCTCCTCCTAAGATGAGGTTGTAGTGGCTTTAACTCAAGATTTGGTGCTCGCTCAACCCAAGATGGTGGAATAGGCTGACTTTTACCCAACTTCTCAAATTGAGTTCTACTTGGATAATGCACTTTCGGTGTAGCTTTCAAAACATATGCAACATTTGTAAGTTCTTCATTCTGGTCCTTGGTTGTTGCATCTTGAACCAAACAAGCTTCAAGAAACTTATTTGAATTTTCCATATCAATAGCCTCCTTAGGTAACTTATCAACTATATCTAGAAAAGGAATGAGAGGTACATATGGCTTGCCTTGTGATGGTGTAGATACTTTCTTCTCTTGCTTAATTTTTTCATCTTGAACTTGATTGCTAAAAGTATTTCCTTGATCTACTTTATCTCCATCATCTACCAAATTCTTGCCATTTACCTCATCAAGACACTTACCATATTCTTCTTTTCTAGGATTAGGCTCAAGGTCATTTGGTAAAATTTCTTGAGGCATATTGTTGATGTAACTGACAAGTTGGCCCACTTGAGTCTCAAGATTTCGTATTGATTCTGCTTGACTCTGAAGGATGGCATCTTGACTCTGAAGGATGGCATCTTGACTCTGAATGATGGCATCATTCTTTGTCATGAATTGTATAAACATATCCTCCAACGTTAGCTTCTTCTCAAAAATAGGGGCTCTAACCTGTGACTGGAAATCATGCTGGAAAATAGGCTCTGATGAATATGTAGGACCCTGATCATTACTCCATGAAAAATTTGGGTGATTCCACCATGAGTTATAACTGTTAGAATACGAATTGTTTTGCTGCCCATTGAAGCTTCCATCAAATTGCATTGATTCATAATAAGTTGGACAACAATCACTTGAATGCTTATCTCCACAAAGCTCGCATGCCACAAAAGGACTTTGAAAACCATTAACACCCCAAGTGTCAATTTTTTGAGACAAAGCATCTACTTCAACTGCTAAAGCATTGATGGCCAATTCAAAATCACTAGCAACCCTCTTACGCACAAATTGTTCAGATGTCCACTGATAGTTACAATAATTCATCACCTCAACCAAAAGCACCTGAAAATAAAATAAAAAAATTTGAATTAAAACTAAATTTGCTTGGTATTAGTATTAGTAAAAATTCTAGAAACAATTCCCCGGCAACGGCGCCAAAAACTTGTCAGTTAAAAATCCACTACGCAAGTATACGTATCGAATAGACAGTATATTAGCAAGTAGAGTATCGTTCCCATGGAGAATTGATCTAAAACTTTACTAATTACTAAAATTAAAACAATTTAATTTTATCCAAATAATCTAAATTAAGTGATTAAATAAAACTAATAAACTAAAATTTAATCTAACTAAAAATCAAAATAGTAATAATTGGAGAAAATATCAAATTAAACAAGCCTAGGATTACAATATCCCTCACACTTCATCTAAATTTTACTTCTCCTCCTTAACTTATTTCAATGGGTTGAATTGCTAACCTAGAGTCCTAAATTATTTATAAGGGTCTCCCGACTCGTCCTATAAAAATATCTATTTTAACAAAAACACTATATCCCTATGTGATTTGAAATTAAAACAGACTCATTAAGTTCAGGCTCTAATCTGGCTACATATGGCTTATAGGTATATCCCTATCCTATAGGCAAATCATTTAACATGATCATATGCTATCCCAATTTTAGTCTACTCTAAACTCCCTCTCCCAAGTTTGTTTAGATTCCTAAATCAATTTAATTGGTGATCAGGCAATTAAAAGCATTAAGAACAAATTGGAATAAACAATTCAAATTCCATTGAAAATAAGTAAGAAAGAGATTAAAAACTTAAACTACATGTGAGTTCAATTGCAATCCTAGAAAAAGAAAATTAGCTACTCATAATTGAAAAATCAAATAACATTGTATAAAATTCAACCATTGAAAATAACAAGAAGAATAAAAGCTAAGGAAGAAAACAAGATAATTGCTGCTCTGATCTCCGGGTTTTCAACTTCAACTTCTAGCTTCTTGAATCTCCAAAGGTTCTCTCTGTTCTTCCCCACCTTTAAGTTCTTCCAAAACATCCTATTTATACTACAAACTTAACCTAAATTTCTCCAAGTTGACCTAGGGTTTAATTGGGCTTAAAACATAATGAGAGGCCCAAAAATCACTTAACAGTCTTTACAAATTTCCATTCCCGGCACAGTACATTCAGCAACATTCCGATGCGATTTTCTCCATCTTCAATGCATAACTGGGCAAAGTGATCTTCATGAAAGTTGTAGCTCTATCTCTTATCTTTCCAATGGTCCAAGAATCGCAATAATTGGAGTTCTGTAGCTCGAGATATGGCTAAAACACTGAAGTATATGCAAGCAGATTTCTGGATCTTTCAGCACTTTACTTTCCAAAATTAAACCCAATGACTTTAGGTCCTACCAAAAATATAAAAACTAATAAATATTAACCAAATTAAAGAAAATAACATAAAATTAATTAACTTACTTAAAAATAAACTAAATATAAAAATAACTAAAAATTAAGTAAATTACAATTAAAAACTAAGGACTTAGCTAAAATTTAATAACAAAATTGGAATAAAATAATTCTATAAAATAGAATTATCAGAGTGCACCAGGAGTTTTGTTGTAAATGCAATACCAATCAAAAGTGCAGCAACTTCACAAGCTGATAGACTATCACCTAGTACTTGCAGCTGAAGGAAATATTTAACCTTAAAAACTATCAGCATTCAAATTAAAATAGCACTTAAATGAGGACATATCATGGGTTTAAGATTTGCAAAGGATGCAAAATTTTTAAAAAAAAATTATAATGAATTATATGCTATTGCTACTTGGATTTATAACAGTATTCGTGTACCTGTTGCCCTTAATGGTCTAGTTGGAAGTAGCTTGTCTCTTATAGAACAAAGCTTTGCTACAACATCAGTCATATGCAATCGTTCAGTTGGCAAATCAACAGAACAGGCAACTCCGATTTCAAATATTGAATTTAAGCACTGAAGAAGCTTATAATTATCTCTTTGGTTGCTCTGATTGCGAGTATTGTTGGTCATTGTTTCTCCTCGGAAACTTTCTTGAAGAAGAGCTGGATCTGTAATCTCAACAACCACTTGATTTGACAAAGCTGTTTTAACAAAGTTATGAAGGTTCAAATTCTCTTTATACATTTCATCAGTGGGCTTCTTCCCAGTAAACATCTCCAACAAAAGAATGCCATAACTATACACATCACCATATGTTGTCACAACACTTGCCAATCCGTATTCTGCAATTCATTTGTCACAAATAATTAAGAGCAACAATATTGAAATAGATGAAAATAACTTTCTCACATCAAAGCTCTTGACATGTTAAATTAAATAACATATTGATTTTGAAACAATGCCTTCTACATTTATCATATTGAAAGAAAACTATGGATCTACTTCAAATTTGGTATTTAATTACAGAGTACAGATATGATAGTAACGTGTTGTTGAGATATGATTCTAAGTTTGACCAAGTATTTCTCTAGTTAGTTAGTCTGTTTCCTTTATTTAAGCAAGTTAAATAAGCTTAGCAGTGGGTTGTTACCGAATATTCTGCTTTGTTTGTTAAGTGTAAGCCTATATATAGGCACTATTTGCTTGTTTTTTATCATTAGAAATCAGAAGAAATAGAATCACAGGAGCCTGTCCTCTGCTCTCTTTGTTCTGTTTTTTATTTTGTCTGTTTTCTAGTGGCTTCTTCCAACAATTTTTGGTATCAAAGCCAGGTTGGGTTCATTGGGTCCTCTAGGATTGGTTTGGTTCTTTGGGTATTAAAGGAAACACGTGAAGAGTGTGAGAGAAAGAGTAGAGATGGCAGCAAATGCTATTTCATCATCTACACAGCCACTCATACCAATTTCATAGGTGAAAAGTATGAGTTTTGGAGTATTAAGATGAGGACTCTTTTCATGTCTCAAGACCTTTGGGACTTGGTGGAATATGGCTTTGTGGATCTAGTAGCACCAGATGAAGAGGCAGAAGAAAGATTGAAAGAAGAAAAAAGGAAGGATGCCAAAGCTTTATTCTTTATTCAACAAGCTGTCCACGAAACGATTTTTTCAAGAATTGCAGCAGCAACAACGTCATTGGAGGCTTGGCAAATTTTGAAAAAGGAGTTTCAAGGTTCTTCAAAGGTAATTACAGTAAAATTGCAAACTTATCGACGTGAATTTGAAACTTTGTCTATGAAAAACAATGAAACTGTTCAAACTTATTTGTCTAGAGTTTCTTCTCTTGTTAATCAAATGAAGTCGTATGGTGAAGATTTATCTGAAGAAACGGTTGTTGCAAAAGTTTTAAGAAGTCTAACTCCAAAGTTTGAACATATTGTTGCTGCTATTGAGGAAGCCCATGATTTATCAAATTATTCATTTGATGAACTAATGAGTTCTTTGCAAGCGCATGAAGAAAGGTTGTTCAAGTCACATGAAAAGAATGAAGAAAAAGCCTTTCAGGTGAAGGGGGAGTCCAGTCAGAAAGAGACGCTTGAAAACTCTACTGGTGCTGGTCGTGGCAGAGGTGGCTTTCGTGGAAGAGGCCATGGAAGAGGCCGTGGAAGAGGTCGAGGCAGAGGCAGATTTAATTAAGAGAGGCAAAATAAGACCTTTCAATGTTACTATTGTAAAAAGCCAGGTAATAAAGAGGCTTATTGCTGGCAAAAATAGAAAGATGAGAATAACCAAGCAAGTTTTGCAAAGAAATCAGATGAAGAAAGTAAGCTATTCATGGCCCTTTTTTGTGAAAAAGAGCAGTCTAACGATGTTTGGTTTTTAGACAGCGGCTGTTCTAATCATATGTCGGGAACAAGGTCATTATTCAAGGAGCTTGATGAGTCCAATAAAACAGATGTGACGTTCGAAGACAGCAAGAAGATTCGAGTTGAAGGCAGAGGTACCATCAGCATTAAAACCAATCAAGGTAATGCTAAGATTTTACAGGATGTGATGCTTGTTCCTAGTTTATCTCATAATCTACTTAGCATTGGGCAATTGATGATTAGTGGATACTCAATTTTGTTTGACGATGGAGTTTGCACTATTAAAGATAAAAAATCTGAGCAAATCATTGCCAAAGTCCCAATGGCTAAAAATAAAATGTTTCCACTAGAAATTTCAATGATTGAGAATTATGCTATGGTTGCTAATGGTGATAGTGAGACTAGATTATGGCATTTACGTTATGGGCATTTAAATATTAATGGGTTAAAGCTGTTGAGCCAAAAAGAAATGGTTTTTGGCTTACCAAAACTTGAGAATCTTGGCTTCTGTGAAGGTTGTGTCTATGGAAAACAAAGCAAAAAATCTTTTCCCGTAGGAAAGGCTTGGAGAGCCTCTAAATGTCTTGAGTTAGTGCATGCAGATTTGTGTGGGCCTATGAACATTGAATCTCCTAGTGGTAGCCGATATTTTCTGCTGTTTATAGATGATTACAGCCGTATGAATTGGGTTTATTTTTTAGAAAAGAAGTCTGAAGCTTTTGATAGTTTTAGGAAATTCAAAGCACTTGTGGAAAGAAAAAGTGGTCTTTTAATAAAGACATTGCGAACAGATAGAGGAGGTGAGTTTGTTTCAACTGTTTTTAATGTTTTTTGTGAAGAAAAAGGGATTTGCAGGGAGCTTACAGCACCACACACACCAGAACAGAACGGTGTAGCTGAAAGAAAGAACCGAACTGTGGTGGAGATGGCCAGAAGCATGATGCAAGCAAAAGGTCTTCCTATTTATTTTTGGGCAGAAGCTGTCGCAACAGCAGTATATCTTCTCAATTTGTCCCCTACAAAAGCTGTTCGTAATCAAACACCATTTGAGGCTTGGACAGGTAGAAGACCAACGGTAACCCACTTAAAAGTTTTTGGTTGTATAGCTTATGCTTTGGTTAAAACTCATTCTAGTAAATTTGATGAAAAATCTGAGAAATATATCTTTGTTGGTTATTGTTCTCAATCCAAAGCATATAAGCTATATAATCCTATTAGTGGCAAGATTACCATCAGCAGGGATGTAATATTTAATGAAGATGCAAGATGGATTTGGAATGAAGAAAAGAAAGAGCAGCATATTCAAGTGTTAGATGATAATACTATACCAACAATTTCTAGCTCCAGCACTCCTATAAGTAATAACCCATCTCCTCCTGCAAGCAATGAAACATCATCTTCAAGTTCATCAAGTGAAACTCCTCCAAGGAAATTCAGATCATTGCAGGAAATTTATGATTCTTGCATTTTCGCTTTACTTGTTTCAGATCCTATTTGCTTTGAAGAAGCTGCAAAAAAGAATGAATGGTGCAAAGCAATGGAAGAGGAGCTATTGGCTATTCAAAAAAATCAAACCTGGGATTTGGTAGACTTGCCGGAAGGAAAGAATACTATTGGGCTCAAATGGGTGTTTAGAACCAAGTATCATGCAAATGGGAGCATCCAAAAACACAAGGCAAGGCTGGTTGTAAAGGGTTATTTCCAACAGAAAGGTATTGACTTCTATGAAACTTTTTCTCCAATTGCGCGCTTTGAAACGGTGAGATCCTTTTTAGCCTTAGCTGCTCAATTAAATTGGCCTGTGTATCAATTTGATGTTAAATCTGCATTTCTGAACGGTGACTTGGAAGAAGAAGTTTATGTCTCACAGCCTGAAGGTTTTGTTATGAATGGCAATGAAGATAAAGTTTACAAGTTGAAGAAGGCGCTTTATGGCTTAAAGCAAGCACCACGGGCATGGTACTTCAAAATTGATTCTTATTTTCAGGAAAAAGGATTCGAAAGAAGTGAAAATGAGCCTACACTTTATTTGAAGAAGAATGGTAAAAATGAATTTCTGGTGGTATGTCTCTATGTTGATGATATGATTTATATGGGTTCTAGTGAATTTATTATTGCTGAGTTTAAGTCCTGCATGATGAAGAAATTTGAAATGACAAATTTAGGATTGTTGTATTATTTTCTTGGTCTTGAAGTGAAACAAGGTTCTGATGGGATATTTATTTCACAAAGAAAATATGTAATGGATCTTTTGAAGAAGTTTAATATGGTGAACTGCAGAGTAGAAGCTACACCCATGAATGTGAATGAAAAGTTGAGTCAAGATGATAGTGCTGAATCTGTGAATACAACATATTTTAGGAGTCTTGTTGGAGGCTTAAACTATTTGTCCCATACTAGATCGGATATTGCTTTCTCAGTTGGAGTTGTACCTAGATTTATGCATAACCCAAGCAAGCTTCATCTTGGAGCTGCAAAGAGAATTTTAAGATATGTAGCAGGAACTACAAAGTTGGGAATTTGGTACTCCAAGGTATCAAATTTCAAATTGACAGGTTTCACTGCATGCAGGTTGCATGGATGATAGAAAAAGTACATCTGGTTTTTTGTTTAATCTTGGGTCAGGAGCAATTTCATGGTGTTCAAAGAAGCAAGAGGTGGTAGCTTTATCAACATCAGAGGCCGAATATATTGCAGCAACAGCAACAGCCTGTCAAGCAGTTTGGCTAAGGAGACTTCTTGCTGATTTTAATCAAAAACAATCTGAAACAACTGAGATCTATTGTGATAGCACATCAACTATTGCAATGACCAAGAATCAAGCCTATCATAGCAGAACAAAGCATATTGATGTTCGTTATCACTTCATTCGGACTCTTGTTACCAATGGAGAAATTGTGTTGAAGCCTTGTAATACAAAAGAACAAGTTGCTGATATACTGATAAAGGCGCTTCTGCTAGAAAAGCACGAGAACTTCAAAAAACAAATGGGAGTTTGTAACTTTGAATCAAGGGGGAGTGTTGAGATATGATTCTAAGTTTGACCAAGTATTTCTCTAGTTAGTTAGTCTGTTTCCTTTATTTAAGCAAGTTAAATAAGCTTAGCAGTGGGTTGTTACCGAATATTCTGCTTTGTTTGTTAAGTGTAAGCCTATATATAGGCACTATTTGCTTGTTTTTTATCATTAGAAATCAGAAGAAATAGAATCACAGGAGCCTGTCCTCTGCTCTCTTTGTTCTGTTTTTTATTTTGTCTGTTTTCTAGTGGCTTCTTCCAACACGTGTGCAGTAGTCTACTTACCTGGTGGTGCATAACCAATTGTTCCTCTTAACCCCAGGGAGCCTGACAGGCTTGAAGCGTTATTTTGCATGTTTGATGTAATGAATTTTGCTAGCCCAAAGTCACCCACGTGGCTAACCATTTCATCATCAAGTAGAATATTGCTTGGTTTGAGATCACAGTGAACAATTGGTGCTTCACAATAATGATGAAGATACTCCAATGCACAACCAACATCAACGGCAACATTCAATCTCTGAAAAAATGTTAAACCTTTTTGCTGCATCATCTGCCTTATTCTTGGCAACGGATGGATGCAGCCAATCCTCCAAGCTCCCATTTTGCATGAACTCATAGATCAATGCTTTAAAATCATTCCCTTGATAATTGATTCCTGCAACTGCTGTTAAGATCTTGACAAGATTTCGATGTCTGATGTTCTTCAACGCCTCACATTCAGCCATGAAACTTCTAGAAGCTGCATGACATAAAAGATTTAGTACCTTAACGGCAATAACTACTCCACTCTCTTCAAGAATTCCTTTGTATACAAAACCAAAGCTACCTGAACAAACCAGATTCGCTGAGGAGAATCCATTAGTAGCCCTTACGAAGGTTTGGTATGATAAGTTTAAAAGTGAATTGTCTACACAAGTTGCTGCTATTGGCTTCTCTTTTCTACTTCTAAACCACAAAATGAGAAGAAAAGAGAATACCAATGTCACTACTAAAATTGCAAAAGCATCGTAATTTTTAATTTAAGAAAATTGCTCGATCTTCCGTTGGATGCTTTCAAGTTACATTTGGGCAAGTGTAACTCAGGGATGCCTCCACAAAGCTTATTGTTTCCCTCAACGAATGCAGCACTTGCATTTTTAAAGACTCCTTCAATTGGTACCATACCCTCGAAATCATTGAAGGAAAGATTTAAATATTTTAATGATCCAAGGCTAACAAAAAATTCTGGAATCTCACCCGAAAGATAATTGCCAGATATATCTAATGTTGTAAGACCTTTCAATGAACTCAAAGATGATGGAATGGGACCATGGAACAAATTGCCATCCAAGAACAAGCTCTCCAGTCTTACACAGCCACCAAGATTGTTTGGAAGCACACCTGATAACTTATTTTGAGAAACACGGAATTCACCTAGATTTTTCAGATTTTCTACTTCCATAGGAAGTACACCAGTTCAATAGTTTGAAGATAAGTCTAGGGCAATGGACAAGGATGAGAGCCCAATTACTCCAGGGGGTATAGAGCCACTTAGGTTGTTATTAGAAAGATCCAATGCAATCAAATTTTTGCACTTCCCAAGACTTGAAGGAATGTTGCCATGAAGACTGTTATTAGCTAAAAAAAAGATCGATTAACAATGTCAAATTTCCAAAAAAAAGGGGAATAGCCCCAGAGAGATAATTGCGAGCTGCATAAAATATCCTTAGCTTTTGAAGCCTCCCAAGACCTAGGGGAATAGAACCTGATAATTGATTGTCTGATGCCGCAAGTACCTCCAAGGTGATGAGATTTCCAATCCCAGCCGGAATCCTTCCCGATATTCTATTCCCTTCAATATTTAAAATTTCAATATTGCTAGACAAATTGCCTATGCAATCCGATAATTCTCCTCCGAAGTTGTTTCCGCCTATATGTACCAACCGTAGTCTGGAAGCATTGTTTAAAGTGCAAAGAAAGTTCAGGTCAGTTGCGATCGTACTTCCAAGAAGGTTGTCACCAATTACAAATCGCGATAGTCTATCCAGCTTTTCAAATGAAGGCAAGGGTCCAGTAAGTTTGTTTCCTTGAGCATTAAGTTCAGAAAGATTTGAGGCATTGGATATTGAAACGGGGAGTGGTCCAATAAATTGATTAAACTCGACAGCAAGGGTTTCAATCTTTGGCATAGTGATTCCTAGGTCCGACGGAAGACTGCCCTGTATCTGGTTGAAGGCTATATGAAGAACTCTAATATTGGAGAGATTGAAAATTGAAGGAGGGACGACACCAGAAATTTCATTATTACTCACAGCAAAATATTCAAGATTCGTCAGTTTGCCAATCGTTTCAGGTATAACCCCACTCAATCTATTGCCATATAGAAAAATAAAATACAAAGAGGATAAGTTACCCAAGGAAGGCGGGATATCCCCTCTTAAATTATTATAGCTAAAAGTAAGTTCTTGTAGGTTTGATAAGAGACCAAACACACCTAGTATTTCTCCAGTTAGCCGGTTACCGTCAATCATAACTGATTCAAGCCGAGAACAACCAGACAAATTGGAAGGAATGACACCACTTAGGGTGTTGTTATCCAGTGTTAATTCTCGCAATCTTCGCAAACGGCCAATTTCTTGAGGGATTGCTTGATTGAAACTGTTGTTTTCGAGGTTTAACACCCTAAGAAAACTCAAATTTCCAATAAATGATGATATGGACCCCACGAGCTTTTGGGATCCCAAGTCCAACATGGTGACTCTCTGATGTCTGTGACCACATGTAACACCATACCACTGGCAGAAGTGGATAGTGTTATTCCAGGAGCGCATTACCCCAAAATGATCATCAATTATTTTTGCCTTGAACTCGAGTAAAGCACGTTTATCTGTCTCATTTCCAGTAACCACAGGGACAGCTGAACCAAGCAAGTTAGGACCTTGGAGGTTAAAGAAAGTAAGGAGAATAATGACAAGGTAAACAAGGAAAATAGAGCTGGACAGTTTCAAATGCTTGCTTGATAGAGTCAACATCAAGCGAGATATAAGTTTCTGAACTGTGTTGAGAAACCAGTGATTTCAAATGGTTTTGCGGAGAAGAAGAAATTGGCCACTAAGTCAACTCCACGGTGCAGGAAGGAAGAATCTAGAAAAGCAATCACTTTAGCTGCTGTAGTGTTTAATGAAACTCTTTAAAGAGTGTCGTTTTGGAGTCTTAACTATTTGTCTGTTTAAAACGTTTTTACTGGTGTCGTTTTTGGCTGTTTGTAACACTAAACAGTCACGTTTTTATTTTTTGGCTGTTTTGTTCAAGACTAAAAAGTCACGTTTTTATTTTTTGGCTGTTTTGTTCACTTTCCTCTCAACTGTTGAAGGCTGTTGTAATGCACAAAAATTCGAATCTCGATTCTTGTGCTTAGCTGGTTTTACTCTTTCCTTTTATTCCCAATTCTCTTAGTTTAGTCTGTTACTACTTATATATATTCTAGAGAATGAAAATGGCTGTTGAGTTCTTCTCCTCCAGAAATTGGATTTTCATTTTCTTCTCTATTCCTAAAATCATTTAGCTCCTCTGTTCTTCAGCTTAAGTTTTATCAGGAATTTTACAAACTGGGATTAGTTTTGTGCTTGAGTTGAGAGTGCTTAGTTCATCGACAAGAACTAAGTGCAATGCAGGACATTCGGAACTCCGATTTTTTCTGGTTCAATCTCCTCTCGTCAGTGAAGTTTTGACACACTAAATTCTTGACTTAGTCATGTGGCCAGCGAAGGAAAACCATTTAGCATTGAGGGTTGTTGGTCATTGCCCCTTGCATTACGTCCAGCAAATTCCAAGTCAGAGCTGAAGTTGTAGGACCAGCATGCACGGTCCCTGGCCTACTTAATTACTATCATCTATTTGGGTCCGCTGATGAAGATTCATCCAGTTATACAAACAATCTGCTGTTGATTACATCTTAATATCTCTTTCATTAACCTTTGGAAGGATTTTTTCCTTTTCATTATTTACTTATTACTTAATGAAATATTTAAATATGGATGTAAAACTTTACCTGCCACAAGAAAACAATTCACAAGCAAAGGATTTATGAGGGTGGTGTTCCCTTGGACCACGGGAGACGGTTTGTAATAGCTGAGACACAGTCAAGAGATTATAATCTTGCATAGATCAAATAAAATTACTCTTTGTTTTATAATGCCTACTTTTGGCTGGTGGATTATAATCTTACATAAATACATAGATTATAGTCTTGCACAAATAAAATAGGAGGTGGTGTTTCAACTTTTGGATGCCTAATGAAATTTCACATTGACTGAGCATAAAAAAAAGAAAATAGTAATAAGTTATACAAACAATAATATACATTGAACTATATCATTCAGATGATGATACACACGAAGAAGACAAACAGATCACATACTAATTGGAACTGATAATTCTTTCTAGGGAGGAGTTCGTGCAGGAGAAGTTGGGGATTTTACAAGTAGAACAGCAGCTTCTGATCTGGATGGCTTGAAGCCATCAATGTTTAGAACACCTGCGACAGAAGGAAATAAGTAAATCTCTTACAAAGAGGTCATACTTTTACTTGAATTTTTAAGCAAATTATGTATTCTTGTTACTTTGATGTAAGACATCGCTACCTTTTGATTCGAGTGTATATGTCTCTCTGGTCTTAGCTCAGTTGGAAATAGCTTGTTTCTGATCAAGCAAAGTTCAGCAACAACTTCGCTTATGTTCATTCGCATGGCTGGCAATTCAGCAGAACAAGTGAGTCCAACTTCATATATTGAATTCAAACACTGAAGAAGTATCTTATTGCTTTGGCTGCTTTCACTGCAATCACTAGTGTTTGCTACTGTTTCTCCTGTGACTCTTTCCTGAAGAATAATGGGATCAGTCATCTCAACTGCTTGTTCTGGCAAAGCTGTCTTGACAAGATTGTGAAGGTTCAAACCATCTTTAAACATTTCATTAGTGGGCCTCTTTCCAGTAAAAATCTCCAGCAAAAGGATTCCATAGCTGTAAACATCACCATATGTTGACACTGCACTTCCCAAGCCATATTCTGCAAATCATTTCATCAGAAATAGTGGCTGCAATTGCCTAGTAGACCCCCCTTACGAAAAATTACAAAATAATAAATTCCTTATATCCAAGTTATTCTTGTAGCTTTTGAGCTCATATTACTATTCTAACACTAAAGAATGATTAAGAAGTGTACCTGGTGGAGCATAACCAATAGTTCCTCTTAATCCAAGGGTGCTTGACTGGCTTGTAGGGTAATTTTGCATATCTTCTGAAATGAATTTTACTAAGCCGAAGTCACCTACATGGCCAGTCATTTCATCATCAAGTAGAATATTGCTTGGTTTGATGTCACAATGAACAATCGGTGTTTGATCACAATGATGGTGAAGATAATCCAGTGCACAAGCAACATCAATAGCCACATTCAATCTCTGGTATAAATTTAAGCTTTTCTTTGACTCTGTCTCAATTTCGATAGATGAATGCAACCAATCCTGTAGGCTTCCATTAGACATGAACTCATAGACCAGCGCCTTAAAATCATTACCATGGTAGTCAACACCTGAACATGCTGTTAATACTTTGACAAGATTTCGATGTCTAATTTTCCTCAAGGCCTCACATTCAGCCATGAAACTCCTAAAAGCTTTATGATTCAAAAGGTTAAGCACTTTGATGGCAACAACCATTTCATTCTCTTGGAGAATTCCTTTATATACAGAACCGTAGGCTCCTACACCTACCAAATTGGCTGAAGAGAATCCATCAGTAGCCTTTAGGATGCTTTGGTAGGATAACCTTAAAAGTGAATTTTCAAGAGAAGTTGATGCAGGTTGCTTTCTTCTCTTTCTAAACCAAAAAACAAGGAGAAAGATGAGTACCAAAGTTACTCCTACAAGCCCAAAAACAACAGCAATTATTAGTTTAAGTCGACTGCTCGATTTCCTCCTAGACCTTTTCAAGTTACATCCGTGCAAATGGAACTCAGGTGTACCCACACAAAGTTTATTGTTTCCCTCGATGGATATAGCACTTGCATTATTAAAAACTCCACCAGTCGGTACCATGCCTTCGAAATCATTGGAAGAAAGATCCAAATATTGTAATGTAAAGTTCGCAAAGAATTCAGGAATTTCACCAGAGAGATTGTTGTAGGAAATGTCTAAAACTGAAAGACCTCTCAATGAACTGAAAGATGAAGGAATGGGTCCATGGAAGAAATTGTCACTCACTATTAGCTTCTCTAGCCTTACACACAAACCTAGACTGCTTGGAAGCACACCTGATAACCTGTTTTGAGAAACAGACAATTGACCTAGATTTTTCAAGTTTCCTACTTCATTAGGAAGTACACCAGTTAAGTAGTTTGAGGATAAGTCAAGGTACAAGGACAAGGCTGAGAGTCCAAGTACTTCATGGGGTATAGAGCCAGTAAGGTTATTGCTTGAAAGATCCAGTAAAATAAGATTTTCACATTTACTGAGACTGGAAGGAATTGTACCCTTAAGATTATTTTGACTTAAATCCAGATGAAGCAACATGGTTAAATTTCCAAGAAAAGAGGGAATACTTCCAGAGAAAGAATTATTAGATAGATCGAGCGTCTGTACCCTTTGAAGGCTCTGAATAGTAGAAGGAATGGAACCTGACAACTGATTGCTTCTTGCCACTAGCATCTCTAAGTTGATGAGATTTCCAATCCCAACTGGAAAGCTTCCTGATATTTCATTGTTCCCTAAAAGGAAATATGTGAGGTTAGTGGACAGATTGCTTATGCAAGTAGGTATTGCACCTCTGAAGTTGTTGTAGTTTATCTCCAACGCCACTAGGCTGGTGGCATTCATTAAAGAGCAGACAAAGTCCAAGTCATTTGCTTCCCCACTTCCAAGGAGGTTGTATGTAAGGGTAAACCATTCCAACTTATCTAGCTTTTCAAGGGAAGGCAACTTTCCAACAAGTTTGTTGAAGGAAAACTCTAGGTTTATGAGATTTGAAGCATTGGATATTGAAAGAGGGAATGGTCCACTGAATTGGTTTCTACTGACATAAAGAGTTTCAACATATGGTATGGTGATTCCCAAGTCTGTAGGAAGACTACCTTGAAACTGATTTGAACTGATATCAAATGTTCTGATGTTAGAGAGATTGAAAATTGATGAAGGAACAATACCTGAAAGTCCATTACCTCCCACGGTAAAAAGAGTTAGATTTGTCAATTGGCCAAGAGCTTCAGGGATAGTCCCACGCAGTTCATTAAGTGATAGATAAACTTCCTCCAGAGTCGAGATATTGCCCAAGGAAGGTGGGATACTCCCTGTTAGACTGTTGTTGCTCAAACCTAAATGTTTTAGGTTGTACAACAGGCCAAGAACACCAGGTATGTCTCCAACAAGCTGGCAGTGTCCTATGTCAAGGGTTTTGAGCTTAGAACATCCAGATATATTGGAAGGGACTTGACCGCCTAAGGGGTTTTCAAGAAGCATTAACTCTTCTAACCTACGCAGGCGACCGATTTCTTGAGGAACTCCATGGCTGAAGCCATTGTTAAAAAGATTCAACACCTTTAGAAAGCTCAAATTTCCGATATTTGGTGTTATGGTTCCCGTTAGTTTCAGTGATGGCAGTTCCAACTTGGTCACTCTTTGATGTCGGCTGCTGCATGTAACACCATGCCACTGGCAAAAATGAACACTGTCGTTCCACAACCGCATAACGCCAAGCTGATCACCAGCTATCTTGGCCTTGAACTCGAGCAAAGCCTGTCTGTCCGTGTCATTTCCATTGACTACTAACTTTGCTGAACCAAATAAGTAAGGACCTTGTGAATTACAGCACAAGAGCAGTGAAACAGCGAAAATAAGTGCCCAAGGCACTTCCAAGCGCAAGCCTGCTAACCCCATCAAGCAGATGAACTGACGGATAAGGTTTACTTTTGCCTATATATGGCCGTTGAAAGAGGAATCTTTTTCCCTGGTAGCTGAGTAGCTGATGTAACACCTCGTATGAAGGAAGGAAAGATGGGGGCCGGCCAAATGCAAAAAAACAAAAGGAGAAAAATGAAGTGGGGGCCGGCTGCATAGAACAAAGAAAAGAAGGAAAAGAAAGAATGGTAGGGGGCCGGCCAATGCAAATGATGAAAGAAGAAATGAAAAGGGGAAGACATGCCGGCTTCCCCCACCACACCCCCACACCCCCCCCCCCCCAAAACAATGCAGCCCATTTAATAAAAAAAAAATTCTCTTGTCCTTATTTTGCTTGCATCAGCCGGCCATTTAAAAAAAAAAAAGTGAAAGAGAGGGGTATGGAGAGTTGGGACCCGAGTGAGAGAAGGAAAGTTTACCAAGCCGATAAGAAAAGAAAGAAAAAGGAGAAACGAAAGGAAATAGGAGGAAAAGAAATTAAAAAAAAGAAAGAAAGAAAAAGAGGGAAGGGGGTCACAATAAGAAAATAAATTTTTTTTCAACAGAAAAAATTTTGTTAAAAATTTTTAATAGATTTTTAATAAATTTTCAACGAATTTGTAACCAAAAATATTATTATTTTTTCTAACAGATTTTCGATGAATTTTCAATGAAAATATACTAACAGAATATTTCCGTTGAAAAATTTTTTAGTACCAAATTTTCTAACAGAATTTCCAACGAATTTTCGTTGAAATTTTTCATCGAAAAATTATACATTAGAAATCTGTTTGAAAAGTTTAAGGAGCCAAACAATTTGAAAGCCTGCTAAAGTTTCCAACAAAATTTTTCGTTGAAAACTTTTATTACCGACGGAAATTTTCCAACAAAATTTTTTCCGTTGGAAATAGTAAAAGTGTATTTTTTTCTTAAAATATTTTAAACTTCTTATAAATTTTATTAATCCTTTATAAAAAAATAAATATTAATAAAAGCAAATATATACATACTGAAGTTTATAATATTTAAATGTTTAAATATATTTCCTTTGCCTTTTTTTTTTCATTTTTGAAATCTTTATTGAATCATAAATTATAAATTAATAATTCCAAATTCATTAATTTTATAACATTAAGAAATTGATAAAAAGAACAAAAAAAAAATTAATTTTATAAAAATACATGATAAGATATAATAATAAATTAATTAAAAAATAATATAATTAGAAATTGGTTCTATCAAATCGGTCAAGTTTGATGAATTCTTGATTCATGAGTTGAAATCTTGAATTGGGATTAGACTCCATTGACAACAACTCTTTAAAATTGTTAGAAAATTAATAGAAGAAGAAAAAAGAAGAGAGCAGGCTTGAGGCATGCTGTAACACACTTTCTTTAAAGAGTTGTTGCCTACTATGGGGATTAGCAGACAAAGACTCTCCAGGATACAACAAGCCTTTTGTGCAGAATGCTTTGAATGAATTTTGGAATGAATTCTGACTTGGAAGTATGTTCTTTTATAAATAGTCAGAGGAAGTATGTTTTTTTATAAATAGTCAGAGGTTGTGTCTGTTGTCTTTCAGCAGATGTGTTTTTTTACTTTCAACATATGTGTCTGTTATTTTTTTTTTTTTATAGATGTGTCTGTTGTATTTCAACAGACGTATCTATAACTTTCAATAGTTGTATTTGTTGTAAATACTTATCTTTTATTATTATTATTATTATTATTATTATTATTATTATTATTATTATTAAGAGTTATATTTATTCTTAAACAGACACACCTGAATAATTATCTTGCAATAAATATTATAAGACGACTTTTTTTTATAGGCCAAATGCATAAGGTGTTTTTGAGAATGGACTCGTCCATAATTTTAAGTGTTTTTAGACACAAAAAGTCATCTTTAGACGAAAATGTCCTTAATGAAACCGACCCATCTTTTTGGATCCGCGCCTCAACTCGAAACGTTTCAACAGGTAAAGTTTGTTTATATGTGGTCCACAAGGACCATAACTCCTCAGTTCTCAGAGACAGACCGTACATCTCCTCAAAAGCAGTTTTGTTGATACTTAGTCGGCAGTTAAAGTTTGGAGCATTTTCGCAGTGGGACCATTTTAGACTGGTTATTATCAGCATAAATGTGCTTCACATACTCAGCAGTGAGAGGAAGTTGACAGTACGAGGAGAAAGATATAATATTTATTTTATTTTAGTTAAGAAAAGTATTTTTTTTAAATTTTGAACCGTGTGGCGAAATGGTTATTCTTCATGTTGAGGGTTTTGGTTTTTGAGCATAAACCTATACATATTGGTTGTTCATATTGATATTGTTGTCATTTGAAATGGTTGAATAGCGAGGTGAAGGTGGTATTGTTGGTGTTGATGGGGTCGAAAGATGACCGGCGTCGTGTGACTGGTTCATATGTATGCGTTAAGACACTTTGGTAGGAATTGGCATTTAGGGTGACTGATGGCTTGCTTACCCGCTGTGCGTGACTGGATTTTTACATGGGGTCACTAAGGGTGTGCGTGATTGCATTAGGGTTTAACTTTGCGTGACATATTGATAGGTCATTGCATGACAGCACAAGTGGATGGGATTAGGGTTTGCCTGATTGCATTAGGGTTTAACTTTGCGTGACATATTGATAGGTCATTGCAATACCCAAATACTCGTTACCAAAAGCATCAAAACGAGATAAATTGCACAAGTCAGTCACGAACGGCAAGTCTCGCTGAACCCTAAGAATAAGTCAATCAATGGTATTGGGCAATCACGTACAGGCTCAATGTCACGCAATTCTAAAAAACCAGTCACGTAAACCCTGAAAAGTAGTGAACAAAATGCTCAATACAACTGGTGAATTACTTCAAGTCTAGCAGCACCAGTCTCGCAATACCTAATACTAAGTCACTCAATGCGTGATATCCACTCATTCATCCCAACATAACCAGTCGCATAATGGACTAATGTCACGCAATACTTAACAACATGTCACGAACTATGTCAAAACTAGTGACGCAATATTTCAAAACCAGCACCTGCAACACAATAGAAAAATTATTAAAGACGAAATTGTGACAAATGTTTTATTAATCAGAATACGACAACGAAGATATTACAAAACAAAAAAAAAATGAACCGTAGTTCATTTCTTCAAAAGTTCATCTACTTTTTCATCGATCTCAGCGAGTGCCTTCTGGTTGAACAGGATGGAACACTCCAGGTCATGAGCCCTGTCTATCAACCTGTCGAAGAGGACTCGCACTTCCTGCTCGAATGTCTCCAACTGGTCCCTCAAGGCCCCCACATCCTCCTTGGAGACTGCCTCCCCATGACCATTCTCTTCTATTCCTTCTCTGGACGTCATTTTCAATTATCTCAGAATGTTAAGATAATTGAATTTGACTCAAATGGTTACCGGTTCCTTTTATTTATAGGCATCAATGCTGACTCTTCGTTTGCTCCACACATATCCCCGTATAAGTGCAATTATGGGAGGCTTAATTAGGGGGGCTGTATCTGTTCGGCCTATTATGATATTTGGCCTGACTTTTGGTTTTAAGAGGTAGATACAGATGAGGAGATGAAACGTCAGGCCGAATAGGTGCTGCCCCCATTAATTGCACTTATATGGGGGTATGGGTATACTAAACGAAGAGTCATCATTCATGTTGTCACGATCCGGAATCACCCTCGAGTCTGTGACAACCGCTGCAATGTCCCGATATGCACTCATCCATCGAGTACCATATCGAAACCTCGCAAGGCTCTCGTACCAGTCTTTCCAGCTCCCCTGTGAGTTTCTATTTATTAATCTCATACTTTAAAACATTTCATCCAATTTTAGACTAAACGGGAAAAAAGATGAAATTTACTACACAGGGGCATTTCGGTCATTTTTAGTCAAAAATTTTGAAATTTGACAAAAATGTTACTTACGCGTAAAGATTTTATAAATTGAAGTCGGAATTGAAATCGGATGTATAAAACGTGAAATTTGAGTGAAATTACATTTGATGGAATAAAATAATAATATTTCATAAAATATAATATTTTCTTATAAAACAATTTTTATATAAATATCCGAGTATAATTTTTACAGCATAAAAACAAAATATATTATTACATATAGTAGTACAGATAACTGAAGTATAAAATTTAATTTACAATGCTAAGTGTGCCCACAACAGAGAAAAACATGAAAATAAGAGTAAATCTTTGGTAACCAAGGTCGTCACTCCGACTGTCTCCTCGACAAAATGCTGATATCTACAGATGTCTGTGAGCCTGAAAGGGGGAAATTGAGGTGGCGAGTTTGACAACTCAGTGAGTAAATAAATACCATCCCCGACATCTAAAGTCGAGTAGATGGAGACAATATAAAAATATGATACCATAAGGTAGTTCATAACATCATTTTAGTACATTCATACAAAACAAATATTGATACATCAAAATACTAAGGCTTATGATTGTTTTCTTAAAAACTAGGCTTAGCCAAATCTCATACTCGCAGACACTTGATCAGAGTGTTCAATCGAGCCCGCCAAAGCTGTTAAAAACCATGTACAAATGAAATACGTTTTTCATTTAGAAAACAGCTGTTCCTTGGCGTTGGCTAAGTTCAACTTCACGTGGTGGTTCGGCGTGAAGTGAACTCGATCTTTACCTCAAGAGTTACCCTCCTCGCCTCACATACTGAGGTAAAATAAAACTGGGTTACCGTGCCCCTCTAGTAGGCTGGTCCATGGAAACCCGCCACTGCAGCGACTAAATGACCCACCAATTAATAAATGAAAATTTTGACAGCATGACATGGCAATTAAAACATTACCCAGCCTGTTAGACAAAGAAAGCAATTTATACATTTCATATAAAATAATTCCAGCCATCATGCATCCCAAGATTCATAAGCCATAAACATTAATTTAAACACATAACATATGTTAAAAACCCGTCTCCATACACTCAGTGTTAAAAAAATCAATTTTTCAATTTATAAACCATTTACAAAAATTCAATTCTTTAAAGATACAAAAATAGATAAAATCACTCTAGATCTTGAGGAAGATAGTTTATCCACTCACAGTTTTTAGAAGTCAGATATACTCCTAATCCTGCTGGTCCGACACGATTTGTTTACCTTTGTCGGACGATTCACCACCTACACGACACACGTGGCACGAATTTCAATAATTGATGTCAATTTATCAAAATTGATTTCAGGCTCTAAATTCTATATGAATGCATGAAATGTGATGCAAAAATTGTCCGAATAACCTTTGAAATGCGGTATTCGGCCTAATACGCACGGGACACAATTTAATTCGCTAAAACCTCCGATTTAAGTCCGAATCGAGTTCTTTCAATTTCTATGCCTTAATTATACCCAAATTGATTTAATGCCACTGAATGTGGTACAAATTTCCGGTCCCAGACTGAAATTACGAAAATACCCCTAGTGGGTAAAAATTTCAGTTTTTGCTCTAAAAATTCCCATAATTTTTCTACACCCTTAATTCATCATAATTCATTTAATTTCCATGAAATCTCATCATTTTCAGCAACCATTTCTCTCCTGGAAATTTCGGTATTAAGGGGGCCAATGGAGAAAAATCATTTTTCTCACTAGTTTTTGTTACTTTCCATTTCTACCCACTTAATAACATTAAATCACCATAAAATCTACCAACAAAATGAATCAAAACCCACCTAAGGATGCTGGTTCAGCAAGGGATCATCATACCCATATGTTAATTTTGCATGGAAATGAAAAAAGAATGGATGGGTAATGGAAATCACATAGAAAATTAATGAATTTTACCTTTTTCAAGCTAACTTCCTTGATTTTTCTTACTTATGCTTTGTATTTTCAGCTAGGGTTTCAAGTTTCAGCCTTTCCCCTCACTTACACGGTTTGCAGAAGAAGAAGTGGGCTGAATTTTCACTTTTTATAAGTTAAATGATTAAATATTTAATTTAACATATGGTAATTACCTTTTTCCATTATTTTATTATTTACTTATTTCTTTTTTTGAATTTATTTCAGCCAAAATTCCAGCACCCTTATCCTCTGATTTTTCCAGGAGCTTCTAGAAGAAATTTCAATGATTTTTATAGTGTAATTTTATGAAATTACACTTTTGCCTCGAAAAAGTACAAAATTACATTTTTACCCCAAAAATTGAAAAATTACCACAAGGCATATTTTTCAGTCCTCAAACTCATACCACACTCCAATTTGTCCAATTTGATCTAAATTCTCTCGAAAAGTTAAATTTGGTCCTCCGATGGCAAAATTACCATTTTACCCTTATTCTCCAAAATGTATCGGAATTGTATTTTCTTTCCACTTTTCAACCTCAAATTATGTTTTAATTAGTGTAAGTAATCAATATACATCAAATGGGGCCAAAATCCTCTTTAAAAATTCCTATTTTGACCTTTAGTGGTAAAATTACTATTTTACCCTTGTGTCCTAAAAGTATCGAAAATTGTACTTTTTCACTGCTAAACTTTATTTTATGTTCCAATAATCATATTGTATTTCATATAATTATTCTTGGTCATAAAAATCAAAATCTTTATTAAAAATCCCCATTTTGTTTTGAAATTGAAAAATGACCGTTTTGTCCCTAATCGGTCAATTTTCCTGATTAACCCCAAACTGAACCTCGAACTTCGAATCACTATTCTGAGAAATCCCTAGATTGTGAAATTCTTAATTTTACTTTAAAATTCCTATTTGAACTAGTCCGAGGCATAATTGACTTATCAGTACCTCTAGGGCAATATCGTCATTTAACTAACTTTTCGGGCAATTCAGGATGCTAACATGCTTTTCAATGCATGTGAATGACATGTAGAAAAATAACACAGGGTCGGGCTTTACACATGCCTATAAATACAGGGAACCAGTAAGCATTTTAATCAATTATCTTAAACAATCTAGGATAATTTAAAAAGTCTAAAGGCATCCGCAGATCTAACCCAGGGTATTGGCGAAGGGCCAACCTTCCAGTAGGAGGAGGTGCCCCTCCCCCCCCCTCCCCCGGGGATCAGCTGGAGATATTCTAGGAAGAAATGAGTGCTCTCGTCGACTAGCTGATGGCCTGGCTAGGACTTCTGCGCTGGAGGCTGACATCCTGGCCAATAAGAAGATTCTCACCCAGATATAGGACAAGAAGAAATGAACAACGGTTCATTATAAAACAATTTTTTTCCATCGTCTCGCTTCTCTTTCCTCTTCTTGTATTTCCTCTTCCTCCTCATGTACTCCATTCGCCCTCCTCTTGTACTCCCTCTTTCCTCTTCTTGTACTCTTTTTTCCCCCTCCTAACTGTATTAAGTTAGTGTATTTGAGTATATAATTTTATATGCTCAAATACACTAACTTAATACAGTTAGGGTGAGGAAGATGGAGTACAGGAAGAGGAAGGAGGGAGTACAGGAGGAGGGTAGAGGGAGTACAAGAGGAAGAAAGAGGAAATACAGTAAAGGAAGGAGAATGAGACGATGGACAAAAATAAAGTGTTTTGTATCATTTCCTTTCTCTTGTATTTTGGAGAATCTTAATATTAATGAAATTTTATGAAATTTTCTTTGAGCATATATTTTCTTATGGTTATGTCTTATATTCGTTTTAGTTATAGTATTATGCAGAATAACTGCGTGAGTGGATGTTAGGCATTGCGTGAAGCATTATTAGCCATTGTGAGATTGGGTTATACGCTGCGTGAATTGTGCAATGCAAATCTTCATGCAAGACATTGCGTGAGTAGATTACATGTATATGGTGACCTGTTGTTATGTATTACGGGACGTTGGGACAGTACGTGGATTGGTGGATGATTATGTTGGCATAACGTGGGTGCATATTAAGTATCGAGTGACTTATTATTAGGTACTGTGAGAGCACCATTGCGTGATTATCTTCTGCAATTTATCTCTAATTTTGACTTTTGAGGGCTTGGATACCAGTTTTTAGGGTTTCCGTGACTAGTGTTTTCCATATAGCGTGATCTGTTGTTATGTATTGGGTGACTTCACTATGTGACTAGTTATGTTGACATATATCATTAGGTGCTTGAATATTACGTGACTGAATATTTGTTAAGCATTGCGTGACTTGTTTGTAGCCATTACGTGACTGAGTATTGCATAATATCCAACCATGCATTATTCAGTCACATAATGCGTACAAACAAGTCACGCAATGCTCAATAAATATTCAGTCACATAATATTCAGGCACCTAATGCCAAATAAACAGGTTACGATTACCGATATCCAGAATCCAATCATAAACCCTAATATCCAGTGACGCAATACATAACAACTATTCACGCATCGACTATAAATTGATTGATTTTGCTACTCGAAGCCAGATTTAGGTTTCCAAGCTCATATAATTTACCCATTAAACAGGTTAAGATTCCTAATATCCACGCGAGCACCCTAATATCCAGTGACACGATGCCTAACAAATATTCACGCATCGGCTATAAACTGATTGATTTTTGCTACTCCCAACCAAATTTCAGTTTCGAAACTCATACAATTTACCCATCAACTATTGCGTTCTATGAATAATCATAAATAAACCCAAGAACCCATAACACATACCTTGATTCCATCTCCGCACTTTGGGATCCTCAGAAAGTTCGCTGGCGATATAGACCTGGATGGCTACAGCTAGACCGCAAGATATATACCCCAATGGCCTTGGAGAGCTGGACGGAGGGATAGCTAAATCGAGATTTAATATTGAAATTTTAATCTGAATGATGGGAGAGGAGAAAGAGACCGAGACGCCCCGCCTTCATTTGGATTAATTGGTTTAAAGGGTATTCTTGTCAAGTCGACCTAAAAATTATCTACAAACAGTTAAAATTATAGTGAGGGTTATTTTTGAAGTGTGGTTACTCTGGGATTCATTTTTCACAATTTCATCATATTATAAACTATTCAACAATTACATCACAAGAGCAGTGAAACAGCAAAAACAAGTGCCCAAGGCACTTCCAAGCGCAAGCTTGCTAACACCATCAAGTAGATGAACTGACGAATAAGGTTTACTTTGTCTATATATGGCACCGGTTGGTTCTGTTGGATTTTTGTCTTAGAAAAAAGCTTAACACTGTAGCAACCATGAATTGTTTAGCCGAAAGTTAATAGAAAGAACATGAAAGAATTGTGGGAAAAATTGTGTAAACCAAAGAAAATAGAGAGAGCAAGGAACGACTGTGCAAAGTTTTGGGACATAAAGGTTCATTTCATTAATTTAAAAGTCCTTTTATATACATAATGAGCTAAAAACTCTTGGTTAGTAACCAAAGGTGCGTAACAAGTTCACACAAATAATCACACATCGGTCCAAGCTTCTGCTTGTTTACTGAGTCAGTGGCTATTCCCCATGCAGCCATCAACTACTTTTACAGCTATATTCACAAAAAAAAAAAAAAAAACTACTCCCTAAAGTAGTTTCATTTTCATTTTAGTTCTTCATTTTCTTACCCTGTTTTTATGCTTAGCCTGTATCCTTGTGGTTGGTTTTACCAGCTAATGTGCTTCCTGTTGACGTGTATTGCTGCATACTTGTAAGCTGGCGTAAGTATGTGTTTAGCACTCTGTTTGTATCCTTCACTGCCTTGAGCAGATTATTCATGAAAACCACTTTATTGGCTGAGCAAAAAAAAAGATTCAAAATATAAACTGTAGAACTTTTGAAACTCTTTCATGTCTTCCATTGTCAAAGAAGGTAGGCAGTTCCTGGCAAAAAAAAAAAAAGATTCAAAATATAAACTGTAAAACTTTTGAAACTCTTCCATGTCTTCCATTGTTAAAGAAGGTAGGCAGTTCCTAACAAATTCTTAAAGTCAGATATAGCCCACAAAACAACCAAACAACCAAATTTGAATGCAAAGAATAATTGAAGATTAGAACCAAAAAATATCCAGATGCCAAGAAATCAAATATAGATATCTGTTAGTGCCAAGAATATCCAAATGCATGACTTTATGCAATGAAACTGCAGTCACATTCACGTACCAAATTAAACTTGCATTCAGAAGGGATGCCTTAGCATTTAATTAGTTGAAAATTATCTCACCTTTTGGTGTTCAAGGCTAATCTCACTAAAGATCCACATGATGATCCCTCCTTATAAGTTCCTAATAAAGTTCAGATTCCTGCCTACTTCACTGCTAAGACGGCCAAGAAAAAAGAAAATCCCCATTGCATATCTAATGATGGAATACCTCCAGAGGTTAGCATGGATATTTGCTTTGGGTCAAATCATTACTTCAGTGGTAGTGAGAGTAAGAAAATGGAAATGAATGTTGAGTGTCAACAGCAACAGATGTTGATAAGGTTTATGACTCTGTCCTCTCAAATAATTCAATATCTTCTTATACCAAAGAAGAGGTGTTTGATTCTAAGAATTCAGTAGTATAAAGTCTTGATTACAAATATATAAATCTAATTGTGAGGCTGTTTAATTCTCTTCAACAACTCACACACCAAAAACCTAATATAAAATTAAGAAAATCAAGTATATATAATCTAATAGTTGAATCAAACACTACAAAATATCTGAATTTTTCCAATAATCGGACGAATTCTGTTGAAAATAGGGTATTATTACAAATAGAATTTCAACAAAGTATTTGACCAAATTAATTGTTTTCCAGAAAAATTACTGACGGACTATCGATGAAATTTTCAAAGAAGAGGAAGTGCAAGAAGGAAAGCAGAACAGCAGCAACATAATAGCTTCATAAAGAGCAGATCAATCACATTGCTTATAGGTTACATTATTCTAATTTAACCATGGCTTTCAAGTGGTATATGGTTGGTATAGATAAAGATTCGATTAACTTGGAAAATAGAAAAAACCTTGACTCAGTCAACTTGTGTCAATATCAATATTCTAATGGTTGGTAGAGAGTCTCATATAAAAAAACACAATGGTGAATTGAACCTTTAATCTCTTAAATTCATAGCAAGCAATTGGCTTGCTTTAAAATGACTTGTGAGTTTTAAGCTATTTTCATCTCTTCAAAAATTAATCAATTAAATTATTTCTTTTGGGCTCCAAAAGGGCTTGTTAGTAGCCTACAAACCAGCCCAATTACAACCCAATGAGACCCAAAAAATTACCTGTTATTTAGCCTGTCCATGAAGAAATTTTCCCTTTTATCATGATAAGAATAATAAGAAGATAATACTCTTTCTATCTCTAAATATTTATCTTTCTTTTAACTTTCCTGAAAATTAAAACAAAAACTTTAGTTTTGATGTATTTTAATTAATACATCATTTTGAGACCAATTAGCTTGTGAATTTCTCAAGATTAATTTCAATTTTAATGAAAAAGTTATAATATCATAACACATAATATGATAATTATTAATACACACATGCATAAAAAGTACTATCCAAAAATAAAAAAAAATCACCAAAAAAATATAAAAGTACTATCTTATAGATATATTCAAGACTTCACCTTTAACTATATAAAGGTAAGAACTCAAAATTTGAATGTATTAATTATTTTTTGAGTCAAATTTAAGTAACAAAAATAAAATTTAATCGAGTTTGACCCCAATATATAAGTGATAAATATGTAAATTTTGTCATTAACATTCTTTCATGTATCTCTAATATTTCCATTTCAGGAACCAAGCTGGTGCCATGTTTAGATAATCTTGAGATCACCCAAAAACCTACTTGATTATGCCTTGACATTCCTTTGTTGGCTTATTAAGTGTATGTAGAAAGAAACCAATCCTTTGGGAAACTTTTAGCTCCAATTTATGAAAGGGGTAAGACTGATTGAATTAGCCATCATTAAGTGGATTCCTAATTCATTTTTCCAGCTTTCATTTCACTGATTACAAGCTCATAATGCTGATTATAGTTTACAATTCTAGCTAGTCAACAAATCTTAGTCTTTTGTATTTGGTTAATGTTATTTTCTTGTCAAAATGTTAATCGTTTGGGTGAAAAAATGACCCCCATAATGTCAAGAAATTCAAGTTTTTAGAACAATTGATGCTTAACAGATAAGGTTTGACAAGGCCTGGGCAACTATATGCATAATTAGTTCTTGTTGATGAACCAAAACAATCTGCCAATCAAAGCTAAACTCAATTTGGCAATTTATTCTGCTTGATGGGATTATCAAGCATGAATTTCCATTTGATTTGGATTCATTTTTTCAGTTTCAATTGTTGTTAGTCTCCTCTCTTGCTTCAACCAGCTCCAAGGTGCTGCTAATTCATTTGGTTTAGCAATCTCTGCAGCTGGTGGAAATGATACCGATCAACAAGCTTTGCTGGAGTTCAAAGCCAAGATCAATGGTGATCAACTTGGGAACATGCAGTTGTGGAACAATTCAGTCCATTTCTGTCGTTGGCCTGGAATTACATGCAGTCACCGGCATCATAAAGTGATCAAGTTAGACTTGCAATCAAGGAAACCCATGGGGTCTATATCACCATAAATTGGCATCTTTAGCTTTCTAAGAGTGTTAAATCTTCAAAACAATAGCTTCAGCCACGAAATCCCATAGGAAGTTGGCCGTTTGCATAGATTGGTAGAGTTGAAACTTTCCACTAACTCCTTAATTGATGAAATTCCTTCCAATATTTCTGTTTGCTCTAAAGTTAAAGTTGTTGATCTTTCAAGCAACCAATTAATTGGAGAAATCCCTGTTGCTTTTGGCAGCTTGTCAAACTTAAAAAGAGCATCTTTATACAAAAACATTTAAGGGGGAGTACCCACTTTCCTTAGGGAACTTAACATCTTTGGAGAAAATTTCTGTCAGTGAAAATAGATTAAGTGGAGCCATTCCTGAAACTCTTGCTCAAAAGCCTTACATTTTAATTGTGGAAGAAAATAAACTTTACGGTACTGTTCCTCCCTCAATATTCAACCTCTTGAATCTCACAGCTCTTGATACTAGATCAAACCAAATTCAAGGCAGCCTTACTTGGGACCTAGGATTCACCATGCCATCTCTTCAAATCTTAGTCAGTGATAACTAGAAGATTGGTTGCATCCATCCACCCGCATGAACGAGGCAGACAAGGCACCTAAGGAATTGAAGCTTTCTCAGAGATTGAATATAATTGTTGATGTTGCTTGCGTATTGCAGTATCTTCATCACCATTGTGAAACATCAATTGTTCATTGTGACCAAAACTAAGCAATATTCTACTCGATGATGAAATGGTTGGCCATGTAGCAGACTTTGGAACCAAGCTTTATATTAATATTTCCTAACACTCAAATAGACATATATGTATATATATCTTACTATTATGACTATTACCATTTCTTTTTATTTTTTTGAATTCAAATGTTTATCTTTTTTTTTTTTGTTTAATATTCCTAACATAACTCTAAATAATTCTTCTAAACATTTTATTTCATCTTATTTAGATTAATCATGTATTTAGAACACATATTGTAAAATAAAACAATTTAACATTTTAACCCAAATAAATTCACAAATGGGTCAAAAAAGGGGTTATACTTTTCTTGGGCTAGAATCGGCCCAAGGCAAGCAAACCCGCTCCACTGGGCTCTATGTTGCACTCCAAACGCACTGTTTGGCGCTTGAATGGCCGGCTGCTCTTCTGCTCTTTCTGTCTTTCTTTCTTCTTTTTCTTCCTCTCCTTTCCCCCCTGCCACCGGGCTCTTCTCTCTCTTCTTCTCTGTCTATTTTTTCCTTGCCGCCGGCTTGTTCTTTCTTTCTCTTCTCCGCCGGTCAGTTTCTTCTTCTCTTTGTTTTCTTCTCTTTTTTTTTTCTTTCTCTCCTTCCCTTTTTCTTCCTTCTTTGTCTTCTCTTCTTCTCTGCCGTCGGCGTTACTTTCTCTTCTCCTTCTCTTTTTCTTCTCTCTTTTTCTTTCTCTCCTTCCCTTTCTTCTCTCCTTCGCTGGTCGACTACCCAAAAACCTCCTTCTATTCTCTCCTTACCGCCGACCCATATGGTAGCTTTCAGATCTGGCTTTTTTTTTTATTTCTTTTTAGTATTTTTTGGTTTTGTTGGGTTGTGATTTATGATTGTTCTTTGATTTCCTTTTCTGTTGTGGCTAGGGCAGAATCATTGCTAGAAAGCTAGGATTTTTTTATTGTTGTGGATTGTGTTTCCAGCTGCTAGTAGTTTAGGATTTTTTTGGTGGCTGATTTGTTTTGGTGTTTTTTGGTTTTTGAAAGATTGGATTTTTTGGAATCATTTCCTTTTTTATTATGTTACATCATTGTTTTTTTTTTTTTTTTTTTGAAGAATAGTTGTCTACAAAGTAACAAAAATGAAATTTAACCAAGTTCGAGGCCAATATATATGTGATAAATATAACTATAAACGAAAGGCTTTTTATTATTCATTTTTCTAGAATTAACATGGCTGAACTTACAGCATAAATTTAATTATAACATAATCTTCAAACACACAGAAAGTTTAATACAAGCAAAAGTATTTTATTCCAGAAATGATAGGCGCAAAGACTATAACTTGCAGCTAAATCCTACATTCTTCCAGAGTCGATCCTTCAGAGAACAAGGGAATGGTTACTACTTCTTATACTGAGGTAATAATCATCTTTTCTTATTCTCAGTTTGGAGGATCGAGTGCAAGAGAGTTTGTAGCAAACGCAATACCAATCAAGAGTGCAGCAACTTCACAAGCCAACAAACTGTCACCTAGTACCTGCAACTGAATTAAATATTTACCTTTAAAACCTGTTAGGACTTGAGTGAAAATAGCACTTATATAAGAACATATCATAGGTTTAGTATTTTGCAAAGGATGTAAAATTTATAAAAATATTTATAATGACTTGTATGTTTTTGTTACTTGGATTTATAAACAAGATTGCATACCTGTTGATCTTAATGGTCGAGTTGGAAGCAGCTTGTCTTTTATAGAACAAAGCTTAGCAACAACATCGGTCATACTCATTCGTTGAACAGGCGAATCGACAGAACATGCAACTCCGATTTCAAATATTGAATTTAGGTACTGAAGAAGTCTGTTATCTCTATGGCTGCTTTGGTTGTGAGTACTATTGACCATTATTTCTCCTCGAAAACTTTCATGAAGAAGAACGGGATCTGTAATCTCAGCCACTTGATTTGGCAAAGCTGTTTTAACAAAATTATGAAGGTTCAAATCCTCTTTGAACATTCCATCAGTGGGCTTTTTCCCAGTAAACATCTCCAGCAAGAGAATGCCATAGCTGTACACATCACCGTATGTTGTCACAATACTTGCCACGCCTTATTCTGCAATTTAGTTGTCACAAATAAGAACAACAATTTCTAAACAGATGCAAATAGCTTTCTCACATCAAATCTCTTAACATGCTAAATTAAATAACATATTGATTTCAAAGAATGCATTCTACTTCTATGATCTTGAATGACAACTATGGATATGCTTCAAATTTAATCTACATTTAGATTGTATAGATCATAGATTTTGTAGTTAAATGTATAGTTGTCCACTTACCTGGCGGTGCATAACCAATTGTTCCTCTTAACCCAAGGGAGCTTGATAGGCTTGAAGTGTTATTTTGCATATTTGATGTAATGAATTTTGCTAGCCCAAAGTCACTTACATGGCTAACCATTTCATCATCAAGTAGAATATTGCTTGGTTTGAGGTCACAATGAACAATTGGTGTTTCACAATGATGATGAAGATACTCCAATGCACAACCAACATCAACGGCCACATTCAATCTCTGAAAAAAATTTAAGCTTTTTGTAGCCTCATTTATGCCAACAAATGGATGCAGCCAATCCTCCAAGCTCCCGTTTTGCATGAACTCATAAATCAATGCTTTAAAATCATTCCCTTGATAATCGATTCCCGAAACTGCCGTTAAGATCTTGACAAGATTTCGATGTCTGATGTTCTTCAGTGCCTCACATTCAGCCATGAAACTTCTAGAAGCTCCACGACATAGAAGATTAAGCACCTTAACAGCAATAACTACTCCATTCTCTTCAAGAATTCCTTTGTATACAGAACCAAAGCTACCTGAACCAACTAAATTTGTCGAGGAGAATCCATTAGTAGCCTTTAGGAGGATTTGGTATGATAAGTTTAAGGGTGAATTTTCTGCGCAAGTTGTTGCTGTTGGCTTCTTTTTTTTACTTCTAAACCTCAAAATGAGGAGAAAAGAGAATACCAATGTCACTCCTAAAACTGCAAAAACAATCGCAATTTTTAATTTAAGAGAATTTCTCGATCTCCTGTTGGATGCTTTCAGGTTACATTTGGGCAAGTGTAACTCAGGGATGCCTCCAAAAAGCTTACTGTTTCCCTCAACGAATGCAGCACTTGCATTTTTAAAGACCCCTTCAATTGGTACCATGCCCTCGAAACTATTGAAGGAAAGATTTAGATACTTTAGTGATCCAAAGCTCACAAGAAAATATGGAATCTCACCGGAAAGATTATTTCTAGATATATCTAGAGCTGAAAGGCCTTTCAATGAACTCAAAGACGAAGGAATGGGGCCTTGGAACAAATTGCCATCCAAGAACAGTCTCTCCAGTCTTACATTGCTAGCAAAATTGTTTGGAAGCACACCCGATAACCTATTTTGAGACACAATCAATTCCCCTAAATTTTTCAGATTTCCCACTTCAACGGGAAGCACACCAGTTAAATAATTTGAAGATAAGTCTAGAACAATAGACAAGGATGAGAGCCCAATTACTTCAGGAGGTATAGAACCACTCAGGTTGTTATGGGAAAGATGCAATTCAACCAAATTTTCACACTTACCTAGACTTGAAGGAATGTTGCCATCAAGATTGTTATATCTCAAAGCAAGTTCGATTAACATTGTCAAATTTCCAAAAGAAGAGGGAATGGCCCCAGAGAGAGAATTGACAGATGCATAGAATATCTTTAACTTTTGAAGTCTCCCAATGGCAAGTGGAATAGAACCCGATAATTGATTTTGTGATGCAGCTAGTACCTCCAAGTTGATGAGATTTCCAATCCCAGCCGGAATCCTTCCCAATATTCTATTCCCTTGAATATTTAAAGTTTCAAGATTCCTAGACAAATTGCCTATGCAATCCCGTAATTCCCCTCCAAAGTTGTTTTCAGCTATCTCTATCTGCTTTAGTCTAGAAGCATTGCTTAAAGTGCAGAGAAAGTTTAGGTCAGTTGCAGTCCTACTTCCAAAATGGTTGCGCGGGATTGAAAATTGCCATAGTTTATCCAACTTTTCAAAGGAAGGCATTGATCCACTAAGTCTGTTTGCCCCAACGCTAAGTTGTTGAAGATTTGAGGCATTGGATACTGAAATGGGGAATGGTCCAATAAATTGATTCCACGCTAAAGAAAGAATTTCAATATGTGGCATAGTGATTCCTAAGTTCGATGGAAGACTACCTTGTATTTGGTTTTTCATCAAATGAAGAACTCTAATATTGGAGAGATTGAAAATTGAGGCAGGGAAGATACCAGAAATTCCATTTTCCGACACAGCCAAGACTTCAAGATTTGTCAGTTTGCCAAGAGCTTCAGGTATAACCCCACTCAGTCTATTTTTAACCGCGGAAATATACACTAGAGAGGATATGTTACCCAAAGAAGGTGGGATACCTCCGCTTAGATTATTTCCGCTAAAACTAAATCCTATTAGGTTTGACAAGAGACCAAGCGCACCTGGTATTTCTCCAGTTAGCAGGTTGCCTCCAAGTACAATTGACTCAAGCCGAGAACAACTAGACAAATTGGAAGGAATTACACCACTTAGGCTATTGTTTCCCAGTAGTAATGTGTGCAATCTTCGCAAACGGCCAATTTCTTGAGGGATTGCTCAATTGAAACTGTTGCTTTCAAGGTTTAACAGCCTAAGAAAGCTCAAATTTCCAATAAATGGTGATATAGACCCCACGAGGTTTAGGGATCGCAAGTCCATCAAGGTGACTCTCTGATGTCTACGACCGCATGTGACACCATACCACTGGCAGAAGTGGATTGTATTATTCCAGGAGTGCATAACTTCGAAAGGATCCTCAATTATCTTTGCCTTGAACTCGAGTAAAGCTCGTTGATCCGTCTCATTTCCTGTAACCACAGGGGCTGCTGAACCAAGCAAGTTAGGACCTAGCAGGTTAAACGAAGCAAGGAGAACAACGGCAAGGTAAACAAGGAAAAGAGAGAGTGCTTGGTTCATCATCATGCTAGATAAGTTTCTGAACTGAGATTAGTTTGTACTTGAGTTTGAGAGTGCTTAGTTCATCAACAAGAACTAAGTTCAATGTAGGATATTCGGGACTCTGAGTTCTTCTGGTTTATCTCCTCTCGTCAATGAAGTTTTGGACGCGCTAAATACTTGACTTAGTTTTTCTGGTTTATCTCCTCTCGTCAATGAAGTTTTGGACGCGCTAATACTTGACTTAGTTAGGTGGCCAAGGAAAATATGACCACAAGATAACCATTTAGCTTTGTCAGGTAGAGCTAAAATTCAGGGCTGTTAATATCAAGGCAATTTAATTTCAAATCGGAGTTGAAGTTGTAGGACTTGCCTGCACGGCCCCTAGCCTACTTAATGGAAGGACCTTTTTTTTTTTTTTTTACATATGACTTTTCTTTTTTTGAAAGATTATTTATGACTTCATGAAGGATTTATATACGGACGTAAAACCTTGCTTGCTAACTATATTGAAATGATGTGCTAAGTTTTAGGTTCGTTTCATTTGTTTGAAATTCGATACTACATTTAGGATCTAGAAAGTTTGAACTTTCAAATTCCTCATATAAATACTAGAAAATGTAATGAGCAGTTGGTTGAATTCCAGAACATTTTTTACTCTGTTCAAGAAACACTGCTTTTTTCTTCTTCTTTCTATTTTCTCTGCTATTTCTTCCTCTGGATTCTGGAATTCTCAAACACTTACTAATTTGAACACTCCTCTCGTCAGCGAAGTTTTGGACACGCTAAATACTTGACTTAGTCATGTGGCCAGCGAAGGAAAACCATTTAGCATTGTTAGGTAGAGCTAGGATTGAGGGCTGTTGGTCATTGCCCCTTGCATTACGTCCAGCAAATTTCAAGTCAGAGCTGAAGTTGCAGGACTAGCATGCACGGTCCCTGGCCTACTTAATTGTTATCATTTATTTGGGTTCGCTGATGAAGATTCATCCTTCATTTTGATCAATCTGTTGCTGATAACATCTTAATATCTCTTTCATTAACCTTTGGAATCCGCTGTAACACAATTGGTAAAAATAAATAAATAATAAAAAAAGTAAAAAAAAAAAACCTTTGGAAGAATTTTTCCTTTTCATTATTTACTTATTACTTGATGAAGTATTTAGGTATGGATGTAAAACTTTACCTGCCACATATATTGAAATGAATGAATAAGCAGTAAAAACTATATTTAGGCTTTGAAAGGAATTTTCTGCACCAACCTACAGAGAAGTTGGAGATGGAACAACTTCATCAGACAAATTACCTATATAACTCTCAATATAATTGAGAACCAGGAACTTAAATGGAAGAATCAGATTATGTGCAGAACAAGATTAAGAAAAAGATTGACTCATTCTACATGCGTCAAGAGTAATGTCCTACTTGAATTGTTGGAACCTTCAGACAAGTTAAAGAGGAAAAGTTGGATTCTGTGGAGGATTTTCTCAGCAGGGTCACAATAATGGACAACCCCCCACTGTATGCTAAATTACAAACGTGAAAATAAGGGCAAGTTGCCTTGTAATTTCATTGTGGAAATTGAACAAGATACTTTTGAAGAAAAGCCACTCTCAAGCAATGACGAACAAAGGACCACAGGAGATGGTTTGTAATAGCTTGGACGCAGCTAAAAGATTAATTAAATCTTTAGTTAATTAAAGGCTTAAATGAATATTTAGAAGGTGAAATGAGGGAGAATAAGATATGCACGAAAAGAATAAAAGAAAGGTGGTGAAAAAAGTCAAAATAATTGTGGTGTGATGCATGCTCACATAAAGACAAGGCAAACAAATTTCTTTTAAGTGTGCAAGATGGAGCTGGCCACAACAAATGAAAAAGGAAATAAGGAGACAAGAAGAAAGTCAAGCAATATTTGTTTAAGTACATGTGACAAAAAGATAAATAAAACAAGAGAAAGAAAATAAAGAAAAGTCAAAGTAAAGGAAATGAAAACATAAGGTAGGGGCCGGCCATGCAATATAAAGAAATGAAATAAAGGAGAAAAGACAAAAGCAAACAAAAGAAGGCAAGTGAAATAAGAAGTAAAAAGAAAGAGAGAGTGACGTTGGTTAAGGGTGAGAAAAAAAAAATCAAGGTGATTTCAAAGTAGGGGGCCGGTCATGTGAGCAAATAAAGGATGGTGGAGACTCGGTCAAAAAGGATAGGCAAGAGAAATAAAAGAGGAAAAAAAAGAAAGAAGAGTCTAGAAGGGAGATGAAGTCATTTAAGCAAGGAAGAGATAAAAGACAGAAACAAAAGGAAATATTTAGAGCAAAGGACGGACAGAAAAAAAAGGGAGGAAAAAGCCAAAGAAAATGAACAAGAAAAACCGTGGAAGGGTGAGGCAAGAAGATCGAAAATTTTTGCATTTTCTTAGAGTAGTTTTGTTGCAATTTTGAGGTAAGAAAAGCTGGTTTTATTTAAACTTTTATGGCTGAAAATTTTGGAGATTTGTTGTTGAATTTTTGAAGATTCTTGGCTGCTGAAAATTTGGGCAGAATTGGAGCTAAAAATTGGTTGATTTTGGAGGGTTGAAGGTGCGGTTTGATGGTTGACTTTGTGCAAAAAATTTGAGCTGGAAATTTGTGGTTTTTGAGAGCTGAAAGTTGTTGGAATTTTTGGGTGAAATGGGCAGCTTTTAGTTGCTGATTTTGAAGATGAAAAAGGGCAGAATTTTGCTAACCAAATGGTGAGAAAAGAGGAGGAAATGGGCTGCCATGGTGGAGAGTACGGAGGAGCCACCACCGGCGGAGGAGAGCTGTCACGATGGTGAATGGGTGATGGGTAGATGAAGAAGAAAACTTGGCTGAAAAAAAAAAGAGAAGAAAAAGAAAAAGAAAAGAGAAAGGAAAATGAAAAAAAAAAAAGAATAAAAGTGGGCCAAATAGAAAAACAAAATTTGGCAAGGCCCAATGAAGAAAATAAAATTTGGGCAAAGCCCAATAGAAAAAAAAATTAAATGGGCTTGGCCCAATAGAAAAATTTGAGAAGCCCATGGACAAGGTCCAATAGCTAGAGGAAAAGAAAAGGCCCAATGACAAGGAAAAATAGAAAAGCCCAATGGAACGTGTCGCGGAGACGTGCTGAATGAGACACGTGACTGACAAATAGAAATAATCATACACGCGTATAAAAATAACGATGTAATATCTCGCTATTTCGAGGTGAGTAGGAGGTGTCGATTTTAAATTATTCCTAATTATATATATATGGATATATATATATATGATTTAATTTGCGCATAAATTGCGAGAAGTATGAATTGATGAAAATTTATGAAATTGTGAAGTGCAAATTTATGAAAAGTATGCATTGGTGAAATTTTAAGGAATTGTGGGTGTAAGCTATTTTAGAAATAATTTGAAATATATATATGTATATTATACATAAAGTGTTTTCAAACCGGGAAACAAGCTTTTCTAAATGATTCACATCAAAGAAATTGTGCCTTGTATGTGTAATGTACATATGTGAGTATGAGATTTAAATTTCTCTATGCTCGATGTTTCATGAATCGTGCATTGAACCTTATTTTGTGAACAAATGTTAGATTTTTATGACTTTTATACTGGACATTTAGCAATAAATTGGAAATGAGATTTCCAAATTTATTTCGAATTTAAATGGCTTATGATTATGATAGCATGAATGGCTAGTCTAACGAGATGTTGAAATTATATGAACTGATGGTTTTGCCTGAATTGGCTCGGTAATAATTTGATTTCCATATCATGTTATTTAAATTTTATTAATTGGTGGGTTATAGAATAGTCACTGCAGTGGCGAGTGCTGTGGACTACCTTTAGGAGGGGCACGGTTACCCAGTTATATTCATACCTCGGTAGTAGAGGCGCGGAGGGTATCTCCTGAGATATGGTTAGAGTTCCCTTCGGCCGACCCATCACGGGAAGCTGAACTTCGCTAGTGCCAAGGAATGGCTGTATTTTCTAAAATAAAAGGATGTTTTACATGTAAATGAGATTTTAATAGCTTTGGCGGATTCGATTGGATATCCCAGCGCAAGGTATCAACGAATATGAGTTTTTATGGCACGAGCCATGTTTTTTAAGAATATCATAAGCCTTACTAATTATTTTTGATAAAAAGTAATCATTTTACATGGATTGAAATAAGTTTTAATATTATGAGTTGTATTTCCTTGCATGGTGAAATTTGATTTAAACAGATTTTTGCAGCTCCTTTATTTGTTTTTCTATGAAATGGATTTGAAATTCCTCGCGTAAAGGCGAGCTATGATTAGTGTATGACTTTAAACAATGTTGGTCTCGCGGGAGCTAGCTTGATTTTATCAATTTGGTTCGAAATTTGTTATCAACATATTTTGATGAGAAAATATTATTATTTCAATTGATTATACTTTCAAAAATTCTCGAATTTCGATATAAGGCACAAAACCCCTGTTTGAGATAAATTATTTTTATGATTCTGTATTTTACATTCAACTGATCTTCCGCTTGCTTGTTTCCCATCTACGCCCTACTCATTGGGTCGATGATATTCACTGAGTCTATGAGACTCACCCTCAATTTTATTTCCCTTTTTGCAGACAGAGATCGATTTGGCGTGAAGTTATCGACATGTTGGTCTACCGTGAATAGGTAAAGGCATCTCCTAGCACACTATTTCGAGTCGCTCCGCTGTGTCCTGCACTTGCTATGTTAGAAGTCAAGTCGTAGTATTCTACTTATTAAGTTATAAATAAATTTTAAATTTGTATATAAGTATTAATTTGAAAATTTTATAAATTTTGGCGTATATATAATTGTGGATAAATAAGGAAAAATTTTATAGTGATTTTTATATTTATGATTTAATTCAGTATATGAAAGCAATAATACTATTTGATGAGTGAATGTAATGGATTAACGAGCAATTTTGGTCAGGCTTGTTCGGGACTTGACAAGTCTTTTTCGGAAGTTTCGGACGCCGACATCGACTGGGGAGCGGTCGTTGCAATCTGATTTTATTTTAATTCTTGATTTTGAAATTGTTTCATTTGACTTATTAAGTGATTCCGTTTTGATTTTTTGTTATGTTATTTTTTAAAAAATTAAGAAAATATTTATAGGTAAAGGTCATATGTCGACGCATCATGTATTTCACAAGATTATCATTATGTTGATTTTAATAAAATAATTTAATTAAATGTTAGTATGATTATTTATTTTTATCTAGTTTTATCTTTTAAATGTTAATAATTTATATTTTTTAAACTACTAATAATTGATTAGTTAAGTATTAATATTTTATTTATAATTTAATAATTAATATTATAAAATACTACTATTTTATTTAAAATTTAAATGTTATTATGATGATTTTTTAATTTTATTTTTTAAATATTAATAATTTATAATATATAATTGATTTAAAATATTAATAACTGGTAATTTAATTTATAATTTAAATATTATTATGATTAAAATATTAATTCTTTTAATTAATTTTTAAATTTAAAATATTTTAACACGGAAAACCAACTGAAAAAAACAAACTCAGCTCAAAGTTTAACACGGAAAGCTAAACGACATCGTGGCAGTTGACACCACAAAAGAAAACTAAGAAAAACGACACACTTCAGCAACGTTTCATTAACAGCACAATCAATGAAGTAGAAAACGACTTACAGCTTGCTGCGTTTTGACACCAACGGCTACTTTACAGTTTCAAATAGTTCCTCTTAATCCAAGGGTGCTTGACTGACTTGCAGAGTAATTTTGCATATCTTCCTAAATGAATTTTACTAAGCCGAAGTCACCTACATAGCCAGTCATTTCATCATCAAGTAGAATATTGCTTGGTTTGAGGTCACAATGAACAATCGATGTTTGATCACAATGATGGTGAAGATAATCCAGTGCACAAGCAACATCAATAGCCACATTCAATCTCTTAAACAAAAAAAAAAATGTTCCAAATTAATTGTTAATCCTTCAAAAATATTAGCACATTTACTTTCTTTAAACAAATATGTTTTTAACTTTAACTTATACCTCTAAAATTTTTAAAATTTTTTTATATTATATAAAAATTTTAAAATTTTTAATATATTCTCATAATGACCTCGTCAATAATTTTTTATTTAATAATTAATATAAATAAAGAATAACAAAAAAATATCTCACATGCTTCACTCAATTTTAAAGTTTTTTTAATTTATATTATTTTTTTATTTATATTTTTTATATTATTTGCTCATATATTCTAAATTTCTATTGATTTGCTTCTTCAAATTTATATGAACCATCAATCATATTCTTTTTTTTTTTTTGTTATGTCATATATGTGTTCTGTGGATTTTATTTTTCATGATTTTAATCTTTAAAAATTAACAAATTTTTATATAATTTTCAAATTTAAGTTGTAATAATGCACTATTGCTTAAAATTTTATCAAGGTATCATTTTTTACTTGATCCTGATTATGTAAGAGAAAATTATCTTGAGTATATCTTTATTTTTTTATATGTTTTACGTTTTTTATTTAGTTGAAAAGAAATTATCTTGAATATATAATCTTTAAATAATCTTAATTATATAAAAAAAATTATTAATCTTATATATCATATTTAATTATTTATATTTTATACATTATAATTTTAAATGCATTAAAAAATAAATATATGGTTAAGATTTTCTTCTATTCATTTTACTATGCCTTTTTGTTTACTTTACTTCTTTAATAGGATGATGGCCCAAGGGCTAAGCCTCCTTATGCGATGCAGGCCAGGTTTAAATTTTTTTTTCATAACATATAGAAACCTCTCAAAATAATTTTTATTTAATAATTAATATAAATAAAAAATAAAAAAATAATTTCATATATCTCATTTAACTTTAAAATTTTTTTAATTTATATTATTATTTTTATTTATATTTATTTTTTATTTCTATTCAATTTGCTCATATGTTCTAAGTTTCTATAAATGTTTTTCTCAAATTTCTACAAATCATTAATCATATTCTTTTTTTTTCTATCTTCTACTTGTCATGTCCTTCTTTTTTATGTTATGTAAATTTTATTTTTATAATTTTAATCTTTAAAAATTAATAAATTATTATGTAGTTCTCAAAAATAAATTATAGTATTATATTATCACTTAAAATTTCATCAATGAATCATTTTTTTTATTAATCTTGATTATATAAGAAGAAATTAACTTGAATATTTTTTATATATTTTATTTTTTATATTTAATTAAAATAAAATTATCTTAAATATATATTTTTAAATATTTCTAATTATATAAAAATATTAATCTTTTTTAACTATTTATATTTTACATATTATAATTTTATATTTAATTTCATATTTCTATTATCAATTTTTTTATTATTAATTAAATTTAACCTATTAATTTTTTAAATTTTTTAAAATTTATTTTTTTATATTTGACCTTCCAACAAAATTTGGTGAGCTCCGCCTTGATGATGGCAAAGAAGTTGGAACTGTCTCATATCTTTCGGTGCAAATTTTGTGTTATTCCATAGGCGTATACGTATTATTACATCTTGTATCATACATGTAAAGTAAAAAAGGATGACAAACGCAAGGGGAAACTAAACAAGAGATGTGACGAGTAGCACAGCAGTAGGTTAGCTAGACTGTGCCAATGACGCCCAAGTCTTGGTTGTTGTAGTGATCGTCTTTAGCAGAGCCAAAGATAGGGCCAGCGTAGCCAGTAGGATCTTCCACCTTTTCTTCCAACTTATCAACCTAACAGCACGTTTGGTTCGCGGAATAGACAGGAATAGAATAGAATAGGTATTCTGTGGGAATAGAATAGAGTGGGAATAGAAAAGAATAATTATCACTTTGTTTGGTTCAGTGAATGGAATATAGTAGGAATGGCTATTACTACTTAATGTAATGTTTGGTTGGTAGAAATAAGATTGGAATAAGAAAGGAATAAATGATAAAAAGATAAAAATACCCTTTATTATATATATAATTATTTATTTATTTTTTATTTTTTAAATATTGATAATTTATAATTTAATTAAAATATTAATAATTAATAATTTAAATATTATTATCTTAATATTATTTAATTATTAATATTTTAAATATTAATATTTTATTTATAATTTAATATTATTATGATATAAAATATTAATATTTTTATTTTTATTTATATTCATTAAAAATTTAATATATTAATAATTTAATAAATAAAACATTAATATTTTAATATTTTAATCATATTAAAATTAATAATGTTTAAATTATATATAAAATATTAATATTTAAAACATAAATATTTTAATATTTATAAATATTTTTTCTTTTTTTTTACTTTTTCCTTTTTTTTACTCGTTTCTTTCTTCTTCACCAGGTCCGGTCGCCGGAAAGGCGACCGGTGTCATTTTGCGCCGATCTGGCGCACTGTGTGGCCGGATTTGGCCACTAGGACGCCAGATTGGCGTTTCCCGGCGTTGGATCTAGCCATGGAGTGCCAGATCCAACCGCGGGATCTGGAGGGGAAGCACCAGATCCGGTGCTTCCCGTGGCGAGATCTGGCCTTTGAGGCCAGATCTCGGTGGAATCTGGTCGGAAAGGTATTCTGTGGACCCTTTCCGACCACATTCGGTCATGAAAGAGGGAGGAAGAGGGAGGAAGAGGGAGGAAGACCCGATGAAGCTCGGTTGAGAGACAGAAGGAGGAAGAGAGAAAACGCGAAGAGAGAGAAAATTTTGCTTTTATATGGACATACTTGTAATTTTTAAAAAGTGATGAGGGTATTTTAGTCCTTACACTTTATTTGCTATTCCTTAGGGAGCGGAATAGCCATTACTGGGGGGGGAGTCGGTAATGGCTATTACCGTGTTCTCCCCTATTGCAAGGAATAGGAATTCCTAAGGAATTCCTATTCCTTGTGCATTCCACCAACCAAACATGGGAATGGCTATGCCATGGGAATAGAGGGGGAATGGCATAGCCATTCCGCCAACCAAACATGCAGTAAATGCCACCCTGGTCTTCCCTGTCACGTAGCTCCATCTTGGTCTTATTCTCCCCTCCTTCCACTATCCATATATCGTCGCCGTCTTTGTCTCTTTCGGCAATGCTCCCTGTGCCCCTAACATTATTATTTCTCCACTTTCTACCTTGTTCTAGCTAGTTTGAGATAGTCCTACAAACATACCAACAAGCAGTCGGCTTTTTAAAATTGGAAAAGGGGTTTTACTCGTTTCTGAGTAGACTTGAATTCCAGACACGTACAGTTGTAAGCAGCGAGGCCTGACAAGTTTTCGCCGGATAATGCTTCTACGTGTGGCTCATGCAACGTTGTCACTTGGCAGCGTCTTTGGTGAACCACCACGATGACTTGTACATCTAGCTAGGCAACACTTCACTTTTTCTTCCTTTTAATTTGCTTTTGAATGAGTAATTGTTCAATTAGAGGAGAGAGAGAAGTTAAAGAACAATTTTTTCGTATACTATTATCAACATGTTCAATTTTAGAAGAGGTGGAGTGACTTTGATTAAAATACTCAAGATCTAATGTAGATATTATTATTATTATTATTTTAATATATCTGATTTTATTTTAATTCTTGATTTTGAAATTGTTTCATTTGACTTATTAAATGATTCCGTTTTGATTTTTTGTTATGTTATTTTTTAAAAAATTAAGAAAAATATTTATAAGTAAAGGTCATATGTCGACGCATCATGTATTTCACAAGATGATCATTATGTTGATTTTAATAAAATAATTTAATTAAATGTTAGTATGATTATTTATTTTTATCTAATTTTATCTTTTAAATGTTAATAATTTATATTTTTTAAACTACTAATAATTGATTAGTTAAGTATTAATATTTTATTTATAATTTAATCATTAATATTATAAAATACTACTATTTTATTTAAAATTTAAATATTATTATGTTGATTTTTTAATTTTATTTTTTAAATATTAAAAATATATAATTGATTTAAAATATTAATAACTGGTAATTTAATTTATAATTTAAATATTATTATGATTAAAATATTAATTCTTTTAATTAATTTTTAAATTTAAAATAGTTTATAATATATAATTAATACCTTAACCTTTTCATTATAATAAAATTTATTTTTTCTCTATTTTCATTTTTTTATTTTTAATTTAAATTTCACTTAATAATTTAAAAATTAATATTTTAAAATATTAATATTATATTTATAATTTAAATATATTATAATTAAAATATGAAAATATTAATAATATTTTAATTTTTAATTTAAAATATTAATTTTATAAGTTTAAGTTTGTAATTTTTGAAATTATATAAGGACATTTTAATTAAAAATGTTTGAATTTTATTTTTATGAATATGAAATAACTAAAACTATGAGATAGGTGATGTTAACTATTTCAAGCTTTTGTCAAATTTCGAAGAATAGCCATTTTTTTTTTCAAAAACAAATCAAACGTGAAGATAAAATTTAATAAAGAATAGAGATCATTTTCCAAACCAAACATGACGTATATGTATTGTCAATTTATTGTATTTAAACCATTCACGATTACTTGGCAGCCAATATTAATAAAGAAATCAAAAGTGGCAAATGGAATCATGAGTCGATTTAGAAAGATTGAGTTAGCTTGAACACGGTTTCCACGCTCGACCACTTTTTTTAGGATGAGACTGTGGTTTGGTAGAGATTCTAAGATACCAGAAAAGGAGACCTTCAAGTAAACGCTGAAGACAAAGCTGGCCGTCGTGGAGGATATTGGCAGCAGGGTCAAGAGTTTTGATTGCTTGGTTTGTGGAAGAAAGGATACTGAACAAAAGTTTTTTAATTTCCACGCTCGACCACTTTCTATAGGATGAGATTGTAGTTTGGTAGATATTCTAACATACCAGAAAAGGAGACCTTGAAGTAAACGCTGAAAACAGAGTTGGCTGTCGTGGAGGATATTGGCAGCAGGGTCAAGAGTTTTGATTGCTTAGTTTGCGGAAGAAAGGATATTGAACAAAAGTTTTTTAATTTCCAAGGGTCATTCCACTTGAACGAGTAGGAACACAAGAAACGCAGGATGAGACTGGAATTAACGAAGCTGATACTGCCAAGACTCCCCAATTGCTGAATTTTCAACACAAGAAAAAAGTATCTCATTCAACGAACAATAAGCAGTACAGGTGGAATTTTATTCTTGAAATGGTAGACGCAATATGAGAACTTGAAATCCAACGTTCTTGCAGATTTGGTTTCTCAGAATACAAAGGAATGGTTTCTCAGAAAACATAACATATATAATCTTCCATTGCAGAAAGTTAAACACAAGGAAAAAGTACTTTATTCAAGAAATGATGGGCACAAACAACCGAACTTGCAACTAAATCTGACAATCTTCCACAGTTGATCCTTCAGAAAACAAGGAAAATGGTTACTTCTTATGCTGAGGTAATAATTATCTTCTCTTTTTCCCAATTTGGAGGACAGAGTGCACCGGGAGTTTTGTTGTAAATGCAATAGCAATCAAAAGCGCAGCAACTTCACAAGCTGATAGACTATCACCTAGCACCTGCAGCTGAAGGAAATATTTAACCTTAAAAGTTATCAGGATTCAAATTCAAATAGCACTTAAATAAGGACATATCATGGGTTTAAGATTTACAAAGGATGCAAAATTAAAAAAAAAATTATAATGAATTATAGGTTATTGTTACTTGAATTTGTAACAGTATTCGTCTACCTGTTGCTCTTAATGGTCGAGTTGGAAGTAGCTTGTCTCTTATAGAACAAAGCTTTGCTACAACATCAGTCATATGCAATCGTTCAGTTGGCAAATCAACAGAACAGGCAACTCCGATTTCAAATATCGAATTTAAGCACTGAAGAAGCTTATAATTATCTCTTTGGTTGCTCTGATTGCGAGTATTGTTGGTCACTGTTTCTCCTCGGAAACTTTCTTGAAGAAGAGCTGGATCTGTAATCTCAACAACCACTTGATTTGACAAAGCTGTTTTAACAAAGTTATGAAGGTTCAAATTCTCTTTAAACATTTCATCAGTGGGCTTCTTCCCAGTAAACATCTCCAACAAAAGAATGCCATAACTATACACATCACCATATGTTGTCACAACACTTGCCAATCCGTATTCTGCAATTCATTTGTCACAAATAATTAAGAGCAACAATATTGAAATAGATGAAAACAACTTTCTCACATCAAAGCTCTTAACATGTTAAATTAAATAACATATTGATTTTGAAACAATGCCTTCTACATTTATCATATTGAAAGAAAACTATGGATCTACTTCAAATTTGGTATTTAATTACAGAGTACAGATATGATAGTAACGTGTGCAGTAGTCTACTTACCTGGTGGTGCATAACCAATTGTTCCCCTTAACCCCAGGGAGCTTGACAGGCTTGAAGCGTTATTTTGCATGTCTGATGTAATGAATTTTGCTAGCCCAAAGTCACCCACGTGGCTAACCATTTCATCATCAAGTAGAATATTGCTTGGTTTGAGATCACAGTGAACAATTGGTGCTTCACAATAATGATGAAGATACTCCAATGCACAACCAACATCAACGGCAACATTCAATCTCTGAAAAAATGTTAACCTTTTTGCTGCATCATCTGCCTCATTCTTGGCAACGGATGGATGCAGCCAATCCTCCAAGCTCCCATTTTGCATGAACTCATAGATCAATGCTTTAAAATCATTCCCTTGATAATCGATACCTGAAACTGCTGTTAAGATCTTGACAAGATTTCGATGTCTGATGTTCTTCAACGCCTCACATTCAGCCATGAAACTTCTAGAAGCTGCATGACATAAAAGATTTAGTACCTTAACGGCAATAACTACTCCACTCTCTTCAAGAATTCCTTTGTATACAAAACCAAAGCTACCTGAACCAACCAGATTCGCTGAGGAGAATCCATTAGTAGCCCTTACGAGGGTTTGGTATGATAAGTTTAAAAGTGAATTGTCTGCACAAGTTGCTGCTGTTGGCTTCTCTTTTCTACTTCTAAACCACAAAATGAGAAGAAAAGAGAATACCAATGTCACTACTAAAATTGCAAAAGCAATCGCAATTTTTAATTTAAGAGAATTGCTCGATCTTCCGTTGGATGCTTTCAAGTTACATTTGGGCAAGTGTAACTCAGGGATGCCTCCACAAAGCTTATTGTTTCCCTCAACGAATGCAGCACTTGCATTTTTAAAGACTCCTTCAATTGGTACCATACCCTCGAAATCATTGAAGGAAAGATTTAAATATTTTAATGATCCAAGGCTAACAAAAAATTCTGGAATCTCACCCGAAAGATAATTGCCAGATATATCTAATGTTGTAAGACCTTTCAATGAACTCAAAGATGATGGAATGGGACCATGGAACAAATTGCCATCCAAGAACAAGCTCTCCAGTCTTACACAGCCACCAAGATTGTTTGGAAGCACACCTGATAACTTATTTTGAGAAACACGGAATTCACCTAGATTTTTCAGATTTTTTACTTCCATAGGAAGTACACCAGTTAAATAGTTTGAAGATAAGTCTAGGGCAATGGACAAGGATGAGAGCCCAATTACTCCAGGGGGTATAGAGCCACTTAGGTTGTTATTAGAAAGATCCAATGCAATCAAATTTTCGCACTTCCCAAGACTTGAAGGAATGTTGCCATGAAGACTGTTATTAGCTAAAAAAAGATCGATTAACAATGTCAAATTTCCAAAAAAAGGGGGAATAGCCCCAGAGAGAGAATTGCGAGCTGCATAAAATATCCTTAGCTTTTGAAGCCTCCCAAGACCTAGGGGAATAGAACCTGATAATTGATTGTCTGATGCCGCAAGTACCTCCAAGGTGATGAGATTTCCAATTCCAGCCGGAATCCTTCCCGATATTCTATTCCCTTCAATATTTAAAATTTCAAGATTGCTAGACAAATTGCCTATGCAATCCGATAATTCTCCTCCAAAGTTGTTTCCGCCTATATATACCAACCGTAGTCTGGAAGCATTGTTTAAAGTGCAAAGAAAGTTCAGGTCAGTTGCCATCGTACTTCCAAGAAGGTTGTCACCAATTACAAATCGCGATAGTCTATCCAGCTTTTCAAATGAAGGCAAGGGTCCAGTAAGTTTGTTTCCTTGAGCATTAAGTTCAGAAAGATTTGAGGCATTGGATATTGAAACGGGGAGTGGTCCAATAAATTGATTAAACTCGACAGCAAGGGTTTCAATCTTTGGCATAGTGATTCCTAGGTCCGACGGAAGACTGCCCTGTATCTGGTTGAAGGCTATATGAAGAACTCTAATATTGGAGAGATTGAAAATTGAAGGAGGGACGACACCAGAAATTTCATTATTACTCACAGCAAAATATTCAAGATTCGTCAGTTTGCCAATCGTTTCAGGTATAACCCCACTCAATCTATTGCCATATAGAAAAATAAAATACAAAGAGGATAAGTTACCCAAGGAAGGCGGGATATCCCCTCTTAAATTATTATAGCTAAAAGTAAGTTCTTGTAGGTTTGATAAGAGACCAAACACACCTGGTATTTCTCCAGTTAGCCGGTTACCATCAATCATAACTGATTCAAGCCGAGAACAACCAGACAAATTGGAAGGAATGACACCACTTAGGGTGTTGTTATCCAGTGTTAATTCTCGCAATCTTCGCAAACGGCCAATTTCTTGAGGGATTGCTTGATTGAAACTGTTGTTTTCGAGGTTTAACACCCTAAGAAAACTCAAATTTCCAATAAATGGTGATATAGACCCCACGAGCTTTTGGGATCCCAAGTCCAACATGGTGACTCTCTGATGTCTGCGACCGCATGTAACACCATACCACTGGCAGAAGTGGATAGTGTTATTCCAGGAGCGCATTACCCCAAAATGATCATCAATTATTTTTGCCTTGAACTCGAGTAAAGCTCGTTGATCTGTCTCATTTCCAGTAACCACAAGGACAGCTGAACCAAGCAAGTTAGGACCTTGGAGGTTAAAGAAAGTAAGGAGAATAATGACAAGGTAAACAAGGAAAATAGAGCTGGACAGTTTCAAATGCTTGCTTGATAGAGTCAACATCAAGCCAGATATAAGTTTCTGAACTGTGTTGAGAAACCAGTGATTCCAAATGGTTTTGCGGAAGAAGAAGAAATTGGCCACTAAGTCAACTCCACGGTGCAAGAAGGAAGAATCTAGAAAAGATACCACTTTAGCTGCTGTAGTGTTTAATGAAACTCTTTAAATAGTGTCGTTTTGGAGTCTTAGCTATTTGTCTGTTTAAAACGTTTTTACTGGTGTCGTTTTTAGCTATTTGTAACACTAAACAGTCACGTTTTTATTTTTTGGCTGTTTTGTTCAAGACTAAAAAGTCACGTTTTCATTTTTTGGCTGTTTTGTTGACTTTCCTCTCAGCCGTTGAAGGCTGTTGTAATGCACAAAAATTTGAATCTCGATTCTTGTGCTTAGCTGGTTTTACTCTTTCCTTTTATTCCCAATTCTCTTAGTTTAGTCTGTTACTACTTATATATATTCTAGAGAATGAAAATGGCTGTTGAGTTCTTCTCCTCCAGAAATTGGATTTTCATTTTCTTCTCTATTCCTAAAATCATTTAGCTCCTCTGTTCTTCAGCTTAAGTTTTATCAGGAATTTTACAAACTGGGATTAGTTTTGTGCTTGAGTTGAGAGTGCTTAGTTCATCGACAAGAACTAAGTGCAATGCAGGACATTCGGAACTCCGATTTTTTCTGGTTCAATCTCCTCTCGTCAGTGAAGTTTTGACACACTAAATTCTTGACTTAGTCATGTGGCCAGCGAAGGAAAACCATTTAGCATTGAGGGTTGTTGGTCATTGCCCCTTGCATTACGTCCAGCAAATTTCAAGTCAGAGCTGAAGTTGTAGGACCAGCATGCACGGTCCCTGGCCTACTTAATTACTATCATCTATTTGGGTCCGCTGATGAAGATTCATCCAGTTATACAAACAATCTGCTGTTGATTACATCTTAATATCTCTTTCATTAACCTTTGGAAGGATTTTTTCCTTTTCATTATTTACTTATTACTTAATGAAATATTTAAATATGGATGTAAAACTTTACCTGCCACAAGAAAACAATTCACAAGCAAAGGATTTATGAGGGTGGTGTTCCCTTGGACCACGGGAGACGGTTTGTAATAGCTGAGACACAGTCAAGAGATTATAATCTTGCATAGATTAAATAAAATTCCTCTTTGTTTTATAATGCCTACTTTTGGCTGGTGGATTATAATCTTACATAAATACATAGATTATAGTCTTGCACAAATAAAATAGGAGGTGGTGTTTCAACTTTTGGATGCCTAATGAAATTTCACATTGACTGAGCATAAAAAAAAGAAAATAGTAATAAGTTATACAAACAATAATATACATTGAACTATATCATTCAGATGATGATACACACGAAGAAGACAAACAGATCACATACTAATTGGAACTGATAATTCTTTCTAGGGAGGAGTTCGTGCAGGAGAAGTTGGGGATTTTACAAGTAGAACAGCAGCTTCTGATCTGGATGGCTTGAAGCCATCAATGTTTAGAACACCTGCGACAGAAGGAAATAAGTAAATCTCTTACAAAGAGGTCATACTTTTACTTGAATTTTTAAGCAAATTATGTATTCTTGTTACTTTGATGTAAGACATCGCTACCTTTTGATTCGAGTGTATATGTCTCTCTGGTCTTAGCTCAGTTGGAAATAGCTTGTTTCTGATCAAGCAAAGTTCAGCAACAACTTCGCTTATGTTCATTCGCATGGCTGGCAATTCAGCAGAACAAGTGAGTCCAACTTCATATATTGAATTCAAACACTGAAGAAGTATCTTATTGCTTTGGCTGCTTTCACTGCAATCACTAGTGTTTGCTACTGTTTCTCCTGTGACTCTTTCCTGAAGAATAATGGGATCAGTCATCTCAACTGCTTGTTCTGGCAAAGCTGTCTTGACAAGATTGTGAAGGTTCAACCCATCTTTAAACATTTCATTAGTGGGCCTCTTTCCAGTAAAAATCTCCAGCAAAAGGATTCCAAAGCTGTAAACATCACCATATGTTGACACTGCACTTCCCAAGCCATATTCTGCAAATCATTTCATCAGAAATAGTGGCTGCAATTGCCTAGTAGACCCCCCTTACGAAAAATTACAAAATAATAAATTCCTTATATCCAAGTTATTCTTGTAGCTTTTGAGCTCATATTACTAAGAAAACACCTAAAGAATGATTAAGAAGTGTACCTGGTGGAGCATAACCAATAGTTCCTCTTAATCCAAGGGTGCTTGACTGGCTTGTAGGGTAATTTTGCATATCTTCTGAAATGAATTTTACTAAGCCGAAGTCACCTACATGGCCAGTCATTTCATCATCAAGTAGAATATTGCTTGGTTTGATGTCACAATGAACAATCGGTGTTTGATCACAATGATGGTGAAGATAATCCAGTGCACAAGCAACATCAATAGCCACATTCAATCTCTGGTATAAATTTAAGCTTTTCTTTGACTCTGTCTCAATTTCGATAGATGGATGCAACCAATCCTGTAGGCTTCCATTAGACATGAACTCATAGACCAGCGCCTTAAAATCATTACCATGGTAGTCAACACCTGAACATGCTGTTAATACTTTGACAAGATTTCGATGTCTAATTTTCCTCAAGGCCTCACATTCAGCCATGAAACTCCTAAAAGCTTTATGATTCAAAAGGTTAAGCACTTTGATGGCAACAACCATTTCATTCTCTTGGAGAATTCCTTTATATACAGAACCGTAGGCTCCTACACCTACCAAATTGGCTGAAGAGAATCCATCAGTAGCCTTTAGGATGCTTTGGTAGGATAACCTTAAAAGTGAATTTTCAAGAGAAGTTGATGCAGGTTGCTTTCTTCTCTTTCTAAACCAAAAAACAAGGAGAAAGATGAGTACCAAAGTTACTCCTACAACCCCAAAAACAACAGCAATTATTAGTTTAAGTCGACTGCTCGATTTCCTCCTAGACCTTTTCAAGTTACATCCGTGCAAATGGAACTCAGGTGTACCCACACAAAGTTTATTGTTTCCCTCGATGGATATAGCACTTGCATTATTAAAAACTCCACCAGTCGGTACCATGCCTTCGAAATCATTGGAAGAAAGATCCAAATATTGTAATGTAAAGTTCGCAAAGAATTCAGGAATTTCACCAGAGAGATTGTTGTAGGAAATGTCTAAAACTGAAAGACCTCTCAATGAACTGAAAGATGAAGGAATGGGTCCATGGAAGAAATTGTCACTCACTATTAGCTTCTCTAGCCTTACACACAAACCTAGACTGCTTGGAAGCACACCTGATAACCTGTTTTGAGAAACAGACAATTGACCTAGATTTTTCAAGTTTCCTACTTCATTAGGAAGTACACCAGTTAAGTAGTTTGAGGATAAGTCAAGGTACAAGGACAAGGCTGAGAGTCCAAGTACTTCATGGGGTATAGAGCCAGTAAGGTTATTGCTTGAAAGATCCAGTAAAATAAGATTTTCACATTTACTGAGACTGGAAGGAATTGTACCCTTAAGATTATTTTGACTTAAATCCAGATGAAGCAACATGGTTAAATTTCCAAGAAAAGAGGGAATACTTCCAGAGAAAGAATTATTAGATAGATCGAGCGTCTGTACCCTTTGAAGGCTCTGAATAGTAGAAGGAATGGAACCTGACAACTGATTGCTTCTTGCCACTAGCATCTCTAAGTTGATGAGATTTCCAATCCCAACTGGAAAGCTTCCTGATATTTCATTGTTCCCTAAAAGGAAATATGTGAGGTTAGTGGACAGATTGCTTATGCAAGTAGGTATTGCACCTCTGAAGTTGTTGTAGTTTATCTCCAACGCCACTAGGCTGGTGGCATTCATTAAAGAGCAGACAAAGTCCAAGTCATTTGCTTCCCCACTTCCAAGGAGGTTGTATGTAAGGGTAAACCATTCCAACTTATCTAGCTTTTCAAGGGAAGGCAACTTTCCAACAAGTTTGTTGAAGGAAAACTCTAGGTTTATGAGATTTGAAGCATTGGATATTGAAAGAGGGAATGGTCCACTGAATTGGTTTCTACTGACATAAAGAGTTTCAACATATGGTATGGTGATTCCCAAGTCTGTAGGAAGACTACCTTGAAACTGATTTGAACTGATATCAAATGTTCTGATGTTAGAGAGATTGAAAATTGATGAAGGAACAATACCTGAAAGTCCATTACCTCCCACGGTAAAAAGAGTTAGATTTGTCAATTGGCCAAGAGCTTCAGGGATAGTCCCACGCAGTTCATTAAGTGATAGATAAACTTCCTCCAGAGTCGAGATATTGCCCAAGGAAGGTGGGATACTCCCTGTTAGACTGTTGTTGCTCAAACCTAAATGTTTTAGGTTGTACAACAGGCCAAGAACACCAGGTATGTCTCCAACAAGCTGGCAGTGTCCTATGTCAAGGGTTTTGAGCTTAGAACATCCAGATATATTGGAAGGGACTTGACCGCCTAAGGGGTTTTCAAGAAGCATTAACTCTTCTAACCTACGCAGGCGACCGATTTCTTGAGGAACTCCATGGCTGAAGCCATTGTTAAAAAGATTCAACACCTTTAGAAAGCTCAAATTTCCGATATTTGGTGTTATGGTTCCCGTTGGTTTCAGTGATGGCAGTTCCAACTTGGTCACTCTTTGATGTCGGCTGCTGCATGTAACACCATGCCACTGGCAAAAATGAACACTGTCGTTCCACAACCGCATAACGCCAAGCTGATCACCAGCTATCTTGGCCTTGAACTCGAGCAAAGCCTGTCGGTCCGTGTCATTTCCATTGACTACTAACTTTGCTGAACCAAATAAGTAAGGACCTTGTGAATTACAGCACAAGAGCAGTGAAACAGCGAAAATAAGTGCCCAAGGCACTTCCAAGCGCAAGCCTGCTAACCCCATCAAGCAGATGAACTGACGGATAAGGTTTACTTTTGCCTATATATGGCCGTTGAAAGAGTAATCTTTTTCCCTGGTAGCTGAGTAGCTGATGTAACACCTCGTATGAAGGAAGGAAAGATGGGGGCCGGCCAAATGCAAAAAAACAAAAGGAGAAAAATGAAGTGGGGGCCGGCTGCATAGAACAAAGAAAAGAAGGAAAAGAAAGAATGGTAGGGGGCCGGCCAATGCAAATGATGAAAGAAGAAATGAAAAGGGGAAGACATGCCGGCTTCCCCCACCACAGCCCCACCCCCCCCACCCCGCCCCAAAACAATGCAGCCCATTTAATAAAAAAAAAATTCACTTGTCCTTATTTTGCTTGCATCAGCCGGCCATTTAAAAAAAAAAAGTGAAAGAGAGGGGTATGGAGAGTTGGGACCCGAGTGAGAGAAGGAAAGTTTACCAAGCCGATAAGAAAAGAAAGAAAAAGGAGAAACGAAAGGAAATAGGAGGAAAAGAAATAAAAAAAAAAAAGAAAGAAAAAGAGGGAAGGGGGTCACAATAAGAAAATAAATTTTTTTTCAACAGAAAAAATTTTGTTAAAAATTTTTAATAGATTTTTAATAAATTTTCAACGAATTTGTAACCAAAAATATTATTATTTTTTCTAACAGATTTTCGATGAATTTTCAATGAAAATAAACTAACAGAATATTTCCGTTGAAAAATTTTTTAGTAACAAATTTTCTAACAGAATTTCCAACGAATTTTCGTTAAAATTTTTCATCGAAAAATTATACATTAGAAATCTGTTTGAAAAGTTTAAGGAGCCAAACAATTTGAAAGCCTGCTAAAGTTTCCAACAAAATTTTTCGTTGAAAACTTTAATTACCGACAGAAATTTTCCAACAAAATTTTTCCGTTGGAAATAGTAAAAGTGTATTTTTTTCTTAAAATATTTTAAACTTCTTATAAATTTTATTAATCCTTTATAAAAAAATAAATATTAATAAAAGCAAATATATACATACTGAAGTTTATAATATTTAAATGTTTAAATATATTTCCTTTGCCTTTTTTTTTCATTTTTGAAATCTTTATTGAATCATAAATTATAAATTAATAATTCCAAATTCATTAATTTTATAACATTAAGAAATTGATAAAAAGAACAAAAAAAATTTTAATTTTATAAAAATACATGATAAGATATAATAATAAATTAATTAAAAAATAATATAATTAGAAATTGGTTCTATCAAATCGGTCAAGTTTGATGAATTCTTGATTCATGAGTTGAAATCTTGAATTGGGATTAGACTCCATTGACAACAACTCTTTAAAATTGTTAGAAAATTAATAGAAGAAGAAAAAAGAAGAGAGCAGGCTTGAGGCATGCTGTAACACACTTTCTTTAAAGAGTTGTTGCCTACTATGGGGATTAGCATACAAAGACTCTCCAGGATACAACAAGCCTTTTGTGCAGAATGCTTTGAATGAATTTTGGAATGAATTCTGACTTGGAAGTATGTTCTTTTATAAATAGTCAGAGGAAGTACGTTTTTTTATAAACAGTCAGAGGTTGTGTCTGTTGTCTTTCAGCAGATGTGTTTTTTTACTTTCAACATATGTGTCTGTTATCTTTTTTTTTTATAGATGTGTCTGTTGTATTTCAACAGACGTATCTATAACTTTCAATAGTTGTATTTGTTGTAAATACTTATCTTTTATTATTATTATTATTATTATTATTATTATTATTATTAAGAGTTATATTTATTCTTAAACAGACACACCTGAATAATTATCTTGCAATAAATATTATAAGACGACTTTTTTTTTATAGGCCAAATGCATTAGGTGTTTTTGAGAATGGACTCGTCCATAATTTTAAGTGTTTTTAGACACAAAAAGTTACCTTTAGACGAAAATGTCCTTAATGAAACCGACCCATCTTTTTGGATCCGCGCCTCAACTCGAAACGTTTCAACAGGTAAAGTTTGTTTATATGTGGTCCACAAGGACCATAACTCCTCAGTTCTCAGAGACAGACCGTACATCTCCTCAAAAGCAGTTTTGTTGATACTTAGTCGGCAGTTAAAGTTTGGAGCATTTTCGCAGTGGGACCATTTTAGACTGGTTATTATCAGCATAAATGTGCTTCACATACTCAGCAGTGATAGGAAGTTGACAGTACGAGGAGAAAGATATAATATTTATTTTATTTTAGTTAAGAAAAGTATTTTTTTTAAATTTTGAACCGTGTGGCGAAATGGTTATTTTTCATGTTGAGGGTTTTGGTTTTTGAGCATAAACCTATACATATTGGTTGTTCATATTGATATTGTTGTCATTTGAAATGGTTGAATAGCGAGGTGAAGGTGGTATTGTTGGTGTTGATGGGGTCGAAAGATGACCGGCGTCGTGTGACTGGTTCATATGTATACGTCAAGACACTTTGGTAGGAATTGGCATTTAGGGTGACTGATGGCTTGCTTACCCGCTGTGCGTGACTAGATTTTTGCATGGGGTCACTAAGGGTGTGCGTGATTGCATTAGGGTTTAACTTTGCGTGACATATTGATAGGTCATTGCATGACAGCACAAGTGGATGGGATTAGGGTTTGCCTGATTGCATTAGGGTTTAACTTTGCGTGACATATTGATAGATCATTGCAATACCCAAATACTCGTTACCAAAAGCATCAAAACGAGATAAATTGCACAAGTCAGTCACGAACGGCAAGTCTCGCTGAACCCTAAGAATAAGTCAATCAATGGTATTGGGCAATCACGTACAGGCTCAATGTCACGCAATTCTAAAAAACCAGTCACATAAACCTTGAAAAGTAGTGAACAAAATGCTCAATACAACTGGTGAATTACTTCAAGTCTAGCAGCACCAGTCTCGCAATACCTAATACTAAGTCACTCAATGCGTGATATCCACTCATTCATCCCAACATAACCAGTCGCATAATGGACTAATGTCACGCAATACTTAACAACATGTCACGAACTATGTCAAAACTAGTGACACAATATTTCAAAACCAGCACCCGCAACACAATAGAAAAATTATTAAAGACGAAATTGTGACAAATGTTTTATTAATTAGAATACGACAACGAAGATATTACAAAACAAAACAAAAAAATGAACCGTAGTTCATTTCTTCAAAAGTTCATCTACTTTTTCATCGATCTCAGCGAGCGCCTTCTGGTTGAACAGGATGGAACACTCCAGGTCATGAGCCCTGTCTATCAACCTGTCGAAGAGGACTCGCACTTCCTGCTCGAATGTCTCCAGCTGGTCCCTCAAGGCCCCCACATCCTCCTTGGAGACTGCCTCCCCATGACCATTCTCTTCTATTCCTTCTCTGGACGTCATTTTCAATTATCTCAAAATGTTAAGATAATTGAATTTGACTCAAATGGTTACCGGTTTCCTTTATTTATAGGCATCAATGCTGACTCTTCGTTTGCTCCACACATATCCCCGTATAAGTGCAATTATGGGAGGCTTAATTAGGGGGGTTGTATCTGTTCGGCCTATTATGATATTTGACCTGGCTTTTGGTTTTAAGAGGTAGATACAGATGAGGAGATGAAACGTCAGGCCGAATAGGTGCCGCCCCCATTAATTGCACTTATATGGGGGTATGGGTGTACTAAACGAAGAGTCATCATTCATGCTGTCACAATCCGGAATCACCCTCGAGTCTGTGACAACCACCGCGATGTCCCGATATGCACTCATCCACCGAGTACCATATCGAAACCTCGCAAGGCTCTCGTACCAGTCTTTCCAGCTCCCCTGTGAGTTTCTATTTATTAATCTCATACTTTAAAACATTTCATCCAATTTTAGACTAAACGGGGAAAAAGATGAAATTTACTACACAGGGGCATTTCGGTCATTTTTCGTCGAAAATTTTGAAATTTGAAAAAAATGTTACTTACACGTAAAGATTTTATAAATTGAAGTCGGAATTGAAATCGGATGTCTAAAACGTGAAATTTGAGTGAAATTACATTTGATGGAATAAAATAATAATATTTCATAAAATATAATATTTTCTTATAAAACAATTTTTATATAGATATCCGAGTATAATTTTTACAGCATAAAAACAAAATATATTATTACATATAGTAATACAGATAACTGAAGTATAAAATTTAATTTACAATGCTAAGTGTGCCCACAACAGAGAAAAATATAAAAATAAGAGTAAACCTTTGGTAACCAAGGTCGTCACTCCGACTGTCTCCTCGACAAAATGCTGATATCTACAGATGTCTGTGGCCTGAAAGGGGGAAATTGAGGTGGTGAGTTTGACAACTCAGTGAGTAAATAAATACCATCCCCGACATCTAAAGTCGAGTAGATGGAGACAATATAAAAATATGATACCATAAGGTAGTTCATAACATCATTTTAGTACATTCATACAAAACAAATATTGATACATCAAAATACTAAGGCTTATGATTGTTTTCTTAAAAACTAGGCTTAGCCAAATCTCATACTCGCAGACACTTGATCAGAGTGTTCAATCGAGCCCGCCAAGGCTGTTAAAAACCATGTACAAATGAAACACGTTTTTCATTTAGAAAACAGCTGTTCCTTGGCGTTGGCTAAGTTCAACTTCACGTGGTGGTTCGGCGTGAAGTGAACTCGATCTTTACCTCAAGAGTTACCCTCCTCGCCTCTCATACCGAGGTAAAATAAAACTGGGTTACCGTGCCCCTCTAGTAGGCTGGTCCATGGAAACCCGCCACTGCAGCGACTAAATGACCCACCAATTAATAAATGAAAATTTTGACAGCATGACATGGCAATTAAAACATTACCCAGCCTGTTAGACAAAGAAAGCAATTTATACATTTCATATAAAATAATTCCAGCCATCATGCATCCCAAGATTCATAAGCCATAAACATTAATTTAAACACATAACATATGTTAAAAACCCGTCTCCATACACTCAGTGTTAAAAAAAATCAATTTTTCAATTTATAAACCATTTACAAAAATTCAATTCTTTAAAGATACAAAAATAGATAAAATCACTCTAGATCTTGAGAAAGATAGTTTATCCACTCACAGTTTTTAGAAGTCAGATATACTCCTAATCCTGCTGGTCCGACACGATTTGTTTACTTTTGTCGGACGATTCACCACCTACACGACACACGTGGCACGAATTTCAATAATTGATGTCAATTTATCAAAATTGATTTCAGGCTCTAAATTCTATATGAATGCATGAAATGTGATGCAAAAATTGTCCGAATAACCTTTGAAATGCAGTATTCGGCCTAATACGCACGGGACACAATTTAATTCGCTAAAACCTCCGATTTAAGTCCGAATCGAGTTCTTTCAATTTCTATGCCTTAATTATACCCAAATTGATTTAATGCCACTGAATGTGGTACAAATTTCCGATCCCAGACTGAAATTACGAAAATACCCCTAGTGGGTAAAAATTTCAGTTTTTGCTCTAAAAATTCCCATATTTTTCTACACCCTTAATTCATCATAATTCATTTAATTTCCATGAAATCTCATCATTTTCAGCAACCATTTCTCTCCTGGAAATTTCGGTATTAAGGGGGCCAATGGAGAAAAATCATTTTTCTCACTAGTTTTTGTTACTTTCCATTTCTACCCACTTAATAACATTAAATCACCATAAAATCTACCAACAAAATGAATCAAAACCCACCTAAGGATGCTGGTTCAGCAAGGGATCATCATACCCATATGTTAATTTTGCATGGAAATGAAAAAAGAATGGATGGGTAATGGAAATCACATAGAAAATTAATGAATTTTACCTTTTTCAAGCTAACTTCCTTGATTTTTCTCACTTATGCTTTGTATTTTCAGCTAGGGTTTCAAGTTTCAGCCTTTCCCCTCACTTACACGGTTTGGAGAAGAAGAAGTGGGCTGAATTTTCACTTTTTATAAGTTAAATGATTAAATATTTAATTTAACATATGGTAATTACCTTTTTCCATTATTTTATTATTTACTTATTTCTTTTTTTGAATTTATTTCAGCCAAAATTCCAGCACCCTTATCCTCTGATTTTTCCAGGAGCTTCTAGAAGAAATTTCAATGATTTTTATAGTGTAATTTTATGAAATTACACTTTTGCCTCGAAAAAGTGCAAAATTACATTTTTACCCCAAAAATTGAAAAATTACCACAAGACATATTTTTCAGTCCTCAAACTCATACCACACTCCAATTTGTCAAATTTGATCTAAATTCTCTCGAAAAGTTAAATTTGGTCCTCCGATGGTAAAATTACCATTTTACCCTTATTCTCCAAAATGTATCAGAATTACATTTTCTTTCCACTTTTCAACCTCAAATTATGTTTTAATTAGTCTAAGTAATCAATAAACATCAAATGGGGCCAAAATCCTCTTTAAAAATTCTCATTTTGACCTTTAGTGGTAAAATTACTATTTTACCCTTGTGTCCTAAAAGTATCGAAAATTGTACTTTTTCACTGCTAAACTTTATTTTATGTTCCAATAATCATATTGTATTTCATATAATTATTCTTGGTCATAAAAATCAAAATCTTTATTAAAAATCCCCATTTTGTCTTGAAATTGAAAAATGACCGTTTTGTCCCTAATCGGTCAATTTTCCTGATTAACCCCAAACTGAACCTCGGACTCCGAATCACTATTCTGAGAAATCCCTAGATTGTGAAATTCTCAATTTTACTTTAAAATTCCTATTTGAACTAGTCCGAGGCATAATTGACTTATCAGTACCTCTGGGGCAATATCGTCATTTAACTAACTTTTCGGGCAATTCAAGATGCTAACATGCTTTTCAATGCATGTGAATGACATGTAGAAAAATAACACAGGGTCGGGCTTTACACATGCCTATAAATACAGGGAACCAGTAAGCATTTTAATCAATTATCTTAAACAATCTAGGATAATTTAAAAAGTCTAAAGGCATCCGCAGATCTAACCCAGGGTATTGGCGAAGGGGCAACCTCCCAGTAGGAGGAGGTGCCCCTCCCCCCCCCTCCCCCGGGGATCAGCTGGAGATATTCTAGGAAGAAATGCGTGCTCTCGTCGACTAGCTGATGGCCTGGCTAGGACTTCTGCGCTGGAGGCTGACATCCTGGCCAATAAGAAGATTCTCACCCAGATATAGGACAAGAAGAAATGAACAACGGTTCATTATAAAACAATTTTTTTCCATCGTCTCGCTTCTCTTTCCTCTTTTTGTATTTCCTCTTCCTCCTCATGTACTCCATTCGCCCTCCTCTTGTATTCCCTCATTCCTCTTCTTGTACTCTTTTTTCCCCCTCCTAACTGTATTAAGTTAGTGTATTTGAGCATATAATTTTATATGCTCAAATACACTAACTTAATACAGTTAGGGTGAGGAAGATGGAGTACAGGAAGAGGAAGGAGGGAGTACAGGAGGAGGGTAGAGGGAGTACAAGAGGAAGAAAGAGGAAATACAGTAAAGGAAGGAGAATGAGACGATGGACAAAAATAAAGTGTTTTGTATCATTTCCTTTCTCTTGTATTTTGGAGAATCTTAATATTAATGAAATTTTATGAAATTTTCTTTGAGCATATATTTTCTTATGGTTATGTCTTATATTCGTTTAAGTTATAGTATTATGTAGAATAACTGCGTGAGTGGATGTTAGGCATTGCGTGAAGCATTATTAGCCATTGTGAGATTGGGTTATACGTGCTGCGTGAATTGTGTAATGCAAATCTTCATGCAAGACATTGCGTGAGTAGATTACATGTATATGGTGACCTGTTGTTATGTATTATGGGACGTTGGGACAGTACGTGGATTGGTGGATGATTATGTTGGCATAACGTGGGTGCATATTAAGTATCGAGTGACTTATTATTAAGTACTGTGAGAGCACCATTGCGTGATTATCTTCTGCAATTTATCTCTAATTTTGACTTTTGAGGGCTTGGATACCAGTTTTTAGGGTTTTCGTGACTAGTGTTTTTCATATAGCGTGACCTGTTGTTATGTATTGGGTGACTTCACTATGTGAATAGTTATGTTGACATATATCATTAGGTGCTTGAATATTACGTGACTGAATATTTGTTGAGCATTGCGTGACTTGTTTGTAGCCATTACGTGACTGAGTATTACATAATATCCAACCATGCATTATTCAGTCACGTAATGCGTACAAACAAGTCACGCAATGCTCAATAAATATTCAGTCACGTAATATTCAGGCACCTAATGCCAAATAAACAGGTTACGATTACCGATATCCAGAATCCAATCATAGACCCTAATATCCAGTGACGCAATACATAACAACTATTCACGCATCGACTATAAATTGATTGATTTTGCTACTCGAAGCCTGATTTTGCTACTCGAAGCCAGATTTAGGTTTCCAAGCTCATATAATTTACCCATTAAACAGGTTAAGATTCCTAATATCCACGCGAGCACCCTAATATCCAGTGACACGATGCCTAACAAATATTCACGCATCGGCTATAAACTGATTGATTTTTGCTACTCCCAACCAAATTTCAGTTTCGAAACTCATACAATTTACCCATCAACTATTGCGTTCTATGAATAATCATAAATAAACCCAAGAACCCATAACACATACCTTGATTCCATCTCCGCACTTTGGGATCCTCAGAAAGTTCGCTGGCGATATAGACCTGGATGGCTACAGCTAGACTGCAAGATATATACCCCAATGGCCTTGGAGAGCTGGACGGAGGGATAGCTAAATCGAGATTTAATATTGAAATTTTAATCTGAATGATGGGAGAGGAGAAAGAGACCGAGACGCCCTTCCTTCATTTGGATTAATTGGTTTAAAAGGTTTTCTTGTCAAGTCGACCCAAAAATTGTCTACAAACAGTTAAAATTATAGTGAGGGTCATTTTTGAAGTGTGGTTACTCTGGGATTCATTTTTCACAATTTCATCATATTATAAACTATTCAACAATTACATCACAAGAGCAGTGAAACAGCAAAAACAAGTGCCCAAGGCACTTCCAAGCGCAAGCTTGCTAACACCATCAAGCAGATGAACTGACGAATAAGGTTTACTTTGTCTATATATGGCACCGGTTGGTTCTGTTGGATTTTTGTCTTAGAAAAAAGCTTAACACTGTAGCAACCATGAATTGTTTAGCCGAAAGTTAATAGAAAGAACATGAAAGAATTGTGGGAAAAATTGTGTAAACCAAAGAAAATAGAGAGAGCAAGGAACGACTGTGCAAAGTTTTGGGACATAACGGTTCATTTCATTAATTTAAAGGTCCTTTTATATACATAATGAGCTAAAAACTCTTGGTTAGTAACCAAAGGTGCATAACAAGTTCACACAAATAATCACACATCGGTCCAAGCTTCTGCTTGTTTACTGAGTCAGTGGCTATTCCCCATGCGGCCATCAACTACTTTTACAGCTATATTCACAAAAAAAAAAAAAAAAAACTCCCTAAAGTAGTTTCATTTTCATTTTAGTTCTTCATTTTCTTACCCTGTTTTTATGCTTAGCCTGTATCCTTGTGGTTGCTTTTACTAGCTAATGTGCTTCCTGTTGACGTGTATTGCTGCATACTTGTAAGCTGGCGTAAGTATGTGTTTAGCACTCTGTTTGTATCCCTCACTACCTTGAGCAGATTATTCATGAAAACCACTTTATTGGCTGAGCAAAAAAAAAGATTCAAAATATAAACTGTAGAACTTTTGAAACTCTTTCATGTCTTCCATTGTCAAAGAAGGTAGGCAGTTCCTGGCAAAAAAAAAAAAAGATTCAAAATATAAACTGTAAAACTTTTGAAACTCTTCCATGTCTTCCATTGTTAAAGAAGGTAGGCAGTTCCTAACAAATTCTTAAAGTCAGATATAGCCCACAAAACAACCAAACAACTAAATTTGAATGCAAAGAATAATTGAAGATTAGAACCAAAAAATATCCAGATGCCAAGAAATCAAATATAGATATCTGTTAGTGCCAAGAATATCCAAATGCATGACTTTATGCAATGAAACTGCAGTCACATTCACGTACCAAATTAAACTTGCATTCAGAAGGGATGCCTTAGCATTTAATTAGTTGAAAATTATCTCACCTTTTGGTGTTCAAGGCAAATCTCACTAAAGATCCACATGATGATCCCTCCTTATAAGTTCCTAATAAAGTTCAGATTCCTGCCTACTTCACTGCTAAGACGGCCAAGAAAAAAGAAAATCCCCATTGCATATCTAATGATGGAATACCTCCAGAGGTTAGCATGGATATTTGCTTTGGGTCAAATCATTACTTCAGTGGTAGTGAGAGTAAGAAAATGGAAATGAATGTTGAGTGTCAACAGCAACAGATGTTGATAAGGTTTATGACTCTGTCCTCTCAACTAATTCAATATCTTCTTATACCAAAGAAGAGGTGTTTGATTCTAAGAATTCGGTAGTATAAAGTCTTGATTACAAATATATAAATCTAATTGTGAGGCTGTTTAATTCTCTTCAACAACTCACATACCAAAAACCTAATATAAAATTAAGAAAATCAAGTATATATAATCTAATAGTTGAATCAAACACTACAAAATATTTGAATTTTTCCAATAATCGGACGAATTCTGTTGAAAATAGGGTATTATTACAAATAGAATTTCAACAAAGTATTTGACCAAATTAATTGTTTTCTAGAAAAATTACTGACGGACTATCGATGAAATTTTCAAAGAAGAGGAAGTGCAAGAAGGAAAGCAGAACAGCAGCAACATAATAGCTTCATAAAGAGCAGATCAATCACATTGCTTATAGGTTACATTATTCTAATTTAACCATGGCTTTCAAGTGGTATATGGTTGGTATAGATAAAGATTCGATTAACTTGGAAAATAGAAAAAACCTTGACTCAGTCAACTTGTGTCAATATCAATATTCTAATGGTTGGTAGAGAGTCTCATATAAAAAAACACAATGGTGAATTGAACCTTTAATCTCTTAAATTCATAGCAAGCAATTGGCTTGCTTTAAAATGACTTGTGAGTATTAAGCTATTTTCATCTCTTCAAAAATTAATCAATTAAATTATTTCTTTTGGGCTCCAAAAGGGCTTGTTAGTAGTCTACAAACCAGCCCAATTACAACCCAATGAGACCCAAAAAATTACCTGTTATTTAGCCTGTCCATGAAGAAATTTTCCCTTTTATCATGATAAGAATAATAAGAAGATAATACTCTTTCTATCTCTAAATATTTATCTTTCTTTTAACTTTCCTGAAAATTAAAACAAAAACTTTAGTTTTGATGTATTTTAATTAATACATCATTTTGAGACCAATTAGCTTGTGAATTTGTCAAGATTAATTTCAATTTTAATGGAAAAGTTATAATATCATAACATATAATATGATAATTATTAATACACACATGCATAAAAAGTACTATCCAAAAATAAAAAAAAATCACCAAAAAAAAATATAAAAGTACTATCTTATAGATATATTCAAGACTTCACCTTTAACTATATAAAGGTAAGAACTCAAAAATTGAGTGTATTAATTATTTTTTGAGTCAAATTTAAGTAACAAAAATAAAATTTAATCGAGTTTGACCCCAATATATAAGTGATAAATATGTAAATTTTGTCATTAACATTCTTTCATGTATCTCTAATATTTCCATTTCAGGAACCAAGCTGGTGCCATGTTTAGATAATCTTGAGATCACCCAAAAACCTACTTGATTATGCCTTGACATTCCTTTGTTGGCTTATTAAGTGTATGTAGAAAGAAACCAATCCTTTGGGAAACTTTTAGTTCCAATTTATGAAAGGGGCAAGACTGATTGAATTAGCCATCATTAAGTGGATTCCTAATTCATTTTTCCAGCTTTCATTTCACTGATTACAAGCTCATAATGCTGATTATAGTTTACAATTCTAGCTAGTCAACAAATCTTAGTCTTTTGTATTTGGTTAATGTTATTTTCTTGTCAAAATGTTAATCGTTTGGGTGAAAAAATGACCCCCATAATGTCAAGAAATTCAAGTTTTTAGAACAATTGATGCTTAACAGATAAGGTTTGACAAGGCCTGGGCAACTATATGCATAATTAGTTCTTGTTGATGAACCAAAACAATCTGCCAATCAAAGCTAAACTCAATTTGGCAGTTTATTCTGCTTGATGGGATTATCAAGCATGAATTTCCATTTGATTTGGATTCATTTTTTCAGTGTCAATTGTTGTTAGTCTCCTCTCTTGCTTCAACCAGCTCTAAGGTGCTGCTAATTCATTTGGTTTAGCAATCTCTGCAGCTGGTGGAAATGATACCGATCAACAAGCTTTGCTGGAGTTCAAAGCCAAGATCAATGGTGATCAGCTTGGGAACATGCAGTTGTGGAACAATTCAGTCCATTTCTGTCGTTGGCCTGGAATTACATGCAGTCACCGGCATCATAAAGTGATCAAGTTAGACTTGCAATCAAGGAAACCCATGGGGTCTATATCACCATAAATTGGCATCTTTAGCTTTCTAAGAGTGTTAAATCTTCAAAACAATAGCTTCAGCCACGAAATCCCATAGGAAGTTGGCCGTTTGCATAGATTGGTAGAGTTGAAACTTTCCACAAACTCCTTAATTGATGAAATTCCTTCCAATATTTATGTTTGCTCTAAAAGTTGTTGATCTTTCAAGCAACCAATTAATTGGAGAAATCCCTGTTGCTTTTGGCAGCTTGTCAAAACTAAAAAAGAGCATCTTTATACAAAAACATTTAAGGGGGAGTACCCACTTTCCTTAGGGAACTTAACATCTTTGGAGAAAATTTCTGTCAGTGAAAATAGATTAAGTGGAGCCATTCCTGAAACTCTTGGCCAACTCAAAAGCCTTACATTTTAATTGTGGAAGAAAATAAACTTTATGGTACTGTTCCTCCCTCAATATTCAACCTCTTGAATCTCACAGCTCTTGATACTAGATCAAACCAAATTCAAGGCAGCCTTACTTGGGACCTAGGATTCACCATGCCATCTCTTCAAATCTTAGTCAGTGATAACTAGAAGATTGGTTGCATCCATCCACCCGCATGAACGAGGCAGACAAGGCACCTAAGGAATTGAAGCTTTCTCAGAGATTGAATATAATTGTTGATGTTGCTTGCGCATTGCAGTGTCTTCATCACCATTTTGAAACATCAATTGTTCATTGTGACCTAAAACTAAGCAATATTCTACTCGATGATGAAATGGTTGGCCATGTAGCAGACTTTGGAACCAAGCTTTATATTAATATTTCCTAACACTCAAATAGACATATATGTATATATATCTTACTATTATGACTATTACCATTTCTTTTTAATTTTTTGAATTCAAATGTTTATCTTTTTTTTTTGTTTAATATTCCTAACCTAACTCTAAATAATTCTTCTAAACATTTTATTTCATCTTATTTAGATTAATCATGTATTTAGAACACATATTTTAAAATAAAACAATTTAACATTTTAACCCAAATAAATTCACAAATGGGTCAAAAAAGGGATTATACTTTTCTTGGGCTAGAATCGGCCCAAGGCAAGCAAACCCGCTCCACTGGGCTCTATGTTGCACTCCAAAAGCACTGTTTGGCGCTTGAATGGCCGGCTGCTCTTCTGCTCTTTCTGTCGTTCTTTCTCCTTTTTCTTCCTCTCTTTTCCCCCCCGCCACCGGGCTCTTCTCTCTCTTCTTCTGTGTCTATTTTTTCCTTGCCGCCGGCTTCTTCTTTCTTTCTCTTCTCCGCCGGTCAGTTTCTTCTTCTCTTTGTTTTCTTCTCTTTTTTTTTTTCTTTCTCTCCTTCCCTTTTTCTTCCTTCTTTCTCTTCTCTTCTTCTCTGCCGTCGGCGTTACTTTCTCTTCTCCTACTCTTTTTCTTCTCTCTTTTTCTTTCTCTCCTTTCCTTTCTTCTCTCCTTCGCTGGTCGACTACCGAAAAACCTCCTTCTATTCTCTCCCTACCGCCGACCCATATGATAGCTTTCAGATCTGGCTTCTTTTTTTTTTTTATTTCTTTTTGGTATTTTTTGGTTTTGTTGGGTTGTGATTTATGATTATTCTTTGATTTCCTTTTCTATTGTGGCTAGGGCAGAATCATTGCTAGAAAGCTAAGATTTTTTTATTGTTGTGGATTGTGTTTCCAGCTGCTAGTAGTTTAGGATTTTTTTGGTGGCTGATTTGTTTTGGTGTTCTTTGGTTTTTGAAAGATTGGATTTTTTGGAATCATTTCCTTTTTTATTTTTAAAGAATAGTTGTCTACAAAGTAACAAAAATGAAATTTAACCAAGTTCGAGGCCAATATATATGTGATAAATATAACTATAAAAGAAAGGCTTTTTATTATTCATTTTTCTAGAATTAACATGGCTGAACTTACAACATAAATTTAAATATAACATAATCTTCAAACACACAGAAAGTTTAATACAAGCAAAAGTATTTTATTCCAGAAATGATAGGCGCAAAGACTATAACTTGCAGCTGAATCCTACATTCTTCCAGAGTCGATCCTTCAGAGAACAAGGGAATGGTTACTACTTCTTATACTGAGGTAATAATCATCTTTTCTTATTCTCAGTTTGGAGGATCGAGTGCAAAGAGAGTTTGTAGTAAACGCAATAGCAATCAAGAGTGCAGCAACTTCACAAGCCGACAAACTGTCACCTAGTACCTGCAGCTGAATTAAATATTTACCTTTAAAACCTGTTAGGACTTGAATGAAAATAGCACTTAAATAAGAACATATCATGGGTTTAGTATTTTGCAAAGCATGTAAAATTTATAAAAATATTTATAATGACTTCTATGTTTTTGTTACTTGGATTTATAAACAAGATTGCATACCTGTTGATCTTAATGGTCGAGTTGGAAGCAGCTTGTCTTTTATAGAACAAAGCTTAGCAACAACATCGGTCATACTCATTCGTTGAACAGGCGAATCGACAGAACATGCAACTCCGATTTCAAATATTGAATTTAGGTACTGAAGAAGTCCGGTATCTCTTTGGCTGCTTTGGTTGTGAGTATTATTGACCATTATTTCTCCTCGAAAACTTTCTTGAAGAAGAACGGGATCTGTAATCTCAGCCACTTGATTTGGCAAAGCTGTTTTAACAAAATTATGAAGGTTCAAATCCTCTTTGAACATTCCATCAGTGGGCTTTTTCCCAGTAAACATCTCCAGCAAGAGAATGCCATAGCTGTACACATCACCGTATGTTGTCACAACACTTTCCACGCCATATTCTGCAATTTAGTTGTCACAAATAAGAACAACAATTTCTAAACAGATGCAAATAGCTTTCTCACATCAAATCTCTTAACATGCTAAATTAAATAACATATTGGTTTCAAAGAATGCATTCTACTCTTATGATCTTGACTGAAAACTATGGATATGCTTCAAATTTAATCTACATTTAGATTATATAGATTATAGATTTGGTAGTTGAATGTATAGTTGTCCACTTACCTGGCGGTGCATAACCAATTGTTCCTCTTAACCCAAGGGAGCTTGATAGGCTTGAAGTGTTATTTTGCATATTTGATGTAATGAATTTTGCTAGCCCAAAGTCACTTACATGGCTAACCATTTCATCATCAAGTAAAATATTGCTTGGTTTGAGGTCACAATGAACAATTGGTGTTTCACAATGATGATGAAGATACTCCAATGCACAACCAACATCAACAGCCACATTCAATCTCTGAAAAAAATTTAAGCTTTTTGTTGCCTCATTTATGCCAACAGATGGATGCAGCCAATCCTCCAAGCTCCCATTTTGCATGAACTCATAAATCAATGCTTTAAAATCATTCCCTTGATAATCGATTCCTGAAACTGCCGTTAAGATCTTGACAAGATTTCGATGTCTGATGTTCTTCAGTGCCTCACATTCAGCCATGAAACTTCTAGAAGCTCCACGACATAGAAGATTAAGCACCTTAACAGCAATAACTACTCCACTCTCTTCAAGAATTCCTTTGTATACAGAACCAAAGCTACCTGAACCAACTAAATTTGTCGAGGAGAATCCATTAGTAGCCTTTAGGAGGATTTGGTATGATAAGTTTAAAGGTGAATTTTCTGCGCAAGTTGTTGCTGTTGGCTTCTTTTTTTTACTTCTAAACCTCAAAATGAGGAGAAAAGAGAATACCAATGTCACTCCTAAAACTGCAAAAACAATCGCAATTTTTAATTTAAGAGAATTTCTCGATCTCCTGTTGGATGCTTTCAGGTTACATTTGGGCAAGTGTAACTCAGGGATGCCTCCACAAAGCTTACTGTTTCCCTCAACGAATACAGCACTTGCATTTTTAAAGACCCCTTCAATTGATACCATGCCCTCGAAATCATTGAAGGAAAGATTTAGATACTTTAGTGATCCAAAGCTCACAAGAAAATCTGGAATCTCACCGGAAAGATTATTTCTAGATATATCTAGAGCTGAAAGGCCTTTCAATGAACTCAAAGACGAAGGAATGGGGCCTTGGAACAAATTGCCATCCAAAAACAGTCTCTCCAATCTTACATTGCTAGCAAAATTGTTTGGAAGCACACCCGACAACCTATTTTGAGACACAATCAATTCTCCTAAATTTTTCAGATTTCCCACTTCAACGGGAAGCGCACCAGTTAAATAATTTGAAGATAAGTCTAGAAAAATGGACAAGGATGAGAGACCAATTACTTCAGGAGGTATAGAACCACTCAGGTTGTTATGAGAAAGACTCAATTGAATCAAATTTTCACACTTACCTAGACTTGAAGGAATGTTGCCATGAAGATTGTTATATCTCAAAGCAAGTTGGATTAACATTGTCAAATTTCCAAAAGATGAGGGAATGGCCCCGGAGAGGGAATTGGCAGGTGCATAAAATATCTTAAGCTTTTGAAGTCTCCCAATGGCAAGTGGAATAGAACCGGATAATTGATTTTGTGATGCCGCTAGTACCTCCAAGTTGATGAGATTTCCAATCCCAGCCGGAATCCTTCCCGATATTCTATTCCCTTCAATAATTAATTGTTCAAGATTCCTAGACAAATTGCCTATGCAATCCGGTAATTTTCCTCCAAAGTTGTTTTCGGATATTTCTAGCCACCGTAGTCTGGAAGCATTGTTTAAAGTGCAAAGAAAGTTCACGTTAGTTGCCATCGTACTTCCAAAAAGGTTGTCACCAATTGAAAATATTGATAGTTTATCCAGCTTTTCAAATGAAGGCAAGGGTCCGGTAAGTTTGTTTGTCTGAGCACTAAGTACAGAAAGATTTGAGGCATTGGATATTGAAACGGGGAGTGGTCCAATAAATTGATTGTCCCCGACAGCAAGGAATTCAATCTTTGGCATAGTGATTCCTAGGTCCGAGGGAAGACTGCCCTGTATCTGGTTGAAGGGTATTTGAAGAACTCTAATATTGGAGAGATTGAAAATTGAAGGAGGGACGACACCAGAAATTTCATTATCACCCACAGCAAAAAAACCAAGATTCGTCAGTTTGCCAATCGTTTGAGGTATAACCCCACTCAATCTATTGCCATGTAGAGAAAAAAAATGCAAAGAGGATAAGTTACCCAAGGAAGGCGGGATACCCCCTCTTAAATTATTAAGGAGAAAACTAAGTATTCGTAGGTTTGACAAGAGACCAAACACACCTGGTATTTCTCCAGTTAGCCGGTTACGTTCAATCACAACTAATTCAAGCCGAGAACAACCAGACAAATTGGAAGGAATGACACCACTTAGGGTGTTGTTATCCAGTATTAATTCTCGCAATCTTCGCAAACGGCCAATTTCTTGAGGGATTGCTTGATTGAAACTGTTGTTTTCGAGGTTTAACACCCTAAGAAAACTCAAATTTCCAATAAATGGTGATATAGACCCCACAAGCTTTTGGGATCCTAAGTCCAAGATGGTGACTCTGTGATGTCTGCGACTGCATGTAACACCATACCATTGGCAGAAGTGGATAGTATTATTCCAAGAGCCCATTACCCCGAATTGATCATCAATTATTTTTGCCTTGAACTCGAGTAAAGCTCGTTGATCTGTGTCATTTCCAGTAACCACAAGGGCAGCTGAACCAAGCAAGTTAGGCCCTTGGAGGTTAAAGAAAGTAAGGTGAATAACGACGAGGTAAACAAGGAAAATAGAGCTGGACAGTTTCAAATGCTTGCTTGATAGATTCATCATCAAGCCAGATATAAGTTTCTGAACTGAGGTTAGTTTTGTGCTTGAGTTGAGAGTGCTTAGTTCATCGACAAGAACTAAGTGCAATGCAGGACTTTCGGGACTCTGATTTTCTATGGTTCAATCTCCTCTCGTCAGTGAAGTTTTGGACACGCTAAATATTTGACTTAGTCATGTGGCCAGCGAAGGAAAAGCATTTAGCATTGTTAGGAAGAGCTAGGATTGAGGGCTGTTGGTCATTGCCCCTTGCATTACGTCCAGCAACTTTCAAGTCAGAGCTGAAGTTGTAGGACTAGCATGCATGGTCCCTGGCCTACTTAATTACTATAATCTATTTGGGTTGTAATAGAATACTTAATTACTATCATTATTTACTTATTACTTAAGAAGTATTTAGATATGGATGTAAAACTTAACCTGCCACCTATATTGAAATGAATGAATAAGCAGTAAAAACTATATTTAGGCTTTGAAAGGAATTCTCTGCACCACCCTACGGAGAAGTTGGAGTTGGAGATGGAACAACTTTATCAGACAAATTACCTATATAACCGTCCATATAATTGAGAACCAGGAACTTAAATGGAAGAATCAGATTATGTGCAGAACAAGATTAAGAAAAAGATTGACTCATTCAACATGTGTCAAGAGTAATGTCCTACTTGAATTGTTGGAACCTTCAGACAAGTTAAAGAGCAAAAGTTGGATTCTGTGGAAGATTTTCTCAGCAGGGTCACAATAATGGACAACCCCCCACTGTATGCTAAATTACAAACAAGAAAATAAGGGTAAATTGCCTTGCAATTTCATTGTGGAAATTGAACAAGATACTTTTGAAGGAAAGCCACTCTCAAGCAACAAAGAACAAAGGTAACTAGCTCTTTTATTGCTTCTTGATGCTCTGTTCTAACCCCTGCTTCTAAAACTTAGCAGATTCCTTCTTTTTGCATGTATTTTCTTCTTCTTTTTTTACTTTTTTGTTTTTTGGATGAATAAAGAATTCATATTTTCACAGATAAAAGAGAAATGGCTGCCAGAGCTTAAATTCATAACATAATTTGACAAATCAAATAAAATACTAAGATATATATGTTGACAATTGATTGTTATCCTTAAAGAGTTCCAAATTTGACATGAACAAAGACTTGATGAGAAGGAAAATACAGCCACAAGAAAACAATTCACAGGCAAAGGATTTATGAGGGTGGTGTTCCCTTGGACCACAGGAGATGGTTTGTAATAGCTGGGACGCAGCCAAAAGATTATAATCTTGCATAGATTAAATAAAATTCCTATTTGTTTTATAGTGCCTACTTTTCGCTGGTGGATTATAATCTTACATAAATACATAGATTATAGTCTTGCACAAATATAATAGGAGGTGGTGTTTCTACTTTTGGGTGCCTAATGAAATTCACATTGACTGAGCATAAAAAAAAAAAATAGTAATAAGTTATACAAACAATAATAGGGAGGAGTTCGTGCAGGAGAAGGTGGGGATTTTACAAGTAGAACAGCAGTTTATGATCTGGATGGCTCGAAGCCATCGATGTTTAGAACACCTGCGACAGAAGGAAATAAGTAAATCTCTTACAAAGAGGTCATGCTTTTACTTGAATTTTTAAGCAAATTATGTATTCTCGTTACTTTGATGTAAGACATCGCTACCTTGTGATTCGAATGTATATGTCTCTCTAGTCTTAGCTCAGTTGGAAATACCTTGTTTCTGATCAAGCAAAGTCCAACAGCAACTTCGCTCATGTTCATTCGCATGGTTGGCAATTCAGCAGAACAAGGGAGTCCAACTTCATCTATTGAATTCAAACGCTGAAGAAGTATCTTATTGCTCTGGCTGCTTTCATTGCAATCACTAGTGGTTGCTACTGTTTCTCCCGTGACTCTTTCCTGAAGAAGAATGGGATCAGTCATCTCTACTGCTCGTTCAGGCAAAGCTGACTTGACAAGGTTGTGAAGGTTCAAACCATCTTTCATCAGTGGGCCTCTTTCCAGTAAAAATCTCCAGCAAAAGGATTCCATAGCTGTAAACATCACCATATGTTGACACTTCACTTACCAAGCCATATTCTGCAAATCATTTCATCAGAAATAGTGGCTGCAATTGCCTAGTAGACCCCCCTTACGAATAATTACAAAATAATAAATTCCTCATATCCAAGTTATTCTTGTAGCTTTTGAGCTCATATTGCTAAGAAAACATCTAAATGTTCAAATGTGTAAGCGTTTATGAATTCCAGAGAATAAAGGATGAAAGGAGCAGATAAAGAGAAGAATAGGAGTTCTGAACAGAGCAGAGAAAAATTGCTTTGGAATTCCACACTGCTCAACACATTTTACAGTATTTATATGAGGAATTTGAAAATTCAAAACTTTCTCGATCCTAAAAGATAGCAACGATTTTCAAGCAAATGAATCGAGCCTAACTTTAGCTCGACATTCACCATGAAAACCAGTGCCCAGCAAAAGAAAACCAACTGAAAAAAACAAACTCAGCTCAAAGTTTAACACGGAAAGCTAAACGACATCGTAGCAGTTGACACCATAAAAGAAAACTAAGAAAAACGACACACTTCAGCAACGTTTCATTAACAGCACAATCAATGAAGTAGAAAACGACTTACAGCTTGCTGCGTTTTGACACCAACGGCTACTTTACAGCTTCAAATAGTTCCTCTTAATCCAAGGGTGCTTGACTGGCTTGCAGAGTAATTTTGCATATCTTCTGAAATGAATTTTACTAAGCCGAAGTCACCTACATGGCCAGTCATTTCATCATCAAGTAGAATATTGCTTGGTTTGAGGTCACAATGAACAATCGATGTTTGATCACAACGATGGTGAAGATAATCCAGTGCACAAGCAACATCAATAGCCACATTCAATCTCTTAAACAAAAAAAAAATGTTCCAAATTAATTGTTAATCCTTCAAAAATATTAGCACATTTACTTTCTTTAAACAAATATGTTTTTAACTTTGACTTATACCTCTAAAATTTTTTAATTTTTTTTATATTATATAAAATTTTTAAAATTTTTAATATATCCTCTTAATGACTTCCTCAATAATTTTTTATTTAATAATTAATATAAATAAAGAATAACAAAAAATATCTCACATGCTTCACTCAATTTTAAAATTTTTTAAATTTATATTATTATTTTTATTTATATTTTTTGTATTATTTGCTCATATATTCTAAATTTCTATTGATTTGCTTCTTCAAATTTCTACGAACCATCAACCATATTCTTTTTTTTTTTTGTTATGTCATATATGTGTTATGTGGATTTTATTTTTCATGATTTTAATCTTTAAAAATTAATAAATTTTTATATAATTTCCAAATTTAAGTTGTAATAATGCACTATTGCTTAAAATTTTATCAAGGTATCATTTTTTACTTAATCATGATTCTGTAAGAGAAAATTATCTTGAGTATATCTTTATTTTTTTATATGTTTTACGTTTTATATTTAGTTGAAAAGAAATTATCTTGAATATATAGTCTTTAAATAATCTTAATTATATAAAAAAATTATAAATCTTATATATCATATTTAATTATTTATATTTTATACATTATAATTTTAAATGCATTAAAAAATAAATATATGGTTAAGATTTTCTTCTATTCTTTTTACTATGCCTTTTTGTTTACTTTACTTCTTTAATAGGATGATGGCCCAAGGGCTAAGCCTCCTTATGCGATGCGGGGCTAGCCAGGTTTAAAAATTTTTTTCATAACATATAGAATTTTTAAATTCTTTTATATATTCTATTAATGACCTCTCAAAATAATTTTTATTTAATAATTAATATAAATAAAAAATAATAAAATAATTTCATATATCTCATTTAACTCTAAATTTTTTTTAATTTATATTATTATTATTATTTATATTTATTTTTTTATTTCTATTCAATTTGCTCATATATTCTAAGTTTCTATAAATTTTTTTCTCAAATTTCTACAAATCGTTAATCATATTCTTTTTTTTTCTATTTTCTACTTGTCATGTCCTTTTTTTTGTTATGTAAATTTTATTTTTTATAATTTTAATCTTTAAAAATTAATAAATTATTATGTAGTTCTCAAAAATAAATTATAGTATTATATTATTACTTAAAATTTCATCAATGTATCATTTTTTTTATTAATCTTGATTATATAAGAAGAAATTAACTTGAATATTTTTTATATTTAATTAAAATAAAATTATCTTAAATATATATTTTTAAATATTTCTAATTATATAAAAATATTAATCCTTTTTAACTTTTTATATTTTACATATTATAATTTTATATTTAATTACATATTTCTATTATCAATTTTTTTATTATTAATTAAATTTAACCTATTAATTTTTTAAATTTTTTTAAATTTATTTTTTTATATTTGACCTTCCAACAAAATTTGGTGAGCTCCGCCTTGATGATGGCAAAGAAGTTGGAACTGTCTGTCATATCTTTCGGTGCAAATTTTGTGTTATTCCATAGGCGTATACGTATTATTACATCTTGTATCATACATGTAAAGTAAAAAAGGATGACAAACACAAAGCGAAACTAAAAAAGAGATGTGACGAGTAGCACAGCAGTAGGTTAGCTAGACTGTGCCAATGACGCCCAAGTCTTGGTTGTTGTAGTGATCGTCTTTAGCAGAGCCAAAGATAGGGCCAGCGTCCCCAGTAGGATCTTCCACCTTTTCTTCCAACTTATCAACCTAAATGCCACCCTGGTCTTCCCTGTCACATAGCTCCATCTTGGTCTTATTCTCCCTTCCTTCCACTATCCATATATCATCGCCATCTTTGTCTCTTTCGGCAATGCTCCCTGTGCCCCTAACATTATTATTTCTCCACTTTCTACCTTGTTCTAGCTAGTTTGAGATAGTCCCACAAACATACCAACAAGCAGTCGGCTTTTTAAAATTGGAAAAGGGGTTTTACTCGTTTCTGAGTAGACTTGAATTCCAGACACGTACAGTTGTAAGCAGCGAGGCCTGACAAGTTTTCGCCGGATAATGCTTCTACGTGTGGCTCATGCAACGTTGTCACTTGGCAGCGTCTTTGGTGAACCACCACGATGACTTGTACATCTAGCTAGGCAACACTTCACTTTTTCTTCCTTTTAATTTGCTTTTGAATGAGTAATTGTTCAATTAGAGGAGAGAGAGAAGTTAAAGAACAATTTTTTCGTATACTATCATCAACGTGTTCAATTTAGAAGAGGTGGAGTGACTTTGAATAAAATACTCTAGATCTAATGTAGATATTTTTATTATAATTATTTTAAGATATCTGATTTTATTTTAATTCTTGATTTTGAAATTGTTTCATTTGACTTATTAAGTGATTCCATTTTGATTTTTTGTTATGTTATTTTCTTAAAAATTAAGAAAAATATTTATAAGTAAAGGTCATATGTTGACACATCATGTATTTCACAAGATGATCATTATGTTGATTTTAATAAAATAATTTAATTAAATGTTAGTATGATTATTTATTTTTATCTAGTTTTATCTTTTAAATGTTAATAATTTATATTTTTTACACTACTAATAATTGATTAGATAAGTATTAATATTTTATTTATAATTTGATCATTAATATTATAAAATACTACTATTTTATTTAAAATTTAAATGTTATTATGATGATTTTTTATTTTATTTTTTAAATATTAATAATTAATAATTGATTTAAAATATTAATAATTGGTAATTTAATTTATAATTGAAATATTATTAAGATTAAAATATTAATTCTTTTAATTAATTTTTAAATTTATAATATTTTATAATATATAATTAATACCTTAACCTTTTTATTATAATAAGATTTATTTTTTCTCTATTTTCATTTTTATTTTTTAATTTAAATTTCACTTAATAATATAAAAATTAATATTTGAAAATATTAATATTATATTTATAATTTAAAAATATTATAATTATAATATGAAAAAATTAATAATATTTTAATTTTTAATTAAAATATTAATTTTATAAGTTTAAGTTTGTAATTTTTGAAATTATATAAGGACATTTTAATTCAAAATGTTTGAATTTTATTTTTATGAGTGTGAAATAGCTAATACTATGAGATAGGTGATATTAGCTATTTCAAGCTTTTATCAAATTTTGAAGAATAACCATTTTTTTTTCAAAAATAAACCGAACGTGACGATAAAATTTAGCAAGGAATAGAAGTCATTTTTTGATCCAAACATGACGTATATGTATTGTGAATTTATTGTATTAAAACCATTGATGATTACTTGTCTGCCAATATTAATTAAGAAATCAAAAGCGGCAAATGGAATCATCAGTCGACTAAGAAAGATTGAGTTAGCTTGAACACGGTTTCCACGCTCGACCACTTTCTTTTGGATGAGACACTGGGTTTGGTAGAGATTCTAAGATACCAGAAAAGGAGACCTTGAAGTAAACGCTGAAGACAAAGCTGGCCGTCGTGGGGGATATTGGCAGCAGGGTCAAGAGTTTTGATTGCTTAGTTTGTGGAAGAAAGGATGTTGAACAAAAGTTTTTTAATTGCCAAGGGTCATTCCACTTGAACGAGTAGGAACACAAGAAACACAGGATGAGACTGGAATTAACGTAGCTGATACTGCCAAGACTCCCCAATTGCTGAATTTTCAACACAAGAAAAAGTATTTCATTCAACGAACAATAAGCAATAGAGGTGGAATTTTATTCTTGAAATGGTAGACACAATATGAGAACTTGAAATCCAACGTTCTTGCAGATTTGGTTTCTCAGAATACAAAGGAATGGTTTCTTAGAAAACAAAACATATATAATCTTCCATTGCAGAAAGTTAAACACAAGGAAAAAGTACTTTATTCAAGAAATGATAGGCACAGACAACAGAACTTGCAACTAAATCCAACAATCTTCCAGAGTTGATCCTTCAGAAAACAAGGAAATTTGTTACTTCTTATGCTGAGGTAATAATTATCTTCTCTTTTTCCCAGTTTGGAGGACACAGTGCACTGGGAGTTTTGTTGTAAATGCAATACCAATCAAAAGTGCAGCAACTTCACAAGCTGATAGACTATCACCTAGCACCTGCAGCTGAAGGAAATATTTAACCTTAAAAGCTATCAGGATTCAAATTCAAATAGCACTTAAATAAGGACATATCATGGGTTTAAGATTTACAAAGGATGCAAAATTTTAAAAAAAAAATTATAATGAATTATAGGTTATTGTTACTTGAATTTGTAACAGTATTCGTCTACCTGTTGCTCTTAATGGTCGAGTTGGAAGTAGCTTGTCTCTTATAGAACAAAGCTTTGCTACAACATCAGTCATATGCAATCGTTCAGTTGGCAAATCAACAGAGCAGGCAACTCCGATTTCAAATATCGAATTTAAGCACTGAAGAAGCTTATAATTATCTCTTTGGTTGCTCTGATTGCGAGTATTGTTGGTCATTGTTTCTCCTCGGAAACTTTCTTGAAGAAGAGCTGGATCTGTAATCTCAACAACCACTTGATTTGACAAAGCTGTTTTAACAAAGTTATGAAGGTTCAAATTCTCTTTAAATATTTCATCAGTGGGCTTCTTCCCAGTAAACATCTCCAACAGAAGAATGCCATAACTATACACATCACCGTATGTTGTCACAACACTTCCCAATCCGTATTCTGCAATTCATTTGTCACAAATAATTAAGAGCAACAATTTTGAAATAGATGCAAATAACTATCTCACATCAAAGCTCTTAACATGTTAAATTAAATAACATATTGATTTTGAAAGAATGCCATCTACATTTATCATATTGAAAGAAAACTATGGATCTACTCCAAATTTAGTATTTAATTATAGACTATAGATATGATAGTAAAGTGTGCAGTAGTCTACTTACCTGGTGGTGCGTAACCAATTGTTCCTCTTAACCCCAGGGAGCTTGACAGGCTTGAAGCGTTATTTTGCATGTCCGATGCAATGAATTTTGCTAGCCCAAAGTCACCCACGTGGCTAACCATTTCATCATCAAGTAGAATATTGCTTGGTTTGAGGTCACAGTGAACAATTGGTGTTTCATGATAATGATGAAGATACTCCAATGCACAGCCAACATCAACGGCAACATTCAATCTCTGAAAAAATGTTAACCTTTTTGCTGCATCATATGCCTCATTCATGGCAACGGATGGATGCAGCCAATCCTCCAAGCTCCCATTTTCCATGAACTCATAGATTAATGCTTTAAAATCATTCCCTTGATAATTGATACCTGAAACTGCTGTTAAGATCTTGACAAGATTTCGATGTCTGATGTTCTTCAACGCCTCACATTCAGCAATGAAACTTCTAGAAGCTCCATGACATAAAAGATTTATCACCTTAACGGCAATAACTACTCCACTCTCTTCAAGAATTCCTTTGTATACAAAACCAAAGCTACCTGAACCAACCAGATTCGCCGAGGAGAATCCATTGGTAGCCCTTACGAGGATTTTGTATGATAAGTTTAAAAGTGAATTTTCTGCACAAGTTGCTGCTGTCGGCTTCTCTTTTCTACTTCTAAACCACAAAATGAGAAGAAAAGAGAATACCGATGTCACTCCTAAAATTGCGAAAACAATCGCAATTTTTAATTTAAGAGAATTGCTCGATCTTCTGTTGGATGCTTTCAAGTTACATTTGGGCAAGTGTAACTCAGGGATGCCTCCACAAAGCTTATTGTTTCCCTCAACGAATGCAACACTTGCATTTTTAAAGACTCCTTCAATTGGTACCATACCCTCAAAATCATTAAAGGAAAGATTTAAATATTTTAATGTTCCAAAGCTAACAAAAAATTCTGGAATCTCACCCGAAAGATTATTGCCAGATATATCTAATGTTGCAAGACCTTTCAATGAACTCAAAGATGAAGGAATGGGACCATGGAACAAATTGCCATCCAAGAACAAGCTCTCCAGACTTTCACAGCTACCAAGATTGTTTGGAAGCACACCTGATAACTTATTTTGAGAAACACGCAAATCACCTAGATTTTTCAGATTTTCTACTTCCATAGGAAGTACACCAGTTAAATAGTTTGAAGATAAGCCTAGGACAATGGACAAGGATGAGAGCCCAATTACTCCAGGGGGTATAGAACCACTTAGGCTGTTATTAGAAAGATCCAATGCAATCAAATTTTCGCACTTCGCTAGACTTGAAGGAATGTTGCCATGAAGATTGTTATCATCTAAAGCAAATTGGAGTAACATTGTCAAATTTCCAAAAAAAGGGGGAATAGCCCCAGTGAGAGAATTGCCACTTGCAAAAAATATCCTTAGCTTTTGAAGCCTCCCAATACCAAGGGGAATAGAACCTGATAATTGATTGTTTGATGCCGCTAACACCTCCAAGTTGATGAGATTTCCAATCCCAGATGGAATTCTTCCCAATATTCTATTGCCTTGGATATTTAAAGATAGGAGATTGCTAGATAAATTGCCTATGCAATCCGGTAATTCCCCTCCGAAGTTGTTTTCGCCTATTGATAGGTCTATTAGTCTGGAAGCATTGTTTAAAGTGCAGAGAAAGTTCAAGTCAGTTGCTGTCTTACTTCCAAAAAGGTTGCGCCCGATTGCAAATCGTGATAGTTTAGCTAGCTTTTCAAATGAAGGCAAGGGTCCACTAAGTTTGTTTATCACAAAAATAAGATCTACAAGATTTGAGGAATTGGATAGTGAAACGGGGAATGATCCACTAAATTGATTTTCCGCGACAGAAAGGACTTCTATCTTTGGCATATTGAGTCCTAGGTTCCACGGAAGACTACCTTGTATCTGGTTTCTAGCAACATGAAGAACTCTAATATTAGAAAGATTGAAAATTGAGGCAGGAATGATACCAGAAATTTCATTTATACCCACACTGAAAACTGCAAGATTTGTGAGTTTGCCAAGAGCTTCAGGTATAACCCCACTCAATCTATTCTCGTCCAGAGCAATCACTTCTAAAGAGGATAAGTTACCCAAGGAAGGCGGGATACCCCCTCTTAACTCATTTCTGAAAACAAGAAATTTTTTCAAGTTTGACAAGAGACCAAGCACACCTGGTATTTCTCCAGTCAGCAGGTTGCTTGAAAAAGTAAATGATTCAAGCTGAGAACAACTAGACAAATTGGAAGGAATCACACCACTTAAGCTGTTGTTTCGCAGAGCTAATGAACGCAATCTTCGCAAGCGACCAATTTCTTGAGGGATTGCTTGATTGAAACTATTGTTTTCAAGATTTAACACCCTAAGAAAGCTTAAATTGCCAATAAATGGTGATATAGACCCCACGAGCTTTAGGGATCCCAAGTCCAACATGGTGACTCTTTGATGTCTGTGACCGCATGTAACACCATACCACTGGCAGAAGTGGATAGTATTGTTCCAAGAGCGCATAACCCCGAAATGATCATCGACTATCTTTGCCTTGAACTCGAGTAAAGCTCGTTGATCTGTCTCATTTCCGATAACCACAGGGGTTGCTGAACCAAGCAAGTTAGGACCTTGCAGGTTAAAGAAAGTTAGGAGAATAAGGGCAAGGTTAACAAGGAAAAGAGAGCTGGACAGTCTCGAAGGCTTGCTCGATAGATTCATCCTCAAGCCAGATATAAGTTTTTGAACTGAGAATAGTTTGTACTTGAGTTGAGAGTGCTTAGTTCATCAACAAGAGCTAAGTGGAATATAGGACTTTCAGGACTCTGATTTTATCTAGTTTTATACTCGTCAGTGAAGTTTTTGACACGCTAAATACTTGACGTAGCTGTTGGTCATTGCCCCTTGCAGTACTTCCAGGCAATTTCAAGTCAGAGCTGAAGTTTTAGGACTATCATTTATGCTACCTAGTTACAGGGTAATTTGCCTTGTAATTTCTTCGTGGTAATTGAAAAAGAAAGTTCTGAAGGAAAGCCATTCTCCAGCAATGAACAAGACAGAAGCTTCTTAAAATTCATTTTGTTTGGAATTAAACGTTGCCGAATTTAACCAGATCAATTCAGACGTAACCTCATCCTCAATCACAGAATGTCAAGCACGAGAAATTTTATTTTATTCATCAAACATTAAACAGTAGAGTTGGAATTTTAGTCATGAAATGTAGACACAGGACTAGAACTTGAAACTAAATTCAACATCCTTACAATGCAAACGAATTCTTACAGGTGAAGTGTTTTTAATTTTTAAAAAAAAATGGTGAAGTGTTTTTTGTTGTGAAAGCTGTGATCTAAGGAAACTACTTGGCTGCTGAATCAGTGTTTGTAACACCTGACCCTAATTTATCTGTGATATGTCATTCACATGCAATGGATAGCATGTTTGTATATCGAATTGCCCCGAGAAACAAGACAAATGACAATATTGCCCCTAAGGGTATGATTAAGTTAATAAAGTCTTGGACCAGTTTAAACAGAGAATTGAGGATGAATTTGAGAAAACTAAAACCCATGGATTAGTTTAAAACAGTGATTCGGAGTTCGAGGTTCAGTTTGGGGTTAATTAGGAAAATTGACCGATTAGGGACAAAACGGTCATTTTTCAATTTCAGGACAAAATTGAGATTTTCATAAAAGATTTTGATCACAATTGATCAAGACTTATTATTTGAAGCATAAGATGATTATTGGAGCATAAAATGAGATTTGACAAAGATAAATTTAATTTCCCGGTAATTTTGGAACACAAGGGCAAAATAGTAATTTTGCCATTAAATGACGAATTTGGAATTTTTGAAAAAGATTTTTTTTGATCCCATTTGATTGAGATTGATCGTATTAAACTTATTGGACTGTAATTTGAAGGTTTGGCAGTGAAAAAGTTTAATTTCGGTGATTTTTGAAGTGCAGGGGCAAAATCGTAATTTTATCACCGGGAGGCCAAATTTAATTTTTCGAGAGGATTTAGATCAAATTTGACAAATTGGAGTGTGGTATGAGTTTGAGGACTGAAAAATATGCCTTGTGGTAATTTTTTAATTTTTCAGGCAAAAATGTAATTTTTCACTTTTTCGGGGGTAAAAGTGTAATTTTACAAAATTACACTATAAAAAAAAATTTGGAATGGTCCAGAAACTCAGGAAAGCTTAATGGATAAGTGAAACAAAAAGAGTGGTGGAAAAAAAAAAAGAAAGTCAAATGAAAAAAAAATAAATTAATAAAAAATTCAAAAAGTATAATAAAATAATATTATTTTATTTGGCTATTAAAAAGCTAAAAATTTCAGCTTCTTCCCCTAAATTTCGTTCAAACCTGAAGGAAGAGAGAGAAAACACAAAAATAAACCCTAGGTGGAAGAAAATCAAAGAAAAAGTGTGATTTTTCAAGGATCCAAGTGTTTAAAGGTATGATTTTTCAAGTTTAGCTTATGAGCTATCATTTTCATGTATTTTTCCTTAGTTTCCATGGTTAGATTTCATGTTTTTATGGTGGTTTCAGACCTGGACATATGGGTTTAGAGAGAGAAAGTTCATGAAAATAATTGATTTTGATATATGTTGGTGTTTTTGGCTAGTTTAGCATGTATATAAGCAAAACTAGAAGAAATAAATTTGTTTGCCATAGTAAACATCCATGGCTGAACCTAGTGTTGTGTGTGGTGATGGAATTGATTTTATTTTGAGAGAATTGGATGGCAAAATGGTGATTTATGGTGTAGAAATCAAGTAGGAAAAATAATGGAGTGGAAAATTTAACTAGAAATGAAATGTTTCTCATTTTATCTATTTTGGGTGAATTTTCTAGGAGGAATTTGAATGCTGGAAATTGAGCAAATTGTTGAGATTTGGTGGCATTTTAGTAATATTTGATGAATTATGGGTGTAGAAATTAATTGAGAAATTTTGGTACAAAAATTAAAATTTTTACCCACTAAGGGTAAAATCGTAATTTTCAATCTAAGACTGGTAAATTGACCCGTAGTTGCTGCCATTAAGTAATTGGAATGTAATTGAACAATTAGAAACTGAAACGAGTCAAATCGGAGTTAAAATGGAGATTTTAGCAATTTAGACGCGTGTAGGCGAGTCGATCGGACACCGTAAGAAAACGACTGTCCAGACCATTTTACCCCATTTTCATGCATCACATAGAGCCTGAAATTGATTGTGGTTAATTGACACAATTTATTGAAATTGGTGTCACACGGAACACATAGGTGGTGGGTCCCCCGGACGCGGGAAAGATTAAGGTGTAGTGGAAATTAAAACAGGAGTATCGTGCACTCCTGTGATAAGGTGAGTGGATTAGTTATCATCTGTAATATCTGTAGTGATTTTATTATGGCTGTATGCTTTTGAAAGCATGATGAAATTGAAAATAAAAATATTATGATTTTTGATTAAAACGTATTTGATGAAATACTGTTTTGAAATTAAATGTCAATTTTATGAAATAGAGTACATGGAGACCAAATTAGTGAATTGTGTTATTTATGAAACAATGAAACTTGTGGCTTATGAAATTTAGAAGCATGACAGCATGATTGGCTAAATTGTTTATTGTTTTGGAAAATGCGAATTGACTGCTTTGTTTTGATAAATTGTTTAGCAATAAAAATTGCTAAATCATGTTAAATGATTTATTATCGCTTGGTGGGTTGATGAGTCGCTGCAGTGGCGGGTTTCCGTGGACTACCTTTAGGAGGAGCACGGTAAACTCAAGAGTTATATAATCTCGGTGGGAGAGGCGCGTAAGATAACTCCCGAGATACCCAGAGAATTCACTCCACGTCTAACCTCACGTGGAAGTGAATTAGGCCAACGCCAAGGAACGGCTGTATTTCTAAATGAAATGAAATTATAACAGCCTTGGCGGACTCGGTTAGGGTGCCTCGGGCCAAGGCATCTCCGAGTAAGGATTTTGGCATAAGCCTGGTTTTAAAGGAAATCATAAACCAAATGATTTCTATGATTTTGTTGATTTTGATTGAAATTGATGAAAATAAAATATGCTATCTGAATAAAAATTTAGTTTTGTGTTAAGAACCGTATTGCTGTATAAGGTTTTCTTTTGTCTCCATCTACTCGACTGTAGATGTCATAGATGGTAATTATCCAACTCACTGGGTTGTAAAACTCACCACCCTCTCCTCCCCCTTTCAGGCTCGAGATTGTTGGTAGCACTCCGAGTGCACATAGAGGCTTGATTGAAGCCGCGTTTGAAGCATACTCCAAGGTACATAGTTATGCATAGTTGGGCCCACATGTCATTGTAATTCATGTACACACTCGATTTAATCGCATAAAAATATGTAATGACATATTTTGTTTTTATGCATACAAATTTGGTTATTGGTGTTTATAAAAATATTATTTTATAGTAAATTGTAATATTTTACCGATTTTAAAATTTTTAAGGAAAATGACGAAAATGCCCCTGTGTGGTTAATAGTGTAATTTAATTGTTTTGGTTCAAAACACAAATTTTATTCATTGAAAAATATTTATTGGAAATTATTAACCACGGGGTAGATGAAAAACTGGTACGAGATGCCTTGCGGGGTTTCGATTTACACTCGGGGAAGGAGTGTCTATCGGGACGTCGCGGCAGTTGTCACGGGCCCGATGGGTGGTTCCGGGGCGTGACAATCTTATTGGTATCAGAGCATGGTTTCGAAATGATTTTAAAGTTATTTTAAAAATCTGCATTGACATTGTGTGGCCCGAGTCGAGTTAAGTTAGGTCGAATAGCATATGCGCGTCTGCACGTAGATTTTAGAAGCTTATTTGTACCTTTGTGAGGTATAGTGATTGAACCGTCACTAATGATTTTGTATAGATTTCAAAGTGTGCCGAGTACACACTGATAATGTTTAGGAAGAACAGTAGTTCTGACATCTCACGTAGCTTTAGTGAGGAGTCGCTCGATTCTACTACCAAAAGTCGTTGGCGTTTGGACTGAAGCAGTCCCGAAAGGTATCCATTTGCTTTTACCGTCCCTAGTAACTAGACCCCAACAGACTTGAGATCACAGATTCGGAATCGGGAAAATTCTAGTTCTGGCAAAACTAATGAGAGCGCCAGTAGTAATGATGTAAATGAAGGTATAAGAAATTCCCTCATCAAGGAAGCTGAGAGATGTGCTCAGGAAAGGGAGAGAATGAGAAGGTTAGGAGAAACCTGACTGTTAGGAGACCACCTTCACCTATGGTTAGACATTTTTCTCTTGGCTGTGGGCCAAGTGGAAGAGGCAGACTAGTAATATAAGTATTGAAAATGAATATTTGCCGTAATGGCATATTTGGTCACCATTTAACGGGAGTAAGTTAAGGATTGTAAAAATTGAGTATGGTAGAAATGAGGAGACGATATCATGGCAATATAAGATAATGACTAGACCCAAATATGGATCTATGAGAGATAAGTTATTTAAATATTTAAATACTTTGATGGGCAAGTATACGCCTTTAGAGAAATCATATATTTGGAATATAAAGGAGCTAATTATTGATTCAATGAGAGAATTTTGGAGTCAACCATTGGAGTAATGGAGTCAACATAATGTCTTGTTTATAGTCAGTGACTGCAGCACTGATTATACACAGGGAATTGTGTAGACTCCCAATTTAAAATTTTAAGCCATAATTGTTGATGAAGGAATTTGAGAAGGATAAATTGTCCTGTGATTTTTGTATTAGAAGCGAATAAATTATCGGAGTTATATGATAGGAAGGATAATTAAATGTGAATAATGAAAATAGTAGTTGGGAGCGATCATACCAGTATTAAGGCACCGGATCCCATAAGCACTCCGCAGTTAAGCGTGCTTGAACAAGAGTAATATTACGATGGGTGACCTCCTGGGAAATATGTTATAAAATAAAAATAGAAAGTATGAGGATTTGAAAATATTTATTAATGAAAGTACAAATGGTAGAGTATTTGATAAGAGCAAACATGGACTGAATTATGATCTAAGTAATTAGAGATTGAGGGTGATATTAATTAACTACAGGATATTTCGTTGGAAAGGAAATGGAAATATGTTATGAAAATTGCAAAAGTCCACTGAGAAAGGGTGAATTTGATGTATTAAAATAGATAACATGGATAAGATGAAAATGAAGTACTGATCCTGAAATTGAGATGGAAGATCAATTGTATTAATTGAGGTGTAAATTCAAAAATGGAGTATGTTACAACAATAGTTGTGAAAATAGCCTAAAGGCAAAAGATTTATTTTGATTAAGTAGATTCCAAAGGTGACAATAAGGTAACAGTGATTGTTTAATACCATTATGTTAAGAATCTTTTGTGGCTGAATAGCACAAGTAAAAGTTTGAGTGATATGAAAATAAATTTCATGAGATAAAGAATAGTCATTGGCTTAATACAGAGTTTTGTTAATCGGAATTTTAAATGCAACAGAACAGTGTTGAAAAAGGAAATGAAGAGTAAATTGAAAAAACTCCTATATGGATCCACATGTATAGACATGTGAATGGAAAGAAAATTTGAAAGTTACCGAAAAGGGTCACATTGAAGTACATTATTTTGAAGAGTAGTAAGATCAATGATGAATTGATTGAAGTCTGATTTTAAGAGAATAAAAGGGGATAGAATGAGTTAAGGTTTGGGAATGGCTAAATAAAATTAAAGGAAGAGTTGGATAAATGATGGAATAACGACAAGAAATATCATTGCTGAGTGATAAACATGTGAATGAAAGGTTACAATGGTGACACAACAAAAGAGATAATGTGAAGTATTGTTATGGAAAATTATAAATTTTGTTTTAAACCAGTAGAATGAAAAGAGTTGATAACAACACCAGATTGCTTAAGTGATATACTGGGAATCCTTGAAAATAAAGTGAAATGTGAATAGTGGAATGTGTATTTGAATATTTTGGTAAGCACATATATGTCGTTATAGAAAGAATATGTTTGGAGTATGGAGAAATAAACAAAAGGTTAAGTGTTCCCAAAGTTGCTTAAATTCTTTAAGAGAGAAAATTTCAAAGCATATGTGACAAATATAATGAGTGTGGTCTTGAAATTGGCTAAAGAGCCAAATGGCTAAATCATGAATTGGGTAATCACTGGTTGTGAGAAATAAGACCTAGATACATATTTCTAAAGAGAATATATTTAAGAGGAGTTTTGCTATGAATGTGACAAAAATAAGCCTAGAACCAAGTGGTGATGAAGAGGAAATGATAAGTTAAAAATAATACTTATATTGGCATTGCAAAGTATAGAAGAAAAACTTAGTTTCGAATTTTGCCAACTTCAAGTACAATTGATAAATTGATTAAGAGAAAAGTACGATATGTCTATGAGAAAGAGTGAAATAAGGGGTAATGAAAGAGAACCCCAATAATGGAAATCATTTAAATAGTTATGGAGATAGTGATCTGAAATTACTTGAGACATATAAGGTTCAAATTGATTTAAATCTTGAATGACGAATCAATAGTGAAACTGATGATATTGTGTGAGATACAGTGAATCATGTCAAAGCGAAAACTTAAAGTATAAATGGAATTAGAAAATGTATGTGCATAGTAGACAACAATTGAATAAAAATGGTATGGAGTACATGAGAAGTATATAAGAATAAGATGCAAATTAGATATGAGAAGCTTATTATGGATTCGAAAAATATTCTATTTTTGATAAATTGAAAGCGTCGAGAATAGGCCTGATATCACATCGGTTAAGTGTGACCTTCTTGCATGAGTGAGCTCTAGCTAGAGACATTTTCGGATGGTTGACGGACTGTTAGACATGGCTGGGACCATGGTCTGTGATATACGTGGCAAGGCCACAGATGATTTACGTGGTTGCGACCACTTGATAGCTCTGATGTCGGCCAACATCGTTGAGATTGCCATGGTATTATATAGGAATCTGGTGGAAGCGATGCTTTCGGATGTTATTATGTGGAAGTGGGTCCACGTGTTGATGTGATGTTTTCCTACTCGAGAGCATTGTGAGTTTTTCGACGTGTTCCTTTATGCATATAAATGATTATATGATCAATTAAAGTGAAGAATGAACTTTAAAAGTTCAAAATTTAAAATTGATGTGCAATGAGTTGTGTGAGTAACACAATAATGAAAATTTTCATCAGAAGTAAAAATTTTATGGATTTAAGGAATTGTTGGAAAAAAAAAATAGTCAAGAAAATGAAATCTATTGTATAGATCCATGTGAGATGGATTTAAATGTTGACATTAAGAGGATTAAGGAAAAATCTAAGTTGTATGAATGTAAAGTCAACATGAGATATGTGGGGATCATTGAGACCACTAAGTTCCTCTACATAAAGGGTATAAATATAGGATGAAAGTGATATACCAAAGGTACTTTAAGATACACAATCATGTTTGAGGATGGGAATGAATGAATGGATGTTAAAAAGATGTTGAGGAATGATCAAGTGATAATGGTGATTGGTATATCTATACATAAGTATGAGAAAATATTGAATTTGATACAAATGGAACAGAATTTTAGTTCAAACTTGATAAGAGGAATAGAGACGCTAATAAGTCTCTAGGCAAGGAATTGTGATTGAGGAAATTATTGATGATCAAATTCTAAAGGATCAGGATAACTATACGTGAAATACGTAAGTTGAGTTGAAGGAAATCGAGATAATGAATCAGAAATTTCCTTACAAAAGGAGATAAATGAGAAAGTTAAATATAAGACGAAGATCAATTACTCTATTTTCGAGGAATGAGATGAATGAAATTTTGAGGTCAAAATTTTAATTTAAGGGGCGTAGTGTTGTAACACCTGACCCTAATTTATCTGTGATATGTCATTCACATGCAATGGATAACATGTTTGTACATCGAATTGCCCCGAGAAACAAGACAAATGACAATATTGCCCCTAAGGGTATGATTAAGTTAATAAAGTCTTGGACCAGTTTAAACAGAGAATTGAGGATGAATTTGAGAAAACTAAAACCCATGGATTGGTTTAAAACAGTGATTCGGAGTTCGAGGTTCAGTTTGGGGTTAATCAGGAAAATTGACCGATTAGGGACAAAACGGTCATTTTTCAATTTCAGGACAAAATGGAGATTTTCATACAAGATTTTGATCACAATTGATCAAGACTTATTATTTGAAGCATAAGATGATTATTGGAGCATAAAATGAGATTTGACAAAGATAAATTTAATTTCCCGGTAGTTTTGGAACACAAGGGCAAAATAGTAATTTTGCCATTAAAGGACGAATTTGGAATTTTTGAAAAAGATTTTTTTTGATCCCATTTGATTGAGATTGATCGTATTAAACTTATTGGACTGTAATTTGAAGGTTTGGCAGTGAAAAAGTTTAATTTCGGTGATTTTTGAAGTGCAGGGGCAAAATCGTAATTTTATCACCGGGAGGCCAAATTTAATTTTTCGAGAGGATTTAGATCAAATTTGACAAATTGGAGTGTGGTATGAGTTTGAGGACTGAAAAATATGCCTTTTGGCAATTTTTTAATTTTTTGGGTACAAATGTAATTTTTTACTTTTTCGGGGGTAAAAGTGTAATTTTACAAAATTACACTATAAAAAAAAATTTGGAATGGTCCAGAAACTCAGGAAAGCTTAATGGATAAGTGAAACAAAAAGAGTGGTGGAAAAAAAAAAGAAAGTCAAATGAAAAAAAAATAAATTAATAAAAAATTCAAAAAGTATAATAAAATAATATTATTTTATTTGGCTATTAAAAAGCCAAAAATTTCAGCTTCTTCCCCTAAATTTCGTTCAAACCTGAAGGAAGAGAGAGAAAACACAAAAATAAACCCTAGGTGGAAGAAAATCAAAGAAAAAGTGTGATTTTTCAAGGATCCAAGTGTTTAAAGGTATGATTTTTCAAGTTTAGCTTATGAGCTATCATTTCCATGTATTTTTCCTTAGTTTCCATGGTTAGATTTCATGTTTTTATGGTGGTTTCAGACCTGGACATATGGGTTTAGAGAGAGAAAGTTCATGGAAATAATTGATTTTGATATATGTTGGTGTTTTTGGCTAGTTTAGCATGTATATAAGCAAAACTAGAAGAAATAAATTTGTTTGCCATAGTAAACATCCATGGCTGAACCTAGTGTTGTGTGTGGTGATGGAATTGATTTTATTTTGAGAGAATTGGATGGCAAAATGGTGATTTATGGTGTAGAAATCAAGCAGGAAAAATAATGGAGTGGAAAATTTAACTAGAAATGAAATGTTTCTCATTTTATCTATTTTGGGTGAATTTTCTAGGAGGAATTTGAATGCTGGAAATTGAGCAAATTGTTGAGATTTGGTGGCATTTTGGTAATATTTGATGAATTATGGGTGTAGGAATTAATTGAGAAATTTTGGTGCAAAAATTAAAATTTTTACCCACTAAGGGTAAAATCGTAATTTTCAATCTAGGACTGATAAATTGACCCGTAGTTGCTGCCATTAAGTAATTGGAATGTAATTGAACAATTAGAAACTGAAACGAGTCAAATCGGAGTTAAAATGGGGATTTTAGCAATTTAGACGCGTGTAGGCGAGTCGGTCGGACACCGTAAGAAAACGACTGTCCAGACCATTTTACCCCATTTTCATGCATCACATAGAGCCTGAAATTGATTGTGGTTAATTGACACAATTTATTGAAATTGGTGTCACACGGAACACATAGGTGGTGGGTCCCCCGGACGCGGGAAAGATTAAGGTGTAGTGGAAATTAAAACAGGAGTATCGTGCACTCCTGTGATAAGGTGAGTGGATTAATTATCATCTGTAATATCTGTAGTGATTTTATTATGGCTGTATGCTTTTGAAAGCATGATGAAATTGAAAATAAAAATATTATGATTTTTGATTAAAACGTATTTGATGAAATACTGTTTTGAAATTAAATGTCAATTTTATGAAATAGAGTACATGGAGACCAAATTAGTGAATTGTGTTATTTATGAAACAATGAAACTTGTGGCTTATGAAATTTAGAAGCATGACAGCATGATTAGCTAAATTGTTTATTGTATTGGAAAATGCGAATTGACTGCTTTGTTTTGATAAATTGTTTAGCAATAAAAATTGCTAAATCATGTTAAATGATTTATTATCGCTTGGTGGGTTGATGAGTCGCTGCAGTGGCGGGTTTTCGTAGACTGCCTTTAGGAGGAGCACGGTAAACTCAAGAGTTATATAATCTCGGTTGGAGAGGCGCGTAGGATAACTCCCGAGATACCCAGAGAATTCACTCCACGTCTAACCTCACGTGGAAGTGAATTAGGCCAACGCCAAGGAACGGCTGTATTTCTAAATGAAATGAAATTATAACAGCCTTGACGGACTCGGTTAGGGTGCCTCGGGCCAAGGCATCTCCGAGTAAGGATTTTGGCATAAGCCTGGTTTTAAAGGAAATCATAAGCCAAATGATTTCTATGATTTTGTTGATTTTGATTGAAATTGATGAAAATAAAATATGCTATCTGAATAAAAATTTAGTTTTGTGTTAAGAACCGTATTGCTGTATAAGGTTTTCTTTTGTCTCCATCTACTCGACTGTAGATATCATAGATGGTAATTATCCAACTCACTGGGTTGTAAAACTCACCACCCTCTCCTCCCCCTTTCAGGCTCGAGATTGTTGGTAGCACTCCGAGTGCACATAGAGGCTTGATTGAAGCCGCGTTTGTAGCATACTCCAAGGTACATAGTTATGCATAGTTGGGCCCACATGTCATTGTAATTCATGTACACACTCGATTTAATCGCATAAAAATATGTAATGACATATTTTGTTTCTATGCATACAAATTTGGTTATTGGTGTTTATAAAAATATTATTTTATAGTAAATTGTAATATTTTACCGATTTTGAAAGTTTTGAGGAAAAATGACGAAAATGTCCCTGTGTGGTTAATAGTGTAATTTAATTGTTTTGGTTCAAAACACAAATTTTATTCATTGAAAAATATTTATTGGAAATTATTAACCACGGGTTAGATGAAAAACTGGTACGAGATGCCTTGCGGGGTTTCGATTTACACTCGGGGAAGGAGTGTCTACCGGGACATCGCGGCAGTTGTCACGGGCCCGATGGGTGGTTCCGAGGCGTGACAGTGTTTCTTGCCCCTTCAAACAAGTTGCAGAATTAGAATTTCCATCAAAGATAGTTGTTGTCTGGAGTCTGGACCACCAGCCAACAGTAAGAGAATATGAAGCTGCCAATGCATAACAAAGTTTATTGCTTCAACTTGATTTGAAGAGTTAGAGACCAGCAGCTTTGCTTTTTTCTGCAAACTTCCAGATGGAAAATTTTATCTTGTTTCATTACTGTTGAAATAAAAGTTTATGGTCCGTGGCAGTGGCTTTATGTGCTTAAATCATTAAAACTAGCTTGCTCTGTTCTAACTTTTGCTTGTAAATTCAGCAGATTCCTTCTTTTTGCATGTATCTTCTTCTTTGCTTTTCTTTTGGACGGATAAGAATTCATTTCTTCACAGATAAAAGAGAAATGGCTGCCAGAGCTTAAATTCATAACATAATTTGATAAATCCAATAAGAAACTAAGATATATACTGACAAATTGATTGTTAACCTTAAAGAGTTCCAACTTTGACATGAACAAAGATTTGATAAGAAGAAAATAGAGCCACAACGAAACCATTGACAGGCAAATGATTTATGAGGGTGTTGTTCCCTTGGACCACAGGAGTTGGTTTGGAATAGCTGTGTTGCAGCCAAAATATTATAATCTCACATAAATAAAACTCCTATGTATTAGAATAGATTGATATCTTAAGTTTAGAAATCAAATTGGTGGCAAATCAGGTAGGAAACAGAGGATACAATGGTAGTGTAAAACCCGACCCTATAAACACATGTCATAACATACATGCACTAAGTAACATGTTTATACGCTAGGAAAACCCCTAAGAATAGACGAAACCTGATATTGTACCTAACGGTACACTTGAGTTAATTTAACCTCGAACTAGTTCAAATACGAAATTTTAAGATGAAATTTGATAT